>CM054122.1:100349669-102749669 GCA_028751855.1 Ambrosia trifida | reverse complement strand
TCTAAAAAATGCAGCGCTCAGGTATACAAGTCGATATGGTTGGATGCACCAAGGGTAGTGATGGACAGTTTGTTCGATGGGATATGACTACACCAAGGTGTAGTTGACACATGGGCAAAGATTTTGAATTATGAGGAAGTAAATAATAAAGGAAAACGCTCTGTTCATAGGTTGTTCCTCAACACACAAACTCTGCTATGTTTTTTTTATTTAGACGCATGTATTATTATTTTTAAAACGCAACTTATAGACTAAGTGATGTAATTAAACGCAATTAATATTAACACAGAAACGCAAGTATTGTGTATTTAAACACACTGTCTTGATTTATTGAAACACATGCAGCCCGAGAAATACTACACCAGCAGAAAATCAATGAAAGAATCATTTGATATTTTCTCCGGTAATGTCCTAGCCATAATGGATAGAGCAGATGTAAGAAAAATAGATGAAGTTGATATAATCATCTGCCCACTGCTGATACAATGACATTTCTACATGGTATGCTTCAATCTGAACGATTTAAGCATTGAGCTAATTGACAACTTAGCAGTTGGAGGTCAAACCATCAAAAAATACAAAGTAGTGCCAGCGAAACTGGTAAAAACAAACAGTAAAATTTTTAAAAACAACTGTGATTATTCTTAAAAATTCACTGATATATTATTCACATTATTTGCAGCGTAAACTATTATGCACCTTTCTGACAAAAGCATGCCCAGAAAACACAGAATTCCCCAAACTAGAAAAATAAAAAATAGAGCGTAAAGCAATGGAGTGGAGAACAACAAACAACGATGTCGATTGCGGTGTGTTTGTAATGAGCCACATGGAAACATACAAAGGAGAACAAAAATGGTCATCTGGTTTTAAGGAAGAAGGGGCTGAGCAAGATAAGCAAATTACTGAATTGAGGCGCAAATACTGCAGGAAGATTATCCTTAATGAATACAACACAGAAAGGGAAAAGATTCTACAAATGGCAGAGAAATTTGACAAATTCCCCTAGAAGAAAAAAGTGCTCAAAAATATCAAGGAACAACTGCAAGAAAGACAAGATGAACTTATCCTTGGTGAAAAGAAGAAAAAAGAATAATGAAAAACAACATACATCTTTTGTTGGAATAATATACATTTTTATCTATTGTCCCTTATATATATTTAACATTTGTTATGTAAATTGGGTCTTTTTTTAATACGCAAATGGTATTCTAATTAAACGCAAATGTTAAACAAATTGTTCAAAAAACGATAACGTTATAAACCTATGGTAAGTTAAAACGCAAGTTATATTATAACTTTATAAAAAAAAGATACTAACTTAAAAAAAACATAAATTTTTCAATTAAAAATTATATAAAATTTTATATGGTTGATTGTTGTAGAAATTGCGTTTTCTTTTTCATCAATCTATAAAACGCAAATACATTCAACTTCAACCGCAAATAGTGAAACTTAAAACGCTAATAATACAAAATTATTAAACAAAAAAAGTGTTTCACATTAAAAGGAAACTTATTTTTTTAAACGCAAGTTAAATAACGTTAACATAATCTAAAACTTATTTTTTTAAATGTAAATTACATTTGAAAAATATAAAAAAGTTTGTAAAAAAAAGTAAGAATAAATTATTGCATTATAAAAAGTGACGGTTTAAAAATGACAAAAATACCATAGACCATCAAATACATGTCATTTCACAACTGAAAAAAAAAAGTGAAATGTGGATAGTCATGATGACACTGCAGACTGTTGAACTTATAAAAAATAATTTTTTGAAACGGCAAAAGTCCTTTTATGTACTATAGAAACTAAACACTATAAAATAACATAAATTGTAAACATTTTAGGGAACCTCTACACCTTCATTTTCTCTTAAAAACACCAAAAAAATCTAAACTCACTTCAAGATCTAAACAAAAATGGCAGCCAACATAACCCTAAGCATATGGTGGTATGAGTAGAGTAAATTCAATCTGCTCATGAGTAATAATGAAATACTTGTTTACAAATGTAAAGAAAGTGTGCTACGAAATTGTAGCAAGCAGATACTAAAAAAAATGTTGGCTTTAGGTATTCCACATCCAAGCCAATCAACACGGGTGGACAAGCTTTTTGATGTGTTGAAGAAGATGTTTAAACATAGTGAGCTGAGGGGAGTAAGAAGATGTGCATTTTTTGAAGAAAGATTTGAGGTGGATGTAACTTTTGATGATGGGATTGTTGAAGAATTCCATCCTAAGGATATATCTTTCTCTACTGATATGGGTTTTCTTAAAAACCTGTCTGAGAAGCCACTGATAAACCAAACGGGTTCAAAGTTTGGTTCAAAACTTGTGTCGATGGTCAGAGCACAGGTTGACTTGTGGTCTGGTATAGACCCAGAATCAGACTACGAAGAGGAAGAAGGAGACCTTTGATGGGATTGGGTACTAAATGGACTAATCCGCATACTCAAACCCGGAAAACACTGCCATGCGGAAAGATTCCGCGTGCAAGGGATCAACAAAGCAGCTCACCGATGGTCAACGTCCACGTAATGGTTAAGGCGAAAGTCATGCATGGTCAAATGCCATGCATAAATCAAGGCTACGACTACATTGACCAAGCATTAAAGGCGGTAGGCCGTTCCACCATTTCCATTAATTTAGCTTTCCTTAAATCACCTCACTAACATAATTAAGGGTGATGGAGACAACCGAACCACGGTTAGGACTTGGGTAATGGTGGCATACGACCTCTCCTATATAAGGGATCACATTCCTAGTAGGAGAGGACACTTTCTGCTAACACAGAGAGCTATCACTAAAAGATAGTATCTCCATTCACCCCATTTTTGTCATAAACTACTACCTTGTGTAGTCGTCTCCACATCCACAATCAACTCTTGTTTGCAGGTCCCTCAATCCGTAGCTGCTAGTGAAGGACCAACCTTGTAGATACAATAATCTTATCATCCCTAACCGGTGGTAAGACCATTTGTTTCTTCATTGACGCCATCCCTTACGGTTCACTAATCTTTCACACTAGCAACCATGGTTTCCTCGAAGGATGCAAACAAAAACACTGCTGAAGTAGATGCAACAATTGATGACGAGATCATTGAAGTTACACCAAACACCATAACAAAGAATGTGACCCAAAAACAGCTAGCTTCGACATTTCAGTTCAACCCAATCAGGGGGGGGGGGACTTACAGGAGCAAAGAAGAAACCAGACAACCAATCTCCGGTAGATCCGGACGAATGGTTGGCCAGGCATAATTCAAAAATAATCGCTGAGTACCAGAAGATGGTGATGGAAAAAGCTAAGCTTAACGTCCAAAAGACTTTAAGCTTTGGCACAATGGAGGATGATTCAGAATCACCTCGGGAAAACAACAATGGTCGTCATACTAATGGGCCTCGTCAGGCGGTACGTGGTGGAGACCGTGGTAGAAATACTCACGGTTAGGACCCCGTCAAACTAAATGAGTAACCAGACGGCTATGAATCAGAAAATGAAGTACACCACGACTCCAACCAAAAACAGCATTCTAAATTTGTTGCTAGTAACCCAGTACCAAAGGACGATGATCTCTACAAGCCTTACAGACCAAAGACCTTCGCGGAGAGATCAAAGTTCTGTGCGCGCATTGCGCTAGCACCAATGCCTCAAGAGTGCAAGCTCCCAAGCACGATTGGGAAATATGACGGTTTACGTGATCCGGATGATCACCTACATGCCTTTGACTGCGCAGGTAGTTCTAAACTATGGCCGGTACAAGCCTGGTGTCATCTGTTCGTGCAAACATTAACAGGGGCAGCCAGGGTCTGGTATGAAAGTTTGCCTGTCGGAAGCCTACTAGACTTTGACGATCTCATTCGGAAATTCAAAAATCACTTCTCACACTTACGTAAGGACAAGAAAGATAAAGCACATATCCTCTTGTGCACACGTCATGAGAATGAGTCCTTAGAGGACTACATCGTCAGATACAACAAGGAAGCTCTCCAGTTAGGTTGCGGAGAAGAACTTACCCGTGCAGTATTCATACACGGGGTAAGAAATGATGATCTAATGAAGTGCCTCACCGGAAAAGATGGCGTACCCAATGCTTGGGACGAAGTGATTGAAGCGGCAAAAGTATACGCGTCTTCTGAGCGTTCTTTCCATCGAAACAAATACACGCACCAGAATCATCACTCATCCTCTAACAACAAGGGGAAAGGAAAGCAATCTGTCTGGGCCAAAATCTCTGGCACGGCAGAAGAGGGAAAATACTCTTCCGCGCAAGATGCGCGGAACATGCTTAGCTCAAGAGGGCCTCGTGATCATGAAGGACACTCGAAGAAAAATAATGAGTGGACTCCGTTATCTAAAACACCATCCGAGGTACTGAAAACTGAACAGATCCAGTTCCTAAAACCGCAAGAGCTCCGAGGTGATAGACGGAACATGGACAAGTCCAAAAACTGCGAATATCATGAAGACTATGGCCATCTAACAGACAACTGCTATAGTCTGAAGATGGAAATAGAGAATGCCATAAAATCCGGACAGCTAGCACACCTTGTAAAGCACATACGGAGAAAACAAAGAGACAACGCTGAAGGAAGTGAGCCCCCTCAAAAGAAGATACGCAACCTCAATGCGCACCACGTGTACAACACCACGCGCAACAGTTGCAACATGATTCACAGAGCCACAAGTTACAAGCGCACATTCGCCGACGCGAATGACGACTCATGGAAAGAAGAGCAAGTAATTATGCCAAGAGTGAAAGGAGGGGCTTCCTCAACAGCTCCATTAATCATTACAGGAGTTGTTGGACATTACCGTACAAGGTACATGTTTCTAGACAATGGGAGTAGCACAGATATCATGTACCAGCAATGTTTTGATCAGCTGGATGACAATGATAAGGCGAGACTAATACCCGTGACAGAGCCCATCTCTGGCTTTATTCACGAGATGATCTTCCCATTGGGCATGCTTACGTTCCCGGTGACACTCTCAGACGAAAAGTCTTCACGCACTGAGGTGTGCGATTTTATCGTCCTTCCCGTCAATTCCTCACATGACATTCTGTTAGGACGGGAAGGACTGGCAAAATTCAACTGCAATGCGTCCACGCCACACTTGATGGCATGTTTTCCCATGCGAACAGGAGTTGCCTTTATACGCGGGAACAAAACGTGCCATACAACAGATGCGCCAAAACCCGCAAAACAAATAAAACCAACTGTCAGAACCGAACTGGAAAAATGGGTCATCAACCCTACATTCCCGGAATAGACAGTTGTCATCAGCCATGTAATCTCCGACTCCATTCTCATACATCTGAAGCAGCTGCTAACAAAAAACATGGATATATTCGCGTTCCAACCAGCAGACATGGTCGGCGTTCCACGACACATCGCGGAACACAAGCTCAACGTCTACAAGAATGCAGAACCGGCTGCCCAAAAGAAACGCAACATGGGGCTGGAGAAAACAAAGGCGATGAATGACCAAGTAATGGAACTCTTGAAAGCGGGTATTCTCCACAAAAGCAAGTATCAAACCTGGGTTGCAAACCCAGTCATGGTGGGAAAATCCAACGGCACTTGGCGCATATGCGTCGATTACAAAGACCTGAACAAAGCTTGCCCGAAAGATTGTTATCCGCTACCTGAGATCGATTTAAAAGTCAACTCACTTGCACCTTACAGATTCAAATGTTTCCTGGACGCTTACAAAGGCTATCACCAAATCCAGATGGCCAAGGAAGACGAAGACAAGACAGCGTTCCGCACAGACATGGGAAGTTTCTGTTACACCAAGATGCCATTCGGGCTAAAAAACGTTGGAGCAACATATCAGCGTTTAATGGACACCGCATTCGTAAAACAGATCGGTGTAAACTTGGAAGTTTATGTCGATGATCTGGTAATCAAGAGCAGAGAGGAAGACCAGATGCTGAACGACATCCAGAAAACATTTGATCAACTGCGGAGCGTGCGGATGAAACTAAATCCAGGAAAATGTTCTTTTGGAATGGAAGAAGGAAAATTCCTCGGGGTCATAGTAACAAAAGATGGTTTCCGCCCGAATCCAGATAAAGTTCAAGAAATTGAATGCATGCCGTCCCCATCTTCCGTCAAAGAAGTTCAGACATTAATGGGACGCCTCGTAGCTTTGAACAGATTCCTGTCAAACTACGCGTCCAAATCATTCCCTTTCGTGGACACGCTGAAAAATTGCTTGAAGAAATCTAACTTCCACTGGACCGCAGAAGCAGAAACAGCTTTTTAGGAAATGAAAAAGTGTTTGAGCAATCTGCCAACACCCACTACTCCGTTACCTAAAGAACCGCTCACCTGGTACTTATTCGTCACTAATAAGGCAGTCGGTGCAGTGCTTATGGTCGACAGAAAAGGGGTACAAACCCCAATCTATTACGTCAGCCGTACATTGCTGGATACTGAAACTAGTTATTCAACAATGGAGAAATTGGTTCTCGCACTAGTACACGCGTCCAGAAGATTGCGCAGGGACTTCCAAGGGTATCCTATCAATGTCCTCACAGATTTTCGTATCAATGACATCCTGCGCAAACCAGAAATTTCTGGAAGATTGGCCAAGTGGGCCATCGAATTGGGAGAACACTCAATCACTTATAAAGCCAGACCTTCTTTTAAAGGGCAAATTTTGGCAGATTTCCTCGCGAAAGTTCTAGAAGATAAAATCGAAGAGTGCGCAAACGAAGCAACTTCGAAATCAACTCCGCCAGATGAATCACAAAAGTGGAAAATCTTCACTGATGGTGCGGGGTTACGTCTGATAACACCAGAAGGAAAAGAGTATACCTACGCAATCCGGCTCGACTTCCAAACAACTAACAATGAGGCGGAATACGAAGCACTCATAGCAGGCTTGCACATCGCCAAAAAGATGGGAGCGCAATACATTGAAGCCCATGTTGACTCCATGTTAGTTGCCAACCACATAGATGGCTCATATGAAGCAAGAGAGCCATCTATGGAATTATATTTGCAACACACCAAAGAACTGATGAACACCTTCATCCACTGCAAAGTAACTCACGTGCGTCGAAGCCAAAACAAGCCGGCAGATGCCTTAAGCAAGATGGCATCAACCGCATTTGATCACATGGCCAAAGACGTGTGGGTAGAGGTGTTGACTAATCCATCTGTACCACAAAAAAAAGTAAACGTGGTCCAAACAGGAAAAGAATCTTGGATCACCCCCATAATGGCTTTCTTGACCAAAGGGATCCGTCCATCCAACAAAGCTGAAGCCATAAAGTTGCAACACAAAGCCTTACATTACGAGGTTGTTGACGGTATCCTATACCGACGATCTTACCTCGGAGCATTGCTGCGCTGTGTGGACTCCGCGAAAGCCACATATTTAATCAAGGACATCCACGAAGGAACCTGTGGGTTGCACGCGGGTCCTAGGATGGTTGTGGCAAAACTCATGAATGCGGGCTACTACTGGCCCGGAATGCACCACGATGCATTAAAAGAATTGCGTAAGTGTGAGGCTTGCCAACGGCACGCACCGAGAACACTCAAACCAAAAAACAACTTAATACCAGTCACAGCAGCCTGGCCTTTCCAGAAATGGGTCATCGATCTAGTTGGGCCTTTCCCCACAGCTCCGGGTAATGTTAAATACTTAGTGGTCGCCATCGATTACTTCACCAAATGGGTGGAAGCCAAAACATTGGCCGCAATTGATGGACGCAACATCAAAAAATTCATATGGGAATTCATCATTTGTAGATTTGGCCTACCATTAGAGATCGTGAGCGACAATGGTACGCAGTTCGCAGACCAAAATCTACAAGAATGGTTGTCATCTATGAATATTAAACAGATATTCACTTCAGTCGCGCATCCTCAAGACAACAATCAAGTGGAGCGCGCAAACCGAAGCATCGTTGAGGGCATCAAAGCCCGTCTGGGAACAAGACGCAGTGGCTGGGTCGATGAGCTTCCCCATGTCCTATGGGCTCATCACACCCTATAAAAAACAAGCAACGGGGAAACACCGTTCAGTTTGACATATGGAACTGAGGCAGTAATACCCACAGAGGTCACATGTCCATCCCCGAGGGTCTTGTTCGCGCAACACACTAACAACGACAAGGAACTGCGGATAATCCTAGACCTACTGGACGAACGTCAAGATGCGGCCTCCGTCCACGAAGCCTCTTATAAACAACAGCTGGAAAAATACTATAACGCGCGAGTCAAAGAACACCTCTTCCGCGTTGGAGACTTCGTCTTCCGCAGCAATGAAGCATCAAATGCCGAAAAGCCTGGTAAGCTTGCTCCAAACTGGGAGGGACCTTATAAAATCCAGGAGGTATTGGGAAAGGGCGTGTACGCCTAGATGGTAGACCTGTGCCGCGCACTTGGAATGCAGCGCAATTGCGCGTATGTTATGTCTAGTTTATTATTTCAAAATTTGTAAGAAGGGCTACAGGCTCAATCAATTTATATTACAATCAAGCATCTTTTTACAAATCATCATGTTATGATTAAAAGACTAAAACAAAGACATATGATGTTGTTATATCGACATACGCAAAAGAATGGGACCATTACAAAAAACACATACATACCAAATGTAGATATTAAACAACATCTTCCAAAGGCTTCTACATATGCATCTATCCACAAACACTTAAAGACTGAAAACCTAAGTAGCATGCTTCCATTTACCTCCAACCCGTATGAGTTTATGTTTCGGATTGGGCAAATCTCCCAACTCCGAGAGCTTCTTAATCTTCAATGGTTGCCCATCAGAGGTTCCATGATCATCAAGATCATCAGGCCTCATATTCTCTTGTGGCAGAAGATATCCACAATATTCCGCGAGTCGATCAAGAGCATCTGCAGGGATCTCATTCTTAATAGGATGACGGGATAGTCTCATCATCCCCTTCACAGCTAAATTTTCATCTGCTTGAAGATTGCTTGAAGTAATGTTGGTCGACATTCTCTCAAGGAAATGAAAGAGTCTTTTCAGAAATATGTGGAGAATACGAATGCATGCACTTACTATTTATAGAAGAGAGAGAATATAGTAATTAATTACCATTAATGGTGATCACTTGATTACCCTAAGAGAAGTGTGACAGTCGCCTAATGCTAGCCGTCAAAACTGTCACATCTGTCAGTAACAGACTGACACATACTTGTGTCAGAAATGGATGACATCACCTCATGATTGGCAAACATGTGCAAATAAAGAGAGAATACCGAACAGTCATCACATAAAGAAAAATGAAAGATTGTTCATAACCATTACAAGACCAAGACAAAATGTTCAAAAGGAAAACAAACACACTCATTCAAGATTCAAGTACTGAGAAACATCATCAGTACGCGGAGCTTCCTCCCGCGTTCCACCAGTTGCGGACGACGTACCCGCTCCGTTCGTAGAGACAATCTTTTTGGCCTCTTCTTCTTTGCATGCCTTCTCAGCAAGCTCCGCACCAAGACGGTCAGACTCCTTAAAATAATTGCGCAACTTGCCAACGGGGTCATCGGTCTTCAAACATGCTTCCACCATGTCAAACACCTCAAATGTCAGAGTTTCATAATCATCTTGCGCCTGTATCATTTCAGTATCATAAGACCTATCATGATAAGGCCCATCTTCAATCTTTTTCCCATGCGCATGATGACTGAAACCTTCATAAAACCCAAGGCTCAGACCTTGCTTAACGGAGGAGCTGGAAATGCGAGCAATAACCTCCGTCAACTTCGGATCATTCCACACACGCTTGAATACCTGCAATAAAAAGACGCCACAATTTTACACATGCAATAACAGAGCAAGACAAATAAGTTTCTATGAAGGTAAAGGTTAATTTACCCCTGCAACACCATCCTTCATCAACCAAGCAATCCTTTCGTTGGCAGCAACGACAATGTCAGTAGCTTCTTGACATGATTCCTTCAGATTTTGCCAATCGCGCATAAACTCATTCTCCCACTGGATGAGGGAGCCTAGACCACTAACCCCTAATGCAAGGTTCATAGCCACATCTGTGAACAATGACCTGCGATCAACACTATCTTGATAATCCCGCTCAGCTGGCGGAACGGATAGCGTCACAAACTCTTCGGCGTCCAACGGGTTTGTAAACCAGGTCGTGTCCATAATATCCCAACACGGTTGGTATGGCCTAGGTTGATCAGAACCACACGAGGAAAACTGATGTATTGTAAAATACATCTATTTCCAGTGTAAAGTTTGTACAATTTTCGAGTCGTTTAGATAGTTCTTTTATTAGTTTTAGGCTTGTACCTGTCTACTTTTATTTAGTATAGCTTTTTATAGATTTTTATTAGTTTTGGGTCTTTTTTAGTATTTATCTATTTTATTTTATATTTTGTAGGTGTTCATGGACGTTGGAGCGTAAACGAGCAATTTTGGTCAAGTCAAGAACACATGAGTCAAAAGCACAGAGTCATAATACCATTTATAATAATAGTATATAATAATAATAATAATAATAATAATACACAAATTTAGTATAGCTTTTTATAGATTTTTATTAGTTTTGGGTCTTTTTTAGTATTTATCTATTTTATTTTATATTTTGTAGGTGTTCATGGACGTTGGAGCGTAAACGAGCAATTTTGGTCAAGTCAAGAACACATGAGTCAAAAGCACAGAGTCATAATACCATTTATAATAATAGTATATAATAATAATAATAATAATAATAATAATACACAAATTAGTGACTTTGAAAGTCACGTTTCAAGACCCAAGGCCCAACAAAAATATTATAGGGCTCCATGAATATTGAAGAGAACAATTATAAATAGAGGAAGAGCGGCGCATAACAAAAAAAAAGGAGGGAAGGACTCGAAGACAGGAGCAGCGAATTCTTGGAGAAGAATATTATTCTGGGAAGCAGCCAACAACTTTGAAGAAGAGCCGCAGAGCAGAATTATTAGAGGCACGGGTCAAAGGGTGAAGCACTGGTGCGAGCACGGGTCGTTTCTAATTCAATTATTTATTTATTTGCTACCCGTTGTGAACACCATGAATATGTTTGGTTTCTATTGTTTTGATTTTGTCATGACTTTTATTGGCTAAACCTTGACGCTACCTAGGCAATGATGATTGCACTTGTTTGATTTATTTTCTTTTTGTTTTGGAACTTTTGGTTGTGGATGAATTTTAAAGTAAAGAACTTTTTATTTTCTGGTTTGATGTATATGCGTATTTAGTTTTGTCTAATTAATTTTTATAAACTCCACTTGCGTTTTTGTGAATGTCTTTCATGTATGAATGCGGGTTAGGTTGCGGACTGGGTGTTAGCAACTAGTTTATGGTTAATTTCTGCAGGTTATCCATAGGAGTTGTAATTGTTAGTTAGGTAATTCTAAGTGTTCTACCAATTCTCAATAGCTGTAAGGTGCGAGATTGTTGGTCTATCTAGGGTGTTAAATTACTAGATCTAGAGGCTTTGTAAGAAGATCTTCCTAGTTTCCCTAGCATTCCTTGTAGGCCAAGTCTTATCAGAAATATTGTAGTTACCCCTTGCACTTTCAGGTGTATTGTGACTTTCGCGCTGTAAGGTAGACTGTCTAGCGGGTACTTTAAGATTCGAGTAGGTAAGCCTGTAAGGGTAACCTCTCAACCAGTGGTTTAACGGCTTATAGGTAACCTTAGGTTTCTCCTTGAGAAGGGTCGAGGGTCCTCTGGTTTATCCAGTAAGTTTAGTATTTTAAGATCCCGGTTCCACACCAGTTCCATAGCCATTAGAAGCTTATCATTCATGTGTAGGATTCTAGCCTAGGTAGTGTCTTCCCATCATCTGATCCCAGTTGCGGTTTTCAGTTTATGTCTATAGTTTATTTAAGTTATATTTTATTTATTTGCATTAGTTTGTTAGAAACCCCCCTTTAAGCAACAAAACATTATCAAGTCAGTTTGTAGATAAGTAATCGAGTCTAGTTTATGTTTTCTAGTAGAGTCTCGTGGGTTCGATACTCGGACTTACTTTAGCTGTACTGCACTGACTGGTACACTTGCCGGTTGTGTGGTTTAGGTTTAGAGAGTCTTAGGTTATAAATTTAAAACTTAGAGTGTCTAGTTTAGGTTAATTTAGTTAGTTTTTATTAAACCACTTTGAGCACATCAAGTTTTTGGCGCCGTTGCCGGGGACTCTTAGGCGATTGCGTTTATTAGCTTCGATTACACTTATTTGCTATATCTGTGCTACTGGTTGTTTGTTTTGAATCTGTCTTTTATTTTTATTATATAATTGTATTTTAATTTTTGTATTAATCATGTGCGAGATCTGTGGAGGACCCCATTTTACCGTGAAATGCCCAAATGCATCAAGGTATCCCCCAGGTTATCGTGCGAATACGTATGCCACGCCATATTTCCTGCAGCATCATTGGACAGAACTGAACACAAATGAGGAATTTGATGAATGGCTTAAATCGTACAGGGAAGAGCGAGATAGGGAACGTAAGGCCATAATCGAGCGTCTAAATAGACCAAGTCCCATAGTTCTAAAGGTTCCTTGCTATGATAAAAATGGGAACTTAGTTGGTCATCATGTTGGCTCCGACCCGTTAATCCCACTTCCCCCAGGGACAAAGCCGCCTCCAGTGGAGATGGAAACAGTTTATCTGCACCCAGTTTGTAGCGCTTCCCCTGAATCACAGTTAGAGCCGGAGACGAAAATGGACGTTGAAGTCCCACCTCCGGTGCCACAAGTTACTATATATGATTTCAGGAGTGACTCTGATGAAGAAGAAACGGATGAGGAAGTAGTGATGGTTGAAGATGAGGTAAGTAATGAACCATCATGGGAAGCAGAGTTTGGTGACGAGTTGGGTGATTTGCCAATTCCAGAAGTAGACAGAGATTTTGACCCAATGGGTGACCTCGACATCTTAGAGGCATTATTGAAAGGGTACCCGACTGTGGAAATAAAAGAGTCACCAAAGGAAGCTGAAGAAGAAGTGGTGGAAGAGGAAGAGCACCACTGCTGGCCCGTGAAGATTTTAAAGGATAGAGTGTCACCTGATCACCCAAAATCACGGGAGAAGGCGAAGAGGCCCCTGGACCGACACAGGCTGAGGGATACAAGTTGCAGAGACAACATGTCCCCGCATTACATGCCAAGAATCAGATTTGGTCCAGGTAAATTTAAATATTGGTGGCCTGATCCATTTAAATTCGATGAAATCTTTCTCAATTCCACTAATATAATTTTGTTAATTAATAAGGACCGGGTGGAATTAAACGGGTTGGATCGGGTCTAGATAAAAGAGAAGCCCCCTGATTAAGTTTAAGTGTGGGGAGGCTCTGTAGAGTTTGTAAATTTATATTTATACTTATTTAAATTTTTTTTTCTAGCTTTTCAATTTTTTTTTATTTGTGGTCCGTCGTTTGGTAATGGTTCATAGGTTTTTATCTTTCTATTTTATCTTTGTTTTTGTGTCTTTGAGTCTGTTTGCAGGTTTACGTGTTTGCTTAGGTTGAGGAAATTTCACATGAGCGGATCCCATGTATTGTCTTTATATAAATTTTATGAGTGGGAGTTTTGGTAAAGGTTTGGGTAATAAAAGGAGAATTTTTCAAAAAAATAAAAAATAAAAATAAAATTAATTAACTTTCTGTGAAAAAAGACTTTTCACGTAACGTGAGGAGTCTGGGCTGACCTGTTCGCCTCATGCGACCAGCTATTACCCCGGAAAGTTATATTTTTTTTTCGCTTGCAACGCGTGTTGCGATAACCAGTGTCCTTCACGTTGAGCGAGAACCAGATTTTTTTTTTCTGTCTTTCTACCCATTTGGTTCTACCACCATTCACCGCCATTTTGCCAAGCAGGTACGTTTTCTTGTTTTTTGTTATATTATGAGTCTAAGTTAATAGTTTGAATCTTTTTATTTTTGTGTGGTTCGGTATTGTGCTCGGGTTTTGTTTGTTTCGTTTTGCGCAGGTTTGGATTGCACCACCCGTACTCAATCTCCATTCGGGTGATTCCGAAGCTGTTTATCATTTATCAAAGCAACCCAAGAGTATACCATTATGTCAGAGCGGATCGCAAATGAAATGCTATACGATCGAGCTGGATTAGACTAGAGCTTAGGAAGAAAATTTAACCAGCTAAGTCTTTTCCAATATGCCCTCATTTTTTTTTGTTTTTTTTTTTATTTTTGTATTCAGAATTTATTTTTTGTTTTGAGTCGTTTTCTATTCTTACATTGAGGGCAATGTAAAGTTTAAGTGTGGGGATGGGAAACTGTCGTGTAGTCTATATATAGAGTCGTCTTTATTAAAAAAAATCAAAAATCAAATAAAAAAATGAAAAAAAAAATGTCCCTGATTTTGAAGTTTGCATTATATAAAATATGGAAGATGATAGGTAAAGTTAGGTGTCCGGTTTTCAAATAGTATGAGATTAAAATTGATTGAAAACGTGTTGAATTTGGGATATGCGGGTAGGCTCAACCGGTAGAAAGGTTTCCTTTGAAGAGTAATAAATTAATTATGTTAGGCTATTTTGTGGGTTCTCATCTAGGAGAAACGGAAAGACCGAAACCGCCAAAAATAGTATAAGAAGCACCGTTATAAGTTTAAAACCGTTAGAATTTCTAATCACTTTGAAAAAAAAAATATATTAGAAATCAAAGCAAAAATGCTGAAGCTTAAGGTGCCTGGCCACTGGGATAGCGACTTGGATTGGTCACACCCTCTGAGTTAAGTATGCTGAGATGAAAAAAAAATAATGCTAAAGCTTAAGGTGCCTGGCCACTGGGATATCGACTTGGATTGGTCACACCCTCTGAGTTAAGTATGCCAAAAAAAAAAAAAAGAAAAAGAAGAAGTGATTTTAAATTCTCTTGGTTTTTTACATAAGACGGTTGGGAAATGGTCAATTGGTCGTTCCTTTAGCTTCATAAGCTTGAGGCGGGATTAGGAGGAACTGTGGCTTCCTTCGAGTGAGACCCTAGATAGACTAATCAACATGAACTTAACATAAATAAAAAGGGGCTTGGAAACCGGTGTGGGTTTAAGAGGATCAATATACCTGCAATCGCAATCAACACGTTAGTAGATTATTAATTAAGTAGCCTATGTTTTGAAACTGGATGTAAACCTAACTGTGATTCCATAGCATAATTCTTTTTCAGGGACGAAAAAAAGATAAGTGTGGGGATATTTGATGTATTGTAAAATACATCTATTTCCAGTGTAAAGTTTGTACAGTTTTCGAGTCGTTTAGATAGTTCTTTTATTAGTTTTAGGCTTGTACCTGTCTACTTTTATTTAGTATAGCTTTTTATAGATTTTTATTAGTTTTGGGTCTTTTTTAGTATTTATCTATTTTATTTTATATTTTGTAGGTGTTCATGGACGTTGGAGCGTAAACGAGCAATTTTGGTCAAGTCAAGAACACACGAGTCAAAAGCACAGAGTCATAATACCATTTATAATAATAGTATATAATAATAGTATATAATAATAATAATAATAATAATAATAATAATAATAATAATACACAAATTAGTGACTTTGAAAGTCACGTTTCAAGACCCAAGGCCCAACAAAAATATTATAGGGCTCCATGAATATTGAAGAGAACAATTATAAATAGAGGAAGAGCGGCGCATAACAAAAAAAAAGGAGGGAAGGACTCGAAGACAGGAGCAGCGAATTCTTGGAGAAGAATATTATTCTGGGAAGCAGCCAACAACTTTGAAGAAGAGCCGCAGAGCAGAATTATTAGAGGCACGGGTCAAAGGGTGAAGCACTGGTGCGAGCACGGGTCGTTTCTAATTCAATTATTTATTTATTTGCTACCCGTTGTGAACACCATGAATATGTTTGGTTTCTATTGTTTTGATTTTGTCATGACTTTTATTGGCTAAACCTTGACGCTACCTAGGCAATGATGATTGCACTTGTTTGATTTATTTTCTTTTGGTTTTGGAACTTTTGGTTGTGGATGAATTTTAAAGTAAAGAACTTTTTATTTTCTGGTTTGATATATATGCGTATTTAGTTTTGTCTAATTAATTTTTATAAACTCCACTTGCGTTTTTGTGAATGTCTTTCATGTATGAATGCGGGTTAGGTTGCGGACTGGGTGTTAGCAACTAGTTTATGGTTAATTTCTGCAGGTTATCCATAGGAGTTGTAATTGTTAGTTAGGTAATTCTAAGTGTTCTACCAATTCTCAATAGCTGTAAGGTGCGAGATTGTTGGTCTGTCTAGGGTGTTAAATTGCTAGATCTAGAGGCTTTGTAAGAAGATCTTCCTAGTTTCCCTAGCATTCCTTGTAGGCCAAGTCTTATCAGAAATATTGTAGTTACCCCTTGCACTTTCAGGTGTATTGTGACTTTCGCGCTGTAAGGTAGACTGTCTAGCGGGTACTTTAAGATTCGAGTAGGTAAGCCTATAAGGGTAACCTCTCAACCGGTGGTTTAACGGCTTATAGGTAACCTTAGGTTTCTCCTTGAGAAGGGTCGAGGGTCCTCTGGTTTATCCTGTAAGTTTAGTATTTTTAAGATCCCGGTTCTTCATGTGTAGGATTCTAGCCTAGGTAGTGTCTTCCCATCATCTGATCCCAGTTGCGGTTTTCAGTTTATGTCTATAGTTTATTTAAGTTATATTTTATTTATTTGCATTAGTTTGTTAGAAACCCCCCTTTAAGCAACAAAACATTATCAAGTCAGTTTGTAGATAAGTAATCGAGTCTAGTTTATGTTTTCTAGTAGAGTCTCGTGGGTTCGATACTCGGACTTACTTTAGCTGTACTGCACTGACCGGTACACTTGCCGGTTGTGTGGTTTAGGTTTAGAGAGTCTTAGGTTATAAATTTAAAACTTAGAGTGTCTAGTTTAGGTTAATTTAGTTAGTTTTTATTAAACCACTTTGAGCACCTCAAAAACCTATCTCGTCCACGACCAACGTGCCCCGGCTTGCTAGACTTCCAAATCCCCTCAGAATGTGCTTTCCTATATATAACCGTGGAATCTTCCACAGTTCGCACGAGGGTAGAGGGATTCTCCTGGACGGCTTCAGCTTCTTTCCCCTTCCGCAAACCTGCACCAGCATTCAATCCCTGCGAAGAACTCTGCTCTGGCATTTGCTCCATCACAATGGCAAGCTCTTCAACATGCAAGTTGGGGGTAGAACTTTCATCCACCTTCTTCCCAGCCGTTTTCTCCAATGCAATAACCACATCATCTGCGGTTGGCTCTACTTGAGGAGTCTCTTCTGGCAAAATCAATGATTCCTGGGGTTCCTGAGTTTCTTCAATAACTAACTCCGACGTATTCAGACCGGTCACATTCTCCACAACTTCATCAACAATATCCACATTCTCCGTAACAAGAGGATCCGGACATGATCCCTTGTCAATAACAGAAGAACTCCGCCTCGAGAGAGACTCTGCAAAAGGCAAAGATGCTACAAAAAAGACTATAATGAAGTCATGCGAAATCACGATCAAACATTAAAGCCAGACTTAATAATTCATACCTGTCAAATGTCTCAGAGTCTTCATGTAAAGATTCTGACGAACAGGTGGTGGCTTCACAACCATCTCGAGCTTACCCAAACCTTTTGACCCAGCTAGGGGCTTAAATACATCAACAGGAATAGCCGCAATGGGCTCAGGACGCAACATCACAGAAGCTTCTCCAGTTGGCTGTGGAATTTGAACTTGCTTCTGCTTCAAAGCATCAATTCTCTGATGGAACAACTCCGCAGAAACATCCTCCATCTAACGCACAGGCGAATGACGCCTTTGGCGTTTATGCTCCAACTCTGTATCAAACTCTGTAACCTCATCATCCTCCTCTTCAACGATGATGGGAGCAGTCGGTGGTTTCGCTTTCTTACTCGCGTTGGCACGCTTCTTCTTAGAAGTACTCGTGCCTGTTGCGGAAGTCACATCCGTGTACATCAAATCATACATAAGAAAATAAACAACAAGTTCAATACTAACAAATGCAATCTCGACGCTCAGAAGAAACTTCTTCAACTTCGACGGAAATCCATCTGCGGGGTTGAATACCTGCACCTGTCACGAAGGACGCGCAAAATCAGCACGCGGATTACGTACATACCTGCGCATCCTTCGTGCGCATATGGAAACAAGACATAAAGAAATTTTCTAACCTGTCCTAGCATAATGCCTAGGAGGATTAATGAGGTTTGGAAACAAAAAATTTGAACTCATCCTCTCAACCAATCCTTGTACACCCTTAGCAATTTGAGTATATAGAATTTTCGCTTCACCCCTTTGCGAAAACAAGTCAAACAAAGACACACCTGCAATCAGTCACAAAATAATAACTTGAGATTAATGTGCAAGTTGCTTAAACAAAGTGCAAAAACAGTAGTATCACCTTCAGGAGGACATGGATCATGCCCCTCTGGACTTATAAGGCTGAGCCCTAACAACGCCAGCACACCCTCCGGACACTCATCCATCACCAGCGGAGTAGCATGATCACAAAGTGATTTATACCATTCTTATTCTTTATACCCCTCCATCGGTGATAACTCAGCAATCTTTTCCTTTAAACCGATTGTCATCCACTGAAAGGAGGCAGGGAGAACTCCGCGGTTGATATAGAAGAATTGATCATTCCAATCATACATTGACTTCAGATTCCCAGATACCAGTTGCTTAACCTTCCTGTGCGTACCTAAGCTATATCAACCACTTCCACCACGAGCAGCCTCCAACACGTAGAACACATTCAATATTTCGAATGTAGGCTTGATATTGAACGCCCTACATGTGGCCTCAAAATGAATTAAACGACACCTCCCAAATTGGGTCACTTGTGTAGGATGAATACCATATGTCAGAAGGGCATTCACTATAAATCTCGTCGTCGGAAGATAGAAACAACATTTCGAAAATGGTGCTGCATACAGAGTAATTTTGCCAGGAGCTGCCTGCAATGCAGTCCTGCTCTCTGTCGGAAGCTCTGGCTCCCACTCCTTCAAAATTCCATATTGTTCAAGGAAGCTAGAAAAAGAGGCTTCATCCCACCTGATTGTCGTCGCATCAATACTTTTGGACGACTCTTTTGCAGACTCGGACGTCTTGCTTGAATCAGGAACGTTCTGTGAATCTTGAGACATGATTAAGTTTCAGATGATGCAGGGAAGAAGACGTTAAAAGGATTTTTGAATATTAAACGAGTGATATAAAGAGGAAGTGGGAAACTACAATTTCAAATTGATTATATAGGCTTGGTAATTAATACAGATGACGTCATGACGAATGGGCCAGCAATACCTTTTTTGTACATGAGCCCAACCGGATAATGACACATGTACAATAGGAGACAAACAGACGCCACACGCGCCTCACGCTCCCACTCGCCTGACAACTGCCGAAGAACGTGTCTGTACACGTCTCAACCGTCACCAGTCATGTCAAACCCCACTCGCCAGGATGTCCACATGTTTTCAAATTCATGGGGAACTGACAACTGTCCACCATAAACAACTGACATGTCTTTCATTCGCAGAGTTTTGACGTAAAATTACAATATCCGTTCTCCGCAAAAACCACCTAAGCGTAGAGACATTCACCACACTTCCGCATGAAATACAACCTTGATGGGTTGTCATTAAGGAATTCAATTTCTTGAGTCCAGCATCCCTCCCATCTCACCATAACTTCAGATATGGAAGACACACTGGACTGGGGGGACTTGATGGGATTGGGTACTAAACGGACTAATCCGCATACCCAAACCCGGAAAACACTGCCATGCAGAAAGAGTCCGCGCGCAAGGGATCAACAAATCAGCTCACCCATGGTCTACATCCATGTAATGGTCAAGGCGAAAGTCATGCATGGTCAAATGCCATGCATAAATCAAGGCTACGACTACATTGACCAAGCATTAAAGGCGGTGGATCGTTCCACCATTTTCATTAATTTAGCTTTCCTTAAATCACCTCACTAACATAGTTAAGGGTGATGGAGACAACCTAACGACGGTTAGGACTTGGGTAATGGTGGTATACGGCCTCTCCTATATAAGGGATCACATCCCTAGTAGGAGAGGACACTTTCTGCTAACACGGAGAGCTCACTAAAAGATAGTATCCCCGTTCACCCCGTTTTTGTTATAAACTACTACCTCGTGTAGTCGTCTCCACATCCACAATCAACTCTTGTTTGCAGGTCCCTCAATCCGTAGCTGCTTGTGAAGGATCAACCCTGTAGATACGATAATCTTATCATCCCCAACCGGTAAGACCATTTGTTTCTTCAACCTTGATGAGTACAAATTGGAAGACCCAGAGTATATGGAGGTTCTTCATCAGGACATGACTAATTTCTCTCCTTAGTTTTTTATATGTTTTTTTAACTGTTTACGTTTAATTATAATGTAATGGAACAACTTTCTTAGTAATATTAATATTTATGTTTTTTTGGCATGCTTTATAATTGAATTTAAAATAACTTATATGAAGTGTCATGAAAAAAAATAATAATAAACGCAAATGCACAACAATTTAAATGCAACTTAAGAGATAAAAACAAAATAAAGACAAATACAAACATTTTTGCTAAAAAAGGACGCAACTACTATTATTAATAAAACGTAATTATAAATTATTATGGAAATCATTAAATGCAAATGCATAAGCAACTTACACGCAGGTGCAAAAATTACAACTATATTTTTACAGAACCGACTTACAAGTAAGTGCAAAAATTAAAAGTATATTAATATTCTCCATAAATATTAATTTCAATCTTATTTATCTAATAAATATTTTAAATCTATTTTTCTTGTAATATGGTGTTTTTGAATGAAAAACCTATGTTTCATAAATATAAACATATATAAAAAGTAAGTATAAACAAAATTTACACGCAAGTAACATATATACAAAAAAAAATCTTAAAAGAAGGTTTAATAGTCTTCAGTCTAAAAACGCAAATACATACAACTTAAGACGCAAAATGTAAAAAAAACAACTATATATAAAAACAAAATGATAGCAATAAATAATACGCAACTACTAGTCTGAAATATAAATCACCTATCTTAAAAAAAAGGTTTAATAGTCTTCAGTCTAAAAACGCAAATACATACAACTTCAGACGCAAATTGTAAAAAAACAACTATATATAAAAACAGAATGATAGCAATAAATAAGACGCAACTACTGGTCTGAAATATAAATCACCTATCTCAAAGCATAACACATAACTACATATGTACAAATGTTACTTTTAAAAACACAATTATGTGACTACAAAATCAAACATAAAACCCAACATCTATGATCCAAGAGATGTAATCTTCATCTTCATTAGCTTTTGGCTTGACTGTAACATCAGATTCTTCATCCAAAATTGTCAATGCAAAAAATTCAGAAAAAGATAAATTTGAAAAAATGTGGAGACAAAGAAAAGAATTAATAAAAACTATTAAAAAAATGATAAAACTGAATAAAACGATTATCGATTATAATTTGTACGTAATAACTGATCGATCGAGTTAGACAAATACTCAACAAAGAAATTAAAGAATGATCATGGTGTTTAGGGTTTCCCTTCTTTTGATTTTGGGGAAGAGTAAAAAAAACAAAACATAAAAAGATAAAAGTCTATAATACCCTCACCTTCTAGAAAATTAAAATACGAGGTAATTTGGTAACCGCTTCCACGTGAACGACTATCATTCCTTCTTACGTTTTGTACGCTATATAATTTTAGACCGTAAACTTTCTCATTAAAATTTTATATGCATATATACAAGGAAACGCTTTATTGGATATGACTATACAAGTCAAAGTAATTGATATATCTATGCATGTTTCAATGTGTTTGCATATATATTTAGTTTGGTGTATGTGCCGGATAGTTTTAAGTTGGTTTACGTTTTGATGTAAGTTTTTATTTTTTTTTATTTTAAGTTAGGTCAAATATAATACATGTTTGTTTATTTTTATGTATATTTTCAATTGGTCTACTATTGACACAAATATATATGTTTTCAACTGGCAGTAGAGATTTGAGTTATTGTACGTTTAACGTCGCCGCAACGCGTGATGAGTTAATTACTAGTTTAAAAAATATATATAATTATTTAAAGAAAAAATAGAACCCTTATTTTTTAGCATAACTAAAAACATAATCAACGTGTACTTTTCCATTCAAAGTTGAAACGTAATACTAACAAGTAGATACTTATATTTAAATGAATTCCATCACATGTTTAGATAATGTATTTATTTGACTACTAGATGTTGAACATCATATGTTATCACTTCAATGTTTTAGATTTCACACGTACTTGTAGAAGAGGTGGGATTAGGTTCAAACGGTTATTCCAGTATAATTTAATTATTTGAAATGAAGAAAAAAAAAAGAATGCTGTAACACTTTTTGTAAATAAAATAATTACTTTATTCACCAAATAATTACTCCACAACAAAATTGAGCACCATTAATCATATTACTTTACAACAATTTACATAGAGTTAATAATTATTTTTCTACTTCAATTTTATGGTTGTGTAATATATTTAGGGTTGTTTGGTTGGTTAAATGCTTAATCATTAAAACGTCTGAATGTTTAATAGGCTCTGAATGATTAAGTGCTGTCAGCTATACATCAATTCTGAATGATTCAGCTCTTAACCATTCTATTCAGAACATTTTTTAGGTTAAAACAAACAGTTTGAATGCTGAATTATTTAGAGCTGAATGGTTCAGAGCCTCATTAAGAGGCTACCAAACAGGTCCTTGCTCTTTTTCAGTTCAATTATCATAGAGTAGTATTAATTAGTCCGCTTTATTGTACTAGCAGAAACTCGTGTGTTGTGGCGGGGCTGCATGTGGCACCCGGCATATTTGGCTTAAACACTTTAGTAACATCTAAGTCTACCTTAGTGGGAGACGTTTATAAACGGACTTAACTGGGTTAGTTGAGTCGGGCCAAGTTAGGATTGTCCAGGGTTCAATGATCTGGAGGATCATTGAGAGTCATTTTGTGAATACACTAGTACCGGGTCCCGTTGTTGGTGACATTACATGAACTAATTAAGTATATGTGTAGATTATGAGTCGTGTGGTGGATTATATACATAGATGTGTTTAAATGATGTGTAAATGATTATCCGTGCTTAATTATGTCAAACATAGACTAAGGTTGCATGCTCATGTGTTAAGGTGTGTTAGAATGCGTTAAACACGACAAACTGGAAAACTAGATAAACATGGATTTTGGTTCGACCACTTCGAGTGGTCGAAGGAAGAATTATGTTTTGGTTCGACCCTTTGTAAATGGGCGAACCTGGGATGTGGAATTGAAAGAATTCCCTTCGACCAGGACAGGGCTCATTCGACCCTGTGAAAGGGTCGAAAGAGGCTACCTTCGACCACTGATAGGGGGCGAAGGAGGATTAGTATAAATACCAAACTTTGTCATTTTTCACCATTTCACAAACCCTAACCGTCTCAAAACACTCTCAAACGATTTTAATCACTAAGGAAGGAGTTTTTGCTCTTCTTTTGCATAATCTAACCCATCTACAACATCTAAACAAGAATCCAAGGTGTGTTCTTAATCCTAAATCCTTTTTAAAACATTTTAATTAGTTTTCATCTAACCCTAATTGTCCGGATCTGTTCTAAGGGTGTTTTCATGATTAAAAACCTTTTAAACATCTTTCTAAACCAAAACCTTATCATTAAACATAGGTTTTCATGATAATAAACATATGTTAATTGTGTATTATGTGGTGTTATGTGTTATTCAATGATTTGCTGCTGTATCTATGATAGAAACATGATATAGGATTGTTATTGATGCTGGGTTATTGTTGTTTAGGGTTAGAATTGGATAGATGGTGATGTTGTGGGTATTTTGGGGGTTTTAACGAATCTAGACTTGATGCATGATATTTATGATCAATAGAACTAATGGGGAAAAATCGAACACTCGACAAACTGAGCATTTTAAGTTGAATATGGATTGATTTCAAAAGTTTCCAAATTGGGTAAAGAATCCATGCATGATTGTGACGTTTTCATAATTCTTACCATTTTGGGAAAGGGGTGAAATGGACGTATTTTTGGGAGAAATCGGTGGGGTTTTGTAGGGATAAGTCATTCATACTTGACTGCTGTGTTTGATGATGTTTCGAGGTGTTTCGAATGTGTTTGAAACGTTTTTAGGAAAATTTGTACAACAGGGGCGAACCTGGACTCCTTCGACCAATCGTATGGGCGAAGGAGAGAATCCAGGGTCGAACCTGGGAAAATTTGGGTGAACGTGGTCAAACGGTCGAAGGAGGCATCAAACGGTCGAACGAAACATAAAACGGGCGAAGGAGACTTAAAACGGGCGAAGGAGACTTAATCTGACTGGTTCGACCGTTCTGATGCAGAAATGAGATTTTTGATACAAACTAAGTGTTTCATGCTTGAACCTTGTGTGTAATCTATGTGTACTTGATTAGTTAGGGTAATGAGTCACCAACGGGATGTCGGGTCGGTCTAGTGTGTCGGTTAAACATTTAAACACACTTTAAAACATACCTGGTTACGATCTGGACAATCGGGGACTAGATAACCTTATGGTTATTAGTCGGAACACTTATGTGAACATTTTGATAGATCTCCGGTAGAGGGATTATCAAGGGCTTAGCATTTTACTAGTAACCGAAGAACGCTATCTAAGGTGAGTTCACGGCCCCACTTTTACTGCTTTAACTTTTGGGGGAGAAAACATGCGCTAAACTATTTTGGTAACATATGTCATACTATGGTTTTTAACTTTGTATTGCTATACGATCTTTGGAAGTCCCGGGGGAAACCATGAATGTGCGGGAATGCACAACGGGGGAAATGTGGATAGATCTATTGGGCGTGACCTGCCCCACTAGTAATGGTTTCCAATCGTAGTAGTAATAAAACATACGCCTAGCTAGCGTACTCGGTAACACTGATATAGTATGGACATGGTAACGTTTTGGTAACAATTGGCAACATATTGAACAAACCTGTGAACTCACCAGCATTATATGTTGACGTCTTTTTGGCATGTTTTTCTCAGGTCGCTAAGGTAGCAACAAATGGAACTAGGCGCACGGGTCTGCATTGGCGTCTAGATTTAGTTCATGTTTTATAATAAATACTTGGTACATTTGGGTCTATGGTTTGTAACTTGTCAAATGCTTCCGCTACTGATTTTAAGTTTATGAAAACTATGTCTTTGGATATCATGTATCTTCATATAGAGTTGTTTATTGTGACCGTTGACTTGGATCCTGGTTTGTCATGCGCCTCGCGGTAAAACTCCGCAAGTGGAAATTTGAGGGTGTGACAGATTGGTATCAGAGCCAATGGTTATAGTGAACTAGGACTGCATGTAGAGTCTGGTCTATAGCCGAGTCGCACACACTAGACGGTCACATACATTGAGTCTATTAGTGGGATACGTGCTAACGTTGACGGGGTGTCCTTACATCATCATCATACCTCTCTGTAACATCATCCGCTTTTACTTGGGTTCCTACCTAATCTTGTCTTCTTCTTCTGGATTCAAGAAGGAGGGGTTGATTTGTTGGTTCTAGCACACACATGCCTTCTTACACTTGCACCTATCGTAACACGTTACTAGGCGACGATATTCGGTGACCGGAGTCTGGATTAGAGGTACATCTGGAGGACCATGTAGAGCAGTTTATCATTTCGGGTGCACACGAAATAATAAACAGAAATGCATGAAAATCCCGATGGACTTCGAGTTTGGATGTATAGTCCTCGATTTCTTGATTTGTTAGATCATGTCTGGTGCTTGTGGTGGTAGACGTCGTGGTGGCGGCGGTGGCCGTGCTGGTGGCGGTGGTCGTGCTGGAGGCGGTGGTCGTGGTAACATCAACATGACCCAAGCGGAGCTGAACAACTTGCTACAGCAGCAAGTGAACATGGCTATGGCTAATTTCCAGGCTAGGATTAATGCCATGGGTGGTGAGTTGATTTCTGTCGACCTTGCCTCATTCTTGGGTGTCATGTCCTTTCTTTTGTGTTTTACTCGTGTACCGTGTTTCAGGTGTTGGTGCCAATCCACCCCCACCTCAGTGCTCTTATAAGAAGTTTCGGGACTGTCAGCCCCATAACTTCGCTGGAACTGAGGGAGCGGTGGGACTGCTCCGATGGCTGGAGAAGGTGGAGTCTGTGTTCGTCATGTGTAACTGTCCTGCTGGGGACCGGGTGAAGAATGCTACTACGACATTTGAGGGGCCTGCACTGTCGTGGTGGAATGCTACTACTCAGAACATGGGATAAGGGGAGGCTATTGCTATGCCTTGGGCGGAGTTTGTGCAGCTGTTGAGAGGTGAGTACTGTCCGAGGGAGGAGGTACAGAAGTTAGAACATGAGGTCTGGAGCTACAAGATGGTTGGGTCAGAGATTGAAGAGTACACTGTGAGGAGGAATGAGCTGGCGGTGTTGTGCCCTGACTTGCACACACCTGAGTATAGGACGATTGAGCACTATGTATCTGGGCTGGTGCCGGAGATTGCTGGGTTGGTGGCTGCTGGGAATCTCCCCACTATTGCTGAAGTTGTCCGATCAGCTCATCGGATGACTAACCTGAAGGTGGCAGAAGGTGTTTTGCCTCCTACGGGTGCTGCTGTGAAGGTTACTGTGGGGAACAAGAGGAAGTGGGATGGTATGGGGAAGAGTGTTGTACCGGCGCCATCTCAGCCGGCGAAGAAGTTTGATTCATCTGGGTCTTCTTCTGGGCAGAAGTCAAGTGGGTATGTTGGGAAGCATCCCAAGTGCAACAAGTATGGTTTTCATCATTCTGGGAGTTGTGATCGGGCTCGTTGTCATCGGTGCCATCAGTTGGGGCATCATGCTAAGGATTGCACGGTGGCACTCACCCCAACTCAGACTCTTGCTACTGCTCCTACTCCTACTGCTCAGGGGACTCCAGGAAAGCAGGGGGTGCTATAACTGTGGTGATACGGGACACTTCAAGCATGAATGTCCTAAACTGAAGCAGGGCGATAATGGGAGGGGCGGAAACGGTAATGGGAACAACGGCTGAGGCAAGACTGCACGTGCTTTCGTCATTGGATCTGCAGAGGCTAGGCAGGATCCAGACACAGTTACCGGTACGTTCCTTCTTAATGATCGCTATGTTTCTGTCTTGTTTGATTCTGGAGCCGATAAGAGTTTCGTATCTATGGACATTAGTCGATTGCTAGATATAGTACCCACACCTTTAAAGGCTAAGTACTTAATAAAATTGGCTGATGGTAAGAAGATCGAAGCGACACACACCCTTAGGGAATGTCGCTTGGAACTATCGGGTTTGTCTTTCCCCATTGACCTTATGCCGGCACCCTGGGTAGTTTTGATGTCGTTGTCGGCATGGATTGGTTATCGTTGTATCGTGCGGAGATCGTTTTCTTCGATAGAATTATTCGGATTCCTCTCCCTGATGGAGAGACTCTTTCGGTTCATGGCGAGAAAAGCGGTGCTCCGCTGAGTATCATTTCTAGCATGAAAGCCCGTAAGTACCTTCGGAAGGGTTGTTCGGCCATTCTGGCACTTGTTAACGTTTCTACTGACGATGAGAAGAAGATCTAGGATTTTTCGGTGGTTCGTGATTTTCCCGATGTGTTTCCTGATGATTTGCCTGGTCTACCTCCCCATCGTCAGGTTGAGTTTGGTATCGATCTTACTCCGGGTGCAGCTCCCATTGCCCGAGCTCCGTATCATCTCGCACCTCCTGAGATGCAAGAGTTGTCCAGCCAGTTGCAGGAACTCTTGGAAAAGGGTTTCATCCGACCGAGTTCTTCCCCGTGGGGAGCTCTTATCTTGTTTGTGAAGAAGAAGGACGGAAGTCTTCGCATGTGTATTGATTATCGTGAGCTGAACAAAGTGACCATCAAGAATCGTTATCTTCTTCCTCGCATTGATGATCTCTTTGACTAGCTCCAGGGCTCCAGCTACTATTCGAAGATTGATTTGCGGTCCGGTTATCACCAGTTGCGCGTCAGGGAAGCTGACATTCAGAAGACTACTTTTCGCACTCGTTATGGCCATTTTGAGTTCTTGGTCATGCCTTTTGGTCTCACTAACGCACCGGCGGTGTTCATGGATTTAATGAACCGCGTTTGCAAACCTTACCTTGATAAGTCCGTCATCGTGTTTATTGACGATATTCTGATTTATTCTAAGAACAAGGCGGATCATGAGGAACACCTACGGTTGGTCTTGGAACTTTTGAGACAGGAGCAGTTGTATGCTAAGTTCTCAAAGTGTGATTTTTGGTTACGTGAAGTTCAATTCCTAGGACATGTGGTTAATGAACTGGAATTCATGTCGATCCGGCTAAGATCGAAGCTATTAAAGACTGGGAAGCACCAAAGACACCATCTGAGGTGCGGAAATTCCTAGGTCTTGCGGGTTACTATCGTCGTTTCATTGAGGGATTTTCGAAGATCGCTCAACCCCTCACTACTGTTACCCAGAAGGATCGAAAGTTCAACTGGAACGAACCACAGGAATCAGCATTTCAGATGTTGAAGCTTAAACTTTGTTCTGCACCTATCTTATCTTTACCTGAGGGTACAGATGAATTCGTTGTATACTGTGACGCTTCTATTTGTGGTCTCGGTTGTGTGTTGATGCAACGCGGGAAGGTTATTGCTTATGCCTCTCGTCAACTCAAGGTTCATGAGAAGAACTACACTACTCATGACTTGGAACTGGGTGCGGTAGTCTTTGCGTTGAAAATCTGGAGACATTACTTGTACGGTACCAAGTGTGAAGTATATACCGATCACAAGAGTCTTCAGCATATTTTCGACCAGAAGGTGTTGAACATGCGGCAGCGTCGCTGGGTTGAACTCCTGAACGATTATGACTGTGCTATCAAATACCATCCTGGCAAGGCAACCGTTGTGGCGGACGCCTTGAGTAGAAAGGAGTCTGTGAATCCTCGCCGTGTTCGAGCCTTACAGCTCACCATTCATTCGTCATTGCCTGACCGAATCCGTTCTGCACAGTTGGAAGCCTTGAAGGAGGAAAACCTTAAGGCTGAGACTATGCACAGTGCTGACAGGCATCTTGAACTCAGGACCGATGGCTTACACTATTTTGCGGGACGTGTTTGGGTCCCATTGTTCGGGGGATTGCGTGAGCTTGTTTTGGATGAAGCTCACAAATCCCGGTATTCTATTCACCCTGGCTTCGATAAGATGTATCAGGATTTGAAGATACTTTATTGGTGGCCGAACATGAAAGCTAATATAGCTTCTTATGTCAGCAAATGCTTGACTTGTGCTAAAGTCAAGGTGGAGTATCAGAGGCCGTTTGGTCTCCTGCAACAACCAGAGGTTCCGGAATGGAAGTGGGAGCGAATCACGATGGATTTTGTCACCAAGCTGCCAAGGTCACCTAGTGGTTATGATATGATCTGGGTGATTGTTGACCGGCTGACAAAATCGGCACGTTTCATACCTATTAAGGAAACCGATGGACTCGAGCGGTTGGCTCGACTTTACCTTAAGGAGGTGGTTGCTCGGCACGGGGTGCCTGTCTCTATTATCTCTGATCGTTATTCTCGTTTTGCTTCGTGTTTCTGGAAGGCTCTGCACAAGGCTTTGGGTACTTAGTTGGATATGAGTACGGCTTATCATCCGCAAACTGATGGACAGAGTGAGCGGACGATTCAAACCTTGGAAGACATGCTTCGGGCGTGTGTTATCGATTTTGGCAAGAGTTGGGAGATCCACCTGCCGTTGGTGGAGTTCTCCTACAACAACAGCTATCACTCTAGTATCAAGGCAGCTCTGTTCGAGGCTCTGTACGGACGGAAATGTCGATCACCACTTTGTTGGGCCGAGGTGGGCGAGAGCCAGCTCACTGGTCCGGAACTTGTGTACGAAACTTCGGAGAAAATCATACAGATTCATCACCGTTTGGCTGCTGCACGGGATCGTCAGAAGAGTTATGCCGATCGCCGTCGAAAACCTTTGGAGTTCCAGGTTGGGGACAGGGTACTTCTGAAAGTTTCACCATGGAAGGGCGTCATACGCTTTGGAAAGCGTGGCAAGCTTAACCCTCGTTATGTCGGACCATTCGCAATCCTGGATCGGATTGGACCGGTGGCATACAGACTTGACTTACCGGCGGAGCTCGGTAGTGTGCACAACGTCTTCCATGTGTCTAACTTGAAGAAGTGTTTGGCTGATGAATCTCTCATTGTACCACTGGAGGAGATCAAGGTTAATGATCGTCTTCGCATTGTGGAGGAACCTGTCGAGATTCTCGACTACAAGATTCGTAGCCTTCGTCGGAGTAAAATCCGCATCGTCAAAGTCCGTTGGAACTCGAATCGTGGACCGGAGTTCACATGGGAACGGGAGGATCAGATGAAAGCTAAACATCCTCATCTTTTTCCGAAACGCGCATTCGAATCGATGCATGTTACTTCTGAAGCGGAATGAATTTCGGGTCGAGATTCCTTTCAACGTGGGGATGATGTGACAACCGGTAATTTTCCTTTTCGTTTCATTCTTTTCATTTCTTTCACTTTGGGGCTTTGCGCAATTTTCAGGACGAAAATTCTTTCAACGTGGGGATGATGTGACACCGGCATATTTGGCTTAAACACTTTAGTAACATCTAAGTCTACCTTAGCGGGAAACGTTTATAAACGGACTTAACTGGGTTAGTTGAGTCGGGCCAAGTTAGGATTGTCCAGGGTTCAATGATCTAGAGGATCATTGAGAGTCATTTTGTGAATACACTAGTACCGGGTCCCGTTGTTGGTGACATTACATGAACTAATTAAGTATATGTGTAGATTATGAGTCGTGTGGTGGATTATATACATAGATGTGTTTAAATGATGTGTAAATGATTATTCGTGCTTAATTATGTCAAACATAGACTAAGGTTGCATGCTCATGTGTTAAGGTGTGTTAGAATGCGTTAAACACGACAAACTGGAAAACTAGATAAACATGGATGTTGGTTCGACCCTTTGTAAATGGGCGAACCTAGGATGTGGAATTGAAAGAATTCCCTTCGACCAGGACAGGGCTCATTCGACCCTGTGAAAGGGTCGAAAGAGGCTACCTTCGACCACTGATAGGGGGCGAAGGAGGATTAGTATAAATACCAAACTTTGTCATTTTTCACCATTTCACAAACCCTAACCGTCTCAAAACACTCTCAAACGATTTTAATCACTAAGGAAGGAGTTTTTGCTCTTCTTTTGCATAATCTAACCCATCTACAACATCTAAACAAGAATCCAAGGTGTGTTCTTAATCCTAAATCCTTTTTAAAGCATTTTAATTAGTTTTCATCTAACCCTAATTGTCCGGATCTGTTCTAAGGGTGTTTTCATGATTAAAAACCTTTTAAACATCTTTCTAAACCAAAACCTTATCATTAAACATAGGTTTTCATGATAATAAACATATGTTAATTGTGTATTATGTGGTGTTATGTGTTATTCAATGATTTGCTGCTGTATCTATGATAGAAACATGATATAGGATTGTTATTGATGCTGGGTTATTGTTGTTTAGGGTTAGAATTGGATAGATGGTGATGTTGTGGGTATTTTGGGGGGTTTTAACGAATCTAGACTTGATGCATGATATTTATGATCAATAGAACTAATGGGGAAAAATCGAACACTCGACAAACTGAGCATTTTAAGTTGAATATGGATTGATTTCAAAAGTTTCCAAATTGGGTAAAGAATCCATGCATGATTGTGACGTTTTCATAATTCTTACCATTTTGGGAAAGGGCTGAAATGGACGTATTTTTGGGAGAAATCGGTGGGGTTTTGTAGGGATAAGTCATTCATACTTGACTGCTGTGTTTGATGATGTTTCGAGGTGTTTCGAATGTGTTTGAAGCGTTTTTAGGAAAATTTGTACAACAGGGGCGAACCTGGACTCCTTCGACCAATCGTATGGGCGAAGGAGAGAATCCAGTGTCGAACCTGGGAAAATTTGGGCGAACGTGGTCAAACGGTCGAAGGAGGCATCAAACGGTCGAACGAAATATAAAACGGGCGAAGGAGACTTAAAACGGGCGAAGGAGACTTAATCTGACTAGTTCGACCGTTCTGATGCAGAAATGAGATTTTTGATACAAACTAAGTGTTTCATGCTTGAACCTTGTGTGTAATCTATGTGTACTTGATTAGTTAGGGTAATGAGTCACCAACGGGATGTCGGGTCGGTCTAGTGTGTCGGTTAAACATTTAAACACGCTTTAAAACATACCTGGTTACGATCTGGACAATCGGGGACTAGATAACCTTATGGTTATTAGTCGGAACACTTATGTGAACATTTTGATAGATCTTCGGTAAAGGGATTATCAAGGGCTTAGCATTTTACTAGTAACCGAAGAACGCTATCTAAGGTGAGTTCACGGCCCCACTTTTACTGCTTTAACTTTTGGGGGAGAAAACATGCGCTAAACTATTTTGGTAACATATGTCATACTATGGTTTTTAACTTTGTATTGCTATACGATCTTTGGAAGTCCCGGGGGAAACCATGAATGTGCGGGAATGCACAACGGGGGAAATGTAGATAGATCTATTGGGCGTGACCTGCCCCACTCGGCGGCTTGGAGGGCCGGGCGGGTGCATGTTGTCTCGAACTGGAACATTGGTATCATGCTGAACATTCGGGCTGCTTAAACATATGCTAAACATTGCTAAACGTGTCTAGTAATGGTTTCCAATCATAGTAGTAATAAAACATACGCCTAGCTAGCGTACTCGGTAACACTGATATAGTATGGACATGGTAACGTTTTGGTAACAATTGGCAACATATTGAACAAACCTGTGAACTCGCCAGCATTATATGTTGACGTCTTTTTGGCATGTTTTTCTCAGGTCGCTAAGGTAGCAATAAATGGAACTAGGCGCACGGGTCTGCATTGGTGTCTAGATTTAGTTCATGTTTTATAATAAATACTTGGTACATTTGGGTCTATGGTTTGTAACTTGTCAAATGCTTCCGCTACTGATTTTAAGTTTATGAAAACTATGTCTTTGGATATCATGTATCTTCATATAGAGTTGTTTATTGTGACCGTTGACTTGGATCCTGGTTTGTCATGCGCCTCGCGGTAAAACTCCGCAAGTGGAAATTTGAGGGTGTGACACTGCATGATGTTTGGTTATACATAATGGATTTATATATATATATATATATATAGGAAAAAGATCAAATACGAACCAAGAGCCTAGTTAGGAACTTAGGAACCAATCTGAGCCCTTAATCTTTGATCTTTATCTAGGGGGTAGTTATGTAATTAAACAATTATATATTATATTTTAATTTAAATAAAAGTTTTATATATGGAAGTTAATAAAAACTTCCTACGATTAACATTCCATTGATTTCCTCAAATCTCTCAACTTCCTGCGATTTCATCTTTATAATCCCAAATCAAAAATCACGTTCCATCGATTAGGATTTCCATCTCAGTCCCTCTCCATCTCTATTATAAGATATGGGCGACCACCACCATGTATATGGTGGCGGCGGCGCTGTAATTAACCAGACGGGGGTGGGGTGCTACGGTATGTAGAAGACAACCGATGGTGGTCTGGTTCGACCTGACACTAGGGATTTTTTGGGTTTTCTGGTCCGCTTGTGGCTGCTGTTGATGGCCGAGAGTCGTGGTTGTTGAGGAGTTAGCGACAGTAGGGGTGGTGTATGGTTAAGCTTTGATGGTGGTTGTGCAGGTGACCGACGGTAGGTATGGCTCGAGTGCTGGTTGGGTAGGCGGCAGAGAGGGGTGCGGTTGTCATGTGGGTTTCAGTCCAATGGGATTGGTGTTTTTGGAGGTTGTGGGGACAACGACCAGAAGGTTGTACAGCTATGAAAAGACTTGTTGTTAGTTGTTATACACCAGTGTATAATTATACATCAGTGTATAATATATGTATTTAATACTATCATTCTTTACCAGTGTATAATCATACATCAGTGTATATTGATACATTTGATTATCACTACTATTTATACACCCGTGTATAATTATACATCAGTGTATAATATATGTATTTAATACTACCATTCTTACCAGTGTATAATTATACATTAGTGTATATTGATACATTTGATTATCACTACTATTTATACAGTCTCCTATATACAACAACGTATATTATACACTAATGTATAAGCAGTTGAAAATAATAAATCGTCTCATCATTTTTTGACCTCGTTATCTTATTTAAGGTTTGATCGATTACCTTTTCCATATAATATACACCAACGTATATTATCCAAAACTACATAACATGATGTACTGCACATTCGATTTTTGACGTACTTTGATACCATTCAAACAATCAATACACATATTGATGAAGAATGATTACCATGGGGGAAAATAACTACTTTCCTAAAATAATGGGATTATAAAGGAAACTAATTAAACATGTGTTATTAATAGTCTATATACAATTACCACATTGCACTTTGATTTAATTAAATATTTAATTAATGTTTTACTTATTTACAATCATGCCATTAGAGATCAATGGCTAAGATTGGTTCCTATGGTTCCTACTTAAGGTATGGTTCCTATTTGAACCATACCCTAGATATATATATATATATATATGTATGTATAATATATATATATATATATATATAGGTATGGTTCCTATTTGAACCATACCCTATATATATATATATATATGTATGTATGTATAATTGATATATATGTTTAGCTTTAAGACTTGAACATGTAGCTTTAAGTCTTGTTTTATTGGCAAAAAAAAAAAAATAATAACCATAGGGGATATAGTTATATAGTGATGATATATTATTATTATTATTATTATTATTATTATTATTATTATTATTATTACTATTACTACTACTAATATTACTACTATTATTATTACTAAAATAGTGTTTGACTTATTATGAATTTATTACGTGTAGCTTAAGCTCAAATACATGAATGATGTTGAATAATTCCTAGTATCCAAACCAACAATATTCTCATTATTTAGATAGGGTGTATTTTTTTATTCTTTATTTTGAATGAACTTTGAAAATAGTTTAACAAATAAAAATACAGTAAGCCAATTGATATGAGTTTGAAAATTATATATATATATTAGCTTTTAATAGTGTTATTGATATGATTAAAACAATTGTGTTTTCATGCGTCCAAAAATAGCAAAACGAAAGTACAAACCTTCATTGGTTAAAGTTGAAAGACTGCCATATATACTTGAGATACAATCTGTCGGGCCACTGGTATTTAAAATAGTTGATGTCCAATCTATGAAGGGATATGTAGCAAGATTGTAAAGAGCGTATGATGGATCGTATAACCATTTAAGTTTAACATCATCAATGTTTCTAAAAGAAGAAACATGACAATAGTAAAGCTCCCTTGAAATTACCTTGGACCTTTGCAAATTAAATGGAAAAAAATTACTAAATACATCTAATGATTTAAACTAATAACACAATCAAGAAAAAATGTATATTTGTGGCATCATTAGGTAAGCTTGCTCCACTAAATGGGACCTAAAATCATCAAAATTTTGTTATACTCGCGACATAAGAATAGCATCAACATAGATCTTTATAACATGTACATCATTGACATTGCATAAATTATATAGAACCCAAAATTAAGTTCTAGGAAATGCATCAACTTTCACTCCATGAAGATTACAAATTTATAATTGCATATTACATAGCATACCCGGTTATTCAAAATACCAGTTTACAAAATAGCAAATACATCTTATGGCTTGGTCACTTTCTCCAATCTAAATGTTAAGGCACATAGCAACTTCTAATTGTCATACTAAATATTAAAATTAATAGTTGACTGCTATGAGATGGTAACTGCTATCACCAAAAACAACATGCCATATGGTTTGTTAATTGTAATATTAGCGAATACTGACCCGTTACTTTATGCAAGCTGCCGTATGACCTGTAGATATTAAAAATTAAAAACAATATATAATTCTTGCAAAACATAGAGAAATTATGAGAAATAATAAGAGTAAACTTCACGGATACTCCCTGTGGTTCCCCAAATTTAAAGTATACTCCTTAGCTTTTCAAAATTACCCAAATAGGATTTGTGGTTTGAATTTTATTGTATCAGTGGTCCCTGACTTGGATGGAGGTTAATTTTTTCAGTTAAGTCTATGTAAAATTACTAAATTAACGCTCTTAAAAAATAAATATTATAAACTCTCTCTCTCTCTCTCTCTCTCTCTCTCTCTCTCTCTCTCTCTCTCAATCACTAGCACACCCATCTACCACAACCAAAACACCACCACAACCATCTACCACCACCAACCATCCCGTCAGAACTCTCGAGACCCGATAACATCTCCACCCAACCAATCACCCTAAACAACAACCATCATCATCGACAACCACCATTCATCATCGACCACCACCATTCATCATGTCATGGTAGTTTTGAGATCATCATCTTCCTTTTGTAATTAGGGATCAATTCAAATCAGTTTACAACCAAAAAGACGATAACAATAATAATAATAATAACAATAACAACAACAACAACAACAACAACAATAATAATAATAATAATAATAATAATAATAATAATAATAATAATCCTCCCACCACCTCAAACAACGATTCTAATAAACAACCAGAAGAATTAAATCCAGACCTACAACCATCAAAGAGAGAGATGGACAGAGGTGGTACAGGGGGTTTACCTAAACGCAGAGGAGGTGGGGGGTTTACCTATGGTGGAGCAGAGGAAGTGGGGGGTTTTACCTACGTAGCTCTGGTGAACCATTGACATTCGAAACCTTCGAAATCTCTCTTGGATGAGTAACTCTATATACAAGACGCCCAATCCGTCTAAAACCTGATGCAAAATCAAATAATCAAAGCTCAACACACTGATTTGGTTAATTAGGGTTCCAATTGATGGTGACCGTGGGGTGGATGCGAAGATGGGTTTGTGTGGTGTTGTAGTGGCGGTTGGAGGTGGTGGCGGTTGGAGGAGGAGGATGAGGAAGAGTGCTCAGAGGTGGTAATGGTTGTTTGAGAGAGGTGGTGGTGGTTGGAGTAGGTGGATGAGGATGAGGATGGGGAAGAGAGGGTGATGTTGGTTGTTTGAGGGGGAGGTGGTGGTCCAAGAAAATATATATAAAATTAAACTGCTTGGATGGTCTTTATGGGCAGCTTGGTCAATTTACATGACTTAACTAAAAAATATTAACGAAGTTAACTAGTAGGGACTAAATTGTTATAAAATGTCAACGTTGGGGACCATTGAAAATAGATGGGGCATCTGTGCAATTCGTGCAAACAATAGGGAGCATCCGTGCAGTTTACTCAAATAATAATATTGTTGAAAATAAAAAGAGTGAATTACAAATTTTGTCCTCTATGTTTATACCAAATTTCAAATCATGTCCTTTGCCTTTAAAATTGATGAGTTTTGTACTTTATGTTTTAAAATCTTGCATGTTACGTCCTTTGAAACTAACTCAGTTAATTTTTAACGTTAAATCATGTAACATGAGGGTATTTTAGTGTTTTTACTTATATATTTAAAATATTTGAATAAATAAATAAAAAAAACAAGATTTAATAAATAAAAGAAAACATTATGCTCATCCACCCCTCTCTAACCCCCTCTCACACTCTCTCTCTCTCTCTCTCTCTCTCTCTCTCTCTCTCTCTCTCTCTCTCTCTCTCTCTCTCTCTCCCTGTATTCACCATCCTCACCCCACTACCAGCAACCACCACCATTACCATCACCATCTTCCTTCACCTCGAAACCTTTAACCTCACTGCTAAACCATCTGCCAACCACCACAGTCATCTTCCTTCACCTCGAAACCATAAACCCACCATTATTAACCACGAAACCACCATAATCATCTCCTTGAAAAATCGCAACCACCTGCAACCATCTCCTGCCGTTGCAACACTGCAAACACCCGAAAACCCCTAACCCGTGCCCACCGTTCACCGCTCCCTTTACCCATTCACAGCAACCAGATCTGCAATCTCACTCTGTCGGCTACCAAGCCCCCACCCACCGCCAGAGGACCGCCGCCGCTTAGCCTTCCTGTTCGTTCAGGGTCGCATCCTAGAATGTTGATTCTCTTTCTTCTTCTTGTTTCGTTGATTAACTATTTGGGGTTTCTTGGTCTTGCATAACGATTCCAATGATGATCTGTTAGCCGACAATAGGTGGATTTAATTTTGGATGTGTTGTTTTGTACGTTGTAATTGTGATCATAATTATTGAACTTGTTTGATGCATTTGGATTGTTTTAAGTTAATGATGGCTTGTGGTTGAAATAATGGCTGCTGATGTGTTTTTAATTTGTACAGAGGGATGGTGTTTTATATGTGTGACTAAATTACAAATATGGTCCTTCATAAGTAAAAAGACCAAATTACCCTTGTGTGATTAAGATATGACGTTAAATATTAACTGGGTTAGGGCTAAAGGACGCAACGTGCAAGATTTTGAAACATAAAACACAAAACTCATCAATTTTAAAGGCAAAGGACATGGAGTGAAATTTGACGTAAATATAAAGGACAAAATTTGCAATTCACTCAAATAAAAAATTTAAATATAAAATAAAATAGACTTACCAAAATGATCCTGCTTTCAGCTTCTGTTGAATGGTTGACTGGTCCAACTCCTTTCTACATGACAACTTTAAAAAATTTTAAGACCCAATTAAGGCCCTTTTCATAATCCAACAACGAAATATGTCATAACCCATGTCATATATAGTATAAAAATTCTATCTTGACTTAAACTTTGCAACAAATTACATCAGAACTGCATAACCCATGTCGTGAAGATCATAAAGATTCAAGCGTGGCTCAAATTTTGGCTAATATCACATCATAACTTCCCTCAAATTTTAACTAAAATGTCATAGGTTTTGCATCTCAAAAAACAAACAGACCCTACCAACACAAAAAAGAAACAATGATTCTCACATTTCTAAGGCATAGATGACAGAAAACAAATGAATGAAAGAAGTGTCATGTGTAATTTAGAGGGCAAATAGAGAGGAATGTAAAACCAATTTTTAAATTGTACCTTCCAAATCCCCATAAACCAGAACCGGGCGGTCCCATGAACCCTAATAGTGTCGTCGCCTCTGTTGCTTGATACGAAGCTGCCACTTAGTCATCTACATGTGGTGCCTTCTCCGCTGCAAAAACAAACAACATTGTTACTAAAAAAATGAATCATTCTAAAAAAATCAGAGATTTCCAGGGTATAACCTTAAAAGAGAGTATTGAATCATATAAAAGAGGTGAGGGTTACTAATTAAAGGATTAATTTGTAATGGTGGTTGTGTGAGTAAAAGGATGATTGAATGGGGTTAATAATTGAAGGATTCATTGATGGGTTGGGATTACGAATTTGCCAATAATATGGAGTCTTTAAATCTATTTATATAAAGTTAATTTAATCCAGAAAGGAATAAGCGAGGGTTTCATACACGGAGGGTGAACCCATGATTATTTTATTATACGATTTTCTAAGTATAGAATTGTAATCATCATACAACACGACTCAGCTATTTTTTAAATGTTGTGAATATAAATAGAAAGGTAAAAAATCAGAATAATGGATAATGATTATACACATAGAGGGTAATGGCCCACCAAGAGGGAACATGATTGCAAACTTTCATGTGTATCATCAATTAAAATAATACAGATGAAGGTGGCAACAATGTTTACTCGTATCCGAATAATGATATGTTTGGATACTATATAAAATGCCCAACTTTCAACCTAATTCCAAGTTTATAGTGTAATTTAATTTATTCTACAAGTTTTTAAATCTTTTTTATATCTAGTGATATTTTATATGGTTACAAATTACAATACAAGAATATGATGCAATTACTTTGGTCGTATGTTCACAAAATTACAAAAGCTATCAATGTGATATTATTCGATTATGCAGAAGAAGAGGTTCTCATAGGGGAGCATTGAATTGGGTTAAAAACCATTGGTAAGTAACCCATGCAAGCATTGAATTAGGTGTTTCATTCACAAGGGTGTGTATTAGAGATATGTACTATTATCATTAAAAGTTGTACATGAGGGGCATAAAGGGAAGAAATGAGGTATAAGCTAGATATTTGTAAAGAGACCATTGGACTCCCATCTTTAAAATAGAGATGATTTTACCCTTTTGCCCATCTAGAATGTATTATATAATATATAAGTATAGATATAGATTGTTTTAGAATAATTATCTATTGAATTCATATATACAAAAATGTGATTGTCTTTTTTTTTTCTTTAATGCCTAAACTTTTGCATATTGTAAACCTATTTATATTTGATCCTAACACACTATATATTGCATTAAATAAAAAAGTTCCTTTTAAGTAAGTTAGGCTGTATGGTATCGATTAACGCTCCTCCACCTAAACAATCAACAACCAATAACGTTCCTTTACATTTTCTGAGCGCCATTGGGAGGGAGGGATTGAACGATTGTGAGCAGAATGACGAGCATCAATGGAAGAAGAAGGGGGCCCACCATTGTTTTTGCTGCCGGCGGTGAGGAACCAGTCGTCGAAGGTTAATCTAACGATGCTGACGGTGAGGTTTTTGGATTTGGCCATTAATTTGACTTCTTTGGCTTAAATTAGTATGGCCCAATGAAGAAGGCAATGAAGCCTCTTGTAAACGTGGTGATGAAATGGCACAATGAAATCTTTAAGGGCTCTATTCCATACCATGTTTTTAAAACCAAATCGGATATTAAACAAGTCTCTTTACCGGTTCATTTGTCCGTCCACTTGGACCGTAAGTAAGAACCATATGGCGTTATAATATTAAAAGGATAAAATTTGAAATTTAAAAAAAAAATCTGGTTCAACCCATTAAATCCTGTTCAACCGGTCGGGTTCCCTGTCCGACCGCCGATTCCCCAATCCAACCTCTGGTTCGTTACACAACGATCCAATACCCCGATCTAAACCGATTCGAGCCTCACAAGAGGCAAAAAAATGGTGTATTTAGAACGGAAGAAATTAGCTATTAAAAATCGTCTACTTTTCCATTTATTTAAATTAAACCCCGCATGCAAAAATAACCTTTGCCTTGGTCCATCCACTCACACCGGACCATCCGGTGGGAGTGCTGATACATTAATTTATACATATAAAAGCCCCAGTTTAACTCCCCTTTATATACGTTTTTGGCCTTGTACACGAGGAATTGGTACTTATTTGGGTATCTTTACGATTTCAGATCTAAAACGATGTCCCGGAAGCAAAACTAAAGGAAAACGAAGATTTCGGCGCGCCAACAGGACCCTGGGTCCTATGAGCGGCCGCTCACTCTCTGTGATCAGCCGCTCGCTCCTCCTGATATTTATAGGAACCTTCTAAAAGGCCTACGTCAGCAAGCAGGCCACTTGTTGGACTTTTGGTAAAGTGAGCGGCCGCTCACAGAGACCGCGCGACCGCTCACAGGTCCCTGACTTTATAAAACAGAGTTTTCAGCTCACGGATCGATTATTGGGTGATTTTTGGGCGATTTTCTGGGTATGTAAGCTGCTGCAAAGCCGATTAACAAGCTTGGGAAGCAATCCAAGTCCATTAACATCATCCAATCGATCATAACCTTACTTGTTTATGGTTTGATTCTTGACCTAATATTATATCAAATCTGATTTTGAAGCTTTGTTATGTTGTTATGATTAGTATTTGTAAACCTACGGGTAAAAACAATACTTAGCTTGTTCTTATTTATCGTTTGTATGTTGTTTTGTTTGAATAAATCATTAAGCTTTATGTTCATGTTGAATCTTCATGATTTGTATGTAAACTCTCTTGTTGTTGTTGTAGTCTCGTTTGATATTGTTGTGCCTTGGAGGATTAACAAAGTATAGGTTAGATATGGTTACAAACTCCTAGTTTATGCTTTGTTAACAAAGTTAATAACTTGTTAGTAACTTTGTGCCGTGAAACTGTAACCGGGTATTGGTTTATTAAAAGGTAGTTTCAATAATAACCGAGAGTATTGACTTGCACGTAAAATAGATTTAATCGGCTAAATGGTGTTATTGCGCGTCTTTGACATGATTAATGATCATTGTTTAGAGATTTTGGTTGAAATCGCTTTCATAGTAGATTTATGTTCAAAGCGTGCAAGATGAGATTGATTGTGTATGAATCTAGTTTATGCTCGTTGTTGTGGCTATATTGTGTTTATCTGTGTAGCTTTCTCAATTGAGGGAGGTTGAGGACTCCCGAAAGGTGATACTAACTTATATTTAAGGATTTACATGAGTGCATATCAATTGCTTGCTAATGAACAAGTTTAGGTGGTTAGCATGTGTTATCGTGGTAGCCTTCCGAAGAGTTGTTATGCTAGGATTCCCGAAAGGGATACTAATTGTCCGAAAATAGGAATATTGATTTAAGTGTTTGGTTCTATTCAAACTTAGTAACATGCTTAAGTTGTATGAAAACAAGTATTTATATATCTATTTTTCTATTTGGAGTCTTATATATATTTGTTATGTCCTAGTTTAAATTAGATTAAATTAGTTAAAACAAACATTCACCTATCTTTTCTTACCGGTAAATCAGTGACAACGGTTCAATACAATCGCTCTGCGCGCGTCCATGGATCGATACTTGGTTCTTATCTATGCTTTACTACATATGTGACAGGGTGCCTTTTAATGTGTGTTCTAATGTTAAGATTAAAATCATTTTTTATAAATTTAAAACGCAAAGTTGCGAGCGTGCGTGTGCATATTTATATGTACGCTCGCGGCACATCAAGTGCATTGTAAGTGCTCTAATGAGTTTTGGGACAATGTTGAGTAGCATTTGGGCCCTAACATTCCAAACATGATTTGCCGTTGTAATGAGTCGTTTAGGTAAGTACCCTTTCGACATTGTAACATTTATAAATTACTATGTGGCCGGTGTGTCTCACTTCGCGTTTAGTGTTGTAAAAACTATGTTTTTATGCTCACATTCCCACCCATACTTTAAAATCCACACATGTCATTTAATCCTCCTACACAATTTGTGATTAATAGACCAACTCATATATATGTATGGATATCTGAATATTCATTTAGGATAGAGAAACGTGACTTACACTGTTACATAACTGTTTGTCTGTCACTCTGTTATGTATTTTTTTTTAAGTAACATGTACAAACGTTATATGTTTATCCACTTATCCCCAACATATATACGATTGGTTATGAATTAAACGATCCTCTTACTTCTATATTGTAAACTTAATAATGTTTAACTTAGTTTTTATTTAACTAAAATTTATAATTACATTGTGTTTAGTGGATTTGGTTCAAATGAGAACCTTTTCTCAAATTGATAACTGTGAGAACCATTCTGGACCACAAATTTCTCTAAGGCAAAAAAAAAAAAACAAAATTTTTTTTTTCCTTTAATCGCTGCTTTATATGCAGGAATTTTTTTTTAATTTTTTTAGTATTTTTTTTCAATATATATACACATGTGTATAATTGCATTATACCCATATGTATAATGCAATATACACATATGTATAAATGAAAAAAAATTAAAAAAAAAAAATCTTGCATAAAAATGTGCGATTAATGCTAAATAATAATAATAATAATAATAATAATAATAATAATAATTTTTTTTGCCTTTATATGAAATGTGTGACCCATAATGGTTCTCTCAGTTTTCAAATAGGGTTGGTTCTCTTAGAATCCTTACCCTGTGTTTAGTATAGATAAATATTATATGTTTTAAATCCTAATTAAGAATATAAATATTTTGTAATTGTTGAGGACATGATTAACGGATAGATAACCTTTTTCGAAAAAAAGAATTACGTATTAGAGGATTATAAAATATTATATGTAGTAGTTTTGAACGGATGATGCAATGTATTTTTTCAACCTAAGTGATCAACTTAAACACCATTACTAAAATTCTATAGATTTCCTTGTAGTTTTCAGCAATATGAAATTTTACTAATAGAATGTAAGGCTAGTGGGTGTGGAGATACTATAAAGGTGATGTCTCCATGCTATCTATGATACCACCTAGGACACCTTTATTTTTCTCTCTCTTAGGACATAAGTGAGGTGTGGAGACAACAAATTTATTAATCCTTTCCCTATAGCTTCAATCTCTCTCAAAAAGAAAAAAAAAGGAATTTGATTGTTGCGTCCCTGGTGTCCTTGGGGAGACGGGAGAGACGGAGACACAATATGGGGCGGTGTTGAGACATTGGACGGGGCAAAAAGTGCAGGGACGGGGGGTTACACCGTCTGCACACCGCCTAGCCTAAGGATAAAATCATCCATAACAAGTATTCTCAACCCTTTCCTTGTTTGACACAAATATCTTACCTTTATTTTTTCTATTTAAGGAATTAATCAAGTTGTTTTTTTGGTTTATAGACATATCTTTCATCTCTTTCTTTGTTCGTATCTTTTATTGGTTTGTGCAAGTTTCTAAACAAAGGAATTAAACATCCACTTTGCTTGTATGAATTTCCAAATTTGTCTATAGTTGCATCTCTTCTTATCCATCTACTTAGTATAGTCGTAGCGTTCTCTTTTTCTATGAAGTTATTGTACTTGGTTTTTCACCTTGAATTCAAATGTGATCAAGCTATAGATATAACTAGAAGTCACAAACATTAACGGCGTCTTATTCTACTTTGTATAGTCATATTCGTTAATTGGAATTGATTCTCCTATATCATAACTTAAACTTTGATTTTAGGACTATTTTTTTTTTTGAATATTTACTTTCATTCAAAAAACCGGACGATCCTCAAGCCGAGGACCTCCAAAAAACAATACCGATTACAACACAATCAAAGGAGACCCTACCCACTCGTTCCAAATAATATTTTTCTTTCTAGCTCTATGTTTAAACCAAAAAAACGACAAGGACTTTATCGACAAAACAGCTTCAAAAACCTTCGGTTCCTTTCTTCTAAAGATCTTGTCGTTCCTAGCCTTCCAAATAACCCAAAGAGCCACCACAAAAATACCGAACACTATCTGTTTCCTCCTCTTGTCTGTAGCAGTCTGATTGTATAAATTTAACACATCACGAACACAACCAACCTGAACCACAGAAACGTTGCACCAACGCCCAACTGCAGAAAGTACCCTAAGGGAAAAAGCACACTGTGAAAAAAGGTGGTCTGCTGTTTCGGAATTGGAATCACATAAGACGCATATCTCATTGTCTAACAGAACCCCTCTCTTTATCAGCTCCATAGCAGTAGGAAGACGACCCATCTCAGCCCTCCACGCCGAAATATTACATTTTAATGGGACCCAAGCAACCCACTTAAATTTATACCAATCTCCAAAGGACTTGTTTTTGATCAACAGCTCCTTGACCCCTTTAACTGAAAAGTCATCGTCCTTATTACCGAGCCATTTCCACGAATCTTCTTGGCTGTTCAAAGAGACTGCAGCTAAAACTTCCGAAAGAGCATACCATTCCACTACCGCCTGTTCGTTCACCGGAATCTGAGGGCTGATAATCATCCAATGACCAGAAATATTGTCTCCCATCCAATAATTCGAGCACAACATTTTTTGTCAGCGGCTAAGGAGAATAAAGCAGGAAATCTATCTTTTAACGGACTGTCCAGGATCCAGTAATCTAACCAAAACCGAATAGAAGTACCATTACCAATAATACCCTTGAAAAAACTCGAAAAAGAAACTTCACCAATTTTCATCTTTCCAAGGAGCTTTGCAATAGTGTGCCAACATTTTAGGACTATTAGTTCATATATATAACAAGTTAATCAGTATTGTACTAATACTAATAATTATCGCATGCTCCCTATGTTAATAAAAAGCACGATCACTATTTGTTTAGATGCTTATCAAGGATCATCGTATCATGTATATGTGTATCAGTTACATATTTAAAAATTTTCACTACTACAAAAGCAGGCATTTGCCACGGCAAAATCCATAGCAAACTCATAGCAAAAACCCATTTGCTACCGATTTGCTATGGATTTGGTCCGTAGCTACAAGTCTCGTCGCTAATTTATTTGCTACAAACTTTAGCTACGGAATATATATTTGCAACGAGTTTAGCTACCAAATGGGACGTCGCTATTTTATCTACGAATTTGCTACCAAAAAGTTTGCTACGAATTTTCGCTACCGTTTTTTAGCTACGAAATTTTGCTTCGAATTTTAGCTTCGAAATTCGCTACAGATTAGTAGCTACGACAATTTTGCTACATGGTTTGCTAGAGATATGTTAGCTACGCTTTGGTTTTGCTACCAAGTTTGTTGTGAAATTATAGCAACGAATTGGCTACAGATTTAGCTATGAAAATTTCCTTGAATATTGCTATGAGCATAACTATGGATTTTGCTACAAATCTAGCAAGGTTTTTGCTACAAACTTACCTACGAATTTTGTTAGGAATTTTACAAATATTTTCATTTTTACATTAATTTTTTTCTGTAAAATATATATTTAGAAGCAAAATACAAAACAAAACACATATGAAAGATAATATTAAAACCAACTTGATTCATAGTTCCAACAAAACCAAATGTAACACAATAAAGATCCAAAGTTTAACACGATAAAGATCCATACTTTAACAAGATAAAGATCCAAATTAACTAAAAGCAAGACGAAAAACTTCAACATAACTCAACTTGGTGGCGGGTTTTGTGGCGCATTTTGTGACAACAATCGAATTCTCTCATTCATTTCGGCATATAACCTTGCATTTTCTTCGATTTTCTCCATCATAGCATGTTTCTCTATTTTATCTTTTTCTAACTCCGCTATTTTTTCCTTCAATTGTTGCACCTATAACATCAAAAGCAAAAATACCAATTAACATCCATTATCACACCTTATAAGATGACTCAATATAATAGTTCTAACCATATATACAACTAGTTGGTTACCCGCCGCGCGTTGCGGCGGCAAGGCAACAATTTCATTTGTTTGTAGTTCATTGTTGCAGGCTAAATAACATGTTTTTACTTACAATTTTGAATTTGGAATATAATCAAACAGTTGAATTCAATATAAGCAAATTCATTTAAATAACCCATTAACAGTTTTCATCACATGAAAATGCAGATTTTTCTTTTGTTACTATCATAGAGAATACGAACCTCAACACTGTCACTATGGGTAGGCATCACATCACGCGGGTCAGCGAAGTTGCCAACGCCATATAATCTACCTTTTTTCTTGCCACCGACAGTTTGTGACAACAGTTCCATGTCAATATCTGGGTGTAAGCTGGTATCCTCTCCATATTTCTCAATAACATATTTATTATATGTGCTCTATGATAAGAACATAAAGAAATTAGTACTTTAAAATTGTATAACCATATTAGTAACTAGTAAAACATACATTTACAAAGTTAAAAGACTTACATAAGCTTCACTCGCCCTCGTGTCAACCCAAGTCACATTTTGTTGTTGGATGGTGTCTTCCACGTCAACGCCTTCTCCCGAACCATTTTCATCTAACCTATTACACCCAGACAACCTATCTAGTGGTCTTGACCCTTTCTTTGCGTGTGTTTGTAACCAAAACTCACCAAAGTTTGCACGCCGCTTCAGTGTCTTCTCCTATACATCAAATGGGTCAAATAAAAAAAGTGGCAAAACATGTTGAAAGTCACACATAATCATTATATTTAAAGATTTAAGATTGTCATTATTGGAACAATATCGTTTCAACGATTATACCTCACACACTATATGCTAAAAGTGTATTAAAATCTGTGTATGGACCACGCCCTTCGTAAGCAAGTGTTCATGAACAGTTTCTCTACCTAAGTAGATAGAATTTCGACATTTTGAACAAGGACATTTGATGTCGAGTACTATCTTACGACGCTTAGTCAACCTTGGATCCACAGCTGAATCTTTAGAATAGACGAAGTCTAACCACTTAACCAAGTTGTCACAATATTCCATATTAATAAATCCATCACTGTTGGTCATTTTATACATCCATGTTCGCTCAGTATGCCACTCCATGGGCAATAAAGTCAATATACGTCCTAAACCATAATCAATTTCACCTCATATGAGTGTTTAATGGCAGATCAGTAAGGAATGAGAAATTCATATGAATGGTACGGTACCGATACCAATAATACCGATCCCGAAAACTCCCAAAATTAAATACCGATACCGATTATATCAGTTCGGTATCGGTACTGGTACCGAACGGGATCGGGTATTTCGGTGTAATACCGAAAAAAATACCAATTCCTCGTTAAATACAGCCCAATGTTGACATATAAATTTTGAACAAAACAAAAATCAAGTTATAAACTTACTGTTACAGCAAAAATTAACCTTTACAAACCTCTGTTTTTATAAAAAAAAAAAATTACAACAAAGAACATTATGTACATTAATCATACTTTAGCTAAATGCCTAAAAACATACTTGCCAAGAGACGATAATTTTGAAATCATCCTTATTATTATGATTTTTGTCGGGATATTTTAAGTATAAATTATCATAATGTATTATTTGATGCTAATGAAAACAGGGCTTACAAAATGGTTTTACACTTTGTGAAATGGTTTATAAATGGTTTTACACTTTGTGAAATGGTTTACAAACAGGGCTTACAAATGTACATTAATCATACTTTAGCTAAATGCCTACAAAGAATCTCACCTTGTGAAGACGTTGGCTGATGGTGGAGACGTAACAGCGGACTTACAGTGGAGTCTTGGGCGGCGGCTGACGGTGGAGTCAAGGGTGTGAGCTGACGTTGGCTGGTTTAGGTTGGAACAGTGTTTGGGAGGATTTTGAATTTGGGTTTGGGATCAGTGTTTGGGAGTTGGGGAGGGGAAGGGCCAATACGCATGTATGAGTAGGGATTGGCAAAAAAAAAATCCGAGCCAGATGGGTATACCCGAAACCTGAAGTATTTGGAACAGGTATACCTGATACCCGACGGGTATGGTACGGGTTTAGTATTGGAAAAAATATATTTCGTGGGTATGGGACGTGTATGGTATTAGGTGATACCCGACCCGATTACCCGAAACTAAATACCCGTCTACCCGAAATATATACCCGAAGACTTTTAAGTTTTATATATGTCTTTTCTTAACTATTTTTTAGTAATGTTTCATTCTAATAGATTTGAAAAATAAACTTTTCGTCTAAAATATATATTCTAATATTATTATTTATATTTATATGCTATGAAATATATAAATAGTTTAGAAAATTGATACTGTTTACATATTAAATGTTTCAAAGATTATTATGGTGATGATAATATATATATATATATATATATATTACTTATTACAATTTCATATATTCTGGATTTTTTAAAACATAAGACAATAATAGAAAATAAAAAAAATATATACATGCAAATACCAACGGGTATACCCGATACCCGCGGGTATGCTCTATACCGGACGGTAATACCCGACAAAAACCCAACGGGTAATGGGACGAGTATGATATGGGATTTTATAACCGGGTATTGTATTAGCCAAACCCGACCTGTTGCCATCCCTATGTATGAGGGATGAGCATAAAACTTGGTTTGTTTTATTCTTTATTTAGTCAACAAAGTCGGTATAATATAAGTGGGTATTCGGTATTATTGTTTAAATCGGTATTAAAACAAGTATTATTATATTTGGTAACGATATTGTAATCGGTATTAAATCGGTATTCGGGATTGTAAATGGTATTACCGACAAAATCTCGTCCCGATACCGTGTAGTACCAATCCCGAGATGACTAAAAAGTTGGTATTGATACCGATCCCAAACACCCTCGGTTCGGTATGGGATCGGTTCGGGATCAGTATTCGGGACATTATGCCCATCCCTAAGGAGGAGTGTGGTTGTGATGTTTTGATCCGGATGTGTTAATGTGTCAACAAACCACTAAACTTGCATTAGAGTTAAGCAAATGTTGGTTTGATCCGGTTGGTTTTAACACATAATTGAAACAGATAACCAAAGTTCGTTATTAGGAAAAACCATAACCGAAACCGATCGGTTAAGTTGCTTCGGATAATATGTCATTTATCGTTGCGGTTATGTTCGGTTAATTATCAATAATAAAACTTAGGCAAAATTATAAACTTAAAATAGTTACTAAAGTGTTTTGAACATTTTTCAAGAATACAAATAGATGAAGAATACATCAAATACCCAGGACATACATAAAACATGTTTTAAATACATGGAGTTATATGAAAAAACCATGAAATGCACACAAAATACATGAAAATATGTTCCAAATAAATGGATATAAATGAGAAACACATAAATAAATAACTATTGGTTTGGTTTCGGTTATGGAAATAAGGAAAACCGTAACGCAATGGTTCGAGTTTGGCCATATCTTAACCATACCTGATTGATTAATTCGATTATGACTATTTTCGGTTATTACCGATAATATAAATTTTTTTTTAAATATTCTTTCTTGTTTTTGCAAAGAATTTTGCTGTGAATGTTGCTATAGATTTTGCAACGATAGTTTAAGTTTTTTTTCAAGATTTTGCTACCAAATTTGCTACGAAGATTTTTTAAGTATTTGTTTTCTCAACTTTGCTACCGAATTTGCTACATATATTTTTAGTTCTTCTTTAGTTAGTTTTTAACATTTATATTCATGACTTAGCTACGGATTTTGCTACCTATTTTACTAAGTGATTTTTATTATACTTTACTCCCTCAATTTTGCTACGGATGTTGCTATGAATTTTATTTAACTTTTCAAGTTAATTTCTAAATAATTTATTTTCATGGTTTTGCTATGGATTTTGTTACCGATTTTTGGCAAGTTAATTTTTTATATCTATTTCGCCAGCTTTGCTACGGCATTTGCTATGAATTTTATTTAACTTTTTCTAGTTCATTTCTAAATAATTTATTTTCATGGTTTTGCTATGGATTTTGCTACCAATTTTTGCCAAGTTATTTTTTTTTTATATTTCACCAATTTTGCTATGGACTTGCTATGGATTTCGCTATGGATTTCATTTGCTACAAAATGTTCGTAGCTAAATTGTAGCAAAATGCTTTCATAGCTAATTCGTAGCAAAATTTGCAACCGATTTGTTTGGTAGCAAACTTTCCTAGCAAATGCCTGTTTTTGTAGTAGTGTTTAGAAATGCAACAGAACACAATTTTTAAGACCATAAGTAATGGTTCATGTCTCTTAGGGGATATTTTTTACCACATCATTATTATAAAGCCTTTTAAAAAAATGTGCAATAGCTAAAGCCACTTAATGCCCTTTTTTAGTTATTACTTTCCATATTTTTTATCTTATTTAGGCATTATACTAGAAATGTTCCACTCTCTTAATGCCCATTACACATGGTATAATAGAAGATAGAGTTGTAACCCTTATTAGAGCGTCTACAATGGTTGTGGTGTACTGACCCACGAGAACCTTGGACCCAACCCTTTAAAGCCATATAAAAGAACCTTTTTGTATACATGGGTCGGTTTTTTTATTCTAAATTTATGTGAATTATTGGTCTCAGTTGGGATCGGTTCTAATATAAGAACCACAAGAACCGCTTGTAGCTTAATTAGAACTTGTATAAAAATACCTAAAATTTATAGAAATTGTACAGTAGATACGTATGGTTAGTGCAACAAATAAGGAGTATGGATTTAAAATTTCTTAACTATCTATTATTGGCCGCCACTGATGCCAACTAACGAAATGTGTACTGGTAGTCTCATAGTTTAACATATTGTTTACAAACGGACCAAGACTAACATATTGTGGCCACCACTGGTCACAACTGATGTGGCATGCTTTTGTATCAAATTCCCTTTTACGTGTCAAATTCCCTCTTGGTACTTTATTCATTATGATTCGTTGATGGGCAATATGTCTAAAGGTGAAACCGACAACACATATTTCATTAATTGAGACCATTAGCAGCAAATAACTTATGATTGAGATTATTTAAATCCAATATTCCAACAAATAAAATTACAATCATCTTCTTGCATCTCTTCATCCTGTGTGTGATGAAATCGAACTACATGTTGAGTTATTTTATATTTTTATCAAATGTATATATCTTTATAAGTTTTTAGCAATGCAATGTAATTTGCATATGCTAATACTTTATACTATTAATTAAAATTAATGTATAGAAATAATTTGCGCCACTTTATATAACCAATTGTATAGAGCTTTTGCATAAGTTAATACTTTATACAACCTTTTATTTCTATTGTGTTTACGCATTATTGTAATTATTTCATGTAATGTTAATAGAATAATTAAAATTATTTTTTTAAAAAGAATAAAGTATTTTTTTGTGAAATATTTTTCTATTAGATGTATATCTATGAATGTGATATATTACATAATGTATTTATATTATATCCAAGTTTAAAGTATACATGTGTGTATGCTACTCTATGTTATATCCAAGTTTAAACTACATGTTCGTTTATGTTCGTTTATTTATTTTTGTTCGTTTAATTAAACTTTAAGTTATTTTTATTATTTATTTCATTTTGTTAAGGTAACCTTAATTCATATTATACTATATACAATATATTTGATATGTTCTAAAAACTTAAACCTAACCCTAACATTCTAAACATATCAGCCGTTCTCCACACTTCACAGCTCCACCTCCCTTCTTCTCCACACTCTACATCCCTACCTTCTTCCACTTCCGGCTGACCACATCCACAGCCCCGTCTCCACTCTCCAGCCTATCCTACCTCCACAACGCCGCAAGTATGACCCACATTCTCTTATCGTTTTTTCTCTATAGCTTTGTGGGTTTTATCATTTACCACGATTAGAAGCTAGGCATATGCCATCCACCATTGATTGTTGTAACACCCCAACCGATGGCAGAAACATCGAGGTGTCACGTAGTGACGATTGTTCAATAGCTCATGGACTAAAGTGTAAATTTGAATACATTTATTAAATAATTTATTACATTGAAATGAAATACAACGATTCTAACTGCCAACTAAATTGAAATACAATGAATCAAAATCTAAATATGAATTCGAAAGCTTAAAGGATGCATCTCAAAACAACCTGAAACATGTACAAAATAATTTGGTCAATAGAAAAATTGTATTGGTGAGCATACCCTGTTTGAATATATATAGTAGGAAAAATGTTTAGCAATTCATGTGCGGTACCATTTGCAATTATGTAATAAGTAATATCCGTTCAAAACCAAACCTGAGAATAATGACTAACACATGACTAACCAACTGAATAATGAATTAACAAGACAATGACCAAGATTCTCTCAACAGAGTCTCAAGGGGGTATACCATAGTACTATTCATTGAAAAGCTAGGCCGCCTAGCGGTTAATGATTTTGACAAGTTATAGACACACCAATTATCATAAAGCAAACACACATGAGAATTGCATTTAGTAAAAGTAATAGAAACTTGATAGTAAGTACATGAGTCACCCCAAAATAGTAAGACAGTAAAAAGGGGAAAGATATACTCACAGTTTGCGAAAGCGATCAAAATCCACTTAAGCGGTCGTGAGCTAAGTAATGGGAATTCCGAGGAATTCAACCTATAATGTGTAAGAATACTAATAAGGAAATGTCTAAAAAGTCTAAGGTATCTAGGGTCTAAGGCATTAGGGTTTGCTAAGTCGATTTAGGGAATTAGAGTTTTATTATAAATTGCATTAATGTAAAAGTTGTATGTCAAAAATAATATATATCAAGTTTGTAAATGTGGTTTAGGTAATATAATTATTACCATTTGAATATTTAGATGTAAATATATATTTGAATAATTAAGGCAAAATCATTTAGTTAATTACTTTAATTATTGTAAATAAATACAGTAATCATAAGTATTGAAATAAATAGTTATGAGTTACTCAAAGATCCATCAATGATAATAAAGACTTTTAATCATAAGACATTTCTATTTTATAAGAAAAATATTTATAAAATAGATGTTTAAATAGTGTAAATAAATAAATGTTTAATTATATCGTAACTAATAAATAATACTAATAATACAAGACATGATCCAATGATGCTATTTTTATTGAAAATGGATTCTTTTTGATGTAAATAAATTGAAATAATTTTCCCATAATTTTTAAAAACTTATTTATATTTAAAACTGATTTAATGAGATTAAATCATCTTTTTTTAAATGATTAAAAAAATAGGAAATCAATAAAAATAAATGTTTTCTGAACCAATAATTTTTATTTCAGTTCATGATGATGAGAAATAGTTACCCAAAAAGTTTGAGATTAAAATCATTAAAAACGAGTTTTTAATCAATTAAATATGATTAAAACCATTTAATTCAATAAAAATATAAAAATAAAACATTTTCCAGAAAATAAAAATGTGGTAATTTTCTATGAGGTGTCAAGAAGCTACTAGTAAATTTTTATAATTTTTGGAGCAAAAATGAATTTATTATGAATATTTTATGTTTATATGTAATTTAAATAATTAAATAAGATAAGGAATAAAAAAATAAATAAATAAGATAAGAAATAACAGAAAAAAAATATGGTGAGGGTGCCTGGGCTCGATCCTGGGTCCTCTTGTTTTCAACACACACAACAAACCACTCCACCAAATGTTTTTATGTTAACAATCTTCAAAACATTATGTATTTATAATATATGCTTAAGTCATCTTCTTCCCCAATTCATACAACCAAACCCTAACCCTAACCCCAAATTCAATATCACGATCTAGACTAGATGAAGGCTCTGTGTTAGAGGGCTAATGATCGGCCACGAGTTATAAACAAAACGGCATAATAATAAACGACTTACAAGTATGATTAAGGATCCAATTTGATGAACAAAACTCGAGATTATGAGAGGTGATTTCCGCGATTCTGAACCCGGTTATGATGATTTTTGAAGTGGTTTAAGATTGCAATGATCTGGAAGGTGTCTGGGGCCGATTAATTTATAGTTAGCATCACGTTACCAGGTCGTTTGAGGTTATAGCCGGACTTAATGCGACGGTTACACATGAATCATTAAGATTCGTGATTTAAACGTTGTAGAAACGTATGTGTACAGCATGAACGGACAAAAATGGTTGAACGATTCGAAACCGAACGAGTTAATGGCCTTTAAAGTGAAGTAATTATCTAGCCGGAGTAAACTCCGGCGGCCGGAAAGTGGCCGAAAGGTGGCCGGAAAAACGAGTTCAAAGGAGAAGGAGGATAAGTTGGTTTAAAACTTTTAGTTATTGGCAAAAATGGTCCCTCATGTTTAACCTTGTTAGATATATTAGGTTTTTGGTTTAGTTTTTCTTATAAAAAGTTAACTAAGTTAATTTAACTTAACTTAAAAGCTTTAACTTTATAAAACTTGGAAAAAATTTTTTAAACTTTATTCCGAATAATGTTTCAAGATATGCGTTTGATTAAAACTTATATCCGATCCGTAATAAATAATAATGATAAATTTTAATTCGCTCTAAAATTAAATTTGAAAACGACGAACTTTACAGGGAATACAATGGAAATTTTTGAAGGGCTATTTTTTTGTAAATTTGACGAAAGTTGAGGGTGACAATTGTTTTGGCTAAAGCTTATTGATGTAAGTTCATTATTTTTCCAGCTATAACTCATCCTTAGTCTATATTTAACATATTTAAGCACAGATAATCGTTTACACATCATTTAAACACATCTATGTATATAATCCACCACATGATCCATAATCTACACATATATATACTTAATTAGTTCATGTAATGTCACCAACAACGGAACCCGGTACTAGTGTATTACCAAAACGACTCCCAATGATCCTCCAGATCATTGCACCCTGGACAATCCTAACTTGACCCGACTCAACTAACCCAGTTAAGTCTGTTTATAAACGTTTCTCGCTAAGGTAGACTTAGATGTTACTAATATGTTTAAGCCAAACATGCCGGGTGTCACATCAGGCCTACTTGTTTTACTTTCCCTTCAAAGGCCAATTTTACAAAAAAAAAAAAAAAAAAAAAAAAAAAAAAAAAAAAAAAAAAAAAAAAAAAAACCGCTATAGCCATCAGATCCTTTATCCGACCCATGACAACCTTTAGGACCCGAACCACACAAGGGTTCTAAGGTTCGGTTCGTGATTCCCAACATCATCATTAAAAGGGTATACGGTTCTAGTGAGTTTTGGTCGGGTCGGATCGTGTCGATTCAGAACCTTTGCACAACCCTAGTTTTGAACGGATCATGCAATGTATTCTTTCAATCTAAGTGATCAAGTTAACTACCAATTCTAAAATTCTATAGATTTCCTTGTAGTTTTCAACAATATTGAATTTTACTAATAGAATGCAAGGATAAAATCATCCGTAACAGGGTTTCTCAACCCTTTCCTTGTTTGACACAAATATCTTACCTTTATTGTTTCTATTTAAGGAATGCAGGTTCTTTTCATGTTTGATAGACATATCTTTCATCTCTTTCTTTATTCGTATCTTTTAATGGTTTGCGAAGTTTCTAAACAAAGGAATTAAACATCCTCGTTGCTTGTATGAATTTGCTAGTTCATCTCTAGTTGTATCTCTTCTTATCCATCAACTTTGTATAGTCGTAGCGTTTTCTTTTTCTATGAAGTTATTGTACCTAGTTTGTCACCTTGAATTAACAAATGATCAAGCTATAGATACAACTAGAAGTCACAAACATTAACGACATCTTATTAATTTACTTTGTAATATAGTCGTATTCGTTAACTGGAATTGATTATCCTATATTATAACTTCGATTTTAGGATTGTTAATGCATATACCAAGTTTATTAGTATTGTACTAATACTAGTTATCTCATGCTCCCTAAGTTAATAAAAGCCTGATCACTATTTGTTTAGATGCTTATCAAGGATCATCATATCATCTACTTGTGTATAAGTTAAAAATTTAGGATTTTAAAACTGTAATAGAATCACAATTTTTAATAGAAGATCGAGTTGTGACCCTTATTAATCCACACAATAGTTGTGGTGGTTTGGAATTTCAAACCATATACTCTATTTTAATTTATTTTATGTTTCATTGTTTATTTTGTATATACTCTATTATTTTAATTATTTTTTATAGTAAATTAGTTACATAAAAAATATATCAAATAAAAAAATAAAAAAATTAAATAATAGAATAATATTTAATATTTTATATTTACCTTCACCTTTACCACCGGATGCAACACAATAGTATATTTGAACACATCTCTTCACGGCAATTACTATGAATAAGGATTATGCATCCGGATTCTGGTTGTCACAATTCGAAGGTTGATGATCAATTTAATTACGTAGTTCGTTTAATTTTATGTATCTTGTTTATTGAATTATGCATTCTTTGTAATGTTTTTAATTTTTAATTTTATGTTATTTTTTAAATAGCCTGAAATTATTTTTTTATAAATGTGGTTTAAAAAAATTAATGAAAGTTTTTTTTTTTTTTTTGTATATAATAAGATTATTTAATTGAGGGAGGCCCACATTTGCATTCTTGGACTAGTAAGCGGACTTTGTAAACATCATCACCTACAATGGTGAGTTTTTTGGTTTGGAATTTCAGACAAGGTAGAAAGGGAACCATTGTGGATGCTCTTAACGCAGTTGATATGTTTTGTTTAGTAATTATGATTTTGGCAGATTTTACCAAAACAAGATAATGTTTTAAATTAAAAAAAAAAATTTGATTATTACTTTTAACTAAACACACATAATATGCAAGTGTACATATCGTATATAGTATAGTTTATGTAAGAACCAAGTATTGAACACAAGTGACATGCATTTACTACTCAATTATAACTAGTAACTACCAAATAGCTAAGTTAAGTTGTTTCATTTTCGGTGTTTGTTAAGACAGTAAAGTAAATGAAAGTAAATAAAATAAAATAGTAATAGCCAAGGAGGAGAATATCAGCTCAGGCAAAGGTATTGTGTTGGATGGATTAACTGGGTGGTGTGAAAAATGACAAAGACCGACTCCTAGCAGACTACCGATGCGTAAGACCAAGTTAACTGATTATATTTTTAATGTTATTTTGTGTCAGGCCTCCCTAGTCACTTTATCACAACCCTTAGCCTCTCAGAAAGCTTTTAGATTAAGCCGTGCCAGGTTTGGGTTATTGACGTCAATTTATCATTTTCTTTTTACGACACCCATATTACACATCCTCAAGCGTAACTCATAGTCCCGGTCAAAACCCACGATGCAAATAATGAGTACTAGTGGTATTGCTAATATAACTAAGGCAATCGTCCTAGAAATAATATAAAGGCATACTATTTTCAACAGAAGTTCATCAACTCTTGGTTCTCACCAAAGCCTAGCATATACATTCTGCAAGCGATGTCACCTATCAAGTTTACAATTCTATAGGTAGCCGCCAAAAAATATGCTAGGCTCTCATTAATTTCCAACATGAGCTCACCAACTTTTGGTTCTAGCCAGCTTCGACCAAACTAAGTGGTTACAAGTTTACAACGCTATAGGTAGTTGTCGCTAATTAATTTTGTTAGAAATCTTACAATGAAAAAGGAGAAGTTTATGAAATAAACAACCAGTAAAGAAAACAGATTAAACAACAAGAACCGGGCTTGTGTTTGACACAATTCCCTTAAACAGATTCGTTGTAACACCCCAACCGATGGCGGAAACATCGGGATGTCACGTATTGATGATTGTTCAGTAGCTCATGGTGAATAATATATTCCATTAATTAATTTAAATGAATTACATACAATTGTTCTAGAATTTGTACATCAAATTGAATAAAACTAAACACATATCTTCAAGCATCAGTTCAAATCTTCGAGCAAATATAACCTGAAACATGTTAAGTTGAAAATGTTTTGGGTCAACAAAAGTTGGTGAGAATTACATAGGTTTTTGATAATTGAATAAAAATGTTGTGCAATTCATGTGTCATGTCAATCTAGTCCATATGTGAGAACATACTAGAAATAAATCGAGTGCATAACCAACCCTGATGACTGTTATAATATGATACATACCATACGCTCATGGTCCACTTGAATATGTTATACGATAACAAACACCCACGCTACCTTTGTAGGAGGCACGTATCCGGGTGGGATTGTCAGTCCAATAGATCTATCAATGTTTACCGCCGGCTTGTACGGAGTTAATGATTATGCTAGAATGGTGCTTACTCTAATCATGCTCAAGACATAATGCAACATAGAAAACACATAGACACATTGATGATTGAATTGCATAAATGATGTTGTAACATGTTTCACCCCAAAAACGGTGATAAATAGAAAAGGGGCTATGTAAAACTCACCTTGGTAAAATGTTATATCTGTTGAGAAATGTGTTGACCAAATGTATCAAGTATCACCCTAAAATGAGGTAATAAATATGTCTAAGTCTATCAAGTCTACAAATGTATAAGTTCTAGGGCTTCGAATTGGGGATAATTGCTCGTTTGATTAATATTAAAAATATTCGCCAATTGAGAGAAATTTAGTAAATAAATAACTAAAAATCTTTTTATGGAATTTAAATTTAAGATGGTCACAATAATGTGTTTAAAGTACAAAAATAATTTTTATAAAATTATTTCCTTTAAAATAGATTTTTAAATCTATTTATTACAAATTGCCAAAATTTAACTTTAATATTTAAAAATACTAAAATTAAAGAATTATTATTTTAAAAATCATATTTCTGTTCTAAATATATAAAAATTAATTGTATAAAATTTTGGTGCAAAAATAATAAAAATTGAATTTATTATGATTTAATTATGATTAAATCAAACAAAAATTGATTAAAAATACTAAATAAATGATTTTTCAGAAATAAAAATCATTTCTGAAAAGTTTAATGTTATAAAAACTTAGGATAATTTTTGTGGAAATTTAAAAGATCGTTTTGATATTTTAATGGATTTTTATAAATAAAATGGAATAAACTTGATTTATTTATTATATATATTAAATAAATAAATTTTTGAAAATTAAAAATTGGGTGTTGAACTTTTTCATCAGATTAACATAATATAATTTTTGTAGAATTTATAAAAGAGTTTTGATAATTTAAAACGAATTTATAAAGTATAATATATACATATATATAATTGTTTTTGGTAGAACTATTAAAACAGCAAAAAAAAGAAAAGTGTCCAAGTCGGGACTCGAACCCGCGTGGACTGTATAGCAAGCACCAAGCACAACCAGTTGGTCTAGACCTCTGGTTGTGTTTGGATGTTATACGTTAGATATTTATAATAAAACGTGATTTCATGTTCTTCCCCAATTTGATCATTACGAGCCCTAGTTTTACAATTGATCGAATTACACAACATTAACCCAATTAATCATGGGGTTAATGTTGTGCAGGTTCCGATTAACAAAACCCACCATAGTAATCGTACTTACAAAGCTGATTTGATTAAGAACGATCGGTCAAGCCAAAAAGTCAAACGCGATCAAAATTTCTTTGATTGACGATTATTAACAGAAATGGGAGGTTGTGAGAGGATTGTCGGCGAGTAGTGATGGTTTAGGTATGATCAATTTATAGTGCTATGGTTCGTATGTTCAAAATGGAAATCGTTGAATTTAAATTGAATGTATACGCGTGAATTGATGATGATTGACTAAATTGATTGTTGTTTGACGTGTAATGGATGCGAAATAATTAATATAATAGGTCAACGGCAATAATTGGTTCAATCATTCCAAAAAAATCAGCGAATTAGTTGATCAAAATATCAACTCTGCTGCTGTTGCTGTTCGAAGGAAGAAAGGGAAAAAGGAAAGGGGTTTAGCTGTGTATTTATATAAAAAAATCTAGAATCAAACCAATAAACAAGTGTTGCTCAGGTGGTTGGTGCGCGTGTGTGGCCTGTGGTTGACCCGGGTTCGATTCCGGTTAGCTACAAGGTTTTGTTGTTTTTTTTTTTTTTTAATCAAACCAGAGGGCTGTTGGGCCGAGTTTATGGGCCCAGCCTATTGGGTTTCGGCACTTGGGCTTGTAGAATGGTTTTCAAGGGGGGTTTGGGCTTTGGGTTTGGTTTGGGTTTGTTTATAAAGGTGTAGTTTAAATGTGGTATTATTATTATTATTATTATTATTATTATTATTTATTAAAAAAAATGCAATATATATGTGTATATATATATATATGTTGCGAGTTAGGAAAAGTAAATATAGACTTGGGCACATTAGTATAGGATTAAGGATAATAAGGGCTTTTTCGTATAAAAATTCGGTGAAAATTTTGCGATGTTACAGTCTCCCCTACTTTTAGGAACTTCGTCCCGAAGTTGAGAGAAACACTAGGTTTGCAATTGGTCAATTACCGGAAACCTTGATAAAATTTCACACTACCTTAACGTACCTGTAAATTCGTGATTACGTTCCGGACCGTAATTACCAATTTACCTTACATTAGGGTTTTGCGTCCTTTTATGACTTTACCGATTGCTGAGTAGGTCTGATAGTCTCCACCAGTCATTGAGCAGGTTGTAGGGCCTCTCCCGACTGTTGGAAAGACATGATGACCTCTACCAATCGTTAAGTAGGTTGTTTGGTAGTCAACTAATTGTTGTACAAGTAAGCACGTATGATCATAGATATAGCAATTAGTTCATATTAAAGCAAGCATGCACACAGATGTTATAATAATACTTGAATTTATTACTTGAATCCAAAAAGTGTCAATACATAGAATTAAAGGTAGACAACATTTAAATGGTGGGACTTGCTGTTAAGTAGCTGGGGGGTCTTGATCTCGGTTTAGTTTAGGGCATCGGTTACGGTAGTGATTTGGGTCCCCACATTCATAGCATTGACCATAGTTGTATCGATTAGGATCATCAGCCTGAGCAGGGTTGGTGGGTTGATTGGCATTAGGGTTTGGGGTCTCGCGACATGTGTTGACCAGATGGCCATACCTACCACAATTGGTGCACACGCGACATGCTGAAACAGTGGGATGATGTCGATTGCATGTGTTACACAATGGAAAGTTTCTTGTATAAGGCTTCTTGTTAGAGGCTTGTGTAGTGACGTTTACATTAGGATTCCTGGTCTTACGCTTCTAGTTCTTGGTAGTTACCGCGGTCACAATACTTGTTTTCTCGATTTTCCGAACTAAGGTTCCGTTCTTTATGTGAATTCCATCGCCATTTCCATTTCCATTGCCGTTCCCATTCATTGGGATGACTTGAGCCAACAAGTTAGAAACCAGAGTTGTGATTTGTTGTGCCAATTGTTGGGAAATAATCGCAGCTAGTTGGGCATCACCTCCATTGTTGTGGTTAGTGTTGTGGTCGGGGTTGTGGTTGCTGCTCCCTTCCTTATGATTGTCACCACTGTTAATGCGAGTGTTGTGACGTGGAGACATGATCTGTAAGGGACACAATGAAGTCTCAATGAGGCATGAAATGAATGAGGTAATATAAGGAATGTAATCATTTATTCATTAATTAAAACGAATAAACGAAAACGTTGACTTATCAAAGATTCCAGATTCTAATAACATATGAAGACATGCTTTAGCCTATAAGTGAACACTCATCCCGAGAATTCCCAGGTAGGCATCCGGGTCCCTCGTCTGATTGGGATATATGCGCAATGCCAGCCTAGACAGAAGACTCAGAATACAGGCGTTCACCCTTCCAGATTGCACGTGTTCGTTATTAAAATATAGAACTTCGACGAGATCCCAAGGGGGTTCAGGTTAAACCCGAGGTATTTGTCCTATTAGTCTAAGAGTAGATCCACTGATGGAGAGCAACCTTCTTGTAGGAATGAAAGTAGGGATAAGAAGTAAGAGGGAGATAGAGAATAGCAAGTAAAAGAAGCAAGTACTTGTTAAATCCTATGGTTATAGACTAGATTATTTTTCTAATAACCTAATTCCCTATAACCATGGCTCTGATACCAATCTGTAACACCCCAACCGATGGCGGAAACATCGGGATGTCACGTATTGATGATTGTTCAGTAGCTCATGGTGAATAATATATTCCATTAAATAATTTAAATGAATTACATACAATTGTTCTAGAATTTGTACATCAAATTGAATAAAACTAAACACATATCTTCAAGCATCAATTCAAATCTTCGAGCAAATATAACCTGAAACATGTTAAGTTGAAAATGTTTTGGGTCAACAAAAGTTGGTGAGAATTACATAGGTTTTTGATAATTGAATAAAAATGTTGTGCAATTCATGTGTCATGTCAATCTAGTCCATATGTGAGAACATACTAGAAATAAATCGAGTGCATAACCAACCCTGATGACTGTTATAATATGATACATACCATACGCTCATGGTCCACTTGAATATGTTATACGATAACAAACACCCACGCTACCTTTGTAGGAGGCACGTATCCGGGTGGGATTGTCAGTCCAATAGATCTATCAATGTTTACCGCCGGCTTGTACGGAGTTAATGATTATGCTAGAATGGTTCTTACTCTAATCATGCTCAAGACATAATGCAACATAGAAAACACATAGACACATTGATGATTGAATTGCATAAATGATGTTGTAACATGTTTCACCCCAAAAACGGTGATAAATAGAAAAGGGGCTATGTAAAACTCACCTTGGTAAAATGTTATATCTGTTGAGAAATGTGTTGACCAAATGTATCAAGTATCACCCTAAAATGAGGTAATAAATATGTCTAAGTCTATCAAGTCTACAAATGTATAAGTTCTAGGGCTTCGAATTGGGGATAATTGCTCTTTTGATTAATATTAAAAATATTCGCCAATTGAGAGAAATTTAGTAAATAAATAACTAAAAATCTTTTTATGGAATTTAAATTTAAGATGGTCACAATAATGTGTTTAAAGTACAAAAATAATTTTTATAAAATTATTTCCTTTAAAATAGATTTTTAAATCTATTTATTACAAATTGCCAAAATTTAACTTTAATATTTAAAAATACTAAAATTAAAGAATTATTATTTTAAAAATCATATTTCTGTTCTAAATATATAAAAATTAATTGTATAAAATTTTGGTGCAAAAATAATAAAAATTGAATTTATTATGATTTAATTATGATTAAATCAAACAAAAATTGATTAAAAATACTAAATAAATGATTTTTCAGAAATAAAAATCATTTCTGAAAAGTTTAATGTTATAAAAACTTAGGATAATTTTTGTGGAAATTTAAAAGATCGTTTTGATATTTTAATGGATTTTTATAAATAAAATGGAATAAACTTGATTTATTTATTATATATATTAAATAAATAAATTTTTGAAAATTAAAAATTGGGTGTTGAACTTTTTCATCAGATTAACATAATATAATTTTTGTAGAATTTATAAAAGAGTTTTGATAATTTAAAACGAATTTATAAAGTATAATATATACATATATATAATTGTTTTTGGTAGAACTATTAAAACAGCAAAAAAAAGAAAAGTGTCCAAGCCGGGACTCGAACCCGCGTGGACTGTATAGCAAGCACCAAGCACAACCAGTTGGTCTAGACCTCTGGTTGTGTTTGGATGTTATACGTTAGATATTTATAATAAAACGTGATTTCATGTTCTTCCCCAATTTGATCATTACGAGCCCTAGTTTTACAATTGATCGAATTACACAACATTAACCCAATTAATCATGGGGTTAATGTTGTGCAGGTTCCGATTAACAAAACCCACCATAGTAATCGTACTTACAAAGCTGATTTGATTAAGAACGATCGGTCAAGCCAAAAAGTCAAACGCGATCAAAATTTCTTCGATTGACGATTATTAACAGAAATGGGAGGTTGTGAGAGGATTGTCGGCGAGTAGTGATGGTTTAGGTATGATCAATTTATAGTGCTATGGTTCGTATGTTCAAAATGGAAATCGTTGAATTTAAATTGAATGTATACGCGTGAATTGATGATGATTGACTAAATTGATTGTTGTTTGACGTGTAATGGATGCGAAATAATTAATATAATAGGTCAACGGCAATAATTGGTTCAATCATTCCAAAAAAATCAGCGAATTAGTTGATCAAAATATCAACTCTGCTGCTGTTGCTGTTCGAAGGAAGAAAGGGAAAAAGGAAAGGGGTTTAGCTGTGTATTTATATAAAAAAATCTAGAATCAAACCAATAAACAAGTGTTGCTCAGGTGGTTGGTGCGCGTGTGTGGCCTGTGGTTGACCCGGGTTCGATTCCGGTTAGCTACAAGGTTTTGTTGTTTTTTTTTTTTTAATCAAACCAGAGGGCTGTTGGGCCGAGTTTATGGGCCCAGCCTATTGGGTTTCGGCACTTGGGCTTGTAGAATGGTTTTCAAGGGGGGTTTGGGCTTTGGGTTTGGTTTGGGTTTGTTTATAAAGGTGTAGTTTAAATGTGGTATTATTATTATTATTATTATTATTATTATTATTTATTAAAAAAAATGCAATATATATGTGTATATATATATATATGTTGCGAGTTAGGAAAAGTAAATATAGACTTGGGCACATTAGTATAGGATTAAGGATAATAAGGGCTTTTTCGTATAAAAATTCGGTGAAAATTTTGCGATGTTACATTCGTCATCTGTACCAAGGGTGTCACACCCTCAATTTCCACATGCGGGGTTTTACCGCGAGGCGCGTGACACACCAGGATCCCAGTCAACGATCACAATAAACAAACACTAAACATATATATATATATATTGAAACCAAAACATTATGCTTTGAGCCATAAACCAGTAGCGGAACCATTTCTTGTTTACAACCAAAAGGCATATTATAGTTTACAAAACATTGTTTAATATGCAACAAAACTCTAGACGCTGTGCAAGACTCCGTGCGCCTAATCCGTTAACTGCTACCTTAGTGACCTGAGAAAACATGCCAAAAATGTCAACATATAATGCTGGTGAGTTCACAGATTTTCTTTTATAAAAGAGTTGTTATAAGTTTGAAAAGATCATATCCGTTACTAGTAGGTTATGAGAACGTTAGCTAGACGTTAAGTGTTTTTACTACTACGGTTGGGAACCCATTACTAAACATGTACCAATAGTCGAAGCATGCCTAGATGTTTGGGTTATCGATGCCTCGGTAAACCCGAACTAGAGACAATATGCACCCGCCCGGCCCCGCCGTCGAGTGGGGTTTGTGAGGCCTAATAGATCTATCCACATTTCCCTCGCTGTGCAACCCGCACATTCATGGTTTCCCCCTAGGACTTTCCATAAAACGCCGTATAGTAATGTAAAGTAACCATAGCATAACATGACCTTTAGGAAGTAAGCATGTAGCATGTTTCTCCCCCAGAAGTAAAACAGTAAAAGTGGGGCTGTGACCCTCACCTTAGATTGCGTTACTTGAAAACAGTTAATTCAATAAGCTATGATAGCCCCAAATAGCGGTGACCTATCATAATATGTATATAAGTACCCGAACTAATAACCCGTAGGTTAACTAGTCCCCGAATGTCTAGACCATGACCATGTGCATTTGAAAACACCTTCGACTGTTAAACCGACCGTACCAGAAAAGACCCGACATCCCATTGGTGACCCGACATCCCACGTGTTAGCCAAATACAAGATATCATGCAACATATGTAGTTAAACACTTAACGCGCGCAAGAGTTCACCTAGTCTAGCATAACGCTCAATTAATGCATAAACGAGTCCGAGCGCGTGTTACTAAGTCATTGGACATGTCACGGGGTTCCTATCATGTTCCTAGGTGTCAAATCATGTTTCGGGATGTCAAAATACGCTTACAACAGCAGTACACGTGATTAGGAAACTAGCATGCAATTAGGAAAAGTCAACTGGTGATTGGGGGTGGTCAACAGGCGATTGGAGGCCTAATCGCCTGTTGTTATGGGCGATTGGAGGGTAATCGCCTGACTGCGGTGGCGATTAGAGCTCTAATCGCCCCCTGCTGTTCTGTCCCGAATTTTCGCGCGTTAAACCCTCCAAATCAGATCCGGAACATGTAAAAACACCCAACATCAAACCTAAACTATTAACCAACCCATTCCAAGCAAAAACCCCTAATTTATTTTTGCTCTAACAGCCTCGGTGCGATTATTTCCAAAAATGGCAAAGTACTAGGTTTCATTAACTATGAAATCTTTCCTTAAATGGCAATAATCAGATTACACAACCTACAACCATGCAAATCATTAACCCTTTGTTATAATATCATTCTAATGTGAATCCTAACAACAAACAATCATTGAATCATATCATAACATCCTAATTCTTCAAGAATCATCCAAATGGGTCAAAATGCATACTTTCATCAAAACACTATAACAATAGCTCAAATCCTTAGATAATCATCCTAATAACTCCTACACATCAGAAGTACATCAATTTCATGGAAACATTCATGTTCTACCCACTAAAAATCATCATATGCATGAATACTTCACATATAGCAAGTATAATGGTTTAGACTTGTTTTAGAAACTCATTTCAAAGGTTTTTAAAGACACACACTTAGTAAAACAAGGTCTGGACTTTTGGGAACCAAATAATAACATTACAAAGGTTTGGGATGAAGAACACACCTTGGATTTTATCAAAGAAAGGTGTGTAAGCTTGGAAATGGTGAGTTTTGAAGCTAAACAAGTTCCAGAGGTGTTTTGAGGTGTGTGGGAGGCTTAGTTACAGTTAGGGTTGCACAAATGGTGTTTAGTGAGTCAAGGGTTGTATTTATAGGTGTTTCTACTCGTCCAAGACATATCAGGCGATTGGGGTGCAGATCAGGCGATTAGGGAGTCCTAATCGCATGACTATCAGGCGATTAGGCCACTCATCAGTGCCTAATCGCCTGTAGCATCAGGAAGTGGGTTTTTGGCGCGTTAAGCACTATTTTAACATATATAAGCACGTATTCACATACCGATAAGTCACATAATGATTACAAACATATAATGCATGATAACTAACACGTTTACATTCGTTCACCAATTCTCGGGACTCGAGACTTACGTGTGTGCGTTAAACCTGGTGATTCCACGAATCACCAATCCTTGTGCACATGGTTATGGACCGACTCCCAATGATCCCGCAGATCATTGTAACGACTCCCGATGATTCCCCGAACCATCGTAATGACTCAACTGACCCAGTTAAGTATGTAATATGCACGACTCGCTAAGGTAGACTTACTAGTTTAGTCGATGTTACTAACCTGAGTTTGCTGGGTGTCACACAGGGTACATTGGTTGCTAACAGTGGCGTTGGTGCACTGCCAGACTATCTCACTGCCGTAAGAGGTTTGGCTGTTGCTGCTTTCTGCGAATTGTAATTTTGTTGTGAGATGTCTTTCGTGTTTTTGCTGGTGTGGTTTTCATCTGCACATAGCATTGGTGTATATAGATGATCAACATTAACTGATGCAGTAATAAGGATTCATTATTACAACAATTATTGCATCAGGTAGAAATGTGGAAAGCCATGAGACACAGAAGTTGGACCATCTATTCTAGAATCTTGTTGGAAGGAAGTTGAACCATCTGTTCTAGAAGTGCAAAAATAAAAAGACTGGTAGCAAAAACCAGCTTCATGCGGACCCGGATTTTCGGAACGGTATTCGTGTCCGCAGATCGTGCGGGCGTCGCGTTGGTTCAGAATTTTCCCTCGAACCGAAGCCCATTTTTGCACCCCCCTGCACGCGCGTGTAGGTTCCCAAGCATAATGTGAGTTAACATTTTAATCCTTCCAATCTAGTTTCACCTTATAAACCCATCAACTTTTAATCTCCAAACCAATGTGGGACAAGCCCAAACTCACATTCACATACAATTTTCCAACAATCCCCCACATGAATGGGAGTTATTCTCAGAAACAACCTTATTCCGATCAAATTTCAACAGTTGAGTTTTGCATACGATAGATTGGTATGACCCTTTGAACCTTCGCTTATGAAACACACTTAGCCCACTAGCTCTGAGTAGACAACAATGTCTTTGAACTCGTCTGCCATTTGGGTAGACAACAATACACTTCACATAAAACTCTCCCTGACAATGTCAAATTCTCATAGTTGTGTCCGTTGTGGTCATGGACACGAGCCTAGTTCTGCGAGAGCTCTTAGATATTGTGCCCTAACAATACCCTTCGAAGCGACCCCACTTTTCTCTCACATAGGTGATTCACTAGGACTGATTACCTCAGTCGAATCATTAAAATCCATAGGCTTAGCCTCAACCTTGTCACTTTTAGAAATGGACCAGGAAGCTTACCAGATTCCTATGGCAAACTCCCTTTTCAAAAGCGTAGGGTTTCCCCCACAGTGACCTCACCCGTTTATACAACTAGGTTGTCCTATTGAACTCAGATGTTGGGATCTCCAGTCAGCTGAGTTAGGTTTCCTTCGCATGAACTTAGTCTTTCATGGGCTTTAGTCCCATCCCTATTAACGACTTGTGAACTAACTCTCTACTTAAGCCTTTTGTTAGCGGATCCGCAATGTTATCATTTGACTTCACATAGTCGACAGTGATAACTTCTGTAGAGATTAATTGTCGTACCGTATTATGCCTATGTCTTATATGCCTGTTCTTACCGTTATACATTGTGCTATGAGCTCCGCCAATTGCCGATTGGCTATCACAATGTATGCATATGGCCGATGCCGGCTTCGGCGACCTTGGTATATCCTCAACAAATTGACGTAGCCATTCTGCCTATTCACCTACTTTATCCAAAGCAATGAATTCTGATTCCAGCGTGGATCTAGCAATAACAGTTTGCTTAGATGATTTCCACGATATTGCTGCACCTCCAAGTGTGAACACATACCCACTCGTTGCTCTGGAATCATTTTGTCAGATATCCAATTTGCATCGCAGTACCTTCAATAACTGTTGGATATCTACTATAATACATCCCGTAATCTCGTGTGTATCTCAAGTACCGAAGCACCCGTGTCACGCAACCCCAATGAATTGAATTTCAGGTACTCGTCTATCTATGTAGCTTGCTTACAGCATATGCTAAGTTTGGTCTGGTACAACTTATCAGATACATCAGGCTGCCAATAATTCTTGAGTACTCTAATTGGTTAAAAGGCTTACCTCGATTTTTAGCTAAATGTTGACTCGTGTCAATGGGAGTTCTAGCCACATTAGAGTCATTTGCATTGAACTTCTCAAGAATTTTGTCCACATAGTGAGAATGACTTATCACAAGTCCATTTTGGGTTCGAGTGATTTGTACAGCCAAAACCATGTCTGCTAGTCCCATATCTTTCATGTCAAACCTTGCTCCCAGTACGTCCTTTGTAGATTTTATCATTTTCTCATTACTACCAGCAATGAGCATGTCATCCATATGAAAACATAATATGACATATCCATCTAGTGTGTCTTTCACATACATACGCTTGTCACATTAGTTGATCTTGAACCCAGAATCAAGCATGACATGATCAAACTTTTGATGCCATTGTTTTGGAGCTTGTTTCAAACCATACAAGGATTTTACAAGCTTGCATACTTTCTTTTCTTGTCCATTGGCTATGAAACCCTCGGGTTGTTCCATGTAAATCTCTTCCTCTAGATTTCCATTCCAGAAAGCTGTTTTCACATCCGTTTGGTGAAAATCCAAATTTCTAATGGCAGCAATGGCAAGTACCATCCTGATGGATGTTATTCGCGTTACAGGTGAATATGTGTCAAAATAATCCAAGCCTTCTCACTGTTTATATCCTTTGATCACCAATCTTGCCTTGTATTTATCAATGGTGCCATATGGCTTCATCTTTTTCTTGAAGATCCATCGATATCCTAGTAGTTTGCATCTCGCAGGAAGATCCATTAGTTCCCAGGTGTGGTTTTGTATAATAGAATCTATTTCACATTTTATGGCCTCCTTCCACTGAGGTCCATCCGAGGAATTTACTGCTTGTTGGTAAGTTTGCGGTTCCTACTCGACCATACAGGTGAGGAAATTTGGACCAAAGGATTTTTCAGTCCTTTGTCTTTTACTGATTCGGATTTCACCTTCATCGATTTGAGGTTCATCATTTGCAACCTCTTCTCTTGAAACACTTTCCCTAGTTGGGTTTGATGGGCCCGATTCATTATCTATAACACTCTCATCAAATGGGTTTGGTTAACCCAATTTAGGCCTATCCAAGCATGGGAATATGTGCTCAAACCAAGAAGCATCCTTAGATTCCAATATAGTGCCGTTAGACACTCCAGGATTCTTCGAGTCATGCACAAGAAAACGAAGTGGATCACCCAAATGAGTTTATCCAATGAGCACACAATCTACAGTTTTAGATCCTATCACAAGACGCTTTGGTAGTGTTACAACCACCTTAGCTAGGCACCCCCACACTCGCAAGTGTTTGTATGACGGTTTGATTCCCGTCCATATTTCATACGGTGTTACGTCCTTTTTTTAAGGGGAATTAAATTTAGAATGAAACTTGCTGATAAAAGCGCTTCCCACACATGTCCTTGCTCACCTTAAAGCTTATGAACATGGCATTCATCATTTCTTTCAAGGTTTGGTTTTTCCGTTCCGCCATTCCATTTGATTATGGTGAGTAAGGAGGTGTGAGTTCATGTATGATTCCACTTTTTGCACAAAGATGAGCAAAAGGTGAAACATACTCACCACCTCTATCATTCCTTACCTTTTTAATATTTCGGTTTAGTTGATTTCAACTTCGGCCTTGAACACAATAAATTTGTCAATAGCCTCGTCCTTACTCTTAAGTAAGTATACATAGAAAAATTGCATGCAATCATCAATAAATGTTATGAAATACTTGTTCCCACCTTTTGTAGGAATAACTTTCAAATCACACAAATCTATGTGGATCAAATCAAGGGGACCGGTGATTCATTCAACCTTTCTGAATGATGCTTGTGTTTGTTTTGCTTCAACACAAGTTTCACATTTATGGTTTTAGTTGATATCAATTTTTGGTATGCTATTCAATTAAATCAAGTGATGAATAGAATTAAAATTCACATGACCTAGTCTACCATGCCACACATTAGAAGACTCAAGAAAGTAAGCAGAACTAGCGTTATTCATTTCATTAATGACAGTTACATTCAACTTGAATATACTATTAAGGGTATAGCCCTTACCAACATACATACCACTTTTTGTCAACACGACCTTACCAGACTCAAACACCATTTTAAAACTAAACTTCTTCAACTGCCAACCAGACAAGAGATTCTTACGAATCTCAGCAACATACAACACATTTGACAAAGTAAGTTCCTTTCCCGAAGTCATCATCGAGATCACATTTCCTTCCCCTTTGATATCAGCAGTTGCAGAATTTCCCATAAAGAGCTTTTCACCAGTAACATCCTTGAGGGTGTTGAACAAACTCTTGTCGAAGCACACATGTCGGGTTGCCCCAGTATCAATCCACCAATCCTTGGCATCCGTACCAACCAGGTTTACTTCAGTGACCATCATTGACAAATCAGAGATCATAGCAACAAGCTTATCAATCATGTTTGCTTGTTGAGCATTTTCCTTCCTGGGAAGCTTGCATTCACTTGCCTTATCCCTGGTTTATCACAATTATAACAAGTTCCATTGAACTTCTTCTTCCCAATTTCACCTTTAGGTTAAAGGTGGGAGCTCTTCCCGTTGGTTTTCTTAAACCCAACCCGTTTGTTGCTTTTGATACCCTTTGATGATTGACCTTGTTCAACAACATTAGCTATAGTGACTTCATGATAGACAATCTTCTTTTGAACATCTTATTGAGTTATTGGCTTCTTGAAAAAGCCAATAAGTCAATAAGTTGTTTTGAAACTCAATCCCGAACACCCTCTTAATGTGTTAATTATTAGTGTATGTGTAGTAGGCTTCATGGCCAAGCGTTATGGGGCGTTTTGCATCTCCATAGCGCCGAGAAAACTGCCCCCTACCCGGTGCTATGGAGGCTTTTATGGGTTAGAGAGTTATGGTCATAAAAACAAGATTTTTATCCTCTTTCATTTGTATACCCTATTGCTACAGTTTTTTCTTTTAATTTTTTTGCTGAGTTGATAACTTGTGTGATTATCATGTATAACTTGAGTGATTATCAGGTATAACTTGCTTTCTTATAGCTTATGCAAGTTATATTGGTTGATCACGCCAGCAATTTATGAAAAAAGTTATGGACATTTAAAAAATGGAGGGGAAACTTGAAAAAAGTCAACAATTATGATGGTGGACAAAAATACCCTTTTGGCTAGTGTCACCTATTGCGCTATTTACTCTTAAACTTTTTATGTTAAGAGGCTTTTTACGTTCCGTGAAAATATATGTAAGAATCCAATAATGAAAAAATCTACCATTTATCTATACTACATTATAAAGGAGGAGGCATGGGCACATAAGTCTAAACTGTCCAAAGTTAAGATGGCATACCAAGAGTTTCTTTACAATTTTCTAAATTTTACCACTTTTCGTCCCTAAATGCCTCTAGAAGATAATTAACTTTTATATGAAAATGGAACTCACCCAAACTAAATAAACACACGGGATAACAATATTTTTGAACAAATTTCATATAATGGTGATGAAATATAATAATTTATGTTACCACAATTAATAATCTTATCTCAACTAAACTTGTATGAATTTTAAAACTTTGCCATAATAATACTTATTTTATAAACCCTTTTATATATATGCGTCTACTCAGCGGCAAAGTGGACGGGATGGTTCGACTTACCGGCAACATTGGGCAATTTTTTAGCTGCTGGCACAAGTTGGATAAGTCTATTACAAACTTACAAATCACAACTTTTAATTTCTAAATGGACAATGACCTTCATATGATAGTTTATATAATAATATATTATTACTACATAGTTGTCATGTAAATGAACTTTATCATTTAGCAAGGTGTCTTCAATGGCACGATTATGTAGATATGCAATGACCAGACAACGTACACAAGAGTGATGTTTAGGTTCATATTGGTCTGTTACAGTAATATACCTTTGATTTATTAAGATTTGTTCAATAATGAGTACATGGTTTTTATGGTGAACTGCAATCATTTGTAATTGGCGGTGCACATTTCTTTTCTTTTCTTTCTACGAATACTTGTTAAAAAGAATACTTGTGCACATTTCTATTCTTTTTACGTAACTTACGACAAAAAAACCTAAGTATCATAATGTTGTATTGCAACCCATTTGTGGATTCCGCTGCAACGCACAGGTAAACCCACTAGCCTTCTTATTTAATTGCAGGAGATAAGAGGTGTTAGCTTATCAAATTGAAGTAAAAGTTAAAGCTCAATTTAAAGTATAAACTTTGTTCATTTAAACTAGGACAAATGGTACACAAATATATATAATTGTCGATCAAAAGAAATATAATGAAACCTACTTTTGGATAATAGCTTAAAATTCTATCCACATGTACTTAGTTTTCAATAAGTTTCATCACATGTTTGGACTAAAAGTATTTTATTTGACTACCAAACGTTGAACATATAATTTTATCACAACATTGTTTAGATTTCACACATACAATATATATATAGAGGATGGTTCTGTAGTAAACCCTAAAAATTTGAGAAAACTCTAGTAAACCCTTAAAAAATCCTACTTCCCGAGCTTTTTTTTTTTAAAAAAAAATTAGGGCATGTAATATACATGTTTTTAAGTGTTTTGAGCCAAAAAAATCAAAAAAGCACCGAAAGTTTTTTTTTTTTTTTAAAAATAAGTTTTGCATCATAACATATGTTACCAGTGCAAAAATAAGCTAACATATGTTATGGTGCATAACTTATTTTATTTTTTTAAAAAAAACCGCTCGGCGCTTTTTTGATTTTTTTTTGGCTTAAAACACTTAAAAACATGTATATTACATGCCCTAATTTTTTCAAAAAAAAAAAGCTCGGGAAGTAGGTTTTTTTAAGGGTTTACTAGAGTTTTCTCAAATTTTTAGGGTTTACTATGGATACTTAGCCTATATATATATATATATATATATATATATATATATATTTACTAGAGTTTTCTCAAATTTTTAGGGTTTACTATGGATACTTAGCCTATATATATATATATATATATATATATATATATATATATATATATATATATATATAGGGTAAGGTTCTATAGAAAACCTTAAATATTTGAGGAAACTCTAGAAAACCCATAGAAAAACCTTCCCAAGCTTTTTTTTTTAAAAAAAAATTAGGGCATGTAATATACATGTTTTTAAGTGTTTTGAGCCAAAATAATCAAAAAAGCGCTGAAGGATTTTTTTTTTTTTTAAAAAATACATAATTTTTCATCATAACATATGTTACCAGCGCAAAAATAAGCTAACATATGTTATGATGCACAACTTATTTTACTTTTTTTTTTTAAAAGACCGTTCGGCGCTTTTTTGATTTTTTTGGCTCAAAACACTTAAAAACATGTATATTACATGCCCTATTTTTTCAAAAAAAAAAAAAAGCTCGGGAAGCAGGGTTTTCTGGGGGGTTACTAAAAAAACGAGGGTTTTCTAACGATACTTCACCTATATATATAGGGGGCGGTTATTCTACAAAGTAAAAGAAACGTGCGAATGATGCGAAGAAACTTTGTACATGATAATTATGTAATGTTTTTTTATGTTCCTGAAAGCATTACGTAATTATCATTAGGTAATTATCATTACGTAATTATCATGCACTTTGTACATGATAATTACGTAATGATAATTACGTAATGTTTTTGTATGTTCATGAAGGCATTACGTAATTATCATTACGTAATTATCATGTACAAAGTGATCCTTCGCATCCTTCGCACGTTTGTATTACTTTGTATTTGATCCTGCATGTAACACCCCGCCTCTCTCACCACCAATATTGGCCGCTTTGCCCATCCAGAGCTCACAGATTTGTTTTTGGTTGCCCAAGTGGAGACTTCCCAGGTGGTCACCCATCCTGAAATTTCTCTCACCTGAGCGCGCTTAACTGTGGAGTTATCCTCTCATTCACTAACATTAAGCCCCAAAACGCGTTGATGATTTAAGAGGCAAGACATTACTTATGAACTAAGGATCTCTCCTGGCCACGGCCGATGTGGGATTTTCCTGGGGTGTCACATTCACCCCCTGTTAGAGTCTCATCGTCCCTGATGAGGTGTGCACCCACCATCCCGAACGGCACAAGAGTGGCTCTGATACCATTCTGTAACACCCCGCCTCTCTCACCACCAATATTGTCCGCTTTGCCCATCCAGAGCTCACGGATTTGTTTTTGGTTGCCCAAGTGGAGACTTCCTAGGAGGTCACCCATCCTGAAATTTCTCCCACCTGAGCACGCTTAACTGTGGAGTTCTCCTCCCATCCACTAACATTAAGCCCCAAAACGCGTTGGTGATTTAAGAGGCAAGACATTACTTATCAACCAAGGATCTCTCCTGGCCACGGCCGAGGTGGGATTTTCCTGAGGTGTCACACTGCCCCTATATATATATATATATATATATATATATAAGAAGACTCGTTTTAGAACATAAATTATTGAGAGAACAAAAAGAAAAACTCTAAATCATTTAATTTCTTAATTTACGGATAATAATTTTATATTTTTGTGTTTCTTACATTCATATGTATATATTATATACATAAAAACCATCAAATAATGTTTCCGTTTGTGTTTACAAACCTACATACGTGTAGGTTACAAAAAAAATGAATTTTTCTCACATTTTTTTTTTGAATCGTAAGAAACATAAGGTATGAGTTTTCATTACCGGACAAAGAAAATTACATCAAGATAACGGGCAGGCGGGCAACAAGCTACGCCGCCACCCCTTTCTGAATAGCAAATCCTAATCTACTAAAAACGTAACCCTGCCCACCTGAAGCCGAGACACTACTATGAATAACCCGTTGGACCCTAGTCAGGAAACGGGTAGCCTCTGGTGCCAATGAGCCAAAGGTATCAAAAGCTAAGGGTACAAAAACGTGTTGGTTCTCCTCGCAGGCTTTAGCATGCTTTTCTACCTTCTTTGCCTCTGCTTTCCGCACCGCTTGCCCTGCTACATAAGATTACATTTGTTTTTTACTTTTTAGTTAAGATTGAAAAAAATAAATGATTTATTTTGTTCTGCGTGTCTTCGCTATATATATATATATATATATATATATATATATATAGAGAGAGAGAGAGAGAGAGAGAGTAAAGATCAAACACAAAGTGTTCTTTTGGTAAGAACCGTGATAATCAAAGAGGGTAAAAAAATTTATTTTTTTTTAGAATTTTTTTCCCATATGCTTAAACATACTTTCTAGATGAATAATACAAAAAAAAAATTAAATTTTTTTAGTGTAATTACGTCATTAAAGTAAATACATTAGTTTACACTAGAGTAATTATGTAATTACTCTACACGTAATTACTCTACACCAATTTTGTTTTTTTTTTAGTTTTCAATACTATAATACATGTTTAACAATATGGGAAAAAAATTCGAAAAATAAAATAAAATACCCTCCTCTGATTCTCACAGTTCTTACTAAAAAACACTTTGTACAAGATCTTTACTATATATATATATATATATATATATATATATATATATATATATATATAGGATTTGGTTCAAATGAGAACCTTTCCTCAAATTGAGAACTGAGAGAACCATTTTGGCCACACATTTCTCTAAGGCAAAATATATATATATATATATATATATATATATTATTTTTTTTTATTTATTTTTTTTTTGCAAAAATCGCTTCTTTATATGTAAGGAAAATTTTTTTTTATTTTTTTTTTGTATTTTTTTTCAGTATACACATATGTATAATGCAATATACACATATGTATAGCTGAAAAATGCTATATACACATATGTATAATTGACATATACACATATGTATAAATGAAAAAAAAATTCAAAAAAAATAAAAAAAAAATTTCCTTGCATAAAAATGTGCGATTAAAGCAAAAAAAAAAAAAAAATTTATTTTTTTTTTTTTTTTTTGCCTTTATATGAAATGTGTGGCCCAGAATGGTTCTCTGAGTTCTCAAATAGGGGTTGGTTCTCTTAGGATCCCAACCTTATATATATAGACAAAAGATCAAATACAAACAACTTTTTCGTACGAACTGTACGAATCAAAGGAAAAACACAAAAAAACACACGGGCCGTTTATAACGAGAGTAATTATATAATTACTCTAGTTAAATACGGCCCGCGTGTTTTTCCCTTTGATTCGTACAGTTCGTACGAAAAACCTGTTTGTACGTGAACCTAAGCCTATATATATATATATATATATATATATATATATATATATATATATATATACACACATACATAGAGAGAGATAACATTTTTGAGGTCTAATGCAACACAGTGAAGATAATTTGTCTAATGCAACACTCGCGCCAGTTGCATTGAAGACCTTTCTGTGTTCATCTGCTCTTAGTTTACTAAGCATCCATGGCATTCACCATCAATTATAAAGGTACGTGCCTATTCTTTTAAATGTTTATGTCATTGATCAAAACCGAAATAATATAAGTTTGTCTATGTCATAGTTTACTAAGCATCCATGGCATTCACCATCCATGGAATTTGGTTTATTATTTTTATAATATCATTTGGTTTTCTCATTTTAATGACTATATAGAATCATAGAAAATATGTGTCACCAAATGTTAGAAAATAGCTACAAATAAATATTTCATGTGGCTTTATATTATCATTATGTGTGACCAAAGGTTAAACAATAGTCATACTAAAAATTATAAAATTCATGTGGCTTTACATAACAATTAGCCACACAATCTTAATTTTGTTTATTTTTGTGTGACAGAATGATAGCGATTGACATGGGTAAAATGAAATACGTGTGACCAAATGTTGGACAATAGTCACATATAAAATTACAATATTTCAAGTGGCTTTATATAATGATTAGTCACACTATCCTTCATTTGTGTTTTTTGTGTGACGGAATGATACCAAATGCCATGGACAAAACGGACTATGTGTCACCAAAATTAGGCAATAGCCACACCATTGTCACTTTTTTATGTGACGGAATAATAACAAATGTCATAGGAAAAAAAATATGTGTGACCGAAAGTTAGAATATAGTCACACATATAATTACAAAATTGTTTCATGTGTCTATAAATAGCTTTTGACCACACTTACAATAAATTCATGTGTATATAATAGAAACAGTCACACTTACAGTGAATTCATGTTGTCATTCCTACCCTTTAGCCACAGTTAATAAATGGAAAGCTTATTAAAACAATCATTTTTGCCACATATTTTTTTAATTGATGTGGCTAAAACAAAACTTTTAGTGACTATATAACTAAAATGGCCACACTTAGAGTAATTTCATGTGGCCGACACTACCCTTTAGTCACATTTAATAGACAGAATGCTTTATTTCAAAAAAGAAATATTGGTATCCTTTAGCCACACTTTTTAAGTGCTACGGCCACTAAATGTGAATGTGGCCGTATGATACCTACGATGACTCGACCTATGGTCACACTTGAGCTGAAAAAAAAAGTGTGGCGAAAGGCATATGGTCACACTTTTTGTGTGTGGCCGTAGGCATATTTTGGCGTAGTGTGGGGGCTGGTAGTGGTTAGTGTTGGTGGCAGTTGGTGGTGGTGTTGTTCATATCTATTGATGGATGGTTGTGGTGGAGATATGTCGTTGTGTGTGTATCCGTGTGTATATGCATTACAAAGTGTAAAAAATGAAAAAGAAAATAAAAATGAAAAATTATTTTTTTTTTGCCAAACCAAAGAGGAGGAAATGGCAATTTACTCGTAGTTTTATATACCAATTATAAAAAGGTTACATCTTAAAAATTTTATGTATTGCACGGGTTGAATAAACACGTGTTGAATTGAACAGGCATAACGTAATCACATAATACATGCGGTCGTCAAGTGTTATTAAAATAATGAACTTTGATGTACTTTTTATTTATTATAAATTTTTATTTTGTTTTTTATATAAAATTTTACTTTGTTTTTCATATAAAAATTTACTTTGCTTTTTTATTTATTATTAGATCAGCAACTTGTGTATTGAAAAGGTTATAACATTTTACGTTGTATTTTTATTTATTATTAGGTTATAAATTAACTTGTGTGTTAATGGGGTTCGAGGGATAAGAAAGTTCAAATGCAGAGGTCAAGGGAAAAGAATGATTTAGCAGAATAGATCTTTACCAGTTTGGAAAGATGTGAGGGCTTCAACTACCCTATTGTTGATCATAAGAACTTAGTCTTATCTAAGTTCACAAAAAAAGAAAAATAAAAGATAAGTAAGGAAAGGTAGGAGCATATCGCCGCTATGCTCTGTCGAGATAGTAGAGCCTTCATCCTCACTTTCCATGTGTTCGTCCTACTTAGGTTTTCCTTCCATCCCTTCTTCTTCCTTCTTCGCGGGTATCAGTGTTATATGGATCTCGTTGAGTATAGTCTCCTACTCCGGTCCTGTGTAAGTCAGTTCAGTGGTCAGCTACACCACCCGTTCCTCCAATCGTGGCAGTCAATCATTGGTAGGTTTTGTCTTCCCTTGAGATATTGCACTGCGTCATAGGCTTTACATAACTCCCCAAGAGTGTGTGTAACAAGCCCCGATCTGATGTGTTCCCATGAATCTACTATATACTCACAAGGAACATGGATATGCATGTCATACAATTGCTTGCTCGTACTGGGCATAAATGTACTAGAGTAAGAATAAAATTCTATATAAGTAACCCAATCTCGTCTGAGTTTCGAATGGAAGTAAGAAAGATCAAGCGACAAGGAACATGAACTAATTGTCTCCTTGCTCAGTGAAAAGGGATAAGTCTCAGTATTTGACTTCTTTGAGTTCGCTTCGGTTTAGTGGTACCGCGTCATAAGCATCGTGCAGCTTTCCGTGTACGTGCGCCACAACGCTCGCAAGGGCTCTCTCCCTTGTACTGTTGTCTCCTTGCTCAGTGAAAAGGGATAAGTCTCAGTATTTTACTTCTTTGAGTTCGCTTCGGTTTAGTGGTACCGCGTCATAAGCATCGTGCAGCTTTCCGTGTACGTGCGCCACAACGCTCGCAAGGGCTCTCTCCCTTGTACTGTTGTCGTTTCCTCATCCATGAGGTTTGTTAGGATACTAATCCCAGTAATGCGCCACCTGGTGTAGCCCTGGGTCCCCACCAGTGACGTCTTCAGAATCAGGTTTAGAACTAGAAGATAACATATCTCCTGAAATCATGTGTTATAGATATATGTAGCTAAAGGTTAGTTGTGCACTTAAGCTGTGAGTGTACTAATACTTATGCTATGATGAATATAGACTAGACTCAACATGCAGTTCTAGTTCACTATAATCAATGGCTCTGATACCAATTTGTCACACCCTCAAATTTCCACTGCGGGTTTATACCGCGAGGTGCATGACATACCAGGATCCCATAGCCATAAGTCATAAGAACGACTATAAATGCCCACACCATTTAGTTCGTTTTCAAAAATCAAGTTTAGTGTTTACCAAAAAGTTTAGTTAAGTTGCGGAAGCGTAAACCAAACATAGATATTTTAAAACCATGCACAAAACAACGCACCCAATATAAAACCATATTAAAGAAAACGTAAAAGCATAGAATGAAATTTAGATGTATGCCTAGACCCAAATATAGTGAAGTGTGCAGTGCTTTCTAATAGTGGCACCGGAAGCTAACTACCTACAAAAGCATGTATATCGTGTGTCAACATAAAGTTGGTGAATTCACAAAGTAAAGTAAACGAGTAAGTAAACGCGTAGGTCTCCTAAACCACGTAACAACAAGTAAACAACGTAGGTCTCCCAGGCCACGTAACAACAAATAAAAGCGTCGGCCTCCAAGACCACGTAACAGCTAATTCACATGCCAGGGGTAGCTAACCCACTCATTGTAACTAAACAACTGATTATTGGGAATATACAGTGTGTTAACTTACGTTAAGATGCCTTAGTACTAGTGTCTATCAACACTAGTCAGCTCCTCAAGAGCATGGTCAAAAGTTCATGCCCGTTCTCCCAGCACCGCAAGCATGAGGTTGCTGCACAACCTAATAGCGCTATCAACTAATACCCCGTTTGCCTCCAGCGAATAACCCAATAATATAATAAGGACTTTAGAGTGGTAGAGTGTGTTTAGTTCACAAAGAACATAAAACATTAATTAGTAAAAGCAGATTCACCCCGTGAACCATAGCACCCCAAAACTCGAGATGTGTAAAAGTAGTCCCAAGCTGGACTATGAAAAGGTAAGTAAGTTGTCTCCCCGAGACACATGCTTTAGAGAAAAGAGTAGTGAAACTCACCTTAGGATGCAAGAAAATAATCCAAACTTGACAAATAGGATGTGCTACCGACTCCCTATTACATGTGTCACTAAGTGAGTATATGTGTAATATCATTACACCATATGACCCGTTTTTCCAAGACGTTTAAAAGTTCAAAATCGTGTAAGTGACACCTAATGATTCTAAATGCACAAGTAATCCCTACGGACCCGTTAGTGAACAAAATGATTAACATTAGTTATGCACTTCATATACACCCCATATAAGTGCTTGTTTATGTCAAATACAAGTCATACAAGACTCCAAATAGTCACATAAGTGTACATTACATAATCTGCGTTTTTAGGACAGATTATGCGCTGTGTAAACCAATTTATTAAAAATACTTACCCAATGAATTAGACTCCCAAAACTTTACTGAATATTTCAGGGAGTCTACCGGACAAGTGCATATTTTTTGTACGTGACAAAACCATACACAAAAATTATGAAAAATCACACAATACAGCTATGTCCAGAAAATACTCACAATCGATCAGATTAGTAGAAAAATTCCCAAAATTTGTGTATTCATCTACATGGGATGAATCAACTTGGAAAGATCAAGTTTCATCAATGTCGACTTACTGTCCAAATCGCATACTTTAACTCATTGTAATACTCAAGTTATGATCGTTTAAAGTTGACCCAATTTACTAATCCAAAAATCTGACATGACCTTTAATCAAAGAAAATTCTAAAAACCTATCAAACGACGTCCAAAACAGATGATTTTGCCCATTATGAAAATCTAAGACCATGTATAGTGTTTTCATTCAAAGAAATCATCAAAACAAACACTTTAACATCACGTTATAGACTCTGTAAGTCGATCTAATAATCTTGTCCAGATTCTAAATCATGCGTAAGCCCTAGTTTTAATTACTATCTTTGCATATTAACGATCAACAATACTCAACAAACATCATATAACATTAATAACATGTAGCCTGATCAAGATCTAGCAATATACATGTTAAAAATCATTAATCATAAACCCTAGAAGTCTAAAACAACAAGAACATGCAATATCATGCAACACATACAATAATCATCACATAAAATCATGTTTAACCCATTAGACTTTTATAAATATCAAGTTTTAATCTTTATAAAAACATTTTAGACCTGGACAAACTTTGTTATGATGTTTAAAAACATATTAAAGGATATTAAAACATAAAAGATTGAATTTTATACCGAAAGCACTTCAAGATCACCAACTGAAGACCTTTTACGCCTCCCAAATGATGTTCTTGAGCTTTAGCAGGTGTTAGGGAATGTATTTTTCGTAGGGGAGGTGTTAGGGACGATTAGAGTTAGGGTTATGAGGTACTTAGGGCTTAAGATTGCTTAAATAAGGGGTTTAAGTGTGCAGCCCACGCCAACACCCATTCGGAATGGATTTATCCGTTTCGGGCGGCCCAGTTCATTGTATAGCCTGTTTTCTTTAGTGTTTTCATTATGTTGGACCATATAAAGTGTAATCCCATGTATTTAGACCCCAACCATCCTAACGGTTCATCCATTACGGTTTTTAATAACGCGTTTGGTTTAAGTTCACGTAATCACATACAGTTTGCACATAGTTTCATAGAAACACGTAATTGCAATCAATCTCAATCAATTAATTCAAAATTATCTAATTTCACAATTCACCAACATCCGGGGTTCACTACTCATGTATATAGCTTGGTAATTCCCCGAGTTACCACTTCATGCAGTTATTAACTTATAACTGTGCAACGTGTGACTCATCTAGCTAACCCTAGTTAAGTAGAATGCAAGGAATGTAAGTACAAGTAACTAGAGTTTAGTTAAAGTAAGAACCTAAAATTGCGGGGTATCACAAATTTAATACTATATGTATGGGTTAGGCTCAAATACACAGTGAAAGAAAAATAGGAAGTAGTAGGAAATGTATCAAATAGACTTCGATTGAACTCATTCAAGCGACATTGGAAATGTCTCATCAAACCCTACGATCTTTTATTATTATTATTTTTTTTTTTTGCTTTTTTGGATTTTTAGCTTGTGGTTTTAGAATTTACATTAATTCATTGTGCCTTTTATTTAACATTATGTCTTTTTTTTTATTTTCATCATTGTGTTATTTTTACGATTCATTGTGTTTTTTTGCTTCAGCATTGTGTTATATTTTTCGGCATTGTGTTATATTTTGTGACTCATTGTGTCATATTTTGTGATCTATTATGTTTTTTGTATCTTTCTCACCCTTCTTATTGTTGTTACACTGTATAGGATAACTTGACACACACACACATATATATACATATATATATATACACACGGGGGAATGCCCGCGCGTTGCGACGGGTGTCAAGACTAACATCAGATTCAGTTATGATTTGTATTACGAATCGCAACCCATTATGTGTTTTAACATTATATTCCATTCAACAGAAAGTAGTCGTACACTACTAGAAAAAAGCCCTTCCTTGACACGCATTGCGTGTCAAGAAAGGGGTCTGATGACAGGGAAAAGAATGTCAAGGATGGCGGTGTCATAAATTTAACATGACATATTTTCGCGTGTCATCTGTTTATGACACACATTTATGACAGCATTTGTTGACACGCGTTATGACACTTTTTAATGACACACATTTTTATGACAGTTTTTATGACAGTTTTTAATGACAGAATTTTATGACGTTCTTTGCGTGTCATAATTTTTTAATTTAAAAAAAATTCTTGTAAAATTACATATTTGCCCTCCTGGATTTATTGCGATTTTATTATATGCAAAATAATTAGCAAACTAATAACAAAAACATCATTTCATTATATAATCCATATTTATCTAATTACAAACTAATCCGAGACTACGTTTAACGTTTACAAAATATATTGTATCGACATTACATTGCCTTCTAACAAGTTTCGATCATTTGAAAATAAATGTCGCGGCGTAGCCTAACCATTCTTCGCGTACGACATCTATATCCTCATCCCCGTAATGCTCGACTCCACCCCCAACCTGAGACAACAATAAAATTAATACATTAGTTGATGCCGGCAAATTATTTTACATAAATCATAACGCATCGCAACGTTTTTTTTGCCTTAACTTACATTGCACAACATTTCGACTCCTCCTTGCACTATCTCTTTCATGAATTTCATGACATAAAAACCGCATTCTGTTATTCCCGGCCGACATGGACACTACACATTAAAAAATAAGAAAAATATTAAACCTAATTAGAGAATAACCAATATTTGCATGAACAAAAGGTACTTTTATACAAAAGGTATTTTTTAACAATAGAAAAGTTAGCAGCGCCACAGTTAACTCTTCCAAACACTCAATTCCAAGTATTGTCAGACCAAATTGCAATAGTAAGTTTGAACACACATCCAAAAACCCTGAAGTATCTCAATAATTGCAAATAATACTAAAATTAACAGCACCATATATCTTAACCAAGGTTTAAATTTACCGCATTCTTAAGGTCCCTGTTGTCAAAAGCCCTTCTGGCACGCGCCTAGGCTCTAGTTCAACGTGCAGCCCCAAGAAAACGCCTAGTGGTGGCTAAGGCAATCAAGATCGTGTTTTGCACAATAGCCGATCGCTTTGTTTCAGGCACATGATGAGATGGGCTTTATCAAATAAGGCGCTAACTTATTTTTTTGTTTGTTTTAATCTTATGAGCACCGGATTGATTGCTTTTTCCATAAAAACAATCGACAATACCTAATTAACTCCGCGATCTCTATATAATAATACCCGATTCCTTTCTTCATCTACGAGCAGGGGCGAAGGATGCCCTTATACAAAAACAAAAAAATCCTTTTTTTTACAAAAGGATTCTTGGATTTGCAGCTGCTGTCACTTTGATAATGATCTTTTGCAAACTTATCTAAACATTCTACAGCCAAAAACAATTCAGCAACAATCCAAGTAACTAAACAACTAATCTAAACAACTAATCTAGACCACAATCAGCAACAATCCAAGTAACTAAACAACTAAACAACTAATCTAGACCACAATCTAGACCGTAATCACTAGCCTGATCAATGAATGCGACCAAAAAGAATTTCAAAGTCATCAATTCAGCAACAAATATAGTAATTAAACAACTAGTCTAGACAATAATCATTAGCCGGATCGAGAAACACGAACAAAATGGAATTCAAAGTCATACTCACCACAGTGTTGACCCAATTGAGTTTAACCTTGCCGATATCAGTTTGTGCAGCATAAACGACCATTGGCCTATTAAAAAAACAAAAAAAATAGTAAAGCGTTAACGCAACTTCTAGCAAACTATTTTTTCTAAAACACATATTCGGTTACTATTCTAGCAAATTACTTACATATCAATAATTTGTTTTAACGGCTCAAGGAAACTGATAGGCCTTAACGAGTCAAGGTAATAACATGTAGCTTTTCTCAAGTCAAGTACTGCTAACACCCAGTGGTTTCTACAAAACAGGAGTAGCAACAATGCATACCGAATCAGAGGTTTATGTGGCCGAAGTACGACAGGCTTTAGGCTCTTCTCCCCCAGAAAACAAAGATTCCGAAGTCAATACGACAGAAGATTGGTCCATCAATCCGGCATTCCCAGAACAAAAGATAACTATCGATACTCAATTACCAGACGCGGTAAAAAAGTCCTTGTGGAGGCTGTTATCTACATCTCTTGATGTGTTTGCTTGGCAACAATCAGACATGACCGGAGTACCAAGAGCTTTAGCCGAACATAGGCTTAACATCCGTCCGGATAAAAAGCCAGTGGCTCAAAAGAAACGAAGTATGGCCCCGGATCGCATCAAGGCAATCGCACATGACGTACACGTCCTGCTAGATGCAGACATTATCAGAGAAGTAAAATACCATACCTGGGTTTCAAACCCGGTGATGGTTCGAAAACATGATGGGTCATGGAGGATGTGCATCGATTTTAAAGATTTGAATGATGCATGCCCTAAAGATTGCTACCCCCTACCAGAAATAGACTTGAAAGTCGATGTCGTGGCAAACTTCAAATTGAAATGTTTTTTAGATGCTTACAAGGGATATCACCAGATCCAAATGGCCGAAGCCGACGAAGACAAAACAACCTTCGTCACCAGTCAAGGGTTGTATTGCTACAAGAAAATGCCATTTGGGTTGAAGAATGCTGGAGCCACATATCAGCGGGTCATGGACCAAGCTTTCAAGGGGCAAATAGGTCGGAACTTAGAGGTGTATGTGGACGACTTAGTAATCAAAAGCTCCGACGAAGAAGTTTTACTCAGAGACATCAAAGAAACTTTTGACAAACTCCGGGAGATAAATATGAAACTCAATCCAAAGAAGTGTTCATTTGGACTAGAAGAAGGAAAGTTCTTGGGCTTTCTAATGTCTAAGGAAGGCATCCGACCTAATCCTGAGAAGGTAGAAGCTGTTATGAACATGAAACCCCCGTCCAACTTAAAAGAAGTACAAACGTTGAATGGGCGGTTGGTCGCTCTACATAGGTTCTTGTCCAAAGCCGCAGAAAGAACGTTGCCCTTTATGGCAGTTCTAAAAAAGTATTTAAGCACGAAAGAATTCAGATGGACGAATGAAGCAGATGCAGCTTTCAATGATCTCAAAAAATGTTTGGCAGAATTGCCAACATTAACTGCACCAGAGCCTGGGGAAACTCTCACCATATACTTATCTGCCTCGGAGGCATCCATTAGTTCCGTACTAATGGTCACCAGGGGTAAAGCACAAGTACCCATCTTCTATGTAAGCCGTGCCCTCCGAGACTATGAGACGCGATACCCAGCTATGGAAAAGCTCGCCCTCTCTCTTGTCCATGCTTCACGAAGATTACGCCGATACTTTCAAGCCTTCGAAATTGAGGTACAAACTGACCAGCCAATTTTGGGCGTATTAAGAAAACCAGAAGTCTCCGGAAGACTTGCCAAGTGGGCAATCGAGCTCGGAGCATTTGACATAACCTACAAGAGAAGAGGCCCGGTTAAGGGACAAGTAGTCGCAGACTTCCTCACCGAATTAGCAATGAGTCCAGACGAAGTGATTGCACCAACAGAGTCAAATGAATGGAGTATTTTTACTGATGGAGCATCTAGCTCCGAAGGCTCTGGAGCCGGAGTAGTCTTGAAAGATCCTAATGGGCAAGAACTTGTATACTCGATCCGTTTGAACTTCAGAAGCTCCAATAATGAAGCCGAGTACGAAGCTTTTTTGGCTGGGCTCCGACTGGCAAAAAAGATCGGAGCTCGAAAGGTATATACCTCGGCAAAACTAGGATGACCCTTTCTTAAAAAACATTCGAGAAAGAATGAAATAATCTAATGCTCAAAATACCATGTTTGTGCAAACAGGTTATAGCACATGTAGATTCGATGTTGGTTGAACGCCAGATCAGTGGGGAATACGAAGCAAAAGAGGCAAACATGGTTCAATACCTCCAAAAGGTACGGACCTTACCTCTCCAAAAATACTTCATCTCCCACAAAAAAGGCATAGCTCCTAACTTTTGTTTTCATTTGATACAGGCAAAAAGTTTGATCACAGAATTTGAGAAATGTGAGGTAAAACACGTGCCAGGGTCAAAAAACAAACAGGCCGACGCTTTAAGCAAGCTCGCAGCCAACACACCGGACTATATGTCACAAGAAGTGAAGCTCGAGATATTGAACGCCCCATCTACGGCCGAAGCAGAAGTGTGTGCAGTAAGCACAAATGCAGAGTCATGGATGGCTCCCATCATGAACTACATCTTGAATGATGCATTACCACCAGATAAAGCACAAGCCAGGAAGATTAAAGTCAAATCTTTGCAATACCAAGTGATTGATGGCACGTTATACCGAAAGACCTTCTTAGGCCCCTTGCTCCGGTGCCTAGAAGCAGAACAGGCAAAGTATGTCATAAAAGAAATTCACTGGGGGATCTGCGGCATTCATGCTGGGCCACGAATGGTGATTACAAAGGCCATGAACGCAGGGTATTTCTGGCCAGGTATGCATCAAGACGCAGTACACGAGTTGCAAAAGTGTGAAAACTGCCAAAGGCACGCACCAATCAGTCTCCGAGCAAAGAACAAACTAGTTCCGGTAACCGCAGCTTGGCCCTTCCAGAAGTGGGGCATTGACATAGTAGGTCCCTTCCCGGTGTCCTCCGGCCAAGCAAAATTCTTACTTGTCGCGGTAGATTATTTTACCAAATGGGTGGAGGCTAAGCCCCTTGCAAAAATTTCAGGGGCCGAAGTAAAAAAGTTTGTCTGGGAAAACATTGTATGTCGGTTCGGCCTGCCCATGGTTATCATCAGTGATAACGGCAAGCAATTCGCCCACAACCCCTTCAAAAGATGGTGCTCCAGTCTCGGAATAGAACAAGCCTTTTCTTCCGTTGCCCACCCCCAAGCAAACGGGCAAGTCGAACGAGTGAACCGCAGCCTAGTGGAAGGCATTAAGAAACGACTAGGGAAGAAAAGAAGTGGGTGGGTAGATGAACTACCGAACGTCCTTTGGGCATACCGAACGATGAACAAGACAAGCACTGGTGAGACACCCTTTAGCTTGACATATGGGACCGAAGCAATGATTCCGGTCGAAATAGGTATGCCGACCCATAGGGTGGCTAACCCACAAGAAAATGAAAAAGAGCTCTGATGCAACCTAGATCTCCTGGACGAACGACGAGAGGCCGCAGCCATCCGGGAGGCAAAATACAAACGGACCTTGGAAAGATATTACAATTCAAGGGTCCGAGAACAAAAATTCAGAATGGGAGAATATGTGATGCGAAGCAATGAAGCAAGTGGTTCGGAAAAGCCAGGCAAAATGAGTCCTAAATGGGAAGGACCATATGTCATTACTTCGGTAGGAGAAAAAGGAGCCTACAGGCTCGCAACTCTTGATGGGGAAGAAATCCCCCGAACATGGAATGAGATACATCTCAAAAAATGCTACATCTGAAGAAAAGAAGAAAAATAATAAAGTATTTAGTTCCTTTTCTTTTTTCTATGTAAGAGTGGGATGTGAATACCCCACAATTTTCAATTTCTAATATGTACTGCGGAATGAGAAATTCCCCGCATATATAATACACATGTTTGTTAAAAATGAGCTGCGACATGTCTCGTTTCAAAAAAGATGATCCTTACAGAATCATTCCATTATTAAATGTTCACTTATACGAACTCACAAACTTCGATAACCGAGGTAAAAGTACCTCGGTCTATAAAAGGGGATAAGAATTAGGGCATGGGGGTGTCGAAGGCCCTTTCGTCCGGACTTCTTGGTCAAACAGGCTCGAGGAACCAAAAATACCGAACCTCAAAGACACCCCACAAAGACTACGTAGCATCTTATCTAAAAAACTAACTCGCGAAAAATGAACGTTCTACTTCGAATGTTATAAGTTGTTAAGGATAAAAAATTCTGAAACACTTAAAGCATAATTTGTTACCGAGGCTCAAACATCATGGACGCATGATACAGTCTCTATACATATAAGCTGAAGCTTTTTAAAACTTCAGTAAAATATGCAATTAACTTCTACTTAAAAAATAAAGGAAAAGAACATCCAAAGCATGAAAGTAAAAGCATTTCCATAGTGCCAAAACATTACTATTCACGTCCGTCCCTAGGACAGACTTAACAAAAAGTATTACAAGCCAACCATGGCTGCATCCCTAAAAGGGGCTTCCTATCAACTACAAAGCCGAACCTATGATAAGGCTCGGATGGAACAGATGTTAAAAAAGCTTCACAAAGATTAACTAAAAACCCCGAACCTATGTGGAGGAACGGGTGGTACTCAAACATGCAAACTAGAAATTACTTCGGCGGATCCTGAGGCACGTCTTCCAAAAGGGATAAGTCCTGAAAGGCCTTGATAGCTACGTCCACAGGCTCAGAAGAAAGATCTTGCATCTTGGAGAGAGAAGGAAAGGAGACCTCATCATAAATTTTGACAGCATCCATCAGCTGCTGTTTGGCATTGGGCACAAGCTTCGGTACGGCATTTACGGCCACTCCTTTAAGAGTCGCCCCATGTCCGGCTCGAACTCCAGTGTTATAGCCTATCCCGTGCATAGCATTATTTACCCCAGCAACCGCGGCTTTCATAGATGAACAGCTCCGAACATATTTGGACACCATCTCCACTCCCTCAGATAGCACGAATTGTTTGAAGCCAAACAATCCTTCGATCTCCTTCAGCAAGTCCAGCCTCTCCGATTCTTTCTTCTCAAACTCCGTCCTCAAACTGGACACAAGCTTCAAAGCCTCTTTCTCCCGAGCCGTGGCCTCATCCTTATCTGAAAAAAGAAACAAAATAAAATTTACCAAGTACAAAAAAGGCATGAAGAAAAATGGAAAAAAGAAAGAAGCACGAACCTTTCAACAGTTGATCCGCAGCTGCCTTGGTCCTCTCCATAACACGCTCAAGCTCCTCAATGGAATGAATATACTTCTTCTTTGAAGTCTCATGAGCTAGCTCGGAGGCCTCAAGCTTCTTCTTCAACCCGTCCAATTCTCCCTGAAGCGCATCCCTCTCCTCTCCAGCCGCGGCCAAAGAAGCCTGAACCGACCTAACCTGCTCTTGGCTTGTCTTTAAAGACTCCAGCACATTTCCATGGCTACACACCCCCCTCTTCTCCAACTTGCCACGCTGAAACTCGGAATCGACCCACCGTCTATACACCTCCGACACCAAGAAATTAGACTGAGCTTGGTTAATCATCAGGGCATCACCCAAGTCAGTGTCCTTCAACCTCCGGTAGTGGGCATGATCAGCCGGGGTATGCAAGTTAAAAAGCATCATCTTTGACGACAAGGCATCGATTACACGAGAGCCGTTCTTCAAATCCCAATCTGGGACGAACACATCCTCGGCTGTAGATGGATCCACTTCCATCGCGTCATCCAGGGGGTCTATAAGATTAAACAGGATCAACGTCTCAGTCTCGAACCAATAAGGAGAATAGGACGCACCAAACTCATTCTCCTCACTAGCACGAAAGTTAGATACACGACCAGTTGACTTACCCGGGGAAGCTACGGAAAATTCACCGGATGCTTGAGCTACCGAAGTCCGGGGTGGACTGTTGGCAATATCCCTAAACACATCATCCTCCTCCTTATCACCTTCACCACCTAGTTTATCCCCCGGAACATGCATGTAAATCAGATCACGATCGCGAGGAGATTTCCCACCAGAAATGTGCAAATCAAATACATCTAATATGTTACCTTGAGTTGATTCAGAAATAGTAAGGGCAGGTGCTGCAAACATCACCTTCTTCGGACTCCTCTTAACCTTAGATGGTTCGGCCTTCCTCTTCCGAGCTTCCACATTCAAGTCTAAGGAAGCATCTTCGGTAAGGTCGTCTTCCGAAACATGAACGCTCGAGGAACTCACAGATTGGAGGGGAGCAGGGTTAGGAAAAATCTTACCCACAGTAACGTCATCAGCATCCCCCCCCGAAGTAAGGGTTCGCCCCTTCTCACCATCATCGCCACCTCCATCCTTCCCGCTGCCTTCACCCACAACTTCTCCTTCCCCCAAAGGTTTCTCAACCTGTTCCGTCTCATCTCCCTCTGGCCGAATTGGTGCCTGTATCTTAGTCACCTGTTCCAGAATGGGCTTGCTAGACCCGAGGGGCTCGCTGGTAAAGGAAAGGTTGTCGTCATCAAAGTCATCAAACTTCAAAGCTGCAAGCAGCGACATCTCTGCAAAAAAGATAAAAGTCAAGAACAAAACTTACAAGACAAAGGTTCAAGGGTGATGAACGTGGCTCACCTTTCTTCCTATATCGGATAACAGGCCATCGGTCAGGTTCATCCCAAATCCTACTAACCCCGGCTAACACCAAGATATGCTCCGGATATTTCTTAATATTCGACTTATGGGTCACAAGCTTGTTGTACAAAGTCGAATCACACTCAAAGTTAGCTGGGAGCTCCCACTCAGTCGACACATACTCCTTCCTCCATATACCTAGCATCTCCTTAGGAAGACACCGATCATCCAGCCAAAAGAACCGCGTCTTCCAGTTCTTCAGGCTGGAGGTATCCTTCAAATGACATTCAGGCTTCTTCCTCCTTTTATCGAAAGTGAACCAATCGCCGGCCTGGCTCAACTTATAAAAAGCCCTAAACACCTCAAGATCGGCCCTGGACTTCAGAGCCCGACACTTCAATTCAAAGTGGCAGATTCGGCCCAAACCAAAAGGGTTCACTTGGGAAAAATGAACCCCATGGAAAAGAAGAACCTTAAACAAAAATTTTGTCAAAGGAACCCTGAAATTAGCAAAGTCGCATACTCGTGTATAAAAAGCGAACTTGCCAGAAAGGTGGGGGTAGATGGCCCTATCAGGGGCAGGGAGCTCAGGATGAAGATCTAAAGGAATCCTATAATCTGCTAAGAATTTGTCTAGTTTCTTTTTGGTAAGGGTGGAGAAACTAACGTTCATGTTATCCTTCCCCATAACAAACCAATAAATGAGAAAAAAGAAATGTTCGGGAAAGAGACAAAAGGAAGGAACGAACCTGAATAAGAAGAGGCTAGTTGAAGGTCACAGTGGCAGGGAAAGATGGCAGGGAAGCAAGAAGATCAATTATGAGGAAAAAAGTAAAACAGAAAGGGAAAAGACTGGTTTAAATAACCAAGAAAAGTGGAATTCAAAACGGTGCCACGTGTCACAATCGCTCACCAAAATGCCAAGCTTCAACGGCTGAGATTGCCTGGGAATAACCGCCACGATACATGGCTTGGGGAGTTGCCACGTGTCGCGTCCATCAAACAGCTGGAAAGCATTACTCGGAGAACGGCCAAATCCACTAAGTTATAAATTAACTTATGGACTTGAGGGGACATGAAGAGGTATAAAACCTCCTGTCCGAACCTCAACCTTCTGGAACGCAGCATAATGGTAAGATGACGCGGCTCGAAGACACGTGTTCACCACCAACGACCGGAGGTCACTAGGACGAAGGTGAGTACACCTGGACGAAGGATAGTACAACAAATTCTGACTAGTATAAATACCCCACACAAGTACAAAGGAAGCACGGTCTGACACACTCCGAACCTCTCTCTCTCTCTCTCTCTCTCTCTATTTCTATTCCCTTTTCTTCTCCAAGCAAATACTTATCCTCACGCCGGAGGGTGGTCACAGAGAGGCCCTCCCAGCCCTCCTTTGTGACGAGCCTAACGGTTTGTCTAGTTTTTGCAGTTCAATTCCTCAAAGATCTTATCAAGCTAGTCATCTTCTACCTCTTCTCTGAGGTACGTCCAGCTTTTGGATCTTCAATTATCAAAACCTATGTAATTCTCACCAACTTTTGTTGACCCAAAATATTTTCAAACTTAACATGTTTCAAGTTATAGCTTGCTTGGAGTTTAGAGTTAATGCTTGAAGATGCATATTTAGTATTTCTCATTTAATGTACAAATTCTTGTAGAACAATTGTATGTAATATATTTAAATCAATTATTGAAATTTATTATTTACCATGAGCTACTGAACAATCATCAATACCAATACGTGACATCCCGATGTTTCCGCCATCGGTTGGGGTGTTACATAATATATAGAAGGCTATAACTTAAAACCAACAGACATAATTATTCTATAATTCACACACGTTGGCTGGTTGGGTAAAGTGTCAAATAGGTGTGTAATATAATAGTAACTAATGCCTTAAACTTGATCACATATATTACTTATTACTATAATCACCAAAACCCCATTCAATTTCATATGATCCGAAGATAGACGGTAATACACATACTAGAAATAAATTACAAATACATGATAGCCTGACATGTTCCAAATGAAGAATAGAACATACATAAATGTATACCAGATAAGAGCAGGTTGTTGTACTTGACCTGCAACTAAATCATTAATAAAAGGGAATATTTCATAGAATAGTAACCAAGTTTCAAAAGTGTTTCAATTAGGTCACTCATCCTTTTTTTGGCCTAATTAAATGACTAAACATTCAAATCGAGTCTTGTAAAATTTTGTATGTGTCAAGAATGACATGGAGGAGAAGATGTTGGGGTCAGGATTTTAAATATATGTAAATGTATTAAAAAAAGAAAATAACATGTTAATTATATTAAAAAATTAAAAAAAATATGATAAATCCACATCATCACTTAACGTCGGCATTAATAGATAGGAAAAAATAAACAAAAAGCCACATTACTATAGTTACCTACAAAATAGATGAAAAAACCTCTAATTTACATACTAAGTGAATGTTGAGTGACCTAATTGAGACAAAAAAAAAAATGTTGAGTGACCTAATTGGAATACTTTTGAAAGTTGGTTACTATTTTACAAAGTTACCCCTTAATAAAAATATGTATTATACAAGTTACATAAAAAACATGCATGAGTTGATCTATTTACAAAGCCAACTTACATCATTATACAAGTTGATGTAGTCACAGGTTGTATTAAACTTGTATACCTAACCCAAACCAAGTAATAAAAAATCCATAAATAATCAATAAAATTTGATCAAATCATTAAGATAAACGTGAATACGTTGATAGAATTGAAATCCCATCTGGTTTTTAAATCGTTGAGCTCCATGATGAACAGACTAAGGTGATAGCTCATTTTCACCAAAAGAACTAAGTAATTCATTGACCTAAATTCAAATACATAATAATTTTAATCCATGTAATCAAAGTCCAGATTGACCTGATAAGGTAAAATTTGACAGTACTAAAAATACATGTTTTGTCCTGAACCCGTTTCGCCCACCCGTTTTCCAACCTACCCAATTTGCCTATTTGCTTATGAATAGGTCAACACAAATATAAAATGGCATTAAAAGAGACATGTCAAATTGGTCAACCAATGTCTTGAACCGATCCGACCATTACCAATAACTACACGACTACTTGTTCTGATCCAACTCCAAGCGCAAATCAATCCATTACCAAACCTACCCTACCTGCCCCTTTGCCACTTCTAGTAACTCATTCAAAATTCATATCTTCAATTCTCATAAGACTTTTACCTGGAGCCAGAGTACCAGACTGGCACGTGCATCAGGACCCAATATAAAGTTGTTGCATTTAGTTGTGTTGGACCAAGTTCTTCCGACGCCCTTTGAAGCTAGACTGCCTGGCAAGTGGCTGATGTAGCAACAACATATTCAACTTATGTGATAGACAAAGTTACTACATGTTTTTTTGGAGCTTCAATGCTTCTTGAAACTGCACCACTGCACATAGTAGATATATTGACGATCATCTAAGTAACTTAAAAAGTTTGTTAAGATGGATATATGTTAAGCAGATCAAAATGGTTAACTAAAACAAAACAAAGAATCCACAATAAACTAGAGAAGTGTGTGACAATGAAAATTTAAAAACAAAATAATAATTAACTCACTTGTCAAGTGCGTTGTAATATTTATTCACATCCTTGTTAGCCATCTCAGTGGTCTATAATAAAACATCAAGTTACTAGCATTGCAAGAACGGAAAACTAAATCAGAAAAGTTTATTTTATTAAATCGGAATCAAAATTAAAAATTTAGAATCACCTCGACTTTAAGTAGCCGTTTGTCAATGTCTTTATATTCAAGTTTTTTAAGATCAATTTTATTCTTTGGTATAGCCTTCTGATATGCAGCTACAGTACCTTGGTATTTATTAGCTTGGAAAATATAGCAGGATATTTCGTTTTCATTCACATTCAGATAATATAAAATATGTGATCCTAAATCCAGGAGAAAAGGAGAAAAGGATAAACTGGCATGATTTTCATACCATTATAGGACATAAACAAAAAATAATATACTCAAAGTTGTAATATAACAACGGTACTAATATAATAGTAGAAGTCAATAACGCCCCGTTTAAATCATTTCTACTCAAAGAAACTTTTTTCATTAAAATAATATAGCTTGTGTAATCGTCTTTGAGACACTCAATAATATTTACACAAAATTACTCATTTACCCGTTGCCGAGACACCGTTCTTGTGACTTCTAGTGTCCCGCATTCCTTAGGAAGAAGTCTCTGTTTCTTTACTAAGTTTTCCAAGATCATACTAAATAGAAGAATTGCCACCCATGTAAATTATTCTTCTTTCTAGGGATTCATCTCAAGAGTGCAAGCTTCTAATTTCGCTTTTACTTTCCGAATTTCAAATTATCATCAATTTTACATCTTATCATATCTTGGTCACGCACTAGATATGCAATTTTGTTCATTTAGGCTATCCTATCTGATCAAGTAAAATAAAATATTTTAACGTGATGAACTCGAAAAAAGCATTTACTATATAAAATATGTTCCATTGTTTTGGTAATTTTGATGACTTCATATTTACACTATGCATAAGCCTTCTATAATGAAATTTATTGATTTTAGGTGTGGAATTATGATCAAAACATCATATGAAACAACACATTTATACATAAAACACATAAAAAAGTCATCAAAAGAGAACGGACAATAGAAATCAAATTGAGCCAGCAAAATTGAATCTGAAGTACCATATGAAAAGAACTTATTATGATATTTAAATTAAAGCACATAAATACTAACAAAAGAACAATATAATAGAAGGAATTAATCAGGCGGATAAACAATACCTCATCATATTCTTTTTTCAATGACTTTGCTTTTCCACCTGCTCAACAAGAATTTTTTTTTTTGATAAATCGGATTATAACAGAGGCTATAAAACAAACGATTTTAATTCAAATTTTGAAATTTATGTTAAGACAACCATGAGAAAGAATAATTATGCAGCATCTAAAATACCAAAAAGTAAAATAAAAATAAAAATTGGATAGTGAAAGAAAAATTGGAAAATAAAAGCCCCCTCATTAAGCTTCGGAACCGAAGAAGGAATTAAAATCCAGTCACCTAGCTTCCTTAGCCTTCCAAATCCTTGAACTCTAGCAATGTCGAAGGAAGATGGTAGCTACTGGTTACGGCGGTGGTTGATGTTGCCATGGTCGTCGATGAATTAAAGAGAGAATGAAGAGGGATGCAATTTGAGAGAGAGGACAGAGGTTGATGAAATGAATGCGGTAAGGCATGAAGCTTCAATTGCACAAAGCCAACTTTCATCAGTTTAAACTTTTCAAATGAAGGAGTTGCAGGAAGTTCATCGGTTGTTGATATGTTTATTATAGGGAATAAGGGAAGATTTAAGTTGCTAGTGCAATTCAATACAATTGTTTGCCTTAGTAACTGACTTCTTTAGGGGTAATTTGGGAAAGATTTACATGAGATCTAGGATTTTAAGCATATGACTTTAGAAATGCCATCTTAAAAATGATGTATAATTACTATTATAGCCATGCCTCATCCTTTATAATGTAGTATAAATATAGATATAGATATAATAAAACTTTTGCATCAAATTTCTTAAATACAGTTGGGAAGTTAAGTTGCTTGAACCCAAAAGTCAAAATAAATCATTTAATTTTAACTTTGGAAGGACATAAAATTGAGGTTTTGTCACTGAAGGCACATAGTTTCAGTCAGATCACCTTTAGCCTCATCAAAAATTTGTTATTTGCTAAACAAAAGGAAATCCCAAAAATTAGATTATTAGTCAAGAATCAATGGGTTAAGAAACCAAAGACAAATTTGATGGTTGTATGGTAAGAAGGAGCATCCTTATCAAATTCCAATTGCCCTAATATTAAATTCTACAAGTTGTGTAGTTTGATCAATCCATATCAAGACTATTCTAAATGCAAATGGGTTGTGGGAACAAGTTAAACCCTCTTAAAGCATGCACCAAGATATATAGGTAAAAAATCATCTATGAATATATATAGGAAAAACAGTGTTTTACTAAACATATTCATGATCATCTTATCGTACGTCGCAGATTCACATCAACTTGTTATTATTTAACAATAAAGAAAAATAGAAATAAGGTCAAAACCTAGAAAATGGCACGTGCCTACAATAATAATAAAGAAAAAAATATTATATATTAATAATAATAGTTAACTATTGTTAGATCTAGGAGAGTGTTTTATGTGTGTTTTAGTATTTGAATTTTTATTTTAACAGATAAAATTCATAAATATGAACTTATCAAATATATAAAACACACACCATGAAAATAAAAAAGAGCTTAATAGATAGAATGAAGTCATCACATATTTTATATAATGGAATTCAAAGTACAAATCTGATCTCATTTCCCCTCACCAATTGCTTTCTCTCTCTATATATACACAATTCTGGATTTCTCCTGTTGGATTATATGATTTCAATCAAGTGCTCAGATTGCTAACAAATTATTGGCGGTATTGTTCTATTTATCGAGAAACCAAAACAGCTGGTGAAGTCACCATGAAAGCGACCACTAACAACATACTAATAACGTAATTGCCAACTGGATTTGACAAACAATAAGTGTGAACCAGTAATTTTCAAACCAATCCTTCAAGCCCAAATATTTAACTTGTTGACTAGCAGATCTTCTATCTAACTCTGTCTTCCATGGCCCTACTACTTGCAAGTCTGGTCCTTTACTTATCAAACCAGCTCTTTAAGTCCATCTGTTTGGTCTTGACTCTTGCAGTTTAAGTAACCTAGAAGTTTTACTTGTTGTTTGTCGAGTCTTTCCGGGGAGGAACAATACAGGAATCAAAATGACTTATCTTCCTTATTCTTCAAGTAATTAGATAAATAGAATATATGGGTTTTGATTTTCATTATCAGAAGCTCTTACATAACCCAATATTTATATAATGTAGTATATTAATATTAATAATATTGTTTCTAAATTAAGAAGAGAGTAACACGTGATATTATTGGAATCCTTTATTAGAAATGATGTTTTTTTTTTCACGTATAATAACCTATTTGCGACGGAGTTGCAAACTCATTTTCTTTTTGTTTTTTAGTTTACATATATTTTTACAAGGTTGCAAGAAGATCTAGACAATCGCAATGTTTGGGGTTGACTTGCTACCACAAATTATTATTATTTTTTTTTAATTCGATGTTTTCTACAATTTTGTGATGGGTTGCAACGTGAAAAGAATAAATCTAAGCCAGGATTTAAAAAAAAGAGTTACATTTATGATTATTAATAACATTTTTACACTTAAAACTACTACAAATTCCATGTAAGTACGTAACCATTGTAAGTGTACAACTAAGAAACAAAGAAAAGAATTAACGAATATCTCCTACTTTAGGTTGCATCGATCACGTGACCAATATCAAACCAACCTAATGACCAGGCCCTCTAGAGCTGGGACCGGACGCAAGTTGTTGGAACCAAAACGACATGTCGTTCTTGGCCTTCTCGTACACAGTTGAGTATGTAGCAAGGTGGTTTGCACCAGCAAAGTCCTCAGACAAAACTCTACTTTCAACCACAGATGGGCTTACAACAGCAAGCAAGATAACAAGAAAAAACAAAAGTGAGCATGCATTCTTGAAAGCCATCTTACAATATTAATAAAAACAAACTAAGATATATAGATACAAAAATCATCTATGAATATATATAGGAAAAACAGTGTTTTACATAAATTTAAGAATTTTCACATCTTATATATATCTTATATATGATCCTAAAGATATTCATGATCATCTTACCGTACGTCGCAGATTCACGTCAACTTGTTATTATTTAACAATAGAGAAAAATAGAAATAAGGTCAAAATCTAGAAAATGGCACGTGCCTATAATAATAATAAAGAAAAAAATATTATATATTAAGAGAGTGTTTTATGTGTGTTTTAGTATTTGAATTTATTTTAACAGGTAAAATTCATAAATATGAAATTATCAACTATATAAAACACACACCATGAAAATAAAAAAGAGCTTAATAGCTAGAATGAAGTCATCACATATCTTATATAATGGAATTCAAAGTACAAATCTGATCTCATTTCCCCTCACCAATTGCTTTCTCTCTCTATATATATATACACAATTCTGGATTTCTCCTATTGGATTATATGATTTCAATCAAGTGCTCAGATTGCTAACAAATTATTGGCGGTATTGTTCTATCTATCGAGAAACCAAAACAGCTGGTGAAGTCACCATGAAAGTGACCACTAACAACATACTAATAATGTAATTGCCAGCAATTATGAAACTGTTGGACAGATACTTACAAAACAATTGAAACAAACTATAGATAAACTGCTGGATTTGACAAACAACTAGTGTGACCTAGTAATTTTCAAACCAACCCTTCAAGTCCAACTGTTTAACTTGTTGCTAGCCCAACTGGATTTGACAAACAACAAGTGTGAACCAGTAATTTTCAAACCAATCCTTCAAGCCCAACTGTTTAACTTGTTGACCAGCAGATCTTCTATCTAACTCTTTGTCTTCCATGGCCCAACTCTTTGCAAGTCTGGTCCTTGACTTATCAAACCAGCTCTTTAAGTCCATCTCTTTGGTCTTGACTCTAGCAGTTTAATTAACCTAGAAGTTTTACTTGTTGTTTGTTGAGTCTTTCCAGGGAGGAACAACCGAACAATACACTAATCAGAATGACTTATCTTCCTTATTCATCAAGTAATTGGATAAATAGAATATATGGGTTTTGATTTTTATCATTAGGCGCTCTTACATAACCCAACATTTGTATGATGTGGTATATTAATATTAATGATATTATTTCTAAATTAAGAAGAGAGTAACACGTGATATTATTGGAATCCTTTACTAGAAAAGATATCTTTTTTCACGTATAATACAACCTGTTTGTGACGGATTTGCAAACCCATTTTATTTTTGTTTTTTAGTTTGCGTATATTTTTACAAGGTTGCAAGAAGATTTAAACAATCACAAAGTTTGGGGCTGACTTGCGACCACAATTTTTTTTTTAAATCGATGTTTTCTACAATTTTGTGATGGGTTGCAACGTGAAAAGAATAAATCTAAGCATGCAGGATAAAAAAAAAAAGTTACATTTATGATTATTAATAACATTTTTACACTTAAAAGGCGAAAATGACTACAAATTCCATGTAACCATTGTAAATATACAACTAAACAACAAAGAATAGAATTAACGAATATCTCCTACTTTAGGTTGCATCACTTGGCAAATATCAAACCAGCCTAATGACCAGGTCCTCTAGGGCTGGGACCGGACGCAAGTCGTTGGAGCCAAAACGACATACCGTTCTTGGCCTTCTCGTACACAGTTGAGTATGTAGCAAGATGGTTCGCACCAGCAAAGTCCTCAGACAAAACTCTACTTTCAACCACACATGGGCTTACAACAGCAAGCAAGATAACAAGAAAAACCAAAAGTGAGCATGCATTCTTGAAAGCCATCTTACAATATTATTAAAAACAAACTAAGATCGATGCTTGTAGTGCTTTATTATTTTAAATTTTTAATGCCTTTTGAAGTTGTACTGATGGCTTGAATGAATTTACTACCAAGGAAATTGTAGTTATATATAGACAGAGAGTTTGACTTATAAAAGGGACGTGGGTTTGATGTTTGACTTCAAGACTTTTGTATGTTTTTGAATAGGTAACCTGTTCGTGTTGACGAAGCAAGCTGGGAGCCAGAAACGGTCAAGTTAATGTGTTGATTAGTCGAAAACTTATTTTACCTTTTTCTAATTTGTACCAATTTATTTGAAAATTTGAAATAGAGTTAATAAATTTATTTGAAAATTTTAGAAGGCTATATTTATTATAAATTCCATTTTTTTTCCGTAGAAAAATAAAAGCATCTCATTTGGACTATATAAGAAAAGAATTGTATATTGTAGTTTTCCAATCAACATTTACTTATTTTCTAGTTGAGTGGTAGTTTGAAGTAATGTATTATTTGAAATATTAAAATAAATTTTATTCTTAGATGTGGAAACTCTGTTTCTTTTATATGGAAATGTGCAATATTTCATTTCTATTTGTAAAAAAGCATAAATCGTATTTTCTATCTATGAAATGGAATATTGCACTTTCACTCTTGATTCTTTCTTACCTAGTTACTTTTTTTGAAAGGTTTAGATCAATGGAAATCCTTATACAACCCTAACCTATTGGTCCCAAGTTCGAATCCCTACCCACGCACCGGTGTCCTCCTTGCCTAAGCTCAAACCGTCACGGGGAATTTTTTTGTGGTGTGCATGGATTGAACTTGTGACCTCCCCCCAGGATGGGAACCCCTAAGGGAAAACCCACCCTACCTCAAACCAGCTGAGCTGGAGATCATTGGCTCTTACCTAGTTACTAGTGATCTTTTTATTAAATCCTTATGAAATTAAATTTATATAGTATGTAACAACGATCATACGTGTAGTGACGTGTGTTAAATTATTTCAAATGAGGTTATTATTTTTTGATGTGTATCAATCCGATTTTACAGATTTTTCAGTTTAGATTTAGTTGACAAATTATAAGAAACAACTGAGAAGGATGCAATAAAAAATCATGAAAATCAAACTTTTTTCGGAATAATATTTAAAGATGAGTTCAGTTCAAGTTTTGATCTCTTTTGAAAAATCATTCATGCTCCATAGGAACAACTCAAATCAAATTGGGTAACAAACTAAGTTGTAACAATCAATTATCAAACTGCAAAATAATAATAATATGAGTTCGAACAAAATAGCAAATACAAAACTAACTACATCTTGTAATCCATGGCTAATTTTTTTAAAAAATGTAAAGAAAAAATAATACCAAAAAATTAGCATAGTTATGGAAAATCTTTAACATGCAATTGAGAATTTGTCATACATTTTAAAAGTTAACTCTAGTGACATGATAGACTATGATAGTTATTCTATGATACGACTAGTTATGTACCCTACACTTCCTTGGTTACTATGGGTGAGCTTAACATGTGGTTGAATTCGTGTGCTATGTATGGTTGGATTTGTGTGCTTTAAACAAAAAGAGAAAGCTTTTAATTTATAGCATCATCTTAATGACTTAGTAGATCTTACGGAGGTTTCATAGTAACATTGTGTTTGATGATAAGGAGAAAATCAAGGTATCATTTTTAGTAATACTATTAAGTTTTCCTACTTTTGGATAGTGAACAGAAGTAGGCCATTGAACGTTTTGCTAGTTTGTTTTATATTATTTTGCTGTAAAGAAAAAAAGAAAAAAAGAAAAGAAAAGATAAGACTAGTTGACTAACAAAATAACTAAATTTAAGTTAATTTAACAAAAGTGTGTTAAGAATCAGTACAGGTAACACATGACAGTGATAATTAGCTTAATTCAAGTTAAAACTAAAATATATGTTAACATACACAAATTTAATAAGTGATGAATTGTGATTAATATAATATAGATAAATTTATAATTGTTGATAACATGTAATACATAAATCAACAAAGAAGCTACTAAAAAAGAATATTATTTTGGTTAAAATTATATAATATTCTATTTTGTACGTCTTGAACGGATGATGCACCTATATTTTCAATCTAATAGCACGTACATATTCAACCTAAGAGACCAAGTTAAAAACCACTTCTGAAATTTAAAATTTTCGTTGATCGAGTATTCAACTATATTGAACTAAACTAATTTGATGTGTGTGTGTGTTTTTTTTTAAATTACATTTCATTTAGGTTAGTTTAATAGTTTTAACTTAGCAAGATTGAATCAAATTGGTCACCGTTCCCAAACTACAAACCGTTAGATCAAAATAGACAGCCAATACCAAATAATTATTTCGTTATTTTCCTTTTTAAATAGTACATAATATTTTTATTTTACGCCCCACTTACGGTGTGCGCATATAATGTATATATGTGTGACCCTTGGGGGGCAAAAGTAAAGTTGCACTAGTTTTAACGTTATTTTACTAATTTCGTGAAAATAACGTTAAAAATGACAGACGGTTAATCATGCATCATGTGGTGGCGTGGATAGCCAAAAGACAAAGGGGTACATGCACCGATCTGGTTTGTCCCGATTGCTAAGTGTTATGTGCCTTATGTCCAAGGCTTGATACCAAACCACATCGAGCCGGGGGTCTCACTGGAAGCAGCCTCTCTATTCTTAGGGGTAGAGGTAAGGCTGTCTACATCTTACCCTTCTCAGACCCTACCTTAGCTTTACTATAGGTGGGATTAACTGAGTATGATGATGATGATGATAATATTTTTATTTTATTATTATAGTTTTCAACGAGTTGTTTTAGTTACGTTCTAATTAGTGTCGTCTATGATAACCCTAGAGAATTTGCAGACTTTGAAACCAATAGTGAGAACATGGCCCAGAATCAATAGTGAGAAGAACCTGGCCCATAATCAAATAAGAATTCCCTACCAAGCTAAAGACGTCTTGTCACATAAAGACCAATGATAGTACCGATGATTTCGAAGACCATTTGCAAATCGTTTCGGGGTCTGCCAAGATGGAGAAGTGGGGTAACCCCGAGTGTTGCCTCATGTTTATGCAAACACTTGTGGGTTCAACCCTGATTTGGTTTTATGACCTTCCTATTGGGAGTATCTGGTCTTTTGATGACTTAGGCAAAGGGTTCCTAGCCAATTTCTCCCAGCAAAGACGATGTGTCAAGGATGCAATCGTCTTCTTGCAGATCAAGAAAATGTGTAGGATCGTTTTATCACAAAAAAAAAACATAATATCACACGAGTTTCTATGAATCAGGTGCGGAAACCCTAATTCACATGCAAAATGATAAAAATCATAATCAGAACACGTTAAGATTCATTTTCAACTTGTTTTCCATTAATATTAATCAAAGATAAGCGTTACAATAGAATATTAATAAAAATACAGACTTCCAGAACCTTCCTAGAAAACATACACAAACACACTGACAAATGACCAACTACTTACAACTGAAAATTACTCAAACATATATATAGGCAAACTCATTTGACCCTGCAAAAGGTCGAATGGCACGTTCGACCTGTCGAAACATCGAACCAACACAATAATAAGCATCAAAACTTCATTCGACCTCCTAAAGACTCCTTCGACCCCTCGAACTATCGAATGAACTTGTAAATACCCAAAAACTTGTATTCTTCGTCAATATGCTGTGAATCCGAAAGAGATAGACACAAATATGTATCTACAAACTCCTTTTTGTCTATTGCCCGGATTCTTTCGTCTGTTTCTTCTTGAACACGACCTTCACCTTCTTTTTCAAACTTGTACCTTCAATGTTTGATGGTCGTTTCTTCGGTTCGGCTCTCAGCTTCATCGTCTTTCTTAATAACTTCTTGTAGTCACAACCGACATAAATTTCCCAAGTAAAACAGAATATTGCAACCTTCTGAAAACTCCAGGCTTGTTCAAGATATGGAACATCAAAGTGAATATGGTTATAATACAATGTGTCCATGTCATCCTTCGAACAGTTTATCAACCACATAGTTACGAACACACGTATCTTCTTGCACATCAGCTTCAGATTCTTGTCATGCAATACTATCACTGCTTCACCAGTTCTCCAATCTGTGACACCCGGCATATTTGGCTTAGACATTTTAGTAACATCTAAGTCTACCTTAGCGGGAAACGTTTATAAACGGACTTAACTGGGTTAGTTGAGTCGGGCTAAGTTAGGATTGCCCAGGGTTCAATGATCTGGAGGATCATTGGGAGTCATTTCGGGAATATACAAGTACCGGGTTCCGTTGTTGGTGACATTACATGAACTAATTAAGTATATATGAAGATTATGGGTCGTGTGGTGGATTATATACATAGATGTGTTTAAATGATGTGTAAATGATTATCCGTGCTTAAATATGTTAAACATAGACTAAGGTTGCATGCTCATATGTTAAGGTATGTTAGAATGCGTTAAACACGACAAACTGGAAAACTAGATAAACATGAGTTCTGGTTCGACCACTTCGAGTGGTCGAAGGAGAAATTTAGTGTTGGTTCGACCCTTTGTAAATGGGCGAACCTGGGATGTGGAATTAAAAGAATTCCCTTCGACCAGGACAGGACTCATTCGACCCTGTGGAAGGGTCGAAGGAGGCTACCTTCGACCACTTACAGGGGGCGAAGGAGGATTAGTATAAATACCAAACTTTGTCATTTTTCATCATTTCACAAACCCTAACCGTCTCAAAACACTCTCAAACAATTTCAATCACTAAGGAAGGAGTTTTTGCTCTTCTTTTTCATAATCTAACCTATCTACAACATCTAAACAAGAATCCAAGGTGTGTTCTTGATCCTAAACTTTTTAAAGCATTTTAATTCGTTTTCATCTAACCCTAATTGTTCGGATCTGTTCTAAGGGTGTTTTCATGATTAAAAACCTTTTAAACATCTTTCTAAACCAAAACCTTATCATTAAACATAGGTTTTCATGATAATGAACATGTGTTAATTATGTATTATGTGGTGTTATATGTTGTTCAATGATTTGCTGCTGTATCTATGATAGAACCTGGGTTATGTTTGGGCGAACGTGGTAAAACGGTCGAAGGAGACATCAAACGGTCGAACGAAACATAAAACGGGCGAAGGAGACTTAATCTTACTGGTTCGACCGTTCTGATGCAGAAATGAGATTTTTGATACAAACTAAGTGTTTTATGCTTGAACCTTGTGTGTAATCTATGTGTACTTGATTAGTTAGGGTAATGGGTCACCAACGGGATGTCGGGTCGGTCTAGTGTGTCGGTTAAACATTTAAACACGATTTAAAACATACTTGGTTACGATCTGGACAATCGGGGACTAGATAACCTTATGGTTATTAGTCGTAACACTTATGTGAACATTTTGATAGATCTCCGGTAGAGGGATTATCAAGGGCTTAGCACTTTTACTTGTAACCGAAGAACGCTATCTAAGGTGAGTTCACGACCCCACATTTACTGCTTTAACTTTTGGGGGAGAAAACATGCGCTAAACTATTTTGGTAACATATGTCATACTATGGTTTTTAACTTGTATTGCTATACGATCTTTGAAAGTCCCGGGGGAAACCATGAATGTGCGGGGATGCACAACGGGGGAAATGTGGATAGATCTATTGGGCGTGACCTGCCCCACTCGTCGGCTTGGAGGGCCGGGCGGGTGGATGTTGTCTCGAACAGGAACTTTGGTATCATGCTGAACATTCGGGCTGCTTAAACATGCTAAACATTGCTAAACGTGTCCAGTAATGGTTTCCAATCGTAGTAGTAATAAAACAAACGCCTAGCTAGCGTACTTAGTAACATTGATATAGTATGGACATGGTAACGTTTTGGTAACACTTGGTAATATATTGAACAAACCTGTGAACTCACCAGCATTATATGTTGACGTCTTTTTGGCATGTTTTTCTCAGGTCGCTAAGGTAGCAACAATAGAACTAGGCGCACGGGTCTGCATTGGCGTCTAGGTTTAGATCATGTTTTGTAATAAACACTTGGTACATTTGGGATTATGGTTTGTAACTTGTCTAATGCTTCCGCTACTGGTTTTGAGTTTATGAAAACTATGTCTTTTCAATGTTATGTACGTTCATATAGAGTTTATTGTGACCGTTGACTTGGATCCTAGTTTGTCATGCGCCTCGCGGTAAAACACCGCAAGTGGAAATTTGAGGGTGTGACAGATTGGTATCAGAGCCAATGGTTATAGTGAACTAGGACTGCATGTAGAGTCTTGTCTATAGCCGAGTTGCACACACTAGACGGTCACATACTTGAGTCTATTAGTGGGATACGTACTAATGTTGTCGGGTTGTCCTTACATCATCATCATGCTTCTCCGTTACATCATCCACTTTTATTTGGGTTCTTACCTACTCTTGTCTTCTTCTCCTGGATTGAAGAAGGAGGGGTTGATTTGTTGGTTCTAGCACACACATGCCTTCTTACACTTGCACCTATCGTAACACGTTACTAGGCGATGATATTTGGTGACCGGAGTCTGGATTGGGGGTACATCTGGAGGACCATGTAGGGCAGTTTATCATTTCGGGTGCACACGAAATAATAAACTGAAATGCATGAAAATCCCGATGGACTTCGAGTTTGGATGTATAGTCCTGGATTTGTCCCCAAGTTAACTCTTGTAAATTTCTAGTAGTTGACGCTAGAAGTGAATCTGAATCCCTCGATTTCTTGATTTATTAGATCATGTCTGGTGCTCGCGGTGGTGGACGTCGTGGTGGCGGCGGTGGCCGTGCTGGCGGCGGTGGTCGTGCTGGAGGCGGTGGTCGTGGTAACATCAACATGACCCAAGCGGAACTGAACAACTTGCTACAGCAGCAAGTGAACATGGCTATGGCTAATTTCCAGGCTGGGATTAATGCCATGGGTGGTGAGTTGATTTCTGTCGACCTTGCCTCATTCTTGGAATTTCGTGTCCTTTCGTTTGTGTTTTACTCGTATTTCGTGTTTCAGGTATGGGTGCCAATCCACCTCCACCTCAGTGCTCTTATAAGAAGTTTCGGGACTGTCAGCCCCATAACTTCGCTGGAACTGAGGGAGCGGTGGGACTGCTCTGAAGGCTGGAGAAGGTTGAGTCTGTGTTCGTCATGTGTAACTGTCCTGCTGGGGACCGGGTGAAGTATGCCACTGCGACATTTGAGGGGCCTGCACTGTCATGGTGGAATGCTACTACTCAGAACATGGGATTGGGGGAGGCTATTGCTATGCCTTGGGCGGAGTTTGTGCAACTATTGAGAGGTGAGTATTGTCCGAGAGAGGAGATACAGAAGTTGGAACATGAAGTCTGGAGCTACAAGATGGTTGGGTCTGAGATTGAAGAGTACACTGTGAGGAGGAATGAGCTGGCGGTGTTGTGCCCTGATTTGCACACACTCGAATATAGGAGGATCGAGCACTATGTGTCTGGGCTGGTGCCGGAGATTGCTGGGTTGGTGGCTGCTGGGAATCTTCCCACTATTGCTGAAGTTGTCCGATCAGCTCATCGAATGACTAATCTGAAGGTGGCAGAAGGTGTTTTGCCTCCTAAGGGTGCTGCCGTGAAGGTTTCTGAGGGGAGCAAGAGGAAGTGGGATAGTGTGGGGAAGAGTGTTGTGCCAGCTCAGCCGGCAAAGAAGTTTGATTCATCTGGGTCTTCTTCTGGGCAGAAGTCGAGTGGGTATGTTGGGAAGCATCCCAAGTGCAATAAGTGTGGTTTTCATCATTCTGGGAGTTGTGATCGGGCTCGTTGTCATCGGTGCCATCAGTTGGGGCATCATGCTAAGGATTACAGGGTGGCACTCACCCCAACTCAGACTCCTGCTGCTGCTCCTACTCCTGCTGCTCAGGGGACTCCAGGAAAGTAGGGGTGCTATAACTGTGGTGACACGGGACACTTCAAGCGTGAATGTCCTAAACTGAAGCAGGGCGATAATGGGAGGGGCGGGAACGGTAATGGGAACAACGGTGGCGGAGGCAGGACTGCTCGTGCTTTCGTCATTGGATCTACAGAGGCTAGGCAGGATCCAGACACAGTTACCGGTACGTTCCTTCTTAATGATCGCTATGTTTTGGTCTTGTTTGATTCTGGTGCCGATAGGAGTTTCGTATCTATGGACATTAGCCGATTGCTAGATATAGTACCCACACCTTTAGAGGCTAAGTACTTAATAGAGTTGGCTGATGGTATGAAAATCGAAGCGACACACATCCTTAGGGAATGTCGCTTGGAACTGTCGGGTTTGTCTTTCCCCATTGACCTTATGCCGGTACCCCTGGGTAGTTTTGATGTCGTTGTTGGCATGGATTGGTTATCGTTGCATCGTGCGGAGATCGTTTGTTTTGATAAGGTTATTCGGATCCCTCTCCCTGATGGAGAGACTCTTTCGGTTCATGGCGAGAAAAACGGTGCTCCGCTGAGTATCATTTCTAGCATGAAAGCTCGTAAGTACCTTCGGAAGGGTTGGTCGGCCATTCTGGCACTTGTTAACGTTTCTACTGACGATGAGAAGAAGATCGATGATATCCCGGTGGTTCGTGACTTTCCCGATGTGTTTCCTGATGATTTGCCTGGTCTTCCTCCCCATCGTCAGGTTGAGTTTGGTATTGATCTTACTCCGGGTGCGGCTCCTATTGCCCGAGCTCCATACCGTCTTGCACCTCCCGAGATGCAAGAGTTGTCCAGCCAGTTGCAGGAACTCTTGGAAAAGGGTTTCATCCGACCGAGTTCTTCCCCGTGGGGAGCTCCTATTTTGTTTGTGAAGAAGAAGGACGGAAGTCTTCGCATGTGTATTGATTATCGTGAGTTGAACAAAGTGACCATCAAGAATCGTTATCCTCTTCCTCGCATTGATGATCTCTTTGACCAGCTCCAGGGCTCCAGCTACTATTCGAAGATTGATTTGCGGCCCGGTTATCACCAGTTACACATCAGGGAAGCTGACATTCAGAAGACTGCTTTTCGCACTCGTTATGGCCATTTTGAGTTCTTGGTCATGCCTTTTGGTCTCACTAACGCACCGGCGGTGTTCATGGATTTAATGAACCGCGTTTGCAAACCTTACCTTGATAAGTTCGTCATCGTGTTCATTGACGATATTCTGATTTATTCCAAGAACAAGGCGGATCATGAGGAACATCTACGGTTGGTCTTGGAACTTTTGAGACAGGAGCAGTTGTATGCTAAGTTCTCAAAATCTGATTTTTGGTTACGTGAAGTCCAATTCCTAGGGCATGTGGTGAATGAACTGGGAATTCATGTCGATCCGGCTAATATCGAAGCTATTAAAGACTGGGAAGCACCAAAGACGCCATCTGAGGTGCGGCAATTCCTAGGTCTTGCGGGTTACTATCATCGTTTCATTGAGGGATTTTCGAAGATCGCTCAACCCCTCACTACTCTTACCCAGAAGGACCGAAAGTTCGACTGGGATGAACCACAAGAATCAGCATTTCAGATGTTGAAGCTTAAACTTTGTTCTGCACCCATCTTATCTTTACCTGAGGGTACGGATGACTTCGTTGTGTACTGTGACGCTTCTATTCGTTGTCTCGGTTGTGTGTTGATGCAACGCGGGAAGGTTATCGCTTATGCTTCTCGTCAACTCAAAGTTCATGAGAAGAACTACACTACTCATGACTTGGAACTGGGTGCGGTAGTCTTTGCGTTGAAAATCTGGAGACATTACTTGTACGATACCAAGTGTGAAGTATATACCGATCACAAGAGTCTTCAGCATATTTTCGACCAGAAGGTGTTGAACATGCGGCAGCGTCGCTGGGTTGAACTCTTGAACGATTATGACTGTGCTATCAAATACCATCCTGGCAAGGCGAACGTTGTGGCGGATGCCTTGAGCAGGAAGGAGTCTGCGAATCCTCGCCGTGTTCGAGCCTTACAGCTCACCATTCATTCGTCGTTGCCTGACCGAATCCGTTCTGCATAGTTGGAAGCCTTGAAGGAGGAAAACCTTAAGGCTGAGACTATGCACAGTGCTGACAAGCATCTTGAACTCAGGACCGATGGCTTACACTATTTTGCGGGACGTGTTTGGGTCCCACTGTTCGGGGATTGTACGAGCTTGTTTTGGATGAAGCTCACAAATCCCGGTATTCTATTCACCCTGGCTCCGATAAGATGTATCAGGATTTAAAGATACTTTATTGGTGGCCAAACATGAAAGCTGATATAGCTTCTTATGTCAGCAAGTGCTTGACTTGTGCTAAAGTCAAGGTGGAGTATCAGAGGCCGTCTGGTCTCCTGCAACAACCAGAGGTTCCGGAATGGAAGTGGGAGCGAATCACGATGGATTTTGTCACCAAGCTGCCAAGGTCACCTAGTGGTTATGATATGATCTGGGTGATTGTTGACCGGCTGACAAAATCAGCACGTTTCATACCTATTAAGGAAACCGACGGACTCGAGCGGTTGGCTCGACTTTACCTTAAGGAGGTGGTTGCTCGGCACGGGGTGCCTGTTTCTATTATCTCTGATCGTGATTCTCGTTTTGCTTCGCGTTTCTGGAAGGCTCTGCACAAGGCTTTGGGTACTCAGTTGGATATGAGTACGACTTATCATCCGCAAACTGATGGACAGAGTGAGCGGACGATCCAAACCTTGGAAGACATGCTTCGAGCATGTGTTATCGATTTTGGCAAGAGTTGGGAAATTCACCTACCGTTGGTGGAGTTTTCCTACAACAAAAGCTATCACTCTAGTATCAAGGCAGCTCCGTTCGAGGCTCTTTACGGACGGAAATGTCGATCACCACTTTGTTGGGCCGAGGTGGGCGAGAGCCAGCTCACTGGTCTGGAACTTGTGTACGAAACTTCGGAGAAAATCATACAGATTCGTCACCGTTTGGCTGCTGCACGAGATCGACAGAAGAGTTATGCCGATCGCCGTCGAAAACCTTTGGAGTTCCAGGTTGGGGACAGGGTACTTCTAAAAGTTTCACCATGGAAGGGCGTCATACGCTTTGGAAAGCGTGGCAAGCTTAACCCTCGATATGTCGGACCATTCGCAATCCTGGATCGGATTGGACGGGTGGCATACAGACTTGACTTACCGGCGGAGCTCGGTAGTGTGCACAACGTCTTCCATGTGTCTAACTTGAAGAAGTGTTTGGCTGATGAATCTCTCATTGTACCACTGGAGTAGATCAAGGTTGATGATCGTCTTAGCATTGTGGAGGAACCTGTCGAGATTCTCGACTATAAGATTCGTAGCCTTCGTCGGAGTAAAATCCGCATCGTCAAAGTCCGTTGGAACTCGAATCGTGGACCGGAGTTCACATGGGAGCGGGAGGATCAGATGAAAGCTAAGTATCCTCATCTTTTTCCGAAACGCGCGTTCGAATCAAGGCATGTTACTGCTGAAGCGGAATGAATCTCGGGTCGAGATTCCTTTCAACGTGGGGATGATGTAACAACCGGTAATTTTCCTTTCATTTCATTCTTTTTGTTTCTTTCACTTTGGGGCTTTGTGCAATTTTCGGGACGAAAATTCTTTCAATGTGGGGATGATGTGACACCCGGCATATTTGGCTTAAACATTTTAGTAACATCTAAGTCTACCTTAGCGGGAAACGTTTATAAACGGACTTAACTGGGTTAGTTGAGTCGGGCCAAGTTAGGATTGCCCAGGGTTCAATGATCTGGAGGATCATTGGGAGTCATTTTGGGAATATACTAGTGCCGGGTTCCGTTGTTGGTGACATTACATGAACTAGTTAAGTATATATGTAGATTATGGGTCGTGTGGTGGATTATATACATAGATGTGTTTAAATGATGTGTAAATGATTATCCGTGCTTAAATATGTTAAACATAGACTAAGGTTGCATGCTCATATGTTAAGGTATGTTAGAATGCGTTAAACACGACAAACTGGAAAACTAGATAAACATGAGTTCTGGTTCGACCACTTCGAGTGGTCGAAGGAGAAATTTAGTGTTGGTTCGACCCTTTGTAAATGGGCGAACCTGGGATGTGGAATTAAAAGAATTCCCTTCGACCAGGACATGACTCATTCGACCCTGTGGAAGGGTCGAAGGAGGCTACCTTCGACCTCTTACAGGGGGGCGAAGGAGGATTAGTATAAATACCAAACTTTGTCATTTTTCATCATTTCACAAACCCTAACCGTCTCAAAACACTCTCAAACGATTTTAATCACTAAGGAAGGAGTTTTTGCTCTTCTTTTTCATAATCTAACCTATCTACAACATCTAAACAAGAATCCAAGGTGTGTTCTTGATCCTAAACTTTTTAAAGCATTTTAATTCGTTTTCATCTAACCCTAATTCTCCGGATCTGTACTAAGGGTGTTTTCATGATTAAAAACCTTTTAAACATCTTTCTAAACCAAAACCTTATCATTTAACATAGGTTTTCATGATAATGAACATGTGTTAATTATGTATTATGTGGTGTTATATGTTGTTCAATGATTTGCTGCTGTATCTATGATAGAAACATGATATAGGATTGTTATTGATGCTAGGTTATTGTTGTTTAGGGTTAGGATTGGATAGATGGTGATGTTATGGGTATTTTGGGGGTTTTAACGAATCTAGACTTGATAAATGATATTTATGATCAATAGGACTAATAAGGAGAAACCGAACACTCGATAAACTGAGCATTTTAAGTTGAATATGGATTGATTTCAAAAGTTTCCAAATTGGGTAAAGAATCCATGCATGATTGTGACATTTTCATAATTCTTACCATTTTGGGAAAGGGCTGAAATGGACGTATTATCGGGAGAAATCGATGGGGTTTTGTAGGGATAAGTTATTCATGCTTGACTGCTGTGTTTGATGATGTTTCGAGTTGCTTTGAATGTGTTTGAAGCGTTTTTGGGAAAATTTGCACAACAGGGGTGAACCTGGACTCCTTCGACCGATCTAAGGTGCGAAGGAGAGAATCCAGGGTCGAACCTGGGTTATGTTTGGGCGAACGTGGTAAAACGGTCGAAGGAGACATCAAATGGTCGAAGGAAACATAAAACGGGCGAAGGAGACTTAAAATGGGCGAAGGAGACTTAATCTGACTGGTTCGACCGTTCTGATGCAGAAATGAGATTTTTGATACAAACTAAGTGTTTTATGCTTGAACCTTGTGTGTAATCTATGTGTACTTGATTAGTTAGGGTAATGGGTCACCAACGGGATGTCGGGTCGGTCTAGTGTGTCGGTTAAACATTTAAACACGATTTAAAACATACTTGGTTACGATCTGGACAATCGGGGACTAGATAACCTTATGGTTATTAGTCGTAACACTTATGTGAACATTTTGATAGATCTCCTGTAGAGGGATTATCAAGGGCTTAGCACTTTTACTTGTAACCGAAGAACGCTATCTAAGGTGAGTTCACGGCCCCACTTTTACTGCTTTAACTTTTGGGGGAGAAAACATGCGCTAAACTAATTTGGTAACATATGTCATACTATGATTTTTAACTTGTATTGCTATACGATCTTTGAAAGTCCCGGGGAAAACCATGAATGTGCGGGGATGCACAATGGGGGAAATGTGGATAGATCTATTGGGCGTGACCTGCCCCACTCGTCGGCTTGGAGGGCCGGGCGGGTGCATGTTGCCTCGAACAGGAACTTTGGTATCATGCTGAACATTCGGGCTGCTTAAACATGCTAAAAATTGCTAAACGTGTCCAGTAATGGTTTCCAATCGTAGTAGTAATAAAACATACGCCTAGCTAGCGTACTTGGTAACATTGATATAGTATGGACATGGTAACGTTTTGGTAACACTTGGTAACATATTGAACAAACCTGTGAACTCACCAACATTATATGTTGACGTCTTTTTGGCATGTTTTTCTTAGGTCGCTAAGGTAGCAACAATGGAACTAGGCGCACGGGTCTGCATTGGCGTCTAGGTATAGATCATGTTTTGTAATAAACACTTGGTACATTTGGGATTATGGTTTGTAACTTGTCTAATGCTTCCGCTACTGGTTTTGAGTTTATGAAAACTATGTCTTTTCAATGTTATGTACGTTCATATAGAGTTGTTTATTGTGACCGTTGACTTGGATCTTGGTTTGTCATGCGCCTCGCGGTAAAACTCCGCAAGTGGAAATTTGAGGGTGTGACACAATCGTAATACCAAAATGCGAAATATTTAATGAAATTCTGTTGGATAGGCATCAAAGGAACTTTCTTCAAGCACGTCGTTGGTTTGTACTTCAAAGTAATATACGGCAAATTGTTCTATGGATCAATCTCTTTAAGAACAATTTTCTTGGGATACTGCGGCTTAAACATGTCCTACCTTGTATGGCTCTCTCTAGTCATCTTCTCAGCCATGTAATGAAGTACATTCGAACTATCAACACCACCCATTTGATGCCTACAAACGTCCCTCACATCCCAATAAGGAAGGGTCTTTATATCATGAAATTGTCCGAAATATATAATCCCTTTCTCCCATTTAATTCCAATACATCTGAGCTGTGGAAACCATTTCCATGCCAAGGCTCTCTCTTTAAACATTCTATTGTGAAACTTATAGAAATCACCTTGAATCCCTGGCACTGGACGTTTATCCTCTTCTTCTCTCAATTTCTTTAGTAATGCCTTCAAAGCCTCAGATTGTTTATACACTTTAGCTTTCTCTGTTTCATCATCAAATATTTCATCAATTATCTTCTTCCCTTCTACCTCAACAATCTTTTCAGCTTCCTTCAAGATCTCATCATTTATCACTGGAATGCTAGTTTTATCTTTCATGTTATAATAATCCAGGTCATCTTCATGAGATATATCTTCAATTTCTACCTCATTGATGTTACTTGTATCTCTGTCATCAAAGTTTCGACCCGGTCCAGTCATTGGAATGTCAGGTATCCCTTGATTCTTCAGTATGTCTTCTAGAGATATTCTAGCTTGTTGCGAGACACCTTTAAGTATCTCTTTCGTTACCGCAGCACTAACCTCTCCATATTCCAACTCTGGATCTTGATATTCAAGACAATACTTCATGTCATTAGTAACAAAAATCTCTTTAAACTTCTCTGTCAACTCAGCTGTAACATAACCTCGCTTTAGCATTCTTTTCAATCTTTGCTTATTAGCTTCACTAATTCCACCTGATTTCTTGCTGCTTGATGTTGATTTGCCTTATTGAGTTTCATCACGCTTCTTGAATGAATAATTATCAGCATCATTATCATCATCATCAGAATCTTTCAAACTTGCTTACTTTTCTTTATTCACACCATCACCAGCTGACGCATCATCATCATCATCATCCTCATCTTCTTATTCCTCCTCAACACCTTTCAGTTGAGGTGCTTCTTATTATCATCTTCAACTAACATGATACGCTTCACTTTATTATTGCTAGATTCATTCAACTCAGCGTTCTCGATTTGGAGACTGGTCACCTCTTCTTCTAACTTATCCTGCCTCTCTTTCGACTTAATCACAATAGCAAGCATGCCTTTTTCATTCTCCTTCATCTGTTTATTCCCGTTCTCATGCTTGTTGAAAAACTTCATCATTTTTCCATTCTGTTTATTCACTAAGGTCATAACATCATCAGAAATTGTGACCCTTGGCTGTGAACTTGATTCTTGTTGTGGTTTTGCAACAGGTGACGTGTTCAAGCTAGAAAGAATAGACTTCAAAGATTGTGAAACGGAATCAGGATTTTGTTGTTGTTTAGTGTCACACCCTCAAATTTCCACTGCGGGGTTTATACCACGAGGCGCATGACATACTAGGATCCCATAGCCATAAGTCATATGAACGAACTCATAATGCCCAAACCATTTAGTTCGTTTTAAAAAATCAAGTTTAATTAAGCTGCGTAAGCGTAAACCAAGTTTAAACCTTTTTAAAACCATGCGCAAAACAACGCGCCCAAGATTAAACCATATGAAAGAAAACATAAAAGCATGATATATAATTTAGGTGTATGCCCAAGACCCCAAATGCAGTGAAGTGTGCAGTGCTTTCTAATCTTGGCACCGGAAGCTAACTACCTGCAAAAGCATGTATATCGTGGGTCAACAAACAATGTTGGTGAGTTCACTAAGTAAAGAAAATGAGTAAGTAATGCGCTGGTTTCCAAAACCATGTAACCAAGTAAAAGCGTAGGTCCTCCAGACCCAAATGTTCATGTGTTATCAGTTTAATCACGTTAGGGGTAGCTAAGCCACTCATTGCAACTAAACAGTATTATTGGGACACCTTCAGTAAAATAATAATTTGCCTCAGTAACTAGTGTCTATCAACACTACTTCTCAAATGTGGTCAGAAGTTCATGTCCATGCTCCCAGCATCGCAAACATGAGGTTGCTGCACAACCTAATAGCGCTATCAACTAATACTCCGCTCGCCTCCAGCGGTTAACCCAATAATATGCAAGGACTTTTCAAGTGATAGAGTGTTTAGTTCACAAAGGACTAATAAGTTTTAAACTGATCAAAGAGCGATCCACACAAGAGATCGTAAACCTGACCTACACAAGGTGTCAAAAACCGACCCACACAAGGAGTCAAGGCATCTCAAAACCCGAGATGTAAAACTAATCCCAAACCGGACTAGAAAACGTTTTGTAAGTTGTCTAAAACCCGAGACGCATGCTTTTGAGAAAACGTAGTGAAACTCACCTTAGTATGCAAGCAAATAAATCCATACTCCAACATAGGGTGCGCTACCGACTCCCTAGTATATGTGTCACTTAGTGAGTATATGTGTAATATCATTACACCATATAACCCGTTTGTCCAAGACGTTTAAATGTTCAAAATCGTGTAAGTGACACCTAGTGATTCTACATGCATAAGTAAACCCTACGGACCCGTTGGTGAATATGTTGGTTATCATTAGTTTTACACTTCATATGCATCTCATATAATTGCCCATTAAAGTACATGTCAAATACATACCACATAGGACCCCAATTGGTCACATAAACACATAATACACAATCTGCGTTTTTAGGACAAATTATGCGCCATGAAAACTAATTTATTTAATATCCTTAACCAATGAATTAAACTCCCAAAATTTTACTGAATATTTATCGGGGTCCGTTTGTTAACCCATATTTTGTTTTTGACTCAAAACCAAACAAACAAATTATGAAAAATCGTACATCACAGATATGTCCAGAAAGTTACTACAACAGGTCAGGTTAGTAAAAAAATTCCCAAACATCGTGTATTCATACAAATGGGATGAATCCACTTGGAAAAGCCGAGTTATTCCAACGCTAACCTACTGTCCAAGTTTCATAACTTAATTCCTTGTAAAACTCGAGGTATGATTCTTCAAAGTTGACTCAGTTTTTTATCCGAAAATCCGATATGACCTTTAATCAAAGAAAATTCCAAACACTTATCAAACGACATCCAAATCAGATGATTTTACCCATTCTAAAAAGCTAAGACAATGTACAATTTATTCATGCAAAGAATCAATCAAAATCAACACTTTAAGGTCACGTAACAGACCCTACAAATCGACATTCAGATTCTGTCCAGATTCTAATCATGCAATATTATCAATTATATCAAACCCTAGTTGCATATTATTAATCAATAACACTTAATAATCATCACACAACATCATTAAGAGCCACATCTGATCAAAACCCTAATGATACATCATAAACATCATCATTCATAAACCCTAGGAATCAAAAACATCAAGAACATGCATAATCATGCAACCTATCAATTTCTAAAATCATAGGATTATGTTTAACCCATTCAATCTTTATAAACTTCAAGTTTTAATCTTTATAAAAAGGTTTTAGACCTGGACAAACTTAGTTATAAGGTTTTATAACATATTAGGGAAGATTAAAACACAAGAGATTGAAGATTATACCGCAAGCTTTTCAAAACAATCAACCGAATGCTCTTGAAGCTTCCCGATCGATGTTCTTGCGCCTTAGCAGGTGTTTGGGGGTTAATATTTCGTAATAGGGCAGTGGGGGCGATTAGGGTTTGATTTTAGGGGATACAAGAGGATTAAGGTTGCTTAAACATATGTTTAAGGCAGTTTGGTTTCGACAGTGCCCCGTGAGCGGCCGCTCACAGCTCCCCGGCTCGCTCCGGGTGTCCTGCTTCGTTGCCCGGCCTGTTTCCTTTGATGTTTTATCTATTTCGGACCATAACAAGTGTAACCCCATGTGTTAATACCCCAACCATCCTAATGGTCCATCTATTATGGTTTTTATTAACGTATTCGGTTTAAGTTCACGTAATCACATACAGTTTGCACATAGTCTCACAGAGTATCATAGAAGCACGTAATTGCAATCAATCTCAATCAATTAATTCACAATTATTTAACTTCATTGTTCACCAACGTCCGAGGTTCACTAATCGTGTATATAGTCTGGTAATTCCCCAAATTGCCACTTCATACAGTTATTAACCTATAACTGTGCAACGTGTGTCCTATCTAGCTAACCCTAGTTAAGTAGAATGCAAGGAATGTAACTAGAGTTTAGTTAAAGTGAGAACCTGAAATTGCGGGGTATCACATTTAGTTTCTGTCACCACCTTCTGTTTCTTTCCTGCTGGGGACTTGATTTATTCAGATGAAGCCTGAGGCACCTTCTTGCCTTTCAACAATGACTCAATGTCATTCTGCCTCATAGTCTTTGATGATTCTTTCTTCAACATATGCTTCACTCGTCTACATTTTTTTGAATTGGGTGCAACCGGAGAACCTTCAGAATCTGCATCTCCAGCTATCAAATCTTATCTCTCTTCAACATAATCTCTGCTTAACTGCTCTTCAACAATCTTGTCAATCGGATTAGAATCACCAACGGCCTTGGGATTTGTATCCTTAATCGTTTCGTCATCAGAATCCCAAATCTCCTCAACATCAGAACTAGAACATAGGGCTAGGCTTATCTCTGAAAGGCTATCTACTGAAAAGGATAGGAAGTTGAAAAGAGCCCAAATCATTGATTAACTGGCAGCAAATGATTATGTCACAAAAGACCAATTGTCAAAGTGGAATGAAGCTGATCTTCATGAAACATATAAGAAATTTAAAGCCTTGCAGAAGTCCAATCCAGAAAAATTTAAACCATCAGAAGTTTCCTGATCCTCTAAGGAAACCACCAACAAAGCCTGTTGCCAAGAAGCAAAAGAAATAAGAGGAATACTTCAAGACAGATTTCAAGATGATTCTACTTGAAGGCAATTAAATAGTAGATCAAGATATATCTTGGGAAGAGAAGCCTCTGATCACACAGGCCACAACATAGGGATCCTGCTACATTTTCCTACCAACTGAACCAAACCATCACAGAACAAAAACAAACCAAGGTGATCACTGAACATCACATTCATATTCAAAGTGATACACCTAGTGTTGTACAAGTTGAACACAGAAGGAGATCCAAATTGATAATCACTGAACTTGAAGAACCTCAAACATCAGGTATAAACCAAGAACAGGGTATAGTACCCTACAAGATAGACAGTGATAAGTCTAAATCCAAGATAATGAAATAGTCTTTCACTCACAGATCAAGTGCTATTGTTTTGGAAAGAGAAGACTGTTCTTACAAGGTTATACATCACAAACATGAGCTGAACAACCTTTCAACAGAAGATCTTCTAGCTGTTCACTATCTTGAACCAGAGCAGGGACCACTTCCCACTGCCAACGAGTCAACCAACTCAAGATCTCCATGGTAAGAGAAATATGGAGAATTCTTGATTACAGAAGAAAAGAAAATATTAAATAAAGATTAGATAAGGTTTTGGCTTCATCAATCTAGGGGGAGATTGTTGGGTCACAGAGGATTGACAAGCCAGTTCAACCTTAGTCTAATTGTTCTCTGCAAATTTTTCTAACTATGGAAACTACTGAAGAAGAAGCAAATACTAAGAAGCTGATACAAGTGCTGACGAGTAAATTCCTGAAGGTGAACCAGACAAACAACTGAAGAACAACTTTGTCATCAGAAGTTGTTTGTACTTTAGCAGTTACAGTAAAAGCTTCCCACTACCCTTATACTTTAGTAGTTTAGTTTTATATTAGTTTTTGTTACTTTATGTACAAGTTCCAATACTACAGCCTGTTGTAGTATCATAATATTTGCTTCAATACTTCTGATGTACGTATAGTTCTGTCTATAAATAGATGGGTTCAAACCATAAATTTTAGATATCTTTTTGCAGAAATATCATTTCTAATATATGAAAATCATTTGAAGCATTAACTTAGAACACTTAATACTTTCTGTTATGCATTTACTTTGATACATTAAATACAAGTGTTCATTGAAAGAATCAGTGATAAGCATAACTGATCCAAGCCAATGATCTCTAGCCCAGCTGGTTTGAGGTAGGGTGGGTTTTTCCTTAGGGGTTCTCATCCTGGGGGTATGTCACAAGTTCAATCCATGCACACCACAAAAAATTCCACATGACGGTTTGAGCTTAGGCAAGGAGGACACCGGTGTGTGGGTAGGGATTCGAACTTGGGACCAGTAGGTTAGAGGTGTACAAGGATTTCCACTGAACTAAGCCTTTAAAAAAAGCATAACTGATCCAACACACACACACACACACACACACACTTCATATTATAAGTAATTCAAGCGCGCACACACAAACACACACTCACTAAACTCACACAACACCACGCACAGACACAACATTGTATTAACTTACGCACACATGCAAGCACACCTATAAACACACACATTTCACTCCCGAATCCGGATAACCGCCAACAACGCCACCCACACTAGGTCCGAAGTTGGTCAGGATCAAGAAGGAGTTGTTAGCTCGGTTGCCGAGGGTCTAATCCGACCTACAACCGTATTACGTAGCGATTTTTACGGGTCTAGTCGTAATGAAATGGTCTCCGGTTTGAATGATTATTTTATTGCGCACTTTACGGAAAAAGAGGGATCTAGGAGACACTTATGACACACAAACTAGGCGAAGGAGGTGGTTTCGTGGTGACGGCTCAAACGCGAGACGATGCTTGAACCGAGAGTCCTCGCCCTCCTAGCAATACCTTGATCTGGCGAGTTGGTTTGTGAGAGGATTTGTTGTGACATCCGCCACCCTCATCTTTACCAAGTTGTAAATTGTAGTCCTTCGTGTATTCAAAGGTTCCTATTTCAGACCTTTTTATCTTTATCGTATTTTTTTAATTATTTTTTTTGAGTTTTGTGATCGTAAATTGCAATTAATAAACATAAACCTTATCATTTATTAGAGAGTTAATTGCCAATTTAGTCCCTGAGGTTTGTCAAAAATTGCCACTTTCATCCAAATCTTTTTATTTGGTCAATTTAGTCCCTGTGGTTTCATTTTTTTGTCATTTTAGTCCCTGTGGACTAACAAGATTTGGATGAAAGTTGCAATTTTTGACAAAACTCAGGGACTAAAATGACAAAAAAATGAAACCACAGGGACTAAATTGACCCAAAAAAAATATTTGGATGAAAGTGGAAATTTTTTACAAATCTCGGGGACTAAATTGGCAATTAACTCTTTATTAAATTAAATAAGGAGTAAGAGAATAAAATGGATTTAAGTTCTCTTTTACTACAAATAACTAATTCAACGTCAAAAAGTTATTAGAGAAAACTTATGGGTTTTCAAAGACATTTCTAAATTCAAATACGTTGGTAAATAATTAAAATGGGAGTTTCATACTAGGAAATTAAACATAGTACTTTATGTTACTTTATTTCACATTAATTTTTTTATGAACACAATTTTTTTTTTTTTGAACTTTGACTTTCATTAAAACAAAAGGCGGGTAGTCCTCAAAATAAGGACCACCGCCCAAAACCTTACAACAAATACAAGGGGTCAATACATGATATACGTTAAAATATACATATATCAATCCCCGATTAAACTCCCAAATTACGCGTTTTCGACCCTAATTGCACGAATTCGGTACTTAATCGCGATCATATGTTTATTGTAGGTCTTAAACGGCGCCCCAAAGACAAAGTCGAAGAAACCGGGCAAAATCTGGACCAAACGGACAGTTGCTGCACAATCAGTCAAGTGTGGAAGATGTGCACTGCCGTGCACCTCAGGCGCACGGCTGTGCGGGCTCATTTGGCTCAGACACATAGGGCTGCACTGGCAGTGCAGCTGCGAGTGCACATCAGATTCTCGAGAACCTTGATCAGCACCACCGTGCAGGTGCCCGTGCGACTCAGAATTCTCGGGTGCACTGTGTAATAACCCGGACGTAGGGCCCAAAATTTTTCGCGACTAAAGGTAAAATGACGAAGAACTAAGTAATAATAATAAATATAAAAATACGAGACCGAAAGTGAAAGTATTCTTTTCATTAACCAGACAGAATAAAAACCAACACGTGTTGCGAGAACGAGCCGACACTCTATAACGAACCCACCCGACACCCGTTTGCCTAGTCACCTTGCGGGACACATGTCCCCTTATTAGAGGGACACATGTCCCTCCCCTATGTTAACAACACATTAACCATAAACCATTTGCCATAGATGGTTTATTAGAAAAACCATTTAACATGGGCTAGTATAAAAAAAAAAACCAAACCACCCTCTTATTTATGTATGATCATTTTGTTTTCAAAACAATACACACACCTTACAATATCTAGAGAGAGAGTCAGACGAGAGGAGAAAAGAGGAACCGGAGAAGGCCTCTTGGCCACCACTTCTACGGCGGCGCTACCCTTTAACCACCCACCGATACAACAGATACACACACCACACAACCCTCACCCAATTATATTTTAGAGAGGATACAGACCTGAGAGAGAAAGAGAAACAGAGGAGAGAAGGAAGACGCCGGCCGGGACCTCCGGCCTGCCGGTTTCGAAAGTAGAAACGATGGCAGTGGAGGCAGTTATCCAAGGAAGAGGTCCGATTATCTATCTGGTGGTTGGTTGATGGAGCTCAGAATGTGATTTAGTTTAAGGATTCAAGTACAGGAAGATGAGTGATGATGTTGTTTTGACAGTGGAGATTACGGTGGTGGATTATGTTGGATACAAGGGGTTACGGTGGTGGTTTTGGAACTGTATTAGTGGTTGCTCAGCGGTTAGTGGTCATTGATCGAATTACTGTTAGTGATGGGTTAATATTTTTAAGAAGACGAGTGATGCTCTGTGATGGTCGATGGCAGAGGCAATAGGAAGGGGTAGTACGGGCTAAGGGTGTTGATCGATCAATGGTCAACTCTGGTCAACTGAAAAGAACCCGCGATACCAAGGCAAGGCTTGATCAACTTAGCGAATGGATAATCCGATAAGTTCTACCTTATAACCCAATAGTTATTGCTTATTATATGATTATGCGCCTATATAAGTTGAAACTAGCAGTAACATCTTCCGACCCAATAGACTAAACGTTATAAATTAAACTATGTTGTCTATGGGTTATTATCTCGACCGTTAAATTAAGTGTGTAACCTTTCAACATAGTAACTAGTTACCCGTATAAAACCTATTAAATTGTAAAGGAAGATCCTAACGGGGGGAGAATAAGCGTTCATAAAAACGGTTGAAAGGAATATTATACCATGAAAACCATAGATTTATGTGAGAAAATGGAATGCGATAGAGTCGTAACCAAATACGTGATATACTTAGGAGACTAGGATCGACATATATTGCGACTTTGGCTCATTTTGAGTAGTAGCACTTGTTCTACTAACAATATATACACGTAATATGATTAGTAGAGAATAATAATATGCTCGACTAACTTTACATTACAAGTTTCAAGTTAACAACTAGAACCAGGTACCCCGCCAAAATTCGGCACTGTAACTCAAACGAATCCAAGATGCTAAGGTGCAAAATTTAATCAACCTAGCAAGTGGATGATCCGATAAGTTTCTATCTTTAAACCAAATAATTAATGTCGATTGTATGGTTCATTGTTAAGTGATTCGTACGTACGTATAGGTTGAATTTTTAGACTGAAAATAAGAAGCTAAAACCACGAGTTAATAAACCGTTTCATTCGGATTTGATTAATCTTGATTTCTGTAGATTTAAGTTAAGTAGAGTGTATTGGAATATTAGCCGCATAACAGGTTTTAGAGATAAATCAGGAATATCAATCAGAAAGGCAGTGACCTAGACTCAAGAATGTATCAAAAACATAGCCATCCAATCTTTGCTAACAAGAGAAAAACCAGGAATTGAACTCTTTGAGGTATTTAGTAAATTTTATCAAGATTCCGCCACTTGAACACCTTATGTTAGCTTTAGATTATTATCAAAAACCTTCAGATTAAGCTCTATAACTATTTAGTTAGTGGCGAACTATCCATATGAAGTCCATTAGAATGGTACATGCAAGCTCTAACGGGGGGAGCAGAAGCACTCGTAATGACAATCATAAGGGATATTAGACAAGAACAAGATAATACGATTGAAGTATAGTAGGAAAAGTTTTCGTGGGTAATAATTCAATCAAATGAGGAATTAAGGTTTAAGATACCCAGGAAGTAATATGCGCCATTAGTATGTTTAGGAACAACATATCGTGCTCGGATGTCCATCCCCTCCAGGATTTATGACAATTAGTCACAATACCTCACACTATGTATCATAGGAATTTTGAAAATTTGAGAATATAATGATTTTGTTGATAATAAAGATAGAACTAACCATAGTATTAGGCATGGAAACCGGTGAGAATGACGTAAAGCTTTAAGAACTAAGCCTTATAATAAGACCCTCATTCCGAAAGATAGTCTACATTAGAACATAGTCTTTAAAGATTAATAACTTTAAGAAAACACATAGGAATTTTCGACAAAGTATGTTTTCAAATACGTTTCTATCAAGTTTTTGGGGAGATTTCAGTACGTCTAAGAGGTATCATTGGTGTGGTGGGTTAGCTGCGGTACACCCTATATATAAACACCAATGATGCATCAAAAATGAAACTGAGAATCAAATCAAGAACCAACACTAGTCTCTCGATAGTTTGGACCATTTGTTTTAACCCTAAAAGTAGCATGAGGTTTAGTGTGGAACCACATAAGATATGATTTGGTATTAAGGAAAGAATTATGTACGCACGAGTGTGTAGACCCGAACATAAAATCCAAGTATGGAGTATACTGGATATGTTCATGTTCAATATATAGCTCCTAAATAATTCCGAGGACGGAATTCCATTAACGGGGGGAGAATGTAACAACCCGGACGTAGGGCCCAAAATTTTTCGTGACTAAAGGTAAAATGACGAAGAACTAAGTAATAATAATAAATATAAAAATACGAGACCGAAAGTGAAAGTATTCTTATCATTAACCAGACAGAATAAAAACCAACACGCGTTGCGAGAACAAGCCGACACTCTATAGCGAACCCACCCGACACCCGTTTGCCTAGTCACCTTGCAGGACACATGTACCCTTATTAGAGGGACACATGTCCCTCCCCCGTGTTAACAACACATTAACCATAAACCATTTGCCATAGATGGTTTATTAAAAAAACCATTTAACATGGGCTAGTATAAAAAAAAAACCCAAACCACCCTCTTATTTATGTCTGATCATTTTGTTTTCATAACAATACACACACCTTACAATATCTAGAGAGAGAGTCAGGCGAGAGGAGAAAAGAGGAACCGGAGAAGGCCTCTCGGCCACCACTTCTACGGCGGCGCCACCCTTTAACCACCCACCGATACAACAGATACAAACACCACACAACCCTCACCCAATTATATTCTAGAGAGGATACATATCTGAGAGAGAAAGAGAAACAGAGGAGAGAAGGAAGACGCTGGCCTGGACCTCTAGCCGGCCGGTTCCGACAGTAGAAACGATGACAGTGGAGGCAGTGATCCAAGGAAGAGGTCCGATTATCTATCTGGTGGTTCGTTGATGAAGCTCAGATGGTGATTAAGTTTAAGGATTCAAGTACCGGAAGATGAGTGATGATGTTGTTTTGACAGTGGAGATTACGGTGGTGGATTATGTTGGATACAAGGGGTTACGGTGGTGGTTTTGGAACTGTATTAGTGGTTGCTCGGCGGTTAGTGGTCATTGATCGAAGTACTGTTAGTGATGGGTTACTGTTTTTAAGAAGACGAGTGATGCTCTGTGATGGTCGATGGCAGAGGAAAAAAGAAGGAATAGTACGGGCCAAGGGTGTTGATCGATCAAAGGTCAACTCTGGTCAACTGACCAGTCAACATAGTCAAACCGGAGGCCTGTCGAGAGGTATAAAGCGAGAACCGAACCTTCTTAGTGTTTGGTATTAGTAATATTATTATTATTGTTATTAGGCGGACAAACACATGTGGGACTCGATTATTGTACCAAACCATATCGACCAGCTAGAACACATATACGAATATAAAATGACTAATGGGATCTCGGATAATATATAGGAGGTTTAGGCGACAATTGAGATATTGGGACCTTGTCAAACAATTGGACATAGCTCGACTCTATTGAGAATACTAGTTACCTCGGACAATTGGACATGCCTTGAATACATAGGATGATAGAAAACACTAAAGATAGGATAAGTTATTTGGACATAATATACAAACTTACGATGCTACATAAAGATGGGACTTTAGATAATCACATATATATTATTACTGGTATTGATCTGACATTAGAGTATGGAGGAACATAGAACCCTGCCTCATGAATATTGGATGTTTGCTCGTTAGTTGTGACATGGAGATTAAATATAATTAAGGCCTAAGATAATAAACCCTACAAATACAAGTTCGGATAAAGAACTTAAGTATACCCACACGTGTAACCGCGTTGTTGGTTACACGCACTAATGATTATAAAATATGAATAGGAACTTGTCAGTGATTGATAAATGGAATATTGACTTGGGATGCTAGATGACCGTGTGAATCACTGCAAAGGTGAGTTCGTGTACTTCCCCTTTTTCTGTTTTAAATGATTTTGGGTGAACATATGCTTGTGTGTGTAAACTGTTTTGTGTGTAGACTTACTTGATGTGACAAGGGCTCCTGAAACCAGATTCACACTCATTAACCCAAGGGAGTTGGGCCACTTAATATATGGGTAGTACTACTTGGTGAATCCCCCACGCACAGTGGATCCGGAAGCCCGGAAAACCCTCCACTGAGGTCTGCGGACCGTTGCGGCATATATTTTGCCGTGGGGAATCCATAATGGGAGTAGATGGATTCAGTGTTAGGATTGAGGTGTGATACTTGTACATCACTATGTTTAGAACTGTGTAAAGTTGTTTTTGAACTGTTAAACTGTTTTGGACTTACTTAACAACTTACACGGACTCACCAACATATTTGCTGACCTAAACTCTTTTTAAGCATGTGTTCAGGTACTACGTTTGGGTGATCGTGAAGACAAGGTATATGCTTGCTAGTGTGGATTTGAGGTTATCATGTTAGAAGATTCGAGCTATAAGCGTTGCGGTTTAGAGCATCCAGAGCCATGTACATGTAGAGATCAGATTGGCTAGTGGACAACACATCCTCAACTGCTTCGACGACCGCCGCGTCTCGTCCCTGCATTAAATATTAGACTATTTATTTTAGTTTTGTATTTATATTTTTGGATTAGAAATTGTATAACATTTAAATATTTGTTATCGTTGCTTCCATTGTGTAAGTCTGTTACCAAACTGTCGTAATGTCCAGCCCCCTCCTGGTCGGGTTGTTACACACTGCCAGTGCACCAAGCAGTGCACCCCTTGTACGAGGACACCACCAGACCCGCACGGCCGTGCACCCAGGTGCACGACCGTGCGTAACCCAAGATATTTTCAGGAACCAATTGCCCACTTTCCTGTCACATAAAAAGTTAAAGTGCACGGTCGTGCACTTTATGTGCATGGACGTGCACAAAATCAAAACTTGTATAAAAACAGAGCAAAACTTACTGATCAGATATTGGGTTTCTAGACCAAAGAAGCTGCTGGGAAGCCGTTTCACAAGCCCGGGACGCCGTTCGATCCAACCATCATCATCCGATTCTTCACATTCAAGATTTATGGTTGGATCTATAAACTTTTAAGTAGTTCAAATCTGAATATTTTGGCTTGTATGTGATGCTTATTTAGTTAATCGTACGCCTACGGGCAAGAACACTAGTATGTAGTATGATAAATAATCGTTTGTATAGTTAATCATGTCTTGTATGAATTTGGCGTTTTTCATGTTTGAATCCTGATGAACATAGTGCAACCTTGTTTCAATGTTAATGGATTTGTAGTTATGTTTGAATGACTTTGATGATTATCGAATGTGTTAGGCGGATACATGTTGAAAAACCGTCCGTTTAATCATTCGGTAGTAGACTAGTTAACTTGTTAATAAGTTTACACCATGAAACTGTAACCGGGTATTGGTTTGGTTAAAGTCAGTCGAATAAAGATTAGAAATGCTTACCGGCACATAAAAGGGTTTTAAATGCTTAATGGTGCCGTTACTAATCTTTGACACGGTTAATGATCTTTGCTAGTTATTTTGGTAGAAATAGCGATCTAAGTAGATCTGTGTTCAAAGTTGGTAAAATGGAATAGGTCGTGAAATGCTCTACTTTATGCTAGTCTCGGTGGTTGTATTGTGTATTCAGTATTGCTTTCCTTGATTAGTGAGGTTAGAAAACTCTTATCGGATGACTAACTTATCTTTAGAAGATTCACATGAGATCATATCAGCTGCTCGCTAATAAACGACTTGAGGTGGTTAACGTGTGTATTCATGTTAGCTTTCCGTATAGTTGTCATGTTAGGATGCCTGAAAGGGACACTAACTTTCGGAAAATGGGAATGTTGATCACACACATTTATTTCATATGATATGTAGATGACATGCTAGGATTGATATATTATAGGTTATATAGTTATATTTTGTATTTGGAGTCTTACATATGTTAGTTAGATATTTTAGAATTAATTTAGTTTAAACAAACTTCAACTATCTTTTCCTACTCGTAAATTGAGGACATAGTTTAATTACAATTGCTCCGCGCGCGTCCATGGATCGATATCTGGTTCTTATCTGTACATTACTACATATATGACAGGGTACATTTGTCCAATTGTGTGTGTTTTAATATTAAGGTCTAAAGCATTTTTATAAATATTAAAGCAGAAACGTGTGTTATTTCATCGCTAAATTATGCGTACTAGCGCGCATGTCAAGTTTTTGGCGCCGTTGCCGGGGACGCGATGAGCTTTAGGAACGAACCGAGTCAACTTTTTACCAGTGTACATACTTGTGAATATTTGTTTATACTTCGTTGATTCTTTATTTCATTCATTTATTTGCATATATGATTATTTGATTATTTATTAGATTTATCTCTCTGTTGATATTTTGGATTGATTTTAGATTGGTTCATAGGTTTTCATATATATTCGTTCATTAGGATGTTGATAGATTTAAATTTATTGAATATTGGATTAGTTGGTTTGTCCATGAATTTGATTGATTCTTTATTTGATTTATTTGTCTGAGTTTGGACTAATTGTTAATTTTCAGATTTGGAAAGTTAAAACTCTTTATTTATTAACCATGTGTTCATATGTTTATCTGTTTATATAATTTTAACTTTTTTGTATTTATAGTGTTTATGTAAATATATAATGGAAGTCTGGATATGTTACGTTTAAATTGATGGTTCGGATGCTTTTATAAAAGGTTTGGGTTAAGAAAAATTGGGAAATTTATTTAATATAGAAGTGGTTTTAATAAAAATAATTTTCTGTGAAAAATGCTTCCTTGCGATTCGCAAAGAAGCTGGGCTTATGGTTCCGCCTTAAGGGAGTTCCTAATTACCCCGGGTTTTATCTTTTATTGTTCGCGATACGCGAATAGGATCACCAGAGTCCTTCGCGTAACGTGAATAACCGCTATCTTCCATTTTTAACTCATTTCATTGGCATCCATCACGGTTTCTATCCATCAACTTCCGTTATGTTATTTTTCGGTGAAAAAAGGTTGTTTTCGCGCAAGCAAAAAGACGGTCTTTATCTTGTTGCAACGCGCGAGTGCCTTGAGTCATTGTAGTTGTTGATACACGTTTTGCGACTAGTGCTATTGGATTGCGCATTCAATTCTGTTTTGGCAAAAACGTAGGGTCGAAAGTGGAACTTGAAGCGTCGAAGGTGGCTAATATGGGTCGAAGGTAGAACATTCAGTTCGAAGGAAGAATTTTGTAGGGTTATGTGCTGATTCGCCCAAATAAAGGGGCGAACCTGCACATTCGACCCTTACGGGGGGGGGGGGGGGGGCGAATTTGCAGGCCTATATATTGTTTGAATTTCATTTTCAAGTAAGTTTTTGGTCATTTTGTTTCCCTCCTTTGATCTGGTTTTCTCCCTAGGGTTCTAGTTGAGTCTGAATATTGATTATATCATTGTAAACAAGGTTTTGTAAGTTTAATCAAGTGTGTTTATGAATGAAATGGAGTTTTAAAGGTGATTTGTGTGTTTTGTTGATATGATTATCATTTCGTAACTGATTCATGGATTCCGCACCTGAATTGGTAGACTTGTTTGATCAAACTATTTGTTTTTGACAAAACGATCCTCCTACAAAGTGGTATCAGAGCCATAAGGATCAAACAACTATGAATTGATAATATTTAAGCTGATTTGGACCCATTTTTTATCAAAATTTTTCTGTTTTCAAAGAACAATGGTTTTTGATGAAAATTGATTGATTCGGACTAGTTTTCATGGATAAAATCTAGAATTCTCTTTATTAAACTTGTTCCAAATCAATTCCGAAGCAAAACTTGCAAAACATCATCAAAATTCATCAACTTTTGAAAAATTGAGCTCAAATTAACTGATTTTCAAAGAATAACCATTTTTGAAATGAACAGGGTCGAACCTAGGGGAGAAAGGTCGAACGTGTGAGTTTTAGGTCAAATCTGAGAGTTTTAAGTCGAACGTGGTTATTTTTAGGGTCGAACCTAGAAGTTGTGAGTGTGTTGTTTTACATTCGACCATAGTTTGTACATTCGACCTTACGTGAGGTCGAAAGTGGGATTATTTTGGTTGAAAGTGAGATTGTTTGTTATATTCTACATTCGGGTCATCAGAATGGGTCAAACCTGGAACATTTCCACCTTCGAACCAACATTTAGTGAAAAAGGGTCAAATGTAGAATCTGATCAAAAAAATTTCTAAGTGTTTCGTGTTCCGGACTTCGTAGACGATATGTGGAACTTTCCAACAACACCGAGGCCTAATACTACACAACAACTGCAAGTGACTATGGATCCTTGAATTGTAGCTGCACAGAAGATGACTAGTCAACCATCTCAGCCGATCAATTACTTAGCAATGACTAGTTCGATGCCACAGACAGTTGCTCAACCACCACAACAACCCATGAATGATTATTGGGGAGTTGCAGCAGCCACGATACACTCTCAAACTACCAATGCTATTTCTACTCTAATTCATGATTTATCTTTAGGTAGCGGGAGTCATCCACCAAAGCTGATGGAGATGGTGGATTACAATCAATGGAAGACCAAGTTCAAGATTCATTTGGAGGGAATGGGAATGGAAGGCACCAAGGCATGGCAAATGATAGCTAAGGGTTATGTAGCCCCAGTTTTGGAGAACACAAGTGAACCAATTCCATTGGAAAGCTTAGCTGAGGTTGAGAAGAAAAAGTTTGCGGTGGAGAAGAAGGCATTCTCCCAACTATCTCAGGCTATCAACACTGATCTTCTACATCAGTTTGGTTCTTGCACAACTTCAAAGCAGCTGTGGGATATGTTGAAGAATCGTCATGATGGGAACGAGAAAACTAGGAAGTTGAGGATGGAAGAGTTGAAAAAAGAGTTTGAGAATTTTAGTTACATGGGCAATGAGACTTTGATGGAGTTGATTCCTAGATATTGCCATCTGTTGACTGAATTGTCAAGTTATAAGATTAATATTCCTATGTCTGAATTGGTGGATAAGTTTGCTGATGCTTTACCACCATACTGGAATCAACACATTGAGGTCCTAAAGGAGAAATATGCTTATCAATATTGGACCATCAATGAATTCATTCAAAAGTTGGTGAACAAAGAGATGGAAGAGAAGAGGAAAGCAAAAAGAGCACAAGTTCCTCAAAATCCAGAGTTATATCATGGTGATACATCATCTACTCTGACTAGTTCAAGTACTAGTAGTTCTGTTGCTCCACACATTGCTTGTGTTTCAAGCGTTATTGAACCAACTAAAACCCCGATAAACTATCTAGCTCAAAACTCATCTTATACACCACCATCATACCCTACCACTTACATTCCACCTTTTTCACCAATGCAACAAGCTGCATGTTATTCAGCTAGTATGAATCAACCTCAACAACAACCATAAATTTCTCAAATGAACCTAAGTCAACCAAATCAAAGCCCAATAGTGTTGGAGACATCTAACTTAAACAATGTCACAGTTGAAGTTGCTCAGCAACATGTAGCTTTGGTATCTGCTATGGTAGCTTCTTATAATGGTTTGGTAGCTAGTCAAATTGGTAACAACTATCTAACCAGTGAAGACTATGCTCAAATCGACAAGGAGGAGATGGAGCTCGTTGACATACAGTGGGCATTTGCTAGTGTTATGAGACAAGCAACCGATTTTATAGAGAAGACTGGTAGAATTGATCTTTCTACATCTACTGACACCACATATGGCTTCAACAAAGCCAAAGTCACATGTTTCAACTGTGGTGGGAAAGGTCATTTCAAGAGGGAGTGCACACAGCTAGCTCAACAAGGAAACATGAATCCATTCAACACTAATTACCAGAACCGTTAATCTCAGAATCAGGTATCTTATCAAAGCCAAAATAACAACAACTATCAACCACAAAATAATTACCAAAATTGACAGAACACCTCACCAAACAATTCTGTTAGACAAACCACTACATCAAACCAGACCCAAAATCAAACACCACATAATCCAACCAGAACCATCATTCCAATTTCCACACCAAATAGCCAAACACCAACAGATAACCAAAACCAGGCTTTGGTAATTCAAAAGGATGAAGGATTTGACTGGACTGGGATGCTACTAGGTGTTGAAGAGATTACAGCTGGTAATGTGGCGTGTGTTGCACAGAAGATTGATTTGGAGGAGCCGGTGTTAGTTGAAGAAGTTTTGGAGAATGAGAAGAGATCTGAAGTGAAGATTGAGGAAATGGTAGAAGAAGCTGATATTCCTGTTGAGAAGACACCAGGATTGATTCTTGATCCAGTCACTGATATTCCTGAAGAGCGTGACTCAGTATATTCTGATTCGGAGAGCGAGCCAGATTCTGAAACTAGTGTTAATTCACTAGATGATGATATTGATCAACTTCTAGCCGAAGCTGATTTTCTTATGACTCGCAAGTCTTGCATAGTGGATGATGCTTTCACCAGAATTGATTACTCCAAATTCTTTGCTGGAAAGGAATCGCACTTTGCTTTGATGGCGATGACAGAGCCTCCAAAACAGTTAAGTTCTGATTCCACCATAGATATGAATAGTAACAAATATTGTGGAACATGTGATAGATTGACAGAAGAGAACAAGCAACTCAGGGTACAACTTGAGAGTGCTAGACTCAATTGTCAATCTTATCGCAAAGAAGCACATGAATTCAATAAAGTGCTTGATGGTTACAAAAAGGGTATTTCTCATTTGAAGAAAACACTTTCTTTAAAACAATTGGCCATTAACAGTTATATTAATGAATTAGAAGAAACTAAACTTGAAATGGCAACCATCAAGTGCTTTGCTGAAAAGGTCAACAAGAAGCTAGAAAGTTACAAACATATTGCTTATGTTGTTGATCATATTATTGAAGAACCCTCACAACCGAGTAGTGCAAACTACAAGGCTGTTCCATCTCCCGTGTTATTTGAAAATCACACTTTACATTCAATAACACCGGAGAGTTCAATCAAATCTGATTCTACATCGGATGATGAATCTAACACTTCCAGTGTTGGGGATCCAAATTCCAATGTTAGACCGATTTTGGGATTGAATAATGAGGGGGTAACTACTGTAACTGATGATTCTGACTCGGATGATGAGATAACTGAGAAAGTGTGTGATATTCCCATTGAAAATCACATTATCACCAATGAACCGGTATCACCTTCTCAGATTTTACATCCGATGGCAAACGCTCATAGAGTGAAACATTCTGCTAAGAATGTTGAGAAAAATGAACCGAGTGACAAACCCGTCAAAGTATTTTATCGGATGGAAGGATCCGATAAGATTATTTCTGACGAGGAATATCCAATAAAGTTTGCCAATTGCTCAAAGATTGAGAAAATATGACAGGAGAGTACTATTTGGTTCCCCAAACATGAGAGAACCAATGATGTACCTCCAGAAATCTTAAAGAAAATTTATCTGGATGTTCCAAAAGAACCTAAAGTTCATGTCACCGAGTTTATCAAGCCAAAGGAAAAGGCGAACAGTTTTCTTGAGCCGACTTACTCAAAGGACCCAACTCCTGAGAGTTTAAGATGAAGGTGTGTGGATGACCAATATCCTATCACTTCTTATGCTAAGTCGAATGCCAAGAACGTGTTTAAAGAATACCGTGTATGCTTTAAGTGCGGGGAGAGAGGGCATTTACTTGCTCATTGCCCGTACGTGAGGCATAAGAGGCATGAAGTTGAAGTGAAGCAGAAATATCAAAGTCCAGTCGACAATCACTGTTATCCACAACGACGTTTTGTCCCTCAATCAACACCTTTTTATAATCAAAGCCGTTATTTTCAAAAGAGGGATAATCATCAAATTGCATATGATCGTCGTAACCGGATAGCTTTGGAAAAACCTTTAAAGAAACCAGTGGTGAACACAACTGTAGATAAACAGAAGGTTCCACCAAAACCTGCTGTTAAATCAACGGTTGGACCTGTCTCTGTTAAATCAGAGAAGGTAACTAAGAAAGTTTCCTTTAAGAATGAAGTAAAGAAACCAACTGAGACCCCAAAATCTCAGATTCAGATCTTGAAACGTTCGGAACAATTCTGGTCACCGGTGGGTTTTCTAGGTGCTTCTACTTCAAAAGCAAATGAAAAATCTGAAAGTGAAAAGAATTCGATTGATCAGAAAAAGGTCAATTCAAATACAATTGTTTGTGATAAAGAATCTTTGAAACTGAATGTTCAAAGACCTAAGACCAAGCAGGCTTGGGTCCCCCGAAAGAACTAATTTTTTACTTGATATGTGCAAGGAGCTTCAGCTAGCCCTGTTAGCAGTCTCTGGATTGTTAACAGTGGAGCTTCTGGTCACATGACAAGGGATTTGTCGTTGCTGTTCGGCATTTGAAACATCAATGGCGGATATGTAGCATTTGCTGGGAACAAAGGAGGTTACATTACTATGGAGGGAAATGTGAGTAATGGTGTTGTGAGTTTTGAGAAGATTTCGTATGTGAAACAGATCGATTATAATCTGCTTAGTGTCAGCCAAATCTGCGATAAATAGTTTTCTGTATTCTTTGATGACAAATCTTGCCACATACTCAAACCGGGCTTTGTACTTCCGAAAGAGTGGATCATGTTGAAAGCACCGAGAGTGAATAATCTTTACATTCTCAACATGTCAAAGGCGATAACAACTCAGGGCCAAGTAACGTATTTCCTCTCCAAGGCTGCAGAAAAAGAATCTATTATGTGGCATAGGAGGATGGGACACATTCACCTCAGAAAAATGAATCATCTGGTGAAGAATGGACTTGTCGAAGGCGTTAATGTCAAACATTTCCATCTAAATGACAAGTGCGTGAGTTGCAAGAAGGGAAAGCAGCACAAACAGTCTCACAAACAAAAGAAAGTAAACTATGTCGAAATGCCACTTGAGCGTTTGCACATGGACCTGTTCGGACCGGTCAAGCGTAAAAGTCATGCTGGGGAGTTGTACTGTCTTGTGGTTACTGACGATTATTCCAGATTCTCGTGGTAATGTGCTTGCATCATAAGAGCGTCACGTTTAACAATCTGAAAGTTCTGTTCACTCGATTAGAAAATGTCTATGGTTTGAAGATCAAAAGAATTCGGAGTGATAATGGGACGGAGTTTAAAAATGCGTAGATGGATGCTCTTTGTGAAGATAAAGGAATTCATCATGAATACAGTGCTCCGTATACCCCTCAACAGAACAGTGTCGCAGAAAGGAAAAGCAGGACTCTAATTGAGGCGGCGAGAACAATGCTTGCGGATTCTAATCTTCCAGTAATGTTCTGGAATGAAGCCATATACGCAACATCTTATATACTGAATCGTGTGTTAAAAGTGAAGAAGTTTGGAAAAACTTCTTATGAACTACTGAACAGACGAAAGCCGAACTTAGAGTGTCTAGAACCATTTGGAGCACCGTGTACTATGCTTAATCCATCTGAGAAGTTTGCACCGAAAGCTGAAGAAGGATTCTTTGTTGGATATGCAACCCCGCTCAAACGGGTATTCAACAAACGAACTCGTCAGGTAGAGGAGTGGGCTAACGTTGAAGTTCAATGGTATACTCAGAACATACAGGGTAGCGGTCCAGATTTGATGTTTGATTACAAAGATTTCTTTGAATCATTCAATCTAGATGACTTGGTTGAAGAGGCTGTTTTAAGACTTTATTACGAGTGTGAAAACGCCGTAACATCACCGTTGGTGCGTCCGATCACCGTAACTCCTCCAACAGCTTCTAATGATGCCAATGTTCCTGCAGCAGAAGAAGTTTTCCAGGAAGCTTCCACAACTCTTAATTCATCAGAATCGAAAGATGATGATGATGTCACAAGTGAAGCTATTCTAGATCATATTATAGAGACACCGCCAGTGAACCCAAATACAAATGTTGCTTCATCATCTAATTTGGGTAATGATCTAGTTTCGACAGAGAATTTGACTACTCAAACGGGAGTGCAAGTACCTGATCATCCGGAATCTCAGATTCATTGTATTCACCCGCTCGAGCAAGTAATTGGTGATCCTGGTAGCAGTGTTATGACTAGAGGACAACTTCGGAAGGCAAACTCACCAGAAAATTTTGGCGCTCTAGCTTTATATGCAAAAATTCAGAAATCTGGTTGTCAGAATGACTGGTCTTTTGCTTGTTATGTTTCGCAGGTTGAGCCGCGAACATACAAGGATGCTCTTTTGGATGATGCTTGGGTAGAGGCAATGCAAGATGAGTTGTTGCAGTTTCAGAAACTGGGAGTGTGGACACTAACAGATTTACCTCTAGGAAGAAAGAAAATTGGAACCAAATGGGTTTTCAAGTGTAAAAAGGATGGCAGAGGTGTAATCGTAAGAAACAAAGCTAGACTGGTAGTTCAAGGTTTTCATCAAGTGGAAGGAATTGATTACAACGAGATTTATGCACCTGTGGCACGTTTAGAAGCAATTCGTATGTTTCTAGCGTTTGCCTCATATAAGAAATTCAAGGTGTATCAAATGGACGTTAAGAGTGCGTTTCTTTACGGTGTGGTTAAGAAAGAGGTTTACGTAGGTCAACCTCCCAGCTTCGAAGATCCTATCCACCGGGATAAGGTCTATGTTCTAAACAAAGCATTACACGGGTTGCACCAAGCTCCACGCCAATGGTATGAGGAGCTGAGCACGTACCTTCTATCCAAAGGATTCAAACGCGGTTTGGTAGACTGCACTCTGTTCACCAAAAGAACAGGGGATGACTTGCTTCTAGTCCAGATTTATGTTGATGACATTATTTTTGGATCTACTAACGAACTTTTGTGCAGAGAATTCAAAAAAGTGATGCATGAAAAGTTCGAGATGAGTGCGATGGGAGAAATGCAGTTTTTCCTCGGCCTGCAGGTGGAACAAAGACCAACGGGGATCTTTATTCACTAGAAAAATACGTTTCTGAAGTCTTGAGCCGATTCTAGATGGAAGATTCGAAGCCGATGGATACCCCGATCCAACCTAATCACGGGATTGGAGTGGACGCTAAGGGGGAACTGACTGTTCCTTTTACATACAGAGCAATCGTCGGATCTCTGATGTATCTCACCGCATCCAGACCAGATATAATGTTTGCTACATGTCTCTGTGCACGATGTCAGTCGAAGCCGAAACAGAGTCATCTCGTAGCTGTCAAACGAATCCTACGATATCTGAAGGGTTGTCCGTCAAGAAGACTATGGTACCCTAATGATGATAATTTTGACCTAATTACTTTTAGTGATGCAGATTGGGGTGGTTGTGACAAAGACAACAAATCCACAACGACTGGATGTCAATTTTTGGGGAGCAGGCTCGTGACCTGGCAGTGCAAGAAGCAGACGGCAGTCGCACTATCCACATGTGAAGTAGAATATGTGTCAGCTTCAAGTTGCTGCTCACAGGTTCTGTGGATTCAACAACAGATGGTCGATTACGGTTTGCAATTTCTTAAAACCCTTATTCACTGTGACAACGAAGCCGCAATTGCATTAACTAAAGACACCGTCAATCACTCAAAAGCTAAACACATCCGGATTAAGTATCACTTTATCCGTGATTTTTATGCTAAAGAGTTGATTGACATGGTTAAAATCCACACTGATTACCAACGTGCAGATCTTTTTACCAAAGCTTTCGATAGATCTTGATTCGAGTTTTTATTAAAAGCTAACGGTATAAAAGAGAAACAAGACTGATCATCACCTCTGTTTATCACTTTTAGTTTTTAGTTTTTACTGTTTTTCAAAAATCCAAAAACCCAAAAATATGTTTTACATTTTAGGGGGAGTTTTAGATTTTCAGAAAAATAACAAGTTAATAAATTTGCATAAATAAATTTGTGTATAAAATTTGTAGTAAAGACCATTGTTAAAAATACCTAGCAAAAATGGTAATTAACATTTTCATAGCAAAAATAGTGTATAAAAATCCATAAGCAAACATTTTTGTAGCAAATTCTATAGCAAACATTTTGGTATTAAGTAAATACAACCTTTATTGCTTATAGTATAATGTTTGTAAGTCATTTAGCGGTAAAATTGTCTTTCTACCTAAATATTAAATTGTTGAAAAAATTAATTTAAACATAATTATAAAATTGATGAGGAAGTTAACAATAATGTAGTGACTTTTTACATTCATAACCTCCATGTCTTTATTACGTTTGTATCAATGTTATAATCTCATAAATATTGGTCATATATTTGGTATCTAAATAATACTCTTCATATGCACTATCTTTCAATGTTTATAGCCGTATAAATAGTGGTCCTTTATTTGGTAACTAACTTGCTGTACTAACATGGAGGTCATGGGTTCAATACCCACTAACAACTAACATTGGAAGAAATTTGCCCGTTCAAAAAAAAAAAAAAAATTGGTATATGAAACATATCAATGAAAAAAGTTATCTTTTCCTTTATTCTTTCTTTCCATACATGATGTCTAGAGTCTTCTTCTAATGTTTATATAACTTGTACGTTGGTTGCTACTAGATTGTTATTTTCTAACACGTTATTAGCACGAGTTTTCTTGTTGCTCTTCGTTTTTTTTTCCACTTTGAATCCATAGTCTAACCTCGCCTTGTGCCGATACGTTTGCAAAACAATGTAAAAATATAACCGTCACATGTTTGTTGCTGTTATAGCCACTGGAATCAAAAGTGACTACAAATCACAATCAATCTAATCCATTTCCATTCACAATTCAAGTAATAAATACATACCTTTTTCTTTGTAATGTATATACATAAAATACGAAAGAACAATTTCAGACACATTTACTGATTTGTGTAAATTTTTTCTTCAATTTTAGATTACTTTTTTTTTATTCAGACACACCTTATTTCCCTTGCAAAATTGGTTATGTTGTATTTTTTTTAATGATTTTTGTATGGTAGGATTTAGATAAAAAAAAATGGTTGTTTTATTATAGCTATCTAATAATCAATCAAAATTTTAGTAGCATAATTTGTTCCCATGATTGGTTGCTAATCATAATTTGAGTATAGAAGGTGATGGGGGTGGGGGTTGCTTGATAATATAAGTATTGCAAATGGAGGCCAACGATTTTAATGGTCTGTCGTTTCTCTTTTATTGTTAATCTCAAATACTATTATTATTTTTTAAAAGCCTATTGTTTTTCACTCAAATTGAATGAATTAGTAATTGGGATTTTATTAAAAAATTTTGAATTCCGGTCTGGTTCATTCGGAGCTTGAAATGTTTTGAATTTTTTAATTTAGAAGGTAGATATAAAATAAAGATATGGAAATGTTTATTAATATTGTTTTTCACTCAAATTGAATGAATTAGTAATTGAGATTTTATTAAAAAATTTTGAATTCCGGTCTGGTTCATCCGGAGCTTGAAATGTTTTGAATTTTTTAATTTAGGGTCGCTAACGGGCTCAGTCGTTGACAAGCCCGAACAGGTCGAAACAGTCTGCATTGCTAACGTGCCCGGTCGGGTCAAAACGATTTCGGTTGCTAACGGGCCCGGCCGAGTCGAAACGGTCTTGGTCGCTAATGGGTCTGGTCAGGTCAAAACAGTCCTGGTCACTACTGGGCCCGGCCGGGTCATAACTGTCCGGGTTGTTAAAAATTTTATTTTTAAGTTTATTTTTGTTTTTTTAATTTTAATTTTTTTTTTACTTTTTTTAATTTTTTTTTACTTTTTTACCTTTTTATTACTATTTGAATTTTTTTTTTTAAATTTTAATCTATTTTGATGTTAACCTATCCTAATCCAAACCGTCTAGACCCAAACGCATCCTAACCCATTTTTTTAATCTACCTATCTTGACCCAAACCCATCCTGACCCAACAATCAACCCAACCCAACCTACCCATTTCGCCATCCATAGCTCTTAGTTTGAAGCAAGGTGAAATGGAATATGCTAGGTAGGTTCATATATAAAGAGCCTAATAGTGGGATTGGGTTTTGAAGTTGGGTCAAAGTGACGTTTTTAGTGGGAGGCAAATTGGGGTAGTCAAAGGCTTATGTATTAGTTTAGGTATGACCATTATAGTGTTAACTTTGGTTTATTCTACTTAATTAACTAGTTTATCTTCATGCTCCATGCATGCATGTAACATATCTTTCTTTTTAACCATATCAAGGTACTTTTTTCACATTGTGAGTATTGAATTCATACACTACACATACTAACTTGCACACATTTATTAGTTTGTCTTATTATTCTTTAAATTCCCATGTATTCTTTTGACCCAAAACAAAACTAACCTACCCAACAAAGAAATTAGCTAATAACATATGATCTTGTGTGGGTTTATTCTTCACTATAATATAAAGTTATCAAATCTCTGATGTTTTTATATATATTTAGCACGTATATATATATATATATAGGGTTAGGATACTTTGAAAACTCGTGTGAGTTACGAGAACCATAGGAACTCTTGTGGACCTTTGATCTTCTCAATCCAATGGTTGAGATTAAATCTTGAGATGTTTTGTCATGACTTGCTAATTAATTTATATTATGAATATTTTAATATAATAAAGTACATCAAGGGGTGTTTTGGTAAAAACACTATGGAAAGAGAAATAATTAATATAATATTATACTAATTTTTTATTTAATTATTCAAAATATCAAAATTTTTATTATATATTATTTTTTTTAAATCCTTTAAATTTTTATAACAAATAATCAGATGAATGACGAGGATGATTTACACTAGTGTAATTATTTACACATGTGTAAATCTACCATGAATTACACGGGTATAATTATTTTACACCAGTGTAAAAACCAACAAAAGACATCTACCAGCAAAAGCATCTATACATTCTGTCACACCCTCAAATTACCACTTGCGGGGTTTTACCACGAGGCGCATGACAAACCGGGATCCAAACCAACGATCACAATAAACAACACTATATGAAGTACGTAAACCCAAAAACATAATTTCATAAGCGGAAGCATTTAAAGAATTTAATCTCTACAACTCAGTGTTCCCAAGTATCCAAGACACTTATTACAAAACGTGCACTAAAATCTAGACGCCAATGCAGACCCGTGCGCCTAGTCCCGTTCATTGCTACCTTAGCGACCTGAGAAAAACATGCCAAAAAGGTGTCAACATATAATGCTGGTGAGTTCACAGGTTTGTTCAAAAATGTTATCCAAGTGTTACCATGTCCATACTATATCAATGCTACCAAGTACGCTAGCTAGGCGTAAGTTTTATTACTACTACGATTGGAAACCATTACTGGACACGTTTAGCAATGTTTAGCATGTTTAGCAGCCCGTAATGTTCAGCACGATAATGTTCCTGTTCGAGACAATATGCACCCGCCCGGCCCTCCAAGCCGACGAGTGGGGCAGGTCACGCCCAATAGATCTATCCACATTTCCCCCGTTGTGCAAACCCGCACATTCATGGTTTCCCCCGGGACTTTCCAAAAGATCGTATAGCAATATAAAGTTAAAACCATAGTATGACATATGTTACTAAAACTGTTTAGCGCATGTTTTCTCCCCCAAAAGTTAAAGTAGTAAAAGTGGGGCCGTGAACTCACCTTAAGTAGCGTTCTTCAAATATAAGTAAAGATGTTTAGCCCTTGATAATCCCTCTACCGGAGATCTATCAAAATGTTCACATAAGTGCTCCGACTAATAACCATAAGGTTATCTAGTCCCCGATTGTCCAGATCATAACCAAGTATGTTTTAAAACGTGTTTAAATGTTTAACCGACACACTAGACCGACCCGACATCCCGTTGGTGACCCATTACCCTAACTAATCAAGTACACACAGATTACACGCAAGGTTCAAGCATAAAACACTTAGTTCGTATAAAAAATCTCATTTTTGTTATCGTAGGGTCGAACGTAGCTTGGAGTGGTCGAAGGTGACTTTGATTGGTCGAATGTGGCCTTGAACTTCCACCTTCGCCCCTTTGTGGTTCGTTCGCCCCTTTAGTTTCCAGGTTCGACCCTGGAGAACCACCTTCGCCCGTTCGACTGGTCGAAGGTGCTCCAGGTTCGACCCTGCTGTATAATTTTTCCCAAAAACGCGTCAAAAATGTCCGAAAACATTACGAAACACCATGAGTTACAGCAGTCAAGCATCATTAACATATTCCTACGAATCCCTACCGATTTTACCCCAAAATCTATCCGTTTTACAAGTTTCCTAAAATAGTATATTATGGAGATGTCACATCATCATGCATGAAATCATTACCCAATTAGGAAACTTTCTGAAATTAATTAATCATCAGCTCAACATACTCAAATCATCATGAACAAGAAACCCCCTATCATAACTCTATCATTACCATCAAAAACAAGCCCTAAATCTAACTAAAAATTCCTTTAATCGACAGAACACCATCAACAATCAATTTTAACATGTTTCAATCATAACTCACCATTAATAACAGTCCTAGGTTGTTGTCATATCATCTATATAGCAAGTAATCGTCAAACAATGCATAATACCACATTAACACATGTTAATTTGCATAAAACTCATTGTTTATGAATAGGTTTTGGTTAGGAAGATATTAGGAAGGTTTTTACCCATAAAACATGTTGATATCAGATCTGGACTCTTGGGGTTTAGATGAAAACAAGTCAAAATTGTTTAAAAAGGATTTGAAATGAAGAACACACCTTAGATCTTCACTTGTAATGATTTAGAGAGTTAGGTTATGAAAAACAAGCTCAAAAACTCCTTCCCCAATGATAATAGTTGTTAGAGAGTGTTTAGAGGCGTTTAGGGTTTGTGAAATGGTGAAAAATGACTAAGGATGGTATTTATACCAGGTCCAGGTTCGCCCCTTTTATATGGTCGAATGTGGAACTTTTCCACATTCGCCCCTTTGTAATGGTCGAATGTGGAATCTTTCCACATTCGCCCACTTTGTTTCTACATTCGCCCACTTTCTCAAGTTCCATTTCCACATTCGCCCACTTTCCACTTTCAGGTCATCAGCACTTTTTAACACATGTTAACTTTTTCCAGATTTCCAGTTTGTCGTGTTTAACGCATTCTAACACATCTTAACACATAAGCATGCATCCATAGTCTATACTTAGCATATTTAGGCACGTATAATCATTTGTACATCGTTTAAGCAAGTATAAGTATACAATCCACCACACGACCCATAATCTACACATATACTTAATTAGTTCATGTAATGTCACCAACAACGGAACCCGGTACTAGTGTATTCCCCAAAATGACTCCCAATGATCCTCCAGATCATTGAACCCTGGACAATCCTAATCTGACCCGACTCAACTAACCCAGTTAAGTTTGTTTATAAACGTTTCTCACTAAGGTAGACTTAGATGTTACTATTATGTTTAAGCCGAACATGCCGGGTGTCACATCATCCCCACGTTGAAAGAATTTTCGTCCCGAAAATTGCACGAAGCCCAAAAAAAAATGAAACAGACGAAAAGGAAGAAAACGAAAAGAAAAGTTACCGGTTGTCACATCATCCCCACGTTGAAAGGGAATCTCGCCCCGAGATTCACTCTGCTTCAGTAGTAACATGCCTGGACTCGAACGCGCGCTTCGGAAAGAGATGAGGGTACTTAGCCTTCATCTGGTCTTCTCGTTCCCACGTGAACTCCGGTCCACGATCCGAGTTCCAACGAACTTTAACGATGCGGATTTTACTCCGCCGAAGGCTACGGATCTTGTAATCCAGAATCTCCACGGGTTCCTCCACAATGCGAAGACGATCATCAACCTTGATCTCTTCCAGTGGTACAACAAGAGATTCGTCAGCCAAACACTTCCTTAAGTTAGACACATGGAAGACGTTATGAACATTACCGAGCTCCATCGGTAAATCAAGTCTGTACGCCACCGGCCCAATCCGTTCCAGGATTGCGAACGGTCCGACATAACGAGGGTTAAGCTTGCCACGCTTTCCAAAGCGTATGACGCCCTTCCATGGTGAAACTTTCAGAAGCACCTTGTCCACAACCTGGAACTCTAGTGGTTTGCGACGGCGATCGGCATAGCTCTTCTGACGATCCCGTGCAGCTGCCAAACGGTTACGGATCTGTACGATTTTCTCCGAAGTTTCGTACACCAGTTCCGGGCCAGTGAGCTGACTCTCGCCCACCTCGGCCCAACACAAGGGAGATCGGCATTTCCGTCCATACAGAGCTTCGAACGGAGCTGCCCCGATACTGGAGTGGTAGCTGTTGTTGTAGGAGAACTCCACCAACGGCAGGTGAGTCTCCCAACCCTTGCCAAAATCGATGACACATGCCCGCAGCATGTCCTCCAGTGTTTGTATCGTCCGCTCACTCTGACCGTCAGTTTGCGGATGATAAGCCGTACTCATATCCAGCTGAGTACCCAAGGCCTTATGAAGAGCCTTCCAGAAACGCGAAGCAAAGCGGGAGTCACGATCAGAAATGATAGAAACAGGCACCCCGTGCCGAGAGACCACCTCCTTAAGGTAGAGTCGAGCCAACCACTTGAGTCCATCCGTTTCCTTAATAGGTATGAAGTGTGCCGATTTCGTCAACCGGTCGACGATCACCCAAATCATGTCACAACCACTTGGTGATCTCGGTAGTTTGGTGACGAAATCCATCGTGATCCGCTCCCACTTCCATTCTGTAATCTCAGGTTGCTGTAGAAGACCAGACGGCTTCTGATACTCCACCTTGACCTTAGCACAGGTCAAGCATTTGCTCACATAGGAGGCTATATCGGCCTTCATGTTCGGCCACCAATACAGTATCTTCAGATCCTGATACATCTTATCGGAGCCTGGATGAATAGAATACCGGGATTTGTGAGCCTCGTCCAAGACAAGCTCCCGTAATCCCCCGAGTAAAGGAACCCAAACACGCCCAGCGAAGTAGTGTAGGCCATCAGACCTAAGCTCAAGATGTTTGTCCGCACTGTGCATCGTTTCGGCCTTAAGGTTTTCCTCCTTTAAGGCATCCACCTGAGCCGAACGGATCCGGTCAGGCAAGGAGGAATGAATGGTAAGCTGCAAGGCTCGGACACGCCGAGGCTTTGCCGACTCCTTCCTGCTCAAGGCATCCACCACAACGTTTGCCTTGCCAGGATGGTATTTGATCGCACAGTCGTAATCGTTCAAGAGTTCAACCCAACGACGCTGCCGCATGTTTAACACTTTCTGGTCGAAAATATGCTGGAGACTCTTGTGATCGGTGTATACTTCACACTTGGTACCGTACAAGTAATGTCTCCAGATTTTCAACGCAAATACTACTGCACCCAGCTCCAAGTCGTGAGTAGTATAGTTCTTCTCGTGAACCTTGAGTTGACGAGAAGCATAAGCGATAACCTTCCCACGTTGCATTAACACGCAACCGAGACCCCGAATCGAAGCATCACAGTACACAACGAAATCATCCGTTCCTTCGGGTAAGGATAAGATAGGAGCAGAACATAGTTTAAGCTTCATCATCTGAAATGCTGATTCCTGTGGTTCGTCCCAGTCGAACTTTCGGTCCTTCTGGGTGAGAGCAGTGAGGGGTTGAGCGATCTTCGAAAATCCCTCGATAAAACGCCGGTAGTAACCTGCAAGACCTAGGAATTGCCGCACCTCAGATGGCGTCTTTGGTGCTTCCCAGTCTTTAATAGCTTCGATCTTAGCCGGATCGACGTGAATTCCCAGTTCATTCACCACATGCCCTAGGAATTGAACTTCCCGCAACCAGAAATCACACTTTGAGAACTTAGCATACAACTGCTCCCGTCTCAAAAGTTCCAATACCAACCGCAGATGTTCCTCATGATCTGCCTTGTTATTGGAATAAATCAGAATGTCATCACTGAACACGATGACGAACTTATCAAGGTACGGTTTACAAACGCGGTTCATCAAATCCATGAACACCGCCGGTGCGTTAGTGAGACCGAAAGGCATGACCAGGAACTCAAAATGGCCATAACGAGTGCGAAAAGCAGTCTTCTGAATGTCAGCCTCCCTGACGCGCAGCTGGTGATAACCGGACCGCAAGTCAATCTTCGAGTAGTAGCTGGAGCCCTGAAGCTGGTCAAAGAGATCATCAATGCGAGGGAGAGGATAACGATTCTTGATGGTCACTTTGTTCAGCTCACGGTAATCAATACACATACGAAGGCTCCCATCCTTCTTCTTCACAAACAAAATAGGAGCTCCCCACGGGGACGAGCTCGGTCGAATGAAACCCTTTTCCAAGAGTTCCTGTAACTGGCTGGATAACTCTTGCATCTCGGGAGGTGCAAGACGATACGGAGCTCGAGCAATAGGAGCTGCGCCCGGAGCAAGATCAATACCAAACTCAACCTGACGATGGGGAGGAAGACCAGGCAAATCATCAGGAAATACATCAGAAAAGTCGCGAACCACCGGAATATCCTCGATCTTCTTCTCATCATCAGTAGAAACGTTAACAAGTGCCAGAATGGCCGAACAGCCCTTTCGAAGATACTTACGGGCTTTCATGCTGGAAATGATACTCAGCGGAGCACCGCTTTTCTCGCCGTGGACCGAAAGAATCTCTCCATCGGGGAGAGGGATCCGAATAACCTTGTCAAAGCAAACAATCTCCGCACGATACAATGATAACCAATCCATGCCCACAACGACATCGAAACTACCCAGAGGTACAGGCATAAGGTCAATGGGGAATGACAGACCCGACAGTTCCAAGTGACACTCCCTAAGGATATGAGTCGCCTCGATGTTCTTACCGTTAGCCAATTCTATTAAGTACTTAGCCTCTAAAGGTGTGGGTACTACATCTAGCAATTGACTAACACCCACAGATACGAAACTCTTATCGGCACCCGAATCAAATAAAACAGAAACATAGCGATTGTTGAGAAGGAACGTACCGGTAACTGTGTCTGGATCCTGCCTAGCCTCTGCAGACCCAATGACGAAAGCACGCGCAGTCCTGCCTCCGCCGCCGTTCCCGTTACCGTTCCCGCCCCTCCCGTTATTGCCCTGCTTCAGTTTGGGACAATCACGCTTGAAATGTCCCGTGTCACCACAGTTGTAACACCCCTGTCTCCCCTGAGTCCCCTGAGCAGCAGGAGCAGGAGTAGCCGCAGGAGTCTGAGTTGGGGTGAGCGCCACCTTGCAATCCTTAGCATGGTGCCCCAACTGGTGGCACCGATGACAACGAGCTCGATCACAATTCCCAGAATGGTGAAAGCCACACTTGTTACACTTGGGATGCTTCCCAACGTATCCACCTGTCTTCTGCGCTGAAGACGACCCAGATCCATCAAACTTCTTGGCCGGTTGAGACGGCGCCGGCACTGCACTCTTACCCACGTTCTCCCATTTCCTCTTGTTGCCTTCAGAACCCTTCACAGTCGAACCCTTGGGAGGTAAAACACCCTCCAAAATCTTCATGTTGGTCATCTTATGTGCAGAACGGACGACCTCAGCCAGTGTGGGTAGGTTCCCAGCAGCTACTAACCCAGCAATCTCCGGCACCAACCCAGAGATGTAATGCTCAATCCTACGGTACTCAGGTGTGTGCATGTCAGGACACAACACCGCCAACTCATTGCGTCGCACGGTATACTCCTCAATCTCGAACCCCACCATCTTGTAGTTCCAGACATCATGCTCCAACTTCTGCACTTCCTCCCTGGGACAGTACTCGCTCTTCAGTAGCCGAACAAAATCCGCCCAAAGCATAGCATGAGCTTCCCCCAAGCCCATGTTCTGCGTAGTAGCATTCCACCATGACAAAGCAGGACCCTCAAATGTCGCGGTGGCATACTTGACCCGGTCCTCAACAGGACAGTTACACATCAAGAAAACAGATTCAACCTTCTCCAACCATCGGAGCAGTCCCACTGCCCCTTCAGTCCCTGCGAAGTTATGGGGCTGGCAGTCCCTAAACTTCTTGTAGGAACACTGGGGTGGAGGTGGGTTGACAACAGCACCTGAAACACGACACAAAGGTAAACCATAAAGGAAACATGACACCCAAGAATGAAACAAGGCAGGTAAGAACCAACTTACCACCCAGAGCATTGTGCCCAGCCTGGAAAGCAGCCAAGGCTATGTTCACTTGCTGTTGAAGCAAGTTGTTCAGCTCTGCTTGGGTCATGTTGATGTTACCACGACCGCCACCACGGCCACCGCCGCCACGACCACCACCACGTGCGCCCGACATGATCTGACAAATCAGAAATCGAGAGATTCAGATTCACTGCTAGTGTCAACCACTAGTAGCTAGAAAAGTTATGTCTAGACCCAATCCAGGACTATGCATCCAAGTTCAGAGTCCACTTGGATTCTCATGCATTTCAGTTTATGATTTCGTGTGCACCCGAAATGATAAACTGCTCTACATGATCCTCCAAGCTTTCCCTAAGCTTGAACTCAAGTCGCCGAATGTCGGCATCTAGCATCATGCTATCACAAGCATAAGTGTGCAAGATAATGTGTAAGCAAGTGCGTCTATTGGGGCACGGAAGGGAGATGTCCGAATCCTGGACAGACCTCGAGAGTACGCAAGACTACCCCAATATACGACACTGCCGTGCAATAACCAACGAGTCAACTCCTTCTCCTTCAAACCCCGAAGAAGAACATAAGAGTGTATAAAGCCAAGAGTGAGGACGGATGATGTAACAGAGAAGTGCGATGATGATGTAAAGACATCCCGACAAAGTTAGTACATGTTCCAGACCGACTCAAGTATGTGACCGTCTAATGTGTGCGACTCGGCTATAGACTAGACTCTAAATGCAGTCCTAGTTCACTATAACCATTGGCTCTGATACCAATCTGTCACACCCTCAAATTACCACTTGCGGGGTTTTACCGCGAGGCGCATGACAAACCGGGATCCAAACCAACGATCACAATAAACAACACTATATGAAGTACGTAAACCCAAAAACATAATTTCATAAGCGGAAGCATTTAAAGAATTTAATCTCTACAACTCAGTGTTCCCAAGTATCCAAGACACTTATTACAAAACGTGCACTAAAATCTAGGCGCCAATGCAGACCCGTGCGCCTAGTCCCGTTCATTGCTACCTTAGCGACCTGAGAAAAACATGCCAAAAAGGTGTCAACATATAATGCTGGTGAGTTCACAGGTTTGTTCAAAAATGTTATCCAAGTGTTACCATGTCCATACTATATCAATGCTACCAAGTACGCTAGCTAGGCGTAAGTTTTATTACTACTAGGATTGGAAACCATTACTGGACACGTTTAGCAATGTTTAGCATGTTTAGCAGCCCGTAATGTTCAGCACGATAATGTTCCTGTTCGAGACAATATGCACCCGCCCGGCCCTCCAAGCCGACGAGTGGGGCAGGTCACGCCCAATAGATCTATCCACATTTCCCCCGTTGTGCAAACCCGCACATTCATGGTTTCCCCCGGGACTTTCCAAAAGATCGTATAGCAATATAAAGTTAAAACCATAGTATGACATATGTTACCAAAACTGTTTAGCGCATGTTTTCTCCCCCAAAAGTTAAAGCAGTAAAAGTGGGGCCGTGAACTCACCTTAAGTAGCGTTCTTCAAATATAAGTAAAGATGTTTAGCCCTTGATAATCCCTCTACCGGAGATCTATCAAAATGTTCACATAAGTGCTCCGACTAATAACCATAAGGTTATCTAGTCCCCGATTGTCCAGATCATAACCAAGTATGTTTTAAAACGTGTTTAAATGTTTAACCGACACACTAGACCGACCCGACATCCCGTTGGTGACCCATTACCCTAACTAATCAAGTACACACAGATTACACGCAAGGTTCAAGCATAAAACACTTAGTTCGTATAAAAAATCTCATTTTTGTTATCGTAGGGTCGAACGTAGCTTGGAGTGGTCGAAGGTGACTTTGATTGGTCGAATGTGGCCTTGAACTTCCACCTTCGCCCCTTTGTGGTTCGTTCGCCCCTTTAGTTTCCAGGTTCGACCCTGGAGAACCACCTTCGCCCGTTCGACTGGTCGAAGGTGCTCCAGGTTCGACCCTGCTGTATAATTTTTCCCAAAAACGCGTCGAAAACGTCCGAAAACATTACAAAACACCATGAGTTACAGCAGTCAAGCATCATTAACATATTCCTACGAATCCCTACCGATTTTACCCCAAAATCTATCCGTTTTACAAGTTTCCTAAAATAGTAAATTATGGAGATGTCACATCATCATGCATGAAATCATTACCCAATTAGGAAACTTTCTGAAATTAATTAATCATCAGCTCAACATACTCAAATCATCATGAACAAGAAACCCCCTATCATAACTCTATCATTACCATAAAAAACAAGCCCTAAATCTAACTAAAAATTCCTTTAATCGACAGAACACCATCAACAATCAATTGTAACATGTTTCAATCATAACTCACCATTAATAACAGTCCTAGGTTGTTGTCATATCATCTATATAGCAAGTAATCGTCAAACAATGCATAATACCACATTGACACATGTTAATTTGCATAAAACTCATTGTTTATGAATAGGTTTTGGTTAGGAAGATATTAGGAAGGTTTTTACCCATAAAACATGTTGATATCAGATCTGGACTCTTGGGGTTTAGATGAAAACAAGTCAAAATTGTTTAAAAAGGATTTGAAATGAAGAACACACCTTAGATCTTCACTTCTAATGATTTAGAGAGTTAGGTTATGAAAAACAAGCTCAAAAACTCCTTCCCAAATGATAATAGTTGTTAGAGAGTGTTTAGAGGCGTTTAGGGTTTGTGAAATGGTGAAAAATGACTAAGGATGGTATTTATACCAGGTCCAGGTTCGCCCCTTTTATATGGTCGAATGTGGAACTTTTCCACATTCGCCCCTTTGTAATGGTCGAATGTGGAATCTTTCCACATTCGCCCACTTTGTTTCTACATTCGCCCACTTTCTCAAGTTCCATTTCCACATTCGCCCACTTTCCACTTTCAGGTCATCAGCACTTTTTAACACATGTTAACTTTTTCCAGATTTCCAGTTTCTCGTGTTTAACGCATTCTAACACATCTTAACACATAAGCATGCATCCATAGTCTATACTTAGCATATTTAGGCACGTATAATCATTTGTTCATCGTTTAAGCAAGTATAAGTATACAATCCACCACACGACCCATAATCTACACATATACTTAATTAGTTCATGTAATGTCACCAACAACGGAACCCGGTACTAGTGTATTCCCCAAAATGACTCCCAATGATCCTCTAGATCATTGAACCCTGGACAATCCTAATCTGACCCGACTCAACTAACCCAGTTAAGTTTGTTTATAAACGTTTCTCGCTAAGGTAGACTTAGATGTTACTATTATGTTTAAGCCGAACATGCCGGGTGTCACACATTCGAATTACACCACTGCAAAATGCCCCACAAACATCAACAAAAACATCTATACATTCGAACTACACCACTGTAAACAACCAAAAACATCTATATATTCAAAAACACCAACGTAAAAACATAGTTAGGTCATGTTTGACCCGTTTGAGATTTTATACATTTACAAGCAAATGTGTTGAAGTTGCAACCTCAACACAAAAATATAAGATACAATATTTAATGTATGTTACTTTGTTTACATTGTCACATGGTGTTGAAGCTGAAATCTAAGAAAGGTTTAAAGGCAAAGGATATGTTATTGGACTCCTCAAAGAAGTTATCTTTACTCATATTATCATTATTGTTGCCATTTGGAGCAAACTGAAACTTCCCAGTTGTTGGAGATGGAAGAACCTGCAGAAGAACCAATTGAGACCATTAAAAGGCATGAAAACATCTATACATTCAAAAACCCAAACATGCCTTTACACCAAAAAAATATACAACCTACATCTAAAAAACTAACTCTACAAAAATCTTATCCACTAACTCAAACAAATTACACTAGTGTAAATTTTCAAAAACATTGGTGTAACCCCAAAATGTTGGTGTAATCCCAAAATGTTTATTAGAATGCTAAAGCAAAAAGCACCAAAAAAAACACTACAAAAAGAATGACCATGAAAACATGCTTTTGTTTCAACTCTTTGAAAACATGCACACCTTTTTTCCATCAAAAACACCGGTGCAAAGGAATGACCACTACAAAAGAAATCCATGAAAACAAAACACACATTCACCAGTGTAAAATGCAAATTTCCATAAAAAAATTAAAACCCAACAGAATCCATGAATACAAAACAAAAACAACTACAAAAAGGATCTACACAAAATAATAATAATAATAATAATAATAATAATAATAATAATAATAATAATAATAATAATAATAATAATAATAATAATACCATATCATCATCAGACCATGGTCGCCTACCCTTCACCACCGTCACCTCCGCCCCTTGTCAGGCTTCACCACCACAACCATCATCATAACCAAACACCGCCACACCCCTACCGTCTGCCCTGTTTCAGACCTCCGGATCTGTTCACCACCATCATCATCAAACCCCCTGTTCACCACCACCATCATCAAACACCCTGTTCACCACCACCATCGAAACCCCACCACCACCACATTTAAGATCCCAAAACCTCCAATGATCAGATTTATTCAGATCTATTCATCGTCCCCAGATCTATTCAGATCCATTCACCCACCTTCGAAAAATCCCACCGTCGTCTTCTTGTTCATCGTCCCCGGACCGTCGTCGAACCAAACCCCATGTTTCATCGTCAAAAAAGACCACCACCACCGTCGAGCACCACATGCAAAAACCAAACCCCTGCACCGTCGAACACCACCACCGTCAAACAACACCTGTGTCGTCGTCTTCCTGATTATTATTCTTATTATTATTATTATTATTTAGAGAGAGAGAACAAGAGAGATAGACAGAGGTGTGTGTGTGTGTGAGAGAGAGAGAGAGTTTGAGAGATGAAATGAAATTAAAAAAAAATCTGCATGTTTTTATTAAAAGGTGTGAGGTGGGGGTGGGGTGGGGTGGGGTAGGGGAAATGGTATTTGACACAAATGCCCTTTAATAAAAAACATTAACTAGCTTATGTGTCATGATATTATTGGACTAGGGGAGTTCTCAAGTTCTCGCAACTCAGAGGAGTTTTCAAAATATCCGAATCCTATATATATATATATAGGAAAAAGATCAAATAGGAACCATGAGCCTAGTTAGAAACTTAGGAACCAATCTGAGCCATTCATCTTTGATCTTGATCTAGGGGGTAGTTATGTAATTAGACAATTAAATATTATATTTTAATTTAATTAAAAGTTTTATATATGGCAGTTAATTATCTTCCTGCAATTAATATGCAAGTTTTTTTTTGACTTTCCTTAAATCTCTCAACCTATTATCATCTCTAATCCCAAATCAAAAAAAAAAAAAAAAATCACGTTCGATTGAATTCCATTGAATCGAAATAACTTCCAGCCGAATTCAGAAGATTTAAATTGATTGAATTGAAAAAATTTCGATTTAAAAGAATCTAAAATCGGCCAACGATTCAAATTTCCAAGTTATGGATAATAATTCTATACATGAAAACATTTAATCATAATCTCGTGTGATAGAAGATCATATAACCGTTGTATATATGTGTTTGATGATGATGATAAATGAACAAAAAAAACTGATATACACCAATGTAGACTTCAAAACGAATATACACCAATGTATATCTGTGTTGATGATGAATGAAAAACGAATATACACCAATGTATATCTGTGTTGATGATGATGAATGAAAAAACCAATATACACCAATGTATATCTGTGTTGATGATGTTGAATGATGATGAATGAAAAAACGGAAATACACCAATGTATATCTTGTGTTGGTGATGATGATGAATGAAAAAACGAATATACACCAATGTACACTGTTGTATATATACCAAGATATAATTTTAATAGTATATACAATAAATACGTTTGGGTATACCAAAAACACTAATTTGTTGTTTCCAAATATACATGAGTTTCTTATTAATTACCTAATAAATGATATTGAACAAAAGACATTAATACCCCTTTATTAAAATAACAATTAATTAAAGTTTTACTTATTTACAATCATGCCATTGAGGATGGATGGCTCAGATTGGTTCCTATAGTTCCTACTTAAGGGTTGGTTCCTATTTGAACTCTACCCTATATATATATATATATATATATATATATATATATATATATATATATATATATATATATATATATATATATATATATATATATATATATATATATATATATATATATATATATATATAACGAGGACTAGTAGGAAACCCGCGCGATGCGGCGGCGGAAACAATTCACAATATGATACTCATTTTTCGTAAGTTTATCAATCGTCTCGTGATATGTTATATAGTACTTGAGTTAGTTACTCGTGTAATATGTTACAACTTAATTAAGTTAACTTATTAATCGTCTCGTGCTACATCTGATGTGCGTATTTATTCTTATGTTAATATGAAATAGACAAATAAATAGATGTGCATTTTTATCAAGCAATATAAAGAATGCTCTCCTTTCAACAGCGACCGACCATATGCAATTTTCGCAAACAAATAATACAGAATACCAAAGTCTATGTTGCATGAGATGCAAGAATTCTTCAACAATGTCACGGTTTTCCGCTATCGGTTGCATAAAATATACCTACAATAATATGATGTGTAAAAAAATATAACACAATAAATAAAAAAACCAAAATTATAGGTACTCATTAAAAAAAAACATAAAGTCAATCGATCATCAAGTCTAAAAAGCACCGATTTTATATCCTACTGCTGCAATGGATGAGCAGTTAGGCCAAGCAATATGATCCCTTCATGTATCTAGACATCATTAGGCATGTTAGTGGTAGATCTTATGCATAAGAACACCAAGAAAAAAGTAAATGATTCTTCCACATGAATCGATTAGGTACGAAATCTCTAATTGATAACCAAACATAAATAACGATGTAAAACTGCTTTCTTGTATTGATTTGGACATAGTTTGGTTACAATTGAGAAGATGTATAAATGAATTAGGTTTATACAGGGGTTCTCATACATATGGCACTTCATGCATATGAGTTGATCCAAATAACCAATAACCAAACTCTAGTCTAAACCAATACAAACAAGACTGATATTGTCTAGTTGAGATCTTTAAGTTATTGACACTAAAAGTGTACTCACAATAAGCTTATTTTCAAATATTGTTATTCAAAACTATGAAAAACCAATTGACTCTTCTTATTTTCAAAGATTGTTATTTATCAAATTGTAAAAAATTTCAAGGCAGATCTAACCATATAACTTATTTGGTTCGACAGTTGTCACAGGCATGTTGTATACACAATTTAATTGGATGGTTCTTCACGTGTTCAATAAATGAAAAACATGAAAAAAATTTGAAAAGGTTGTTGCTCCAATTTATAGGTTAATTAATTCATATTCGTAATATAAGGTTCGTAAATGAACATAAATATAAAAAGTTTGTTGATGTTGTTCATGGTATGATAAATCATGCAGAGAATTGGAAAAACAAACTGAAGAAATCGAGGAAGAAGGTGAAGAAAACTTTAGTTATTTATGCCTTGCAAGGTGTGCTCAAATAAATTTAAAAAAGAACCAAAAAAAAAAAAAAAAAAAAAGGAAACGAACTTTGTAAACAGAACAGGTTAGCATGTAGTTTTCAACTTAATGGTGTTGAAATTCTTAGAGTAGTTAATAAATATTTAAGTCATAGTTTATATAGTGGAGTCAAAGCTTAAGTAGCTAAGTTAATAACAACATAAGATTAAAAGTTGCAGATAATAAACAAATAATAATTGATGTATAATAAACATCTAGTGCACATCAACATATACGCTTCAAATTTGGCTTGTGTAATCTGATTAACAAATATGCTTATAATTTGACATTCAAAAAAAATATGCTTATAATTTGACATTTATTTTATCACTTCCAAGGTTATGCATATTAGATATTGTTATTACAGAATCTGAGGGTGAGCAGAGCTTTAGTAGAGCGAGTATGATAAAGTGAGAGGGTGAGCATCGCATTTCAACAAGCCTGGCCGCTTTTCATCAATTATATATATTATAGGAAACCTTGCTGCACTCTAAAGAGGTCTGTTAGAGACAAAAGTAAAAATACAAATTAACCGGTTTAACATGAAAGCGACCTGTCCTATGGAAGAGAAAAAGTTAAAAAAAAATACAGATTAGAACACTAAAATGGGTCTGAAGAATTTGGGTAAAGAAAAGATGGAGTAGGAAAACCTTACACACATTTAAATTTTTTATCTTTAACAGGAGGTAATAAATTTTTATCTATTTCAGGTAGGTCAATTTGAAATTTGCAAGGTCTGGTTCAGAGTTTAGAACTTGAAACTGGTGTCGTGTAAACCGAACCAGCTGTTTAACATTTATTATTATTTTTTTATTTTAAAAACATAAAGCTGTGTGTGTATTATTATAATAATGAACAATCCTTATATTTTTATGAACATTGAATACAACATTTGCATTTTTTGCCATCTAAAAGATGAAATCTTCTAATTCATTTCATATATATGTATACGTAATACATAGATCAACACAAATTCATCTTATTTAACCATCAATGACCAATAATAATAGTTAAGGAAACACTAAAAAAAAGACTACCAAGTAAAGAATTTTGATGTTTTTTGTGCACAAATGGATTTACCCAGTCCATAAGTGCAAATAAGCAATTGTTTGACATGGAATTGGTTAAAGAAATAATTAAGTTAGGTGGTGGTATGGAAACAAGAACAAAGGAGACGATTCACCAACCACATATTTCTTTGAATTTTATCAAAATTGAATAAAGGTTGAGGACCAATACGGAGGATATGGCGTAGGTTAGTGGTTTAGGTGTAGATAGAGTCCAGTCCAAATATCATCGCATTTTCATATGTGCATATTGAAAGAATGATTAAGTGAAAGACGACATCAAGCTAAACCTACAAGTTAAAAGAAAAGTTCAATTACCTAAAAAATATGTGCATATTGAAAGAATGATTAAGTGAAAGGCGACATCAAGCTAAACCTACAAGTTAAAAGAAAAGTACAATTACCTAAAAAATTCCCCTCAATGATATAGAAGTAGAGGCCACTCCTAGACCACCCACATGTAAAAAACACCCCATTGGTTAGATTGTCGATTCCGATATGATTCCAGAAAAGTTATTTGCATAAACAAGGCTGCAAGAAACACTATTTTATGTAAGCAATTCAAAAATGCTAATGTTACAAATAAGTCGAAATTAAAGAAAAGAAAATATTTTTTCGATAAAGGTGGGTCAGTTGATTGGAGTATTAAATACCATTTTTCACAAAATTGACATACTTAAACTATCATTTCACAACATTCAACAGTAAAAGAAGTGATCTTTATCAATACTTCACTTATCAAACTTCATTTCACTGTATCAGCACATGATTCAAACTTACCTAGTCCAGCAGCACCTAAAGCTCCAACACCAGCCAAGATAGGTAACACTGCAAATTGCATAAGTAATCATCAAAGATCTAAGGATGTGACAATCAAAAGAAATGCTAATTAGGTAATGAAATGGTACATACAGCCTCAGACATTGTTTGATTAGAGGTCGGACTCAAAAGTAACTTTAAACATGAAATATTAAACTTATCTATACTAAGATTATCAGGACATAAAAAGAAACGCTAATTAGATAATGAAATTTATTATCTAAAACTGATTATCGTCCCTAAGTAGATAATCATAAGAAACATCTTGTTATCAGAGCATTAGACTTAAAAGTGTTGAATGTCTTATACGCGTTAGGTAACCTGTAAAAATGCTAACACAAAAACATTTGAATGTGAGGAGTCTGGTTAGAACATGTAAATTTTGTACGGGTCAGGTTGATATGACCCCAAACAATTTTTTTCATTTTCTTTTCATTTGACCCATTTGACATGTTAGAGATATAACTTAACACAACCCAAATCAGGCCGATTATTAGTAAAAGAGTTAAAAATTGCCATGTTTACTAATTTCAGGATATAAAGACACCATATTGATAATAAACTACATGAAGACACCAAGTATTTAATAATAACGCTGCCCTTTTGGCCTGTCAACATTAATCAAAGATCAGACACTACATGCTATTATTGTTCAATACATACACACACAGTAAGGGCTGCCCTTCAGTCCAGTCTCTAATCTTGGACATTTGAATCTTAGACATATGTTAACATCCACTGGTTGTAAACTTGTAATGTCTATAAAGATAAAAAGGAATATGTTTCGACATAATGTTTAGCACTATTAAGTAAACCCCTAGATAACGAAATTTCATGCATGAACATGTAAATAACTAATATAATTTTGTCTGCCCAGCTTTAATTAGAATCCGTAGAAATCAAATACAACAACACTTGCATTTGTGATGTTAAAATGTATTACTTTTCAAGTACAAATTGTATAAAATGATGCTTTTAACATATTAAAATCAACCCCAATTAAATTTAACTCACTAAAGCTAGCCTATTTTCAAAATCTCATAGTTCATCTATGTTGTCAAAAGCGCAAGGCGCACTTAAGGCGCAAAGACCTTGCGCATAGCCTAGGCATAAGGTGCAAACAAAGCAAGGGCTTTTTCAAGTAAGGCCACGTACTTCCCCTCTCAATCTACCCATCTACCTCCAGTTTCAAGCCGATTTTTTTCCATTTTAAGATCTTTTTTTTCTATTTCAGACAGCGTTTTGCATGTTTAGTGCACCTTCGTGTGCCCACGCTTGTGCCCAGTTCCAAAGCGAGTGCCTAACACTGCTTTTACCAAAAAAAAAAAGCACAATCCATTTCCTGGTTCGCCACCGGGCGGTAAACCCGCACTGCGCTGCGCCTAGCGTGCTTTTGTCAACATAGATATACATGGATTTTAGTTTCATTGTTTCTTACCAAACTTGGATTGGATATATAGAGTAAACGAAAGGGTGTGATATTCACATGTTAATGAATCACCCTTAAGCTTCATTTTTTTTAAACATAAAAAATCTCACAATACTTAAGAATCTTAATAATGTAAATTTTTTAAGACTAAATACTTACCAAAAGATGAGTGGCTTGCTGAATCTCCTTCATTGCATATGTTCTTCGAACAAAAATGCAAGGAAATACAAGGTCCCACAACCATACCCCGAGGTAATTACGACAACAGTGTAGCTTACCCCTTAGCATCTCTCTTGATTGAGCATTTAGTGCCTGTATAGAAAGGAACCAAAGAGTAAGCTATTAGAAAATTACCAATTTGAAAATTAAAGGATCGACACTTTCTAATTAATGTATTTTGATTTCGATCCGATGATAAATGACTTCACTGCGATATACAGTTACAAATTCTGAGTAGGAATAAGTAAAAAATAAAAATAATATAGGTACTAAACAATGTGATTAAGTTTATGAAATAAGAAATCAAGATACACTCACATGGACTCACCAAGCCTCCACCACCACCATCATCATCATCAAAGTCAGCTGCTTTTGCTCCAGTGTCTTGTGCAGCAGCATGCTCGGTAACCAGAGATACCTACAAGGATAAATCAACAAACTGTGGGAAACCCTTCAGATAAATTTAAGGTACACAAGACAACAAATATGACAAATAAATAAAAGGCAATAGACAAAATATCACCTTAATTGTCTGACCGATCATCTCAAGCTTCCCATTCATGCTGTGTGCTACCTTTGCATGCTTAACGAAAGCTTAATAATTAGTAAGAATGCCACACAACCGGAACAAAATTAATACCAACCTGAATAAACCCCAAACCTTTAAAGTTCCCTGTATCAGAATCAGTGGGGAGTTGCACAAGCATTGCAGGTCCAAAAGCTTCAAAAATCTGGAAATACAACAAGCACAGATGATAATCTCAAAGATAACACGATGAAACAAAATTAACCAAATAAAAATAAACACGCATCTTTAAGCTCCAAATCTCAAGTGCATTTTTTTTTTGACAAAATGAGTTGTTTTTTTGTAAGTCTCAAGGGTAGCAAGAAAGATGCAGGTAACAACTTCAATAATGAATGAAGACCACTTGACTTTCCTTTTCAACAGAACCCTAATCCCTTTCTAAACAATTTTCATTAACAAAAGGCATTTAATTCAAAGAACCCTAAATTCAAGTAAATTTCGTTTCAACCAGCAATGAATAAAAGATTGAAAATATAAAAAAATATAACTCCTACTCAACAAAACTCTTATGACCAATAAAAAAAGATTTACCGTATTTTCATTTCAACAGAACTTTAAGCCCGCCGTGACTATCGATCTACAAATGTTTCACCACCACTATTGTTTGGCTGCTTATGTCGCTGAAGGGAGATGAAGAAGAAGGTTAAGAGTGACGGCGGCGGCGGTGGAAATCGCTAGGGTTTGTCCCTAGAGTGAGAGTGAAGAATAAGGGACCTGATGACACATTAGGGTTTTTTCTTGAGCCCGTATTAGATTTTAAGGTGTTTCTGAACACTGCATGCAATAAATGATTGTACCAAAGTCTTTAGAGGGTAGTACATGTTGAAAATGGTGTAAAATGACTATGGTGCCCTTCCTATATGCTTTATAATATAGTATAGATAAATTAAAAACCCACTTGAGTTAAGAAAACTAAGAAAACCCTTATAAAAATCATTAATTTTTTTTTTGGGAAAAAATACACAAGATAACATACATGTATTAAAGCGTGTTGGACCAAAAAAAATAAAAAAGAGTGCCGATTGGATATTTAAAAAAAAATAAACAAAATTTGCACTGTTACATATGTAACAACTAATGTTACATATGTAACAGAGCTGTTACATATATAACAGCACAAACTTTGTTTATTTTTTTTAAAATATCTTATCGGAGCTTTTTTTTATTTTTTTTGACCCAAAATGCTTTAATGCATGTATGTTACCTTGTGTATTTTTTTCAAAAAAAAAAAAAATTAGATGGTTTTTACAAAAGTTTTCTTAACTCAAGGGGGTTTTTAGTTTATACTTTCCATATATATATATATATATGGTCTGTGTTTGTCTCGAATAAAAATACATAGGCATGTACGTGTACGAGTAAGAGCACGAGTACGTGTTAGCCTAAAATATAATGTTACATCCGACATGTTCAGGTTAACATTTCACAAACACATAAGTTTACCTTAGCGAAAAACATTTACCAAACGTACTTAATTAGGTCAGTTGAGTCAGATTGCATTACATGTTGTCCAGGGTTCAATGATTCGGAGGATCATTGGGGTTATCACACACACACACATGAGTCATGAGTCTCGTTGTTGGTGAATTACATGAATTAGATTAAGTAACAAACATTAATTGATCTATATGTGTTATATGATATGCAAATATGTGCTTAAACGGTATTTAGATGATTATCCATGATTATATATGCTTAACATATGTTAGGATTGCATGTTCATGTGTTAGGATATGTTTAATGCGTTAAAACGACAAAACTGGAAAACCTGGAAAACACAAGAACTGTTCGACCTTAAGGGGGGTCGAACCAAGTTCCTGAGTCATTCATATATCTCATTCAACCTCCATATAGTCTTAGTCGACCCCTGCAAGGGTCGAACCTCCAGTTACTATAAATACCATATATACATTGCAATTTTTCATCATTTCACAAACCCTAGTGGCCCCCAAAACACCGGGGAAGGAGTTTTTGATCTTGTTTTTCATAACCTAACCTTCAAACATCTTCCATCTCACGAACAAGAGAAGATCTAAGGTGTATTCTTGATCTAAAATCCATTTTGAACATTTTTATTCATTTTTAGTAAACCCCAAAGGTCTAGATCTGTTTTAAGATGATTTTCACAATTAAAAACCTTCCTAACATCTTTCTTAACAAAACCTCACCATTAAACATGAGATTTTATACAAGTTAACATGTGTTAATAGTGTTTTATGTTGTGTTATGCATTGATTGATGATTAAATGCTGTATAGATGTTATAGAAATGTTCTAGGGCTGTTATTGATAATGGATTTTGGTTATCTTAGGTTATTAATTGTTGGATGAGGATATTTTTCCCATTTTTGGGATTTTTGATAGATTTAGGGATTGATTCATGATGCTATTATGGATGAAATGATTAGGGGTTTTGTTTCACATGATAATCTGAGCATATTGGGTTGATTGTTGAATGATTTCATAAAGTTTCCAAATTGGGTAAAGTTTTCATGCATGATGTGACATTTCCATAATTTTGCTATTTTGGGTAACTCGTAAAATGAACTGTTTCGGGGTAAAATTGGTTGGGTTTTGTGGGGATAGATTAATGACACTTGACTGCTGTGAATTATGATGTTTCGTGATGTTTTCGGACTATTTTGATGCGATTTGATGCGTTTTAGGATGATTGGAACTACTAGGGTCGAACATGGGTCTCATTCGACCTACATGGGGTTGAATGAAGAAGTCTAGGGTTCCAACCAAGGTTAATACAGGTCGAATGTGCTTTAGTTAGGTCAAACGGACATGATTTAAGTTGACTTAAAACATGTTAGGATCGAATTAACATGTGTTAGGGTTGAATGAACATGTGTTAGGTTGTATGAACTTGTGTATAGGTCGAATGAGCTCCAAAAGGGTTGAACCAAGGATGTTTGGGTTGACCCATGTCCAGTTCCATGCTGCTTCGACCTTACAACTCCATATATGGGATTTTTGATGCAAACTAAGTGTTTTATGCTTGAAAGTTATGTGTTAACTTTATTGATGTAATGGGTCACCAACGGGATGGCGGGTATGTCTAGTATGTCCGGTTAACATTCAAACACATTTTTAAACACACAGAGTCAAGATCTGAATAATCGGGGACTAATTAACCTCCGGGTTAGCGGTGAACACACCTACTTAAGCTCATTGGTAAATCACACAGGGCCTACCAGAGATGATGGTAGTCCGAAAGGGTATCACATTATGGTAAATCACAGTCAACAATGGTTTCAATCATAGTAGTAATATACTTAACGCCTAGCTAGCGTCCACACAGCATAGTAGTAACGGTAGCGGTTTTAAAGAACTAACGAAATGTTTATTGTAAAACCTGTGAACTCACCAGCATTATATGTTGACATTTTTAGCATGTTTTCTCAGGTCGCTAAGGCAGCAGCAGTCGTACTAGGTGCACGGAGTCGCACTCGCATCTAGGATCATGATTTGGATGTCAAAACTTTAAACTTATGTTTTATTTTTATTTGGTTTTTGTAAAAATAAATTTCTTCCGGTGTATTTTGGATCACAATTTTTGATTATGAGAATCTTGGTTGGACTTCGTGTTTGTACCGATGGTCATGCTTGAACCCAGTTTTGATTTCCTTGGTCACTAGTAGTTTGATCTATAGTGACACTAAGTATCTTGTTCCTTGTTTTGGCAGATCATGTCTGGTCATAACGGTGGACGTACTGGGGGTCATCGTGGGGGTCGAACAGGCGGTGGTCGGGGTGGTGGAAACATCACCATGACACAGGAGGAGTTGAACAACATGATGCAGTAGCAGCTGAACATTTCATTGGCTGCCTTCCAGGCTGCTCAGCAGACCCTTGGAGGTACTCCTACTAATCAGGTGCAGTCTGGATGCACCTACAAAAGGTTTAAGGATTGTCAGTCCCACAATTTCAGAGGTACTGAGGGAACTGTGGAATTGCTGAGGTGGTTGGAAAAGATCGAGTCGGTGTTTGCTTTGTGTGAATGCCTAGCTGCTCATTGGGTGAAGTTTGCTACGAGAACCTTTGAGGGACCCGCTCTGATATGGTGGAACTCCACCACACAGACAATTGACTTGGGGGAGGCCAATGTTATGCCTTGGGCAGAGTTTGTGTTTAAGTTGAAGGCTGAGTACTGTCCTCGTGAAGAGATTAAGAGGTTGGAACACGAGTGGTGGAATCATAAGATGGTAGGGTCCGAGGTTGAGTACACTATCAGACACAACAAATTGGCAGTGTTGTGCCCTGGGGTGGCTACACCATAGAATAGGAGGATTGAACAATTCATTGCCGGATTAGTGCCGGAGATTGCAGGATTGGTGGCTGCTAAGGAACCTACTACGATTGCAGATGCTACTCGGTCGGCTCATAATATGACCAATATGAAGGTGGCAGGGGATGTTTTGCCTCCTCGAGGCGCTGCTGTGAAGGTTTCTGAGAGTAACAAAATGAAGTGGGAGAGTGTGGAAAAGAGTTCAACCGTCGTTCAACGACAGCCGTAAGCAACAGGGATGGTATGTTGGGAAGAACCCTAAGTGTGCTCAGTGTGGATTTCATCATGTTGGTAGTTTTGATAGGTTCCGTTATGAGCGTTGTAATCGGACCGGTCACTATGCAAAGGATTGTATAGTCAGTCTTCCATCCAAGCCGACCCAGGCTACTGTTTCTACTCCTGCTCCGTAGGAAAATCATGGCTGCTACAAATGTGGGGAGGCAGGGCATTTCAAGAGAAATTGCCCAAAGTTGAATCAGGTTGAAGCAGGGACTACAGGAAGGGGTGGAAACAACGAGGGTGGCGGTCAGGCTACTCGTGCTTACGTCATCTGTTTGAGGGAGAAGCAGGTGGATCCTGATACTGTTACCAGTAAGTTTTCTTTCCTTGTTATTCGTTATGCTTTGATTTTATTCTTATTCATACCGTTAGGAGTTTCGTATCCATTGAGTGTTTTCGGTGGTTAGACTTGGTTACAATACGTCATGTCGAGACAATTTTCTCTTCAACTCCTCATGGTTTCATTATTTATCGTAGTGCTTCCTTACGGGGTCTCGGTTGTGTGTCGATTTTATGCAGGTAGGTAATCGTGTTGTGTCCATAGGTTTGATGTTGGTCATCTAGATACACTACTTGGAAGGTACCAGGAGCGTCGTTTATACCGATCACAGTAGTCTCCGGCAGGCTTTCGATTAGGAGGAGTCAATCTGGTGACAATCCGTAACACTTGTCTTGTGTTTACCTTGGGAGGTAGTTCCCCGGCGAGGAGTACGTGTTGTTATCATCTTTCATTCGTGATTCTCATTTCGTTTTGCATTTCGGGGAAACGTGGCTTGGGGCATCGGGTGCTCGTTTGGGAAGGTATGATCTTTCATATCATTTGAATTCATTACAGTTCATGTTATGGATCAGGGTCCTTGTGGACCAGCTGGGGAATCTAGACAACCTTGTTCGTTACTTGGGTGTATACTTAGGTCGGCACTCGTTACTGTTGAAGCTGAGTGAATCTTGGGACGAGATTTCTTTCAACAGGGGGATGATGTGACGACCTGAAAAAAAAATTTCTTTCTTTTCGTCCCTTTCTTTTGGCTTCTTTCAACATGGGGATGATGTGACACCCGACATTTTCAGGTTAACATTTCACAAACACATAAGTCTACCTTAGCGAAAACATTTACCAAGCGTACTTAACTAGGTCAGTTGAGTCGGATTACATTACGTGTTGTCCAGGGTTCAATGATTCGGAGGATCATTGGGGTTATCACACACACACACACACATACGAGTCATGAGTCCCGTTGGTGAATTACATGAATTAGATTAAGTAACAAACATGAATTGATCTATATGTGTTATATGATATGCAAATATGTGCTTAAGCGGTGTTTAGATGATTATCCATGATTATATATGCTAAACATATGTTAGTATTGCATGTTCATGTGTTAGGATGTGTTAAAATGCGTTAAATTGACAAAACTGGAAAACGTGGAAAACACAAGAACTGGTTCGACCTTAAGTAGGGTCGGACCAAGTTCCTGAGTCATTCATATATCTCATTCGACCTCCATATAGTCTCATTCGACCCCTGTAAAGGCTGAACCTGCAATTACTATAAATACCATACTTTGCAATTTTTCATCATTTCACAAACCCTAGTCGCCCCCAACCACTCTCTCTCAACCTTAAACACCGGGGAAGGAGTTTTTAATCTTGTTTTTCATAACCTAACGCTCAAACGTCTTCCATATCACGAACAAGAGAAGATCTAAGCTGTATACTTGATCTGAATTCCATTTTGAACATTTTTGATTCGTTTTTACTAAACCCCAAAGGTCCAGATCTATTTTAAGATGGTTATCACAATTAAAAACCTTCCTAATATCTTTCTAAACAAAACCTCACCATTAAACATGAGTTTTCATACAAGTTAACATGTTTTAATAGTGTTTTATGTTGTGTTATGCATTGATTGATGATTAATTGTTGTATAGATGTTATAGAAATGTTCTAGGGCTGTTATTGATGATGGATTTTGGTTATCTTAGGTTATTAATTATTGGATGAGGATATTTTGCCCATTTTGGGGATTTTTATTTATAGATTTAGGGATTGACTCATGATGTTATTATGGATAAAATGATTAGGGGTTTTGTTTCACATGATAATCTGAGCATATCGGGTTGATTGTTGAATGATTTCATAAAGTTTCCAAATTAGGTGAAGTTTTCATGAATCATGTGACATTTCCATAATGTTGCTATTTTGGGTAACTCGTAAAATGAACTGTTTTCGGGGTAAAATTGGTTAGGTTTTGTGGGGATAGACTAATGACACTTGACTGATGCGAATTGTGATGTTTCGTGATGTTTTCGGACTGTTTTGATGCGATTTGATGCGTTTTAGGATGACTGGAACTGCTGGGGTCGAACATGGGTCTCATTCGACCTACGTGGGATCGAATGAAGAAGTCCAGGGTTCGAACCAAGGTTAATACAGGTTGAATGTGCTTCGGTTAGGTCAAACAAACATGATTTAGGTCGAATTAACACGTGTTAGGGTCGAATTAGCATGTGTCAGGGTCAAATGAACATGCGTTAGGTTGTATGAACTTGTGTATAGGTCGAATGAGCTCCAAAAGGGTCGAACCAAGGATGTTGGGGTTGAACAAGGTCCAGTTCCAAGCTGATTTGACCTTACAATTCCATATGTGCAATTTTGATGCAAACTAAGTGTTTTATGCTTGAAACTTATGTGTTATCCTTACGTACTTGATTTATTGATGTAATAGGTCACCAATGGAATGCCGGGTCTATCTGGTATGTCCGGTTAACATTCAAACACATTTTTAAACACACATAGTCAAGATCTGGACAATCGGAGACTAGTTAACCTCCAAGTTAGCGGTCAACACACTTACTTAAGCTCATTGGTAGGTCGCCATTAGTTGGACTATCACGCACGTGTCGGATTACTATTAAACTAACGACGCAATCTAAGGTGAGTTCGCGGCCCCACTCTTTACTAGTTTTGTTTTCGGGGGAGAAACATGCTTACACATTCTAAACACACAATTTCATGTTATACTATGGCTATCATTATATTACTATATGACTCATCTAAATCCCACAGAAACCACTAATACGGGTATGTAGCGGGGAAATGTGGATAGATCTATTGGACCTGACAAACCGCACTCGACGGCTGGAGGCCGGGCGGGTGCATATTGTCTCGATCACACAAGGCCTACCAGAGATGACGGTAGTCCGAAAGGGTATCACATTATGGTAAATCATAGTCAGCAATGGTTTCAATCGTAGTAGTAATATACTTAACGCCTAGCTAGCGTCCGCACAACATAGCAGTAACGGTAACAGTTTTAAAGGACTAATGAAATGTTGATTATAAAACCTATGAACTCACCAGCATTATATGTTGACATTTTTAGCATATTTTCTCAGGTCGCTAAGGTAGCAACAGTCGGACTAGGCGCACGGAGTCGTACTCGCGTCTGGGATCATGTTTTGGATGTCAAAACTTTAAACTCATGTTTTATCTTTATTTGGTATTTGTAAACATAAATTGCTTCCGTTGTATTTTGGATCACGGTTTTTGATTATTGCATGGTTTGGTTTACACAACTTTTTCCATATAGTTGTCGTTTATTATGACCGTTGAGTTGGATCTTGGTATGTCACGCGCCTCACAGTAAAACCCGCATGTGGAATTTGAGGGTGTGACATATAATATTTCCACACATTAATAAGTACATACTTATTTATCCAGTTATGAAATCGTCTCGAATAAGTATTGTCATACACACACTTAATGAAATTCGAGACACGATCTTCAATATGATGATTTATTAACCATACCATGTCTTAGAGACTAGCACATAAATATTAAATTCATGTTTAACGGACTGTAATACTTTTATAGTATATATATATATATATATATATATATATATATATATATATATATATATATATATATATATCACGAACGTTCATAGACGAGCTTAATCGTGGGCAAAAGGGTAACCACTAGCGGTCATCAAATGCAAATTTATATATTCTATGAGACTTTATTATTATTAATCAACTAAATGAATCGAATTACTTCTATATTGCACTTAAGATCAGTTAGTTACATATGTTAGATACGTACGAAATTACCTTATTTTTGCCAATTGTCACAATATGAGATCAATAAAACTACTTTTTGTATCTAAATTCATTATATGTTTCCACGTTACAACATTGATGCTCTCCACCTCCAATTCACTCTGCCATCCACCTCCAACGTTGTAACACCCGGCAAACTCAGGTTAATACTTTTATCAAACACATAAGTCTACCTTAGCGAGTCATTCATATAACATACAAACATTCATAAAACATACTTAGCTGAGCTAGTTGAGTTGGTTCGATAATTCGGGGAATCCTCGACGATCGGTTCGATGATACGAGGGATCGTCGATTTACAAACACATTGTCCAATGGTTGGTGATTCGGAGGATCACCGGGTAAGACGCACAAGACGCACACACATGAGTCACGGGCCCCAGAGATTGGTGAATAAACATAATATGTAAGTTCTTAGACATTACATGTTTTATGATAATTGTATAACTTGCCGGTATGTGGATACGTGAATTAATGTGTTAAATTAGCGAATAACACGTCGAAAAACCCAATTTCCTGAATTGGGGCGATTGGCAAGCCAGTCACCTGCCCCAGGGGACGACTGGCAAAGCCACTCACCTTTTACAGGTGCCAGTCGCCTAGAATGTCAAACACGACTGGTAACAAAGTCGAGGACAACAATGTGCTAAAGCGTTAGTCTAGTTTGGTAAGATTGTCGGGGAACCGAACGTACTTGTGACTCAATCCCCCACAAGTACGAGGATATCAAAACAAAGTGTAAAAACTTCGAATGATTTTATAAAAAGTCTCATGGGATCTCCCCAACGAAGAAGTAGACGTGGTCATAGCATTTACTCACGTCAAATATGTTTCTAAGATTGGGCATGGTTTTTATCATGTTTCGGCGTGTCAAATGTTCTGCCCAACATTACCTTAGGTTTTATAATTTTAGGATTATATTTTTATTTTTATCTAATGTAACGTTTTTTTTAGTGTAATGTTTTTTTAGTGATGTTTTTTTTAATAGTTTTTTTAGTGTATTTTTTTAATGTAATGATTTTAATTTCATGAAAAATATTAATGTTTTTTATTTTATTGATTAATATCTTAAAAAATCAACTCTCACCTTGGGTCACAACAGGACCTAGTGAGTATGATTGAGACTTTATCCAATATTACGTCAGCGCCCAATTGACAATATATGATACGATAATATTTGGGCCAACTTTAAGCCACAACACATAGTGATTATGGATTCTTTCAATACGTATGAAAAGAAAGCGATACATATAACTCGAATATTGTTTTACACTTTAGAGATGAAAATTTATTTCTTTCAACCGTATTGTATGTACACAACTGAAAAAACAAATAAAAGAATTAACGAATATGTCGTTTTGAGTGCATCACGTACTTGACCAGCATCATCACTACGTTACATCTAACCATGCATGCTAATGACCAGGTCCTTTCGGGCTTGGACCAGATGCAAGACGTTGGAGCCAAAACGACATACCGTTCTTGGTCTTCTCGAACATGGTTGAGTATGTAGCAAGATGGTTGGCACCGGCAAAGTCCTCAGACAAGACTCTACCTTCAACTTCATGCAGGCTTATGATGGCAATCACCATAACAAGAAAAAAGAAAAGGGTGCATGTATTCTTGAAAACCATCTTACAATATTATTAAATTGAAACTAAAGCTTGTTACTTGAATTTTTTTAGAAGACGTTTATGTGATGGCTTGAATGAATATGTTAGTAAACATTCGATCTAGTTATATATAGACAGAATGTGTGAGTTGGAAGATGGTGAGTAATTTAATGTTTGACTTTAAGATATTTGTATTTTTTTGAATGGTGGAGGGCGACGTTGCATGTGTTGACCAATGAATTTAGAGCCAGAAACGGTCAAGTTCACATGTTTGATTATTTCGTGAAAAACATTTCCCGTTTTTCTAATTCATACCAATTAACTCGAATAGCGTACACTAAATTCAACTTTATCTCTACTACATTATAAAGAGTGAGCAATGGGCGAACATGTCCAACCTGGTAAAGTTAAGATAGATGTGAAAAGTCATATGCTTCAACTCTCAAATGTCATATAAATCTTCCTCAAATTACCTTTCAATACATTAAGATACTTGTACTATGTAGTAAAGATAAATAAAGGTTTATTTTCTAGATAATTAAGTTTCTATATTTGCTCACAAAAATCTGTTCAAATTATTATATATAATATCATGTGATGTGGTACGACCATAAGCTTTAAATAATTATATTCAACAAATATTAATTTTACATTTTCTTTATTTCTTTAAAATTGCATATGTTTATATAAATATACAGTGTCGTTCATCATGAGAATTGCTGAAACAAATTACTTTATCTTTATCTTTGTAGAGAGTTAATAGTGGTACGAAGTGACGCGCACACAACACCGAGTAGTACGGTACATTTTGATTTTCTGTTGATAAGGTTTTTTTTATTTTAATTATTTAATAAGAACGACAAGGTACGACTGGGGACGCTGAAAAGAGTATTCATGTTGTAACGAATCTGGCAAAACGTCGACACAATTCGAAAGTGGATTGTATCTGCAAGTTCATTTTCCAGGTTAAACTTGATTTGTTTATTAAAATAAATGTCTTAATGATACTTCTTTACTTCTCTGTTTACTTGTTTATACTGGTATCGAATATTGTGTTTTGGTTTATCTACTCTGTTTTGGTTTCTATGCTCATATTTGGTTTTGAGTTCATGCTTGACAATACATATCCATATGGTGGTTTGGTCTAACTTTGTGAAAAATTATATAGAAAGATTTAGGAATAAAAATTATCTATGCTCATATTTGGTTTTGAGAACAGTGCTGATGACTGAATTTTGATGGTCAAAGAAGTTCATTTTCATATATAGTGAAATCTTTTTTTATACTTGGGTGTCCTGTGTACACATTATCTCTTAAATGTTGAAAGTTAAGGACACATGGTTGGACAGTTTACATAGTGTGGCATGAAAAGTTATAAGAACGTATATTGGATATAAAAAAAATATAGTTTCTTTTCAAAGTTTAAACAATAAAGAGAAATGGATTAATTTCATATACATCGTTTCGCATTCAAAGACAATTACGTTTTTACACTTTTCCTACAGCTTGGTGGGCTAACACGGCTACGCTTGTGCATTGTTAAAAAAATATATTTATCTTAACCGTCCCGCAGCAACACGCGGGTTTCCCACTAGTAGCTACAAAAGTTGCAAAATTAAACCATTTTATTTTAATACTAGTGTATCTCCAGTAAGAATCGGGATAAACAAATTTAATATTAAATGATAAAAGGGGTAGGCCATTTTTTAGATTTTTTTTTTTTTTTTTTTTTTTTTTTTTTTTGTAAATGATCAACCTTCGTCTCTGTACAACTGTCAGTTTCTCAATACACTTTAAAGTTGCGATTTAAACCCGAACAATAAACCAAATTGGTATCAAAAGATATGGCATAATGATGATGATATGTGATTCTGATGTGTAAAGTGAGCATATGCTAATGATTGACATATACCCGTTCAATTTTCATTGAATAAAACAATAAATAAGTAAGCAGTGAAGATCTATTTTAAAAATAAATAACATGATCTAACTGCTATCAACTAAAAAGATTGTAGAACAGTAATTTTTCATGTCTTCAGACCATTTTCTCTACTCATATATAATTGAAGTATCTATTCAATTAATCACCACATAAAAAAGTCGTTTTTTTTCTTTTTTTGTTTTGTTTTGTATAGCACTATGGTACTCATTGGAAAGATAATAAAACGCTTGTTAACACTACTAGAAAAATGACCTATCTTGACACACATTTAATGACACGCGATAACTCATGACACTCAAAAGCGTGTGTCATTAAAAAATTGTCGTCTTTTAAAAAAAATGGTTAAACAATGACACTCTTTTTTGCATGTCAACAATCTAATGTCAAGAGTTTAAAAAACATGACAATATAACAACTGCGTGTCATGTTTAGTGTAAAGACTTCACACATTTCATTTCCCTCCCATACATTTAATTGTCCGCCCTCCCTCCTCTTGATCGATTATTATTCCCCAAAAACAAATGACCTTCAAAAAACCCTCATAATCAAACCCCCAAATCAAGCCTTTTAAAAAACCCTCATAATCAACTCTATAATCATCGTCTGAAGACTATAAATCGACTGAAGACTATCACTGAAGACAACATTGTAACCCTAGCGGTAAAGTTTTTGGTCTAAACCTCATAATCAAACCTATAATCGTCTGAAGACTATAATCACTATAATCGACTGAACAATAATCGTCTGAGTTATTTGTTGTTATTTGTTCTTTATCGTCTTATTTTCCCTTAGAAATAATTGTAAGATAGTAATATGTTGTTATTTGTTCTTTATGTGATAATAATATGTTGGTTATTTGTTCTTTGTGTAGTTGTTGGTCAATATTTGTCAAAGTTAGGGTTAATGTTTAAAATCTTAGATACGGTTTTGTCAAAAGAGGTTGTTTTGAAGGTTTTTATGAAAAGGCGAGATTTTAGGTTTATATTTGTTAGTTATGTTTAATTGAAATGATGATTAAATTAGTGATTTCATGTTTTTGCTTAAATCGATGAGTAATTGTGAATTTGACTGATAATAACTACATTAAACAGGCTGATGGATGTGAAGTGTATGTTTATGTTTAATAATATGGTCTCTTGTGTCCCCCACATATAAGATTTTGTTAGTTTTTGTAAGGATTTTAAAAGTGTATGTTTATGTTTGACTTCCAATATAAAAGTGCATGTTTCTATTTTCCTATTGTATTTATCCTTTATTTATGTTGGTCTAGATCTAGTAACAAAAGGTCATGGATAAATCATTGATTTCGTCTCATAGATTATCAAATGAATATGAAGAAGGAATGAAGGATTTTTTACAGTTTGTACAATCTAATTATCCAAAATCTTGTGTAGATCGTATCAAATTTCGTTACAAGTCGATTGATAATGTGCGTTATTATTTGTTTGCCCGCGGTTTCTGTGACGTTCGGCAAAATTAAGGTAAATCCGTACGTAATTAATATATGTAATTAACCGTTCTAAGCAAGAATTAATATCAATTAATTATAATTGAGTATTCGGAAAATAGCGGAGTCCAATAGATGGCATAGGATTGCCTTAGTTTAATTAGAAGTGCGAAGGAATCGCATAAGAATAAACTAGTCCGAAATGGACGTTGGTGATTACCCGACAATAAATAAATAACCGAAAACGATCCCGAGTGCCCAGGATATAAAATGAAGGTTATTTTTATGAAATATAAAGTGTTTTGGAACCCCAAAACTATCAATGAAAACTCCTAATTAAAATCTCCCGGTAGCGAATAAAGGTTGCGTATCGCACCCGATGCGCGCAAAATATATAATTTCACATGGGAAGAGCCTAAATAACTTACCAATACTTAAACTAGGCTATGTTTAAGGGTAATTTAAAGCTAATTATATGCCTAGAATAGCTCGTAGTAAGAACGCGCAATAACCCGGAAAAAAAATCCTAATTGATTTAGTTAAGAATTAACTAATAAATTGAAAGATTTTTAGCAAGGTGGTAGGCCCCTTTTCTAGGCCATTTAGGCCGGCCAACAAAGAGGTGGCTTAGCCACCTTGATGTCTCACAAGTACACTCCTAAATAATCATGTCTATGCATGCTTGGAATATTATGTTATATAATGTTTTAAGCACATCAGAATTATCCCTTTATAATTCATCAAAAGCTTTCCAATAATAATGCCACATACAAAAAAAAAAAATAAATAAATAAATAAAAAAAATAGAGAAGTCCCTCCCTTATATAAACTCACTGCCAAAAACTCTTACAAAAACCATTTTGTGTTTTCAACCAACAAACACTTAAAACCTCCTATTTTTCTACCCCAAATCAAGTGTGTACAAGTGCTTGGAGCATAATCCTTGGAAGACACACTAAAACCCCTTCATAATCAAGTGTTTTTGTGACTTCCCTAGCCTTGTGCTAGTAGTAAGTTTCTTGAAACTTATCTTGTTCAAGTTTTATTTATTTATATGCTTAACTTGCAAGTTGTTTTTAGGGTGCTTTTAACCAAAGTTTTTAAACAAGGTTTTGCGTGTTTTATAAAAATGAAATGAAACGTTTACAAAGATGGTCATAAACATGAGTTTTAGGATGGTTGGTGATGTTATTTTGTTACAAAAATATTGTATGTTCTAGTATTTTTTTTAGAAGTTGTTTTGGATGAAAAACATAAAGTAACACCTAATACACCTAAATATGGTTTTGATCATCATATTATGACTAATGGAACCACTTGAACATGAAATATTTGTAACAAAATGTAATGAAGCTAAAATCACAAAAATAAAGTTGTAGACTTTAAAAATACAAGTATGAACAAATGGACTCCTAGACTTAAATTAAACATGTTAGTAGACATAAAATGACCATATGAGACTAATAAAAGTGTTGGATAGTGAAAAGAACACTTATTGTAAATTTTGACATGTTCAAGTTTACTAGTCGTCATAGAAATTGTCATTTTTATAAGTCTTGAGAATAATATGTAACTTTTGTGAAGATAGAGATTTGAAAAGTTAGTTTGGAAAGTCCATGGGTGTAAAGGGTGATTTTGGAAACTTTATGTTGAAAAATGTAACTTTGGAAAGTAAAAGGTTAAGAATGAAAAGTTAGATTCTAAAAGGGTTGCTTTTGTAAAATTGAAGAAACTTACACAAATATTTTACTTGTAAGAATGATATTTTTATAAAAAGTATTTTATAAAAATATAAATTTACCATATGTGTTGAAAAATATAAATACTATCATTTTTTTTTTGAACGAAAAATGGTAATTTAAATAACTTGGGATGTTTTGTATAAAAATGAGCATTTTTACATTTATGGGGATGTAAAAGTGTTGTAAGAATTTTTTAGGAATAAAACATCCAAGTTAATATATTTTTCATTATATATAGGTATATATATATATATATATGTAATAAAAATTAGAAAAATGTGTAAACGGCAAGAAGTATGATTTCCTACAAAAATATATATATATATATATATACATATATATATATAAGTTAAGAAATCGGGAAAGCGGACGTATGTTAATGCGGCGAACTATCGAACAAAAGTGTAAAATGAACAAAGTATAAATCAGACGAAAAGTGAATCGGACGGATAAGTATACAAGTATAACTTCCTACAAGATACGAGTATACGTTATTGCGGCGATTACGGACTAATTATTCCAAATAAGAAAATAAGTATATATTTTGTGATCAAAATATATGTAAGGATGATAAAGGGTGAAAAATATACATAAACACTTTCCTAAGTGTTGGAAGTAAAATGGGAGAATTTGTAAGAAATAAAATAAGTTAAGTATGTTATTATAAGTATATGTATACTTATGTGAAAAATAATACTTAACATAAAATGAATCTCGTTCGACAAGATCTTTGTATATTTATTTTTATGGGGAAATAAATATATAATAAAAGTGAGTCGAGTCGGAAGATAAAACGAAATATTAATACAAGTTAGTAAATACATATTAATAAATATGTTTAAAGAACATGACGTGTATGGAAAACGGGCAATGATCGGAGTTCGCGATGACCAAACCAACTAACTTGGAAATTAATAGCAACGGTTATAATATAAGTTAAGTGAAACTTGTAACGGGATAAATCATCACCACCGGACCTAAGACTAGGGTATATTCCTAATTAAACCGTAAGTATAAACGTGTTGTCGGGAGTTGGGGAAAAACAACTTGCTAGTAAGAGACGCACTTTGAGACCGGTGCCTTATTAAGTTACGACACATGTAGGTGGTCTCGTATTGGACTTGGCAAAGACTATTTTCTAATTTCGTGACACGCTTGAGGTGAGTTTTCACGGCCCCTTTTATGTTTTACTGTTTTTAAACTTGGGGAAAAGATATGTAAGAAAGAATTAAATGTGCGATAACATGTAAAAGTGTGAAATGGTACATAAGATGGGCACATGGGTAACGGTAAAGTCACATGGGACGTGAAGTCTCCGCAGTTAACTGTAACCATTTATACAAAGGGATGTAGCCGTATAATATGGGAATAGTACTATTGGTTCTTGACGAGACCCACCCCGGTTGATTAGCGATCAACACGGAAGGACCACGGGGTGCGACGATATTCTAAATTAGTTGTTACCATGTAAACAACTTGCGGGGTAAAGTAAAATAGTCTGGTTTTGGTTACGGGCCTATGAGGATTCCATCGGTATTAGGACTTGCAACCCTAATAGCATATGTAGCACATTTCTTATTTCGTTATGTGCACTTATTTACAAATGAATGTTAATTTATTTGTGTGTCAAAACCTGTGAAACTCACCAATATATTTATATATTGACGTTTTCCCTAACATATCTTTCAGGTAACTAAGAATGTGAAAGCGTGCAATGGCTAGGGCGGGCGAAATAAAGACGAGACGGACTTTTGTTAGGGATTACTAATATTTCCTATGGGATTGGGAAATAGTTAAAAATCCTTATTTTGTTAAAAACTACATTTTGGGACATGTATCTAAACAAAATACTTTCCGCCGTCTAATGAATGTTTATTTTCTAAATTATGTGTTTGTTTAATCTTGGCTATGAAGCATTTCTCTTTCGCGTCCATGCCGCGTGTTTCTGCCATTGTCGTGGTGTGACAGAAATGGTATCAGAGCCAAGGTTATAGCGAACTAGTATTTTGGAAAAATCTAGACTATAACCGGTTTTTGGTTCGAAAGGGAAAAATTATATTTTCTTAAAAACAAATACGAAACATACATTAGCAAAGGAAGTCCCGAATCGCCTAGCCAAGCACGCCAAGGGAAGTAACAAAAAGTAGATGGTAAAATTTGGGAAGTATAGATGTTCTTGCTTAAATTAATTAAATATTTATGTATATATAGTATGGTACTTTTGCCAGGAAAGAAAATGTCTGCTTCTGAAGAATCCGAGTACATGTCCAACTCCGATAGCAGTGTTCAGATCGTGGAGAACGTTCCCAACGCCCATGTGGTTGTAGTATTGAGTTCGGACGATGAGGTCGAGCCGGACGAGATGATGGTCGACGGTGAGTATGAGGAGGAGGACCCTAGTGAGGAGGATGCGATGTCTGAGGCGTCAGTCACTTCCCCAACACCTGTCGCTCCCGCACCCACATTCCCTATTTACCCCGTCCCTGCTATTCATACCTTCCCTCCTGGATTCTTGGACCCTATCGATCCATCTTCTCGTGTTAGGCCATCGAGTCAGGCTGGCTCGATTGTGCCTGTCGTGTCTGAGGTTCCTATCAAGTCTATTCCTGCCCCTACTCTCGTGGCTCACATCAAGCCTTTTCCTGTTGTTGGTGAGGTGCCAGTAGCGCCTCATGGTGCATTTGTTTCGGATGACGAGGATGAGCCAATGGAGGGTAATCATCCTGCTGTTATTCTGGAGGGCAGTTCTGCCCGCAGTAGTGAGCTTAGACGCGCTGGGGTGCGTGCCCACGCTACTAATAGTGATGATGCTCCCAGGGATGTTGTCCCTGCCAGCCCAGAGGTGGAGGCACCACCTCACTCCCCCGTGTTGCCTATTGTCGACCCAGTTGTTCCTGCGGAGGATCCTATTCCCATTGAGGTCCCTGTTGCTCCTGTTATCCCAGTTGTCCCTGTTGTTATAGTTGTCCCTGCTACCCCTGTGGTTACCAGTGTACCTTTTGAGGCTGGTTCTTCCTAGCCAGCCCCTGTCTTTCCTGGTGTCCCTGAGATGGTAGGTCCGTCTCAACCAGTTAGCTTATCTCCCGGTCCACCTCGTGAGGCGGCACGTATGCCAGCTTTTGCTGTTTCCTCTTTGCTCGCTCTTGAGCAAGACTTTTTGACCCTGACAGAGACGTTTACTTCTACTGTCTCCCATGTTGATGCACAGATGCGGTCCATTTGGGCACGCATCATAGAGACGAACTCTATGCTGATTCGCGTCGCTGATGATCTACTTCGCGTAGATAGCTTACCTGGTCTTCCTTTTGGTTAGCACATGGATCGCCCCCCCCCCCCCCCCCGAATCTATGATCACATTGCTGCCGTGGATGCAGCTATTCGACTCAATGCTCCACAGTACGCTCGTCAGCCTCCTTCCCAACCTTAGTTGACTTTCCAGTAGATGGTGGATGTTGGATTGTGGTAGCTATTAGAGATGGTTGTAGTAGTGATGGATGTTGTATCTTTTGTATTTTACCTAGCTAGACTAGTTATGACTAGCGTAGTATGTTATGATATTTTGTTATTTTCAAACGATGTATGTGGGATTAGATATCACCACCTTTTGTTGTATGAACAAATGATGTAATCGTTATTAATGAAAATGAATGAAAATCATGATGTATTATGGTAAAATATATTATTGTATTGTGGTTATTTTCCGTTATGGTTGTTATTTTTGTTATGATTACAACTATTATTTATTCTTGCTTTGTGATTCTCATATTCTGATGTGGTGATTATTTGGTGATGAGTTACGAATCTTGTGGGATGTTTATTTTTAATAGTATGACGTGCATACAATATTGGTTAAATATATGTCTAATTATTCTTTGATATTTGATATTGAAGTATAAAATGCCACCTACGACAAGACAAACACCACAAGACCAATTGCCTACTTCTCAGGCACAACTAGACCAACTAATTGCTGACAAAATTGCTGCCGCCTTGGCCCAGTTCGAGGCCAACCGCACCGTTCAAAGCGGGGGCTCTGGCGGAACTGGTAGTCGAGGCGACAATACTCGCGAAAGATCCACGTCAAGTATATATCATTGATATGTCGTATATGTTGCGTTACGTCCCAAATTGACTTATCTTGTGATGGCATTATTGCAGAATCTGGCAATCCTGTTCCCTCATGTACTTTCAAAATGTTCCTGGATTGCAAGCCAATCAACTTCAATGGCACTGAAGGATCCGTTGGTCTTCTAAAATGGTTTGAGAAAACTGAAGCTGTGATTCGTATCAGCAAGTGTACTGATGAACAAAAAGTCATGTATGCTACAAACCTTTTTCTAGACAACGCACTATCTTGGTGGAACAGTCAAGTGCAATCCATGGGCGATGAAGCAGCCTATGCTCTTTCATTGCCTGATTTGAAAGAACTAATGATTAAGGAGTACTGTCCAGCTAGCGAAATTCAAAAATTGGAAACTGAATTCTGGAACCTTTCCATTATCAGGGTGGATGTTGCTACCTATACTTCCCAATTCCATGATCTTTCTCGTTTGGTACCCCGCCTTGTCACTCTTGAGTCGAAGAAAATTGAGAGGTATCTTTATGGTTTGGCCCCTCAAATTCGTGGCATGGTCGCTTCCTCAAAGCCTGCTACTATGCGTGAAGCAATTGATCTTGCTCCTAGCCTGACAGAGGATGCTATACGTATTGGCACACTGTCGAAAAAGGCTACTGATGGTAAAGTTTCTGAGATGAAAGTTTCTGAGGCTAAGAACACTGTGGTTGAAGGTCAGTTTTCTGGTCGTAAAAGAAAGTTTTCGGGGAACAAAAACCACAACTCTTCTGGTAACAAATCTAGGTCTAATCGAAAGGGCAAAGGTTTTGTTGCCACTACTTAAAATGGAGGTAAAAGACAAAATTCCCAAGGTAATGGTGGTGGAAACCAAACTGTTTGCTGGAGGTTCAAAAGGGTTGGTCATAGTGGTGAGAAATGCTATACGGGTACGCCTGTGGTTCCTAGTGACAAGCGTCCGTGCTATGAATGTGGATCCACTGACCATTGGAGGAAGAATTGTCCAAGGCTTAAAAATCAAGCCCAGGGAAGAGCCTTTGTTATAGGTGCCGGTGAAGCACATCAGGATCCCAATGTTGTCACCGGTACGTTCCTCCTTAACAATCACTATGCTTCTATTCTATTCGATACCGGAGCCGATTTTAGTTTTGTGTCTATTGATTTCAAACACTCTCTTGGTTTAAAGACTAGTAAATTAGAGACACCTTACTACATAGAATTGGCCAATGGGAAAACTATAGAAACAGATGAAGTAGCAAAAGATTGTAAATTAGGTCTTTGTGGGCATGAGTTTAGTATTGATCTTTTACCGGTCGTCTTGGGTAGTTTCGACATTGTTATTGGTATGGATTGGTTGTCAACAAACCGTGCAGTCGTGGTATGCGACGAAAAGTTAATTCGAATCCCTCTAGTGAACGGTGAAGTTCTCTCTATTCAAGGGGAAAGGAGTGGAATGTCTTTGCGAATCATTACTTGCATGAAAGCCCAAAAGTGCTTGCGGAAAGGCTGTTATGCATTCTTAGCACATGTTGTTGATAAGAAGTCCAAAGAGCGTAAGCTCGAAGATATTCCCGTGGTAAGAGATTTTCCTGAAGTTTTCCCTGAAGATTTTGCCGGGATTGCCGCCTCCCTGATAAGTCGAGTTTCGTATTGATCTTATTCCTGGAGCTGCTCTTGTGGCACGATCGCCATATCGATTAGCTCCCTCCGAAATGCAAGAATTGTCTAACCAGTTGCAAGAATTGTTGGACAAAGTCTTCATTCGACCAAGCTTCTCACCTTGGGGAGCGCCGGTCTTGTTCGTTAAGAAGAAATATGGTAGGTTTCGCATGTGTATCGACTATCGTGAGTTGAACAAACTTACCATCAAGAATCGTTATCCCTTGCCTAGAATCGATGATTTGTTCGATCAACTTCAATGTTCTAGTTATTATTCGAAAATTGACCTAAGGTCCAGGTATCATCAGGTGCGTAAGAAGATGTACCGAAGACTGCATTCCGAACTCGCTACGGTCACTATGAGTTTCTTGTCATGCCTTTTGGACTAACGAACGCTCCTGCTGTCTTCATGGATTTGATGAACCGGGTGTGCAAACCTTACTTGAACAAATTCGTGATCGTATTCATTGATGATATTCTTATTTATTCGCGAACCAAGAAGGAGCATGAAAATCACCTAAGGTTAATTCTCGAGCTCTTGCGGAATGAAAAGTTGTATGCCAAATTCTCTAAGTGTGACTTTTGGATTCGAGAAGTCCACTTTTTGGGCCATGTTGTTAATGAGAAGGGTATACATGTCGATCCTGCAAAAATTGAAGCGATTAAAAATTGGGAAGCGCCAAAGACCCCTACCGAGGTGCGTCAATTTCTTGGTCTTGCGGGTTATTATAGAAGATTCATTGAGAATTTTTCTAAGATAGCACAATTGTTGACAATGTTAACCCAAAAAGACAAGAAGTTTGAATGGACTGATAAACAGGAGTCAGCTTTCCAATTGTTGAAGCAAAAGTTGTATGATGCTCCTATTCTTTCCCTACCTGAAGGTACGGAAGATTTCGTGGTATACTGTGATGCTTCGCATCAAGGTTTGGGTTGTGTATTAATGCAACGTGATAAAGTAATCGCTTATGCTTCCAGACAGTTGAAAGTTCATGAGAAAAATTACACGACACATGATCTAGAACTTGGTGCCGTGGTTTTTGCTCTAAAAATTTGGAGGCATTATATCTATGGTACCAAATGCACAATTTTCACTGATCATAAGTCTTTGCAGCATATCTTTGATCAAAAAGAGTTGAACATGATGCAAAGACGTTGGGTGGATTTGTTAAATGATTATGATTGTGAAATCAAGTACCATCCTGGCAAGGAAAACGTTGTAGTGGATGCTTTAAGTAGGAAAGAAAGAGCCAAGCCGTTACGTGTTCGTGCATTGGGCTAGACGATTCATACCAATTTGACCGATCGCATCCGTGAAGCCCAAAGTAACGCGCTAAAACCTAAAAACGTGAAGAAGGAAAATCTTCGCGGTATGGTTGATTCAATGGTGTCTAAGATGGATGGAACTTTGTATTTTATGGATCGAGTATGGGTACCTCTGTATGGTGGCCTGCATGAGTTATTTTTGGACGAAGCTCACAAGTCAAGGTATTCGATTCATCCTGGCACTGATAAAATGTTCAAAGATCTGAAGGAATTTTATTGGTGGCCGTACTTCAAACGATACATTGCGGCTTATGTGGCTCGTTGTTTGACATGTTCGAAAGTAAAAGCCGAGTATCAAAAACCATCTGGTGGTCACGACACTATTTGGGTAATCGTTGATCGTTTAACGAAATCCGTTCATTTCTTGCCAATTTGTGAAACCGACAAAATGGAAAAATTGGCTCGTTTGTACATCAAAGAAGTGGTATCTAGGCATAGAGTGCCTGTATCTATTATTTCGGATTGAGATAGCCGATTCACTTCAAGATTTTGGCGAACATTGCAACATGCTCTGGGTACTTGCTTAGATATGAGTACAGCATATCACCCTCAAACTGATGGTCAAAGTGAAAGGACTATTCAGACATTGGAGGACATGTTGCGGGCCTGTGCAGTTGATTTTGGTGGTAATTGGGATTCACATTTTCCTCTGGTTGAATTCTCATATAATAATAGTTATCATTCAAGTATTCAAGCTGCACCGTTTGAAGCTCTGTATGGGTGTAAGTGTAGATCTCCATTGTGTTGAGCAGAAGTTGGTGACAAGCAATTAACTGGACCAGAAATTATTCAAGAGACGACTGACAAGATCTTTCTGATAAAAGATCGTTTGAAAGCGGCTCGCGACCGACAGAAAAGCTATGCGGAGAATAGGCGTAAGCCTTTAGAATTTGATGTCGGTGATAAGGTCCTATTGAAGGTTTCACCCTGGAAGGGTGTAGTTCATTTTGGAAAGCGCGGGAAGCTAAATCCTAGATATGTTGATCCTTTCGAAATCTTGGCTAGGATTGGTCCCGTTGCTTATAAGCTCAAGTTGCCTGAAGAGCTTAGTGGAGTACATGATACCTTCCATGTATCTAATCTGAAAAAGTGTCTCTCGGATGAAACTTTGATCGTTCCCGCTGATGAGATTCATGTTGACGATAAGCTTCATTTTATCGAAGAACTGATAGAAGTAACGGACTAGAAAGTTCAAAAGCTTAGGCGTAGCAGAATCAAGTTGGTGAAAGTGCGTTGGAATGCAAAGCGTGGACTGGAGTTCACATGGGAAAAGGAAAATCAAATGAAGCGGAAGTATCCCACCTTGTTTAAGAAAAATCCTCGAAAGAAGGGCTCACGCCGAGTTTCGCGGACGAAACTCCTTAAACAGGGGGAGAATGTGACGTTCGGCAAAATTAAGGTAAATCCGTACGTAATTAGTATATGTAATTAACCGTTCTAAGCAAGAATTAATATCAATTAATTATAATTGAGTATTCGGAAAATAGCGGAGTCCAATAGATGGCATAGGAATGCCTTAAATTTAATTAGAAGTGCGAAGGAATCGCATAAGAATAAACTAGTCCGAAATGGACGTTGGTGATTACCCGACAATAAATAACCGAACACGATCCCGAGTGCCCAGGATATAAAATGAAGGTTATTTTTATGAAATATAAAGTGTTTTGGAACCCCAAAACTATAAATGAAAACTCCTAATTAAAATCTCCCGGTAGCGAATAAAGGTCGCGTATCGCACCCGATGCGCGCAAAATATATAATTTCACATGGGAAGAGCCTAAATAACTTACCAATACTTAAACTAGGCTATGTTTAAGGGTAATTTAAAGCTAATTATATGCCTAGAATAGCTCGAAGTAAGAACGCGCAAAAACCCGGAAAAAAAATCCTAATTGATTTAGTTAAGAATTAACTAGTAAATTGAAAGATTTTTAGCAAGGTGGTAGGCCCCTTTTCTAGCCCATTTATGTCTCACAAGTACACTCCTAAATAATCATGTCTATGCATGCTTGGAATATTATGTTATATAATGTTTTAAGCACATGGGAATTATCCCTTTATAATTCATCAAAAGCTTCCCAATAATAATTCCACACACACACAAAAAAAAAAAAAAAAAAAAATAGAGAAGTCCCTCCCTTGTATAAACTCACGGCTAAAAACTCTTACAAAAACCATTTTGTGTTTTCAACCAACTAACACTTAAAACCTCCTAATTTTCTACCCGAAATCAAGTGTGTACAAGTGCTTGGAGCATAATCCGTGGAAGACACACTAAAACCCCTTCATAATCAAGTGTTTTTGTGACTTCCCTAGCCTTGTGCTAGTTGTAAGTTTCTTGAAACTTATCTTGTTCAAGTTTAATTTATTTATATGCTTAACTTGCAAGTTGTTTTTAGGGTGCTTTTAACCAAAGTTTTTAAACAAGGTTTTGTGTGTTTTATAAAAATGAAATGAAACGTTTACAAAGATGGTCATAAACATGAGTTTTAGGATGGTTGGTGATGTTATTTTGTTACAAAAATATTGTATGTTCTAGTATTTTTTTAGAAGTTGTTTTGGATGAAAAATATAAAGTAACACCTAATACACCTAAAAATGGTTTTGATCATCATATTATGACTAATGGAACCATTTGAACATGAAATATTTGTAACAAAATGTAATGAAGCTAAAATCACAAAAATAAAGTTGTAGACTTTAAAAATACAAGTATGAACAAATGGACTCTAAGACTTAAATCAAACATGTTAGTAGACATAAAATGACCATATGAGACTAATAAAATTGTTGGATAGTGAAAAGAACACTTATTGTAAATTTTGACATGTTCAAGTTTACTAGTCGTCATAGAAATTGTCATTTTTATAAGTCTTGAGAATAATATGTAACTTTTGTGAAGATAGAGATTTGAAAGGTTAGTTTGGAAAGTCCATGGGTGTAAAGGGTGATTTTGGAAACTTTATGTTGAAAAATGTAACTTTGGAAAGTAAAAGGTTAAGAATGAAAAGTTAGATTCTAAAAGGGTTGCTTTTGTAAAATTGAAGAAACTTACACAAATATTTTACTTGTAAGAATGATATTTTTATAAAAAGTATTTTATAAAAATATAAATTTACCATACGTGTTGAAAAATATAAATACTATCATTTTTTTGAAAGAAAAATGGTAATTTAAATAACTTGGGATGTTTTGTATAAAAATGAGCATTTTTACATTTATGGGGATGTAAAAGTGTTGTAAGAATTTTTTAGGAATAAAACATCCAAGTTAATATATTTTTCATTATATATATATATATATATGTAATAAAAAGTAGGAAAATGCGTAAACCGGTAAGAAGTATGATTTCCTACAAAATATATATATATATATATATATATATATATATATATATATATATATATATATAAGTTAAGAAATCGGGAAAGCGGACGTATGTTAATGCGGCGAACTATCGAACAAAAGTGTAAAATGACCAAAGTATAAATCGGACAAAAAGTGAATCGGACGGATAAGTATACAAGTATAACTTCCTACAAGATACGAGTATACGTTATTGCGGCGATTACGGACTAATTATTCCAAATAAGAAAATAAGTATATATTTTGTGAACAAAATATATGTAAGGATGATAAAGGGTGAAAAATATACATAAACACTTTCCTAAGTGTTGGAAGTAAAATGGGAGAATTTGTAAGAAATAAAATAAGTTAAGTATGTTATTATAAGTATATGTATACTTATGTGAAAAATAAATACTTAACATAAAATGAATCTCGTTCGACAAGATCTTTGTATATTTATTTTTATGGGGAAATAAATATATAATAAAAGTGAGTCGAGTCGGAAGATAAAACGAAATATTAATACAAGTTAGTAAATACATATTGATAAATATGTTTAAAGAACATGACGTGTATGGAAAACGGGCAATGATCGGAGTTCGCGATGACGAAACCAACTAACTTGGAAATTAATAGCAACGGTTATAATATAAGTTAAGTGAAACTTGTAACAGGATAAATCATCACCAACGGACCTAAGACTAGGGTATATTCCTAATTAAACCGTAAGTATAAACGTGTTGTTGGGAGTTGGGGAAAAACAACTTGCTAGTAAGACACGAACTTTGAGACCGGTGCCTTATTAAGTTAGGACACATGTAGGTGGTCTCGTATTGGACTTGGCAAAGACTATTTTCTAATTTCGTGACACGCTTGAGGTGAGTTTTCACGGCCCCTTTTATGTTTTACTATTTTTAAACTTGGGGGAAAGATATGTAAGAAAGAATTAAATGTGCGATAACATGTAAAAGTATGAAATGGTATATAAGATGGGCATATGGGTAACGGTAAAGTCACATGGGACGTGAAGTCTCCGCAGTTAACTGTAACCATTTATACAAAGGGATGTAGCCGTAGAATATGGGAATAGTACTATTGGTTCTTGACGAGACCCACCCCGGTTGATTAGCGATCAACACGAAAGGACCACGGGGTGCGACGATATTCTAAATTAGTTGTTACCATGTAAACAACTTGCGGGGCAAAGTAAAATAGTCTGGTTTTGGTTACGGGCCTATGAGGATTCCATCGGTATTAGGACTTGCATCCCTAATAGCATATGTAGCACATTTCTTATTTCGTTATGCGCACTTATTTACAAATGAATGTTAATTTATTTGTGTGTCAAAACCTGTGAAAATCAACAATATATTTATATATTGACGTTTTCCCTAACATATCTTTCAGGTAACTAAGAATGTGAAAGCGTGCAATGGCTAGGGCGGGCGAAATAAAGACGAGACGGACTTTTGTTAGGGATTTACTAATATTTCCTATGGGATTGGGAAGTAGTTGAAAATCCTTATTTTGTTAAAAACTACATTTTGGGACGTGTATCTAAACAAAATACTTTCCGCCATCTAATGAATGTTTATTTTCTAAATTATATGTTTGTTTAATCTTGGCTATGAAGCATTTCTCTTTCGCGTCCATGCCGCGTGTTTCCGCCGTTGTCGTTGTGTGACAGTTTCCACGAAAATTATGAGGTTTGGTCTTTCCACGGAGAATCACTTCCCAACCGTGATTCTAGCTTCCCTAATAAATGTAGACCTGACGACTTTGACCATACAAAGGAAATGGTACATGATGCCTTCACATATGTAGAGGAAGAACCCGATTCACTGAAATCACTTCTTCAAGAATGTGATAAGCCACTTTACCTAGGGTCAAAGCATAATTCACTTAGTGGATTATTGAAATTCCAACATTTAAAGGGTCAATTTGGTTGGTCCGATGCTGGTTTTGATGCTTTGTTGGGTGTCCTAAAAGATATCTTACCATCCAAGAATACAATTCCTGGCTTAATATATATCAGGCCAAGAAGTTGCTAAAAGTAGTAGGTCTACAATATGAAAAGATTCATGCATGTGAAAACGATTGTGTTCTATTCTGGAAAGATCACAAGGATGCTTCTCAGTGTCCAACTTGTGGCACAACTAGTTGGGAAAAGAATACAAAAAAACGTGCCTTCAAAAGTTTTGTGGTACTTTCCTCCAATTCCTAGATTTAAAAGAATGTTTTCCTCACCAGAAATTGCACATGACTTAACTTGGCATGCTCAAGGTAGGCCAATAATGGTAAGCCAACCCATCCTCACGATTCTCCCTCTTGGAAGCTTGTTGACCACACGTAGAAAGAATTCTGAAAAGAGAATCAAAATCTTAGATTAGCCTTCTCCGCTGATGGTATCAATCCTCACAAGTCATTAAGTTCCAAACATAGTTGTTGGCTGGATATCCTAACCTATAATCTACCCTCTCATTTGTGGATGTCAAGAAAATTCATAATGTTGACCTTATTGATATCAGGGCCAAACCAACCTGGTAACAATATTGATGTCTACTTGGCACCATTGATAGAAGATCTAAAACTCTTGTGGGAAACAGGCGTTGAGACATTTGATGCCTACAAGAAGGAATACTTCAATCTTAGAGCAATATTACTTTGGACTATAAATGACTTTCCCGCATATGGTAATGTTTCAGGGTGTGTTACCAAAGGTTATTATGCTTGTCCATTATGTTTAGAGAATACATGTTCACAATGCTTGCCAAAGTCGAAAAAGGTATGTTTTCTCGGGCATAGAAGATTTCTGCCGATTAATCATCCTTTCTGTAAAAGGAAAAAAGATTTCAATAATCTACAAGAGAATGATGCTATAAAAAAACCATTATCAAGTGAAGAATTTTACAACCGTCTGGCGGGGTTTGAGAACACATGGGGTAAGAAAAAAAAGTTAAAGAAGGAAAAGTTAAAGAAAAGAAAGTCAAAGATGGAAACATCAGAGAAGAAAACGTCAAAGAAGAAAAAAGATAGTATCGACGAGAGAGCTAAATTGTGGCATAAAAAAAATGTGTGTGAGAGTGTTTATGGGACACTGTTGAATTTTCCTCACAAGACGAAGGATGGGTTAAATGCATGACAAGATCTTGAGGATTTGGGCATTAAGCCTGAACTACAACCTCAACAAAAAGGGAAACGCCTTTTGCTTCTGCCTGCATGCTACACATTGAATACCACGGAGAAACATCTATTTTATAATAAATTGTCTAACATAAAAGTACCTGACGGGTATTCTTCCAATTTTAAGAATCTCGTGTTTGATGATGTTTCCAAGATGAATGGTTTGAAGTTTAATAACTGTCATGTACTGATGCAACAACTTCTTCCTTTTGCAATCAAGGGGGTGTTACACGAGAAAGTGAGGAAAACAATCATAAGCTTGTGTCATTTTTTTAATAAGTTGTGTAGTAAAGTTATCGATGTTAGCAAGCTACGTAAGTTGCAAAGTGACATCATATTAACTTTGTGTTTGTTAGAGAAGTATTTTCCTCCTTCGTTCTTTGATGTCATGATTCACTTGATGGTGCATTTAGTTAGAGAAGTGAGGTTATGTGGCCCAGTTCATTTTAGGTGGATGTACCCATTTGAGAGATACATGAAAACATTTAAAGGGTATGTACAAAATCATTATCGACCCGAGGGTTGCATTGCAGAATGTTATGTGGCAGAGGAAGCCTTAGAATTTTGCTCGGGTTACTTAAAAAACATGAAATCAATTGGTAATCCTTATGAACGTGTTGATGAAACAATCCGCACCGGTAGGCCTTTATCGCGGGCTACATGAATCGAGGTTTTGGATGCTCAGTTACTTGATCAAGCTCATCTTTATGTATTAAGAAACAACGCTGTTGTGGAGCCGTATATAGAGTGAGAATCACATAAAACTATATACTTATTGTATTGTATGTAATACATAAAGCTTCTTCTAACATCTACAATATATACTTCAGGCAACATATGTTGGAATTGAAGGATCTCAACCCTAGCGCCACTCGAAATAGTACATGCTTGCAAAACCAACACAGTCGAACATTTATATGTTGGCTTAAGAACGAGGTCTATTTTTTTAAAAAGTTTGTTAGCATTACCATATTATTTTTAGTAACATTTTACATTAGTTCTTTTTTCAATAGGTTGAAAAACGTTTGGCTAGCGGAGAAAATATTTGTGACAATGTTTGTTGGTTGGCCAAAGGGCCTAATTTTGTTGTTAATAAATATAGCGGTTTCGCCATAAATGAGTATCAGTTCCATACAACAACTCGAGATGAATCTAAAACAACTCAATGTAGTGGAGTATTGATCTCTAGTTGCACATGCTATGCAGATTACTAGTGCAAAACACACCAGTCCCGTGTATGGCGTCGTTACTTACCTTGGCCGTATAAAGGAGTTATGGGATCTTAATTATCGCACGTTTACCGTTCCTGTTTTCATGGGTGATTGGGCTGATAGTCGTGGAGTAAAAAAGGATGATTTTGGATTCACCGTGGTAAACTTCAATAAGCTTGGTCACCAGTCCGAACGCCTCATATTAGCTAGTCAAGCGAGACAAGTTTTTTATGTTCAAGATCAACAAGATGATAAATTGTGTGTTGTTGGCTTCACACCACATAAGATGTACAAGTATGGAGCAAGTGATGAAACTGATGATATGTTGGAATTTGATGTTGCTGGTGATGTTTCACAAGGCTCCGCTTTAGTAGACCTTGATGATGATTTTTCGTGTAGGCATATGGATGGAGAGGGCATATTAATTTAAACTTTAGTTTTTGTGTTTTTTATTAAATTCTTGTATGTCTTTAATTCCTGATCAAGTTGAAGATAACAAACTACATGAAATTTGTTTTTTTATTACTTAATTTGTTTTCTGATCATGTTATGTTTTTTATATTCTTGTATGTCTTTAATTCTGATCATGTTGAAGATAACAAACTACATGGAATCTGTTGAAATTGGAATTATTCCACCGTGGTTTTTAAAAAGTAGCCAGTTAAGCTTCAATTTTAGTGCATTTTCATTTTTGGTTTTTATAGAAACCATTTGGTGTGGTTGTGCTTAACTTGAAAGGAGCCACTTGTTACTATCTTGGATTCTTTATGCACGGGGAGTGTCTTTGAGCCGTTAAGACAATTTATTGATATGTAAGTAAATGGCGTATATGCTGGTTTTGAAAAAAAATAGTTTATTGGAAGTAACGTTTGAATATGCTTGAAGATACATTTTATTTTTAATAGGGCCATGACCGTGTATGTTGCTCAGAATGGTACCAGCAAGAGGTTTAAACTAAGATGGGTCAACACCAAGGTGAGCACTTAATTATCCTAACTATTTATTTGGACTTCTTGTAGAACATGAATTTTGATGTGTGATACATAAAGTGCGCGCATAGAGATGATACTTAATATTTTAGCTTGTTAACTTTTAAACAAGAAAAGTTAGAACTTTGTATGATGAGCATTGTTATACTGAACGGTTTCTTTGTAGCTGATCTTGTTAGAGGCACTAGTATTTTATCATAGATGAGAATGAGGATGATAATCGAGAGCCCGATGAATGATTGAAGTGTTGCATCTGGAATAAACTTGATAAAAAAACTTGAGAAATCACCATTTATTTTCCTGTATTGGTCGCGTTAATAGTTCGTCCGGTGCAGGCCTTCATTTATGCTTACGGATCCTATTGTATCATTAGCTATTACCCTGCCTGCTAAATGTTAAAATTAATTGTAGAGGTCATAATAATTGTTAGTGCACAAGAAAATCATGTAGTTGATCATTTGTCTAATTGAAAACTACTATACGGTTTGGTTTGTTGTATCTGCAAGAAAACACTGTGTTTTGTTTGTATTTTCAATACGTATATGTGATGAGATATTGCTGTTTTGGTTCTTGCTCTAAGGGCGCATGGGGTTGATATGGAACGGGCCATAAAAGGGGTGGTTGGGAATGGCAAAGATGTCACGTGTTCGCTGCATAACTGGATTCTGGATGCTCCATTAGACTCAAAATTTCCAACACTGTTCGCTCTTGAAAAAAACAAACCTTCTGCTGGATTCTGGATGTTGGATTGTGTCCTAACACTGCAGCAACGCTAGTTGGGTTTGGGATTGTCTGTTTTGCAGAGCTGCTGGATTTGATTTAGCTGCAGAGCTGTTGCTGCTCGTTGGGTTTGGGATTGTCTATTCTGGGAAGCGCTGCAGTTACAGAGTTGAAGCTCGAGCTACAGATTTGATGCTGCTGTCCCTGGTTCTCTCTGCAGCGGATGATAGGTGGTTTCTCAGTCTGTTCTAGGAAGCGCTGTAGATTTGATGCTGATGTCCCTGGTTCTCTCTGCAGCGGATGATAGGTGGTTTCTCAGTTTGTTCTGGGAAGCGATGCGGTTGCAAAGTTGAAGCGCGAGCTGCAGATTTGATGTTGTTGTCCCTGGTTCTCTCAGCAGCGGATGATAGTTGAACATGTCTTCCTTAATTTTTCGCACTGCTTTATTTAGGCTATCTATTTAAAAACAATTGGAACTATACAATTAAAATGTGATATAATTCTTTTAATGTGCAGAGTCCGTGCCAGTCAGGGATCACAGAATGTGGTTATTATGTAATGAAATTCTTGAAGAAGATCGTTACGGACGGACTTGGAATATTGGACAATGTAAGTTGATCGACTCAAATTCTAATATCTCATATTTTCTTGAAACTAAAACCATCGCGAACCTTAACCTTTCATCTTATTAATTTAATTGTCTTAGGTTGGGGGAGGAGTGGATGCTTACACGGATGCGGATATTGATTTTATTCATGAAGAATGGTCAAGTTATGCCTCGACCATCATTTTCAAGTGATCCGTATGTTTAGGTCTAGATCGGCTAATGTAATGTATTGACACAATATTTTTATAACCCTTAATACTTGTGGTAGGATTCGGCAAATCATTGTAATGGATTTTTTGGGGGTATATAATATATGCAGTTTTATTTTTAAATTTATTGTTTTATAAATATAAATTATATCCAGGGATATTAGTCATTTTGCAGAAAAAAAAATTTAGGCAAAAAAACGCAAAATGAGTGTCATAAATGCATGTAAAAAATGTCATAAATGAGTGTCAAGAATGTATGTCATTAAAGAGTGTCATGAAAGAGTGTCATAAATGCGTGTTAAAAAAGTGTGTCATAAAGGAGTGTCATTAACGCGTGTCATTAAAAGATAACACGCGCTTGCATGTCATAAAAATTTAATGACATGTTCTTTCATGACACTTTTTTGTGTGTCATAAACACCATTTTATGACGCACAATGCGTGTCAAGAAAGGGTTTTTTTAGTAGTGTAATTTGGTGTATTACTCTAAAAAAGAAATGTCGTATAAAATGTTATTAATGTTCAAAAATCATAGGGAAAAGTTGTCACACCCTCAAATTTCACTTGCGAGGTTTTATCACGAGGCGCGTGACATACCAGGATCTAAGTCAACGATCACAATAAACTACATATATATAAATTAAAATTAACGTAACAAACAACCATGCAAGTTAAAGTAGGCAAGTACAGCAAAAGCATAAAAGTTTTGTACAGACCTATTAAACTCAAAGTTAAGTAGTTCAAAACAGTTTAAAGTTTCAAAATAGACAAAGCAGTAATAACGGATGCTGTGGAATATCCGTGCATCTTCAACCAGTGCAGCTACCTTAGCGACCAGAGAAAACATGCTAAAAGGTGTCAACATAACAATGCTGGGGAGTTTACAGGTTCTTCAAAACAAATATCACATGTCTGAAAGATCAAATCCATTTTACTATTTTATCCAACGTTAGCTAGACGTTAAGTATGTTACTACTGCGAATGAAACCATTACTGACTGTGTTGTTAGTCAATAATGTGTGTACCCTTAGGATTACCGTCATCCCCGGTAAGCTCTGTGTGTTTTAGACAATATGCACCCGTCCAACCTCCGGCTAACCCGTGCGGGGTTTGTCAGGCCCAATAGATATATCCATATTTCCCCACTATATACCCATATTAGTGGTTTCCTTGGGATTTAGATGAGTCGCATAATAAACAAATGATAACAATAGTAATAAATGATCTTTAAGTAAAACCGAGTGTTTAGCATGTTTATCCCCATGAGAAAGTATGTAAGTAGTGGGGCCTGAAACTCACCTTAGGGGGCGCCTTCTAGTATAAACTAAATCGATTATGTGATGATAGCTCTAATTACTGGTGACCTATCATAAGACGCATATATGTGTGTTGACCAATAACACATTGGTCAATTAACCCATGGTTGTCCAAACCATGACTGTGTATGCTTGAAAAAGTGTTTTATGTTTGACACGACCACACAAGACCCGACATCCCGTTGGTGACCCGTTATAACCGTATATTAGTCAACTACAAGTTCATAAGCAATAACATGTAGATATGCACCTCACATAACGAATAGATCACCAAACCTAGCATATTGATCATGTATTGCACGTATGAGTCATAAAACATGTTACGAGGTTTCCAAACTTGTTACGGGGTTTAATATATGCTACTGAGTGTCAAGACATGCTACTGGGTTCCAAACCACACTACTGGCTTCAAAACACACGCAGCCTATCAAAACACATGACTGGAATCAAAACACACGACTAGCTATGCCACTCACCTTCAGATACACGACTAGCTAGCCAGTCGCCTGCACTGCAAGTTGTTGGCCTTTTTGACGCGCGAAACCCTATAAATCAGATCCGAAACTTATTGGAGCACCCTCAATCAATCAACAATCATTATCCAACTCAACCCCATCATTATGACCCAATTATCATCTCTTTTATCACGCAAATTACTAGATTTTCAAAAATGGATAATATTATGGGTAAGTCATATCAATGACATGCAAAAGTTACCCTAAATGGCAAATAACCTGATTTAATAGCAAAATCACGTTCCAATCATCATCAAGTTTTAATATGATCATTCTAACATAAACCCTAACAAGTTACAAGCATCAAATCATCATATTACATCCTAGATTCCACTAAAATCCCCAAAAGGGTCAAAACTCATAACAACCACATAACACATCAATAAGCTTCTAACACCTAGATAATCATCATAACAACTTCCTATAATCATTCTAATAACAAACACACAAGAAACCCCATGTTTTAGATCACCAATACCATTTAAATTTTGCATTTTTATCAAAAACTCATAGGATATGTTTAGACTTAGTTTAGAAAGAGTTTTTAAAGGTTTTTATTGATGAAAACATACAAAGATCAGATCTAGACCTTTAGGGTTCATAATAATAGCATAACAATGTTTGAAAAAATATTTGGATGAATCACATACCTTAGATGTTCACCTGTAAAGGTTGTTTTAGCTTTGAAATGGTGATTTTAGAGCAAAAACGGGTGTGTAGAGGTTAAGGGTCATGAGAGAGCACTTTGGGGGTGAGTTAGGGTTGCACAATTGATGAAAAACAAGTCAGGTATGGTATTTACCGCCCCTATTTTAGGCGCCTGCCTAGCCAGTCGCCCCTACTAGGCTGCTAGCTAGTTAGACGCGCCATTTTTCTTATTAAACGCATTAATTCACGTATACATGTATTAGAAAGTTATATAATGATTGTAAAACATTTAATACTCGACAATTCACACTTTTATGTTATTTCACCCACCCCGGGACTCGAGACTCGTGTGTGTGCGTTTTACCTAGTGATCCGCCGAATCACCAACCCTTGGACATATGTGTGTAAACCGACTACCGAAGATTCCTCGAATCATCGAACTTACCATTATAAATAAAATATAACCAGAACATACCATTTTTTACATAAAGTAATTGAAAATTTGAAATTGCCACTCCTAGCCTCTACTGCAGTGGCATAATTATCTTTTCTTACCATAAAGTTTTATCTTTAAAGATATTTCCAGGTGTCACAACTTTGAAATTCTCACACTTGTTGCTTTAGAGTGTCTATACACCATTTTTGGATAGTTTATTTCACTTGCATCACCTTAATTTTGGCATTTTCACAGTTTGTCTGCTCTCATTGAGAACAAAATATTTTCAGTTTATGGCAGTCTCTCTCCTAACATCAACACACTAGATCAGGTTTGAGAAAATCAAGTTTTGTATCCGTTTGATACATTTCTTATCAGAGGATTGGTTAGAAATTGACTTGGTATTGGTTTATATTGTTTGTTAATAAAGGTTGAGGGGGAAGAACAGAGGAATGGTGGGTAGTGGTGGTGGTGGTGAAAGGTGAAAATGGTGGTGGGTGGTGGCTATGATAAGGGAAGAAGACAATGGGGAAGAATATGAATTTATACATGAGTTGACAAAAATGCCCATGACTTAACGTCAAAAACGTATATGGGTTAAGTCGTACCGTTTTCACATATTTTTTCAAAAGTCAGGGACTGTTCAAGCAATTTTTAAAAGATTGGGCTGGAGTGACAAATTTGGCCAAACCACGGGAATGGTTTTGATAATTTACTCTTAGCTAAAATCGTAAATAATGTTTTGTATTAACAAACAACCTGTTTATCTATATCTATACTATATTATAATGCGTGAGGGGAGGGTAATTTAATATACCTATAAGTTAAGAACTTTATTTTCATTAACAACCCTAAAACGAGGTTAAAGTAGTCATTGAAATACTTTTACACTTTAGTACCTCATTTTAATTACACTTTAATTCCCTCGTTTTTAGTTAGTAGTTACATTTTTCTCTCATCTCCTACAAAATTATAATTTTTATTTAATCCTATCATAACTTTTAAACTATTATGTTTTAAAAACATTTGAAAATAACAAGACGACCTACTCATTTTTGTCGATGTTTTAATCGACCATAACGTTGTCGTACGTTAATATTATCTAAAAAAATACACCACAAAAATGAACATTATTCTCTTTAATTTGAATATAGTATTTCTATGACTTTTTAATTGAAAATTGACATGTTAACTGATTAACAATGTCTATGGGTGAACAATAATTGAATCGTTAACTAAAACTAAACAAAAAACAAAAGAAACCAAACCAAAATTACTAAATCAAAACAAATATTTCATGTATTCGTATATTTTTAGCTTTCATACTATCATTTTATGTATTTATATCTCCATTTCATATACTGATCAGTAAATATTTTAGCCAAAGTTTGGTTATGAGCCAAAATTAACTGAACCGAACTGAAAATATAACCAAAAACCCAAACCAATTAACCGATTGGTTAATAGGATCAATCAACTGATAGCTTCAGTTTCGGTTGAGATTAATAATTGAACTAAACTAAAACATGCACACCTTTAGAAGTGGATGTGTTATTTGCCGCACTGTGTAGGCATCATTCTAAAAAAACTAGAGCTTTACAAATATTTATGGTAATTTACAAAAAAAAAAAGAAAAAAACCTTTAAAATTTAGAATTTTAGAACTCTACGAGCATGTATAATAAATTAACAAAAAGTGTGTTGACAACCATATCACATAGCCTTTTTATATTTAAATTCAAAATCTAGGGGCTTTCCCAATCAGTAATTTCTCATCTAATTGAACCTAACAAAAAAACTTTACCCTTCGCCATTGTTTTATCTTCGTCAACCTCCATTTCCACTACACCCTTTTTATTGCATGCACACTTTCTCTTCGTCAATGCTACACTTAGTTTACTAATGTTTCACTCCATGTTCTTTTTAAGACATTGATTATGATCTAACATGCAATATTTAATCATCAAATTTTTTTGTTGGTATTTAGGCAAGATCAAGATAAAATCAACGATATTAGATCTAAGACGCTTTACGCCTTTATATACTTTGATTTTTACTATTGTTCATCTGGAATATGAACTGTTGTGGTTTAATTCGAACTAACATACATGATTTGAAATGTCGATCGATTGGTGGCCAGAGTAGCTTTGCATAGAGGCGATATTTAACTTGTTTATAATATATTCATCTATGTGGAGTACATGGTTTGTAATATTACTATTATTTTTTAGTTTAAAAAAAATTGATGTGTTACGTGACTAACAATATCCAGGGGTGAGCAATAACCGAAAAAAGACGTAACCAACCCAAATCAATTGAAAACTGAATTAACCAAACAACCGAATTAACTTAAAATTGGTTATCAGGTTTTTTATACCATTAGTTAAACAAAATTAACCAAACCAAAATTCGAACATTTCGTATATTCTTAACTTCCATTTCATATATTTGTAGTTTTATAACCTCATTTCATGTATCTCTAATCCAAAATTTTAGACAAAGCTTGGTTTTGGTAATTAAAAAAAATTAACTGAATCGAATTAAAACCAACAATCATACAAAATAAATTGAATCAGTTAGCCAATTGGTCAATAAGATCGTTTAGCGGACGACTTTTGGTTTTTGTTGAGACTAATAACTGAATTGAACCAAACCATAAACACTTTATGAAATGTTTGTGTTCCCCGCCATATCGCGCGGACATCCTGCTAGTATGTATAATAAATTTGTTTTCCAACTTACCGTAGACCACGTAATTTTATCTTTTGGAAATCCCCAATTAAATTTTAATTAGTTTCATTTAGAAGTTCAACTAATTTAGAGTATGTTTAGGAAGCAATTTTCAGGAACTTTTATGAACTTTTATAAGCTTCAAGCTTTTAAGAAAAAACTAATAATCAATAAAAAGCCTTGTACTAGCATTTAATAAAAAAACTCCTACTAGCTAGAAGCTTTTAATGAGTAAATGACACAAATACCCATTCTATAATAAAAAAAATAAAAAAACATGTATACAAGCTTTTAGTTTATGCCCATTTTGGTCATTTTATACATTTTATTAAAAGTTCCAGCTACTCTGCCAAACACCAAAATATATTTAAAAAGCTACAGCTACCAGCTTTTACCCACCAGCTAGTTTTGCCAAACATACCATTAGTCATAGAAAGAGTTGAGATATGTCTCAAACTCAGACTATTACTATTACTAGATAGAATTTCACATTTTCACTTAAAGATGGTTTTTTTATTTCCTAGATAAAAAGAAAACAATTACGGATTAACAATACAAATAACCCTAAGTCACTATGAGTATATATGACTATAAAAGGGTAAAATAAAATAAGCACCTTATTATAGAATATGTGAAAACATCACCAAATTAGTTAAGCAACTTCGGTATTTGAATTAGGTTCAACAATTTCTCATTTACACAATTTGTAAAGGATCATTTTTGACAAATCAATAATAATATCACACAAGTATGAGTAATCTGGTGCGGAAACCCTAGATCACATGCAAAATGATAATGATCAGATGAGAACGCGATAATATCCATTTTCAAAGTCATTTTCATTAATAATCGATTGATATAAACCTTACAATGCTTAGATTATAATGAAAACCTAGTTTCAGACTCTCTAGAACACTCTCTGAAAACACAAACAAACACGCACGACAATGACCAAAAGTTCTAACTTCTAAGCAACTCAAATATATATATATATATATATATATATATATATATATAGACTTCTTCAGTCGACCTTTGCAGAGGTTGAATGGACTCCTTCGACCATTACATGGCTCGAATGAACAATAACATAAACAACCTGATAATGACAAACTACATTCGACCATTATGAACTTCATTCGACCCCTCGACAGGTCGAATGAACATGAAAAAATCTTGTTTTCTTCAAACTTCGGCAATCTTGTACAATCCAAAAGCGATAGACACATATATGCATCTACAAACCCCCCTTGACTATTGTTTGGATTGTTCTTGCATCTCCAAAGCTATATTGCGAAGCTTGATCTTTATCTTGTTTTTCTGTTGCTCACTCATTTCAGGTACAACTTGTTGTTTAAGTGTGCGTCTCTTCGGTTCAGCAATCTTCAACGTCTTACCCAGCAGCTTCTCGTAATCACAATCAGCATGAATATCCCAATCAAAACAAAATATAGCATGCCTTTGGAAATACGAAGCAGGTTCTATGTCTCTCACATCAAAATGAATCTGATTGTAATACAGCATCTCGATGTCTTCTTTAGCACAATTAATCAACTACATCGGATCGAACACGTGTATCTTCTTCACCATAAGCTTTGGATTCTTATCCCTAAGCACTATCATAGCTTCTCCCATCACCTAATCATAATACCAAAATTCAAAGTCTTTGGCAAAATGTTGTTGTATAGGCATCAAAGGAATCCGTTTCATCACTTTAGGAGGTTTCTACTTCAACGTAACCTTCGGTAAACCATTCTTAGGATCAATTTCTTTATGCACGATCCTCTTTGGATATTGTGGCCTACACACATCCCATTTCATATAACTTTCTCTTTTCATCGTCTCAGCCATCCAATGAACAATGTTAGTATGGTCACAACCAGAAATCTGATATCGAACAATGTCTCTCAAATCCAGTAAGGTAAAGTCTTGATTTCATGAAAGTGTTTGAAATAGAAGATACCTTTCTCCCACTTGATCCCAATGCACCTTAACTATGGAAAGTATTTCCAGGCTAATGCACGACCTTTGAAAATCTTGTTCTGGTGTTTGTATACATCTGTCTGAACTACAGGTTTCGGCTGTTTCAGTTCATCTTCTCTCAGCTTCTTAAATAATTCTTTCAAGGAATCAGTTTGCTTAAAGACTTCTTCTTTCTCAACTACATTATCAAAGACTTCATCAATACCCTTCTTACTCTTCTCTTTAGCATCCTTATTGATATCAGGGCCAAACCAACCTGGTAACAATATTGATGTCTACTTGGCACCATTGATAGAAGATCTAAAACTCTTGTGGGAAATAGGCGTTGAGACATTTGATGCCTACAAGAAGGAATACTTCAATCTTAGAGCAATATTACTTTGGACTATAAATGACTTTCCCGCATATGGTAATGTTTCAGGGTGTGTTACCAAAGGTTATTATGCTTGTCCATTATGTTTAGAGAATACATGTTCACAATGCTTGCCAAAGTCGAAAAAGGTATGTTTTCTCGGGCATAGAAGATTTCTGCCGATTAATCATCCTTTCTGTAAAAGGAAAAAAGATTTCAATAATCTACAAGAGAATGATGCTATAAAAAAACCATTATCAAGTGAAGAATTTTACAACCGTCTGGCGGGGTTTGAGAACACATGGGGTAAGAAAAAAAAGTCAAAGAAGGAAAAGTTAAAGAAAAGAAAGTCAAAGATGGAAACATCAGAGAAGAAAACGTCAAAGAAGAAAAAAGATAGTATCGACGAGAGAGCTAAATTGTGGCATAAAAAAAAAATGTGTGTGAGAGTGTTTATGGGACACTGTTGAATTTTCCTCACAAGACGAAGGATGGGTTAAATGCATGACAAGATCTTGAGGATTTGGGCATTAAGCCTGAACTACAACCTCAACAAAAAGGGAAACGCCTTTTGCTTCTGCCTGCATGCTACACATTGAATACCACGGAGAAACATCTATTTTATAATAAATTGTCTAACATAAAAGTACCTGACGGGTATTCTTCCAATTTTAAGAATCTCGTGTTTGATGATGTTTCCAAGATGAATGGTTTGAAGTTTAATAACTGTCATGTACTGATGCAACAACTTCTTCCTTTTGCAATCAAGGGGGTGTTACACGAGAAAGTGAGGAAAACAATCATAAGCTTGTGTCATTTTTTTAATAAGTTGTGTAGTAAAGTTATCGATGTTAGCAAGCTACGTAAGTTGCAAAGTGACATCATATTAACTTTGTGTTTGTTAGAGAAGTATTTTCCTCCTTCGTTCTTTGATGTCATGATTCACTTGATGGTGCATTTAGTTAGAGAAGTGAGGTTATGTGGCCCAGTTCATTTTAGGTGGATGTACCCATTTGAGAGATACATGAAAACATTTAAAGGGTATGTACAAAATCATTATCGACCCGAGGGTTGCATTGCAGAATGTTATGTGGCAGAGGAAGCCTTAGAATTTTGCTCGGGTTACTTAAAAAACATGAAATCAATTGGTAATCCTTATGAACGTGTTGATGAAACAATCCGCACCGGTAGGCCTTTATCGCGGGCTACATGAATCGAGGTTTTGGATGCTCAGTTACTTGATCAAGCTCATCTTTATGTATTAAGAAACAACGCTGTTGTGGAGCCGTATATAGAGTGAGAATCACATAAAACTATATACTTATTGTATTGTATGTAATACATAAAGCTTCTTCTAACATCTACAATATATACTTCAGGCAACATATGTTGGAATTGAAGGATCTCAACCCTAGCGCCACTCGAAATAGTACATGCTTGCAAAACCAACACAGTCGAACATTTATATGTTGGCTTAAGAACGAGGTCTATTTTTTTAAAAAGTTTGTTAGCATTACCATATTATTTTTAGTAACATTTTACATTAGTTCTTTTTTCAATAGGTTGAAAAACGTTTGGCTAGCGGAGAAAATATTTGTGACAATGTTTGTTGGTTGGCCAAAGGGCCTAATTTTGTTGTTAATAAATATAGCGGTTTCGCCATAAATGAGTATCAGTTCCATACAACAACTCGAGATGAATCTAAAACAACTCAATGTAGTGGAGTATTGATCTCTAGTTGCACATGCTATGCAGATTACTAGTGCAAAACACACCAGTCCCGTGTATGGCGTCGTTACTTACCTTGGCCGTATAAAGGAGTTATGGGATCTTAATTATCGCACGTTTACCGTTCCTGTTTTCATGGGTGATTGGGCTGATAGTCGTGGAGTAAAAAAGGATGATTTTGGATTCACCGTGGTAAACTTCAATAAGCTTGGTCACCAGTCCGAACGCCTCATATTAGCTAGTCAAGCGAGACAAGTTTTTTATGTTCAAGATCAACAAGATGATAAATTGTGTGTTGTTGGCTTCACACCACATAAGATGTACAAGTATGGAGCAAGTGATGAAACTGATGATATGTTGGAATTTGATGTTGCTGGTGATGTTTCACAAGGCTCCGCTTTAGTAGACCTTGATGATGATTTTTCGTGTAGGCATATGGATGGAGAGGGCATATTAATTTAAACTTTAGTTTTTGTGTTTTTTATTAAATTCTTGTATGTCTTTAATTCCTGATCAAGTTGAAGATAACAAACTACATGAAATTTGTTTTTTTATTACTTAATTTGTTTTCTGATCATGTTATGTTTTTTTTATATTCTTGTATGTCTTTAATTCTGATCATATTGAAGATAACAAACTACATGGAATCTGTTGAAATTGGAATTATTCCACCGTGGTTTTTAAAAAGTAGCTAGTTAAGCTTCAATTTTAGTGCATTTTCATTTTTGGTTTTTATAGAAACCATTTGGTGTGGTTGTGCTTAACTTGAAAGGAGCCACTTGTTACTATCTTGGATTCTTTATGCACGGGGATTGTCTTTGAGCCGTTAAGACAATTTATTGATATGTAAGTAAATGGCGTATATGCTGGTTTTGAAAAAAAATAGTTTATTGGAAGTAACGTTTGAATATGCTTGAAGATACATTTTATTTTTAATAGGGCCATGACCGTGTATGTTGCTCAGAATGGTACCAGCAAGAGGTTTAAACTAAGATGGGTCAACACCAAGGTGAGCACTTAATTATCCTAACTATTTATTTGGACTTCTTGTAGAACATGAATTTTGATGTGTGATACATAAAGTGCGCGCATATAGATGATACTTAATATTTTAGCTTGTTAACTTTTAAACAAGAAAAGTTAGAACTTTGTATGATGAGCATTGTTATACTGAACGGTTTCTTTGTAGCTGATCTTGTTAGAGGCACTAGTATTTTATCATAGATGAGAATGAGGATGATAATCGAGAGCCCGATGAATGATTGAAGTGTTGCATCTGGAATAAACTTGATAAAAAAACATGAGAAATCACCATTTATTTTCCTGTATTGGTCGCGTTAATAGTTCGTCCGGTGCAGGCCTTCATTTATGCTTACGGATCCTATTGTATCATTAGCTATTACCCTGCCTGCTAAATGTTAAAATTAATTGTAGAGGTCATAATAATTGTTAGTGCACAAGAAAATCATGTAGTTGATCATTTGTCTAATTGAAAACTACTATACGGTTTGGTTTGTTGTATCTGCAAGAAAACACTGTGTTTTGTTTGTATTTTCAATACGTATATGTGATGAGATATTGCTGTTTTGGTTCTTGCTCTAAGGGCGCATGGGGTTGATATGGAACGGGCCATAAAAGGGGTGGTTGGGAATGGCAAAGATGTCACGTGTTCGCTGCATAACTAGATTCTGGATGCTCCATTAGACTCAAAATTTCCAACACTGTTCGCTCTTGAAAAAAACAAACCTTCTGCTGGATTCTGGATGTTGGATTGTGTCCTAACACTGCAGCAACGCTAGTTGGGTTTGGGATTGTTTGTTTTGCAGAGCTGCTGGATTTGATTTAGCTGCAGTGCTGTTGCTGCTCGTTGGGTTTGGGATTGTCTATTCTGGGAAGCGCTGCAGTTACAGAGTTGAAGCTCGAGCTACAGATTTGATGCTGCTGTCCCTGGTTCTCTCTGCAGCGGATGATAGGTGGTTTCTCAGTCTGTTCTAGGAAGCGCTGTAGATTTGATGCTGATGTCCCTGGTTCTCTCTGCAGCGGATGATAGGTGGTTTCTCAGTTTGTTCTGGGAAGCGATGCGGTTGCAAAGTTGAAGCGCGAGCTGCAGATTTGATGTTGTTGTCCCTGGTTCTCTCAGCAGCGGATGATAGTTGAACATGTCTTCCTTAATTTTTCGCACTGCTTTATTTAGGCTATCTATTTAAAAACAATTGGAACTATACAATTAAAATGTGATATAATTCTTTTAATGTGCAGAGTCCGTGCCAGTCAGGGATCACAGAATGTGGTTATTATGTAATGAAATTCTTGAAGAAGATCGTTACGGACGGACTTGGAATATTGGACAATGTAAGTTGATCGACTCAAATTCTAATCACTCTTATTTTCTTGAAACTAAAACTATCGCGAACCTTAACCTTTCATCTTATTAATTTAATTGTCTTAGGTTGGGGGAGGAGTGGATTCTTACACGGATGCGGATATTGATTTTATTCATGAAGAATGGTCAAGTTATGCCTCGACCATCATTTTCAAGTGATCCGTATGTTTAGGTCTAGATCGGCTAATGTAATGTATTGACACAATATTTTTATAACCCTTAATACTTGTGGTAGGATTCGGCAAATCATTGTAATGGATTTTTTGGGGGTATATAATATATGCAGTTTTATTATTAAATTTATTGTTTTATAAATATAAATTATATCCAGGGATATTAGTCATTTTGCAGAAAAAAAAATTTAGGCAAAAAAACGCAAAATGAGTGTCATAAATGCATGTAAAAAATGTCATAAATGAGTGTCAAGAATGTATGTCATTAAAGAGTGTCATGAAAGAGTGTCATAAATGCGTGTTAAAAAAGTGTGTCATAAAGGAGTGTCATTAACGCGTGTCATTAAAAGATAACACGCGCTTGCATGTCATAAAAATTTAATGACATGTTCTTTCATGACACTTTTTTGTGTGTCATAAACACCATTTTATGACGCACAATGCGTGTCAAGAAAGGGTTTTTTTAGTAGTGTAATTTGGTGTATTACTCTAAAAAAGAAATGTCGTATAAAATGTTATTAATGTTCAAAAATCATAGGGAAAAGTTGTCACACCCTCAAATTTCACTTGCGAGGTTTTATCACGAGGCGCGTGACATACCAGGATCTAAGTCAACGATCACAATAAACTACATATATATAAATTAAAATTAACGTAACAAACAACCATGCAAGTTAAAGTAGGCAAGTACAGCAAAAGCATAAAAGTTTTGTACAGACCTATTAAACTCGAAGTTAAGTAGTTCAAAACAGTTTAAAGTTTCAAAATAGACAAAGCAGTAATAACGGATGCTGTGGAATATCCGTGCATCTTCAACCAGTGCAGCTACCTTAGCGACCAGAGAAAACATGCTAAAAGGTGTCAACATAACAATGCTGGGGAGTTTACAGGTTCTTCAAAACAAATATCACATGTCTGAAAGATCAAATCCATTTTACTATTTTATCCAACGTTAGCTAGACGTTAAGTATGTTACTACTGCGAATGAAACCATTACTGACTGTGTTGTTAGTCAATAATGTGTGTACCCTTAGGATTACCGTCATCCCCGGTAAGCTCTGTGTGTTTTAGACAATATGCACCCGTCCAACCTCCGGCTAACCCGTGCGGGGTTTGTCAGGCCCAATAGATATATCCATATTTCCCCACTATATACCCATATTAGTGGTTTCCTTGGGATTTAGATGAGTCGCATAATAAACAAATGATAACAATAGTAATAAATGATCTTTAAGTAAAACTGAGTGTTTAGCATGTTTATCCCCATGAGAAAGTATGTAAGTAGTGGGGCCTGAAACTCACCTTAGGGGGCGCCTTCTAGTATAAAATAAATCGATTATGTGATGATAGCTCTAATTACTGGTGACCTATCATAAGACGCATATATGTGTGTTGACCAATAACACATTGGTCAATTAACCCATGGTTGTCCAAACCATGACTGTGTATGCTTGAAAAAGTGTTTTATGTTTGACACGACCACACAAGACCCGACATCCCGTTGGTGACCCGTTATAACCGTATATTAGTCAACTACAAGTTCATAAGCAATAACATGTAGATATGCACCTCACATAACGAATAGATCACCAAACCTAGCATATTGATCATGTATTGCACGTATGAGTCATAAAACATGTTACGAGGTTTCCAAACTTGTTACGGGGTTTAATATATGCTACTGAGTGTCAAGACATGCTACTGGGTTCCAAACCACACTACTGGCTTCAAAACACACGCAGCCTATCAAAACACATGACTGGAATCAAAACACACGACTAGCTATGCCACTCACCTTCAGATACACGACTAGCTAGCCAGTCGCCTGCACTGCAAGTTGTTGGCCTTTTTGACGCGCGAAACCCTATAAATCAGATCCGAAACTTATTGGAGCACCCTCAATCAATCAACAATCATTATCCAACTCAACCCCATCATTATGACCCAATTATCATCTCTTTTATCACGCAAATTACTAGATTTTCAAAAATGGATAATATTATGGGTAAGTCATATCAATGACATGCAAAAGTTACCCTAAATGGCAAATAACCTGATTTAATAGCAAAATCACGTTCCAATCATCATCAAGTTTTAATATGATCATTCTAACATAAACCCTAACAAGTTACAAGCATCAAATCATCATATTACATCCTAGATTCCACTAAAATCCCCAAAAGGGTCAAAACTCATAACAACCACATATCACATCAATAAGCTTCTAACACCTAGATAATCATCATAACAACTTCCTAGAATCATTCTAATAACAAACACACAAGAAACCCCATGTTTTAGATCACCAATACCATTTAAATTTTGCATTTTTATCAAAAACTCATAGGATATGTTTAGACTTAGTTTAGAAAGAGTTTTTAAAGGTTTTTATTGATGAAAACATACAAAGATCAGATCTAGACCTTTAGGGTTCATAATAATAGCATAACAATGTTTGAAAAAATATTTGGATGAATCACATACCTTAGATGTTCACCTGTAAAGGTTGTTTTAGCTTTGAAATGGTGATTTTAGAGCAAAAACGGGTGTGTAGAGGTTAAGGGTCATGAGAGAGCACTTTGGGGGTGAGTTAGGGTTGCACAATTGATGAAAAACAAGTCAGGTATGGTATTTACCGCCCCTATTTTAGGCGCCTGCCTAGCCAGTCGCCCCTACTAGGCTGCTAGCTAGTTAGACGCGCCATTTTGCTTATTAAACGCATTAATTCACGTATACATGTATTAGAAAGTTATATAATGATTGTAAAACATTTAATACTCGACAATTCACACTTTTATGTTATTTCACCCACCCCGGGACTCGAGACTCGTGTGTGTGCGTTTTACCTAGTGATCCGCCGAATCACCAACCCTTGGACATATGTGTGTAAACCGACTACCGAAGATTCCTCGAATCATCGAACTTATCATTATAAATAAAATATAACCAGAACATACCATTTTTTACATAAAGTAATTGAAAATTTGAAATTGCCACTCCTAGCCTCTACTGCAGTGGCATAATTATCTTTTCTTACCATAAAGTTTTATCTTTAAAGATATTTCCAGGTGTCACAACTTTGAAATTCTCACACTTGTTGCTTTAGAGTGTCTATACACCATTTTTGGATAGTTTATTTCACTTGCATCACCTTAATTTTGGCATTTTCACAGTTTGTCTGCTCTCATTGAGAACAAAATATTTTCAGTTTATGGCAGTCTCTCTCCTAACATCAACACACTAGATCAGGTTTGAGAAAATCAAGTTTTGTATCCGTTTGATACATTTCTTACCAGAGGATTGGTTAGAAATTGACTTGGTATTGGTTTATATTGTTTGTTAATAAAGGTTGAGGGGGAAGAACAGAGGAATGGTGGGTAGTGGTGGTGGTGGTGAAAGGTGAAAATGGTGGTGGGTGGTGGGTCTGATAAGGGAAGAAGACAATGGGGAAGAATATGAATTTATACATGAGTTGACAAAAATGCCCATGACTTAACGTCAAAAACGTATATGGGTTAAGTCGTACCGTTTTCACATATTTTTTCAAAAGTCAGGGACTGTTCAAGCAATTTTTAAAAGATTGGGCTGGAGTGACAAATTTGGCCAAACCACGGGAATGGTTTTGATAATTTACTCTTAGCTAAAATCGTAAATAATGTTTTGTATTAACAAACTACCTGTTTATCTATATCTATACTATATTATAATGCGTGAGGGGAGGGTAATTTAATATACCTATAAGTTAAGAACTTTATTTTCATTAACAACCCTAAAACGAGGTTAAAGTAGTCATTGAAATACTTTTACACTTTAGTACCTCATTTTAATTACACTTTAATTCCCTCGTTTTTAGTTAGTAGTTACATTTTTCTCTCATCTCCTACAAAATTATAATTTTTATTTAATCCTATCATAACTTTTAAACTATTATGTTTTAAAAACATTTGAAAATAACAAGACGACCTACTCATTTTTGTCGATGTTTTAATCGACCATAACGTTGTCGTACGTTAATATTATCTAAAAAAATACACCACAAAAATGAACATTATTCTCTTTAATTTGAATATAGTATTTCTATGACTTTTTAATTGAAAATTGACATGTTAACTGATTAACAATGTCTATGGGTGAACAATAATTGAATCGTTAACTAAAACTAAACAAAAAACAAAAGAAACCAAACCAAAATTACTAAATCAAAACAAATATTTCATGTATTCGTATATTTTTAGCTTTCATACTATCATTTTATGTATTTATATCTCCATTTCATATACTGATCAGTAAATATTTTAGCCAAAGTTTGGTTATGAGCCAAAATTAACTGAACCGAACTGAAAATATAACCGAAAACCCAAACCAATTAACCGATTGGTTAATAGGATCAATCAACTGATAGCTTCAGTTTCGGTTGAGATTAATAATTGAACTAAACTAAAACATGCACACCTTTAGAAGTGGATGTGTTATTTGCCGCACTGTGTAGGCATCATTCTAAAAAAACTAGAGCTTTACAAATATTTATGGTAATTTACAAAAAAAAAAAAAAGAAAAAAACCTTTAAAATTTAGAATTTTAGAACTCTACGAGCATGTATAATAAATTAACAAAAAGTGTGTTGACAACCATATCACATAGCCTTTTTATATTTAAATTCAAAATCTAGGGGCTTTCCCAATCAGTAATTTCTCATCTAATTGAACCTAACAAAAAAACTTTACCCTTCGCCATTGTTTTATCTTCGTCAACCTCCATTTCCACTACACCCTTTTTATTGCATGCACACTTTCTCTTCGTCAATGCTACACTTAGTTTACTAATGTTTCACTCCATGTTCTTTTTAAGACATTGATTATGATCTAACATGCAATATTTAATCATCAAATTTTTTTGTTGGTATTTAGGCAAGATCAAGATAAAATCAACGATATTAGATCTAAGACGCTTTACGCCTTTATATACTTTGATTTTTACTATTGTTCATCTGGAATATGAACTGTTGTGGTTTAATTCGAACTAACATACATGATTTGAAATGTCGATCGATTGGTGGCCAGAGTAGCTTTGCATAGAGGCGATATTTAACTTGTTTATAATATATTCATCTATGTGGAGTACATGGTTTGTAATATTACTATTATTTTTTAGTTTAAAAAAAATTGATGTGTTACGTGACTAACAATATCCAGGGGTGAGCAATAACCGAAAAAAGACGTAACCAACCCAAATCAATTGAAAACTGAATTAACCAAACAACCGAATTAACTTAAAATTGGTTATCAGGTTTTTTATACCATTAGTTAAACAAAATTAACCAAACCAAAATTCGAACATTTCGTATATTCTTAACTTCCATTTCATATATTTGTAGTTTTATAACCTCATTTCATGTATCTCTAATCCAAAATTTTAGACAAAGCTTGGTTTTGGTAATTAAAAAAAATTAACTGAATCGAATTAAAACCAACAATCATACAAAATAAATTGAACCAGTTAGCCAATTGGTCAATAAGATCGTTTAGCGGACGACTTTTGGTTTTTGTTGAGACTAATAACTGAATTGAACCAAACCATAAACACTTTATGAAATGTTTGTGTTCCCCGCCATATCGCGCGGACATCCTGCTAGTATGTATAATAAATTTGTTTTCCAACTTACCGTAGACCACGTAATTTTATCTTTTGGAAATCCCCAATTAAATTTTAATTAGTTTCATTTAGAAGTTCAACTAATTTAGAGTATGTTTAGGAAGCAATTTTCAGGAACTTTTATGAACTTTTATAAGCTTCAAGCTTTTAAGAAAAAACTAATAATCAATAAAAAGCCTTGTACTAGCATTTAATAAAAAACTCCTACTAGCTAGAAGCTTTTAATGAGTAAATGACACAAATACCCATTCTATAATAAAAAAAATAAAAAACATGTATACAAGCTTTTAGTTTATGCCCATTTTGGTCATTTTATACATTTTATTAAAAGTTCCAGCTACTCTGCCAAACACCAAAATATATTTAAAAAGCTACAGCTACCAGCTTTTACCCACCAGCTAGTTTTGCCAAACATACCATTAGTCATAGAAAGAGTTGAGATATGTCTCAAACTCAGACTATTACTATTACTAGATAGAATTTCACATTTTCACTTAAAGATGGTTTTTTTATTTCCTAGATAAAAAGAAAACAATTACGGATTAACAATACAAATAACCCTAAGTCACTATGAGTATATATGACTATAAAAGGGTAAAATAAAATAAGCACCTTATTATAGAATATGTGAAAACATCACCAAATTAGTTAAGCAACTTCGGTATTTGAATTAGGTTCAACAATTTCTCATTTACACAATTTGTAAAGGATCATTTTTGACAAATCAACAATAATATCACACAAGTATGAGTAATCTAGGTGCGGAAACCCTAGATCACATGCAAAATGATAATGATCAGATGAGAACGCGATAATATCCATTTTCAAAGTCATTTTCATTAATAATCGATTGATATAAACCTTACAATGCTTAGATTATAATGAAAACCTAGTTTCAGACTCTCTAGAACACTCTCTGAAAACACAAACAAACACGCACGACAATGACCAAAAGTTCTAACTTCTAAGCAACTCAAATATATATATATATATATATATATATATATATATATATATATATATATATATATATATAGACTTCTTCAGTCGACCTTTGCAGAGGTTGAATGGACTCCTTCGACCATTACATGGCTCGAATGAACAATATCATAAACAACCTGATAATGACAAACTACATTCGACCATTATGAACTTCATTCGACCCCTCGACAGGTCGAATGAACATGAAAAAATCTTGTTTTCTTCAAACTTCGGCAATCTTGTACAATCCAAAAGCGATAGACACATATATGCATCTACAAACCCCCCTTGACTATTGTTTGGATTGTTCTTGCATCTCCAAAGCTATATTGCGAAGCTTGATCTTTATCTTGTTTTTCTGTTGCTCACTCATTTCAGGTACAACTTGTTGTTTAAGTGTGCGTCTCTTCGGTTCAGCAATCTTCAACGTCTTACCCAGCAGCTTCTCGTAATCACAATCAGCATGAATATCCCAATCAAAACAAAATATAGCATGCCTTTGGAAATACGAAGCAGGTTCTATGTCTCTCACATCAAAATGAATCTGATTGTAATACAGCATCTCGATGTCTTCTTTAGCACAATTAATCAACTACATCGGATCGAACACGTGTATCTTCTTCACCATAAGCTTTGGATTCTTATCCTTAAGCACTATCATAGCTTCTCCCATCACCTAATCATAATACCAAAATTCAAAGTCTTTGGCAAAATGTTGTTGTATAGGCATCAAAGGAATCCGTTTCATCACTTTAGGAGGTTTCTACTTCAACGTAACCTTCGGTAAACCATTCTTAGGATCAATTTCTTTATGCACGATCCTCTTTGGATATTGTGGCCTACACACATCCCATTTCATATAACTTTCTCTTTTCATCCTCTCAGCCATCCAATGAACAATGTTAGTATGGTCACAACCAGAAATCTGATATCGAACAATGTCTCTCAAATCCAGTAAGGTAAAGTCTTGATTTCATGAAAGTGTTTGAAATAGAAGATACCTTTCTCCCACTTGATCCCAATGCACCTTAACTATGGAAAGTATTTCCAGGCTAATGCACGACCTTTGAAAATCTTGTTCTGGTGTTTGTATACATCTGTCTGAACTACAGGTTTCGGCTGTTTCAGTTCATCTTCTCTCAGCTTCTTAAATAATTCTTTCAAGGAATCAGTTTGCTTAAAGACTTCTTCTTTCTCAACTACATTATCAAAGACTTCATCAATACCCTTCTTACTCTTCTCTTTAGCATCCTATTCAGCTTGTCTTAGAGATTCTTCATTAATGGCTGGAATGCTGGTGTCATTGTGAATGTTGTAGTATTCTGGATACTCTTTATGTGAGATATCTTCAACTTCAACATGATTATACTTATCAGCTTCAATATCATCAGCATCTTTTTACTTAGGATCAGTAACTGGAATGTACGGAATCTTCTTTTCATTCAGAATACCGTCCAGTGACTTCCCAACTTGCTTAGCTAGGCCTTCAAGTATCTCCCTAGCAACAACATTGTCCACTTCACCATCCTAAAGATCTAGATCATTATACTCAATCTGGAATCTCATATCATTGTTCATGAATATTTTAGGAAACCTTCCGGTAATCTCCAGTGTATAACAACCTCTCTTCATCATCTGCTTCAATAACTGTTTATCTTCATCAGTCATTTCACCAGGCTTTATGCTTGAAGAACCTTTATCACCCTCTTCTGTCTGACGTTCTTCAAACGAATACTGATTAGCGTCATCATCATCTGAGTCTTTTGAACTGGTGGGTTTTCTTTGTTAGCATTGCCACCACCTTACTCATCATCAGAACTATCATCTTTTTTTATCATCATCAAAGTCATCATCAGTACCACTATAATCAACTTTGTCTTCCTCTTCCTCTTCTGTACCTTTCAGTTGTGGTGTTTGTTCGTACAGTCTATCAATAAGTTTTCTCATCTTGTCATTCTCTTGTTGAATCACCCAAAGCCTCTTTGTGTTTCTCTTTCTTGATGTCTTTAAATCCTTATTCTCATTCTCAAGCAACTTCACTTTATCTTTCAATTCATCAATTGTCTTTACTTTCTCTTCCAAATCATCTTGACGATTTTGCGAAGCTATCATAATCTGAAACATATCTTTCTCATTCTCTTTCAACTGTCTGATCTCAGCTGCTTGTTGATTGAATGCTTTCATCATGTTAGCTATCTGTCTGTTTATAGCTTCCATCATATCACTTGAAACTGTAGCTTGAGTAGTAGAACTAGATCGGCACTTGGTTTGGCAGTGTTTGCTTTCATACTAGCCAAAACGTTCTTCAGTTATAGTGAGATGTTCTCTGGATTCAATTGTGAAGCAGGTTCAGTAGTAACAACCTCTTGCACAACCTTCAGCAACAGATCAATCTCCTTGTCCCGCTTCTTTCTTGCAGGTTCCCTTTTCGACATTTTCTTACATCTTCCTCTTTTGAGTTTAGCACCTGTAACAGAAGAACCTTCAATGTGTGCATCAAGATCTAAAATCAAATCCTGATCTTCTTCAGTAATCTCTTTCTGCCTTTGATCTTCCACAATCTTCTCAAGAGCTTCAGGACTACTAATCTCAGTGGCCTTGGGACCAGTATCCTTTGTTGTTTCTGTCTCAGAATCCCATTCAGCATCCTCCTCTTTTTCTTCAGAATCTTCATCAACAAGCAAGGTCTTTTTCTTACCTTTGCTCTTTATAACTTTCTTCTTATTTGACTCAACTTCATCAATCTTTTCTTTCCCTATACCTTTCGATTTAGCATCTTTGTTGATAACCTGACGTTTCCTCTTTGCTTTCTTATCAACATGAACCAATGGCCTATCAGAATCAGAATTACTATCCTCATGTCTCACAGCATCCTTTCCAGGATCTGTATAAGCAACCGAACTCAAATTTCCAAACAAACGCTTGTGAGGTGGCTTCTCTTCCTCAGTCTTTCCTTTATAAGTCTTCATCCGATTCAAAGTAGTCATATTCATGTGCTCTTGATTAACTACTTGCAATGGATCTTTCTTCAATTCCTTGTACTTGTTATCAAATATCATCAGCAGAAATTTGGGGCACATCAGAAACTTATCACCCTTCAATCCTTGAAGCACCTCTCTCATATGGTGAAAGATCATTCCAGACACATTAAACGGTTTGTTCAGTATCAAAGCAACGGCTAATGAACATAAAGTGTTCCTCGGCACATCATATCCACCACTAACTGGTCCAAAAACATGAAGTAGATACTTGTATGGTGGACACAACTTCGCCTTATGTAATTGACAATCTATGATTGGTCCGTTGTACTTCATCCTGAGGAAACAAGCACGCTGCACAGACCATGGTAACTCAATTGGATCATCAGATGAATCATTCAGCTGAAGTGCCTCCCTGATATCTTGTTCACTAACTAACTCCATGTGACCTTGTATTATGCTTTGAATACATGATTTGTTCTCCAAAAAGGTCAAAGCAAGTTTACCTCAAAACTCAACTTGGTGATCTTTGTATATAGCGACTGGTTGAGCAAAGGCATGTACGATTCTTGATCTCCTTAAATAATAAATGATTCCTATAAATTCATAATACTTCGAAACAGCTGGTCCAATGTAAGCACAACAGTTATGTTTAGCTTCGAACTTCAGCTCTTTAGGTCCTGCCTGCTCTCGAACGTCATGTTGTTGTTGTTCAGCCATTTAATCTGCAAAAAAACAAACAAACAATGCAAAAATTCGTCAATTCGGAGAAAACATAAAAAATGGTCAAAAAATCATCTTCATTCGACCAAACGAGGGTTCGAATGAGTATAAAATATGTCGAATGAACATCCAATTTGTTCATTCGACCTAACTGATCTTCATTCGACCCTTCGAAGAGGTCGAATGGACACAATTTGAATTTGAAATTGCCATTTTCTTGTTTAATCTGTTTTAACATCAAATTTTGATTCATTCTTGTTCTAAACTGACTGACTAACACTCATTGATCTCAATTTTATCAAACATTCAATTATCAATGGTTCTCCCACAATCTAGGGTTTATGAGAATCTAAAATCATAATTAGACTATTTAATCTCTAGATTGTGTTGTATTCTCCCCATAAAGCCATCAATTATTGAATGTATATGGTCAATTTTGATTAACAAAGCTTTTAACACCATGAATTCTTAGTCTAGGGTTCGATTTCTATGATCATCGATTCTAAACTTGATAGTTATCCACTACCTGTAATTTTGGTATGGAAATGATCATAGACAACAAGTAACAATAGTCAAAGGTCAAAAATTCAAGGGCAAAAACAGTGGATAGAAATCAAATAACCTAAGAACAGTAAAGCGAGGTTCGAATGAACCAGAAATGTATTTATAGGCCAACTTCATTCGACCCTTTTAGGGTTCGAATGAGAAATAATGATGTTCGTTCGACCTAATTAAAGGGCGAATTGTTGGATCAGTATGCTCTTTGTTTAAGTAAGTACTTGCTATCTTTGACACTTAAGTGTTTAGCAAGCTCTTGTATATCAGATTGTAAGCACAGCGGAATGTATAAGTTAAAGCAACACTTTTTATACATAAGAGGAGTTATTACTCCCCCTTGATGATTGAAACTAATAATGACAAATATTTATTATGAATCTAGGCAGTAAATGAGAATTAGATACTTAGACAGATTCACAATAAATACTGAAATGGAATAGAACAGTGAAAGTGTTTGAAGGATTTTTCTATTAAAATCAATGTCTAAAATAGAAGGTTGAAGCCTCCTATTTATAGACGTTTACATACATGTAACTTGCCCATAAAGCAAGTATACAAATATCAGAAACAAGTTGCACAAGTTGCAACATTGAAACAAACAATTACAGCTAAAAGTAATAATAAACAATAAACTACTGATACAAAAGGCGGTGGAAAATATCTGATGCTAAGTGCTGATGAATGACAAACTACTGATGAGTAGTTTGTCTTCAGTACTTCTGAAGTGAACTTGTCTGGTTTGGACTTCAGAACTTCTGATGAAGTTTCTTCTTCAGCACTTCTCATATCTTCTCTTCAGCAGTTTCTTGTCTTCTCTTCAGTACTTCTATACTTAGCCAAAATGACAGAAGTGAATTAGACTAAGGTTTCCAAAAGTGGCTTCACCAATCCTCTTTGTCCTAACAATCTCCCCCTGGATTGATGAACCCAAAACATTACTAATTCCTTATGATCTTCTTCTGTCTTGAACAATCTTCCATATCTCTTTGTACATGGTGTTCTTGAGCTGGTTTAACTGTTCATCAGATAGAGATCCTCTCTGTGGTTCCAGATGTTGAATTGTGAGCAGGTCTTGTGTTGACAGTTTCTTTAGATCACTGATCTTCTTGTAAGCCCTACTTGAAAGGTCTCTTCTTGTTAATAATACTGAGTTGTTATCAGTAAGTGACCATCTGATGATAGGTACCTTTGACTTGTTAAAGTCAGAGGTATAGGGAACCAGACTTGTCCCTTGGGTTGATGATCCTGAGTGTTGGATGCTTTCTGTTTCAGTAAACCTCAGGTGGGAGTCTCTTCCTTGTTGTTGTTGCATATCAGGCATCTGAATAGTTGGGAGATGGTGTTCAGTCACTACCTTGGTATGCATCTTTTCTTTGATAGTCTTTTGGATTTGGTAGGCAAAAGTGGACGGATCCCTGAATTGTGTTAACAGAGGTTTCTCCTCAATGTCAAAATCTGAATGAACTACTGAACTTCCTTCAAGTAGTACCATTTTGAAATCAGTTTTGACATTGTCCTCTGCTTTCTTTCTTTGAGTAGCAGGCCTTCTTGTTGATATACCAGAAGTTCTAACTACTGATCTTGAAGGATCAGCAGTTTGAAACTTCTCTGGATTTGCAGCCTTGTATTTTCGATAAGTATCCATCAGTCTTTCTTCTTTCCATCTGGATACTGAGGCTTTTGAACCATAGCCATCTGCTACTAATTCATCTATCATCTGGGCTCTCTTGGCCTTTCCTTCTTTACTTGTGGCCAGTTTGTCTGCAATGAGTTGTGCCCTTCTTGTCAGCTCTTGCATAGAGAGTCCCTTGAGTGTGTAGGCTTTAGTCTTGCTGTTCTTTGTGATGTAAGACATCAGTTGTTGTCTTTTGTCTTGTTCAGCAATCTCATCAAGGCTAGCCTGCCTTTGTAGTTCAGCTTCATAGGCCTGAAGTTTTTCTTCATGGCTTAGGTCTAAATCATCCCTTTCTTCTAGAGTTTTCCAGATCAGATCTTCTCTGGCCTTCTTCTGGGCTGCAACTAAACTCTTCTCTAGTAATTTAGCTGATTGAGAGATTGGAGAAGGGTTTAGTACAGTCATTGTTGTAACTGTTGTAGTAGGCCTGATAGGAGCAGATGTTGGTTGAATAGGAGCAGTTGTTCTGGAAGGGTCAACAGTTTGAGATTTGGAAGTGTTAACCTCTGATGGGTTGACAACTGCTGATGGTTTGTCAACTACTGAAGGATTGTCTTCAGTACTTTCTGATTCTTCATCAGAACTTTGGCCATCAGAGGTTTCTTCATTATGCCCTTGGGATACATCAGATTTTTCAGCATCCTCTATTTCTTGAATATGAGAATCCGGTTAAAAACCGAATTCATGGATCGATAAATCGAAAACAACTCGGTTTCAGACGGGAGATTCGAGACGAGACAGAAATACATGATAACAACGTCATCACAGATTCGTATTACTACAGAAACGGTTACAGACACTGTCATCAGTAGGACAAACATCTATCTCGGGGCCGGGGGAGGTCGGGCATGACCTCCCCCTAGAGAGCATTCAAAGTACAAACTCAAATCACCAAATGAACAATAACACATGAGATTGCTATTTATAGTCCAATACCCAAAAGCCACCTTCGCCCCTTTTGAATGGTCGAATGTGGAGCATTTCCACATTCACCCATTTGTAATGGTCGAATGTGGAAAACTTCCACATTCGCCCAGTGTATATAGGTCGAATCTAGCTTTGGTATTGTCCTATATTTTACAAATGCGTCAGATCCATAAAATGCCCTTATGGATCACCACAATCTCATGTAACACATTACTAAGACTCAACCCTAGTCTATTCGACAGTGACGTCCACAGAAAGTGCATCAACAATCTCCCCCTTGGACGTTGCTGGCGAATCCACAAATCTCTTGCACATCAACACATTCTCCTCTTTGAAAATTCCTAGCATCTTTAGTCAATAATTGTTGAAGTATCAGACACATTGTTACATCAACAATCTCCCCCTTGACTGATGCTTCACCAAGTTTCTCTGAGATCCCGTATGATAAATCAATCATGTTCTTGAGTAACTTCATCTGTTCGACAGAATACAAGCCGTAGACGAGTGGAACAAGCAATCAAAAGCTTTCATCAGGAACTACCAGTACTAATTGAAGGACTTGAAATGCTTCAGAAACTGAAGTTTTCGGCGGGGCCAACAATATCTACCAATAGCTCTTGAAATTCTTCAGGACTGTGATCTTGAAACTTTCGTTGAACCTACGTGCCACATGACTCCTACTAGGATACCTCATTACTTTCAGAACATTGAAATCTCAAACTTGATTTTCTTCTTCATAACAACTCTTTAGAACAAGTTCCTTCAAACACACAGGAACTGGGTTGACTGTTCTCATCATGCGGAATAAAATCTGTCTATTTTCTGGCCCATAATAGTCATTTGAATCTGATTATCATACTATTGATTCTTATGACTACCCCACAATAAAACGTTTCATCATCATCATTTCTTCAACAATTTGGGTAAACCTCATCACCATTCTCCCAAAAATCTTCAAAAATCTTCGAAATTTTTTAGGCCTTAAATTCTACATTCGCCCCTGGGAACTCCACTTTCGCCCAAAATAGAGACTCGAATGTAGAATATGAATAATACTTTTCACTTTCGCCCATTTACACTCACGTTCGTCCACTTTCTATCCACCTTCGCCCGCCCGATGAACCGAAGGTGAAATAGACACCCGAAAGTGAAAATCCACATAACAAAATTCCAGGTTCGCCCAAAACATGCTACATTCGCCCAGTAGAATTCCACATTCGCCCAGTGGAATTCCACGTTCGCCCGCCCGACTTTATGAAGGGGCGAATGTGCAGACTGATCGTGTTCTTGTTCAATATTTTCTTCAAATCAGTCCATAATCACTCTAATTCTTTGAATTTGATGATGAAACTTGTACAGAAAGGTGCGGAAATGAAAACCTAACCTTCGATTTAACAAAAACATGGTGAAATCACATGTTTTTGGTTTCAATTAAGAATCTAAGGTTTCTAGGGTTTCAACCCTTCAATCAAAATCTGAACTTTAACGTCTGAAAACATGAAAAACGAGCTGTGATTGATTCAAACGACTGTTAGATTGTTCAAATCGGTACCACGGCTCTGATACCAATTGAGAATCCGGTTAAAAACCGAATTCATGGATCGATAAAGCGAAAACAACTCGGTTTCAGACGGGAGATTCGAGACGAGACAGAAATACATGATAACAACGTCATCACAGATTCGTATTACTACAGAAACGGTTACAGACACTGTCATCAGTAGGACAAACATCTATCTCGGGGCCGGGGGAGGTCGGGCATGACCTCCCCCTAGAGAGCATTCAAAGTACAAACTCAAATCACCAAATGAACAATAACACATGAGATTGCTATTTATAGTCCAATACCCAAAAGCCACCTTCGCCCCTTTTGAATGGTCGAATGTGGAGCATTTCCACATTCGCCCATTTGTAATGGTCGAATGTGGAAAACTTCCACATTCGCCCAGTGTATATAGGTCGAATCTAGCTTTGGTATTGTCCTATATTTTACAAATGCGTCAGATCCATAAGATGCCCTTATGGATCACCACAATCTCATGTAACACATTACTAAGACTCAACCCTAGTCTATTCGACAGTGACGTCCACAGAAAGTGCATCAACAGAATAGAGACACCAAACTGTTTGGCCAGTTTTTCCTTTCTGGCTTGATTCTTCTGATCTCTTTCAAGGATAGCCACTCTTGCCCTTATCCTGGCTTCGAATGACTCCTTAGGTTCCCTAATTTTCTCCCCCTTTTTGGATTCATCAAGTTTAGAGGTTGAGGGTTTGGAGAAATGACCTTCAAGATGAGCAATCTGTTTGCTGTTGAATTCAATCTTGTTGGACAGATCATTCATCTTTGTCTTGATCACTCCAAATTGGTTTTTGATTGACATCTCCAAGTTAGCTGTGTATGTTTGGAAGTGATTCTTGATAAGAGTGTTCATCATGTGGTACAGGGGACCTTCTGGGCTACATAGCTGGTTCATGTCTATGCTTGTTTGCCCAGGGAATTGGGTAGGCATTTGATGTGAAGGGTGTGTTTTTGGGAGATCCTCATGTTGTACAGAGGATGCCACTCTAGGGGTTTTAGGGATTGAGTGGACTTTAACCTGTTCAGGGGTGACTAGCTTCTTGAGCTTGGATACCCCTGAAACATGACCTTCACAAGGTGTCGTCAATTCAGTAGTTTTGGTTTTTGAAACATCATCCAAATTAATGGAATCATCTGAATCCCTGATGTTGTCCTCATTGAGGACTGTCTCAGTTAAATCATGAGCTGAGCCCAACTCAGTTCTCTCATGAACCTCTTGTTCTTGGTTCTGAGGATTTCCTACTTCAGGCATTAAGCCTTCATCAGTAGTTGCCACATCTGAGGTCTTAGCTGTTTTACTTCTATCCTCAGATCCACCACTGGGTGGTAACTGAGTAGTAGCAGCCTCAGATGCCCCAAGAGTCTCTAAGATTGGGCTTAAAGACTCTGGTCCACCCTCATCTCTTGGGTTAGGGCTAGTGATGTCCACATCCTTGTCTGATGCTGTGGTTATGTCCCCTGTTTGCTGTGGTTGTAGGGGACTGACATAATCAGATGGGACTTTCTCTTTTAGCCCAGAGAGAAGTTTGGCAATTTCTATTGCCTCTGGTTCAGAAATTTGAGGGGTTGGTTCAGTAGTTTGGGCAATAGGTGAAATAGGTTGGTCAGCAGTTTCAAAAGAAGTGTGAGTTGCAATGGTTTTTCTAAGTCTTTTTCTTTTGAATAAGATTGTTATGGGTGCTCTTGGTGGGGTTTGAGATGGATGAGACTGAGAGGGTGTTTCAATCTCACTTATTTGAAGAGCAGATTGCTCATGAGCATGTTCAGGCATCTCAACCTCCTGAACAGCTTTTCTTTTGGGTTGGTGGGTTTTTGTCTTTGTTGGCTTGGGCTTTTTGGCTTTTGGTGGTGTGAGTTTGGAAGATGTGGGCTTCAGGGGGATTTGTTGTTCTCCCTGATCATCTTCTGGCCAGGTAGCCGGTTTGTTATGCCTAGAGTATGCTTGTGAGGTTAATGGATTTAAAGTTGAAACTTTTCCCACAAGCACCTCAGTACCCAGTTCCCCTATTATGCATTGCATAATGAACCTTAGGTATAACAAAAACTTTTTCTTGGTATTATTATGATGTAACACCAACTCATTGAAAAATAATTTTGATGCCCTGAATTTGGTTTCATTCACTATGGAATGAAATATTGGTTGAAAAGTAGAGGGCATCTGGTCATAAGACCCTGTCTTTGGACTCAAACACATAATAATATAATGAAACAAAAGCTTGTATTTTGGTTCAAAATATTTTTTGAAGATAGTAGCATGGGAGAGAGTACCTTGATAACCACACTCTGTCATGGTTAGGTGAATATCAGAGTTAGCAACATGATCAGGAGCAGCTACATCATTCAGGCCCAGTCTTGTTGCCAGTGTGGCCGGTGTGATGGTCAGTGGTTTCCCTTTTATTCTTGAGTTGAGGGAAATAATTTCATCATCAGCCGTCACCGTCTCAGCATTAGCCCAGAACTCATTCAGAGTTTCAGTATGAATTGGTGGGTCGATTGTGAGAGCAGTAAAATATTGGGATTTTACGACAAGATCAACGATCTCATCCTATTGGGACCAGCCTTCTTGTTTTTCAAGAAAGGCCCTTTGATTGTGTCCCTGTTTTAGAACGAGAGCCATGTGGTTTTTGTTTTTGTTGATCGAACAGTTGATTTGCAGGTTTAGGTTATTGAGAGAGTTTTTGAGAGAGAAGGAGGGAATTTTTGAGTTTTAAAGGATAAGTGTTGAAAAAAGATATTTATCAGAAGTTTTTAACCGCTTGAATCTTCTTTATTAGAAGTTTTTAAGCCGCCTCGGTTAAAAATCTTTTTATCAGAAGTTTTAAACCGACTAGGTCAAAACCTCTGATGATGGGAAAAGTCAGATTTGCCCTTTTTGACTAAACTGCTGATGAAGGATTATTTCATCAGTAGTTCCCATTTCCTCTTCAGTAGTTTTAAAAGCTGATGAGAAATGTTTAATAAATACTTTTATTCATAACTTCTGAAGGTTATTTTATCAGAAGTTATACACTTTTCAGAAATTATCCCCATACTGATGTTTTCTTCATCAGTAGTTTCTCTCTTTTCAGAAGTTTTGTTTCAGACTTTTTGTCCTTTTGTAAGTGAAAAATCAAAAATATGTGCAGAATAATAAAATAAACACTTACAAATTTAGCATCCCAAGCATGGATACTAACTTCTGAAATGTTGATGTGTCAAGGGGTTTTGTGAAGATGTCAGCTATTTGATTAGCTGTTGCTACTTGCTTCACCTCAATCTTGCCTTTTTCATAGCAATCTGTTATGAAATGGTACCTGATCTCAATATGTTTGGTTTTTGAGAACTATACCGGATTTTGAATGATGCTAATGGCAGATTTGTTGTCTACAAACAAAGGTGTCTTGGTTTCTTTGATTCCATAATCAAGAAGTTGATATTGGAGCCATTGTATCTGTGATGTACAACTTGCAGCTGCAATGTATTCAGCTTCAGCAGTTGAAGTTGCAACAGATGTTTGCTTCTTTGATTGCCATGACACTAGACAGTTACCCAAGAATTGACAACCACCAGATGTTGACTTTCTTGTCATCTTACACCCTGCATAGTCACTATCTGAAAAAGATGATAACTTGGTATTGCTTGAAGCAGGATACCAAATTCCAAGTGTTGGAGTTCCTTTCAGATATCTGAAAATTCTTTTGACTGCTATAAGGTGTGATTCCCTTGGTGCTGATTGATATCTAGCACCGACACATGTTGAAAACATAATATTTGGTCTAGAAGCAGTTAGATATAAAAGGGAACCTATCATGCATCTGTACATGGTTTGATCAACCTGTTTTCCTTGATCATTAGGTTCAACTTGTGTGATTGGTGTCATGGGAGTGGAACATGATTTACAGTCTTTTAAAGAAAATTTGTTTAATAATTCTTTAACATATTTTGATTGATGTATAAAAGTTCCATTTGTTTGTTGCTTGATCTGCAGTCCCAGAAAGTACTGCAGTTCTCCCATGGTACTCATCTCAAATTTTGATTGCATGAGTTTCTTAAAATCATCACACAGTTTTGTGTTTGTTGAACCAAAAATGATATCATCAACATAAATTTGAACAAGTAGGACATGATTTCCAACATGTTTAATGACAAGATTTTTATCAATGGCACCTCTTGTAAAGTTATTTTTGAGTAAAAAGGTGGAGAGTGTATCATACCAGGCTCTTGGAGCCTGTTTGAGCCCATAAAGAGCTTTGTCCTGTTTGTACACCCACTCAGGATGAGAAGGATCCTCAAACCCAGGTGGCTGACAGACATACACCTCCTCTTTTATCTTTCCATACAAAAATGCACTCTTTACATCCATTTGATAAACTTTAATTTTGTTGGAAATGGCATAGGCCAGAAATAACCTGATGGCCTCAAGCCTTGCAACTGGAGCAAAGGTTTCATCATAGTCAATTCCCTCTTCTTGAGAGTACCCTTGAACTACCAGTCTTGCCTTGTTCTTGATTATCATACCAGCTTCATCTTGCTTGTTCCTGAAAACCCATCTTGTGCCAATTGGTTGCTTGTTTGGAGGTAAGGGACAGATTTCCCAGACCTGTTGTTTGTTGAACTGAAGAAGTTCATCTTGCATAGCTTGCACCCAATTATTGTCTTTGAGGGCTTCCTGGTACTTCTTTGGTTCCAACTGTGAGATAAAGGCTGAAAATAGGCAAAAGTTGGAGAGCTGGTTTCTGGTAAGAACACCTGAAGCTATATCACCCATGATTTGATCAAGTGGGTGATCTCTGTGTTCAATCAGTTGTTGTAAACCACTGACAGGTGTAGGTGGCTCATGTTCTTCAAACAAACTACTGAGGTCTATAATATCTGGTTCAGATGTTCCTTGATCTTCAGTAGTTGGATCTACTGAACCAGAAGTTTGAGTTTGTTCCTCAGTACTTGTTTGATCAGAAGTTGGGGGAACTTCTGATGATTTTGAAGTTGACTTGATAACTGTTTGAGGAGTCCATGGTGTGGGATCCTCATCATCAAACCTTTTGTCACCATAATAAGTAGGTTTTGATGAAGTAACAGCCTTCTCAGGTCCAAAATGGAAGTTGTCAAGGTCAAAAAGTTCAGCAGGATGTGCTGGAATAAGAGTGTGTTTTGACTCATTGAACTTGACATTCAATGTTTCTTCTACTATCCTGGTGTGAGAATTAAAAACCTTGTAGGCTTTTCTAGTTGAAGAGTAACCAAGAAAGTAACCTGAGTCAACTTTGGCAGCAAACTTTGAAATAGATTCCTTGATGTTCAAGATGAAACATTGACAACCAAAAGCCCTGAAAAAGGAGATAAGGGGCTTCATGCCATGAAGAACTTCATAGGCAGTCTTGGAATGTCTCTTGACCTCAAGAACTCTATTCTGAACATAACATGATGTGTTAACTGCTTCTGCCCAAAAGTACAAGGGCAGTCCAGAATCAGCTAACATTGTTCTTGCTCCTTCTATTAAGGTTCTGTTCTTTCTTTCTACTACACCATTTTGTTCAGGAGTTCTGGTAACACTGTGTTGTCTAATAATCCCTTTAGACAAACAGAATTCATCCAGAGTTTTGTTCCTGAACTCTGTCCCATTATCACTTCTAATGGTTTTGACAGGTAGAGAATATTGTTTCTGCACTTGTAGAATGAAGAACTTGATGATTTCAGCAGCTTCATCCTTGGAAAATAAGAAGAATACCCATTTGAATCTTGACTTGTCATCAATGATGACTAAGCAGTACTTCTTCTTACCAAGGCTCATAATCTTGACAGGTCCAAATAAGTCCATATGGAGTAGTTGAAGACATGCAGTTCTTTTTGATTCTTCAATAGACTTATAGGAGGACTTATGCTGTTTTCCCTTTAAACAGGATACACAGTGTTCTTGACACTGGTATACTTTCAAAGGTAGACCTCTGACCAAGCCCATTTTTGTGACTTTATTTATGGTTTTAAAGTTCACATGGCCAAGTCTCCTGTGCCAGAGATCAGTTTCTGAAGTTGATGCCCTTGAGAAGAAACAGCCAGTGTTGTTCAATACTTTGTCTTTCTCAATGTCCACTGCATAGACATTGCCACATCTTTTGGCAATCAGCAAAGTATGATCTTCAATGATCTTCTCTATCAACTTCTGGCCTTCTGGTGAGATGATCTTGCATGCTGTCTTTGTGAAAAAGGAAGAATATCCTTTATCACACATTTGTGACACACTCAGTAAGTTGTATTCAAGGTTTTCCACCAGATTGACCTTGTCAAACTGTATTTTGCCAGAGGAGACATTGCCATGTCCTAGCACATATCCCTTAGCATTGTTCCCAAAGGATACAGATCCTTCTCTTTGGCTGATAAAATTGTTTATCAGGTATCTGCATCCAGTCATGTGCATATAGCCTCCACTATCAACATACCATATGCTGTTTAAGCCCCTGGAAACTCTCTGCACACAATAACAAATTAGTTAGATTTAGGAACCCAAGCCTGTTTGGCTTTGGGTTTGCTCTTGAGAACAGTTACAACTTGTTCTTGACCAGGTTGAGAAATCCATGTCTTTTTGGCAATGGATTTTTCATTAAGAACCATGGTGGTATCCTTTTCAGGACCACCATCAACCTTGGTCATCAGTAGTTGTACCAAGTTCATTAGTTTTTGAATCTCAGCAGTTTGTGAAACTGCTGATGATTCAGGTCTAACTACTGACAAAGAATTTTGAGAAAAAGATTTTAGTTGAGATTTTATCTTTTTCTGAGAAAAGGTGTTTTCAGGTTGTTGTTTCTTGGGATTAAAGGTTCTTTCATAATCATTTCTGATTTGATTTCCCACAACCTGTTGTTTAATTTTATGATTGAACTGAATTCCTTTTATGTATCTACAAAACTCTGTTTTGTGGTTGAACAGACCACAAATTTCACACTCTTTTGCCTTTTGTTTTTAATCTAAAGGCAAATTTCTAACATTAGTGTAAAGATTTTGCTCATCAGTAGTTTTCAGGGTCTCAACTCCTGATGTAGATGAAACTACTGATGGCTTGTTGTCAGATTTTGTTAATACTGCTGAAGTACTTTCTTTGAAAATACCAGGATTTCTGTTTAGAAAGTTTTCATGGAAAGATGTGCAGTCTTTCCCTTCAGAAGTTTCATTTGAAACAATTTTTCTCCCATCTTCAGTAGTTTTGGGAGAGAAATCTGTTGGTGTTTCAACATGATGGTACCCTTTGCCAAACTTAACATTTGAAGCACTCTGTTTGTTTAGCAATAGTTGGTACCCCTTACAAGAATCCACCCATTTTTCACAACTGATCTTGGTGTCAGCAAGCTCTTTTCTGACATTTCCAAGATCTTCTATCATCATTTTAATTTGTGCTTGGGTTTCAATAGCTGAGTTAGTTAATTTAGAGGCTTCTTTTGTTTTAGCAGTAAGTTTCCTCTCTAAATCACACTTCATCTGAGTGTATTTTCTTTCTAAATCATTGGCTTTTCCTTGTAAGTGCACATTTGTCTCTCTTATGAGAGCAAAAGTTTCTTTGCAAGAATTTGAGCAAAGTTTTGTCAAAGATTCTTTTGATACCTGTGACAATGCAGATTTTGAAGTACAGCCTTCAAATGCCATTAAGGCAAAGTTCTTTCTGCCATTGTCTGGTTCTCCCCAGTTGATGTCAAACATCTTGTTGTCTGCATCAGGATTGCACTCTGTGGTGTCAAAAGGGAGACTGCTCCAGTCAACATACCCTGAGGTGAAAAGACTTTGTTGAGAGGGTTGTTGAGGCTGTGGAGGATGAGGAGCAGCTGGAAAGGGAGGGATTGATTGTGGGTTCTGCATCTGTTGAGCAGGCATTTGAACATATTGTACTTGTGGCATGTATTGCTGTTGAGAAGCTTGTGCCTGTACAAAATGAGCACTCCCTTGAGTTCCATTATTCCTATTATAATTGGGGTTAAAGTTATTTCCAGATTGTGATTGGTTAAAGCTAGAGTTTCTACACTCTCTAGCAAAGTGTCCCAACTTCTGACACTTGTGACATCTCAGTTTAGATTTGTCAAAACCAATTTTTGTATTACTGGTCAATCCTGGAAATTTTCTTCCTGACCTTTTATAAAATTTGTTAGTTTTAATGCTTAGCATGGCCAGTTGGTGTAAAATGTCCATTTCTTCTAAGTCATCACTGCTAAAGTTTTTCAAATCATCCATGATAAAACATAGATTATCAGCAGTTTGACTTTGGTCATCATTGTCATAACCTGGGAAAGATCTTTCTGATGAGATCCCAGTTGTTATGTCAATATTGTCATAAGATCCATAGGAACAAGTTGGTGAGTCTTGTCCCAAAAGTGCTGTACTACCTGGTAGGTAGTCATCAGCAGTTTTACCAGATGATTGCAATTTCTTCTTTTGATCAATTTCTCTCTCAAAAGTAAGTAATCTCCCATGGAGTTTTGTAAGAGTGAGGGAGCTAAAATCTGGTGAGGATCTTAAAACAATGGAGTATGTTTCCCATTTGTCTGGTAAAGACCTTAAAAATCTATGTAGCATAGATACTGTTGTATAGGTCTGACCATTTAACTTTAGCTCAGATATTAATGAGGAGAATCTTTCAAATTGTTGAGTTAAAGTTTCCCCATTAATGTGAGCAAATGTCTCATATTGTTGAGCTAAAATCTCTCTGGTGTTGGCAATCACCTCTTCAGTTCCTCCAAACTGTTCTTTAAGACAATCCCAGAGTTCTTTGGCACATTCACAATGTAAAAGGCCAGAGTATATCTCATTTGGGAGAGCCATTGCCAACATAGAGAATGCTTTTGCATCTAGCTCAAGTTTTAGGAAATCATCATCTGTATAGTCTTTTGGTTCTTTAGGAACCTCAACTTTAGTTTCAAGATTTATGTTTACTGGTTTGTGAGGACCATATATCACAGATCTCCAACAACCTGTGTTGGTTTGTGACAAGGTATGTGCCATTCTCTTTTGCCATATGTTTTATTCATTTCTTACAAGCATGGCAGGTTTAGTAGCAGAACCAGTATTATGTGGATCCATTTTAAAGAGTATTGATTTGTCAGATGACTCTTTTAAGTGATGGATGTTGATAAAAAGTGAACTTTTGATCTTTTATTGAGTATCAATAAGAGCTTTGTGTCTGATTCTCAATTTGTTAGATTGATATGTGATCAGATAAACCAATGCTCTGATACCAATTGTTGGATCAGTATGCTCTTTGTTTAAGTAAGTACTTGCTATCTTTGACACTTAAGTGTTTAGCAAGCTCTTGTATATCAGATTGTAAGCACAGCGGAATGTATAAGTTAAAGCAACACTTTTTATACATAAGAGGAGTTATTACTCCCCCTTGATGATTGAAACTAATAATGACAAGTATTTATTATGAATCTAGGCAGTAAATGAGAATTAGATACTTAGACAGATTCACAATAAATACTGAAATGGAATAGAACAGTGAAAGTGTTTGAAGGATTTTTCTATTAAAATCAATGTCTAAAATAGAAGGTTGAAGCCTCCTATTTATAGACGTTTACATACATGTAACTTGCCTATAAAGCAAGTATACAAATATCAGAAACAAGTTGCACAAGTTGCAACATTGAAACAAACAATTACAGCTAAAAGTAATAATAAACAATAAACTACTGATACAAAAGGCGGTGGAAAATATCTGATGCTAAGTGCTGATGAATGACAAACTACTGATGAGTAGTTTGTCTTCAGTACTTCTGAAGTGAACTTGTCGGGTTTGGACTTCAGAACTTCTGATGAAGTTTCTTCTTAAGCACTTCTCATATCTTCTCTTCAGCAGTTTCTTGTCTTCTCTTCAGTACTTCTATACTTAGCTAAAATGACAGAAGTGAATTAGACTAAGGTTTCCAAAAGTGGCTTCACCGATCCTCTTTGTCCTAACACGAATGAATATCATTGGGGTTCGAATGAAAATTTTATAAGAAACCACTCTCATTAGACCTTGAAAACCGGTTCGAATCAACCACACAGAAATTCATTCGACCTAACGAAAGGTCGAATGGGAATCTGGAAAAAACTGATTTTTACCATTTTGTCCTATTCGATTCAAGTTTTGTTATTTTGAAACTTTTGAACCTTCAAACTCTCAAAATTTCTCATTTCAATGATACAAAACACAAATTGGCTCGTCAAACTTCAGAAAATGAACATTTTCTACCATCGGTTATCGAAAATAACGCATAAATGTAAAATCTTTTAGATTTTCCAAAATTAATGCTAAAACACGCCGAAAATATTTTTGAGTTTTTGTATATGAAATAAATCAACAGAAAGCAATAAACTTTTTGTGATTTTCTGGTAAGAGGATCATATCAGTATATGAGAGATCAACTCACACCGCTGTTTAGTTTCAGTTTAACTGACTGTGACTCGGCAATTTCTGATATTCTTATCCAAATAAACTCACATGCAGACTGTTATGTAGTGCTTTAAAATGATACGCTTTAGATGTATTAATAACTAACTCACCTATGGTTCCCACACACACGACATACTCCCGTATCAAGGAATTTTTTACAAAGATTCATTGTAACGCGTGATTATGTTGTTATCCATAATTACAAGATATGAGGCATAGATGTGTATAGGTCAGCAAATCAATGCTATAGAGTAACATGTGAACTCTACCAGGTTGTGGTCTTATATCAATCATGATTTGCATCAGTTATTTGATACGATGCATCAGATAATCTTTAATTATCATAACACATTTAAAGTTCTTCAATTCGGTAACTTTAGGTTTTAGCATTAAAGCTCTTTTAATAAGATACCCTAACTGATCGAGGTCCGTAAACCAATACGACAAAAGATCAGGTAGGCTATCCCCAAATAACAAACAACATAACGACCCGAAACCTTCGATTTTGTACAAACCCTATAAAAAATTACGATACTAAAAACATATGCCCATGAGGTGTTCATCCACATAATAAGTAGTTCATTATGTTTGTATCACTAAGGCACACATTAGTAAGTCTACGAAGCCTATCAACACATCACACAAAGTCAATCACATATCAGATATGCAACTTTACAAATCTTTAGCATGCGAAAGATCCTTACTGATGTACTATCATCTCCTCGTTTTCTCCTGGAAAAATCATTTTGATTTTTTTTTGATTTTGATGGTTTTTCAAAATTTTCAAATGTTTTTGATTTTTCTGGAATAAAATGCTCCCCCTGAAATTGAAAACATATTTTTGGATTTTTAATTTTCAAAGATATAAAACAAAAGAAATTGATAAACCGATAAGGATATTAGTCCTGGTTTTCTTTAATACCGTTAAGTTTTAGTAATAATTCAAATCTGGATTTGTCAAAAGCTTTGGTAAAAAGATCAGCTCTTTAATAACCAGTGTGGATTTTGACCATGTCAATCAATCCTTAAGCATAGCAATCACGAATAAAGTGATACTTGATTTGGATATGCTTAGCCTTAGAATGATTGACAGTGTCTTTTGTGAGGGCTATGGCTGCTTCATTATCACAATGAATGGGGGTTTTCAATAATTGCAAACCGTAGTCGCGCATCTGCTGTTGAATCCAAAGAACCTGTGAATAACAACTAGAGGCTGACACATATTCGGCATCACATGTTGATAGAGCAACTGACGTCTGCTTCTTGCATTACCAGGTCACGACCCTGCTCCCCAGAAATTGACATCCAGCCGTTGTGGATTTAGCGTCAATATCACAGCCACCAAAATCTGCATCACTAAAAGCAATAAGGTCAAAATTATCATCACTAGGGTAGCATAGTCCACGCGAGGGACAACCCTTCAGATATCGTAGGATTCTCTTAACAGCTGTTAGGTGACTCTGTTTCGGCTTCGATTGAAATCGAGCACAGAGACATGTAGCGAACATTTTATCCGGCAGGGAAGTGATCAAATACAATAACGATCCAATGATGGCTCGATATGTAAATGGGTCAGTAAGCTCCCCCTTAGCATCAACTCCAAGCCCGTGATTAGGTTGTATGGGAATGTCAATTGGCTTCGAATCCTCCATCTGAAATTGGCTCAAGACTTCGGAAACGTATTTCGTCTGGTGGATGAAAATCCTCGACGGAAATTGATCAACTTGCAATCCCAAAAAGAACTGCATTTCACCCATTGAGCACATCTTAAACTTTTCCTTCATGACCTTTTCGATGTCATCAACATAAATTTGCAATAGAACCAAGTCACCCTCTGTTCGTTTTGTGAATAGGGTACCGTCTACCAGTCCTCGTTTGAAACCTTTGGAAATAAGATATGTGCTAAGCTCCTCGTACCACTGTCTCAGGGCTTGGTGCAAACCATACAACGCTTTGTTTAGCTTGTAGACCTTATCCCGATGGATAGGATCCTCAAAACCCGGTGGTTGCCCGACATATATTTCTTCCTTGACCACACCATATAAAAAAGCACTTTTAACTTCCATCTGATACACCTTGAATTTCATATAAGATGCATACGCAAGAAACATTCGAATTGCTTCAATGCGCGCAACTGGTGCATAGACTTCGTTATAGTAAATTCCCTCCGTTTAACGAAAACCTCGTGCCACCAATCGAGCTTTGTTTCTTACAATAACGCCTCCATCATCCTTCTTGCATTTAAACACCCATTTAGTGCCTATCTTCTTCCTGTCTGGTGGTAAATCGGTCAACGTCTAGACTCTAATTTTCTGAAATTGTTGTAGTTCTTCCTGCATCGCATCCTTCCATGATTCGTCTTGTAAAGATTCCTTGTATATTCTTGGTTCAACATGCGAAACATAACAAGTAAAAGACCAATCATTCTGACAACTTGATTTCTGGATTTTGGCATACAGGGCAAGGGCTCCAATGTTATCATGTGACGTTGCATGCCTCAATTGTCCTCGTGTCATCACACTGCTTCCAGGATCACCAATTACGGATGTTCAGGAACATAAATCATCGCTTGAACATTTAAATCCTCTTTCGTTTCCAGATCATTACCCGTATTCGATGAAGATGGAATATATGGATTGGGGTTCACCGGTGGTGATACAGTAGTATTATCCATGACTACTTCACTAGTAACTTCTTCCTCGTCTTCCGACTCAGATGAATCAAGTGTTGTTGAAGCCTCCCGAAAAATCTCTTCTTCAACTACAGGAGCATTAGCATCATCAGAAGTTGCTTCTAGAGGAGTCACAATGATCGGACGCACTAACGGTGAAGTTATTGCATTCTCACACTCGTAATACAATCTTAAAACAACTTCTTCAACCAAACTTTCTAGATTGAAAGACTCAAAGAGTTCTTGGTGTGTTTGTAAACACACCTTGTTAAAAAGCTACTTTTGTGCATATTTTAGTTTTTATTTTATGTCTTTTGTTAGTTTTTTAAGGTACTTAGTCTGTAAGTGTCTTGCTAGTGCTCGTGTGCTAAATGAGCTAAAACGATAAAATTAAACTAATTACAAGTTAAAATGACTAATAATGATTGAATGTGATTAAGGATTACTCAAAACAATATTAGTTCAATCAATATTATAGTATAATGAAACATGTTTAACGGATTGTTATTATCATATGTAAGACAAAAAGAAAACTAAAAAAATATATTGTTTCAATTTTTGTAGGCACATTGGAGAATGGAGCAGCAAGTGCTAACTCAAGTTGTGAAATTTAATTAAATTCTAAATTGTAAATGGAGAATTGAAAAGTGGGCCATTAGAATGATCCAATCAAAATTCATGTAGGCTTAGAATTGAGTTAATGGATATGTGGTGGACCATTTGGACTAATAAAAATTAAATGGCAATGTGGCCCATGATGGAAGGGGGTGGTGATCTTTTTGTACGAGAATTATTTGGTTGAGGGTAATATTCTTTTGACGGTAGAAAAAGAACAAGAGCTCGAAGGCATAGCCTCCTGGCTGTTTGAAGATCGCAGAAAGAAAGAAAAGAGGAGAAGCTGCAATGATTGAAATGCTGGACTAAAGTGTTTGTAACCATCTTCGGGTGCACGGTTTGTTTGTGAAAATCTAACTCTTGTTTTTTTTTATGGATTGTCTTTTAATTGTTTAAAAGATATTTTTGGTTTGAGTTATTTAAACAAGTCACGTTTGTGCAATTGCTTATCCTTTAGTTATTCGCATTCGGTTTTCTTGCATCGTGAGCAGTTTGATTAACGGGAGGGTCGTTGTTATTCGTGGGTTGGTAATTAAATTGTACGAGTTATTATTAAAAACTTGTGTTTGATTATCACTTAACTTAACCTGTTCAACAAACCTATGTCTATGTGGAATCCAATCATCTAACCAAGGGTAGGGTGAATCACTGAACCGGAAACTCGGAGGGAGTTACTTCTTTATTTATTTTCCACAACTTTTCAAATCCGTTTTCTAAAATTCAATAAAAAAACAAAGTAATTAGATATTATTTTATTAGTTAATTACAAAATTATACTTTCCACCAATTCCCTGTGGAGACGACTCAACTTCCATATACTACCATTTTCTTATATTTTTGACCGACCAAACCACATCGATCAGTTCTTTATAGTCAAACATCCAATCGTGCCCATTTCCTGGAACATTCTAAGTGTAGCGTTGAACATCCACATTCGCCCACTCTTCAACCTGTTTAGTTCTTTTGTTAAATAAGCGTTAAAGTGGTGTCGCGTATCCAACAAAATAACTTCATCAGCTTTAGTTCCAAACTTCTCTGTAGAATTCAGCATTGTATATGTCGCCCAAAATGGGTCTAGAAACTCAAAGTTTGGCTTGCGTCTATTAAGCAGTTCATAAGAAGTTTTTCCAAACTTCTTCACTGTCAACACATGGTTCAATGTATAGCATGCTACATGAATAGCTTCATTCCAAAACATAACTGAAAGATTGGAATTTGCAAGCATAGTACGAGCCGCTTCAATTAGAGTCTTGTTCTTTCTTTCTGCAACACCGTTCTGTTATGGAGTGTATGGTGCACTGTACTCATGGTGAATACCCTTTTCATCGCACAATGCATCCATCATAGAATTCTTGAACTCCGTCCTGTTGTCACTTCTGATTTGTTTGATCTTCAAACCATAAATGTTCTCCAATCGGGTAAACAGAACTTTCAAGTTGTTGAACGTTTCACTCTTGTGTTGCATGCACATCACTAATGAAAATCTTGAATAATCGTCAGTAACCACAAGACAGTATAGGTCTCCATTAATACTTTTACGCTTAACAGGTCCAAATAGGTCCATGTGTAAACGTTCAAGTTGAATATTAACCGAGTTCACTTTCTTGGGTTTGTGGGAATGTTTGTGTTGTTTTCCCCTCTTACAACTCACACACTTATCATTCAGGTGAAAGTGTTTCACGTTCACTCCTTCTACAAGTCCGTTCTTCACCATATTGTTTATTTTTCTCAGGTAAATATGCCCCATCCGTCTGTGACACATGATAGACTCTTTCTCTATAGCCTTAGACAGAAAACACGTCACTTGGCCATGTGTAGTGGTTGCTTTGCTCATGTAAAGAATGTAAAGATTTTTCACTCTCGGAGCTTTAAGCATGCTCCACTCTTTGGGAATAACTAAACTAGGCTTCAAGATGTAGCAAGATTTATCATCAAAGTGTATTGAAAACTTTGTGTCATATATTTGCGATACACTCAGTAGATTATAATCAATTTGCTTCACATAAGAATCTTTTTGAAACTCACTATCCCGTTACTAATACTTCCCTCCATCGTTATATAACCACCTTTGTTTCCGGCAAACGCTACATACCCTCCATTGATATTCTTAATGTCAAAGAGTAGTGACATATCCCCGGTCATGTGCGCAGAAGCTCCATTGTTGACAATCCAAAGACTGCAAACAGGGCCATCTAGAGCTCCCTGCACCAATCACAATTGATTAGTTTTTATGAGGGACCCAAGCCTTTGTGGTCTTGGGTCTTTGAGTGTCAACATTCAAAGATTCATTCTTTTCACAAACTCTCTGTTTTGAATCAACCTTTTTCTTGTGATTCATAACATCTTTACGGTTCTTAATTGGTTTTTCTAAAAATTTCATTTTTGAAACTGATTTAGTTTGAACCTAAGCAGTTGAAGTAGAAGCACCTAGAAAACCCTTTGGTGTCCAAGATTGTTCAGAATGTTTAAGAATCCTAAATTGAGGTTGTTTAACCTCAACAGGTTTCATTGTGTTGTTCTTAAATGAAACTTTCATGACTACCTTGTCTGAGTGAACTGGCGAAGGTCCAACCGATGATTTAACACCAGGTTTAGGGTAAACCTTTTGCTTATCATTAGCCGTGTTCACCATTGGTTTCTTTAGTTTCTTCTCCAAGGAAATTCGATTACGATTGTCATAGACAATTGGTTGGTTTCCCCTTTATGGTTACAAACGGTTTTGATTATAAAACTATTGTCTTTGGGGATAAAATTGTCTTTGTGGAAAAGACTGTCTTTGAGGATAACCATCAGCCGAATTTCCCTGGTTTTGCTTGCTTTCAACCTCATGCCTTTTATGTCGCACGTATGGGCAGTGAGCAAGTAAATGCCCTTTCTCCCCACACTTGTAACATGCACAATATTCCTCAAATGAGTTCTTGTCATGATGATTAGCGAATGATTTAACCGGGTATTGATCATCAATACACTTATGCCTTAAACTCTCAGGAGCGGGCTCCATTGAGTAAGCCGGTTCGAAAAATCCATTAACCTTGTCTTTAGTTTTGACAAACTCAGTGATATGAACCATTGGTGTTTTCAAGTCATCACCATACAGTCGCTTTATCAGTTCCGGTGGAATATCATTAGTTCGTTCATGTTTTGGAAACCAGATGGTACTTTCTTGCCAAATTTTCTCAATTTTAGAATAGTTAGCGAACTTAATGGGATACTCATCATCAGAAATTATCTAATCGGATCCATCCATCCGATAAAATACTTTCACAGTCTTATCACTCGACTCATTCTTATCATATTGCTTAACTGATGGATTCTTTTTGTTTTCAACCTTTTGAGGATATGGAACCTTAGAAGGTGACACACTCTTATTAGTTCGAATGTGATTTTCCAATGGAATATCATCATTCTTCTTAGGTTCCTCATTCTCAGAATCCGATTCATCAGTTACAGCAACCACTCCCTCATCATTCAATCCTAGAATCGGTCTCACATCAGAATTTGGATCACCAACACTAGAAGTGTTTGATTCGTTCTCTAATGTGAAATCCAACTTATCCAAACTCTCCGGTGTCACTGAATTAAGATTATGGTTATCGAATAACACCGGGGAAGGAACAGATGTGTAGTTCACACTACTGGATTGAACTGGTTCCTCAATAATATGGTCCAAAACATAGGCCACATTCTTGTAACTCTCCAACCTTTTGTTTATCTTTTTAGCAAAACACTTGATTTTAGCCATTTCGAGTTTGGTTTCCTCAATTTCATTTATGTAATTTTTAATGGCAATTTGTTTAAGTGAATGAGTTTTAGTCAATTCAGAAACATCTTTCGTATAGCTCTCAAGTGTTTTGTTAATGTCTTTCTCTTCCTTTCGATACGTCTGGATGACGATTTTAGCACTTTCAAGTTGATGCTTTAGGTACTTAACCTCATCCTCAAGTCTATCGCATGTACCACAATATTTATCACTAGAAGAAGAGTTAGGACTCTGCCATTGCCATCAAAGCAAAATGAGCTTCCTTTCCAGCGAAAAACTTGGAGTAATCCACCATTGTGAAAGCATCATCCACCATGCAAGATTTCTTCGTCATCAGAAAATCTGCTTCAGCTAGAAGTTTATCGATATCATCCGCAAGCGAGTTCACAGTAGCCTCCGAATCAGATTCACTTTCAGAATCAGAATAAATAGATTCTCGATCATTAGAGACATCAGCAACAGAATCAATAATAGTCCCTGAAACTTTTTCTACAACTGGTTCGTCAACCTTCTCATAATCAACATTAGGAACCTCCTCTTCAACGATCTCCTCAATCACTACCTCAGAAACCTTATCAGAAACTTTCTCTTTCACCAAGTCATCATCAATTATCACTGGCTACTCGCTCACCGCCTCTTGAGCAAAACATGCAACATTCCCACCAGTAACCTCTTCAACGCCCAATTGCATTGAGTTCCAATTAAAACCTTCATCCTTCTGAATCACCAAAGCTTATGTCGCACCCTCAAATTCCACGTGCGGGGTTTTACCGCGAGGCGCGTGACATACCAGGATACCAGTCAACGATCACAATAAAAAAACACTAAGCATACATATATTGAAACCAAAACATTTTGCTTTGAGCCATAAACCAGCAGCGGAAGCATTTCTTGTTTACATCCAAAAGGCATATTATAGTTTACAAAACATTGTTTAATATGCAACAAAACTCTAGATGCTGTGCAAGACTTCGTGCGCCTAGTCCGTTAACTGCTACCTTAGCGACCTGAGAAAACATGCAAAAAATGTCAACATATAATGCTGGTGAGTTCACAGGTTCTCTTTTATAAAAGAGTTGTCATAAGTTTGAAAAGATCATATCCGTTACTACTATGTTATGAGAACGTTAGCTAGACATTAAGTGTTTTTACTACTACGGTTGGGAACCCATTACTAAACATGTACCATGTTGAATCCAGCCCAGATTGACTGGGTTACCGATGCCTCGATAAACCGGAAGTTAGAGACAATATGCACCCGCCCGGCATCCCCGCCGTCGGGTGGGGTTTGTGATGCCCAATAGTGTAACACCCCAACCGATGGCGGAAACATCGGGATGTCACGTATTGATGATTGTTCAGTAGCTCATGGTGAATAATAAATTTCATTATTTGATTTAAATAAATTACATACAATTGTTTCTACAAGAATTCGTACATCAAATTGAATAAACTATGCACATATCTTTAAGCAATTCTTCAAGCAAGTAGAACCTGAAACATGTTAAGTTGAAAATATTTTGGGTCAACAAAAGTTGGTGAGAATACATAGGTTTTTGAAAATAATTGATAACAATAGTTTGTACAACATTCAAAGTTGTATGATGATAGAGTATGATACCAACATGTAACAATGCGTCTTTGTACAACCAAACCTTGTGTCGACTGTTGACTAACTCGCAAGTTAGTTAAATGTTGTTACTGTTATCGATCATCCCTGAATTTATGCGGGGGATGGGTTTGTCAAACCTATAGCGCTATAATCTAAACAGGCGGCTTGATCATGGTTAATGATTGTACTGTGTCTTTTTGTTACAGTCAAATGATAGAATGATAGTGTATTTGAATTACGAGTAAGTATGAGTAAATGATAGTATAAAATGTTTAAACATGTTTCACCCCAAAAATGTAAAAGAGAAAAGGGGCTATGTAAACTCACCTTAGCAAATGTTATACTTCTTGAAAAGATTGAATAATGGGGTTGCCCAAACAATACCAAATATCACTCTATAATAATGTGATAAATAAGTCTATCTAGTCTACAAATATATAAATTTCTAGGGCTTCGGATTGGGGATAAATGCTCGTTTGATTAATATTAAAAATATTCGACAATTGAGAGAAATTTAGTAAATAAATAACCAAAAATCTTTTTATGAAATTTAAATTTAAGATGGTCACAATAATGTGCTTAAAGTATAAAAATAATTTTTATAAAATTATTTTCTTTAAAATAGATTATTAAATCTATTTATTACAGATTGTCAAACTATAACTTTAATATCTTAAAAATACTAAAATTAAAGAATTATCATTTTAAAAATGATATTTCTGTTCTAAATGATCAGAAATAATTTGTATAAAATTTTGGTGCAAAAATATTAAAAATTGGATTTATTATGATTTAATTATGATTAAAACTAACAAAAATTGATTAAAAATAATAAATAAATGATTTTTCAGAAATAAAAATCATTTCTGAAAAGCTTAATGTTATAAAAACTTAGGATAATTTTTGTGGAAATTAATAAGATCGTTTTGATATTTTAATGGATTTTTATAAATATAATAGCATAAAATTGATTTAATTATAATAAATATTAAATAAATAAATTTCAGAAAACTAAAAATTGTAAATAAATCTTTTACATCAGATTTGATAAATATAATAATTTTTTTTTAGAATTTATAAAAAGGTTTTAATATTTAAAAATGAATTTACAAGATTTAATGTATAATATATATTTAAAATGGTTTGTTTTAAAATGCAAAATAAATGGAAAAAGGGGGTGTCCAAGCTGGGACTCGAACCCGGCTGGCAATGATTATAAGCACCTGTCACAACCACTTGGCCTAGGCCTGTGGTTGTGATAAATCCCGTTTTAATAAAAATAAATACATTACGCGAAAACAGTTTCATCCCCAAATCAAAGAGCCACGAACCCTAGTTCTGAAATTGATTGATTCACTCATCAATAGCCCAATTAATCATAGGGCTATTGATGAGTGATGGCCGATATCTAAAACCCACAGGAACAATTGGACTTACAAGTTTGTTTTGAACACGAAAGCTCGGTCAAGTATAAAAGTCAAACTCGGGCTCGCGTAGAACAATCAGTGTATAATAAAGAGAATTGGAGATAGAGAAAGGATTAATGGCGAGTTAGTAGTGCTCGCAGAGCATCAATTTATAGTGCAATCGTCTGGAACGATGAATTGGTAAGTTTGACCATGCTTTAAAGTTCATACGCGTAATTTGGTTAATTGGTTGGCAATTGGTTGATAATCATCGCGTAGCTTAGTCAGACAGGGCCGATAATTGTGTATCGTTACCAAAAATATACAAATCACGAGTTTATGTTGATTGATTATGGTACTCGCATCCCACAGTTGACTTTTCAAGTCAACTGTGAAGGAATCCAATCAAAGATATAATTAAATTGTGCTGTGATTGAATCAGATATGATGACTAGCCCAGTTGGTGTTTACGTGGGTGTGTGTGTGAAAGGTCTCTGGTTCGATCCCGAGCAGAAGCATATATATATATATATATATATTTTTAAAACCAGTGAGATGGGCCAAGGCTGTTGGGCCAAGGCTGTTGGGCCAAGGGAGGTGAGCCTGCTGTTGGGTTTTAGAAAATGTAAAAGGATAAGGGGTGTTGGGTTGGGTTAAGGTTTAACAACTAGTTTTATTATTGTTATTATTATTATTCATTATTAATAAAAAAATGCATCATATATATATATATACATATAGGTTGCGAGTTAGGAAAAATAAATATAGACTTGGGCACATTAGTGTAAGGACGTTATATTAAGATTTGGGGAAAAATTTCGCGAGGTTACAGTCTCCCCTACTTTTAGGAACTTCGTCCCGAAGTTAAGAGAAACACTAGGTTTACAATTGGCCAACTACTGAAAACCTTGATAAAATTTCACACTACCTTAATGTACCTGTAAATTCATGATTACGTTCCGGACCGTAATTACCAATTTACCTTACATTAGGGTTTTGCGTCCTTTTATGACTTTACCGATTGTTAAGCAGGTCTGATAGTCTCCGCCAGTCGTTGAGCAGGTGGTAGGGCCTCTCCCGACTGTTGGAAAGACATGATGACCTCTACCAATCGTTAAGCTGGTTGTTTGGTAGTTAACTAATTGTTGTACAAATAAGCAAGTATGATTATAGATATAGCAATTAGTTCACATTCAGACAAACATGCACACAGATGTTATGATAATACTTGAATTTTATTACTTGAATCAAATAGCGTCAATACATAGAATAAAAGCAACCAATAGTCAAATGGTGAGACTTGCGGTTAGGTAGCTGGAGGGTCTTGATCTCTGTTTAGTTTAGGGCATCGGTTACGAAAGTGATTTGGGTCTCCACATTCATAGCATTGACCATAGTTGTATTGATTAGGGTTAGCAGCTTGAGCAGGGTTGGTGGGTTGGTTGGCATTTGGATTTGGGGTCTCACGACACGTGTTGACCAGATGGCCATACCTTCCACAATTGGTGCACAAGCGACACGCTGAAGCAGTGGGATGATGTCGGTTGCAGGTATTGCATAATGGGTGGTTTCCTGTATAAGGTTTCTTCTTAGAAGCTTGTGGAGTGAGGCTTGCATCAGGATCCCTGGTCTTACGTTTCTGGTTCTCAGTGGTTACCGCGGCTACAATACTTGTTTTATTGCCTTTCCGAACTAAGGTCCCGTTCTTTACGTGATTATCAGTTAAGGTAGCTGCTAAACGTTTGGCTTCCTCCAAGGTGGCAGGATTCCTTCCCCACACCGTATCCTGGATTTGCATGGGCAGACCACCGATGTACTTCTCGATGGCTACCGGCAGGGGAGTGACTTTGTGGGGTAACAATAAGCTAAGCTCGTGAAAGCGGGTATTGTAGGCAAGGTTTTCCCCACTATCCTGAGCAAGGGTGTGGAGCTCGTCTTCTAATTTCTTGACCTCGTTTCGTGGGCAAAATTCATCTTTCATTATCTCCTTGACTTGATCCCACGTCATAGTAAGTGCAACTTCAGCTCCTCGGGTACGCTTTTCTTCATTCCACCAAGTGAGTGCTCGTTTGTGAAGAACACTCATGGCATAACGGACCTTAAAGTTGTCGGGGCACTCACTGTTGATGAAGGTATTCTCAATACCCTCGAACCATTGGAGGAGTCCTGTATCTCCTTCTTCACCACTAAACTTTGGAGGGTTACAAGAATTGAAATGCTTAAGGGTGCAGGCTGGGAGACCATTTCCGTTGTGGTGTCCATTTCCATTCCTGTTGCCGTTGCCGTTTCCGTTGCCGTTCAACTGGATGACTTGAGCTAGTAAGTTGGGAACCAGAGTTGCGATTTGCTGCGCCATTTGTTGGGAAATGATTGCAGCTAGTTGGGCATCAACACCATTGTTGTTGTTGTTATTGTGGTTAGTATCGTGGTTGTGGTTGTGATTGCTACTTCCTTCATCATGATTTTCACCACTGTTAAGACGAGCACTGCGACGTGGAGACATGATCTGTAAGAGACACAGTGAAATGAATGAGATTATATAAGGAATGTAATCATCTATTCATTAATTAAAACGAATAAACGAAAACGTTGACTTATCAAAGACTCTAGATTTTTATAACATATGAAGACATGCTTTAGCCTATAAGTGAACACTCATCCCGAGAATTCCCAGGTAGGCATCCGGGTCCCTCGTCTGATTGGGATATATGCGCAATGCCAGCCTAGACAGAAGACTCAGAATACAGGCGTTCACCCTTCCAGATTGCACGTGTTCGTTATTAAAATCTAGAACTTCGACGAGATCTCAAGGTGGTTCAGGTTATACCTGAGGATTTTGTCTTATTAGTCTAAGAGTGAATCCAGTGATGGAGAGCAACCTTCTTGTAGGGATGAAAGTAGAGATATGAAGTAGGAGGGAGATAGAGAATAGCAAGTAAAAGAAGCAAGTACTGGTTAAATCCTATGGTTATAGACTAGATTATTTCTCTAATAACCTAATTCCCTATAACCATGGCTCTGATACCAATCTGTAACACCCCAACCGATGGCGGAAACATCGGGATGTCACGTATTGATGATTGTTCAGTAGCTCATGGTGAATAATAAATTTCATTAATTGATTTAAATAAATTACATACAATTGTTTCTACAAGAATTTGTACATCAAATTAAATAAACTATGCACATATCTTCAAGCAATTCTTCAAGCAAGTAGAACCTGAAACATGTTAAGTTGAAAATATTTTGGGTCAACAAAAGTTGGTTAGAATACATAGGTTTTTGAAAATAATTGATAACAATAGTTTGTACAACATTCAAAGTTGTATGATGATAGAGTATGATACCGACATGTAACAATGCGTCTTTGTACAACCAAACCTTGTGTCGACTGTTGACTAACTCGCAAGTTAGTTAAATGTTGTTACTGTTATCGATCATCCCTGAATTTATGCGGGGGATGGGTTTGTCAGACCTATAGCGCTATAATCTAAACAGGCGGCTTGATCATTGTTAATGATTGTACTGTGACTTTTTGTTACAGTCAAATGATAGAATGATAGTGTATTTGAATTACGAGTAAGTATGAGTAAATGATAGTATAAAATGTTTAAACATGTTTCACCCCAAAAATGTAAAAGAGAAAAGGGGCTATGTAAACTCACCTTAGCAAATGTTATACTACTTGAAAAGATTGAATAATGGGGTTGCCCAAACAATACCAAATATCACCCTATAATAATGTGATAAATAAGTCTATCTAGTCTACAAATATATAAATTTCTAGGGCTTCGGATTGGGGATAAATGCTCGTTTGATTAATATTAAAAATATTCGACAATTGAGAGAAATTTAGTAAATAAATAACCAAAAATCTTTTTATGAAATTTAAATTTAAGATGGTCACAATAATGTGCTTAAAGTATAAAAATAATTTTTATAAAATTATTTTCTTTAAAATAGATTATTAAATCTATTTATTACAGATTGTCAAACTATAACTTTAATATCTTAAAAATACTAAAATTAAAGAAGTATCATTTTAAAAATTATATTTCTGTTCTAAATGATCAGAAATAATTTGTATAAAATTTTGGTGCAAAAATATTAAAAATTGGATTTATTATGATTTAATTATGATTAAAACTAACAAAAATTGATTAAAAATATTACATAAATGATTTTTCAGAAATAAAAATCATATCTGAAAAGCTTAATGTTATAAAAACTTAGGATAATTTTTGTGGAAATTAATAAGATCGTTTTGATATTTTAATGGATTTTTATAAATATAATAGCATAAAATTGATTTAATTATTATAAATATTAAATAAATAAATTTCAGAAAACTAAAAATTGTAAATAAATCTTTTACATCAGATTTGATAAATATAATAATTTTTTTTTTAGAATTTATAAAAAGGTTTTAATATTTAAAAATGAATTTACAAGATTTAATGTATAATATATATTTAAAATGGTTTGTTTTAAAATGCAAAATAAATGGAAAAAGGGGGTGTCCAAGCTGGGACTCGAACCCGGCTGGCAATGATTATAAGCACCTGTCACAACCACTTGGCCTAGGCCTGTGGTTGTGATAAATCCCGTTTTAATAAAAATAAATACATTACGCGAAAACAGTTTCATCCCCAAATCAAAGAGCCACGAACCCTAGTTCTGAAATTGATTGATTCACTCATCAATAGCCCAATTAATCATAGGGCTATTGATGAGTGATGGCCGATATCTAAAACCCACAGGAACAATTGGACTTACAAGTTTGTTTTGAACACGAAAGCTCGGTCAAGTATAAAAGTCAAACTCGGGCTCGCGTAGAACAATCAGTGTATAATAAAGAGAATTGGAGATAGAGAAAGGATTAATGGCGAGTTAGTAGTGCTCGCAGAGCATCAATTTATAGTGCAATCGTCTGGAACGATGAATTGGTAAGTTTGACCATGCTTTAAAGTTCATACGCGTAATTTGGTTAATTGGTTGGCAATTGGTTGATAATCATCGCGTAGCTTAGTCAGACAGGGCCGATAATTGTGTATCGTTACCAAAAATATACAAATCACGAGTTTATGTTGATTGATTATGGTACTCGCATCCCACAGTTGACTTTTCAAGTCAACTGTGAAGGAATCCAATCAAGTATATAATTAAATTGTGCTGTGATTGAATCAGATATGATGGCTAGCCCAGTTGGTGTTTACGTGGGTGTGTGTGTGAAAGGTCTCTGGTTCGATCCCGAGCAGAAGCATATATATATATATTTTTTTTTAAAACCAGTGAGATGGGCCAAGGCTGTTGGGCCAAGGGAGGTGAGCCTGCTGTTGGGTTTTAGAAAATGTAAAAGGATAAGGGGTGTTGGGTTGGGTTAAGGTTTAACAACTAGTTTTATTATTGTTATTATTATTATTCATTATTAATAAAAAAAATGCATCATATATATATATATATACACATATAGGTTGCGAGTTAGGAAAAATAAATATAGACTTGGGCACATTAGTGTAAGGACGTTATATTAAGATTTGGGGAAAAATTTCGCGATGTTACAAATAGATCCATCCACATTTCCCTCGTTGTGCCCCGCACATTCATGGTTTCCCTCTGGGACATTCCATAAAAGCCATATAGTAATGTAAAATAACCATAGTATAACGTGACCTTTAGTAAGTAAGTATGTAGCATGTTTCTCCCCCAAAAGTAAAACAGTAAAAGTGGGGCTGTGTGTCACACCCCGAAAATCCTTGTGGGTTGATCTCTTTAATACTACGCAGCGGAATATATACTTCTAAGACTCTTGGGTTTCCAGTTCCAAGATGTTTGCCTATTCGAACCATGCTATTGCCAAAATCTAAACATGAAAGACATACTTAAAGACGTCAACATAAAGTTGGTGAGTTCATGGTTTTATATTTGTGCATTGTAAACCCATTTTCGATGACGTGATTTCTTCCCATAAATCACCCAACCTGAACCATCCTGTTCAATAATGAGATTTTTCCCATAGTTTAAAATGTATTTAAAAGCAGAAGTAGTAAAACAAAGCGTTCGATGCCAACATGTTTTTATAAAATAAAAAGTGATTGCCGCATTTTCAGGTTTTAAAGCAACTACTCATATTTCTTTAGCTTTTAAAACAAAAGGCGTATGATTTCCATATTACTAGAATATAACTAGTATACTAGCTAGGTCTTACAAGCATATGATGTATCCTAAGGCTCCTAACCAATCCATAACTGCTGTTCCACTCACCATGAGAGGAACATTTGGAGTTTATGTTCATTCTTTCAATTAGATCCCATAAAACAACAATACCTTGATCATGAAAACGGGGGAGTCAACCCAATAGTACTACAACATAAACAACGGCCTTTTCTGAAGATTAATGATTGGATGTGCTGAGAGTGTGTGGCAACCCGTTAGTTAGCAACCCGTCGGTACACACTGATCTCACGTTTTTCGAACGTATCCACCGGTGCACAAACCAAAGGGCATCATATATTCTATATTTATAGTTTATTCATCATGCCTGCATGTTAATCTCCCCGATTGTTAAGATGTCCGAAAAACATTTAAATGAAAAGGGGTCAAGAGAAACATATAATACCATTTATCTATTTAATACCAATTTGTATCTTCCCGTACAAATTATCCATTTAATACCAATTTGTATCTTCCCGTACAAATTGTCCATTTAATAACGATTTTGTATCTTCCAATCTTTGTTACGTTTTATAGTAAACATGTTTTCATAAAACTAGTATTGATTTCACAGAACAAGTATGTCTTCCGCCCCGAAAACAGTTATAAACCAGTAAAAAGTGGGGGCATGAACTCACCTGAACATTCCTTCTAAGTCGGACCCTAACCGGCCAAACACCACAACAATAATCTAACCTGAAACCAACATGCAGACCAAAATCAGACCCTATTCAGCACCACCGAGAACCTCCACCATAACTTGAACCCAATGGAACCATCTTCTCGAGCCCGCCTCTGCCCTGTGAACATAACACGCCGCCGCCGCCACCCTGAGTGGTGGTGGTCGGCCGGCTCTTCTAAAACAAGGGAGAGGAGGAGAGAGATGAGGGAGAGGGGTAGTGAGAGAGAGAGAGAGAGTAAACGAGAGAGAGAGAGAGAGAGATTGAGATAGAGAGAGAGAGAGCTAGAGAGAGTTTTATGGGTTTTCTAGAGAGAGAGTGAACTAGAGAGAGTTGAGAGGATTTCATCTTTGTTGTAGGTTAAGAATGAAAAACAAGATGGAAGGTAAGCCTTTAAATAGCTAGGGTTAAAGGTTAGGTACGTAAATACCGCGTTTCAAACACGTTATAACATAATGTCTCGGTTTTTATTTAGGTTCGATAGTTAATTATATAAATTAGTCGGTTTTGTTCGTAATCTTAAATAACGTTAAACCGAGCAAAAATATAATTAATATCGGCATCCTACACGTTCTTTCAGAGCGTCCGTTAGAATCGCGTTATCCTAACCGGTTATCGTTTCCTCCATTTAAACGACCCGATAGCTTTCGATGTTAAACAGATAATATTATTTAAAATAAATAATTATTTCGAAAGCACAAATGCGGTTAAAACCACGTATTCCGATGTCCGGTTCTCATATTAGTTACTCTTCGCGTTCTCCAAACGCTACGTTTTCATCCGTTCTTCAAGCCGATTCCACATCTGATCACTTCAACAACAAATACGTGCCGTATTTATACGCAATAACTCTAAGTTTGTCCATACAGACAAATTCTTATCGATACCAGTTCGTTGGCGTTTAAATGCGCAGTCTTTCTTTAGAACATCTAGACGTCTACGAACTTCACGAAAGGCATTGTCGGACTTGTAACAACTCAACTTAACCAAAATCAACCTTAGTATATGCGAAGCATATAGGGATCATGATCAATATTCAGTCAACGGTTGACCGAATTTTATCGGTTGTCACATTCTCCCCTCGTTTAAGAAATTTCGTCCCCGAAATTTTTGTTACGTCACTACTAACTTCGGTTCAGACAGTTATAAACGAGAATACATTAGTTTCAGCCAATCTCCTCTTTCCAAGTAGACTCTAGTCCACGACTAGAATTCCATCCGACCTTGTCCAATCTTGATGTTGCTCCATCTCAACTTCTGGACTTTCCGGTCCGTAACCTCAACGGGTACCTTGACAAATCGCAATTTGTCGTCGACATTAATCTGTCCAATGCAGCGAGGGATAAGCTTTCCTTGCCTACCAAACTTATTAACGCTTTTCCAAAGCGATACTTCCAATATAAACCACTATCTCGCCTTCCATGTTCGGTCACCAATAATGCTCTTCCAAATCCTTATACATATTACCAATCCCATGGTGTACCGAATACTCCGACTTACAGGCCTCATCCATAACCAATTCACACATACCCATATACCGTATCCAAACATAATCCAATAGGTACACAACCTCGACAACTTTCAGACTCCAATCTCTTATCCTTGTGTACAAGCGTTTGCTCTTCAGATTCCTCTTCCTTCCAAGCTTCCTGTCGTGCTTTCCTGATTAGAGCTATAAGGCTCATAAGGATTGTCAAACCTAACGCACAACACGTGAAGGTTTAACCTCTTTCCTTTCTACTTAAAGCATCGACCACAATGCTCACTTTTCCAAAATAACGACGAATTTCACAATCACAATCGTTGAGTAGCTCAACCCGTCTTCGCTACCTCGTAATAAGCTCTTCTTGATCAAGAATATTGAAGACTTCTATGATCCGTAAAGATCGTACACTAAGTACCATAAAGATAGTGTCACCAAATCCTGAGTGCCAAAATCACATCTACAATCTCCAATTCATGTGTCTTGTAATTCACTTTGTGCACTTTTAGTTGTCTTGACGCATAAGCTTGCATCAACACGCAACCTAAGCCTTAATGTGAATCATTACAGTACACCACATCACCATCGTTTCCATCGGGAAAAGACAGTATTGACGCACTACACAACTTTTGCTTTAACACCAGAAAAGCTTCCTCATGCTTTTCAATCCCTTCATACTTGCGCCCTTTTTGGGTTAATAGCGTCAAAGGCTGCACCATCTTGGGAAAATTACCAACGAATCGACGGTAATATCTAGCAAAACCCAAAAATTGACGTATCTCTGCGGGAGATTTAGGCACATTCAACTCCTTGATTGCCTCTATCTTCGCTGGGTCCACTTGAATGTCTTTCTCACTAATGACATGACCAAAGAAATAAACTCCTCGTATCCAAAAATCTCACTTTGCGAACTTCGCAAATATCTTCTTGCTTTCCAATAATTCTCAAATAAGTCTCAAGTGTTGTTCGTGATCCTTTCTAGTTCGTAAATAAATAAGTATATCATCGATGAATACTATAACGAACTTGTTTGAACATGGTTTACAAACCCTATTCATAAGATCATAAACATTGCCGGTGCGTTCACTGATCCAAACGGCATAACTAGAAACTCATATCAGTCGCATCGCGTCCTAAACGTGGTCTCCATAGTATCCTCCTTCACAATCTTCTGCTGATAATAACCAGATTCCAAGCCAATCTTTGAATAAAGCTCGATCCTCATGACTGATCGAATAAACCATCAATTCCAGGCAATGTGTATCGATTTTCTAATAGTGAGTTTATTCAACTCCCTATAACCAATACACATCCTAACCATTCTGTCCTTCTCCTTTGACGAACAACATCGGTGCTCATCACCCGATCCTTGGGAAGCATAACTTGATCTACTAAAACCTTTTTCCCATCAATCCTTGCAACTGATTTGAAAGCTCTTGCATTTCTGAAGGTGCTAATCGATAAGGGAACTTAACGACTAATGCGGCACCGAGCACAAGATCCATTCGAAATTCCAACTACCTTGAAGGCGACAAACCAGGCAAATCTTCTGGAAAAACTTCGGGATATTCTCTAACCCCAGGAATTTCCTCAAATTCCTTTTTCTCAGCCGTAGTGTTAACAACACAGGCTATAAAATGCCGAGTACTCTTTCCACACGAGCTTTGCGCCTTAATTACATTATCCATCTTTAACGACTTTTATCTAAGTCACTGCGTACGACCAAAATCTCATTGTCCGATACTGGAATACGGACCAATCTCCCATGACATACGACCTCCGCTCGATTCTTAGATAACCACTCCATTCCTTTATGATAGTTTGTCGAGAGCCACCAACGCTAACGGGGAGAAGCGTAAAACACAATCGAAAGGTATATCCATGTTCCTCTATATAAATCTCGGAAGCTCAAGAAACGAGATCATCGAAATCGTAGAATGGTGTACTAAAATCGGAGTCGCAATAATACAAACAGGGGAAAAAAGTGATAATCGAGACCGTAAGTAAAATAATAATCAAAAAATAACCAAATAATCTTTATGCCTTACGCATATACCCTCACGATAGATCTTCTTAGGACCTTCTTGTGCCTGTAAGTTCGCAATAAAATGACGTCAATGTTATCGAAAATTTACCTCGCAAGACCACCCTATTAATATCCACCATGAGTTATATCATAAGCACTCATAAATTCACATAGCTACACATATATAATTACACATATATTATGTATATAGCGTTAGTCGTGCGTGCCATCCTTGTTGCCGTTCCTGATTACATTCCAACTTGCGCAATATCACTTTCTTGACAAGATGCCTCTTCACGACGTTTGAATCGAAATTACTGCTAACGACGTAAGCTCATCCTGACTCATGGGAATGCGAAACCCCAGATGCTCCAATCAATTCATTATGCATTCATGCCATCAACTTGTCCAATTGCTTTACACGAGTGCACGTCCTTGCCACGTCTAAGCTAACGTCGATATCCGTTTAGCGATTCGTGCTATTTTCAGCATATAATCAAGTAGATTGTTCCTCGTAACTATGAAACAATGACTCTGCTAAATTCTATGTGAAGATACACTTTACTATACAGAGGAATAACTCACCGGTCACTCATAAGATATGCCTAGTCATCACTAGCTATTATACCTTCCTATACACCATTATAGTAAATACTCACTAATCACGTAAGGAGATGTTTCTTATGCCGTAGAAACCTACACTGAGCTAATGTAATTCCATACACTAATATTCTTTCACTTATTTGGCAATGGTTGGATATTTTTATTTCCTAGGCATTCGTGCTAAACATTGTGTCTTAGTAACCTTGGTCCCTAGTCTAAACAATACACTGGTTAAAGCCTAAATGCCTCTAGCGACACTTAATTCGCTAAAACCTATAGTTATGATACTATCGGTTAAAGCCCGATGTAACTCGTATTGTACTTTATTCGCTTTGCCCGCTCAGCAGTATTAGACTGTGATTAGGCTCACGGTTTCGCATTGGTTTCATCCCGAAGAGACTAACCAACACTCGTACGATAGAGAAGGTATCCCACCCCTTATATGGAAGTGTTTGTTACCCTTCTCAACCGATGTGGGACCTTATAATCCATTCTCCTTAGAGAACTCAGTGTTCTCGAAGGAACAACTGACACACCGATCCAAGACCAGGCTCTGATACCAAGCTCTGTCACACCCCGAAAATCCTTGTGGATTGATCTCTTTAATACTACGCAGCGGAATATATACTTCTAAGACTCTTGGGTTTCCAGTTCCAAGATGTTTGCTTATTCCAACCATGCTATTGCCAAAATCTAAACCTGAAAGACATACTTAAAGACGTCAACATAAAGTTGGTGAGTTCATGGTTTTATATTTGTACATTGTAAACCCATTTTCGATGACGTGATTTCTTCCCATAAATCACCCAACCTGAACCATCTTGTTCAATAATGAGATTTCTTCCCATAGTTTAAAATATATTTAAAAGCAGAAGTAGTATAACAAAACGTTCGATGCCAACATGTTTTTATAAAATAAAAAGCGATTGCCGCATTTACAGGTTTTAAAGCAACTACTCATATTTCTTTAGCTTTTAAAACAAAAGGCGTATGATTTCCGTATTACTAGAATAGAACTATGTAGACTAGCTAGGTCTTACAAGCATATGATGTATCCTAAGGCTCCTAACCAATCCATAACTGCTGTTCCACTACCATGAGAGGAACATTGGGAGTTTATGTTCATTCTTTCAATTAGATCCCATAAAACAACAATACCTTGATCATGAAAATGGGGGAGTCAACCCAATAGTACTACAACATAAACAACGGCCTTTTCTGAAGATTAATGATTAGATGTGCTGAGAGTGTGTGGCAACGTGTTAGTTGGCAACCCGTCGGTACACATTGATCTCACGTTATTCGAACGTATCCACTGGTGCACAAACCAAAGGGCATCATATATTCTATATTTCTAGTTTATTGATCATACCCGCATGTTAATCTCCCCGATTGTTAAGATGTCCAAAAAAACATTTAAATGAAATGGGGTCGAGAAAAACATATAATACCATTTATCCATTTAATACCAATTTGTATCTTCCCGTACAAATTATCCATTTAATACCAATTTGTGTCTTCCCGTACAAATTATCCATTTAATACGGATTTTGTATCTTCCAATCTTTGTTACATTTTATAGTAAACAGGTTTTCATAAAACCAGTATTGATTTCACAGAACAAGTATGTCTTCCACCCCGAAAATAGTTATAAAACAGTAAAAAGTGGGGGCATGAACTCACTTGAACATTCCTGCTAAGATAGCTATCAACGCTTGAATCATTATTCACATCTTTGTGTCCTAATTACCAACAAAGACACCTTAAGATCTAACACGAAAAGCATATTATCCAGCTATCTAAATTCGTGTGTACAAATCCGAGTCTAGAAAGTGGTGTGACTCCACGAACCAATCACGACTTATTTAGCTGTTAACATACGACGTAGTACTCAAGTTGCGCACTTGTTACCACTCGTGTGTAACCTACGTTGGATTTAGTGCTACGAAACGTATAGCTCATCATTAATCATAGAATCGGATAAATATATTTGTTTTATACATTTGTTTCTAGGAAAGTGTTGGATCAGTATTGCTCTTTGTATGAACTTGCAAGTGAACACTTAAGTGTTTAGCAAGTTTTTTATCAGTTTTAGCACAACGGAATGTTTTAAGTTAAAGCTACACTTATCAACAAGAGTTATTACTCCCCCTGGATGTTTGAGAAAACTAAAGACAAGTATTTAATGAGAATCTAAGTATTGAATGAGAATGAATACTTAAACAGATTCTCAGTAAATGAAATGGAAATAATAGTGATAAGCTTTGAAGGATATCTGTATTAAAAATCAATGTCTAAAACAGAGGGATGAATCCATATATTTATAGACTTTACATATACATGAACCTTGCCAAAAAGCAAGTTCAGAAACAAGTTGCAACAAGTTGCAATCTTGGAACTCGTACAAAAAGTTAAAGTAATACTAAACTAATAAACTACTGAAACATAAGGAGGTGGAAAGATTCTTGAACAAGTGTTGATGAATGACAAACTACTGATGAGTAGTTTGTCTTCAGTAGTTCTTCAGTGAACTGTCTGGTTTGAACTTCAGAACTTCTGATGCATTTCTTCTTCAGTACTTGTAGAATCCTTGTTCAGTACTTTTGTCTTCTTTCTTCAGTAGTTCTATACTTAGAATATCTTTGACAGAAGTGAATTAGACTTTAGGTTTCCAAAAGTGGTTTCACCAATCCTCTTTGTCCTAACAATCTCCCCCTGGATTGATGAAGCCAAAACCTTTCTAATTCCTTTATTATCTTCTTCTGTCATTGACAATTTTCCATATTTCCTTGAACATGGAATTCTTCAGTTGATTTAGCTGCTCATCAGTGAGAGATCCTCTTTGGGGTTCAAGATGTTGGATTGTAAGCAGGTCCTGAGTTGATAGTTTCTTCAGATCATTTATCGACTTGCAGGCCTTGCTTGTGAGGTCTCTTCTTGTCACTAATACTGAGTTGTCATCAGTAAAGGACCATCTGGTGATCAGCACTTTAGACTTGTCAAAGTCTGAAGTATAGGGAACCATGCTGGTCTCTTGGGAAGTTCCTGAGTGTTGGATGTTTTCAATTTCAGTGACTCTCGGGTGGGATTCACTTCTTTCTTCTTGTTACATCACATCAGGTAGTTGTAAAGTTGGTAAGTGATGATCAATAACTACCTTAGTGTGCAGTTTGTCTTTGATGGTCTTCTGGATTTGGTAGGCAAATGTAGAAGGATCCCTGAACTGTGTTAACAGAGGTTTTTCTTCAATATCAAAGTCTGAATGGACTACTGTGCTTCCTTCTAGTAGTACCATCTTGAAGTCAGTCTTTGTATTGTCCTCTGTCTTCTTTTTCTTGGTAGCAGGTCTTGTAACACCAGAAGTTCTAACTACTGAAGTTAATACTTCAGAAGTTTTGAACTTCTCTGGATTAGCAGCCTTTGCAGCCTTGTATTTTCTGTAGGTGTCTAATAATCTTTCTTCTTTCCACTTAGACACTGAGGCTTTTGAACCATACTCATTTGCTACCAGTTCTTCAATCATTTGGGCTCTCTTGGCTTTCCTATCTTTGTTTGTTGCAAGTTTGTCTGCAACAAGTTGAGCTCTTCTTGTCAGCTCATCCATGGAGAGTCCTTTCAGTGAAAAGGCTTTAGTCTTGCTGTTCTTTGTAATGTAAGACACCAGTTGTTGTCTTTTGTCTTCTTCAGCAATTTTTTTCAAGGTTAGCCTGCCTTTGTAACTCTGCTTCATAAGCCTGTAATTTTTCATTTTCATTGAGGCTTAAGTCATCCCTTGCTTCCAAAGTATTCCATATCTGATCTTCCTTGGCTTTTCTTTGGGCTGCAACTAAACTTTTCTCAAGAAGTTCCTTTGATTCAGAGATTGGAGAAGGGTTTAGTACAATCCTTGTGGTAGTGGTAATTGTAGGCCTTGGAACAGGAGTTGGTTGAGTTTGTTCAATTGGTTTGGAAGGCTGTTCTGTTCGTTGTATATTGGAAGTGTTAACTTCTGATGTGTTGACAACTACTGAAGGTTTGTCAACTACTGAAGGATTGTCTTCAGTACTTTCTGAGTCATTATCAGAACTTTCATCAGCATCAGAAGTTTCTTCATTATGGCCTTGGGATGTTTCAGCTTCTTCAATTTCTTGTTCAGAGACACCAAATTGTTGAGCCAGTTTTTGTCTTCTGGCTTTGTCTTTGTCTTTGAGTTCTCTTTCTTGGAGAGCCACTCTTGCTCTTATTCTGGCTTCGAATGACTCCCTTGGTTCCTTAGTTTTCTCCCCCTTTTTGGATTCATCAAGTTTGAGTTTGGAAGGTTAAGAGAAAGTACCAGTGAGAATGGCGATCTGTTTTGAATTGTGGTCAATTTTGTTGGACAGGTCGTTCATTTTTGTCTTGATCACTTCAAATTGGTTCTTGACTAACAGCTCCAAAGCAGCTGTGTAGGTTCTGAAGTGATTGGTTATAAGTGTGTTCATCATATAGTATAAGGGACCATCTGGGCTGCATAGTTGGTTCAAGTCTATTCTTGTTGACCCGGGGAATTGGGTAGGCATTTGAAGTGAGGGGTGTGTTTTGGGGGTGATCTTCTTGTTGTACAGAAGATGCCACTTTAGGGGAATCTAGGATGAAGTGGACTTTAACCTGATCTGGTGTGACCAGCTCTTTGAGCTTAGATACACCAGGTGCAGGACCTTCACTAGCAGCCGTCAATTCAATGTTTGGTTGTGAATCATCATCCAAATCAATGGAATCATCTGAATCCCTGATTACATCCTCAATGAGGACAATATCAGTTACATCATGAGCTGAGCCCAACTCAATGGTCTCATGTACCTCTTTTTCTTGGTTCAGAGGATTTCCTACCTGAGGCATTAAGCCTTCATCAGTAGTTGCCACAAATGAGGTCTTAGCAATGTTACTTCTTTCCTCAGATCCACCACTGGGTGGTATGTGAGTAGTAGCAGCCTCAAATGTACCTAGAGTTTCTAAGTTTGGGCTTAGAGACCCTGGTTCATCCTCATCTCTTGGGTTAGGGCTTTGAGTGTCCACATCCATGTCATGTTCTGAAGCTATGTCCCATGTTTGATGTGGTTGTTGGGGACTGACATGTTCGGATGGGATTATCTCTTTTAGCCCAGAGAGAAGCTTGGCAATTTCAATTTCTGGTTCAGAAGTTTGGGGTGCTGGTTCAGTAGTTTGGGCTCTGGGTTCAGCAGTTTCAAAAGAAGGGTCTATTGGGATTGTTTTCTTGAATTTCTTTCTTTTGAAAAGGATTGTTATTGGTGCTCTTGGTGTGGTTTGAGATGGATGAGGCTGAGAGGATGTTTCAGTCACATCTTTATCAAGTGCAGATTGCACATTAGCAAGTTCAGGCACCTCAACCTCCTGAACTGCCTTTCTTTTTGGGTTGGTGAGTTTTTGTTTTTGTTGCTTTGGTTTCTTGGCCTTTGGGGGTGAAGGTTTTGAAGATGAGGGTTCCATGGGGACTGTTTCTGGTTCCCCTTGGTCATCTTCTGGCCAGGCAGCCGGTTTGTTGTGCCTTGAGTATGTTTGTGAGGACAAAGGGTTTAAAGTTGTAGTTTTACCCACAAGCATCTCTTCTCCAAGTTCTTTAATTATGCATTGCATAATAAATCTTGGGTACAACAAAAACTTATTTTTAGTAGTGAGATGATGTAACACCAACTCATTAAAGAAAAGTAATGATGCCCTGAATTTTGTTTCATTCACTATGGAATGAAAAATAGGTTGAAAAGTTGAGGGCATCTGATCATAAGATCCAGTTTTTGGACTCAAACACTTAATAATATAATGAAACAGCAGTTTATACTTTGGTTCAAAATATTTCTTAAAAATTGTAGCATGTGAGAGAGTACCTTGGTAACCACACTCTGTCATGGTTAAGTGAATCTCAGAGTTTGGAAATTGGTCTGGGGCGTTTACATCATCCAAACCCAGCCTAATCGCCAAAGTAGCCGGTGTGATTGCCATTCTTCTCCCTTGGATGGTTGAGTTGAGGGAGATCACTTTGTCGTTCACCGTCACCGTCTCTGCGTTTGCCCAAAACTCATTTAGAGTTTCAGTGTGGATTGGAGGGCCGATGGTGAGGGCGGTGAAGTATTGGGATTTGACGACCAAATCAATGATTTTGTCGTATTGGGACCAGGCTTCAAGTTTTTCGAAGTAGCCTCTTTGATTGTGTCCCTGTTTCAGTATTAGAGCCATGTGGTTTGTGTGTGTGTGGATCGAACAGTGCTTTTGCAGCTTTAGGTCTTGAGAGTGTTTTTGTGAGAGAGACGGAGGGGATTTTTGCTTTTTGAAAGGATAAGTGTTGGAAAAGGTATTTATCAGAAGTTTATAACCTGCCTAGGTCAAACTTCTGATGTGGGAAAAGTCTGATTTACCCTTTTTGACCAAACTGCTGATGAAGAACAATTATCATCAGTAGTTCCCACTTTCTCTTCAGTAGTTTGTTAACAACTGATGAGAATGTTTTATAAATACTTTATTCATAACTTCTAAAGGTTATTTTATCAGAAGTTAATCATTTTTCAGAAAATATTCCCATACTGATGTTTTGTTCATCACTAGTTTCTCTCTTTTTGTTTTTCAGAAGTTTTCGGACTTAAAAACAGATGTAAGTGAAAAATGAATATATGTGCAGAAAAATAAAAAGAAACACTTACAAATTTAGCATCCAAAGCATAGATACTAACTTCTGAAATGTTAATGTGTCAAGGGGTTTAGTGAATATGTCAGCTATTTGATTAGCTGTTGCTACATGTTTCACTTCAATCTTGTCTTTTTCATAGCAATCTCTTATGAAATGATACCTGATTTCAATATGTTTAGTTTATGGAAACTGAACAGGATTTTGAATGATGCTAATGGCAGATTTGCTGTCTACAAGCAATGGTGTCTTGGTCTCTTTGATTCCATAATCAAGAAGTTGATATTGGAGCCATTGTTTCTGTGATGTACAACCTGCAGCTGCAATGTATTCAGCTTCAGCAGTTGAAGTTGCAACACATGTTTGTTTCTTTGATTGCCAAGACACTAGACAGTTTCCCAAGAATTGACAACCAGCAGATGTTGATTTTCTTGACATTTTACACCCTGCATAGTCACTATCTGAAAAAGCTGATAACTTGGTATTGCTTGAAGCAGGATACCAAATTCCAAGTGTTGGAGGTCCTTTCAGATATCTAAAGATTCTTTTGACAGCAATGAGGTGTGATTCCCTAGGAGCTGATTGATATCTAGCACAGACACATGTTGAAAACATAATATATGGTCTAGAAGCAGTTAGATATAAAAGGGAACCTATCATACATCTATACATGGTTTGATCAACCTGTTTTCCCTGATCATCTGGTTCAACTTGTGTGGTTGGTGTCATGGGAGTGGAATATGATTTACAGTCTTGTAAAGAAAATTTGTTCAATAATTCTTTAACATATTTTGATTGATGTATAAAAGTTCCATTTGTTTGTTGTTTAATCTGCAGTCCCAGAAAGTACTGTGTTTGTTGAACCAAATATGATATCATCAACATATATTTGAACAAATAAGACATGATTTCCCACATGTTTTATGAAAAGAGTTTTATCAATAGAGCCTCTTGTGAAGTTATTTTTGAGCAAAAAGTTAGAAAGTGTTTCATACCAGGCTCTTGGAGCCTGTTTAAGCCCATAAAGAGCTTTGTCTAGCTTGTACACCCACTCAGGATGAGAAGGATCCTCAAACCCAGGTGGATGACAGAAATACACTTCCTCTTTTATTTTTCCATACAAAAATGCACTTTTAACGTCCATTTGGAAAACTTTGATTTTGTTGGAAATGGCATAGGCCAGAAATAACCTGATGGCTTCAAGCCTTGCAACTGGAGCAAAGGTTTCATCATAATCAATTCCTTCTTCTTGAGAGTAACCTTGTACTACCAGTCTTGCCTTGTTTTTTATAATCATACCAGCTTCATCTTGTTTGTTCCTAAAAACCCATCTTGTGCCAATTGGTAGCTTGTTTGGTGGTAAGGGACAGATTTCCCAAACCTGTTGCTTCCACCCAATTGTTGTCTTTGAGGGCTTCTTGGTACTTCTTAGGTTCCAACTGAGAAATGAATGCTGAGAAGAAGCAAAAGTTGGAGAGCTGGTTTCTTGTGAGAACACCTGATGCAATATCACCCATGATTTGTTCAAGTGGATGATCTTTGTGTTCAATCAATTGTTGTAAACCACTGACAGGTGTAGGTGGCTCTTGTACTTCATCAAACAAACCACTAATGTTTATAATGTCTGGTTCAGCAGTTTTAGTGTCTTCAGTAGTTGTAGGTGCTGAAGCAAATGTTTGAGTTTGTACATCAGCAGTTGTTGAATCAGAAGTTTGTAAGACTTCTGATGGTTTGGAAGTTGACTTAATGACTGTATTAGGAGTCCATGGTGCTGGATCCTCATCATCAAACCCTTGATCACCATAATAAGTAGGTTTAGATGAAGTAACAGTCTTTTCAGGTCCAAAATGGAAGCTGTCAAGGTCAAAAAGTTCAGCAGGATGTGCTGGAATAAGAGTGTGTTTTGACTCATTGAACTTGACATTTAGTGTTTCTTCTACTATCCTGGTTCTTGAGTTAAAAACCTTGTAGGCTTTTCTAGTTGAAGAGTAACCAAGAAAGTAACCTGAATCAACATTAGCAGCAAACTTTGAAATAGAGTCTTTAATGTTTAGAATGAAACATTGACATCCAAAACCCTGAAAAAGGAGATAAGGGGCTTTATGCCATGAAGAACTTCGTAGGCAGTCTTGGAGTGTCTCTTGTTGACAAGGACTCTATTTTGAACATAACATGCAGTGTTAACTGCTTCTGCTCAAAAATATAATGGTAGGCCAGAATCAGCTAACATTGTTCTTGCTCCTTCAATTAAGGTTCTGTTCTTCCTTTCTACTACACCATTTTGTTTAGGAGTTCTGGGAACACTGAATTGTCTAACAATCCCTTTAGGCAAACAGAATTCATCCAGAGTTTTGTTCCTGAACTCTGTCCCATTGTCACTTCTAATGGCTTTGACGGACAGAGAATATTGTTTCTCTACTTGTAGAATGAAGAACTTGATGATGTCAGCAGCCTCATCCTTGGAAAATAAGATGAATACCCATGTAAATCTTGAATAGACATCAATGATGACCAAGCAGTACTTCTTCTTACCAAGGCTCATGATTTTTACAGGCCCAAATAAGTCCATATGGAGTAGTTGAAGACATGCAGTTGTTTTTGATTCTTCAATAGACTTATAGGAGTAGTTATGTTGTTTTCCCTTCAAACAGGATACACAGTGTTCTTGACACTGGTATACTTTCAAAGGTAGAACTCTGACCAAGCCCATTTTTGTGACTTTATTTATGGTTTTAAAATTTACATGGCCAAGTCTCCTGTGCCAGAGATCAGTCTCTGAAGTTGATGCCTTTGAGAAGAAATAGGCAGTGTTGTTCAGTACTTTGTCCGTTTCAATGTACACTGCATAGACATTGCCACATCTTTTGGCTATCAACAAAGTATGATCTTCAATGATCTTCTTTATCAACTTCTGGCCTTCTGGTGATATGATCTTGCATGCTGTCTTTGTGAAAAGGGAAGAATATCCTTTATCACACATTTGAGAAACACTTAGCAAGTTGTACTCAAGGTTTTCAACCAGATTGACCTTGTCAAACTGTATTTTGCCAAAGGAGACATTGCCATGTCGTAGCACATATCCCTTAGCATTGTTCCCAAAGGATACAGATCCTTCTTTTTGACTGATAAAATTGTTTATCAGGTATCTGCATCCAGTCATGCGCATTGACCCTCCACTGTCATTATACAAAATGCTATTTAAGCCTCTGGAAACTCTCTACACAAAATAGCAAATTAGATAGATTTGGGAACCCAAGCCAGTTTGGCTTTGGGTTTGCTCTTGAGAACATTTACAGTTTGTTCTTGACCAAGTTGAGGAATCCATGTCTATTTGCAATGGATTTTTCATTAAGAGCAATGGTGGTCTCCTTTTGAGGACCACTATCAACTTTGATCATCAGTAGTTGTACTATGTTCATGAGATCTTTAATCTCGGCAGTTTGTGAAACTGCTGATGATTTAGGTCTAACTACTGAAAGAGAATTTTGAGAAAAAGATTTTTGTTGTGATTTTGTCTTTTTCTGAGAAAAGGTGTTTTCTGGTTGTTGTTTCTTGGGATAAAAAGTTTCTTCATAATCATTTCTGATTTGTTTTCCCACAATCAGTTGTTGAATTTTCTTGTTGTACTGAATACCTTTTCTGTATCTGCAAAATTCTGTCTTGTGGTTGAACAGACCACAGATTTCACATTCTTTTGCCTTTTCTTTTTGATTTAAAGACAAATTTCTGACTGTCATGATTGGTTTTAGGTCATCAGTAGTTTTCAGGTTCTCAACTCCCGATGTAGATGAAACTACTGATGGCTTAATGTCAGATTTTATCAGTACTTCTGAAGAACTTTCATTGTTTTTAGAAAGTTTTCATGGAAAGATGTGCATACTTTCTCTTCCGAAGTTTCACATGAAACAATTTTTCTCCCATCTTCAGTAGTTTTGGGGGAAAAATCTGTTGGTGTTTCAGTGTGATTGTACCCTATGCCAAACCTAACATTTGAAGCACTTTATTTGTTTAGCAAAAGTTGGTACCCCTTACAAGATTCAACCCATTTTTCACAAGTGACCTTGGTGTCAGCAAGCTCTTTTCTGACATTTCCTAGGTCATTTATCATGATTTTAATTTGTGCTTGGGTTTCAATAGCAGTGTTAGTTAATTTAGAAACTTCTTATGTTTTTGTAGCAAGTTTTCTTTCTAAATCACATTTCATCTGAGTGAATTTTCTCTCAGAGTCATTTGCTTTACCTTGTAAGTGCACATTAGTCTCTCTTATGAGAGCAAAAAATTCTTTACAAGAAGTTGAACAAAGTTTTGTCAATGATTCCTTTGATACCTGTGACAAGGCAGATTTTGAGGTGCATCCCTCAAATGCCATCAAGGCAAAGTTCTTTCTGCCATTGTCAGGCTCTCCCCAGTTGATGTCAAACATCTTGTTGTCTGCATCAGGGTTACACTCAGTAGTGTCAAAAGGAAGACTGCTCCAGTCAACATACCCTAAAGTAAATAAACTTTGTTGTGAGGGTTGCTGAGTCTGTGGAGGTTGTTGAGCAGCTAGAAAGGGAGGGATTGATTGTTGGCTCTGCATCTGTTGAGCAGGCATCTGTACATATTGTACTTGTGGCACATATTGGATTTGTGGAGCTTGTGCCTGTACAAAATGTGCACTTCCCTGTGTTCCATTATTCCTGTTATAACTGGGGTTAAAATTATTTCCAGACTGAGATTGGTTAAAGCTAGAGCTTCTACACTCTCTAGCAAAGTGTCCCAATTTTTGACACTTGTGACATCTAAGTTTAGTTTTGTCAAAACCAATTTTTGTGTAACTGTTGAGTCCTGGAAATTTCCTTCCTGACCTTTTGAAAAATTTGTTTGTTTTTATACTCAACATGGCCAGTTGGTGTAGAATATCCATTTCTTCCAAGTCATCACTGCTGAAATTTTTTAAATCATCCATGATAAAACACATGTTATCAGCAGTTTGACTAAAATCATCATTGTCATAACCTGGGAATGATCTTTCAGATGAGATCCCAGCAGTTATGTCAATATGGTCAAAAGATCCAAAGCTATTTGAACAAGTTGGCGAGTCTTGTCCTAATAGTGCTGTACTACCAGGTAGTAGCCATCATCAGTTTTGTTGGATCAGTAAGCTGCTCTTTTAGTTGAACTTGCTAGTTGACACTTAAGTGTTTAGCAAGTTCTTTGGTGAGTGATAGCACAGCGGAATGTTTATAAGTTTATAGCTACACTTATCAACAGGAGTTATTGCTCCCCCTGGAATCAAGAACTAATAAATGAGAAGTGTTTATTGAGAATCTAAGTATTGAATGAGAGTGAACACTTTGACAGATTCTCAGTAAACACGAAATGGAAATAACAATAATAAGAGTTGAAGGATTTCTTGTATTAAAATCAATGTCTAAAACAGAAGGATGAATCCTTCTATTTATAGACTTTACAAATACATGAACCTTGCCAAAAAGCAAGTTCAGAAACAAGTTGCAACAAGTTGCAGTCTTGGAACATGTACATAAAGCAAAAAGAAATACTAAAGTATTAAACTACTGATATACAAAGGCGGTGGAAAAGATCTTCTTCAAGTACTGATGAATGACAAACTACTGATGAGTAGTTTGTCTTCAGTAGTTCTTCAGTAGAAGTGTCTGGTTTGAACTTCAGAACTTCTGATGACTTCTTCTTCAGCACTTCTGAATCTCTTCTTCAGCAGTTTGATTCTTTGTCTTCAGCAGTTCCATACTTAGAGTATTTTGACAGAAAGTGAATTAGACTAAGGTTTGCAAAAGTGGTTTCACCAATCCTTTTTGTCCTAACAATCTCCCCCTGGATTGATGAAGCCAAAACCTTACTAATTCCTTATTGTTCCTTTCTGTCCTTCACAATTTTCCATATTCCTTTGAACATGGAATTCTTGAGCTGGTTTAGTTGATCATCAATAAAAGACCCTTTTCTTGGTTCCAAGTGTTGGATTGTAAGCAGGTCTTTGGTTGATAGTTTCTTCAGTTCATTCATCGACCTATATTCCCTGCTTGTTTGATCTCTTCTTGTCACAAGTACTGAGTTGTTATCAGTAAAGGACCATCTGATGACTGGTACTTTAGACTTGTCAAAGTCTGCAGTGTAGGGAACCATGGTGGTACCCTGGGTTTCTCCTGAGTGTTGAATGTTTTCAACTTCAGTGACTCTCAGGTGGGATTCACTTCCCTGCTGTTGTTCCATCAAATTAGGTATCTGAAATGTTGGCAAATGATGTTCAGTTACTACCTTGGTGTGCAGTTTGTCTGTGATGGTCTTCTGGATTTGATATGCAAAGGTGGAAGGATCCCTGAATTGTGTGAGCAGAGGCTTCTCTTCTATGTCAAAATCAGAATGTACTACTGTACTACCTTCTAGTAGTACCATTCTGAAATCAGTCTTTACTTTTTCCTCTGACTTCTTTCTTTGGGTAGCTGGTCTTCTTTGAACACCAGAAGTTCTAACTACTGAAGTTGAAGCTTCAGCAGTTTGAAACTTCTCTGGATTAGCAGCCCTTGCAGCCTTGTATTTTCTATATGTGTCCACCAATCTTTCTTCTTTCCACTTGGACACTGAGGGTTTTGAACCATAACCATTGGCTACCAGTTCTTCTATCATCTGAGCTCTCTTGGCCTTTGTGTCTTTACTTGTTGCAAGTTTATCTGCAATAAGTTGAGCTTTTCTTGTCAGCTCTTCCACAGAGAGTCTTCAATGTGTGGGCTTTGACTTTGATGTTCTTCATAATGTAAGACATCAGTTGATGTCTTTTGTCTTGTTCAACAATCTCATCTAGGCTAGCCTGCCTTTGTAGTTCAGCTTCATAAGCCTGAAGTTTTTCTTCATGGCTTAGATCTAAGTCATCCCTTTCTTCCAGATTTTTCCAAATCAGATCTTCTCTGGCCTTCTTTTGGGCTGCAACAAAGCTCTTCTCAAGTAATTCAGCTGATTGAGATATTGGAGAAGGGTTTAGCACAGTCATTGTTGTAACTGTTGTAGTAGGCCTGATAGGAACAGAGGTTGGTTGAATAGGAGCAGTTGATCTGGAAGGGTCAGCAGTTTGAGTCTTGGAAGTGTTAACTTCTGATGGGTTGACAACTTCTGAAGGTTTGTCAACTACTGAAGGATTGTCTTCAGTACTTTCTGATTCTTCATCAGAACTTTGGCCATCAGAGGTTTCTTCATTGTGCCCTTGGGATTCATCAGTCTTTTCCGCATCTTCTATCTCTTGAATAGAAACACCAAATTGTTGTGCCAGTTTCTCTTTTCTGGCTTGATCTTGTTGATCTCTAGCTAGGATAGCCACTCTTGCCTTTCTTCTGGCTTCAAGTGTATCCATAGGCACCTTGATTTTCTCCCCCTTTTTGGCTTTATCACCTTTGGAAGTTGAAGCTTGGGAGAAATGACCTTGAAGATGAGCAATGTGTTTGCTGTTGTGATCAATCTTGTTGGACAGATCATTCATCTTCGTCTGTATCACTCCAAATTGGTTCTTCATGGACAGCTCCAAGTCAGCTGTGTATGTTTGGATGTGATTTTTGATGAGGGTGTTCATCATGTGATACAAGGGACCATCTGGGCTGCATAGTTGGTTCAGGTCTATGCTTGATTGCCTAGGGAATTGGGTAGGCATTTGTAGTGAGGGGTGTGTTTTTGGTTGATCTCCTTGTTGTACAGGAGATGCCACTCTAGGGGAATCATGGATTGAGTGGGCTTTAACCTGAGATGGTGTGACTAGCTTCTTGAGCTTAGAGACACCAGGTGCAGGACCTTCACTTATAGCCGTCAATTCAGTAGTTTTGTGTTTTGAAACATCATCCAAATCAATGGAATCATCTGAATCCCTGATTACATCCTCAATAAGGACTGTATCAGTTACATCATGAGCTGAGCCCAACTCAGTTGTCTCATGTACCTCTTGTTCTTGGTTCAGAGGATTTCCTACCTCAGGCATTAAGCCTTCATCAGTAGTTGCCACAGTTGAGGTCTTAGCTATTTTACTTCTGTCCTCAGGTCCACCACTGGGTGGTAAATGAGTAGTAGCAGCCTCAAAAGTACCAAAGGTTTCTAAGTTTGGGCTTAGAGACCCTGGTTCATCCTCATCTCTTTGGTTAGGGCTATGAGTGTCCACATCCATGTCACTGTCTGAGTCTATGTCCCGTGTTTGATGTGGTTGATGGGGACTGACATGTATAGATGGGACTTTCTCTTTTAGCATAGAGAGAAGTTTGGCTATTTCAATGTCTGGTTCAGATGTTTGGGGTGCTGGTTCAGTAGTTTGGGCAGTGGGTTCAGCAGTTTCAAAAGAGGAGTTATTGGTGCTCTTGGTGGGTTTTGAGATGGATGAGACTGAGAGGATGTTTCAGTCACATCTTTAAGAAGTGCAGATTGCACAATAGTTTGTTCAGGCATCTCAACCTCCTGAACAGCTTTTCTTTTGGGTTTGGTGGGTTTTTGTTTTGTTATCTTGGGTTTCTTGGCCTTTGGTGGTGTAGGTTTGGAAGATGAGGGTTCCATGGGGACTGGTGCTTGTTCCCCTTGGTCATCTTCTGGCCAGGCAGCCTGTTTGTTGTGCCTTGAGTATGCTTGTGAGGTTAAGGGTTTCAAAATTTCAATTTTACCCACAAGCACCTCATTACCCAGTTCAGATATTATGCACTGCATAATGAACCTTGGATATAACAAAAACTTTTTCTTAGTGTTATTGTGATGTAACACCAACTCATTAAAGAAAAGTTTTGATGCCCTGAAATTTGTTTCATTCACAATAGAATGAAAGATTGGTTGAAAGGTTGAGGGCATCTGATCATAAGACCCAGTTTTAGGACTCAAGCACATAATAATATAATGAAACAAAAGTTTATATTTTGGTTCAAAATACTTTTTAAAGATTGAAGCTTGTGAGAGAGTACCTTGATAACCACACTCAGTCATGGTTAGGTGGATAGCAGAGTTGTCAAACTTTTCAGGGGCATTCACATCATTCAACCCCAGTCTGTTTGAGAGTATGGCCGGTGTTATGGCCATTTGTCTCCCTTTAATTGTTGAGTTGAGGGAGATAACTTCATCATCCACCATCACTATCTCAGCATTAGCCCAGAACTCATTGAGAGTTTCAGGATGAATTGGTGGGTCTATGGTGAGAGCGGTGAAATATTGGGATTTGACAACGAGATCAATGATCTCATCGTATTGGGACCAGCCTTCTTGTTTTTCTAAGTAGGCTCTGAGATTGTTTCCCTGTTTGAGAACTAAAGCCATGTGGTTTGTGTGTGTTGATGAATCGAACAGTGACTTTATGTTGCAGGTTCAGGGGTTTGAGAGCTTTCTTGAGAGAGAAGGAGGGAATTTTTGTGTTTGAAAGGATAAGTGTAGAAAAAAGATATTTATCAGAAGTTTTTAACCGCTTGGATCTTCTTTATTAGAAGTTTTTAAACCGCCTAAGTTAAAAATCTCTTTATCAGAAGTTTTTAACCGACTAGGTCAAACTTAGAATATCTTTGACAGAAGTTCTATACTTAGAATATCTTTGACAGAAGTGAATTAGACTTTAGGTTTCAAAAGTGGTTTCACCAATCCTCTTTTTCCTAACAGAAAGTATATTGCACTCGTTGTGATCTGGATCTTATAAAATTTTGGCAGAGTTTCCTCTGTTTTATACCATCCAGACAACACAAGTTGTCTATAATTTACCCAAAATCAATTACAAATACATATCATTCAATATATTTATCTGTATTTCCATCAAACGAGACTTTATACATTTCGCCATTTTATATAAATTATACTTGTATAATTATATACATCATAATTTATTTATATGTATATATATAATTATATAATATAGTCCAATGGTCTAGTCCAATATACAATATTATCAAATCCGTCTTTAATATACAATATTACTTATAATATAATAAATGTCGGTTCGTTTCGTGAGTCACCATAGTTTCATATCGATAATATATATATATATATATATATATATATACACTTATATATATATAATAATAATAACAACAACAAATCAAGAAAATATACCATATAATATATGCATGCATCGCTTGTTGACCAGATCTGACCGAAGTCGTTTCTAACCGGGCTCCAAACCACAACTTAAACCATCTTTTAATCCTTTACACTCGGGAGCCGAACCCGAGCACCAAACTGAACCCGAACATCCTTATCATCATCATCAAGCAACATGCAGACCAAGGTCTATTAACATAACCAAGATCTGGCCCAAACCCGAGCCCTATCAGACCCGGATCTGAACCGAAACCCGACATGCAGGCCGCAAACCAGCCCGAACCACTCTTAACGAACCAGTTCAGACCAGAACCAGACCCGATCTGGTCTGTCCGGCCCGAACCACAACTGCCGCTGCCGCCATCTTCATCCTTCAACCACCACAGCCGAGCACCACCATCATCAGCCATAAGCTACCAACAACAACAACCATGGCCGCCACTGTCTGCTCCGGCAACCACAACCATAACCGGCCAAACACCACAACAATAATCTGACCAGAAACCAACATGCAGACCTAAATCGGACCCTATTCAGCACTACCGAGCACCTCCACCACAACTTGAACCCAATGGAACCATCTTCTCGAGCCCGCCTCTGCCCTATCTCGTCTTCAATAACCCGCCGTCGCCCCTCCCCTTGCTTCTGCCCCTTCGGGGCGGTGAACATACCACGTCGCCGCCGCCACCCTGAGTGGTGGTGGTCGGCCGGCTCTTCTGAAACAAGGGAGAGGAGGAGAGAGACGAGGGAGAGGGGTAGTGAGAGAGAGAGTAAACGAGAGAGAGAGAGAGGGAGCTAGAGAGAGTTTTGTGGGTTTTCTAGAGAGAGGGTGAACTAGAGAGAGAGTTGAGAGGATTTCATCTTTGTTGTAGGTTAAGAATGAAGAAGAACATGGAAGGTAAGCCTTTAAATAGCTAGGGTTAAAGGTTAGGTAGGTAAATACCGCGTTTCAAACCCGTTATAACATAACGTCTCGGTTTATATTTAGGTTCGATAGTTAATTATATAAATTAGTCGGTTTTGTTAGTAATCTTAAATAACGTTAAACCGAGCAAAAATATAATTAATATCGGCATCCTACGCGTTCTTTCAGAGCGTCCGTTAGAATCGCGTTATCCTAACCGGTTACCGTTTCCTCCATTTAAACGACCCGATAGCTTTCGATGTTAAACAGATAATATTATTTAAAATAAATAATTATTTCGAAAGCACAAATGCGGTTAAAACCACGTATTTCGATGTCCGGTTCTCATATCAGTTACTCTCCGCGTTCTCCAAACGCTACGTTTTCATTCGTTCTTCAAGCCGATTCCACATCTGATCGCTTCAACAACAAATACGTGCCGTATTTATATGCAATAACTCTAAGTTTGTCCATACAGACAAATTCTTATCGATACCAGTTCCTTGGCGTTTAAATGCGAAGTCTTTCTTTAGAACATCTAGACGTCTATAAACTTCACGAAAGGCATTGTCGGACTTGTAACAACTCAACTTAACCAAAATCAACCTTAGTATATGCGAAGCATATAGGGATCATGATCAAGATTCAGTCAACGGTTGACCGAATTTTACCGGTTGTCACACTGTGTTACTAAGTCATTGGACATGTCAAGGGGTTCCTATCATGTTCCTAGGTATAAGATTATGTTTTGGGATGTCAAAATACGCTTATAACAGCAGTACACGCGTTTAGGAAACTAGCATGCAATTAGGAAAAGTCAACTGGTGATTATGGGTGGTCAACAGGCGATTGGAGGCCTAATCCCCTGTTGTTATTGGAGATTGGTGGCCAATCGCCTCTGCATCAGGCGATTAGAACTCCCAATCGCCTGTTGCAGATGCGTGACGTGTTTTCGCGCGTTTAACCCTCCTAATCAAATCCGAAACATGTAAAAACACCCAAAATCAAACCTAAACTATTAACCAACCCATTTCAAGCAAAAAACCCCAATTTATCTCTGCTCTAACGCCCTCGTTGAGATTGTTTCCAAAAATGGCAAAGTACTTGGTTTCATTAACTATGAAATCTTTCCTTAAATGGCAATAATTAGATTACAGATCCTACAATCTTGCAAATCATCACCCCTTTGTTATAATATCATTCTGAGGTGAATCCTAACAACAAACAATTATTGAATCATATCATAACATCCTAATTCTTCAAGAATCATCCATATGGGTCAAAATGCATACTTTCATCAAAACACCATAACAATAGCTCAAATCCTTAGATAATCATCCTAATAACTCCTACACATCAGACGTACATCAATTACATGGAAACATTCATGTTCTAACCACCAAAAATCATCATATGCATGAATACTTCACATATAACAAGTATAATGGTTTAGACTTGTTTTAGAAACTCATTTCAAAGGTTTTTAAAAACACACACTTAGTAAAACAAGGTCTGGACCTTTGGGAACAAAAACAATAACATTACAAAGGTTTGGGATGAAGAACACACCTTGGATTTTATCAAAGAAAGGTGGGTAAGCTTGGAAATGGTGAGCTTTGAAGCTAAACAAGTTCCAAAGGTGTTTTGAGGTGTGTGGGAGGTTTAGGATCAGTTAGGGTTGCACAAATGGTGTTTAGTGAGTCAAGGGTTATATTTATAGGTGTTTCTACCCGTCCAAGACATATCAGGCGATTACACATCACATCAGGCGATTAGGGCTCCCAATCGCCTGATGTTACTGGCGATTGGGGCCTAATCGCCCCTATTGACTGGCGATTGGGCTAATCACCCCTCCCAATCGCTTGGTCTATTCCCCCAATCGCCCTCAGCATCAAGTTTTGGGTTTTCGGTGCGTTAAACACTATCTTAACACATATAAGCACGTATTCACATACCGACAAGTCACATAATGATTACAAACATATAATGCATGATAACTAACACGTTTACGTCCGTTCACCAATTCCCGGGACGCGAGACTTGCGTGTGTGCGTTAAACCCGGTGATTCCACGAATCACCAATCCTTGTACACATGGTTATGGACCGACTCCCGATGATCCCGTGGATCATTGTAACGACTCCCGATGATTCCCAGAATCATCGTAACGACTCGACTGACCCAGTTAAGTACGTAATATGCATGACTCGCTAAGGTAGACTTGCTAGTTTAGTCAATGTTACTAACCTGAGTTTGCCGGGTGTCACAGCTTAATTCTCATTCTGTTGTTGAGTATTTGGTGTAGAAACTAGAACAATGGTTCTAGTTTGGTTAAGTGTTGTTTGGTTTTGGTTGATTGTGATTGTTTGTCTTTGTGTGGTATTTTGGGAGGTGTTTTGTCGGTTTAGTAATTGTTTTGGTTTTGATAGTTGTTGTTGTTTTTGGGCTTTGGAAGGTAACTTGGTTCTGTGATTGACGGTTTTGGTAATTTGAGCTGAAAGGGTTTCGGTTACCTTGTTGTTTTGGTTGAGTACATTCTCTAGCAAAATGACCTCTATTTCCACAGTTAAAACACTTAACCTTGGCTTTGTTGAGACCATAGGTAGTGTTCGGTGAAGTAGCAAGATCAGTTCTGCCAGTCTTCTCGATAACTCAGTCGCCCTTCTCATCACACTTGCAAACGCCCACTGGATATCAATCAGTTCCATCTCTTCTTTATCAATCTGGGCATAATCCTCATTAGTCAGATTGTTATTGCCAATCTGACTTGCCACCAGTCCATTGTAAGAAGCGACCATTGCTGAAACCAACGCAATATGTTGTTGTGCCACTTCTACAGTCACATTGTTCATGTTGAAAGTTTCCAACACAATCGGACTTTGGCTTGACGAGGCTTGGTTCATCACCGGTACAACTTGTGGTTGTTGTTGTGGAATACTTGCCGATGATGTATAATAACTTGCGGCTGACATAGGAGGTTGAGTTGTTGTGTATGATGGTCTAGATGTGTAATAACTTGCTGCACTCATCGGTGGTTCAACCTTTGATACGAAAGCAGTTTGAGGTGCAACACTCGCCCCCATTGATGGAATAGAAGTAGAAGAAGATGATGTAGCATAGTAAATCTCATGATTTTGTTAAAACTGCACTCTTTTTGCCTTTCTCCTTTCTTCCATCTCCTTGTTTTCCAGCTTCTGAATAAACTCGTTGATGGACCAATACTGAAATGCATCTTTCTCTTTCAGAACCTCAACATGTTGTCCCCAATATGGAATCAATGAATCAGCAAACTTTTCAACAACTTCAGTCATGGGAATAATAATCTTATAGTTCGATAACTCATGCAGCAAATGAAAGAATCTTGGTATAAGCTCCTTCAATGTGTTGCGGGTGTTTGTCATCTTGTGTGTGTTTGTGTTGTGTTGTGTGGTGTGTGTATGTGATCCATGGTATGTGTGGGTGTGTGTGGATATAGAGAATGTATGCATGTATGCCACTATGCGTATTAGGGTTGGGTTATTTTGAGAACTAGTGTGAGTTGTGAGAACCATAGGAACTCTTGTAGGCCATTGATCTTGTGAAACCAATAGTTGAGATTAAAAGTTCATGTGTTTTGTCTTGACATGATAATTAATTTTATGTTAGTATTTTTTAATCTAATAAAGTACATAAAAGGGTAAAAAGGTAAAAACACCATGTGAGAGAAATAATTAATATATTATCACATTAATTTTTTATTTAATAATTCAAAATATCATATTTTTTATACTATATTTTATTTTTTAATTTCTTTACTTTTTTAAAACAAATAATAAGATAAATTTAATGAGGATGATTTACACGGGTGTAATTATTTTACACCAGTGTAAATCTACGATACACAAAACTACTACATTCGTATTACACTGGTGTAATTATTTTACACTGGTGTAATTATATTCACTACTAGAAAAAGGGCCTTCCTTGACACTTTTTTTATGACATACCTCATTTAATGACATGCAAAAGTGCATGTCATAAGAAAAATGTCATCTTTGATAAAAAACGATAATTTCTTAACGTTTTTTATGTGTGTCAATAATTTTCCGTCATAAATAAAAAAGCATGACGTTTTTAAAATCAGCGTGTCATGATTTTGTATCACCAAAATTTAAATTACCTCCACTCTTGTGTGTCTCTTCATTAACCGTCCATCTCATAACAACTCCCAAAGTCTCAAAGTCTCAGCTCTCCCTCTCTCTCTCTCTCTCATTCACCGTCTGACCATCTCACCACCACCACTACCGCCGCCGCCGCCACCCCCTCTCTCATTCTTCATAAATCCCCTTTCACTGAGATGTTGTTAGCACCGTTTGGAAAAGCTAAGAAGGAGACATTTGAGTGCCCATACCATTTACCTGCCCTTTTATGGGGAGCTTTCTTAATCCACTTCAACAATCTATAATCTCTCTCTCTCTCTCTCTCCAGGTTTATACCCCCTCTCTCTCCTCAATTTAATCAACGTTAAAACCTTTTTTCTTGAATCATATCAGTTTCTAGATCTGGGTTATGCTTTAAGTTGAATATTTATTGTTCTTAATGTTGTTTAAGGTTATTCTGTTCATGGGTTTTGTTAGGGTTTTTGATTTAATGTTAAGGTTTATTATGTTCAAGAATGTTTTTTATGTTAAAGTATGAGATGTGTCAGGAACTTTGTCTTATGGGTTTTTTTTATTGTTTGATTTTTGTCCCAAAAGTATGAATGTTGTTGTTTTATTAAGCTTTTAACAAGCTTTGATTAGGCAAATTCAAGATTTTATATAAAAATCTATTCTTTGTAATGTTGTTATGATTTTCTTTTCAGATCTTCATGTGGGGTTTATCAGAAGTTGGATTAATGTCAAATCTTTCATGAATCACATTATGATTTCAAAAGTTTGACCTAAATCATGACTTTGTAAAGTCAACGTTATTAATTTGAAAAGTCAACAATTTGGGCTGCTAAATAGTTTGAACTAGTTTTATACCCGCGCGCGTTGCGCCGCTTTAAGCCGATTCAATCTTGGTAACAAAGGCAAGAAAAATCGATTTGCAATCTAAGTCAAGAACTCAAGACGGATCCAAACTAACCTAAAATCAACGGGGGCGGGAATGATGCAATCGGATTCAGAAACTTCTTTAATTCAGAAATCAAAAAACCTAAAAAGTATGGATTACTAAAAACACCAACAATTTATAGCAAGCTTTGAACAATACCATCGCTGACCATAGTCTTCAATTATTAATTGAATCTAATATCACAATTAAGATTATCTCTCTATCGCCTTATACTATTGGCTTCTCTAACTATGTTTATTATACTGAATCGTTTGTTCATAATAAATTATATGGTAAGGGGATACCGAGGAGACGTCGGTTTAGAGAGAGAAGAATGGAGAGGGTTCTCATGTGGGACAAATCACAAAAACCTGCAACTGGCTGAACAGGTAACGCACACGCAAAGAATAGTTGCACACCCAAAAGAAGCGAGCATTGAGCATAGGTACAAACAGATACAGTACCGGGAGTCTCACAAACACATTATGAGGAAGAAGGTTATGTTCATTTGGTTACGGAGTTGTATGCAGGCGGCAAACTTTTTCATCATTAGGAACAACAAGGGTGGTTTTCTTAGTCCGAATCAAGAGTTTTATTCACGGATTTGATGCAAGTAGTGAGGTTTTGTCATGATAAAGGTGTTGTTCATGGAGACTTAAAGCCTGAAAATATTTTGTTAGCATCGAAAGCTTCCTGTTCGCATATAAAGTTGGCTGATTTTGGTCTTGCTACTTACATTAATCTAGGTATGTACTTAATTAAACATCTAATTCCTTATGTTTTTATTGCTGTTGGTTATATATTCATCATTTGTATAAAAACTTTATATGGGCTTATGCCGTTTTCTTAACTTGTGAAAAGCATACAAAAGTTCTAAAAAACTTTGTGAAGATGTCAAAAATATTAGCGACGCGTTATAAATCATGAAATTGGGATTTTGTTTCTGGAGGAGGGGGAGATTGGTATTAATCTTATTTGGCTAAAACAGGTCAAAGGCTACATGCAACCGTTGGGAGTCTGTTTTATATAGTTCCAGAGGTACTCGCAGGTGGTTACAACCAAGCAGCCGATGTTTGGAGTGCAGGTGTCATTCTGTACATCCTTCTTAGTGGTAAACCGCCGTTTTGGGGAAAAACTAAATCCCGAATATTTGATGCTGTTCGAGCCACCAGTTTGAGATTCCAGTCAGATCCCTGGAATGGAATTTCGGATTCTGCCAAGGAATTGATCAGAGGAATGGAATTTCGGATTGTGGAAACTCTACTCAGACCGTGAACCAATGATCGAACCGGATAACCGGCCTGTTGAACCGGATTTTAGTCGCGCTCGCGCAACGTGCGACCATTGAAAACACTAGTTTTGTTAATAATTCTTAAAAGTTTTAGTTTTTTTTAATTTTATTTATTTATTTATCTGTTATGGAATGTGTTTGCAGGTGAAGGGTCCTGTGTTGGTTGAAGATACCTGTCTTTGTTTTAATGCTCTCAAGGGGCTTCCAGGTTAGTTACAATTAGATTCTTTTTTGTTGTAAATTATACAATTGGAAAGTGGAAAGAGTTGAGGGTTAGACTTGGGATTAGATGATAAATTTATTTGTTGTTTTATTTGCAGGGCCTTACATGTAAGTCTCTATTAGATGATAAATATTATCTGTTTTGTTTGCTCTTATAGACGGGTATAAATCATATCCCCCTAAAGCATTGGCACATGGCTGTACGTTTTGCTTTCGAACTTGTACGCTAAAACCCGGGAGATAGGACAACGTTAAATGGGTCAAATCTACTATAGAAAGTCAACAGTTGATGAAAATTGTTAGGCTCACCATGGTTGACCGTTGATGTCAAATGTAAATCCTTTAAGTTCACAGATCATGATAGATCCCATGAACATTCGTAAATGTGTTAATCACAAGTTAAACTTCTTAGCTATTTTTTTCTATATCTTTACTTTGTTACTTTTAAATTTGCGGCATTAGCGCACCATGAGAAAAACGCGTAGCGCGTTTATTAATTCACCTAGTTTTATTGTTGTCTCAGGTTGGGGGAGGAGCAGATTATTACGGGGATGAGGACATGGATGTCGTTCGCGAAGAATGGTCAAGCTACGCCGCGACATTTATTTTCAAATGATCGAAACTTGTTTGAAGGCAATGTATTGTCGATACAATATTTTTGTAAACGTTAAACGTTATCTCGGATTTGTTTGTAATTTGATAAATATGTATTATATAATGAATTGATGTTTTTGTTATTAGTTTGCTTATTATTTTGCATATAATAAAATGGCTATAAATCCAGGAGGGTAAATATGTAATTTTATAGAAATTTTTTTTTGTTTGGATTAAAAAATTATGACACGCAAAAGAACGTCATAAAATTCTGTCATAATATGCGTCGAAAAAATGTCAACAAAAACTGTCATAAAAATGTACGTCATTAAAAAGTGTCATAACGTGTGTCAATAAATGTTGTCATAAATGTGTGTCATAAACAGATGACACGCGAAAATATGTCATCTTAAATTTATGACACCGCCATCCTTGACGTTTTTTTTCTTGTCATCAGACCCGTTTCTTGACACGCAATGCATGTCAAGAAAGGCCTTTTTTCTAGTAGTGATTACACCAGTGAAAACACCAAACAGAACATCTATACAAATCATATTACACCAATGTAAATGCCCTAAAACATAAACAAAAAAATGTATTACATCAATGTAAAACAACCAAACTTCTATACATTCATACTACGCACAACTCAAAAGTTTTACACCATTGTTTATTTACTTTATACCAAAAAAAAAAAAAAAACTCATCATCTTCAACATCTTCTTCTTATACCCATCAATAATAATAATAATAATAATAATAATAATAATAATAATAATAATAATAATAATAATAATAATAATAATAATAATAATAACTAGTAATATCCGCGCACGCGTTGTGGCGCGCCCAACCAAATCGTTTTCGTTATCATATTTCCTTAACAAAAATGAAGATAAAACGATCTGAATCTTTGTAATGTATTTTTGATAACTTTTTTTGTTTTTTCCTCTTGTCATGTTATCATATATCATGCACATCCCCTTAATCCATCCATGATCTACACTTAGAATCATTATTGCCGAATTTATTTCCATAAATACATTTTTGTTCCTAAATATGTCTTTGTTCTTGCATCGTGTCTACCGTATACGGGAAATTGAATCAAAGCCAACTTATCGTCAAATACCCTTTCTACCTATACAAAGACATGTAAGATTTAACGTGGTCGGAATCCTTACCAGCATGCATCTGTCAACACTTCCTCATCATTTGAATGAATAACACACTGAAGGGCCTGTAGAGCTCACCTTTTCTGCAATTAAATAACAAATTACTCAATCAATGCAGACACTAACTCACTTAATGAGGATTTCAAATTAGCCAAACACCATGAAATCAAAGACCAATAAACATAAGTGGATAACCATAAGAAAACAACAAATTGAAACAACTAATTCACAAACTAAAAACAGCTAAAACCGAACCTAAATGTGATCCATCGCATAGCGGCCTTTACCTTTATATTTAAACCCCTTCCAACAGAAGTTGCGCATGATCATGAAGAACTCTATAAGTTATTAATAAACACAATTACATCACGTCAACAAATGAAAAAACTACCCAAAATATAAAGACTAACCCTTAAAAAAAGTCAAAACACTTCGACTCAATTGATCAAGTTTGTATGCATTCCGCATAATCAAAGTGTACGTTTACGTTAGTTAGTTTCTGCATGATTAGAAAAAGAGTAAATACAAAAACTTAAATTATAAAGATAATGTACGATTTGCAACATAAGCCAATAAAATAGAGAAGTTAATAAACACCAGCTGTCATAATATGTTACCTAATAAAGAAGATGATTGAAAAGATCAAATCAACCTTAAACAATATGGCACAGTTGGACTGTGGTCGATATATTAACCTGAATCATATTGATGAGCCAGTCATCACAATTCATACAAAACCTAAATAACCTGGTTAGTTAGGGTAAATAGAGTATCAATCCAAGAAGCGTATGGTTAGTGAATATTGTTTAGTTGATTGGAAACTATTGCTTATGAAGATACTATATAACTTATGAAGATTGCATTTGGTTCATTTAAGAAAGTTTAGTTGGAAGGAGTTTTGATTTAAAAAAATTGAAATAGAAATGTAATAAAAATGTAAACAACTTAGATTGTAAGCAATTTAATTAAAAGGATCACACCTAGGTTTCAACAAATGAAGTCTAAGGTTATCACAAATGGGTCAAATAATTATAAGGCAATGGGTGTTAACGTGGTGATTGTTCAATAGGCTTAGGTGTCAAGTTTTATCAACATTCAACAATGAATTAAACTACACTTCATTACCTAGAACATACAACCCTATGTTTGTATTAGAGCAAGAAACCATGTTCATGACATTAGAAATTGGCACAAGATCAATTAACTAAAATGGCTCCAACATAAGATTAATCTCAATCTAACACAATAGTTCAAACACACAATCACACAATCAAAAGTTTAAAGAAATACCCAACTGTTAAACCCTAGAACTTCAATTGTTTACTTCCTAAGCATGATACAAAGAGATTAGCCACTCATGGCCATGAAGCTTGATTCTTCAATGATCGGATCTTGAATCTTAAAATCATGAATAATAGAATGATTTGATAATCTTCAATTGTATGGAATGATTTGGATTGATAGGATGGATTGGTGACGTAAGAGATGAAGTATGAGGGATGATAAGAGATTACTCTCAAGACTTGATTATATAGTCTCATTTTGAATTATGGTCAAATTCCAAGTCAAACTCCTCTTAATGACCATTTAGTTTAGTCAAAGTCTTAGTCAAAGGCTTGGTCAAAGTCCCATTAATTCTCCTAAAAACATTGATTTCTTTGACTTTGACTTTGACTAACAGCATCCGTCAGCGACAGGCGTTCACCAGTTTCTCCATTTTTCTTTCTTGAATCATCCTAGCTCTGCTCCAAAGCTTCGTTTAGCTCTGAATACACCTTAAACTTTTTTAAACCTGCAAAACGTAAACTTTATCAAAGTAGTGTGTCCAAAACCTTAAAATTGAATAAAAACACAACCTTAACTACTAAAAACCTTAGACTTTCACCCATACATCACATATTAGAAAACCATTACCTAAATAAACCATCCATAAATCAACATTTCCATTATAGTATTTGTTTATGTTATATTACATACAACATACCATAGACGCATTCAAAAGTAAAGGGGTCATAGCAGCATCCTCAAGCTATAAGGGTGTAAATGGAAGCATAGGTAATCCAAGACGATCCTTTTCTGGGTAAAATTTGTCTTTTACACACCTGCGAAGTCATAAATGGAAGCATAAAACAACAAAAACATATAGATATCATGACAGGATCCCAGGAGAAATTTTTGGTATGGGGTTGTTGTTATGGGTTCAACGTTTTTTTTACCGTCTTCTAAACTCTACTCTAAAAAAGAACAGAAATGGAAGAATTATGATCAATTACAACCTTAATAACCTAACTTTTACCTCGCAGTTGGTTTTTGATCAAAATTCTACTCCAAAAACGAAAACAAATCAAACAATAACAATTACATTGAACATTAATAACCTAATTTTACTTCAAAACATAACATAAATTGAAGAATAATGATCAATTTCAACCTTAATAAACTAATTTCACCTTACTGGTCTACTAAATTGTATTCCATAACCAAACAAAATCGAAAATTACAATCGAATTGAACCTGAATCACCTAATTTATCTCGCAGTTGATTTTCGATTTAAACTCAAAATTTAGTAGCTTAATCTACTAAATTCTACTCCAAAACAGAACATAAACTGAAGAATTATTATCAATTTCAACCTTAATAACCTAACAAATCAAACATAGCAGAAATTGAAGAATAATGATGAATTTCAACCTTAATAACCTAATTTCACCTTATTGTTGCTTTTCGGCATAAACTGTACACTAAAAGCCAACAAAAACTGAAGAAGTACCATCAAACTAAACATTAATAACCTAATTTTACCTCAAAACATAACAGGAATTGAATAATAATTTACTATGTATTAATAATATTAATAATAATAATAATAATAATAATCAAATCCAACCTTGATTACCTGACGAAAAGTGAAATCAACCTTCCCACTATGATGAGTAGCTAGTCGAACCTGTCACCGATTCCAAATCCACCGTCGTCCTACGCGACTGCTATAACCCTAATAGACCCCCAATTTGGTCTCAAATCCCTTAATCGTCCCTCCCGCTGCCCAAACTTTATACACATTATGGTGAGTAATTTGAAAATATAAAGTAACTTGATTCAATATAATGTTTATATGATGTGGCAATCAAATGAGAAATCGCCACAAAGGAAAATTACTAAACCAAAACCTTGAAACATATGTCTAAATGATAAAGGGGGGAAATTTTAGATTCAAACGGAAAATTTAATCGACAAATCGAAAGAATGTACGCTACCAAATAACTCTCACAGATCATGAGCTCCAACATTAACGCGGTCGAATTAGCCCACATTTCATGAATTTTACTAAATTGGTTTGAAGGTTAATCGTGTGAGAAAGGAGTGCACTGAAGTATGCATAAAGGTTTAATTTTTATTATCTTTTCCAGTAGGATTGTCTAAATCTCTAGCATGTTGATATATTATTATCCTATAAATTGGTAGGCAACTAAATAGAAACCAACCAATAATAAACAACTTATTTTAAAACAGGCTCTGTTGGTCTAAACGAACTTGTAATTACCTTATAATTGTAAGTTGGATGATAAAAGTTACAGCTATCGCCATAGCCACACATTCCAGTTCTCAGTATATATACACAATCGGATTCTGCAGTACAATCTGGACACACCTAGCAAAAAAAAAAAAAGATGATCATCTGATATAACTTACACAGAAAGTGACTATAAAATACTGAAATCAAGATTGAAAACGTTGCATATAAGTAAGTACCTTTGATATATAATCATAAGGTTATCCTGCATACAAAATATCAATCAAACTACAACCACAGAGCATCGAATAACAAAATCACTATTCCCATTCCGTTTCCAATAATAATATACCTGACCTGTTCATGTTCATCGTCTTCAGTTGAACCACCATCTACCATCATCGACCCCATCATCCGAACCACCACCCTCGACACCAACATCAGCCCCCCAATCCGAAACCCTGCAACCCCACCAAAAAACGACCCCTCAAACCCCAACCAAACCTAGCATCACCATCACCTCTACCCACATATCTCCACAGCCACGAACCACCACGATTCAGAACCCCCCACCTTCGAAAAAACCCACCATGAAAAAACCCATTCATATCTGTTTCAAATCCCAAAAAAAAAAACAACCACCATTCATGATCAGCCCCGTTTGTGTGTACTATTTTCGAGCTCCACCAAGAACCACAAAGAACCATCGCCTCCACCCCCTGTCGCCATCAAAACCCACACCAAACCCACCCCTGTTTCAGATCTGTTTCACCTCCACCTCCCCCCACTGCCACAGCCATGACCACCGCCCACCAAAAACCACCGTCGTGTGTTTTAAGTGTTTTGGATGATTTGGGGCAATAATCAAAGGGATATCTTGAAAGAGAAAGTGAATAGGAGCATCAAAACCCACACCAAAAAACCATCCTCACTCACTTAGGAAACTCTTCATCTTCTCTCCCTCTCTTGAACCATAACCCACCATCACCCCACCATTTCTCTTTTTTGTTCATCTTTACATAAAAATGGACATAGATTAATGAGTAGTTAAGTGTTTTGGATGATTTGGGGGCAACAATCAAAGGGATATCTTGAAAGAGAAAGTGACTAGTAGTATCAAAACCCAGCATTTTTGCAAGAGACTGACTTTAAGGGTATAATCCTCATAAAAAACCTTACTTGAACTCTTGTTTATTTTATGTTTTGATAAAGTTTTTGTAACATCGCATATTTTTTCCCAATTATTAAATTAGTAAAACCACAACAAAACAACAACAACCATACCCAGTTCATCCCACAAATAAAAAACTATTGGTAGGGTCTAGGTAGGGTGGGATGTAGGCAAACCTTACCCCATCCCTAGGGATAGAGAGACTGCTTCCAATGAGACCCCCGGCTCTAAACAGGATAAACTGGATATATATATATATATATATATATATATATATATATATATATAAAGTAAAAACTACCAAGAACCAACAATCAAGAAAGTGGTGAAAAAATAACATGGCAGACAAGGGAACATATGTAACATGGAACATGATACATGATACACAACTTATATTTAAGCATGATTACCAACACAAACAAGTCCAACAGAAAAAAAAAAAAAAGGCAGCCCCTAAGAATCCTTAGCCTTAGTTCTATGTCTCCACTAACTCCTATCTTGGACCATGTCATCAGAGAGGTGCAACTCTATCAAATCATGTTCAATACGCTTATCCCAGGTCAACTTGGGTCTACCTCTACTCCTCCTACCCTCAACAGTCAGTGCTTCCACTACTCTAATTGTCGCTGACGTCTGCCTCCTCCTCACATGCCCAAACCATCTCAATCTCCCCTCCTTTATCTTCTCTGAAATCTTAGCCAACCCTAACCTTTCCCTAACAAGCACATTTCTTATTCGGTCTAGCCTTGTGTACCCACACATCCACCTAAGCATCCTCATTTCTGCTACCTCCATCTTGCGGGCTTTAGTCTTCTTGATGGCCCAACACCCCGTCCCATATAGCATAGCCGGTCTGACTACAACTCTATAGAATTTACCCTTTAGTTTAGGTGGGAACCTCCTGTCGCATAAAATCCCAGAGGCTGCTTTCCATCTACGCCAGCCGGCCTGGATACGGTGGGTTACATCTCTATCTATCTCTCCATCATTTTGAACATAAGATCCTAGATATTTGAAATTCGTTGTCTTCGGGACCGCTTGGCCATCGATGGTAATCTGCGCGTCACTGACGTGTCACCTACATCACTAAAACCACAGTAGAGGTACCTGTCTTCGAGCGACTAATCCTTAACCCCTTGCTCTCTAAAGATGCTCTCCACTCTTCTACCCTCACATTCAGACTTTCTTTGGTCTCCGCCACTAACACAATATCATCAGCAAAAAGCATACACCACAGCACTGCCTCTTGAATCGATTTGGACAGCTCATCCAGTACCATCCCAAAGAGGAATGGGCTCAAAGCAGACCCTTGATGGAGTCCTATCTCTATAGGAAAGGAATCAGTATCCCCTACCGGAGCTCTAACGCTGGTGATAGACCTTTCATACATATCCTTAATTATATCTGTATACTTCCCCGGCACCCCCTTACATTCCAGAGTATCCCAAAGTAGCTTACGCGGGACACTGTCGTATGCCTTTTCCAAGTCAATGTACACCATATGCAAGTCCCTCCTTTTCTCCCTATACTTCTCCGTTAGTCTCTTAGAATGTGAATCGCTTCAATGATTGACCGCCCTGGCATGAAGCCAAATTGATCTAACGAAATATGAGTATCTTTTCTAATCCTAGTCTCAATTATTCTTTCCCATAATTTCATAGTATGGCTCAGTAACTTAATTCCTCTATAGATTCCACAACATTGGGCGTCTCCTTTGTTCTTATATATAGGAACCACGACAATACTTCTCCATTGATCTGGCATTTTTCCAGACTTGAATATACTATTGAAGAAGTTAGTTAACCGTTGGACTCCTTCCTCTCCTAAACACTTCCACGCTTCAATCAGGATGTTGTCTGGGCCAACTGCCTTTCCCCTTCCCATCTTCCTAAGTGCTAAGCTTACCTCACTGAGAGTTATACGCCGACAATAGCAGTTTTCCCGATGACGCTCTTGAGTAATGCTGCTACTGTTTTCTTGTTGGTATGTCCTCTCGCTGTTGAAGAGATCATGGAAATAGGATTGCCATCTCAACTTAATGTCCTGCTCCTTCACTAAAACACGTCCATCCTCTCCCTTTATAAATTTCACGGCTCCTAAATCTTGTCTCCTACGGGCCCTGGCCTTTGCAAACTTGAACATATCATGCTCCCCCTCCTTTGTTTCCAAGCGTTCATACATCCGCCTATAAGCTATGTTCTTAGCCTCTGTCACTACTCTTTTGGCCTACCTTTTGGCATTTTTGTATTTTTCCCTCAATCTGCCACGCTCCTCCTCGTCTGTGCACCACCAAAGATCTCTAAATCTTGCTTGCTTGTCCCTAATTTTGTTTTGAACACCTTCACTCCACCACCATGCCTCCTTATGTCCACTACCCTTACCTGTTGAGATCCCTAGGATCTCCTTCGCCACATGGATAATGTTGGCCACCATATCCTCCCACATTCTATTTGAATCTGCATCCATTGGAGACGTTGTCCTCTAAAGGACCCTTTCTTTGAACACTGGAATCTTGTCCACCATCAAACTTCTCCAACGGATAGCAGGTCTCATTTTCCTCTCCCTACAAGCAGGCTTTTCACTCATGGCTATATCAGCTAATAATAAATGATGTTGAGTTACTGCTGTCTCCCCTGGTATAACCTTGCAGTCCCTCCATCGTATGCGGTCAACTCTCCTCATCAGTAGAAAGTCAATCTGGGATTGTCGTCCTGTAACACCCCAACCGATGGCGGAAACATCGAGGTGTCACGTATGAATGATTGTTCAGTAGCTCATGGTAGTACACAAATTTAAATAATTCCTTTAATTCATTACAATACTGAATTACATCCAAGTCTACATCAAATAATCAAACAAAGCTTAAACTTCAAATATCTCCTCATGCTAACTCTAGACTTCAAGCATCAGTATTTCCTGTAGAGTTTGGAAAAATGGGGGGGGGGGGTCAACTAGAAGTTGGTGAGTATACATAAGTCATGTCAAGCAAATAGTTTAAGTATAAAAGTTTAGCAATTCGTATGTCTATCGTAAATTTAAGTCTACATGAATAGTATAATATGTTGACATAATCAAACCTCCGACTAGTTTAGGTCCATCCCGTCATCTACGGTTCACCTTAGTAATATGTTGGAATGATAACAATCACCCACGTTACCTATGTAGGAGGTACACGTATCCGGGTGGGGTTGTCAATCCAATAGATCTATTATTGAGTATCGCCGGCTTGGCCATAGCTAATGATTATGTAATGTTGAAACTCGTTGAAACTGTTGACTAATTCATGAGGCAATAAAGTTTACTACTAGGCATGCATGTTGAATTGCTTAAAATTGTTGCAAGTATAAAGAATCGCATAAACATGGTTACGTAAACTCACCTTGGTATAGTATTAGGTATTGAGGAATAGAATATGTGTAGCCCCAAAGTTGCCAATTACAAGAGCTTATAATCAAAGCTTCAATTGTAGAAGTAATAGACTATAGAAGAAAGGTATGAGGGAAAGTTTAATCGGATTGAAACAATCGATTTAGAGGTGCAAAGTATAATGGGTCATAGGTGTGTTTTTATACTAGTTTTGGAGTCAATTAGCCATTAAAATTGGTCAACACCATAAAGTAAGGTTTTATGATGAAAATTGACTATTTGACTAAGACTTTGACTGTTTGACTAAGACTTTGACTGTTTGACTAAGACTTTGTTTAAAAAAAAAAAAAAAATCTTGTATGTGAAAAAAAAAAGAATTTAGAATCATATTATTATTATTATTATTATTTATATACATTTATGTATGTATATAAGTTGTGAGTTAGGATAAATAAAGACTTAGGCACATTTGTATAATATTAATGATAAAGGTGTAATAAATATATATATATATATATATATATATATATACATTTGTATAATATTAATGATAAAGGTGTAATAAATATATATATATATATATAAGGGCTTTTTATGTATTAAAATTTTGGGGAAAATTTTGCGATGTTACAGTCTCCCCTACTTTTGGAAACTTCGTCCCGAAGTTTATTGAAAACACAGGGTTGAAGGTGATTGGGTAGAAATTAGGACAAGGGTGGTTTGGGAAGTTTCGAGTTAAGGCATGACATAAATTTATAGGTAACAGAATAAACTGTTTCGAATAATTTGGGTAAGAGTTTTGATATGTGTGAGTTTTAAGGGTTGGATTAGGTTCATCTGAAATAGCAAGGAGAATAAGAATCTTAAGTTTTAGGAGTCCTAAAAGGAATGAGTTGATGGACTATTGAAAGACTAAATGAACTACCAGATAACTAAGGTTTACAATTGGTCAACTACCGAAAACCTTGATAGAATTTCACACTACCTTAACGTGCCTGTAAATTCATGATTACGTTCCGGACCGCAATCACCAATTTACCTTACATTAGGGTTTTGTGTCCTTCTAAAACTCTAGACACACATGTAAAATAATATGCTTAACCATGTATCCAAAAATGAGTCCAACTGTTGAGCAGGAAAAAGACTTCTACCAGTCAGTGAGTAGGAACCTCTACCGATTGTTGAGCAGGTATGATAGCCTCTACCAGTCGTTGAGCAGGTTGTAGGGCCTCTACCGACTATTGAGCAGGCATGATGACCTCTACCAATCGTTGAGTAGGTTATTTTGTACTCTACTAACTGTTGAGCAAGTACTTCATCCTCTATCAGTTGTTTGATTAAGTGTACCAATTATTACACACATGAATTGCAAATTGATAATATATACATGTATGCAATCAAGTATCAAGTATAGCATACGAGTTGTAATAGAGTTTCCCTAGATAAGGTTAATGACTCTAGGTGTGTCTATAGTAAATAGTTTATATTCCATGAATTCTAGTTTCAAATGTTCAAATAAGGAAAATAGTCGAATCCTCATGTATAACTAAGGATTATGTTTGATGCAACACACAATCAAGTTTCAATAGTTTGGTTATCATGGGTAACTAGCTCATGTGTGAGAACGTGAAGGATATGAATTTAGTTCTTGAGAGGATGATGAAAAATTCTTGAAGCAGAATCAAAGTTGTGAGAGATAGTGAATGTGAAGATAGTTGATAAAGAGTTTATTTTATAGTATGGAGATTATATGATATGGGTAGGGTGTTGAATATTTAAAAAGTGGCTAAAATGGTAAGGTGAAGTGTGATTGTGAAATCCATGGATGGTTATGAAATGAGATTGATTTAAGTTGTAAAATTTTGAGATTTTTGAGCTTAGTTTAAGGAAGGTGAGTGTAATCATTTATTCATTAATTAAAACGAATAAACGAAAACGTTGACTTATCAAAGATTCTAAATTCTAATAACATATGAAGACATGCTTTAGCCTATAAGTGAACACTCATCCCGAGAATTCCCAGGTAGGCATCCGGGTCCCTCGTCTGATTGGGATATATGCGCAATGCCAGCCTAGACAGAAGACTCAGAATACATGCGTTCACCCTTCCAGATTGCACGTGTTCGTTATTAAAATCTAGAACTTCGACGAGATCTCAAGAGGGGTTCAGGTTAAACCTGAGGATTTTGCCTTATTAGTCTAAGAGTGAATCCAGTGATGGAGAGCAACTTTCTTGTAAGGATGAAAGTAGGGATAAGAAGTAGGAGGGAGATAGAGTGTAGCAAGTAAAAGAAGCAAGTACTGATTAAATCCTATGGTTATAGACTAGATTATTTCTCTAATAACCTAATTCCCTATAACCATGGCTCTGATACCAATCTGTAACACCCCAACCGATGGCGGAAACATCGAGGTGTCACGTATGAATGATTGTTCAGTAGCTCATGGTAGTACACAAATTTAAATAATTCCTTTAATTCATTACAATACTGAATTACATCCAAGTCTACATCAAATAATCAAACAAAGCTTAAACTTCAAATATCTCCTCATGCTAACTCTAGACTTCAAGCATCAGTATTTCCTGTAGAGTTTGGAAAAATGGGGGGGGGGTAAACTAGAAGTTGGTGAGTATACATAAGTCATGTCAAGCAAATAGTTTAAGTATAAAAGTTTAGCAATTCGTATGTCTATCGTAAATTTAAATCTACATGAATAGTATAATATGTTGACATAATCAAACCTCCGACTAGTTTAGGTCCATCCCGTCATCTACGGTTCACCTTAGTAATATGTTGGAAGGATAACAATCACCCACGTTACCTATGTAGGAGGTACACGTATCCGGGTAGGATTGTCAATCCAATAGATCTATTATTGAGTATCGCCGGCTTGGCCATAGCTAATGATTATGTAATGTTGAAACTCGTTGAAACTCGTTGAAACTGTTGACTAATTCATGAGGCAATAAAGTTTACTACTAGACATGCATGTTGAATTGCTTAAAATTGTTGCAAGTATAAAGAATCGCATAAACATGGTTACGTAAACTCACCTTGGTATAGTATTAGGTATTGAGGAATAGAATATGTGTAGCCCCAAAGTTGCCAATTACAAGAGCTTATAATCAAAGCTTTAATTGTAGAAGTAATAGACTATAGAAGAAAGGTATGAGGGAAAGTTTAATCGGATTGAAACAATCGATTTAGAGGTGCAAAGTATAATGGGTCATAGGTGTGTTTTTATACTAGTTTTGGAGTCAATTAGCCATTAAAATTGGTCAACACCATAAAGTAAGGTTTTATGATGAATTGACTATTTGACTAAGACTTTGACTGTTTGACTAAGACTTTGACTGTTTGACTAAGACTTTGTTTAAAGAAAAAAAAAATCTTGTATGTGAAAAAAAAAGAATTTAGAATCATATTATTATTATTATTATTATTTATATACATTTATGTATGTATATAAGTTGTGAGTTAGGATAAATAAAGACTTAGGCACATTTGTATAATATTAATGATAAAGGTGTAATAAATATATATATATATATATATATATATATATATATATATAAGGGCTTTTTATGTATTAAAATTTTGGGGAAAATTTTGCGATGTTACACGTCCCCCGCTGCTAAAAGTAATCAACTGAGAATCTCTCTTCTGAAAGAAGGAGTTAATAATACCTAAGTCATGAGCCACTACAAAATCTAGGAGATCCCTACCGGGGTCATTCCTATCACCAAAACCAAAACCCCCATGGACTGCTTGATAACCATTGGTATCCTTACCGATATGGCCATTAAAATCACCCACTATACAAATTCTTTCCCCACTAGGTATAGATCTTACTACTACATCGAGACAATCCCAAAAATCCCTCCTCTCCTGGTCTCCTAGTCCTAGTTGTGGTGCATATGCGCAAACCACTGAGACTACCTCATCGCCTACTACTAGCTTCAATACCATAATCCTATCATTGTGTCTTATAACCTCCACCACATTCTTATGAAATTCCTTATCCACTAGAAAACCTACCCGGTTCCTAGCTCCATTTGACCACGAATACAACAATTTGAACCCGTTGCACTCGGTCCCGCTATTCCCCTTCCACTTAGTCTCTTGAAGAAAAGCTAATTGAATACTACGCTTTTTAAGTACGTCTATTACCTCCAACAACCTACCATTTAGAGTTCCTACATTGCAAGAAGCTAATCGAAAACAACACCCCCTCTGTCTCCCTTTACCTGCACCCCTCGTCCCAAAACATGGTCTCAAGGAATGAGCATGCCTCCTACCTTCTATGTTTGTGGCTAATCACACAAGCACACAAAACGCACAAGTAGTATATATATTTATATACACACAGTCACAAACACAGTACGCCAAAATGGAACACACAATGTATAACAGCTGATCCACAGAGAAGACCCCAAAATTTCGTGACTTGTGGCCCACTCTATAACCCTAAGCGAGCCTTTTTAACAGAAACTACTTGGTGGGTTTTGTTCCTCTCGAAAAGTTATTGAGTTTAGACCCAAAAATCGCTAGATTTCGTTAACGAATGAGAGAGTTATGAAGGTTAGCAGATTAGGGTTTATGGTGGAAAACTTTTGAGAAGAAGAAGGTAATCTACAATAAAATAACAATAATAACAACAACAAACTGAAGCAAGAAGCTGAAGATGCTACAATTTTGAAGCCAAAAGTTTCGGATCTTAAACAAACAAACGCTGAAAACAAACGAGATATATGCTTTATATAATAATAAAAATATTTTTTTATGTAGATAGGATAGATTGCACCTGGGTGTCGCCGGAAAACTCCACTTACAGGAGAAATCGACCTGATAAGTGTTGCCTGCGAGCTGTACCACCGAAGCAAGTAGGCCGATTGCTCGTTTGTGTAATGTGAAAGAAAAACCCCTACAGGAAAGTTGGGTCGCTTGGCCGGAGAAAGGCCTTGGCCGGTGAGTTGGCCGGTGAGGAGACGTTGGGAAAATGGTACGGAGAGGAGACGTTCTCAAAATTAGTAAAACCACCATTTTACTTATATTAAACTTCTTTTGTACAAGACAAATCATGTCTAAATCTTAATTATTTCAAAACATTTCAATAATAGTAATAATAATAATAATAATAATAATAATAATAATAATAATAATAATAATAATAATAATAAGTATTTCAGATTTTTTTATATTATACAAAGTTTAAATTAAAAAGTTTGAACTTAATACTAAGCAAAACCCAAAATACTCAACTACACTAAATAAATCCAATAAGCTTAGCCTTATGCCCTACATCCATTTCGGAGCCCAGACACAAAAAGCCCAAAACAGCCGGCCCAACTCCCTGCAGCTTAAAAAAAAAGTTTCAAAAAGACTCGAACCCAAGCTTCAAGCCGGTTCAAAGTCTTATACAAACAACACCACCACTACACCACTTCGGGTGTTTGTTTTAATATCTGGACACCATCAGTTTTTAAAAAAGCTCCTGATTCGGCCCAAACCTTCTCCTTCCTTGTTTGCTGATCTCGACACCCAGACCCCATGGTTGACCAAGGGACCATCAATCTTGACCGCGTAATTTGAGCCAAAAATGGAAAACAAATCATGATTTACTAGGAATAATTCCATGTTCAATCCCCTCTCCCAAGAGCATTAGGAATACTTATGTATCAAACTCCACTGTTTTCTTTTTATTAATTATTCAACCAAATTTACAACATATTAAAATTAACATATAATTCAATATCAAATTTTCACATATTATAATATGTCAAATACCTTTTGTAAAAGAAAATTCACTTCCATCTAATTTAATCATAATTAATTGACCATAATTATGGGAAAGCTTTGTTTTAAATCTATAATCTATAATCTATAATCTATAATACATTATAAAGGAGGAGTGATGGCCCCTTTGGTAATTTACATTTCCGTACAACTTAACAAGCAACATGTACAAGACATTTAAGCAAGAAATTTAAGGGTATTATGGGGATGTTGGTGACAATTAAGACACTTAGAAGGGTACTAGGGACATTTCACCCACCTAATCCTTTAAAATATCCAAATTGTTTTACAATACTGCCCTCTCTTCCCATCCTCGCCCTCAATGAAATATGAAACATCTGCATCAAATACTAATTCAATGCAATCCTCCGTCTCCTGCCCCTAATCTAACACCTCCTCATTATCTGAAACGTGAAATCACTTCATTGTGCACATCAATCATCAACACCAAGGTTAAGCGATTCTCCTATCTTTAATAACCGACCAAAACAACGTTATCTCTTTAATCCAGTATTTTTGTTTTTCGGATCGAAAGAAACAATCGCGTCTTCATGTTGAAGAGGCTAACCAATTGAAGCATCAACCCTAAATCGACACGTCCTAATTGATTCACCAGGTAAATGGTTTGTTAAAACCCTTATTTTCTGTTGGTTACGGGTGAGAAGTTCATGGTTCAACCCGGCAGAACCGTGGAATAATCATCACTGAAACCGTTGATCTTTAAAGTACTAATGCTCATATTAATATGTGGTGTTTGTTAAATGGGTCAAATAAATTTGTTTTCTTTATATTTGCTTGATTTTTGTGGTGTTAGATGCTGATTGGATTGATTGGATTAATGGATTGTTGGTTTAATGTAAAGGTGAAAAGGGATTTGAAGAACATTAACAAACTTGTTTTGATCACACATTGTGTTCTGATCTGTTTGTTCTGGTTGGTTTTCTTCATCACATATGTTTGTTTTTGTTTGTGCAACAATTTCTTTAACATGTGGTATGTTGTTTGTTTTTGTTTGTGCAACTTGATGAGTTTGTTTTTGTGCTAATTTTATAGTAACATTCGTGGTCAAAACATAACTGAATTGTCCCTTGCTGAATCACCTTACACAAGTGCCATAGTGCCAGGTATTCGCCTTAAATCCTTCTCATGCATTTAGAGGTGGTAATACAAGCTCGGGCTGGCGGTTTGGCTTTAAAGTCAAATAATATAATTCTACGTTTTTAAGTAGACGAGTCGAAATATTACTTGATACGTTTTTTTCTAACAAAAATGATTTTATGTTTTTATTTTTTTATGTATGATGATGGTTTTTAATATAAATTTCAAATTCTTCGGATGGTGTTTGTATTGAAACTAGCAACATTAGCTCGGGTCATGATGCAGTGTCTTTAAAATGTGGATGGGATGAGTACGAAATCACAAAGTCGGCACTGTTTTTTTCTTTATGTTGTTGCGGCACTGTTTTTCGCTGCACATACACGCTGCAGCACTGTTTGTTCGCTGCGGATTGATGGTGCAGTTCTTACTTTATGTTGCTACGGATGTGCAACATATTTCACATGGTTTGGTGACTTGAAAAGATGCTTTGGATGGTAAATAATTGCATGATGGAAGTATTGATATCGTCTAAAACAATGGCACAATGGAATTAATTGCGGAGAAAGTGATTATCCTCTAATACATATAGTTCAAGCGAATCCGATTGGCGATTTTCACATTGGCAAATTAATATGGCAGATCAACAACATTTGGGCCATGTTTCTGTTGCACAAAACACTGTAGTATGGGTGGGCTCTTGGCAATCGCATATGGAGGATTAATAACAATTTTGGACCTGTTTTTGCTGCACATAATCGGTGGATTAACAACATTTTCGGCCTTGTTTCTGCTGCACAAAACACTGCAGTATGGGTGGGTTATTGGCAATCACATATGGTGGATTAACAACCATTTCGGACCAGTTTTTGCTGCACATAGTCGGTTAGTTTTCTTGGCTTTCATCTGCAATTCTGCTTTTATGATGCTTCGGCTGTGCAAAATTTTTGCAAGTATTATGAGGTGGTTTGGTGAAGATTCTTTGGATGGCAAAGTATTGCATGAAGGAAGTACCATAATCGTCCAAAAACTTAGGTATAATGAAGTTAATTTTGTGGAAATGTGGCGATCTAGATGCCTGAAATGTACCCGGGACTATAGTCGAAGATAAAAAAGGGCTTATCCTCTAATAGATTTAGTTCAAGCGATTCTGGTTCTTGGTTTCATAGTTTTTGGTTGGGAGATTGTAGTTTTTGTATTCGATATGTGAGTGTCATGTATGTGTATCTTTTCCTTTAATCCCGGTTTTCTAACCTTTAGTTAGGAAACTTTTTTGTACTCGCTAACGTTTGGTTTTCGGGTGTAATAAATGTATCTCCTTCTCCGTTAAAAAAAATTAAAGTTTTGTTATTACTAAAAGTGGAGACTTTCCGTAGCAGCTTTTTATTTTATTTTATTTGCTACGCACGATTCCAGTTTTTGAGTGTCATCAACTTTTTTTTTTTTTTTGGACAGCAAACGAAACTTTATTAACATAACAAAACTTACACCATACCCCATCTTAGCAAGCCACTAAAGGGGAACTTGCCTAGCCACTACATTACACCAAGTCAATAAAATAGAAACAAACTATAAGCTTAAACTAAAGGTACACCACTCATTCCATGATACATTTCCAAACTTTGATCTCTGCTGCATCCACTCGTATGTTGCTTCTTTTATTTTATTAACCAAGTTGATACACGATTGCTTCCGGTTGTTAAAAATCAATCCGTTTCTGTTCCGCCAAATGGTCCACACTGTTTGAAGGAATATCGCATGTACAACCTTCTTTTTGTTGATGGAAATGCCCAGCCAGTTTACAATTTGCAGCACCTCTCTGAGCGAATCACCCCATGGCCCCCCCGGAATCTTCAACCAATAAAATATTTGTTGCCACACTTCAGCTTAATTAAATAAAGGTATATTTGATATGTAGGTTGTGTCTTTAAATGGCAGAAACACATACGAAACACTACAATTTGCTTCAGTTTGTTTATTCTATTTATATGATGTTCATCATTCTTTCTGATGAACACACTTAAGAGTATCTCCAATAATCGAATGTTGGATTTACATCAATTCTTTTTACACCAGATAATATTGATTTACACAGCAGGTTTTCTTCAATTAAATTATTGATATACTTGCTGAATATGGTTCTTGCTATTTCTATTTCTATTTCTATTATATAACAATTCACACTATATACATGTCACTGTTGCCAATGGAATTATAGTTCATGAAGCCTAAACGTTTTGGTTGGTCTGCAAACCTGACATAGCCCAACCATTATAAGCCCATGTAAACATTTACATGTTTTGCTTGATTTATTAGTGCATTCGTCAATGTTATTGCAGACCAAAAGTCGTAGAAGTACCCTGAGACGGATTCCAATCGTTTGAAAGCACTATAAAAGATCGGCATACTAGGTTTATGTGATAAATGGGATGAAACGTTAGATAACATCATTCTCAGTGACATTAGGTGTTACAGAAAATAAAAGTATGATAGCGTTCATGACTTGTTACGGGTCATAAGAAACAAATTGAATCACTACAGGGAACTCCCACAATAAATTCGAGACGTGTTAGGGCATTCTCCAATGGGATTCGAGAGCTACTTTAGCAGCCAGTTCCTCAAACTTGTAATGGAAGTGTACAAAGTGTTGCAACAATATCGTGTGGAAGAATTTCTTCGTAATTATTATAGAGAGGCTTAGTTTTAACTTTAAAGTGCATTCTTGACTGCATGTAAGCTGGTGTACATAGCATTAATGTATGTATTAGTAATTTATTATAGAACTAATACATTATCCAAGTTGAAACTATACTCAGTTTGACTTCACACGTCAAGTAGAACTTGTTGCCCTTTGACTTCTTAGTTCAAACTGGTTGTTCAAAGCATTTGTACACACTTTTATGTATGTTTTTTCTCACCCAAAGTGTTTATCAAAACTTTGATAGAACGTCTCTTAACCATTAACAATACCCTACAATTTTGGTTCCCGGTGTCTGTGTTGTTATTAAAGTGCTTGCTATTGTAATTCTTTGTCCATTTTCTTCTTCGTTTTTATTGTAATGGGTCAGTAATAATAAATAATATTGCACTTTATTGTTGTGTCATTTGGACTTTTCGTCTGTGTTGGCCCAGAACAGTAAGTTGCAGCGGATTGATTTGATCAAACACAAGTAAATAGGATACAAACTAAACGAATGAATAATATTATAAGAATGAATTGAAGTATGCGATACAAATGATTGAATAATTGAGACAATTCTGGAAGTTTGCGAGAGGATTGTTTCTGTTTTACAATCTTGATAACTGAATTCTGATGACTATCCTCTCTATATATATGTTTCGAATAGAAGTGACTGTTTCTGAACGGTTGCGATTTAATGTCCCACTGATTCATCTCAGTTTTGGCGCCAAATAACTAATAAAACGGTCAGGGGCATAATCGTCCTTTTGCACATCTTTAGTCTTCGAAACATTGTGTATTCTTCTGCTTTGCTTCTGTTCTTGATTCTGAGTACTTCACATAAGTATGCAGCTTTGTTCCAGCCATGTATGCAATGTGTAGTCTTGATCTTGTGGTTGTGGTCTTGAACAGAAGTGTAGCCGGATGTTTTGACCCATATGTATTTGATCTTCAAATTCTTATATAATCTAACTAGCCTAATGATTCTATATAACTAATTTACATAATACACATATTACATACAATACATAAGTTCAAATATTCACAACACATAAACATAATAAAGTTATATTTACAAATCAACACTCGCCCCTAAATATAACTAGGGCTCATGGGACTTGTCGGTAGAGTTTCTATGGCTTCTTTGAGGGCTATTTCGGCTTGTGTGAAGTCGAAATTTCTTCTCTTCATGTACCTTTTTGCTGCCCTCCAATCACCACCCATGTATAAAGCAAAGTCTTCTTCATTTGGCTTTATTTCCTTGTTTGATGATGTTGCTCCCATAGACATGTTTGGTGATGTGTTTACCCTTCTAACTTGACTACTTTCATGCCTTTCATTCATCTCATTTGTGGCTGTTTTCCGGGCATTTTTGTGAACTAAATATTGCCAATCTAGTACATCAAGGTATTGTGCATATAAGACTCGCATCATATCTTTGTCCTCATAGTCAAATCCCAATTCCTTTGCAATCACAACCCATATATCATAGGTTGAAACTCGTCCATATCCACCTTCTCTTTGCACCATTATATACAAATCATATAATTCCACATACTTCCCATTTTCAAACCTTGGAGGGATTGGCCTATTCATTATTCCTAGGAATTCCTTTAGAAACCAAGAAACCATTTGTATGAATGGTCCTTTGAGAATGTTTCTATGTGCCCAAGGGAATTCCATGTCGTGTATAATATCCAATAACTCAATGCACTTTTCAAGTGAGTCAATATTAATACTATTAACAACATCATCGACTTGTTTCAAGTTAAAATCGGCCTCGGCAGAAATGGTTTCGAAATAACCATTCAAATAATTATCTTTCATCTTATTATGTTCTTCTTCACCGATTTTAATCATGGCCGAGATCTCTTCCTTTGACTCACTAGTGTTTTCTATGAAACGGAATTGTATACTTTTGTCTTTGAACATATTTTCCACAACACAAAAATTTCCCACAATTTTTACTACAAATCCTTGTAGTAAAAGTTGTGGAAGACTTAGTATGTTGTCTTCCAAATCCGTTGAATAAAACACATTGGGTATGACCAATTGTTGGTCTTCAACGGTAATACTTACAATTCCAACCCCCCTTATGAATACAAACTCATTCCTAATCTTGCTTTCAACCCCAAAAGATCTCTTTAACTTAAGAAAGAAATCTAAATTACCCGCAATATGATTTTGTAGATTAGGACTTACATACCATAGATTCTTCCACAAACCAATATCGGATCCTTGAAGAATGTAATCTTCACCATTTCCAAATGACTTCTCGGGATAGTATGAAATCCCGGTGTTGATGGCATCTCTTATCAATTGTGCACCCTCATTTCTCTCCTTTATGCCACAAACACCAATTAAGTGACCCGGTTGTTTGCAAAAGAAGCGTTTTCTCGTTTCAATACCCCTTCTCCTTAGTTCCTCTTGTCTCTCTTTCTTTCGTCTATAGCGCGCCATGTATCTTGGCCTTGGTCCGAAATAAGAGATTCTTGTAGAATCAGACATATTCAATAGTATTCGGACTAATTGAAAGACTAAAAAAAATTTAATATATCCGAACAAGAACAGATAGGAGTATGATTATTTGACAATTTTTTTTTGCGAATAGAATATATGAAACAAACAAGGAAATTTTCCAGAATACTACTTCAAATTAGACAACAAAAACTGGACCCTTGACTCGTGATTTCTGATTCTATTGTGTGATCAATGATCGTTGAAACAGACTAACTATATTTAGTGTAAACTGAATTGTTTATCAAACATATTATGAAAAACGAATGATAAGAACAGACTATGGACCGAAGGATTTGAATACACAAAAGAAACTGACTCGGAATTGAATTAAGAAACTGAAAGAAAACAAACCCGAAATGCAAACTGATATGGAATGAACACGAGAACCCCGCTCTGATACCAGATTTGTTGGCCCAGAACAGTAAGTTGCAGCAGATTGATTTGATCAAACACAAGTAAATAGGATACAAACTAAACGAATGAATAATATTATAAGAATGAATTGAAGTATGCGATACAAATGATTGAATAATTGAGACAATTCTGGAAGTTTGCGAGAGGATTGTTTCTGTTTTACAATCTTGATAACTGAATTCTGATGACTATCCTCTCTATATATATGTTTCGAATAGAAGTGACTGTTTCTGAACGGTTGCGATTTAATGTCCCACTGATTCATCTCAGTTTTGGCGCCAAATAACTAATAAAACGGTCAGGGGCATAATCGTCCTTTTGCACATCTTTAGTCTTCGAAACATTGTGTATTCTTCTGCTTTGCTTCTGTTCTTGATTCTGAGTACTTCACATAAGTATGCAGCCTTGTTCCAGCCATGTATGCAATGTGTAGTCTTGATCTTGTGGTTGTGGTCTTGAACAGAAGTGTAGCCGGATGTTTTGACCCATCTGTATTTGATCTTCAAATTCTTATATAATCTAACTAGCCTAATGATTCTATATAACTAATTTACATAATACACATATTACATACAATACATAAGTTCAAATATTCACAACACATAAACATAATAAAGTTATATTTACAAATCAACAGTCTGCAGGCAACAGATTGCATATTGAGTGTACCTTGCATCCTTTAACATGTTTTTTAGATTGCATATGGTAGTGTTACATTAGAGGTTGTGTACCCGCCGCATCGCGCAGGCCAACCCACTAGTTTATTATAAATGAAAACTTTCGTCCCCAGTCATAGAATCCGGTGATGTATAATTTTATGTAAGATTAGGCATGTTTAGGTACATAAATATAAGACAAAATTACAGAAAACAACCTTTATGTATTACCAAAACTGCACATTTCACCTTTATCTTCAAAAAGCACTCTAATCAACCTTTACCTTTTTTATTAGTTGCAAAGCCAAACCTTTAACCCTAACTGGGTTAGTTTTCTCAGTTAACTCTTGTCACATGCCTTGCATGTGAGGGCTTTTTAGTCTTTTTAATTTGTCATTTATTGAAATATTTATTTTAAAGAAAAACCTTATAAAACATCATTTTCCCAAACGAATAAGCATCATATATTCATCTTCCTAGATGGATAGCTCTTGCTAACTGGGCTTGGACATCTGTCATGATAGGTGGCACAACCAGATCCTCCATTCCCTGTTCACCAATTCAATTCCAAAAATATAATTATTAGTTATTACCAACTTCTTGAAGCTGCTTTGAACAAAAGTTGTGATGAAATTACAAACCTGCCATATGTGAATCAGTTCGAGAAACCCGACCAATTCGCATTCTGGTTCATCAGACATGAAGTTGAACCAGCGAAACAAGCTTTTTTCTGGGCATTTCTTTTGCACTTGTAGATCTGTTATGCTAAATGGCCAGTTTAACACTTGTAGAGCGGTTTCCTCGACAAAAGGTTTCACATTTCCTTGCAGATTGATTCCTCGACGTCCCTTTGCCAGATTTTTTTTAAATGCTGGATCTTCTGTTGCAACTTTATCCTACAATATTCAAGATTAACAGTAAATGACAGGTGAAAAACCTTAGAAAACATCATCTTCCCCAAAACCCTAACCTGATCAAGCCCTAGCAATTCCAATTCATCATAAAAAAAAAACCCAATGGATATCAAACCTAAACCAATCGTATCTGCGACCACTGAAAAACCACACCTAAACCCATCGTATCAACAAAAACACCAACCGATGAACTTCCAGACATGAACGGCGTTATGGAAGTCTGTATACCTGGTTCTAACGTGGATGTGACGTTATTTAAATTTGGGTATGTTGCTGCATCTACTGATAAGGTGACTCTTGGTGGCTACTGCCCTGATCTGATGATGTTGAGCCTTGTCATTGGGTGATTCTGCCGGCTAGTGGTTTTGATTCTCCCACATCCGCAGTAGTTCGCTGACATTGTTAAAAATGGTTGATTAAAATTGCTATGCCTTGATCCGGTTTTTGGGGAAGAAGATGTTTATAAGTTTGAGAAGATGATGTTTTATAAGTTTAAAATAAATATTTTAATAAATGACAAATGAAAAAGACTAAAAAGCCCTCACATGCAAGGCATGTGACAAGAGTTAACTGAGAAAACTAACCCAGTTAGGGTTAAAGGTTTGGTTTTGCAACTAATAACAAAGGTAAAGGTTGATTAGAGTGCTTTTTGAAGATAAAGGTGAAAGGTGCATTTTTAGTAATACATAAAGGTTGTTTTCTGTAATTTTGTCTAAATATAACGTAATAATTTCAAAATGCAAATCATTACCTCATCATTATTGATTTCTTAATTTCTTATAGTATTATCAAGTTTATAAAACTTTAACTTTTATAAAGTACGAGTAAGTTGCACGCGCGATGCGGCGGGGAGCACAACTTGGTGGTTTTAAAATTGTGCACATGGCGCTTCGGTTCGGTTTTGTTAGAGATGCGTGTATTTATATGAATAATATTGCAAACTAAACACAAAAGATATTCACAGTTATATAGATGGTACAACTAATCTAAGTATGCATTCTATATTTGCATAGTATGGTGGTGACAATTCTGATTTTAGACTATGCATAGGCAAATTTCTATTGCTTGTTTTTTTAAAGTATTATTAGTATTACATTTCTAGTGTTAATATTAATTAAAAGATATTTGTGAATCATTTATCAGAAAATATTTTGTGAATCATAATCTAGGGAATAGTATTGATTTTATAAGCCTTCACTGAATATTGGGTCTCCTGTTCAAAACTATTACTAGTACCATATAGAGAGCAACTCTTGGATTTTCACCAAACATCCGTCATATAGTTAGGGGGACGGGGCGTTACCAGAATTGGTCACGGGTACTCCATTACCAGCACGGTAACACCGCCGCCACTCATGCTGGTAGTGGTCCCGTGAACCAAATTCAGGTTCTAGTTACCGTGCTGGTACACAGACGTGAGGCACAAACTTTCATACACAAATTAATTTTTTTTTCCTTTACTTCATATCTCTCTTTTATCTCTCTTTATATTCTTTTGATCTCCCTCTCTATATTCCTTTAAAGTTGCAGGGTTTTTTTTTTCACATTTGTAGCAAATAAAGATGAGGAAGGAGATAGATATAAAGTGTATGCATATGTATATTGTATGTGTGTGGAATATATAAATAGAGAAGAATAAATGATAGATGGGTCAAAGTAGTGTATGGATTAATTAATATTAAAAAAATAGAATTTTTGTTTCCAAATACATTAAATTAATATGGATTAACTTGAATTTTTGTTTTAATATGGATTAATTTGATTTTTTGTTTTCAAATACATTAAATTAATATGGATTAATTAATATTTATTTAAAAAATAGAAAAAAGACATTTAAGTGAAGTGAATCAGTGGAGTGTTGCCTCCAAAAAAACTGTTTCAGTGAAAGAAATCAGTGAAGTGATGTGACAGTGCGGGATTAGTTAAAATCTGTGAAGTGAAAAAAAAAACCAGGGTAGCACCCTTTTCCCCTTTGCATCCTCTTTAAGATCAGTTGTTGAAATAATTTTAGAACACAGATAAAGGATGGTAATAATGAGCTTCATGCGAAAAAATATGCACAATTTGCTTTGAAGTTCCTATAATGAAAAAAATTGATCATCACACTGGAAGCAGTAAAAAAGATCTATTGGTAATTACAGAGTAAACTTATGATTACATCACTTAAGAAAGATGAATTGATACACAATTTGATTTCTTAATTCCATTAACAGTTTCTATTTCCTGTTCCTAGATGTCCCATAAATGTTATCGTCGAGGACCAGGTGCACATATTTTTGAAAAGAGTTGCCCATTTTGCAATTTTTTTTTGTATATTGAAAGTGTATAACAACATAGGTTGTGACACCCCAGGAAAATTCCACATCGGCCGTGGCCAGGAGAGATCCTTGGTTCACAAGTAATGTCTTGCCTCTTAAATCACCAACGCGTTTTGGGGCTTAATGTTAGTGGATGAGAGGAGAACTCCACAGTTAAGCGTGCTCAAGTGGGAGAAATTCCAGGATGGGTGACCTCCTGGGAAGCCTCCACTTGGGCAACCAAAAACAAATCCGTGAGCTCTGGATGAGCAAAGCGGACAATATTGGTGGTGAGAGGGGCGGGGTGTTACAGATGGTATCAGAGCCACTCCTGTGCCGTTCGGGATGGTGGGTGCATACCTCATCAGGGACGATGAAACTCTAACCTCATCAGGGACGATGAGACTCTAACGGGGGGTGAATATGACACCCCAGGAAAATCCCACATCGGTCGTGGCCAGGAGAGATCCTTGGTTCATAAGTAATGTCTTGCCTCTTAAATCACCAACGCGTTTTGGGGCTTAATGTTAGTGGATGAGAGGAGAACTCCACAGTTAAGCGTGCTCAAGTGGGAGAAATTCCAGGATGGGTGACCTCCTGGGAAGTCTCCACTTGGGCAACCAAAAACAAATCCGTGAGCTCTGGATGGGCAAAGCGGACAATATTGGTGGTGAGAGGGGCGGTGTGTTACATAGGCGCCACTGTATTGATCCGCGGCATAACCCTAATATTTCACATTTTCGTCGTTGTCATGTTAGAGAACATTGTCACCATCCTGTGTCACCGTTATTGCCTTACCATTCGACCTTGGAGCCTGGAGGCCCCCACGAGTTGATGACTTGATGCAACTATTTCCAACAAGGAACCAACGTGGGACCACCAGTGAATGAGCGGCTCACTCTTTTCTCTTGCTATCTCCCTCTCCCTTAAACTCTCTCTCTCTCTCTCTCTCTCTCTCTCTCTCTCTCTCTCAATGAATGAAGCATGCTTGAAGAAATATATAGGAGATTGGCTCCCGTCATAACCATTCATGGTCGATCGCTTCAACTCCCCATCATAAGCATCCATTAGTTACAATGGAGGTGTTAAGTAATGTAGGAAATGTGTCTTAAAACTTGAGTTAAACACAATAATGCGTGGTTTAATGGAAATAAATGATTGAAACAATTAAAGGGTGGTGAGGGTTTTCTTTTTAGGTCGTTAGTTACAGACTTACAGAGATAGATATGTGGAAGTAGACTTTTGGAATTCCTTTCAAATTTTCATTTAGGCCCCTCATGTGTTAGGTAACATACACTTTAAACCTTAGCAATTTGTTTAGATTTACATTAAATTCATTTAATAAAAACTTCATTTTTTCTATAGAAACACAACTTTACCCCTTATTAACTTGACTAAAATGTTGTACCATGAGCATAAAATATGGTAATTTCTTAACTTTTGCAGCTATCATTCCCTCATGTTTTATAATATAGTATAGGTATAAAATATTATAAGAAAACATGTAGCATTAGGAATTATCATTTATATGTTTTCTATTTAATTTGTTCTAAGTAATTGTATAACTAAATATCATGTGCTCTCATAAACATCACTTAACTCTTTACTTCATTTTAATTAAATATGGTGTTATAAAGACAAAATTGCCCCCAAAAGGTAGTTATTATATGTATTGAGTGTTGTATGATAAACAATTAAATTTGTATCTCTTAAAATTTAAGAAGTCCTTGTCAAATGCTTTATAATATAGGGGAGGGTTCCTGTACAAATGAGATTTTTCGTACAAAGTGTGAGAAGTATATATAGCCATTGTGTCCTAAAATTTAGGCATGATGTTTTATATTTTTTTTGGCATAGTATTATATGGAAAAACACAAAACTTAACAATTTAAATCACTAATTAATGTATTCTAGACATGCAATCTAAAACACCACTCGAAGAAAGTAATTGGTGTGCTTTAAATTTCATGCCTAGAATACATTTGATTGTGTTTTAAATTGGTACGTTTGGCGTTTTTTATATAATACAATGCAAAAGGAATCGAAAACATCATTGCCAGAATTTAAAACATAATTACTATAGACTTCTCACACTTTGTATAAAAAATGTTCTTTGTACAAGAACCTAAACATATATATATATATATATATAGGTTTAGGATCTGTACAAAGTACATTTTTCGTGAGAAGTGTGAGAAGGACTAAGAATTGACATGTAGACACCATGTTTTGGATTTAGGAATGATGTTTTAGGTTGTTTTAACTTGAAAAACACCAAACACAACAATCTAAAACACAATACAATGTATTATAGTCATTAAATTTAAAAAACAGCTAAAACACACTACTTAACGCTTAAAACACACTGCTAATGTTCTTAGCATGGTGTTTTAAGTTTTAAGCCTAAAATACATTGTTTTCGGTTTTTAATTGTTATGTTTGGTGTTTTTATAGGCAAAACAATCCAAAACATCACGACTAAGTTCAAAAAATGATGCCTATGTATCAATTTTTAATACTTCTCACACTTCTCACAAAAAAAAATACTTTGTACACGATCTTGACCCTATATATATATATATATATATATATATATATATATATATATATTTGTGTGTGTGTGGGGGGTATGTGTGTGTATATATATAACACTATACCAATTTTTCTCTCCAAATACACACCGTATTTCCTACATTTTAAAAAAAAAAAAGTGATGTTGAAGAAGATCATATATGCATTCCTCCGCTTGTAGTAACTCTGATTTTACAATCAACCGATAATAGTCTTGTTTTTTTTCACTAATATTGCCAATCGAGCGGAAGAAAAAGACACATCAACTTCTAAAAAAATATGTGTGCCACGTGATCGCGAGAGATGGAATATTCGTTTATTTCCAATATTTTATCGACAACCTAAATACAACAAAGCTACGTTTAAACTAAGGTATCGTATGTCAAAACATCTATTTTTAAAATTGTAGCCGATATTGAAACAAACTTCGAATGGTTTAGAGAGGGCGTAGACGGTTGGTTTAGAAATAGTTTTGCCCCTCTACAAAAAGTCATGTCTTTAGTTAAACAACTCGCAATCGGTAATCATTTTGATGAATACGATGAGTATTTATGTATGTTTGAGATGATCCCGCATGAATGTTTACATGTTTTTTGCATTGCCATAATTAAGTAATACGGGATGAGTTTTTACGAAGACCGACAAGTCACGACATTGCATGTTTATATGTAGCACAAGATTAAAGACATCACTTTCCAGTATGATCGATAACTTGGATTGTACAAATTTAGTTTGGCGAGCGTGTCCTAAGGAATTACGAGGACAATATATGAGAGGCGATCAAGAATACCCTATGATCATGCTAGAAGCGGTTGCGTCATAAGATATGTAGTTTTGGCATGGTTTCTTATTTCACGTTGTTCACTCAACGACATTAATGTACTCCAACACACTCCAGTTTTTCTCACCCAATGAAACGGAACAACACCAAAGTGTCCATTTACTTTAAATGTCTAATTATATAAACGTGGATACTATTTTACCGGTGGGATCCACCATACTTGGTCAACATTTGTGAAAGCGTTTCGATATCTGATCGATCTAAAGGAAAAGAAATTCATTCGGGAGCAAAAGTGGGCAAGGTAAGATATGGAGCAATTGTTCGGTGCACTAAAAGGGGAAATGGAGTATAGGCAAGAGACTCTTGAGGTTGACGATCGTTTACAGGCGTAGGGTCAGTGCCTATACGTGCATGATATTGCATAACATGATCTTGAAAGAAGAGGAACGTGAAGTATCACCGGTCTACATAAGAGATCCCTCAGTCAATCTAGTGTTCGATGATAATGCCCTTGCAGAGTTGAGAAACTCGGATATGCATTTCCGACATTAAAATGATCTTGTTGAACATCTAGCAACTATAGATCTAGCCCACTTCGAAATGGATTCGGAGTAGTTTTATTTTTTATTTAACTGTGTTTCCATTTTTATATTTTTTTTAGTTTTTATAACGTAAGTTTATTTTTGAATAAAATGTTTATTTAATTAAAAAAAAGAAAAAATTACTTTCTTAGGGTATTGGTTCAGTTGAGTGTTTGCTTACGAAATTGTAGTTCAGTTAAGGGAATTAGTGAAGTGATGTGGCAATGCAAGATTGATGGAAATCATGGTAGTTCAGTGAAGCTCAGTGACGTGCCCCTCCTACCCTTAATTGATGCATTTGTTATATAAACGCCATTGGTCAATGTAGGACTAGGCCAATAAGTAACATTACAAAGCCGCTTTCAATCAAATAAAGAAAATAGACTATGATTAGGTTGGTGTAATATAGGAAGGACTACTGATTAAGGACATGATAATATTTTCGTTAAAAAGCAAAATTCTTATACAAACACAAACTCATATGGAGTAAACAATTAAAAAAATAAAAGGTCAGGATCGAAAAATCATAGTCCTCAAGGATCCAATTAGAAGATGTTCGGTAAAAGGCCTTACGACCACCACTCAAGTCTTCCGGTGGCATACATGCTAGCGTCAACGGAATGCCATGGTGGGCACCACTTGCGTCTCCTTCTGGAACCATGTACAAAATCCTTTATTGGTCCACCTTCATAAGTAGATACCTCATAGCCTATGTGAAATCAAACTGCTCACTGTTGGGTCCATTCCCTTGCCTCTGCTCTAGCTTCTTCGCCAACTCACACACTGTTCTCTGTAAATCCTGAAGTGTTGTGCCCTGATTCTTAAACATCATGTTGTGCTCCTCATGGTGTGCCTTAATATCTTCCAAAAACTAGGCCATCTAGTAGGTCTGCATCAGTATCAGATTCTTCAACCCCTTAAACACCTCACTGCTAGTAGCACCTCCATATGAAGTAGAATGCCTAAAAAGACTCGGGCGTGGTAGGTAACTTGAAGAGCTCCTGCCTTGCTAGTTGGAGTTCTGCTGACTCCTCTAATCATAACTCCACCCTTAATTTTGATGGCCCACAAACTCTACCTACTCCTGATGAGTGATTGGGCCATCTTTAGTATCGTGACCCCCTTTACATACCTCACACTTTATATCACACCACATCAATGGCGGAAACACATGGCTCAACGCTCGAAGCATATCAAAGTCAAGATTAACACAAAACATATTTAATTAGAAATGATCATTTCATTAAAATGTCGAAAATGAGTACTCACAACATTACACAAAACAAAAAACAACAAGTTCATATATGGGGTTTTTCCATCCATCTCCCAACCCAATGGAAAATATAGATGAAATCCCCGATAAGTATCCGACATCCCATATTCCACCGCACTAGCTTCATATCTATTCAACACGTAGTTACCTAAAGGATATGTTTAAAAAGACGTCAATATATAAAATATTGGTGAGTTCACAGGTTTTAGTTCCATAACAACATTTTAACAACAACAACATGTGCGGAACAAACACAAGCAATGGCCATTGTAAGGAGTAGCTAGCTCCTACAAAAACTATGACAAGCAATCCCTTAAGCCCATAACCAAACCAAGACAAGCAATGCCCCGCGAGCAGAAGTCGTTTCTTGGAAAATAACAACTTAGTTCAGAATACGAGCACCCCTGGTATACACAGTTACATAATCGACACTATCGATTAGGGGTGGGCCTTGTCACGAACCACTAGTACTATCCAAATATTCCTTTTATTCTCGATTTCACACACACATCACACACGAGTAAATGGATACAATAGCGAGGACTCACCCAGAATGGTGTACAAAAACCCCAAGTACTCATCAGGCCATTTATCACATTTTAACATTTGAATTTTTTTTGACATGTAACAACATTTGACAAACATATCTTTCCTCAAAAACAAAAACAAAAACAGTAAAAAGAGGTCGTGAAACTCACCTGAAGTCTAGCATGCAATCACATAGCAGATCGAGAATAGCAAGTCTGAGGTTAAGCACCTACGAACGTCCTAGTCCATATAAGTCACTAAGTCCATAACACGTGTTATCCGGCAAGTTGTGCTCCCAACTCCCAACACCACTATTAGACACAATTCCCCGTTAAATGTACATATGTCCTAGCCTTGTTGGTCATGGATTACCCAGGTTATAAGTTACACATATATTTCTGTATTAATTAACTCACTATAAATCATCCTCAACTCTACTCACTTTACCGTATAATTATTTTCCCATTAAATAATTTTACTAGGATCTTGTCGATCGAGATTTCAACATTCGACTCGACTCACTTAACCATATATTTATTTTCCCATTAAATAAATATATTGGCATTGTCAAGTTCACATACTTAACTTAGTTTAAACGTGTAATCGTTATAGATTATTTGACGTTAATTCTCCCACGAATATTTTTTCCAACACTTAGGAAAGTGTTACAATTTTTCACCCATAAGTAACCTTATTTATTTTAGTTCTTAAAATATATATTCTCGTGCCCATATTGACGCAATAACATATGTACGTATCTTGTAGGAAGTTATACAATATATACTTATCCGTCCATTTCACATTTTGTCCGTTAACACATCGTAATATAAATACGTCGACACTCAATCATTTGTATTTATATATTCTCGTGTCCCGAATTATACAAGTCGTTCACACATACATTTTGTAGTAATAATTACTTATCGACGTAATATTATTTCCTACATCCAAAATATATATTTAGTTATTTTTCTGTCACACCCTCAAATTTCCACTTGCGGGGTTTTACCGCGAGGCGCATGACAAACCAGGATCCAAGTCAACAATCACAATAAACAACTCTATATGAAGAATGTAAAGAAACATAACCAACGATTTTATAAGCGGAAGCGTTTAAGTAGCATTTAATCAACTATGCTATCATCCCAAAAGTTATTCAAAACACTTTTTATTACAAAACGTGCAACTATGCCTAGACGCCAATGCAGACCCGTGCGCCTAGTTCCATTTGTTTCTACCTTAGCGACCCGAGAAAAATATGCCAAAAAGATGTCAACATATAATGCTGGTGAGTTAACAGGTTTGTTCAATATTTTACCAAAATGTTACCATGTCCATACTATATCAATGTTACCAAGTACGCTAGCTAGGCGTATGTTTTATTACTACTACGATTGGAAAACCATTACTAGACACGTTTAGCAATGTTTAGCAATGTTCAGCCCGAATGTTCAGCATGTTACCAATGTTACCAGTTCGAGACAATATGCACCCGCCCGGCCCTCCAAGCCGACGAGTGGGGCAGGTCACGCCCAATAGATCTATCCACAATTCCCCCGTTGTGCATCCCCGCACATTCATGGTTTTCCCCGAGACTTTAAAAGATCGTATAGAAATGCAAAGTTAAAACCATAGTATGACATATGTTACCAAAATAGTTTAGCGCATGTTTTCTCCCCCAAAAGTTAAAGCAGTAAAAGTGGGGCCGTGAACTCACCTTAAATAGCGTTCTTCGATTACAAGTAAAGATGTTAAGCCCTTGATAATCCCTCTACCGGAGATCTATCAAAATGTTCACATAAGTGTTCCGACTAATAACCATAAGGTTATCTAGTCCCCAATTGTCCAGATCGTAACCAAGTATGTTTTAAAACGTGTTTGAATGTTTAACCGACACACTAGACCGACCCGACATTCCGTTGGTGACCCATTACCCTTACTAACCAAGTTCACATAGATTACACACAAGGTTCAAGCATAAAACACTTAGTTTGTATCAAAAATCTCATTTCTGCATCAGAACGGTCGAGCCAGTCAGTTTTAAGTCTCCTTCGCCCGTTTTACATTTCGTTCGACCGTTTGATGCCTCCTTCGCCCGTTTTACTACGTTCGCCCAACAAAACCCAGGTTCGACCCTGGATTCCCTCCTTCGCACCTTCGATCGGTCGAAGGAGGCCAGGTTCGCCCCTGTTGTGCAAATTTTCCTAAAAACGCTTCAAACACATTCAAAACGACTCGAAACATCATCAAACACAGCAGTCAAGCATGGATAACTTATTCCTACGAAACCCCACCGATTTCCCCCGATAATACGTACGTTTCAGCCCTTTCCCAAAATGGTAAAGATTATGGAAACATCACTTTCATGCATGAATAATTTACCCAATTTGGAAACTTTTGAAATCGATTCATATTCAACTTGAAATGCTCAGTTTGTCGAGTGTTCGATCTTTTCTTATCAATTCTATTGATCATAAATATCATGCATCAAGTCTAGATTCGTTAAAACCCCCAAATACCCATACATCATCATATCCAATCCTAACCCTAAACAACAATAATCTAGCATCAACAACAATCCTATATCATGTTTCTATCATAGATACAGCAGCAAATCATTGAACAACACATAACACCACATAATACACAATTTACATATGTTATTCACCATGAAACCTATGTTAATGATAATGTTTTGATTTAGAAAGATGCTTAAAAGGTTTTTAATCATAAAAACACCCTTAGAACAGATCCGGATAATTAGGGTTAGATGAAAACGAATTAAAATGCTTTTAAAAAGGTTTAGGATTAAGAACACACCTTGGATTCTTGTTTAGATGTTGTAGATAGGTTAGATTATGAAAAAGAAGAGCAAAAACTCCTTCCTTAGTGATTTAGATCGTTTGAGAGCGTTTTGGGACGGTTAGGGTTCGTGAAATGATGAAAAATGACAAAGGTTGGTATTTATACTAATCCTCCTTCGCCCCATTTGAATGGTCGAAGGTGGCCTCCTTCGACCCTTCCACAGGGTCGAATGAGCCCTGTCCTGGTCGAAGAGAATTCTTTCAATTCCACTTTTCAGGTTCGCCCATTTACAAAGGGTCGAACCAGGCAATTGTTCTCCTTCGACCACTCGAAGTGGTCAAACCAGAACTCCTTTTTAACCAGTTTTTCCAGTTTGTCGTGTTTAACGCATTCCAACACATCTTAACACATAAGCATGCATCCTTAATCTATATTTGACATATTTAAGCATAGATAATCATTTACACATCATTTAAACACACACACACATATATATATATATATATATATATATATATATATATATATAATCCACCACACGACCCATAATCTACACATATACTTAATTAGTTCATGTAATGTCACCAACAACGGAACCCGGTACTAGTGTATTACCAAAACGACTCCCAATGATCCTCCAGATCATTGTACCCTGGACAATCCTAACTTGACCCGACTCAACTAACCCAGTTATGTTTGTTTATAAATGTTTCTCGCTAAGGTAGACTTAGATGTTACTAATATGTTTAAGCCAAACATGCCGGGTGTCACATTTTCCTAAATTCCCATCAATATGTTTTACCTGAAATTAATCATCTTTTAATTTCTACATATTCTTACTTAGGAATTTATAAAATAACTTCTATATTTTTAAAACCAAGACTTGATTATTTATTACACAAAAATGCTCCAACACTTTAAATTCCCATAGATATAAAAGTGTTCATTTTTATACAATTTTTCCAAGTCTTTAAATTACCAATTTTTGTTATAAAAACGTTTGTTTTTATATTTATTGACATGTTAGGTAATTTACATTTTTATAAAATCATGTTTTATAAAAATACATTTATACAAATACATATTTGTATGTTTGTAACGTTTCACTTAACAACCTTGATAAACACAACTTTTCATTTTGAACACCAATCCTTTCAAATGTCACATTTTTAGACTACAAGTTTCTAAATTGACATTTTGCACCTCTTAACTTTTTAAAGTCCCAAAATCATCACTTTAACTTTAAAAGTTACGCTTTCCATCTTTAATCTTTACAAAGTGCCAATTTCCTACTAAACTAGTAACTTTGTTATGTCATCTTTTTCATCATGGTTTGTTTTAGTGTTTCAACACATTTAATAGTCCATAATGATATTATTAAGGATAATAATAGTGTATTTGGTGGTTTTAGTCCGAAATGTCCACTTTTAATGTTTCAAAGTTAGTAACTTTGAATACGAAACTTTTAGATCTTGTAACATTTTATGGTTCCATCATAATAGTGTGTCTTAGATGGTCATTTTAAGATGATCAAAACCACTTTAAGACTATTCAATTGATATTAACAAGATATGTTTAGATCATCATTTTATTCAAGTGTATGTGAACATTTTAAACATACAAAAATAACAATAGTAACTATCCAAACCCACGGCCCTCATGATGTGTTAAATCACCCATTTTAGTTTTGTAACAACATGTATTTGCTTATGTTTAAAATCCATAAGCCTACCTCATGTACAACTTATTTTTAACACATGAAACATAAATTTTCAGGATTAAAAAGACAAGATCAAGAAGCTTACTACTAGCACAAGGCTAGGGAAGACAAAAACTCTTGATTTGGATGGGGTTTAATGTGTTCTTCCAAGGGTTATGCTCCAAGCTTCCAAACACACCTAATTTAGGGATGGAATGGAAGTGATTTTAAGCTAGATTTTAATGAAAACTCAAAGAGTTTGTCATTTGGATGTTTGGCCGTGAGTTTTTGTATGTGTGGGAGGGTGTTTTTTTTTTTTTTGAAATATAATGTTGTCATTTAGTGCTTATAATATTCCATGTTTATAATAGGACAAAGAATGGTACAAGGCAATCTCTAAACATCATGACTATTGCATGGGATGCAAGTTACACTAGGGTGGCTAAGGCTTCTCCTAACTTTGCCAGAATATCTCCTAACTTATCTAGTTATGTTTCAAATGTTTCGGTTAGGGTTTTTGGGGTTTTATTACGTGTTTATTACGAGCTATTTCAGACATATAATTGACTCCCAATTATCCTTAAACATGACTAGTTTAGGCATTGGTATGTTATTTAGGATTTATTTAGGTGTATTTACATGTTTCGTGCGTATTGGGTGCGATACGCTGTCACACCCTCAAATTCCACATGTGGGGTTTACCGCGAGGCGCGTGACACACCAGGATCTCAGTCAATGATCACAATAAACATTCAACAAACATGCATTCATATATATTTTTTTAAAACCAAAATATCATGCTTTGAGCCGTAAACCAGCAGCGGAAGCATTTCTTGTTTACAACCAAAAGACATATCATTGTTTACAAAACATTGTTTAATATGCTTCAAAATATTAAACGTTGTGCATGACTCCGTGCGCCTAGCCCTTTGACTGCTACCTTAGCGACCTGAGAAAACATGCCAAAAATGTCAACATATAATGCTGGTGAGTTCACAGGTTTGCTTTTACAAAAGTGTTGTCACAAGTTCACAAAGATCATTCCCGTTAATACTATGTCATAAGAACGTTAGCTAGACGTTAAGTGTTTTTACTACTACGGTTGGGAACCCATTACTAAACATGTACCAAAAGATGAATCCAGCCCAGATTGACTAGGTTACCGATGCCTCGATAACCCGAGAGTTAGAGACAATATGCACCCGCCCGGCATCCCCGCCGTCGAGTGGGGTTTGTGAGGCCCAATAGATCTATCCACATTTCCCTCGTTGTGCGTTCCAGCACATTCATGGTTTCCCCTGGGACTTTCCATAAAAGCCGTATAGTAACATAAAGTGCCCATAGTATAACATGACCTTTAAATAGTTCGTACGTAGCATGTTTCTCCCCCGAAATCAAAACAGTAAAAGTGGGGCTGTGAAACTCACCTTAGATTGCGTTACTTGAAAACAGTTAAGTAATTATGCTATAATAGTCCCAAATAGCGGCGACCTATCATAAAATGTGTATAAGTACCCGGACTAATAACCCGTAGGTTAACTAGTCCCCGAACGTCCAGACCATAACCATAAACGTTTGAAATCACCTTTGACTGTTAAACCGACCGTACCAGACAAGACCCGACATCCCATTGGTGACCCGACACCCCACGTGTTAGGTAAATACAAGACATCATGCATCACATGCAATTAAACATTCAATACGCGCAATAGTTCACCTAGTCTAGCATAATGTCCAATTAACGCATAAACAAGTCCGAACACGTGTTACTAAGTCATTGGGTGTACCCCGGGGTTCGTATCATGTTCCTAGGTGTCAAATCATGTTCCGGGATGTCAAAATGCGTTTATGACAGCGGTACACGCGATTAGGAAACTTTCATGCTATTAGGAAAAGTCAACTAGTGAGTAGGAGGGGTATATAGGCGAGTAGGCTGTACTCGCCTGATGCTTCAGGCGAGTAGGTTCCTATTCGCCCCAAGCTCTGCTGATGCGCGTTTTCGCGCATTAAACCCTCCAAATCAGATCCGAAACATGTAAAAACACCCAATATCATAACTAAATATTAGCCAACCCTTTCCAAGCAAAAACCCCCAATTTATCTCTGCTCTAACGGGCTCGGTGCGATTATTTCCAAAAATGGCAAAATACTAGGTTTCATTAACTATGAAATCTTTCCTTAAGTAGTAAAGATCAGATTACACCTCCTACAACTTGCAATTCATCATCTCTATGTTATAGCATCATCCTAGCATGATTTCTAACCATAAACAAGCAATGAATCATATCATAACATCCTATTTCTTCAAGAATCACCCAAATGGGTCAAAATGCATACTTGCATCTAAACACTATAACAAGAGCTTAAACTCATAGATAATCATCCTAACAACACCTACACATCAGAAGTACATCAAATTCATGGAAACATTCATGTTATAATCACCAAAAATCATCATATGCATCAATACTTCACATATAGCAAGTATTATGGTGTAGACTTGTTTTAGAACTCCTTTCCAAGGTTTTTAAAGACTCATTGTTATCAAAATAAGCTCTGGACTTTTGGGGAACCAAGACAATAACATTACAAAGGTGTAGGATGAAGAACACACCTTGGATTTTATCAAAGAAAGGTGTATAAGCTTGGAGATGGTGTGTTTTGAGGCAAAACAAGTTCCAGAGGTGTTTCAAGGTGTGTGGGAGGCTTAGGATCAGTTAGGGTTGCACAAATGGTGTTTGGGGAGTCAAGGGTTGTATTTATAGGTGTTTTGACTCGTGTACATCAGAATACGCGAGTAGGAGAGCTGTTCAGGCGAGTAGGGCTCCTACTCGCCTATATACTGGCGAGTAGGGCCCTGTTCGCCATCAGGCATCCCCCTAGTCGCATCAGTGAGTGGCGATTAGGAGCTCCCCAGGCTCCTAATCGCCTATAGGGTCCTGGAACTGATTTTTGGCGCGTTAAACACTATTTTAACACATATAAACACGTATTCACATACCGACAAGTCACATAATGATTACAAACACATAATGCACGATAACTAACACGTTTACATCCGTTCACCAATTCTCGGGACTCGAGACCTGCGTGTGTGCGTTAAACCCGACGATTCCACGAATCACCGATCCTTGTACACATGGTTATGGACCGACTCCCGATGATCCCGCGGATCATCGTAACGACTCCCGATGATTCCCAGAATCATCGTACCGACTCGACTGACCCCGTTAAGTACATAATATGCACGACTCGCTAAGGTAGACTTACTAGTTTAGTCAATGTTACTAACCTGAGTTTGCCGGGTGTCACATACGCAAACTTATTCGTTACCGGGAGATTTATATTTGGAGTTTTCATTTATGGTTTTGGAGTTCCAAAGCACATAATATTTTTTTAAAAATGCACTTTATTTTATATCATGGGTTTCCAGAATCGTTTGCGGCTAATTAATCATTACCGGGTAATCACCAAAGTCCGTTCCAGACAAGTTTATTTGCACGTGATTTCATCGTGCCTTCAATTAAACAAATGCATTCCTAGGCATCCTATGGGGAAATTGCTATTCTCTAAAGGCTAAATTAATATAATTAATTTAAAATTGCACTTAATTACCGTTAATTACATATACTAATTACATACGGAAACACGCCGATTTTTGTCGGATGTCACACTTTATAATCTTCATTTCCATATTTCTTACCTCCATTGTCAACTCCTCTACAGCAGCAAAAATACTAGCTTCAGAGTTGACCTAATACACACCTTTACCAGAAAAAGGTGGTTGATTAGAAAAGTAGGGGAAAGTTCCGGTACAAATGGGATAAACGCAAATGTACAAAGTGAAGAAAATGAATGTGACGCATGGTGGCATAATTGTAAATATTGCAAACTTTGTCTAGCTATAGTAGTTATATAAGTAGTGTAAGGGCCTGTTTGGTAGCCTCTTAATGAGGCTCTGAACCATTCAACTCTGAATGGTTCAACATTCAGACTGTTTGTTTCAACCTAAAAAAGGCTCTGAATTGAATGGTTAAAAGCTAAACCATTCAGACTTTGTGCATAGCTGAACCATTCAGCACTTAATCATTCAAAGCCTCTTAACCATTCAGACCTCTTAATGATTCAACACTTAATCAACCAAACAGCCCCTAGTAACTCTAGCTTAATTACTCTAGAGTAATTATATAACTACTCTAGAATAAAAGTTGTTATTTATGAAAATGACACTATGATTTTTTAGGTTTCCTTTGCTTCATACGTTTTGTACGGTATCTCTATATGTATTTGATCTTTTACCTAGACAAATATTTCTTATGAAGTTTGCAAATTATTTGTTTAATTTGTTGGAAAATAAGAGTTAATTAAAACTTCAGATTGTTTTTTAATAATTGAAACTAAAATTGGATTGATTAACAAGAATGGTGATTCAAAAAAAGTTGTAACAATGATTATAACGAAGATCACACCTGGATTCGATTTACCAAACATTCAAGAACAAATCACACATGCAATTGGTTGAATGGATTAATGAGGTGATTAATATTTAAACGAGTAAATGAATTTCTAGTTTGTAGGCATCAACATTCATCATGGACAAAAGTATGCTTCATGAATAATAATTAGAACAAATCATAAAATAGAAATGAAATCAAATAGCACTAATCATCTTACAATGTCAATAATGCAAGAAATTGTAGTAGTTGATGGGAATCGCGTGATCCGGACGTGTCTAAAACCAAACTGAATCAAACTAATTTACCCGGTTTATTATAAAATCCTATTTTATATATATTAATAACCTTTATTAATAAAAGAGCAGAAGCGTGTTATACCAAAACAATATATAAATTTACAACCGAAGACGCATTGCCATCACAGTGATCCAAATACTAATCATGACAAATAATCTATACTATATTTATAATGCATGAGTGAGGGGTAGTTTAAGATACCCAAAAGTTAACAACTTATTTTTCATTAATAACCCTAAAATGAGGGTAAAATAGTCATTCATACATTATTTACATTTTAATACCCTATCTTAGTTATAGTTTAATCCCTTAAACTTTACTTAACTTTTTGTTTATTTAAATTATAGTTAAACTTTTTTTAATATTTTAGGCAAACCACCTCCCATGATTTTAAATAGTCATATTTTTTAATGTGTTTATACTTTTATAAAAAAAAAATTACATCATAATAATGAGCATTTTATTATCTTTAATTTGAGTATATTATTGCTATTTTTTATTTAAAAAGTCTTTATGTGCTACGTGATTAACGATATATAGGAGTGAGCAATAAATAAACCGTTCACCGAAGGCAAACAAAAAATCTGACAAAACTAAACCAAAATCTACTGAAAACTGAAAACATCCAATTTAACTTAAAATTGGTTATCGTTTTCTTTTTGTACCCTTAGTTAACCCAAATTAGTTAAACTGAAACAGACCTATTAATATATTCATAACAGTATGCCTGCACGATGTGGTAGGAAAGACAGACACTTCTAATGGTTTATGGTTGGGTTAGCTTCCGTTCGGTTATAAGCCTCAACCGAAACAAAAATCGACATTATCGGCTTATAATCTTGTTAACCAACCGGTTAATTGGTTCAGTCTTTTTTGTTAGATTGTCGTCTTTAGTTCGGTTTAGTTAATTTTGGTTAATAACCAAAACCAAACTTTGGTTAAAATTTTGCTTAGAAGCACATGAAATAAAGGTATAAATACATGTAATGGATGTATAAAGGATATACATGTATGAATGGTTCAGTTTTGGTTTGTTAATTTTGGTTAACTTTGGGTACAAAAAAACCGATATTAGTTTAACCCGGTTTTGGTTAATTTTATGTTCGGTTTTGTATGTTTTTGTTCGATTTCGGTTGAGTTTCAATTATTGTTCACCTCTAGATATTGTTAATCATGTAAAAAATCAAATTTTTAATTAAAAGTATATAGCAAAGTATACTCCAATATGGTTTGAAGTTGAGTAGATAGGTTTATGAATTGTAGTGGCGGTATCAATAGAGGGGGTTTTGAAATTTTTAGCTTTTATACCCAGGCCTGTAAACGAACCGAATGTTCATTTAATTTTAACTGAACACGAACACATAATCAAACACATTTTTGTGTTCATGTTCGTTCATTAAGAAATTTGTCACGTTCTTGTTCGTTTATGTTCGTTCATTTAAACCTAAACGAACAGTTCACCAACGAAATAAACGGACGTTCACGAACATAATAAATGTGAACAATTGCGTATTTTTGAAAAAAACCCAATTACCAATTGGTTATATATTTATACAAGTAGCTAAAATCCAATTTATGTTTGTATTTATGCAAATATAACTACGTGTGTAATTAATAAACTTAAACATGCATAAATAAACGAACATAAACGGACGTTCACGAACATAAATGAACAAACTCAACGTTTGTTCGTGTTCACTCATTTACCTAAACGAACAAATTTTTTGGTTTGTGATTGTTCGTTTATTAAATAAACGACATAAACGAACTTTCCACCGAACAAGTTCATGAATAGCTCATGAACATTCGGTTTGTTTATAGGGCTATTTTTTTACCTCTATTTCATGTATTTATACCACAATTTCATGTACTTCTAGACAAAAAATTTTAGCCAATGTTAGTTTTTGTTATTCACCAAAATTAACTAAACCAGACTAAAACCGATAATCTAACAATACTAATCGAACTAAGGAACCAATTGTTTAATAAGATTGATTAATTGATGACTTTTGATTTTAGTTTCGGTTGAGGCTAATAATCAAACTTAACAAAAGCATACACACCCTTAGAACCCTTAGAAGTGTTTGTGTTTCCCGCTGCATCGCGCGGGCACTCTACTAGTATAAACACAGCCATAGGGTGTTTAGAAAACTACTTTGATGAAACACCAAATAGATCGCATGCTGGATCTACAAACGCGACGCTAGTTAGGAAAATCATAGATTTTCGAAATCATCTGAATCACCTAAGAACACTTAGTGTTGATCCGTATCAACCCAAATCGTATGCATGCAAAACGAGGTTGCCCCGTTGGTCCGCGCGTGAACATTTACACGACGCGTTGTCGCGAGTCAAAGGAGGAGAGCAGGCACGTGGGGTTGGCACATGCAAGCGGTGGTGATGGTGGTCGCGGGTGGTGCTCAACCTAGTGGTGGTGGCCGAACGGAGGGGTGAGGCAGTGGTGGGATGGCGGCGGTGATTATGTGGTTAGGGTTGTGGGGTTTTGATATTATTCTCTAATAATATTATGGTGCAAACCAACTAGATTAGGGTTTATGTTTCGAGATGATTATATAAGAATCAGTCTTGCACTTTAGTCCCTAATCTTATTCCTTGTTTTCAAAGGAATTACCATTTAATAACTAACTAATTAATTATTAGTCCACCAACAAATTTTTTATTATGTGTTCGTGTTCGTGTTCGGTTAAAATTAAATGAACAAACACGAACATTGTGTTCATTTAGTTCGTTTACAGGCCTACTATAAAAGCTAAAAATATATGAATATATAAATGGTTAAGTTTCGGTTTGGTTGATTTTGGTGAACTGAGTGTACAAAAAACAATAACTGGTTATAATTTAAATTGGTTTTTCGTTAATTCAGTTTTTGATTGCTTTCGGTTCAGTTGTTCTATTTATTTGGTTCAGTTTCAATTAAATGTTCAATTATTTCTCACCCCTAGATATCTATACGATATAATATATTTGATAAGGGCATTTTAAGATACTCAAAAATTAAGAGTTATCTTTTGCTTATTTAAATAACAGCTACACTTTTTCTAATTTTTTTAAGCCAACTGCCAATTACCCCTACGAATACGTTAATAATTTAAAAAACAAACTACATGATAAAAAATGGGCATTTTATTAGTTCTCATTTTTTTCATACATTTACCCACTATCCAAATGTAACTTGCTATTCGAAAAGTTTATGAACTATATCTATTAATTTGAGTATAGTATATGTGATACCCCGCAATTTCTGGTTCTCAATTTAACTAAACTCTAGTTACATTCCTTGCATTCTACTTAACTAGGGTTATCTAGATAGGTCACACGTTGCACAGATATAGGTCAATAACTGCATGACGTGGTAATTCGGGGAATTACCAGACTGTATACATGAGTAGTGAATCTCGGACGTTGGTGAACAGTGAAATTAAATAATTGTGAGTTAATTGATTGAGATTGATTGCAATTATGTGCTTCTATGAAACTCTGTGAAACTATGTGCAAACGAGTATGTAATTAGGTGAACATAAACTGAAAACGTTAATAAAAATCATAATATGTGGACCATTAGGATGGTTAGGGTCTTAACACATGGGGTTACACTTATTATGGTCCAAAATAGCGAAAACATTGAAGCAAACACGCGGCACAACGAAGCAGGCCACCCGGTGCAGGCCAAAGAGGAGTGAGCGGCCGCTCACTCCCTCCGAGCGGCTGCGCGCGGGTGACAGACGCAAGCAAACCGACTTAATGCACTATTTAAGAAACCTTAAGCCTCTTGTATCTCTTAAACTCGAGCCTAATCACCCCCTACTTCCTAGTTACGAAATATTAACCCCAAACACCTGCTAAGGCTCAAGAATATCGATCGGGAAGCTTGGAGAGCATTCGGTTGATAGTTTTTAAGTGCTTGCGGTATAATTATTATTCAATCCCTTGTGTTTTAATGTTCTTTAATATGTTATTAAAACATCATAACTAAGTTTTTCCAGATCTGAAACGTTTTCATAAAGATTAAAACTTGAGGTTTATAAAGATTGAATAGGTTAAACATAATCTTATGTGATTAGTAATTGATAGGTTGCATGATATGCATGTTTATGATGTTTTAGATCTTTAGGGTTTATAGTTTTGCATGTATTATGAAATGTTCTGATCATGTTAGGTCCTATGGATGTTTTATGATGGTTTTTGATTATCGTTGATCGATTATATGCATACGTGAGTAGTTTAAATAAGAGTTTATGCATGATTAAAATCTGGACAAAATATTTGGGTCGACTTGTAGGGTCTATTACGTGACTTAAACATGTTGGTTTTGATGATTTCATTGAATGGTTGTATTATACATGGTCTTAGTTTTTCATAATGGGTAAAATCGTCTGATTTGGACGTCGTTTGATAAGTTTTTGGAATTTTCTTTGATTAAAGGTCATATCAGATTTTCGGATTAATAAACGGGGTCAACTTTAAACAATCGTAACTCGAGTTTTACAAACAATTGGATTCATCCCGTTTGGATGAATACAAAATTTTTGGGAATTTTTCTACTAATCTGATCTGTTGTATGTATTTTGTGGACATAGCTGTGTTGCGTGATTTTTCATAATTTTTGTGCAAGGTTTTATCACAACTAAAAATACGGATTTGTCCAGTAGACCCCCTAGAAAATTTTGTAAAATTTTGGGAGTCTAATTCACTGGATAAGTATTTTTAACAAATTAGTTTTCACGGCATATAATCTGTCCTAAAAACGCAGATTAGGTAAGGTATGGTTATGTGACTATTTGAAGTCTTATGTGGCATGTCTTTGACATGAACTTGAATGGACACTTATATGAGATGCATATGAAGTGTAATACTGATGATAATCAGCATATTCACCAACGGGTCCGTAGGGTTTACTTATGCATGTAGAATCGTTAGGTGTCACTTACACGGTTTTGAACTTTTAAACGTTTTGGACAAACGGTTATATGGTGTAATGATATTACACATATACTCACTTAGTGACACATATAATAGGGAGTCGGTAGCACACCCTACTTTGGAAGTTGGATTTATTTGCTTGCATACTAAGGTGAGTTTCACTACTTTTTCTCAAAAGCATGCGTCTCGGGTTGAGACAACTTTGGTAAACGTTTTCTAGTCCGGTTTGGGACTACTCAGGTTATGACTCTTTGGGAGAGTCCGACAATGTCTCCTTGTGTGGGTCCAACAATGACTCTTTTGGAGGGTCCGACATGATTCCTTGTGTGGATCACGCTTTTATCAGTTTAAAACTTTAACGGTCCTTTGTGAACTAAACACACTCTATCACTGAAAGTCCTTACATATTATTGGGTTAATCGCTGGAGGCGAATGGGGTATTAGTTGATAGCGCTATTTGGTTGTGAAGCAACCTCATGCTTGCGGTGCTGGGAGCACGGGCATGAACTTCTGACAACATCTGTTTTGCTAGTGTTGATAGACACTAGTCACTAAGGCAGTTTAACGTATGTTAACACATTACTCAAGGTTCCCAATAATCACATGTTTAGTTACAATGAGTGGGCTAGCTACCCCTGACACGCTTAAACTGATGACACTTGAACATTTGGGTTTTGACTACTTTATACTTGTTATCCAAACTGTGAACTCACCGACTTTATGTTGACACACGTTAGCATGCTTTTGCAGGTAATTAGGTATGGAGCACGAGTAGGGCATGCACCATGTAGTGTCATGGGAATATGAACACATAAACAACTTTTGAATATTTAACTATTTTCTTATGGTTTTGGGCGTGGTGTTTTGCGCATACTTTTACTTAACTGTTATATTATTTCGCTTCCACTATTACTTAATTGGTTTGGTTAAACTTTTTAACTTTGTTTTGTAATAACGAACTAACTGGTTTAAGCATTTAGAGTCATTCATGTGACTTATGGCTATGGGATCCTGGTTTGTCATGCGCCTCGCGGTATAAACCCCGCAGTGGAAATTTGAGGGTATGACAGTATAACAATTCTTTTAATTAAAAATATTGATATGTTATGTGATTAACAATATCTAGGATGAAAAATATCTAAACCTTTAACCGAAATTGACCAAAAATTGATATGTTTTGTGATTAACAATATTCGTTGCCTGACTTTGTTTGGATGAATCCACCGCTTTTTATTTATGTTTTTCTTGCACAAATTTTCACTTACTTCATCTTTAAGTTGTCGAGGAAAATTTTATTAAAAAAACAATAATAAATATATAAATAACATAAGTGCATAGGAATTGATGATTGAAATCAAGATATCTGCACTAAAGTGCATTTGAAATGATGATTCCTAACACCCCATTCAATTAATGTGTATGTATTATTATAATTATACCTAGATGATGTTGTCTCAACAATTGCGTCAATATACTTCATGACCATCTTGCATTATGCTCTAAGCCAGTAGTTCCCATTTTCTCTTCAGTAGTTTGTTAACAACTGATGAGAATGTTTATAAACACTTTATTCATAAGTTCTGAAGTTTATTTTATCAGAAGTTAATCATTTTTTAGAAAATATTCCCATGCTGATGTTTTGTACATCAGTAGTTTCTCTCTTTTTGTTTTTCAGAAGATTTGTGATAGACAAATGTAAGTGAAAATATAAATGTGTGCAGAAAAATAAAACAAACACTTACAAATTTAGCATCCCAAGCATGGATACTAACTTCTGAAATGTTGATGTGTCAAGGGGTTTTGTGAATATGTTAGCTATTTGATTAGCTGTTGTCACATGCTTCACTTCAATCTTGCCTTTTTCATAGCAATCCCTTATGAAATGATACCTGATCTCAATATGTTTAGTTTTTTAGAGCTGAACAGGATTTTGAATGATGCTAATGGCAGATTTACTGTCTACAAGCAATGGTGTCTTGGTCTCTTTGATTCCATAATCAAGAAGTTGATATTGGAGTCATTGTATCTGTGATGTACAACTCGCAGCTGCAATGTATTCAGCTTCAGCAGTTGAATTTGCAACAGATGTTTGCTTCTTTGATTGCCAGGACACTAGACAGTTTCCAAAGAATTGACAACCACCAGATGTTGATTTTCTTGACATTTTGCACCCTGCATAGTCACTATCTTAAAAAGCTGTTAACTTGGTATTGCTAGAAGCAGGATACCAAATTCCAAGTGTAGAAGTTCCTTTCAGATATCTGAAGATTCTTTTGACTGCAATGAGGTGTGATTCCCTAGGAGCTGATTGATATCTAGCACAGACACATGTTGAAAACATAATATCTGGTCTAGAAGTAGTTAGATATAAAAGGGAACCTATCATACATCTATACATGGTTTGATCAACCTGTTTTCCTTGATCATCTGGTTCAACTTGTGTGGTTGGTGTCATGGGAGTGGAACATGATTTACAGTCTTGTAAAGATAATTTGTTCAATAATTCTTTAACATATTTAGATTGATGTATAAAAGTTCCATTTGTTTGTTGTTTAATCTGCAGTCCTAAAAAGTACTGCAACTCTCCCATTGTACTCATCTCAAATTTTGATTGCATGTGTTTCTTAAGTTCATCACACAGTTTTGTGTTTGTTGAACCAAATATGATATCATCAACATAAACTTGAACAAGTAAGACATGATTTCCAACATGTTTTATGAAAAGAGTTTTTTCAATGGAGCCTCTTATAAAGTTATTTTTGAGCAAAAAGTTGGAAAGTGTTTCATACCAGGCTCTAGGAGCCTGTTTTAGCCCATAAAGAGCTTTGTCAAGTTTGTACACCCACTCAGGATGGGAAGGATCCTCAAACCCAGGTGGCTGATAGACATACACTTCCTCTTTGATTTTTCCATACAAAAAATGCACTTTTAACATCCATTTGAAAAACTTTTATTTTATTGGAAATTGCATAAGCCAAGAATAACCTGATGGCTTCAAGTCTTGCAACTGGAGCAAAGGATTCATCATACTCAATTCCCTCTACTTGAGGAATAACCTTGTACCACCAGTGTTGCCTTGTTCTTGATAATCATACCAGCTTCATCTTGTTTATTCTTGAAAACCCATCTTGTGCCAATTGGTAGCTAGCTTGGTGGTAAGGGTCATATTTCCCAGAACTGTTGCTTCCTGAATTGGAGCAACTCTTCTTGCATAGCTTGCACCCAATTGTTGTCTTTGAGGGCTTCTTGATACTTCTTAGGTTCAAACTGAGAAATGAATGCTGAGAAGAAGCAAAAGTCGGAAAGCTGGTTTCTTGTGAGAACACCTGATGCAATATCACCCATGAATTAATCCAATGGATGATCCTTGTGTTCAATCAGTTGTTGTAAACCATTGACAGGTGTAGGTGGCTCTTGTACTTCTTCAAACAAACTACTGAGGTTTATAATGTCTGGTTCAGCTGTTTGAACATCTTCATTAGTTGTAGGAGCTGAAACAAATGTTTGAGTTTGTACATCAACAGTTGTTGAATCAGAAGTTTGTGAAACTTCTGATGGTTTGAAAGTTGACTTAATGATTGTATTAGGAGTCCATGGTGTAGGATCCTCATAATCAAACCTTTGATCACCATAATAAGTAGGTTTAGATGAAGTGACAGTCTTTTCAGGGCCGAAATGGAAGCTGTCAAGGTCAAAGAGTTCAGCAAGATGTGCTAGAATAAGAGTGTGTTTTAACTCATTGAACTTGGCATTCAGTGTTTCTTCTACTATCTTGGTTCTTGAGTTAAAAACCTTATAGGCTTTTCTAGTGGAAGAGTAACCAAGAAAATAACCTGAATCAACTTTAGCAGCAAACTTTGAAATAGAGTATTTAATGTTTAGAATGAAACATTGACATGCAAAAGCCCTGAAAAAGGAGATAAGGGGCTTAATGCCATGAAGAATTTCATAGGCAGTTTTGGAGTGTCTCCTGTTGACAAGGACGATATTCTGAACATAACATGCAGTGTTGACTGCTTCAGCCCAGAAATACAATGGTAGGCCTGAATCAGCTAACATGGTTCTTGCTGCTTCAATTAATGTCTTGTTCTTCCTTTCTACCACACCATTTTGTTCAGGGGTTCTCGGAACACTGAATTGTCTAATAATCCCTTTAGACAAACAGAATTCATCCAGAGTTTTGTTCATGAACTCTGTCCCACTGTCACTTCTAATGGCTTTTACAGAAAGAGAATATTGTTTCTCTACTTGTAGAATGAAGAACTTCATGATTTCAGCTGCCTCAACCTTGGAAAATAAGAAGAATACCCATGTGAATCTTGAATAGTCATCAATGATAACTAAGCAGTATTTCTTCTTACCAAGGTTCATGATTTTGACTGGCCCAAATAAGTCCATATGGAGTAGTTGAAGACATGCAGTTGTTTTAGATTCTTCAATAGACTTATAGGAGGACTTATGCTGCTTTCCCTTTAAACAGGATACACAGTGTTCTTGACACTGGTATACTTTCAAGGGTAGACCTCTGACCAAGCTCATTTTTTTGACTTTATTTATGGTTTTAAAGTTCACATGGCCAAGTCTCTTGTGCCAGAGATCAGTCTCTAAAGTTGATGCCCTTGAGAAGAAACAGGCAGTGTTGTTCAGTACTTTGTCCTTTTCAATGTCCACTGCATAGACATTGCTACATCTTTTGGCTATCAACAAAGTATGATCTTCAATGATCTTCTCTATCAACTTCTGGCCTTCTGGTGATATGATCTTGCATGCTGTCTTTGTGAAAATGACAATCTACTGATGAGTAGTTCGTGTTCAGTAGTTTTTCAGTAGACTTGTCTGGTTTGACTTCAGAACTTCTGATCTTCTTCTTCAGTACTTGTTGAATCCTTCTTCAGTACTTGTGTCTTCTTTCTTCAGTAGTTTCATACTTAGAATATTTGGCAGAACTATGAATTAGACTAAGGTTGGCAAAAGTGGTTTCTTCAATCCTTTCTGTCCTTATATATTTGGTGGTTGGTAGAGAGCGAGCTCAAGAGGCGAGTTGCAGTGGGTTTGGGGCCGCGGCCACGGCGTATTCCACCGCATACTGATCAGGATGGGCCACCGTGTACCGATCAGGGTGAGGCGTCCAACAGTTAGGCCGATACGTCCGGTGCATCTCAGAGGCAGGATGATTAGTTGTTTATTTGGATATTATTATTGTATGAATTTTTTTAATTATGTAAACGTTTGAATATTATGGTTTATTTTGTTTTATTGTTGGTATCTTGTGTTTTGTTTAGTTCGTCAACATAAACGTTAATGTTTACGCAACGATTATTATATCATTTTATAAGGATAATTGTAGTTATTTTTAAAAATAACATCCATATAAAAAATCATTTTATATAAATAACAAAAAAACAATTATAAAAAATCAAACATTTTGTTTAAAATTATATTCTCCAACCCATCCCAAACACACATATACATTCATTTTCACCTCTCTAACCATCTTAAACACCCACACTTTTTTTTTTCACAACTCTCACTCACTACCATTCATTTCCAATGATTGTTAATCATTGGGAAGGTATAAGACGACCTGTGAGTGAGTTTTTCTTACCAAATCTATTTAAATATTTACCACAATATTTTTTTATAAAAACAAACATTAAACTAAAAATAAAAGAAAAGTTACACTAAAAAAAACATTACATTAAAAAAAGAAAAGCACACTAAAAAAAAACATTACACTAAAAAAAGAAATTACACTAAAATAAAAAAATAACCTAACATAGGCCCAAGCGTAACATTTGCCACGCCGAAATGTGGTGAAAGTTATGACCAACCGTCTGAAGGTACTCCACTTTGGCGAAGGTGACGAGCACATCATTGATTTCGTCGGACATATCATCCTTCGCCGCTTTTTACGTGGTTTCGAAGTTTTTACACTTCGATTTCAAGTCCCCGAACATGTGGGAGATGGAGTCATTGGTATGGTTGGTACCCCCTACAAAGGTACCGAACTCGGCCAGAACCCGGTGTAACTGTGGGCCGCGCAAGCCCCATAGCCACGGCTTGATGAAGCAGCACCACCGTGAACTTGTTGGTACGCGAGTATGAGTGCTAACTCCTCATCCTCAATCCATTACATCATGTTGAAGTTGGGTTTGAAAATTGAATGTTTAGGGGTTTGAGTTTGTGTGAAGAAGAAGAAGGTTTGTGTGTGTGAAAAAGAAGAATGTTTGGTAAATAAATATAGGGAAGGTAATAAATTTGGTTGGTGAAAATTAAATTTTTGAATTTTTAACCGTCAGCCAACCCGCTAACGGACCCGAGCTGGCTCACGTCCCATTGCTCACTGACCGCTTTACATGGGCATGTTGTGAATAGCGTTAGCCACATGTACAAAGTTGTGACTCGCGGCAGGATGCTCGCGAAGCACAACGGATAGTCTTATGTTAGCTGGGGTTAAGAGACTATGTACAAAATATAATTTAGCTAGAGTAACTGGGTTGTTTAAAATGCTATATGAACATCAAATTAATAGGCGTACTTGAAACACAACATGTTGTGGCATGGTTAAAATTGAACCCGCTAATCTTTGAACCCGAAATCCTTCAATCACTAATTCGCCAAAAGGTATGTTATTTACACAATAACAAAACGTAAGTTTGCACAGCCCTCTACGGCCCGTAGAGACCTCTACGGATCGTAGAGGGTGTCAGTGTAATAAATGAGGAACCCTCTACGACCCGTAGAGGCCTCTACGGGCAGTAGAGGTGGGTAGGTCGAGTGCATTTAAACCCTAGACGGCCCGTAGAGGGCTCTACGGCCCGTAAGGAATACAAGGTACGAGGTCATTCAATGAACAGACTGACTTTCAGTATGTCAGTCTGAAAAAGCACTTCCTCTACGGGCCGTAGAGGCTTCTACGGCCCGTAGAGAAGCTGGTTGGTGGGAGCATTAAACCCTCTACGAGCCGTAGACGCCTCTACGGCCCGTAGAGGTCCAGATATATTCTTCTTCCTTGTCTTCTTTCCTCAGTCGACGAATTTTAAAAAAAAAACTGAGCACAAAAAATCCGAACGATTCCAAGCTACCGCGATGTCTTCGGGCCACTACGGTAATGTTTCGGATGAATGGGAGCATTCGTTTAGCATATCTCACGTCTCGGAAAGCCTTTTCGGAGCCGTGGTGGAACGTGGTGAGAAGGAGGTTAGATCTGTTGTTCACTGTGGTGACGGAAAAGCACTACCCGATTTGAATCTGCTGCCCGATTTGAACCAGGAGTACGTAGAAGAACCGCAGTCATTTTACGTGCCGCCGCCAAGTCATCCACAGTACGAATACGGGACTTATCATTCGCACGAGGGAGGTGATAACGGTGGCGAGGAACCTATCCCGGATGTTTCGTACGAAACAAATCAGGTGTGTTTATGTATTTGCACTTGTTTATAATTTAGAACCGTGTATATTTAGTAGTGTACATATTTAGACTTGTATATTTAGTCCCATACCTAAATTTGTTTTAGGATTTGTGAGATTTGAACTTGTATATATTAGTTGTTATTTGAACTCGTAGGGTTTGTCAGATTTGAACTCGTATATATTAGTTGTTATTTGAACTCGTAGGGTTTGTGAGATTTGAACTCGTATATATTAGTTGTTATTTGAACTGGTGAATAAATTTTGCAGGTATTCGGGTCTCTTAAAGACCTGACAGAGTGGGTTTATCAAAGGGCAAAAAAAAAAATGGTTACATTACCGTATACTCACGTACTATTTCGGAAGGCAGGGGACCGAATAGGAGGGTAACGACGGCATGGATACGATGTGACCGTGGTGGCGTACATCATAGTGTAGCCACGGTTCGAAAGACGGACAGTAAAAAATGTAATTGCCCATTTGAAGTAATAAGGAGATACCACTCCGGCCATGATGGTTATATTTTGGAGGTCCAGAACCAAACACATAATCACAAACCTTTCCAACACATCGAGGGTCACGCGTATGCTAGGAGGCTGGGTCCGGGCGAGTTAAAATTGGTGGATACACTTTATTTTCAAAATGTTACGCCAGTAGACATACATTCGGCCGTTAGAAAACAAAACTCGGATAGTCCCTGCATCTTAAGAGACATACATAACACAATAACCAAGGTTAAGCATTTGTTATACGGCGGCAGGACTCAAATGCAGGTATTATTATCTCTTATTATTATTATTATTATTATTATTATTATTATTATTATTATTATTATTATTATTATTATTATTATTATTATTACTACTTCTTTATTATTATTTTTTAATTATTATTATTGCTATGCAGGTACTCGAAGCCACATTGGTGGAAAAAAAATTTGTTTACTTCACCCGTAGGAATGCCTCGACAAATGCGATCGAGGATATTTTGTTTGTCCATCCCTCCTCGCACATGTTATGGCGTGCGTTCCCGCATGTGCTGATGATTGATGCGACCTACAAAACGAACGAGTATAAACTTCCGTTTGTTCAAGTTGTGGGTATGACATCAACATCCAAGTTGTTTTGTGTCGCCCATGCATTCATCTCCCGTGAAAAAAAGGATAACTACCTGTGGGTGCTACAAAGGCTTAAAGAGTTGCTAGAAGATAGTACGGAGCCCCGTGCTATTGTAACTGATTGTGAGAAAGCCTTGATGAATGCATGCGATATTGTATTTCCAGCAGCTTCGAAGTTGTTATGCAGGTATACATATTATTATTATTATTATTATTATTATTATTATTATTATTATTATTATTATTAGTATTATTAGTATTTTTATTATTATTATTTTTTTTAATTATTTTAATTATTATTTTTATTATTATTATTATTATTATTATGCATTCAGGTATCACATTCAACGAAATATATTGAAGCACTGCAGACAAGCCTTTGGAAATGCATATTGGGAAATATTCGTGAAATCTTTTAAGCGATTATGTAGATCTTCATCTTCGGCATTTTATAGGCTCTGGTTAGACCGATTCTACAAACGACTATGTCAGGACCAACTAGCTGGTACATATTTTTATTAATTTAGTTTAAAACGCATACACACATTAACAAATATCTTTGTTCTATCTTTTACAGATGTTTTTGAATATATAGACCGGGTCTGGCTCCGTGACTACAAAGAAAGGTTTGTTTCTGCATGGACAGACACAAACTACAACTTTGGTCAGTATACGACCAACAGAGTTGAGAGCCAGCATTCAAGGTTTAAGATGCACATTAAGGGGACTAACAACTCACTCCACAAACTTGTGATGATTGCAGACGATGTGGTAACGTCACAAGAGAGGGCAATAAACCACTCGTTTGAAGAGAGTTTATCTGTGAAAAAGGTGCACCATGACATACCTCTTTTTGAGGACCTACTCGGTAAAGTTTCCCATGCAGCGATCGAGAAGTTGATAACTGAGATAAAAAATATAGAGAGGTTGAGGGAACGAAAAGTGAGTTGTGGTCACCAGCTTTTCACGAGTTCTGGGTTGCCGTGTGCATGTCGATTAGATTCGTATATAAATAAAGGTAATACCATTACTTTATTATTATTATTATTATTATTATTATTATTATTATTATTATTATTATTATTATTATTATTATTATTATTATGTTTATTGAATACAGGAATAAAAATAGAGTTGTCCGAAATAGATGTCTTCTGGACACGACTGAATTACGAACCGGAAGTAGTATGGGGAACGTGACCTTGCGAGTGAGTGGGAGATAGTCAATGAGACACTGCTGTCTCAATCACCACGCGTTCAAAGAAATATGTTCTCAAAAATAAAGTCGGTGGTAAATCCAAGTATGACTGAGACTCAACCTCCTGAGGTACAAAAGAATACTCGCGGGCGCCCAACTACAAAATCAAAGATAAAAAACAGCAGGAGGATGCGCAAGAAGATGTTAGTATTATTATTATTATTATTATTATTATTATTATTATTATTATTATTATTATTATTATTATTATTATTATTATTATTATTATTTATTGTTATCCATTGTAGGAAGACGAGCCTGTTAGAAGACGTAGGCCATCAGACCCGGGTAAAGATAAAATGAGAGTGTGTAGCAAAAAATATCCACTCTTAGTAGGGGACAGGTACATAAATAACTATTTATACATACATACATATATACATATGTACACATCCCCTAATCATGATTTCCCAATGTTTGGCGATGACAGGTAAATTTGTGCTTAGAGAATTTAAGCATCAGATTGATCCCCTTTATCGACGGTTTGTCACGCACATTGAAAATGTTCAGCCAGACGGTAACTGTGGGTTTCGATCTGTAGCTGTGGCTTTGGATAGGGAGGAGGAAGACTGGCATTGGATCCGACACATTCTTGTACAAGAGATGATGGGTCATTACCAACAGGATTGGTTCGAGATTATGAACGCATTCAAGAAAAACGGGTTCGCCCGCCTATACTCGTCCTTAGATTGGAATGGACTCGGGGATGCACCCAATTCAAAATGGATGGAGATGCCTTTGACTGGATTACTGATTGCTCAGGCATTTGGTGTGGTCCTTCAATTCTTCAGTGCTGAGGGATCGAGCACATTCTTCCCTATTCAAAGTCATCCTGAAAGCGTGCCAGAACATCGGGTCATTTCGATAGCCCACGTGAACGGCAACCACTACATCATGCTTAAACTAATAGACGACGCTCCGATGCCTTATCCGAGTGGAGCATGGTCGGGTTGGACAGATGTAAATCACAACCCATGGTTAGCACTATACAAGGATCGTCTTGATGAGGGGCGTACGCTATCTCAAAGATCTCCAGAGTGGTTTGACCTAACTGGTTGTCCTGATTCTTCTGATAGTTCGGTGTAAATTTGTTTTTATAATGTATAATTATTTATTAAGTACATTTTTTTATTTTTTATTATTATTTTACATATACAATATGAAATGAAAACGTTTTTTTATAAAAAAAAAACCTATACCACGTAATTAAAACTAACAAAATTAAAAACAAAAAAAAAAACAAAACTTCTACTGGGCTGTAGAGGGCTCTACGGAGAGTAGAAGGAGATTGTCTACGGGTCGTAGAGACCTCTACGACCCGTAGGTGTCTGGAAGATGCTCGTAGAAGCCATCTATGGGTCGTAGAAGGCATTGAGTCTACGGGTCGTAGAGCCCTCTACGACCCATAGACAAAAAGTTTTTGGTTTCTAAAAACTTTGTGAAGTTTATAAATAAAATCAGCATATTTTTTTAAAAAAAATGTGAGTCTACGGCTCGTAGAGGTCTCTACGAACAGTAGGATAGGTTTTTTTTAAAAATATGTGAGTCTACGGCTCGTAGAGGCCTCTACGGGCCGTAGGTATGTTTTAAAAACAGATTACATCATGCAATCTATTCACTTTCTCCCACATCCCCCAAAACCAACCCCCCTTTACCCCTTTCCCCTTCAAACCTAATCGCCACCACCATCTTCGACCACCACCACCACCTTCGACCACCACAACCACCCCCTCTCTGCCTCCTCCGCCACCACCACCATCTTCGACCACCCCCTTTACCCCTTTCCCCTTCAAAAACTAATCGCCAAACCCTAAAACCAACGTTCAACCACCACCACCGCCTTCTCTCTCTCTCTCTCTCTCTCTCTCCTCGGTTCAGGTATATATATCTCTCTCTCTGTCCTTCTGTATGCATATATATATTAGTTTGCAAAATTGTTGTCTGCGAGTTACTTATGGGGTGGGGGAACGTGACCTTGCGAGTGAGTGGGAGATAGTCAATGAGACACTGCTGTCCGAAATAGACGTCTTCTGGACACGACTGAATTACGAACCGGAAGTAGTATGGGGGAACGTGACCTTGTGAGTGAGTGGGAGATAGTCAATGAGACACTGCTGTCTCAATCACCACGCGTTCAAAGAAATATGTTCTCAAAAATAAAGTCGGTGGTAAATCCAAGTATGACTGAGACTCAACCTCCTGAGGTACAAAAGAATACTCGCGGGCGCCCAACTACAAAATCAAAGATAAAAAACAGCAGGAGGATGCGCAAGAAGATGTTAGTATTATTATTATTATTATTATTATTATTATTATTATTATTATTATTATTATTATTATTATTATTTATTGTTATCCATTGTAGGAAGACGAGCCTGTTAGAAGACGTAGGCCATCAGACCCGGGTAAAGATAAAATGAGAGTGTGTAGCAAAAAATATCCACTCTTAGTAGGGGACAGGTACATAAATAACTATTTATACATACATACATATATACATATGTACACATACCCTAATCATGATTTCCCAATGTTTGGCGATGACAAGTATAAATTTATGCTTAGAGAATTTAAGCATCAGATTGATCCCCTTTATCGACGGTTTGTCACGCACATTGAAAATGTTCAGCCAGACGGTAACTGTGGGTTTCGATCTGTAGCTGTGGCTTTGGATAGGGAGGAGGAAGACTGGCATTGGATCCGACACATTCTTGTACAAGAGATGATGGGTCATTACCAACAGGATTGGTTCGAGATTATGAACGCATTCAAGAAAAACGGGTTCGCCCGCATATACTCGTCCTTAGATTGGAATGGACTCGGGGATGCACCCAATTCAAAATGGATGGAGATGCCTTTGACTGGATTACTGATTGCTCAGGCATTTGATGTGGTCCTTCAATTCTTCAGTGCTGAGGGATCGAGCACATTCTTCCCTATTCAAAGTCATCCTGAAAGCGTGCCAGAACATCGGGTCATTTCGATAGCCCACGTGAACGGCAACCACTACATCATGCTTAAACTAACAGACGACGCTCCGATGCCTTATCCGAGTGGAGCATGGTCGGGTTGGACAGATGTAAATCACAACCCATGGTTAGCACTATACAAGGATCGTCTTGATGAGGGGCGTACGCTATCTCAAAGATCTCCAGAGTGGTTTGACCTAACTGGTTGTCCTGATTCTTCTGATAGTTCGGTGTAAATTTGTTTTTATAATGTATAATTATTTATTAAGTACATTTTTTTATTTTTTATTATTATTTTACATATACAATATGAAATGAAAACGTTTTTTTATAAAAAAAAAACCTATACCACGTAATTAAAACTAACAAAATTAAAAACAAAAAAAAACAAAACTTCTACTGGGCTGTAGAGGGCTCTACGGGGCGTAGAAGGAGATTGTCTACGGGTCGTAGAGACCTCTACGACCCGTAGGTGTCTGGAAGATGCTCGTAGAAGCCATCTATGGGTCGTAGAAGGCATTGAGTCTACGGGTCGTAGAGCCCTCTACGACCCATAGACAAAAAGTTTTTGGTTTCTAAAAACTTTGTGAAGTTTATAAATAAAATCAGCATATTTTTTTAAAAAAAATGTGAGTCTACGGCTCGTAGAGGTCTCTACGAGCAGTAGGATAGGTTTTTTTTAAAAATATGTGAGTCTACGGCTCGTAGAGGCCTCTACGGGCCGTAGGTATGTTTTAAAAACAGATTACATCATGCAATCTATTCACTTTCTCCCACATCCCCCAAAACCAACCCCCCTTTACCCCTTTCCCCTTCAAACCTAATCGCCACCACCATCTTCGACCACCACCACCACCTTCGACCACCACAACCACCCCCTCTCTGCCTCCTCCGCCACCACCACCATCTTCGACCACCCCCTTTACCCCTTTCCCCTTCAAAAACTAATCGCCAAACCCTAAAACCACCGTTCAACCACCACCACCGCCTTCTCTCTCTCTCTCTCTCTCTCTCTCTCTCTCTCTCTCTCTCTCTTCGGTTCAGGTATATATCTCTCTCTCTCTGTCCTTCTGTATGCATATATATATTAGTTTGCAAAATTGTTGTCTGCGAGTTACTTATGGGGTGGGCTGTGGTGGTGGGGTGGGTGGTGGGTGAGCTGTGGTGGTGGGGGTAGGTGGTGGGTGGGCTGTGGTGGTGGGGATAGGTGGTGGGTGGGCTGTGGTGGTGGGGTGGGTGGTGGTGATGGTGGTGGGGTGGGTGGTGGGGTGGGCTGTGGTGGTGGGGGTAGGTAGTGGGTGGGCTGTGGTGGTGGGGGTAGGTGGTGGTGGGCTGTGGTGGTGGTGGTGGGGGGTATTAGTGTAGTATTAGTTTTGGAGATTCAAAAGAATCGCCAAAACTATATTAGTTTTGGCGTTTCTTTTAAATCGGCAAAACTAATATAGTTTTGGCGATTCTTTTGAAACGCCAAAACTATACTAGTTTTGGCGATTCTTTTGAAACGCCAAAACTATACTAGTTTTGGCGTTTCTTTTGAATCGCCAAAACTATACTAGTATTGGCGTTTCTTTTGAATCGCCAAAACTAATATAGTTTTGGCGATTCTTTTGAAAAGCCAAGGTGGATTTGTTGGGACGCGCTTCGGGCCACTAGGGGGGGGGGGGGGGGGTGCAGAGGAGATTGCCCGACAGTGGATCCCGGAAGGGAGCCCATTGGACACGGTTTTTGAAGACTGCAACGCGCCATCCCATCGGCCGTTGGTGATAGAGTTCCTATCCACCTTTCGCCTTCGGCCACGAAAGGATGGGGAAGATCAGTCGGGCGCCGGACCGTCGACACGCCCAAAGCCGGAGGTCGAGTTTTCCATACTCGGCGTTGAGTATGGTTATTCCCAAAATGAGTGGGCTACACACACCAAGTGGTACACTAGCGACGAGCTTGTAGAGGTATTACTATAATTTTTATTTTTATTCTTTTTATTTTTGTTCTTATTCTAAATGTTAATGTTAATGATAATGTTCAGGATGTCTACACTAGATGTGTCACTACTGTTTCTGATGACATGCTCTATGCCCACCATTGGTGGTCCAGAGTTCGGGAATCCGAATGAGACGTATTGTTCTTCTTTTTCTTATTATTATTAATATTAATACTATTATTATTATTATTATCATTATTATTATACTTATTATTGTTATCCTGTGTAGGGGGGAGAGGTGTGACAGGGCATCTAACATTCGTCACCCCGTGGCTCGTTACGTTCACCGTTGCATTACCTATTCCTTAACGGCACAATGCACTTATAACGAGCGGGTGACGAAGACGGAACTGATGTACCTATATTGCATACTCACCGGCACACCGATTGTCTTGCATCGGTGCATGGCCGAGTTCTTTGCCTCCTTCCCCCATAAGCAGTTGCGGGGAGGCATCTCATGCGGTGGGATTATCAGCAGGATTGCGGAGCGCTGCAATGCCGGGAATTATTTCGGTTATATTAACCGGAATCAGTTTCCGCCACTACCGCCCTTGTATTGTTCTTCTTCTTATTTTCATTATTATTATTATTATTATTATTATTATTATTATTATTATTATTATTATCATTATTATTATTAATAATGTTAATGTTTATGAGTTTGTTTATTTGTTTCAGCCCAATAGGTCTACCCACGATGAAAGCTATGGGTTGGACGGCGAGGAAGGCGAAAACGCCGGATCATGAAGCCTTCCACTATCTGATTGGTCCGTGTGGCGTGGAGTTTGTGCATGAGCCGTTGGTACATCAGGGCCTTAGAGGTATTATTATTATTATTATTATTATTATTATTATTATTATACTTATTATTATTATTATTATTATTATTATTATTATTATTATTATTATTATTATTATTATTATTATTATTTGGGAAACTTGTAGACAACTTGTGTTGTCTGGTTTGCGTAAAAACAGGGGAAACTCTGCCCAATTTTTTTATAAAATCCTGAAATATTATTATTATTATTATTATTATTATTTTTATTAATATTATTGTTATTATTAATTATTATTATCCATTGCAGGTGATGCTGTGGAGGTTGGGTTGCAGTTTGTTGCTGAGCGGGAGGGGGCGAGCTGAGGGACGTCGAGATGCCTGAGCAGCAGCCTGAGGATGTGCAGATACCGGCGCGCGTTTATCAGTCTCTCAGGTTGCTTGCTGATGTTAGGGCGGACGTACAAGGCGATGCGCTGGATGATTACTGGCCAGCAGGATATCTATCGCCAGCTGGGCATGCAGACTCGTCTCCCACTGACTTTAGGGCCCATCACGCAGCAGACCCAGCATGAGTCCGGGACCTCCTCACAGCAGCCCGGGACCTCGCAGCCGCAGCCGTCGCCGACGCCTGATGACTCGATGTTTGATTTATGATTTCTGATTTGTAAATGTTTTAAACAATTTTTATTTTGAACGCTTGTGTAAATGTTTTAACTTTTAGTTTTATCGTTTAGTTATATAAACGCTTGTGTTAATGTTTTACACGCTTATCGAGACGACCTTAAAAAATTAAAAAAAATTAAACAATTAAAATTTATTTTATAAATTTGTGTTAATGTTTTACACGCTTGTGTTAATGTTTTACATGCTCGGGGTTAATTATTACATAATTAAAATGTTTAAAAAAAATAAAAACCCCCCTCTACGGGTCGTAGAGGCCTCTACGGGCCGTAGAGGGTGCCTAATACTGGTTTATGTTATATTAAATTTTTCCAACAAAGAAACCAGCGAACTGGTAGCCTAGATGGTCCCCATATACGAAATAAGACTTTGTGTGTGTGTTTGTGTGATAATGTGCTTAAGATCGAACCTCGTCCCAAACGTTTTTTGTTTTTTTTTTTTTTTGTCTACGACCCGTAGAGGTCTCTACGGGCCGTAGGCAAACATAAAACATCCATCCCCCCCTTCTTCATTCGCAAAATTAATAAGACTACTTATACGAGCCGTAGAGGCCTCTACGGCCCATAGGCAATCATTACCATGATTGACAATCATACAATCTTTGGTAATGATTACCTACGAGCCGTAGAGGCCTCTACGGCTCGTAGAAGAAGCAAAAAATGAGGTCTACGACCCGTAGTGCCCTCTACGGGTCGTAGAGGGTTGTGTGAATAAAATTGTAACTTGTGTGAATATCCGGAGCCATTCGCCAACCCAACACGATTGACATCCTTGGCTCAATCCCAATAAAAGCATTTCACGACCTTACAATATGAAGTAAAGCATAGTCATAGGGTTCTGAAAAAAGAAGTTAAGCGTGTATTGACAACCAATTTTGATCTATAGAATGTCACATTTTCTTAAAACAACTTAAAAGAACAATTGGTTATCTAAATTCAAAATGTTTGAACAAGTTTATGATTTTTCGTTGATTATGGAGGTAATATAAAGCATTAAATCAAAGTCACTACCCTAGCTCCCACGTAACTCTCTATTACAACAAGCGACGTAATACAAATGGCAGAAAATTCAAGCTCAAATCGTCTATTAAATTGAAGTCATAACCCATCTATATATTAGACTAAAATTAATAAATTTAAATAAACGTAATGTATATAAAATCAAAATACTTGACCAGTCAATAGTCTACCACAGTCCAAAACCACTAAACAAAAAATAACACTCTTTATTTAAATATATGTAGTCCTTCGCAGCAATATCGTCTATTTTCTTAGTCAAACTCCCTCTCTTTCGCTGCATGTATATATATCTATCCCTACCCTCAATTGTTTCCTTCATATTCAAACAAATAATTAACATAATACCAGTCCTAACAAGCTTTCTTAGAGCCTAAGAGTTTTGCTTATAATCGTTAGCAATATGGCTTTCAAGAAAACATTCATCCTTTTTGTTTCTATTGTTATCTTTATTGTTGTATTGAGCCCAGTTGTAGTGGATGGAAGACCCTTGTGTGAAGAGTTTGCGAAAGCAAGCGATCTCTATGCATCGCTTTACCAAAATGCCAAATTCAGCACTTCGTTATGGTTGGAGCAACTACCAGCTGGTCCGAGCCCTAAAGGACCTGGTCATTAGTCTGATCACAAGACAAATAAAGACGACTTTCAAACGGACATTTGTCTGTACTTTTAGACCACATATATGTGATCTTTTTTTTTTTTCTTTTTTTTTTTTTTAAGATTTTGATACATAAATGTAAGATATTTGACTACCAGTTTCTTTCTTCTTTGGGTTATATTTGTTAGTTTCATTCAATTGAAATTAAGTATACTAAATCAAAATATTATTTTGACTTATAAAGTGTAGTTAGCATATTTTAGATACATAAAATGTAGTTAGCGTATTCTAGGTGTTTTACCAAAACCATAAGTGTTTTTAATAGGATTTTAAAAGTGTTATGGTTTCTAAAGAATTATACAAGCTCTAAAAAACTGACACTAGCATGCATTACAATGGCACGGCTTCCAATAGCAAAACTAAAAAAAAAGAGTTAGTTGCCAAGTTAGTTCGTAAGGTTTGTCAAAAATTGCCACTTTAATCCAATTTTTTTTTTTTTTTGTCAATTTAGTCCCTGTGGTTTTATTTTTTTGTCATTTTCGTCATCTGCACTAATAAGATTTGGATGAAAGTGACAATTTTTGACAAATCTCAGGAAATGAAGTGACAAAAAAATGAAACCACCAGGACTAAATTGACAAAAAAAAAGAAGATTTGGATGAAAGTGACAATTTTTGACAATTCTCAGAGACTAAATTAGCAATTAACTCTAAAAAAATGACTCTGCTTCTTTGACTAGCGACTTCCCAAAACCGAAACAAGTGAAAAGTATCCTAAATACACGGATGATTATAATTAACTATCATAGGATCATGGAAACTTACCTAGATTAGCCTTTGGACCTTTAAAGATGCAAGAACTCTCAGCAACCTCAAAGATTCATGTGTGGGTTTCAAAGAGTGTGTGTAAGGGATTGAAGCAAATGATGAGGGTGGGGACGGCCGAGAGGGTAAGGAGGGGGAGGGGCACTTATTACTTAATCACTGGGTAAAAAGTTTGTCAAGTGAAAGATTTGTATTAGTAAAGGCTTCGGTTATTCACACAATGCAAAATTTTATTCACACAACTCTATACGGGCCGTAAAGGGTTCTACAGCCCGTAGGGCTCATTTTTTGATCATTCTACGAGCCGTAGAGCCTCTACGGCTCGTAGGTAGGGCTGTTCAAATCGCCCGCCGCTCGTTCGGAAAATGCTCGAAAAATGCTCGCTCGATCGTCCGCTCGGTTGTAAATGAGCCGATTGGCTCGGTTCGGTTTGTAATTGAGCCAAGCATGAGCAAAGGTCCGCTCGGCTTGGTTCGGCTCGAATAAATTATTCTTTATCTATTATATATTTGATTATATATACACCCACAAATCATAGTAATATTTATGGCTATATACATAACATTTTGCCCGATATATGCAAATAAAACTTGAATAGTCCGCTTTATCAAATAAAATTTTAATACTAAGTTTAATAGTAAAACCCTAAGTCGTAACGTGACAGCCTTGACTTCTTTATGTTATTAGTCATCTGTCCCTAGTCGTCGCTTGATATCACCCTACGTCACAATGCGACAATTGTTCTATTTAGTATAATCATTGCCTCAACCTAAGCCTTATTCTTGGACACTCAGACATCAATATTAGTGTCCCCATCGGACAGTTCCACCTTAGTTGTCACTCGACAACAAAAAAATTTAAGATAAAATCCCAATTTCATAGTTGTCTGAATTACTCTCCACTCGTTTCTCGCTCGCCGCTCGCTCGAAAAATTTGCGCTCGAAAAATGCTCACTCGCTTTTCAGCTCGATTGTAAACGAGCCGCTCAGCTTGATTCGGTTTGTAAATTAGCCAAGCATGAGCAAAGGTCCGTTCGGTTCGGCTCGGCTCGTGAACAGCCCTACTCGTAGGTAATGATTGCCAATGTTTTTATGATTGCGAATGATTGTAATCATTACCTACGAGCCGTAGAGGGCTCTACGACTCGTAGCTAACGTCTAATTAATTTGGGCATCAATGAGGGTGGGAGGAATGAATAATTTTTGCCTACGGCCCGTACAGACCTATACGGCCCGTAGACCCAAAAAAAGACAAAAACGTTTGGGACGAGGTTGGATCTTGGGCAGATTATCACACAAACACACACAAGTCTTATTGCAAATATGGGGACCATCTGGGTTACCAGTTCACACAAACACACACACAAGTTTTAAATGCACTCCACCAACTCACCTCTACAGCCCGTAGAGTCCTCTACGGGTCGTAAAGGGTGTCCTCATTTATTACACTGACACCCTCTACGGCCCGTAAAGACCTCTACAACCCGTAGAGGGTTGTACAAACCTAATTTTTGTTCTTATGTAAATAACATACCTTTTAGTAAATAGTTGTATAAAATATTTGTCATTTGTAATAACTGAAATCTAGTTTTGTAATTAGAGAAAACAAACATTTAAGAAACACTCTCTATGTAGTGATTGATTTCACATGTGAAAATCAAGTTAGTAAATAAACTCAAGGCTTGAGCTTTGATATAATAATGATACCATCAATGATTGTAAGGTTTTTATAAATTTTACAAGAGGGTTTGATAAATACAAATTTGAAATAAAACCATCATCATCCACTTAGTTGAATACCTTGGTTTGATAATGAAAATTCATGTATATAATGCATGATGTTCATGATGCAAGTAACCTAAAATAAGATTCTTAACATATAAGATGGTCTTATCTTAGACCTAGTATGGAATATTTTGTGTCATAAATAAACAATTTAAAGGTATTACACTTGTAAGTGAAGGCGTTAACTCCCATTTATAACACATCCTTTTTGTGGATTTGATGTAAAAGAAAGAAGACTTTGCAATCATTAGTCAAAGAAAGAAGATCGTAAAAATCTGATGTCAAAGAAAGGAAGATTCAGATAACTTATATATAATAGGGTAGTTTGCTATTGTAATTCCAAAACAAAAAACCACATAAGTTATAAACTAGTGGGTTCAGCGAGATCCACAAATGTGTTGCAATACAACATTATGATACTTAGGTTTTTTGCCGCAAGTTACGTAAAAAGAATAGAAATGTGCACACTATGTTTTAACAAGTATTCGTAGAAAGAAAAGAAAAGAAATGTGCACCACCACTTACAACTGATTGCAGTTCACCACAAAAACCATGTACTCATTATTGGACAAATCTTAATAAATCAAAGATACGTTACTGTAACAGACCAATATGAACATAAACATCAATCTTGTGTAAGTTGTCCGGTCATTGCATATCTACATAACTGTGCCATTGAAGACACCTTGCTAAATGATAAAGTTCATTTACATGACAAAAGCATGTAGTAATAATATGATATTATATAAACTATCATATGAAGGTCATTGTCCATTTAGAAATTAAAAGTTGTGATTTGTAAGTTTGTAATAGACTTGTCCAACTTGACCTAGCAGCTAAAAAATTGCCCAATGTAGCCAGTGAGTCGAACCATCCCGTCCACTTTGCCGCTGGGTTACTGGGTAGACGCATATATATATATATATATGAAATTTGTTTATAATATAAGTATTATTATGGCAAAGTTTTAAAATTCATATAAATTTAGCTGAGATAAGATTATTCATTGTGGTAACATAAATTATTATATTTCATCGCCATTATATGAAATTTATTCAAAAATATTGTTATCACGTGTGTTTATTTAGTTTGGGTGGGTTCCATTTTCATATAAAAGTTAATTATCTTCTAGGGGCATTTAGGGAAGAAAAATGGTAAAATTTAGAAAATTGTAAAGAAACCCTTGGTATGCCATCTTAACATTGGACAATTTGGACATTATTTGCCCATGCCTCCTCTTTTATAATGTAGTACTAGTAGAAAACCCGCGCGATGCGACGGGAGCGATACTTTGCATTGTGGTACATATTTTAAGTTCGTATAATATTTGTTGTAGCATAATTGCGGTGGATATTTGTCATAAGCGTTACACATGTCTAGTAACTAAAAAGATTTAACATTTAAATTATAAAGTACTTCAAGAAACATTTGATAAAATAAAGTAACATACAAAAGGAAAAATAAGTATTAATAAACATAAAAGGTCAAGTGTGAACTACTTGAATCATGAGATCAACTTAGTCATACGCCTTTCAAGTCTGCATGATCTCATGTATATTGTTTGCCCACCATTCGTCATCAAGAGCAATCCGTGGATTTTCTTGTATATCTTCATGTTTGATTATTACATCTTTTGGAGGATGAGATTTATTTCAATAATCGAAATCTTGAACAAATTTTTGCTTACAATTCATCTTTTACAGTTTTAGTGGACACATATGTTTTTATTTTCTTGTTGTTGATTCGCAAAGCCAAAATGATAATTAGAATGAAGAAAAATCATATCATAACCGACAAAAGTAAAAGAAAAGTTACTGGAATGAACAAAATAAAATACGATACTCAAAACAACACAACTTTTAAAGAGACATATAATATTAAACCGCATGAAATCTGTTGCACTTCTAAATTGAAACCCGTGGTATCTTAAATGGAGTTTTCCAGTTAGTGCTTGTGTCTGTAGTATCATCAAATATTTATTCTTTGTCATTTTCATTAGAACTTTCTAGACCAATAACTTGACTCCATTTCCATGCTGAGAGTCTCTTGAATGTCTTCCTATTAGTTCCATGCATTTGATCCTTAAAAAAATTTAAAAATATTTAATACACAAGTTAATAGAAGATGAAATAAATATTGGTATTACATCTTCATTAACACGTTGAAGATTAGATTTGGACTAAACATTGCATCATAGCAAATAATCTCAACACTATTATAACCATTATTTTGTAATAAAACACATACAATATACCACATAAAATAACTATCATGTTAATATCAAAAAGTAAACATTAATAAATACAACCTTAGACGCTTGTATTGCTATTGATTTATTCATTTCCATATGTTTTTCATCTAAATTAATGTGCAAAACCAAGAAGCTAACATTTACATGACTAAAATATGTATAAACATGTATAATTAGGAAAAAGGGACAACTGAAAATCATAAACTAACAAAGAACCAATCTTAGAATCTTCAACATTTGAATTTGGATTTAGATCCATGCCTAAGTATTTTAGCAAGTGAAATAAGTGTGCATTACTATGTATTTGTAGGATAAATTTAGTAGGTTAATTTATGGTTTAAATTTTAAAACTCATGATTTTCCCACCCTTTTAAATTAGGAAATTATCCTATATAATGATAAATGGATGGGCATAGTGCTTTTTTTATTCATCTTTAATTGTTTTAATCCTACATATATTGTAGTATATGGATATGATAGTAAAAATGTTGCTGGTTCAATTTGTTAGGTTGTTGCATTCTTTGACAAGGTGTCCGGGTTTTAGACTTACGAGGGGTGCTTTTTATTTGCATTATTCCTGTTTTTTGACATTGCCATAAATTTCTCTGTAAGTCAATTAAGTAAACCAATAAGCAAATATTGAATGACACATGGCGTTAGAAGTGTAAGATGGTATCCGGAGTCCTTGCTTACGAATCAGAACTCACCAATCAAAACGTGACACGTGTTATTACAAGATATTTAGCAACGCCTCACTTCTATAAGAAAAAAAAAAGTTACGAATTTATAATAGAGTCTATTTTGTTACAATCTTTGTCCAGATAGCAAATTCTTCTCTCTAAATACTAAACGTGGTAAATAAATATCATTTAACATTCTAATTTATAGAAAACAAAATTATTCTATATATTGATTTGTGGGTGCTTATGAATAGTGTTTTTTTCCTTACTTTACTGCTTTAAATGGTATTTATACAATATGTTATGGATATGATAACAAAATTATTTCCAGACTAGTTGGTTAACCTGCTTTCCTTTTACTTTTGAATATCAAGAATGCAACAAACAACACAACCAATCCAAACCATCTGATCCAAACCAAAGCCTGCACAAGCCCACTTAAAGCCTAAGCCCAACAGCGCCCAGGCCCTTTTTCACGCGGCCCAAAAAACAGCAGCCCTTTTTCCTACTACAGCCCTTCTCCCACACCTCAATTCACCTGACCCCACCCACGCCCCCCTTCACCAACAACACAAAACATCATGGTCTTGACTAGCAAGAATAGTAGCGATAGTTTTGCCAGCACACTCCCCCAAAACCCGTACACCTACCATATTTATTAGCTTTCACACACTATTGTTGCCTCCCCTTTTGTGTGTCATCAAGTTTGTTTTTATTATTATTATTATTATTATTATTATTATTATTATTATTATTATTATTATTATTATTATTATTATTATTATTATTATTATTATTATATTAAAACTCCCGTATCACCCTCCATAAACCTACACACTCTCACACACACTTTTAGAGAGAGGTTTGATAGAAGATAGAGAGATAGAGAGAGCACGAAGAGGAAGTCGGAAGAGAGTGACGGAGAGTCGGATGGTCTCCAGCCATCGTTGACAGAGGAAGTCACGCTACACACACTCGCATACACACTTGAGGATTTCTTGGAAAAAATTGTCGTGTCTTTCTCTGATTTTTTATAAAAGATATTCTTGTGATTATCCTTATTCAATAATGTTGTTAAAAATAATTCGCTTTAACATAAGTTTTTGTGATGCATGACAATATATTTGTGTTTTAACGGTCAAGGAACCTAGAAAGGCGCGCAACGCGCGCCAGAGGACCCACTAGTTTTGTAAAATCTTCATTATGTAAAACTAACTTGTTAAAAAGAACCCCTTCAAATTAAGGAGTTTTGTTGTTATTAACTTAGATGATAATATCACATGGATTTATAATATGCGTTACGTGTTTTTTGCTAAGTTAATGCAACCAAGGTTTTTAAAAGAAATTTACCTACAATTAATATCTAATATGCATTTTTACATTTTCTAAACTTAATTATTTTAAAGTTTTATATATTTAGCTAATTATGTACATTTAAATGTTTAATGCGATTTCTTTTTGTTAATTATATTTATGTGTATACCTATTAATATATGCATGCATACCCATATACATATGCACATACGACTAATGTTAATTACTTAAACAGGATACTACAATTGAAGCTATTTGTAGCAAATATGATAAAGAATTCTAAAAGTTCAGGCGTGTGTTGCAGTACTATTACCGCGTGACAAATTATTTGTCTGCCAAAGCAAGGATGAACCATAACGTTTAACAACATTATCATATTTTAAGAATTACCAGAGCCAGTTTATAGATTTCGAGTGCCCTAATTAGTTTTTTGAATCGTTGCATTTGATTGATGTGAATTTTCATTATTGGGCGGAACAATATTTAGAACCAAATTCAATTTTATGATTTTGAGTTTTAATTTGTTCATGAAATGGTATTATGATTCAACATCCATTAACAATAAACATGCCTAAGTTCTTTAATTGTGTCCAAATTATGTTGATTTGTAATCCAAATTTCATCCACAATTATTGTTTTTAATTTAATGTCTATCGAAGTTTTATAATATTTTATCCTGAAACAACGTGTTAGCTGCTTTTTGTTTACTTTTACATTAATTAGGCCCATAAGCGAAAGGAACATTCATAAACTATTCGTGAACAATATGTTTACCTCATTAGATTACAGAACGAAAAATATCGTTCTAAGATAAAATGTCAAATGAGAGTACATTGGCCTTGATCAAAATAGCCATGGATGTAGTGGTTGCTGTTGGGCTGCTTCAACTGGCGCCTAAAAACATCACTCCACGCGTTACAAGAGCTTTCGGTTTCACCACCTCACTCATATCATGTTATCAGGTACATTCATAACTCCATTCACATATTAATAATGAGTCTGGGCATCTGTAGCAAGTCACAAATTAGTTACAAACTTATAGTGACATTTGATTTGCATTTTGCAGTTGCTTCCATCAGCATCCAAATCGAAAACACCTTGAAGCCGATGATGGCGGTTGGTACACAATCTAGATCTCGATAGCGTTAAATAATTTTCAGATATATCGCAGTCACAAACGTTGTTGTGTATGGTATCTTCTTTTTGTGTCAATAATTATGATAATATATGGCGTGTCGCTTTTATTGTATTAATATCCTGTGTACGACTCACTTTTGTAAAAATCATGCTGGTAGTTCAATTTGTGCACTTAGATTATAGGTTGTTTAAGATGTGCATATCAATATTCTTGCAACGCATTCGAATGTGGGTTTAACAGTTAACTCTCAGCAGCCATATTAGTATATAAACATGAAATGCAATAATCACTTGTACATAAGACATTATTTCTTCTGCATTTCAATCCACACATCGATATTGATTATGACAGACATCGAAACGCCGATAAAAATGAGCCGGTCGTCATGGCATTTTCAAATGTTTTTAAAATAAAATAGTTTTAAAGTTATGATAGAATTAAATAAAAAATTATAATTTTGTATAGTAAGGGAGGAAAATGCAATTACAAACTAAAAATTAGGGAATTAAAGTGTAACTAAGATAGGGTATTAAGGTGTAAATAATGTATTAATGACTATTTTACCATGTTATTAATGAAAATAAGTTCTTAACTTTTAGGTATCTTAAACTACCCCTCCATCATGCATTATTATATAGTATAGGTAGATATAGATTATAGATTATAGATAGTATGTAATTAAAACCAAATAATGTCATAGAAAATTTCAATAATTTAAATATATAGGAAAACACATATTTTTAAAACCAACAAAATATGTAAGTAAATGCATTATTTATTTGAAAGATGTTAATATTTTATACACCATATATAGTAATTCCACTTTAAAAACATTTTTCTTATACAAGAATACATGATAATATGCTACGTTTTATATACCATATGCAATTTGACCTACATGCCTGTAAAAAAATGAAAGTAGTGGTTTGACTCATTAACATCTATTATTATACTAATAGTCCTACTCAATATGTTTAAAAATGCCAAATCTGGAGATATTGCCGAGGAGAAGAAATCATTGAGACCTTTTTAAGATCCATACTAAGAGGAGGCTGGAACGGCTCATATGTAATCAACTTGCAAAGAAACATACATATAACTTTTTTCACATGATAAAAGTAATGCAATACAACTGCTAATCAAATGTATCATAAATTTCTATCAGCGGCTTCAGAAAGTGAAATTGGAAGTTAGGTTAGATGAAAATATTCCACATAGGACATCCTAACCTGAGAACTTTACAGACATACACAGATCGGTTTTTTTCTAGGAACCGAACCGGTTTGAAACCAGTTTGTGTTTGGTGCCGGTTCGTGTCTAAACCGGTTTCGATTCAGTTCGGCCCCGGTTTCGCTGATTTGAAAACCGGTTCGGTTTGGTTCGGGTTCGTGAACCAATTCATGTGCACGCTTTTTTTTAAGAAAAGACATGACAAAATATTTTTTTTTCGTAAAGTTTGACTTTTATTGATTCTGAAGGGATAGGGAGCCTAATCTGAAAGGCGTCCCTATCCCCGTACAACAGTAACCCCACGCCAGATCATGGCGCGGGAACACACTCGCGCGGGGTCAAGCAATCAACATGTCTCGCGCGCCAAAGCATACGATAAGCAACATACAACACCTGATACGCGCGTGCTACCACGCGCGGAATCTTCCCTTGGCACCTCTCATATGAAGTACAAGGAACGGCAGAAGGAAGATTCATAAGGATCCATGTCAGAGTACACACCAGCAGGAGAAGGACATGTGGCAGATGGTACAAAAGGTGAACGGCTACACTGTACATACTGTCGTGAATAGTGACCAGCAGGCATTACCTCGCCAACTGTCAGACGTCACATCAGACAGCATGGATAGCCTGAGCACTGTAGCAAGTACGACGTTATTGTGCACCACCAGAAGTCCGCCACGTGTCCGGCTAATACAACGACCACACTATAGCATGACGACATCAACAGTAACAGGTCCTTTCCCGCCATTATCAGAAGAGCCATGGGCTTGGGCCTCAGCCGGGCCTAAACCAATGGCGTTATCCGTGGGCCGCCCCATGCAGCCCACCGTGATCTCTATAAATAAGATCACATATAATCCTTGGAGAGGCATTCAGAAATAACTATCACTACTACATTCATTGTAATCTCCCTTGTTATCAATAATATTCCGGTGTACTTACAGTGGACGTAGGTCGTTAACGACCGAACCACTTAACTTACGTGTTCTCACACACTTCATACACACTTTCACTCACATTAACACTCACTCGGGTTACCACTAAGGTTTGGGTAAAGGATTAATCTGACAGTAACATAGGTATTAACCCCCCGGTGATTAGTCCTAATCTCCGGGATACCTATTGTTTCTTCATTGGCGCCATCCAACGGTTAGAACAGCTCTTTTTCACTCGTCTTTTAACCCACCCATGGCTGAACCCAACCCCAACACCTCCGACGTACACCGAGCCGGAGAAGATGACCTCCGACAGCCGGAGAACCAAACCACACCAAACACTGTTGTCAAACAAACGACTTCGCGGCTTGACAGGTCAGCTGTTGAGATCCGTGACGTCGAGTCAGACGACGATAGCCAAGATCTCGCCGAGGAGGACCCGGACCAATGGCTCCTCCGTCAAAACGCCAAAAGTGCTGCAATCTACCAGCGGAAGCTCCTACAGCAAGCCAAGAAGAAGGGCAAGACACTTGCCTTTGACACACCGGCAAAAGCAAAGTACAAGAAAAAAGACACGGTTGATCACGGTGATGGTCGTAGCGGGGAGCTCGGCGGAAACGACAGAGCTCGGGGCTACGCCAAACCACGTGACGAGCCAGATGGATACGAATCGTCAAGTAGTGACTCAGGCTACAAAGGAAAGAAACACGCTTGTAGATGCGTTTTGCGACTAGTGATTGGATATTAACATATGTTAGGTTGCTGATGGATAGAAGGTGGAAACTAGTGGGCGAAGGTAGATAGCTAGTGGGCGAATGAAGAATGGTTCCTGATCAAGATACACATTCGTACCATAAAGTGGGTGAATGTGGAAGAATTCCACATTCGACCACAGTAAAGGGGCGAATGTGCAGACTCTATATATAGATTTTGTGTATTTGTGAATGGAGGAGAGTTATTAGTTGTGTGTGTTTTGAGGTCAGGTTCCAGGTTAGATTGAAAGTGTCTGTAATTGATCTAGATTAACCGTATTGTCATTGTAATCAAGTTTATGCAAAAGTTAATCTATGAAAAGCTTTGAAAATGATATTGATTATGTTTTGATTTGAGTTTCTATCAGTTTGTTCAAAGCGAGGGTTTCCGCACCTGGTTTTGTAACTTTTATGATCAAATAATCCTGTTTTAGTCAAAATCTTTTGCTTACAAAGTGGTATCAGAGCTATACGGATCATACAACAACAAATTTGATAAACTCAGAGCTGATTTGGACATAATTTTGATCAAAATACATCTGTTTTTGCATAAAAATGGTTTTTGAGTGTTTTTGATTGATTTGAAGTTGATTTTGTGGTTAAAATTCAAAATTCTAAGAATTAAAGTTGCTCCAAATCAATTCCGAATCATAACCTGATTAAGATCATTCAAATCCACAAACTTTTGAAAATCAGAGATCAAAATAACCGTTTTTCAAAGTGTAACCGTTTTTCAAAACATGAAATGGGCGAACCTGGAACTAAGTGGTTGAACCTGACTTGTTTTGGGCGAACGTGAGTGGTTTTTGGTCGAATCTGAGTCTTTTCTGGGCGAACCTGGAAAGTTTTTGTTTGAATTTTTCACTTTCGGGTCACATTTTCACATCAGATTGTTCGGGCTGGCGAACCTAGAATTATACTGGTCGAATCTAGAATATTTCTGGGCGAACGTGGATTTGTGTTAGTGTGTTTTACATTTTGGTGAAGTTTTACATTCGGGTGATACTGTTTGGGCGAACCTACATCAGAAGGGACGAAAGTGAGCATTTTGGGCGAACCTAGGACTATAGTTTGGAAAATTGTCTAAGTGTTGAATTTTTCGAAGATAGTGATCATGTGGAATTTTCCGACTACTCCGAGACCAGCAACGACACAACCACAACAGCAAGTGATGGACCCATGGACGGTGGCAGCACAAAAGACGAGCACACAGTCTTCGCAACCGATTAACTACATGGCGATGACGAGCTCGATGCCTCAAAGCGTAGCACCTCCAGCACCACAACCTGATTACTGGGGAGTAGCAGCAGCGGTGGTAAACACTCAAACTACAAATGCTATTTCCACATTGATTAATGATTTGTCTTCAGGTAGCGGGAATCGGCCACCGAAGCTCATGGAGATACAAGAATACAATCAGTGGCAGAACAAGTTCAAGATTCACTTGGAAGGCATGGGAGTGGAGGGAGCAGAGGCATGGAGTATGATTGCTAAAGGTTACACAGCACCAGTTTTGGAGAATACAGGTGAACCAGTTCCATTGGAGAGCATGACTGAGGAAGAGAAAAAGAAATTTGCTGTGGAAAAGAAAGCCTTTTCCCAATTGACTCAGGCAATCACAAATGATCTATTGCATCAATTTGGGACTTGTACAACGTCTAAGCAATTGTGGGATGTGCTTAAGAGAAGGCATGATGGGAATGAGAAAACTAGAAGTTTGAGGATGGATGAATTGAGAAAGGAGTTTGAGAATTTTTCTTATATTGGAAATGAAACTTTAAAAGAATTAACTCCTAGATATAGTCATTTGCTAACTGAATTGTCAAGTTATGGTATACAGATTCCTATGAAGAATTTGGTGGATAAGTTTGCAGATGCTCTACCACCTTACTGGGATCAGCATGTGGAAGTTCTCAGGGAGAAGGATGCATATCAATACTGGACTATTCAAGAGTTCATACAGAAGCTGGAAAACAAAGAAATGGAAGAGAAGAGGAAAGCTAGAAGAGCATAGGTTCCTCAGAATCCTAGCTTATACTTTGGAGGCACTTCAGTTCCTGTGAGTAACTCAAGTTCAGGAGGGATAGTTGCACCACATGTTGCTTGCATTTCCAATGTTATGGAATCACCAAAACCTACCATCAATTACATGGCACAAACTTCATCCTACTCACAACCATCATACACACAACCACCACCACAACAACAATACAACAATTCCTACATTTCACCATTCTCCCCAATGCAACAAGCATCTTTCTATACTGCTAGCCAATCACAACAACCAATGAACCAAGTTACTTGTGAGCGAAAGATTTTATCTAAAACAGGATTATACGATCATACAAGTCACAAAACCAGGTGCGGAAACCCTAGTTCTGAACAAATTGATAAAACACAATTCACAACACAATCAAGATCATTTTCAACATCATTTCATAGATTAACTTCTTTCAAATAAGCTTTTACAATCAGTTTATGTTAATCTAGAACACACACACAATATCTCAAAACACCTCTGAACCTGACCTATCACAGACACAAAATGACAACTCTATTACATAATCAAAATCACAAAAACTATTTATAGACACTTCACGTTCGCCCCTTTGCATTGGTCGAACGTAGGCTTTTTCCACATTCGCCCATTGTAAATGGTCGAATGTGTCTTCTGTTCAGTTTCAGTCTTCCTTCGCCCGTTATCAAACTACCTTCGCCCATTCTTATCTACATTCGCCCCATATATCTACCTTCGGCCAATCACTAACACATGTTAATTATGTTTATCCAATCCTTAGTCGCAAAACGCATCAACATTACTCAACCTAATCAACAACAAGTGGTTTTGGAGACTTCTAACTTGGGCAATGTGACAGTGGAAGTTGCTCAACAACATATTGCATTAGTCTCAGCAATGGTTTCATCTTACAACGGACTAGTTGCTAGTCAAATTGGGAATAACAACTTAACCAATGAAGACTATGCACAGATCGACAAGGAAGAGATGGAACTCATTGATATCCAATGGGCTTTTGCAAGCATCATGAGAAGAGCAACGGAGTTTATTGAAAAGACAGGTAGAACAGATTTGGGAACTTCTCCTAACACAACCTACGGGTTCAACAAGGAGAAAGTTACTTGTTTTAACTGTGGAGAAAAAGGTCACTTTAAACGTGAATGCACCCAGCCACCAAAACAAGGTAATAGAAACCCATTCAATGCAAGCTACCAGAATCGTCAACAACAAAACCAAAACCGAGTTTCTTACCAAAACAACAACAATTACCAAAACCGTCAAAATAACTCTAACAACAACCAAAACAGACAACCTAACACATCAAACCAGATCCAAAACCAATCTCCTAACAACACTAACCGAACAGTTATACCGATCACTACACCGAATGAGACACAACAGAACACGAGTCAGAATCAAGCATTGGTGACTCAACAAGATGTAAGGTTTGATTGGTCGGGATTGCAAATAGGAGTGGAGGAAATTACTACTGGTGGCAATGTGGCTTGCGTTGCTTGCAAGGTTGATATTGAAGAGTTGGTGACGGTGGATGAAAAGAAAGAAACTGAGTGTGGAAGTGATGAGTCTGAGGCTGAAATGGATGTGGATGTGAGCGTTGGATTTTAGCTAAAACAGGATTATACGATCATACAAGTCACAAAACTAGGTGCGGAAACCCTAGATCTGAACAAATTGATAAAACACAAATCACGACACAATCAAGATCATTTTCAATAACATTTCATAGATTAACTTTCATTCAAAAAAACATTTACAATGAGTTTATGTTAATCTAGATCACACAGATAATCTCTCAAAAACACCTATGAACCTGATCTGAACCTGGACACAAATGACAACACTCTTAGATTATCAAAAACACAAAATCTATATATAGGCACTGCACATTCGCCCCTTACAACTGGTCGAATGTGAGTGTTTTCCACATTCGCCCACTACAAGTGGTCGAATGTGTCTTCTGATCTTGTCCATTCTTCCTTCGCCCACTTCAGATCTACCTTCGCCCCATAATATCTACATTCGCCCATACTGATTCACCTTCGGCCATCACTAACATATGTTAATTATTGTATATCCAATCCTTAGTCGCAAAACACATCAACAAACTCCCCCTCGACTATTGATTGGATAGTTTTCTCTGATAGTCCATCGTCTTGTTCATCAGTTTGATTCTGAGCTGCTTCTTCTGCTCAGAAGTCATTGGCGGCTCGAGTGTTTTCTTCACAGGCTTAGACACATTGGCCATCTTCACAGTCTTGCCAAGTTTACCCTCCAAGTTGCTTCCTGCATTTATATCATACGCAAAACACACTCCAACAACTTGAGTATACTTTCTCGCTTGAGCAAAGTCATTGGGTTCATAGTAGATCGGATTGTAGAATAACATGATGATGTCTTCGAATGTGCAATTAATCAGCCACATAGGATCAAATACATGAACATGCTTGTATTTATCCTTTCCATCTCTCAACACGATCACCGCTTCTGCCTTCCTCCAATCATAATACCAAAAGATGAAATCAGCACTGAAATGCTGTGGCATTGGCATCAACGGTATCTTTCTCATCACATTGGTTGCTTTATAGATCAAAGTAACACGCTTCATATTGGTTTGAGGATCAATATCCCTATGAACTTTTCTACGGGGATATTGAGGCTTGAACCTGTTCCATCTCGTACGACTTTCCCAAACCAATTTGTCTGCGCACCAACCGACATGTGATCCATTTACCTCGGCACCTGACATTGGGAATCTGCATAAGTCTCTCACCGCCCAGTACGGTAGAGTAAGCAAGTCACAGAATCTGTTGAAGTACAGAATTCCGGTTTCCCATTTTGCAGCAATACACTTCAGTCTGCCTAAGTAAGTCCACCCGAGAGCTCTGCCTTTGAACTTGGCATTATGAAATCGATAAAAGTTACCTTGAGCTTCAGGCTTTGGTCGGTTCTCATCCATTTCCTTCAACTTCTTCATATAATTCTTCAACTCATCAGACTGGTTAGAAGAATCTTTCTTTTCAGTACCAAACACCTTTTCAACAAACTCTTCACTTCTTTTCTTTGCTTTCTGTTTCGCTGACTTATTTGGTATCTCAGTGAAGTCAGGAAATACTTCATTCTCATCTTCTTGTCTGAAATACTGGGGAAACTCTTCATGAGTTATATCTTCTATTTCAACTTCATTGTTCTCTGGAGTATGCACATCATCTAAATGACTTCCCATATCCTTTTCAGGAATATCAGGAATCGATTCATCCATCATAAACTCCTCAAACGTCTTTCCTACCCTCTGTGCAAGACCATCTAAAATTTCTTTTGCCACAGATGCAGGTAATTCCCCTTCTTCAAGATCTGGATCTTCATATTCCAACTCATATCTCAAATCATCAGTCTGGAATATTTCAGCGAAGCATCCTGTGAACTCAATGGTCCACTCTCTCTTTTCCAACATATTCTTATATATCTGTTTAGCATCATCAGACAGAGATCTCACCTTCTCGTTCCTGAAAATACTTTCATCCGAATCAACATTCCCACCTTTCTTCTTGGAACTCGATTCTCCAGTATCTTTCTTCTTCTGTGGTGTTCTCTTCTCATAACTAAATCTAGAAGTATCATCTCCTCCATCATGATCACTTCCACTGCTAAACTCATCACCTTGCTTTTTCCCTGTACCTTCAGCAACATCATCATCATCATCATTATTGTCATCATCATCATCATTGTCATCATCACTTTTATCCGATCCATCATCATCATCTTCTTTCTCAGATTCAGAATACTCATAATCAACTTTCTGTTCATCTTCTTCTTCTTCTTCTTCACCCTCTTTCAACTGAGGTGCTCTGCTATAAAGCTCTTCAATCAAACCACAAAGACGTTTGTTTTCCTTCTTTAATTCTTTGTTATCTGCCTTAATCAGTTTGATTTTGCTCTTGTTTCTTTCACACTTCCTTTCAAGCTTCTCATTCTTTGCTTCAATCAACTTAATCTTATCATTTATATCATCCTGATTAGATTTCGAAGCAACCACAATCTGGAGCATCTTCTCCTCATTCTGCTTGAACTTAGTAATCTCAGCTTGTTGAGCAACCAACATTTTCATCATGTCCTCCATCTTCTTATTAACTTGTTTCATGACATCATCATCCACAGTCACTTTCTTTGACTTTGATCTGGATGGCTCAACTTCAACAACTTTCTCTTTCTGAGGCTTTCTAAACATATCGAGCACTTTATCCATATCGATATTGAACTGATCGATTGGTAAAGTCTCTGCCTCTTTCGCTTTCTTCTGCTTCTTGGCAACTGGTGAAGATAGCTTAGATGGTGTTCCAGCATCAGGTAATCTCTTTCCCTTTAACAACTGAGCCAACTCTTTCTCTCTCAGTTCTTTTACACTTGATTTCTTTGCCATAGTCTTTTGTTTCTTTGTCTTCTTGGGCAAATTCACAACTACAGTTTCTCCAACACTCAGTTCAGCTAGGTCAACACCTAAACCTTCATCTTCAACTGATTTCTTTCTTCTCTCAGCTTCTTCTATCGACTGGTTCAAGGATTCAGACTCACCAACCATAGTGGCCTTACGTTTGGTGGTCCTTACATTCTCATCATCAGAATCCCACTGCTCATCAACTTCAGTCTCTTCTGAATCTACAGACTCTTCATCCACCAAACCCGATCCGTTCTTCGCCGTCGATTTCTTTCTAGCCACTTGTTGTTTAGTGCTTCCCTGATCTATAGCCTTTCCCTTGCCCTTCCCTTTGGCTCCAGGATTGACTACTTGACGTTTCCGCTTAGTGCTTGAATCAACATACACTAAGGGATCATCGTTATCCGAGTCACTATCATCATGTCTTGCTTTGTTCTTGCCAGGATCAGTGTAATCCGGACGAGCCAAAGCACCAAATAATCTCCTGTTAGGTGGCTTCTCACTATCAGGCACACCTTTGTAACCTTTCATCCTCATCAAGGTTCTAATATTCATGTGATCTTGACCTAGGATCATAGTCGGATCCTTTTTCAGCATAGGATACTTGTAGTCAAAGATCATCATCAAAAACCTCGGATACAACATGAACTTCTTATTCTTCATTCCCTTCAACATCTCCAGCATATGATCAAGAATCATCCCAGAAACATTAAATGGTTTGTTGAGTGTCAACGCAACCATTAATGAACTCAAACTCCTTCTCATCACGTCATAACCACCACTCACACATCCAAAGACATGAATAAGAACATGAGCAAAATACTTGTACTGCACTCCCAGCTTCCCCTTATACATAGATCCGTCAGTGATTGGACCTTTGTATTTCATTCTTAAGAAGCACGCCTTCTGTTCAGTCCACGACAACTCCCTGGGATCTTCACTATCTTCAAATTTAATCTGTAAAGCCTCCCGAATATCAGCTTCAGTTAAGAACATATCCATCTCCTGAATCTTGCTCTTGATGATCGTCTGATTCTCCCAGTAATCATACTTCGCATTCTGATAAAAATCTTCTATGATGTCTTTATATATAATGGTTGGTGTGGCTAAGGCATGAACAATCCTGCTCCTCTTCAGAAACTCTATAATCCCTGTAAACTCCGTGTTCTTCTCAACGTCACCTAGATAAGCGCAACAGTTGTGCGATCGTTCAAAAGGCCAACTGCTAGGAACAGATGTTTCAGCTACTGGTACTGGATCTTGAACTGTGATCTCAGCTGGAGTTTCAACATTCACTGCTGGTGATTCAATATTCTCGGGTTGTTCAGCCATCTGCACATGAAAATCAATAAAAACACGTCAAAACACAAAAACGACAAATTATAAAAAATTTTGGTCAAAACTAATCTGCACATTCGCCCATTTTAAAATGGCCGAATGTGAGAATATGTGGTCGAATGTAAAAATATATGGACGAAAGTAAACATGATCTTGATTAGAAGTCACATTCGTCCATTTTGTTGTACATTCGCCCAAACAGTTTCACCTTCGTCCGTTTATCACACCCGAATGTGAAATGGTTTACCCCCAAAATTTAAATTTTTGCCATTGTTTGTTTTAACTTGTAATTTTGATCCTAAAACGTACTAACATGTCCGACTAACACTCGTTTATTACCAATTTTGTCAAATAATCAGTTTTCATTGGTTTTAAAGTGGAATTAGGGTTCATCTGTGTTTAATCGATCAAACTAACATCTAGATGTGTTATTATCCTAATTCCTTCCACATTCTCCCCCTAAAACCTATGATAACTGATCGGAAATCAAAAACAAACATCAATCAACATTAAAAACCCCAAAACTTGAAACCCTAGGTCGTGTTCATAAAACGATGATTCAGGACTGTTAACATCTCCAATACCTGCAAATTTAGTCTCAAAAAGATCAGGAATGGATAAGGAATGAAATGCACAATCACAGGAAATATCAGCAACAAGGTCTGGTTATGATGAAATTTTGAAAAAATTTTCTGAATGAGAAGTCGAAGGTGAAAAGGTTATTTATAGGAGTCCACGTTCGACCGTTTGAGGTGGACGAATGTGAGTTAAATCCACATTCGCCCCAAGAAAAATGACACGAATGTAGAATCATTCCACCTTCGCCCCTATTTAAAGACCCGAAGGTGAAACTTGTACCCGGAAGTGGAAAATACACTCGGAAGTGAAAATGTCCACATTCGCCCTTTTTCACAACGGTCGAAGGTGATGATTTTTCCACATTCGACCCGTTTAAGGGGCGAATGTGAAATGGAAAAATCTGAAAATTTCGCCAAATCACGAATTCGAATCCCGTTCAACATTTTTCAATCCGTTAAACTTCCAAGACTCAAATTTTCACATTTTGAATGTTACAAAGACCAGATGGTGTTCTCAAATCTCAGAAATTGACCATCAAGCATCCCCGGATATCAAAAATAAAGCAGAAATGCAAATGTTTTTGGATTTTCTGAAATTTTTATCAAAACCCACCTAAAATCTTTTTGGATTTTGTATCTTTTTGACAATAAAAGTAAAATGCGACAATATAAAATGCATCAAAGTAAATTAAAACAGTAAACATTTTGTGATTTCCGGTAAGAGGATCATATCAGTTTTCTGAGAAATCTGAACACAGCGTTGATCTGTTTCAATATTATCATTAGAAACAATATGTGACACGGCAATTGCTGATATTGTTGTCCACATAAGCTCACATGCAGACAATTACGCAATGCTTTAAAATGATACTAATTAGATGTATTAGACTAACACATTGTGGTTCCCACACACACGACATACTCCCGTATCAAGAAGTAATTTGCACAAAGACTCATTGTAAAGCGTGATTATGCTTTCGTTGTCTGTAATTGTACAAGATATAATGCATAGAGGTATACAGGTCAGCAAATTAATGCAGCAAAGTAACATATGCACCATACCAGGTTGAGGACTGATATTAATCATGATTTGCATCAATGATCAATACGATATTATAGATAATCTTTGATCATCATATAACATGGAAAGTTCCTCAATTCGGTAACTTTAGGATTTGGCATAAAGCTCTTTTATAAAGACATCCTGTCTGATCTAGGTCCGTAATGACTTACAGCAGAAGATCAGATAGGCTATCCCCAGACAACTAATAACATAACGACCCTAAACCTCCGAGTTTTGTACAAACACCCTATCAAACGAAATTACGGTACTAAGACCATATGTCCATGAGGTGTTCATCCACAAACGCGTAGTTTGTTATGTTTGTATCACTAATGCACGCAATATATAGTCTACGAAGCCTATCAGCATATCACACGTAATCAACATACGTTTCATAAAACTATACAATTCTTTAGCCTGTGTCAGATCCTCACTGATGTACTATCATTTCCTCTTTTTATCCAGGAAATCATTTTGGGTTTTTCTAATTTTTAGGTATTTTGAAAATTTTTCAATGTTTTTGGTTTTTCTGATAAAATGACTCCCCCTAAAATAAAGAACATATTTTTGGGTTTTTAATTTTTCTGAAAAACAAAACAAAAATTTGAAAGAAACAATCCACTTGAAAGCATCAACTTCTTTGAGGATTAAACAACCCCTTCGAAAGCATCAACTTCTTTGAGGATTATGATAGTAAAGAGAAATTCCCAATTAGCAAAGATTTAAAACTAAAACTAAAAACTAAAAATGATAAACCGAGGAGCCGATTAGTCCTGTTTTTCCTTGATATTGTTTACTTTCAAAAGATATTCAAAGCGGGATCTGTCAAAAGCTTTTGTAAACAAATCTGCACGTTGGTAGTCAGTATGGATTTTGACCATGTCAATCAATTCCTTAGCATAACAATCACGGATAAAATGATATTTAATCCGGATATGTTTAGCTTTAGAATGATTTTCAGTATTTTTAGTTAATGCAATTGCGGCTTCGTTGTCACAGTGTATAGGGGTTTTAAGAAACTGCAAACCGTAATCGACCATCTGTTGTTGGATCCAGAGCACTTGCGAACAACAACTCGAGGCTGAAATGTACTCGGCTTCACATGTAGACAGTGCGACGGAAGTCTGTTTCTTGCATTGCCAGGTAATTAACCTGCTCCCTAAAAACTGGCAACCGGCTGTTGTTGATTTGCTGTCTTTGTCACAGCCGCCCCAATCTGCATCACTAAAAGCAATAAAATCAAAATCATCATCATTAGGGTACCAAAGTCCTTTTGATGGACAACCCTTCAGATATCGAAGGATACGCTTGACCGCCGTCAGATGACTTTGTTTCGGCTTCGATTGATAGCGAGCACAGAGACACGTTGCATACATAATATCTGGTCGAGACGCTGTCAAATACATCAGAGATCCGATGATTGCTCTGTATGTAAATGGATCTGTCAGCTCCCCCTTAGCGTCCACTCCAATCCCGTGATTGGGTTGAATCGGGGTATCCATCGGCTTAGAGTCCTCCATCTGGAATCGGCTCAAGATGTCGGCTACATATTTCGTCTGGTGAATGAAGATCCCGTCTGGTCTTTGATCCACCTGTAAGCCGAGGAAAAACTGCATTTCCCCCATAGCGCTCATTTCAAACTTCTCCTGCATAACAGTTTCAAATTCCCTGCACAAGAGTTCGTTAGTTGAACCAAATATAATATCATCAACGTAAATCTGTACTAGAAGCAAGTCATCTCCCGTCTTCTTCGTAAAGAGGGTGCAATCGACGAGGCCGCGCTTGAATCCTTTGGAGATGAGGTATGTACTTAGCTCCTCGTACCACTGTCTTGGAGCCTGGTGCAGACCATATAAAGCTTTGTTTAGCACGTAGACCTTGTCCCGGTGGATTGGGTCCTCAAAGCCTGGTGGCTGTCCGACATAAACCTCCTCCTTGACTTTACCGTACAAAAATGCGCTTTTGACGTCCATTTGATAGACTTTGAATTTCTTATACGAAGCAAACGCAAGGAACATCCGAATAGCTTCGATTCGTGCTACTGGTGCATAGATTTCGTTGTAATCAATTCCTTCGATTTGATGGAAACCCTGCACAACCAATCTGGCTTTGTTCCGAACAATAACTCCATGATCATCCTTTTTGCACTTAAACACCCACTTAGTGCCTATTTTCTTTCTTCCCGGCGGCAAATCTGTGAGCGTCCAGACTCCCAATTTCTGGAATTGCAATAACTCCTCCTGCATTGCCTCAACCCAGGCATCTTCATTCAAAGCGTCTTTGTATGTCCTTGGCTCTACCTGCGACACATAACATGCAAACGACCAATCATTTTGGCTACCAGATTTCTGAATTTTGGCATACAATGCTAAAGCACCAAAACTCTCTGGCGAATTAACGCTTTTAAGCTGCCCTCTGGTCATCACTCCACTACCAGGATCTCCGATAACTTGCTCCAGCGGGTGAATACGATGAATCCGAGATTCCGGATTAACAGGTACAATCACTCCCATCTTTGCAGTCAAGTTCTCTACAGCATCCTGATCATGACCCGTGTTAGATGATGAAGCAACATCTGGATTTGGAGTTGGGTTCACAGTTTGCTCTTCTAAGTCTTCTGCATTTTCAAGAACGGCTTCTTCAAATTGTTCATCTTCAGATTCTGAAGTGTCTAATGAAGTTGAAGCTTCTTGAAACATCTCTTCTTCTTGTGTAGGAGCACTGGTATCATTAGAAGCTGGTGGGGGGTTTACGGTGATTGGACGCATCAGCGGTGAAGTTGCCGCGTTTTCACACTCGTAAAGTAATCTGATAACAGCTTCTTCAACCAGGCTATCTAGATTGAATGATTCAAAGAAATCTTTGTAATCAAACATCCAATCAGGGCCCGTGCCTTGCAAATTTTGTGTGTATCGTTGAACTTCCACATTAGCCCAATCCTCCACTTGACGAGTTCTCTTGTTGAATACCCGTTTGAGCGGGGTTGCATATCCAACAAAATATCCCTCCTCAGCTTTAGGACTAAACTTCTCACTTGGATTCAACATCGTACATGGCGCCCCAAATGGTTCTAGATACTCTAAATTAGGCTTTCGTCGGTGTAACAGCTCATAAGATGTTTTTCCAAACTTCTTCACTGTTAGAACCCGATTTAACGTATAATTTGCTGCATAAATCGCCTCATTCCAGAACATTACCGGAAGATTTGATTCAGCGAGCATTGTTCTAGCAGCCTCAATCAGAGTCCTATTCTTTCTTTCAGCAACACCGTTCTGTTGCGGGGTATACGGAGCCGAATATTCATGATGAATCCCTTTGCTTTCACAAAGTTCATCCATCTTTGCATTTTTGAACTCCGTCCCGTTGTCACTCCTGATCCTTTTTATCTTCAAATTGTAGATATTCTCCAGTCGAGTGAACAGAACTTGTAAATTGGTAAAGGTGTCGCTCTTGTTCTTCAAACACATCACCCATGAAAATCGTGAATAGTCATCAGTGACGACTAAACAATAAAGCTCTCCAAGATGACTTTTGCGTTTGACCGGTCCAAAAAGGTCCATGTGCAATCGCTCAAGCGGCATCTCAACAGAGTTAACTTTCTTCACTTTATGGGACTGTTTGTGTTGTTTGCCTTTCATGCAGCTTACACACTTGTCGTTCAGATGGAAATGTTTCACGTTTACTCCATCGACAAGTCCATTTCTCACTAACTGATTCATTTTCCTCAGATGAATGTGCCCCATTCTGCGGTGCCACATTATCGATTCTTTTTCGGTCGCCTTGGATAGAAAGCATGTTATCTGTCCCTGTGATGTCATTGCCTTGGACATATCAAGAATATAAAGATTGTTGACTCGAGGTGCCATTAACATAACCCACTCCTTTGGAATCTTGAAGCCCGGTTTGAGAATATAGCAGGATTTGTCATCAAAATGCACAGAAAATTGTTTATCGCATATTTGACTGACGCTCAACAGATTATAGTCTATCTGCTTGACATAAGAAATCCGCTCGAAAGTCACAATCCCATTACTCACGCTTCCTTCCATCGTAATATATCCTCCTTTATTACCCGCGAACGCGACATATCCTCCATTAATATTCTTCACATCAAACAGCAACGCCAAATCCCCCGTCATGTGGCCTGAAGCTCCACTATCAACAATCCAGAGACTGCTAATAGGGCCAACTGAAGCTCCCTGCACACAAAAAGTAAATTTTTAGTTCTTTCGGGGGACCCAAGCCTGAGTCTTGGGCCTTTGAACATTTGATTTCAAAGAAACATCCTCAATGACTTTTTCAACAACTTTTTGTTTTGAGTCAACCGTTTTCTGATTTTTCAAAACAGTGTCATTTTTCTCACTCACCTTCGAAGTAGAAGCTCCTGGAGTACCATTAGGTGTCCAAGATTGTTCAGACCTTTTGAGAATACGAATTTGAGATTTTGGTTTCTCAATTGGTTTCTGAACATTGTTACTAAAAGTAACTTTCTTAGCAACCTTATCTGAATGAACAGACTTAGGTCCAACATTTGACTTGACAATAGGTTTTTGTGGAACCTTTTGTCTATCAGTTGTTGTGTTCACCACAGGTTTTCTCCAAGATTGTTCCATTGCAATCCGATTCCTTCGATCATATTGAAATGGACGGTTGTTTCTCATTTGAAAATTGTTTTGATTATAAAAATGTTGTTGTTGAGGAACAGTCCGTCTATGTGGTGGGACATAATGATCAATCGGCTTTTTCATGGAATTCTTAACCTCAACTTCATGTCTTTTATGCCTTACATATGGACACTGAGCAAGTAAATGCCCGCGTTCTCCACATTTAAAGCATTTTCTATATTCCTCAAACACATAATGAGCATTTGGTGAAGCAAATGATCTGACAGGAAATTGATCATTATACTGTTGATTTCTTAAACTCTCAGGAAGTGGTCCTTTCGAGTAAGAAGGCTCATGAAAACCATTCGCTTTATCATTTGGACGAATGAACTCAGTGACATGGATTTTTGGTTCTTGAGGAACTTCTGAAAACAGTTTCTTTAAAATTTCTGGTGGAATTTCATTGGTTCTTTCATGTTTTGGAAACCATATTGTGCTTTCTTGCCAGATTTTATCAAGTTTAGAATAGTTAACATTTTTAATCGGAAATTCCTCATCAGAAATGATTTTATCGGATCCTTCCATCCGATAAAACACTTTAACCGGTTTATCACTTTGTTCATTCAGCTCATTCTTTTTGACCTCATTCTTAACAACATTATCTTTCTTAACATCAACCTTTTCAGACTTTTTATCACGATTAGCATTTGCCATCGGATGAACATGATCAGATGGTGACACTGGTTCAGTAGTAATGATGTGATTTTCTTTTGGAATCTCACATTCATTAACAGATTGATCACTACCAGTATCATCATTTTCTGAGTCTGAACTATCACTCTCAGCATAAACACCCTCATTGTTCAAGCCCAAAATCGGTCTCACATCGGAATATGGATCACCAATACTCGAGGTATTAGATTCCTTTTCCGATGACGAGTCTGATTTTACCGAACTCTCCGGTATAACTTGGTGATAGTTATGGTTTTCAAAAAGAACCGGAGATGGTACAGACTTGTAATTGGTGGTGTTATCATCAATGATATGATCTACGACATAAGCAACATTCTTATAACTTTCCAGCTTTTTGTTCACCTTTTCAGCAAAGCATTTTATGGCTGCCATTTCCAACTTGGTGTTTTCAATTTCATTGATATAGTTATTTATTGCCAATTGTTTCAATGACAAAGTGTTTTTCAAGTCGGAAATGTCCTTTTTATAGCCATCTAATACTTTGTTGAAAGCATTCAACTCTTTGCGAGTAGATTGACAGTTCAAGATAGCACTATCTCGTGAAATTCGGAGTTGTTTATTCTCCTCTGTCAATCTATCACATGTTCCACAATATTTATCACTCATAACATCAGTGCTAGATTCAGAACTTACAGGTTTTGGCGGTTCAGTCATGGCCATCAACGCAAAATGAGCTTCCTTTCCAGTGAAAAACTTGGAATAGTCGATCTTGGTGAAAGCATCATCAGCTATGCACGACTTCCTCGTCATCAAAAAGTCAGCTTCTGCCAGCAACTGGTCAATATCATCATCTAAAGAATCAACACTTGCCTCTGTGTCTGATTCGCTCTCAGAATCTGAATAAACTGATCTACACTCCTCGGGAACATCAGAAACTGAATCAATCACCATTCTAGAACTCTTTTCCTCAGCCTTAACCTCAACAGGTTCACTCTCCACTTCCATCTCAGTCTCAGAATCATCACTTTCACTCTCCTCAGTTTCTTTCTTCTCATCAACTGCCACCGACTCTTCCATATCAACCTGATAAGCAACACAAGCCACATTCCCACCAGTAGTCACTTCCTCAACTCCTATTTGCATACCCGACCAGTCAAACCTCTCATCCTGTTGAGTCACCAAAGCTTGGTTCTGACTCGCATTTTGTTGTGTCTCATTGGGTGTAGTGATAGGTACAACTGTTCGGTTTGTGTGATTAGGAGATTGGTTTTGAATCTGGTGTTGAGTGTTTGATTGTCTGTTTTGGTTGTTAAAGTTTCGGTTTTGGTAGTTGTTGTTATTTTGGTAAGAAACTTGGTTTTGTTGACGGTTCTGGTAATTTGCATTGAAAGGGTTTCGATTACCTTGTTTAGGTGGCTGGGTGCATTCCCTTTTGAAGTGTCCTTTTTCTCCACAATTAAAACACGTAACCTTCTCCTTGTTGAAACCATAGGTTGTGTTGGGAGAAGTTGCCAAATCAGTTCTTCCAGTTTTCTCGATGAACTCTGTTGCTCTTCTCATTATACTCGCAAAAGCCCATTGAATGTCAATGAGTTCCATCTCTTCCTTGTCTATCTGTGCGTAGTCTTCGTTGGTTAAGTTGTTGTTCCCAATCTGACTAGCAACCAACCCATTGTAGGATGAAACCATTGCTGAGACTAATGCAATGTGTTGCTGAGCAACTTCCACAGTCACATTTCCCAAGTTAGATGTATCTAAAACCACCGGTTGTTGTTTATGTTGAGTAACTTGGTTTAATGGTTGTTGTGTTTGGTTAGCGGTGTAAAAACTTGCTTGTTGCATTGGAGAGATTGGTGAAATGTAGGAACTATATTGAGGTGGTGTGTATGATGGTTGTGAGTAGGAATTGTATTGTGGTGGTGTGTAGTTGGTGGTTGGTTTTGATGAATCCATGACATTGGAAATACATGCAACATGTGGTGCAACGCTTCCAGAGCTCGAGTTTCCAGCTGGAACTGAAGTACCTCCAAAATACAGACTGGGATTCTGAGGAATCTGTGACCTTCTAGCTTTCCTCCTATCCTCCAACTCTTTGTTCTCCAGCTTTTCAATAAACTCTGAAATGGTCCAGAATTGATAAGCATCCTTCTCTCTCAGTACCTCCACATGCTGATCCCATTGTGGTGGTAAAGCATCTGCAAACTTATCCACCTGCTTAGTCATTGGAATCTGTACACCATAACTAGACAATTCAGACAACAAATGCATATATCTCGGAGTTAGTTCTTTCAAAGTTTCATTATTAATGAAAGAAAAATTCTCAAACTCCTTGACTAATTCCTCCATTCTCAGACTCCTGGTCTTCTCGTTACCATCATGCTTCCTCTTCAGCTTATCCCAAAGCTGCTTTGACGTGGTACATGTCCCAAACTGATGCAACAGGTCACTTGTGATTGCCTGTGTCAGTTGAGAGAACGCCTTCTTCTCTACCACATATTTCTTCTTTTCGTCCTCAGTCAAGCTTTCCAGAGGAATCATCTAACCTGTGTTCTCCAGAATCGGTGCTGTGTATCCTTTGACAATCATGCTCCATGCCTCTGCTCCTTCAACTCCCATGCCTTCCAGATGGATCTTGAACATGGTGTGCCACTGGTTATACTCTTGCATATCCATGAGCTTCGGTGGCCGAGTTCCACTACCTGTAGACAAATCCTTAAACAAAGTAGAAATAGCATTAGTGGTTTGAGTATTTACCGCCGCTGCAGCTACTCCCCAGTAATCAGATTGTAGTGCCGGATGTGCTACACTTTGAGGCATCGTGCTCGTTGTTGTCATGTAGTTAAGTGGTTGTGAGGATTGCGTGTTCGTCTTTTGCGCTGCCACTGTCCATGGGTCCATTGTCTGCTGTTGTGGTTGTGTTGTTGCTGATCCCGGAGTAGTTTGAAAACGCCACATGATCTCAATCTGAAAATCTCAACACTTAGAAAAATTTTTCAGCAAAAATCCTAGGTTCGCCCGAAATTCAGTAGATTCGTCCAAATACTTCTACTTTCGTCCAAAATTTCTCACTCTCGTCCCTTTTTACTCTACGTTCGACCACACAGTAACACCCGAAGGTAGCTTTGTCCAGAATGTAAATCAAACTAACACACTTTCCACTTTCGCCCAAAAAGAAAACGGTCGAAGGTGGAAATTTCTACCCGAAAGTGAAAGATTTCAACAAGAATTTTCAGGTTCGCCCAAAAACTACTCAGGTTCGCCCACTTTTTGTCAGGTTCGACCACAACACTCAGTCCAGGTTCCAGGTTCGCCCAAAACTAGCAGATCTCATTTTTGAAAAACGGTTATTGTTTGAAAAACGGTTATTCTGATCTCAGATTTTCAAAAGTTCATGGATTTGAATGATCTCAATCAGGTTATGTTTCGGAATTGATTTGGAACAACTTTAAGTCTTGGAAAACTTGAATTCGACCACAAATTCACCTTTAAATCGATCAAAAACTCTTAAAAACAATGTTTATGTAAAAACAGATGATTTTATGTCAAAAACATGTCCAAATCAGCTCTGATCTTATCAAATTTGTTGTTGTATGATCCTCTATGCTCTGATACCACTTTGTGAGCGTTGGATTTTAGCTAAAACAGGATTATACGATCATACAAGTTACAAAACTAGGTGCGGAAACCCTAGATCTGAACAAATTGATAAAACACAAATCACGACACAATCAAGATCATTTTCAATAACATTTCATAGATTAACTTTCATTCAAAAAAACATTTACAATGAGTTTATGTTAATCTAGATCACACAGATAATCTCTCAAAAACACCTATGAACCTTATCTGAACCTGGACACAAATGACAACACTCTTAGATTATCAAAAACACAAAATCTATATATAGGCACTGCACATTCGCCCCTTACAACTGGTCGAATGTGAGTGTTTTCCACATTCGCCCACTACAAGTGGTCGAATGTGTCTTCTGATCTTGTCCATTCTTCCTTCGCCCACTTCAGATCTACCTTCGCCCCATAATATCTACATTCGCCCATACTGATTCACCTTCGGCCATCACTAACATATGTTAATTATTGTATATCCAATCCTTAGTCGCAAAACACATCAACAGTGGAGACTGAACCTGTTGAGGTTAAGGTTGAGGAAGCTAATTCTGGAATGGTGATTGATACTGTTTCTGATGTTCCTGAGGAGTGTGAATCGGTTTATTCTGATTCAGACAGTGAATCGGATACGGAAGCAAGTGTTACATCACTAGATGATGACATTGATCAATTGCTAGCAGAAGCGGATTTTCTGATGACAAGGAAGTCGTGCATTGCTGATGATGCTTTCACCAAGATTGACTATTCTAAATTCTTTACTGGAAAGGAAGCTCATTTCACATTGATGGCCATGACTGATCCGCCAAAACCTGTAAGATCTGAGTCTAGTACTGATATTAAAAGTGATAAATATTGTGGCACATGTGATAGATTGATTGAGGAGAATAAACAACTCCGTATTCAACGTGATAGTGCTATCATGAACAGTCAATCTACTCGCAAAGAGTTAAATGCTTTCAACAAGGTATTAGATGGCTACAAAAAGGACATTTCCGACTTGAAAAACACTTTATCATTAAAACAATTGGCAATTAACAATTATATCAATGAAATTGAAAATACCAAGTTGGAAATGGCAGCCATAAAATGCTTTGCTGAGAAAGTAAACAAAAAGTTGGAAAGCTATAAGCACATTGCTTACGTGGTAGACCACATCATAGATGATCAAACCACTAATTACAAGTCTGTGCCATCTCCGGTGCTTTTTGAAAATCATAATTGTCACCAAGTTACACCGGAGAGCTCGGTAAAATCAGACTCATCATCGGAAAGTGAATCTAATACCTCGAGTATTGGTGATCCTCATTCCGATATGAGACCGATTTTAGGTTTGAATGATGAGGGTGTTTATGCTGAAAGTGTGGATTCAGACTCAGAGAGTGATAAATACTGGTAATGATCAAACTGTTAATGCATGTGAAATTCCAAAAGAAAATCACATCATTACTACTGAACCAGTTTCACCATCTCAACATGTGCATCCGATGGCAAATGCTCATCGTGAGAAAAAGTCTGAAAAGAATGTGATTAAAAAGGATCTTGAAAATAAAGATGTTGAGAATGAACCATGTGACAAACGTGTCAAGGTGTTTTATCGGATGGAAGGATCCGATAAAATCATCTCTGATGAGGAATTTCCAATCAAAAATGCTAACTATGCTAAAATAGAAAAGATTTGGCAAGAAAGCACAATTTGGTTCCCAAAACATGAGAGAACAAATGAGATTCCACCAGAAATTTTAAAGAAATTGTATTTGGATGTTCCTCAAGAACCAAAGGTCCATGTCACAGAGTTCATTCGACCCAATAACAGAGCTAATGGTTTTCATGAGCCTACTTACTCAAAAGGGCCACTCCCTGAGAGTTTGAGGAATCAACAGTACAATGATCAATATCCTGTTAGATCATTTGCTCAACCAAATGCTCAATATGTTTTTGAAGAGTACCGTGCATGCTTTAAATGTGGAGAACGTGGGCATTTACTTGCTCAGTGTCCATATGTAAGGCATAAAAGGCACGAGGTTGAAGTGAGAAATTCCATGAGAAAACCGATTGATCATTATGTTCCACCACACAGACGAGTTGTTCCTCAACAACTACAGTTTTATAATCAAAACAATTTTCATCAAATGAGGAACAATCGTCCAATTCAATATGATCGAAGAAATCGGATTGCTATGGAACAATCATGGAGGAAGCCTGTGGTGAACGCAACAATTGATAGGCAAAAGGTTCCACAAAAACCGATTGTTAAATCAAATGTTGGACCTAAGTCTGTTAACTCAGATAAGGTAACCAAGAAAGTTACGTTTGTTAACAATGTTCAGAAACTGACTGAGAACCCAAAATCTCAGATTCGTATTCTTAAAAGGTCTGAACAATCTTGGTCACCCAATGGTACTCCAGGAGCTTCTACTTCTAAGGTCAATGAGAAAAAGGAAACTGTTTTGAACAATCAGAAAAAGATTGATCCAAAACAAAAAGTTGTTGAAAATGTTAATGAGAATGTTTCTTTGAAAGCTGATGTTCAAAGGCCCAAGACTCAGGCTAACGTGGAAGTTCAACGATATGCAACCCCGCTCAAACGGGTATTCAACAAGCGAACTTGTCAAGTGGAGGATTGGGCTAACGTGGAAGTTCAACGATATACTCAAAATTTGCAAGGCACGGGTCCTGATTGGATGTTTGATTACAAAGATTTCTTTGAATCATTCAATCTAGATAGCCTGGTTGAAGAAGCTGTTATCAGATTACTTTACGAGTGTGAAAACGCGACGACTTCATCGTTGGTGCGTCCAATCACCGTGAACCCCCTACCAGCTTCTAATGATACCAATGCTCCTATACAAGAGGAAGAGGTGTTTCAAGAGGCTTCAACTTCATTAGACTTTTTAGAATCTGAAGTTGAACAATTTGAAGAAGTCATTCTTGAACATGCAGAAGAACCAGAGGCAATGCCAGTGAACCCAACTCCAACTCCAGATGTTGCTTCATCATCAAACACGGGTCATGATCTGGATGCTGTAGAAAACTTGACTGCTCAGACGGGAATTACTGTACCTGATTATCCGGAATCTCGGATTCATCGTATTCACCCGCTGGGGCAAGTTATCGGTGATCATGGAAGCGGTGTTATGACCAGAGGGCAGCTGAAAAGCATTAACTCGCTAGAGAGTTTTGGTGCTTTAGCATTATATGCCAAAATTCAAAAATCTGGTAGTCAAAATGATTGGTCGTTTGCGTGTTATGTGTCGCAGGTAGAGCCAAGGACATACAAGGACGCTTTGAATGAAGATGCCTGGGTTGAAGCCATGCAGGAGGAGTTATTACAATTCCAGAAATTGGGAGTTTGGACGCTCACGGATTTGCCGCCGGGAAGGAAGAAAATAGGCACTAAATGGGTGTTTAAGTGCAAAAAGTATGATCGTGGGGTTATTGTTCGTAACAAAGCCAGATTGGTTGTGCAGGGTTTCCATCAAATCGAAGGGATTGATTATAACGAAATCTATGCACCAGTAGCACGGATTGAAGCTATTCGGATGTTTCTTGCGTTTGCTTCATACAAGAAATTCAAAGTTTATCAAATGGACGTTAAGAGCGCATTTCTGTACGGGAAAGTCAAGGAAGAGGTTTATGTCGGGCAGCCACCAGGCTTTGAGGACCCAATCCACCGGGATAAGGTCTACGTGCTGAACAAAGCTCTATATGGTTTGCACCAGGCTCCGAGACAGTGGTACGAGGAGCTAAGTACATACCTCATCTCCAAAGGATTTAAGCGCGGCCTCGTCGATTGCACCCTCTTCACGAAGAAGACGGGAGATGATTTGCTTCTAGTGCAGATTTACGTTGATGATATAATATTTGGTTCAACTAACGAGCTTTTATGCAGGGAATTCGAAACTGTCATGCAAGAAAAGTTCGAAATGAGCGCAATGGGGGAGATGCAGTTTTTCCTAGGCTTGCAGGTGGACCAAAGACCCGACGGGATCTTCATTCACCAGACGAAATACGTATCCGACATCTTGAGCCGATTCCAGATGGAGGACTCTAAGCCGATGGATACCCCGATTCAACCCAATCACGGGATTGGAGTGGACGCTAAGGGGGAGCTGACAGACCCATTTACATACAGAGCAATCATTGGATCTCTGATGTATTTGACGGCGTCTCGACCAGATATTATGTATGCAACGTGTCTCTGTGCTCGCTATCAATCGAAGCCGAAACAAAGTCATCTGACGGCGGTCAAGCATATCCTTCGATATCTGAAGGGTTGTCCCTCAAAAGGACTTTGGTACCCTAATGATGATGATTTTGATTTTATTGCTTTTAGTGATGCAGATTGGGGCGGCTGTGACAAAGATAGCAAATCTACTACAGCTGGTTGCCAGTTTTTAGGGAGCAGGTTAATTACCTGGCAATGCAAGAAACAGACTTCCGTGGCGCTGTCTACCTGTGAAGCTGAGTACATTGCAGCCTCGAGTTGCTGTTCGCAAGTACTCTGGATCCAACAACAGATGGTGGATTACGGTTTGCAATTTCTTAAAACCCCTATACACTGTGACAACGAAGCCGCAATTGCATTAACTAAAAATACTGAAAATCATTCTAAAGCGAAACATATCCGGATCAAATATCATTTTATCCGTGATTGTTACGCTAAGGAATTGATAGATATGGTCAAAATCCATACTGACTACCAACGTGCAGATTTTTTTACAAAAGCTTTTGACAGATCCCGCTTTGAATATCTTTTAAAAGTAAACAATATAAAAGAAAAACAGAACTAATCGGCACCTCGGTTTATCGCTTTTTATTTTTAGTTTTTAATATTTTGCTAATTGGGAATTTCTCTTTGCTATCATAATCCTCAAAGAAGTTGATGCTTTCGAGGGGATTGTTTAATCCTCAAAGAAGTTGATGCTTTCAAGTGGATTGTTTCTTTCAAATTTTTGTTTTGTTTTTCAGAAAAATTAAAAACCCAAAAATATGTTCTTTATTTTAGGGGGAGTCATTTTATCAGAAAAACCAAAAACATTGAAAAATTTCAAAAGACCTAAAAATTAGAAAAACCAAAATGATTTCCAGGATAAAAAGAGGAAATGATAGTACATCAGTGGGGTTCTGACACAGGCTAAAGAATTGTATAGTATAATGAGGCGTATGTTGATTACGTGTGATATGCTGATAGGCTTCGTAGACTAAATATTGCGTGCATTAGTGATACAAACATAACAAACTACGCGTTCGTGGCTGAACACCTCATGGGCATATGGTCTTAGTACCGTAATTTCGTTTGATAGGATTGCCAAAATCTGAGGTTTCGGGTCGTTATGTTATGGTTATCTGGGATATTCTGATTAAACTTTTGTCGTATTGATTTACGGACCTAGTTTCATCAGAATATTTGCAAAAGAGCTTAATAGCCAAAACCGAAAGTTACCGAATTGAGGAACTTTATGTTTTATTGATCAAAGATCATTATTACATCGTATTGACTTTCTGATGCAAATCAGTGGTTAATATCAGCCTCAACCTAGTGTATACGCACATGTTACTTTGCTGCATTCGTTTGCTGACCTGTACACCTCTGTGCTATATTCTTTGTACTTTCTACGGATAACTCTGGCATAATCACGCGTTACGACGAAGCTTTGTGCAATTACTTGATACGGGAGTATGTCATGTGTGTGGGAACCACAATGTGTTAGTCTAATACATATAACTCGTATCATTTTAAAGCATTGCGTAATTGTCTGCATGTGAGCTTACGTGGACCACAATATCCGCAATTGCCATGTCACATATTGTTTCTAATGATAATATTAAACAAACAGATCAACGCTGTGCTCAGATTTCTCAGAAAACTGATATGATCCTCTTACCGAATATCACAAAATGTTTACTGCTTTCATTTACTTTGATGTATTTTACATTGTTGCATTTTACTTTTATTGTCAAAAAGATACAAAATCCAAAAAGATTTTAGGTGTGTTTTGATAAAATTTCAGAAAACCCAAAATTTTTGCATTTCTGCTTTATTTTTTGATAACCGGGGATGCTTGATGGTCAATTTCTGAGATTTTATAACACCATCTGGGCTTTGTATCATTCAAAAAGTGAAAACATGAGTTTTTGAAGTTTAACAGACTGAAAAATGTTGAACGGGATTCGAATTCGTGATTTGGTAAAATTTTCAGATTTTTCCATTTCACATTCGCCCCTTAATTGGGTCGAATGTGGAAAAATCTTTACTTTCGACCGTTCCACAATGGACGAATGTGGGCATTTTATAACAAAATTTTACCTTCGGGTACTAGTTTTACCTTCGGGCCATTCAGTTGGGGCGAAGGTGGAATAGACTTACATTCGCCCACTACAACGGGCGAAGGTGGCTTGTCTTTATAACCATTTCACAGGTTCGAACCTCAGTCATAATTTTTCTAAAATTTTTTCTTCGATCTGTCACCTTGTTGCTTTGATTCCTTGTTCTTGTGCATTTGATTCCTGGTTAATTACTGATCATTTTAAACCTTATTTCACAGGTAATGGAGCGATATTGAGATCAGAATCATCGTTTTTATGATGGAACCTAGGGTTTTAGATTTTAGGGTTCTAGGATGTTTGATAATGGATGTTTTTGATTGCTTTTCATTTCACATCAGTTTTAGGGGGAGAATAATCAATGAATTAGGATTATAACATCTTTTAGTTGGTTAATTGTTCGATTGAAGCTGTTATAACCTAATTCCTTATTAAAACTGATGTAAACTGAATAATAAGAACAATTGGTCATGGACGAGTGTTGATCGGCCACATTAGGACACATCCTAATCAAAATTACATGTTAAAAACAAGATTGAAAATTTTTTAAATTTTTAGGGTTTAACAGTTTCACCTTCGGTTCTATAAACGGGCGAAGGTGGAATGATTTTGGGCGAATGTACATTAAAACGGGCGAATGTGATTTTAATTCCAAATCTTTTCACATTCGACCAGAAAGTATTACATTCGACCAGAAAAACACACATTCGACCAGTTCAAAACGGGCGAATGTGGAACTTTAAAAACTTAAAATTTTGATATTTTGTATTTTGACGTTTGTTTTTGATTTTGATGTGCAGATGGCTGACCAAACTGAGAACATTGAGACTCCAGTGGAGAATATCATTTCAGAACCAGTTCCAGAGACTATTCAAGAGGCTGAATCATCTACACCGATAAGCTGGCCGTTTGAGAAAACACACAACTGCTGTGCTTATCTTGGTGATGTTGAAAAGAATGTAGAGTCTACTAGAATCATTGAATTCTTGAAGAGGAGCAGAGTTGTCTATGCTTTAGCTACTCCGACTATCATTTACAAAGACATCATTGAAGATTTCTACAAGAACGCGAAGTATGACTTCTGGGATAATCAGACAATCATTAGAAGCAAGATACAAGACATGGAGATGTTTATTACAGAGTCTGATATTAGAGAAGCGCTCCAGATAAAGCTTGAAGTGAATGAAGATCCAAGAGAATTATCCTGGACTGAACAGAAAGCATGTTTCCTCAGAATGAAGTATAAAGGAGCGATTACTGATGGTTCCATACATAAGGGGAAGCTGGGTGTGCAATTCAAATATTTTGCACATGTCATTATCCACGTGTTTGGATGTGTTAGTGGAGGATATGATGTCATGAGGAGAAGCTTGAGTTCATTGATGGTTGCGTTAACTCTTAACAAACCATTCAATGTATCTGGTATGATTTTAGATCACATGCTTGAGATGTTAAAGGGTTTGAAGAAGAAGCAATTCATGCTATACCCGAGGTTTCTCATGATGATCTTTGACCACAAGTATCCAGAATTGAAGAAGGATCCAACTATGATCCTAGGTCAAGATCACATGAACATTCGTACATTGGTGAGAATGAAAGGATATAAGGGTGTGCCAGACAATGAAAAGCCACCTCACAGGAGACTCTTTGGAGCTTTGGCTAGTCAGGATTACACTGATCCTGGCAAGAACAAAGCAAGACATGATGACAGTGATTCTGATAATGATGATCCCTTAGTGTATGTTGATGCAAGCACTAAGAGAAAGAGACAGGTAGTTAATCCCGGAGCCAAAGGGAAGGGTAAGGGAAAGACTGATCAAGGAAGTTCTAAGCAACAGGTGGTAAGAAAGAAATCAACTGCTAAGAAAGGTACTGGTTTGGTGGATGAAGAATCAGTGGATTCAGAAGAAACTGAGGAAGATGAACGATGGGATTCTGATGCTGAGAATGTAAGGACCACCAAACGTAAGGCCACTATGGTTGGTGAGTCTGAATCTTTAAACAAATCAATTGAGGAAGCTGAGAAAAGAAAGAAGTCGTTGAATGTTGAAGATGAAGGATTAGGCATTGACATGGATGAGTTGAATACTGGAGAGACTGTGGTAGTAAACTTGCCCAAGCCAAAGCACAAGACCATGTCTAAAAAGACAAGTACTAAACAGTTGAGAGAGAAAGAATTAGCACAACTGTTGAAGGGAAAAAGAGTACCCGATGCTGGTACGTCATCAAAGCTATCTTCACCAGTCACTAAAAAGCAAAAGAAATCTAAAGAGGCAGAGACAATATCAGCTGACCAATTAAATGTTGCACTGGACAATGTACTTGACATGATCAGAAAGCCTCAGAAAGAAAAGGAAGTTGAGCCATCTAGATCCAAATCCAAGAAGGTCACTGTGGATGATGATGTAATGAAGCAAGTGAACAAGAAAATAGATGACATGATGAAGATGATAGTGGCTCAACAAGCTGAAATAGCCAAGTTCAAGCAGAATGAAGAAAAGATGCTTCAGATAGTTGTAGCTTCTAAGTCAAATCAAGATGAGATTAATGAGAAGGTTAAGAAGCTTGAAGCAAAGAATAAGAAGCTTGAGGGTAAATGTTCAAGAAACAAGAACAGGATAAAGTTGATCAAAGAAGACAACAAAGAACTAAGGGCTGAGAACAAACGCCTTAGTGATTTGATTGATGATTTGTACAATGTTGCACCCAAGTTGAAGGAGGGTGAAGAAGATAAAGAAGAAGAAGAAGAGAAAGTTGACTATTAACAGTCTGAATCGGATGAAGAAAAAGATGATGATGAGGATTATGAAGAGTCAGAGAAAAGTGATGATGAGGATGATAAGAATGATGATGATGATGATGCAGAAGGGTCTGGGAGTCAGAAAGAGGATGATAGTGGTAGTGATGATGATAATGATGGAGGAGATGATACGTCAAAGTTTACGTTTGAAGAGAGAACATCTAAAAAGAAGAGTGCTGGAGAATCAAGTTCAAAGAAAAAGAAAGGTGAGAACGTTGATTCAGATGAAAGTATCTTCTGGAATGAAAAGGTGAGATCTTTATCAGATGATGCTAAACAAGTGTACATAGATATGTTGGAAAGAAGAGAATGGACTATTGAGTTCACAGGATGTTTTGCTGAGATATTCCAAACAGATGATATGAGATATGAATTGGAATATGACGATCCTGATCTTGAAGAAGGTGAAGTACCTGCTTCTGTGGCAAAGGAAATTCTGGATGGACTTGCACAGAGAGTAGGGAAAACATTTGAGGAGTTTATAGTAGATGAGTCGATTCCAGATATTTCTGAAAAGGATATTGGAAGTCACTCAGATGATAAGAATACTCCTGAGCTTGATGAACTGGAAGTTGAAGACATAACTCATGAAGAATTTCCTCAGTACTTCAGACAAACTGATGAAGATGAGATATTTCCTGATTTTACTGAGACACCAAACAATTCGGCAAAGAAAAAGGCACAGCAAAGAAGTGCAGAGTTTGTAGAGAAGGTGTTTGGTGCTGATAAGCAAGAATCTTCAAATCAATCTGATGAATTGAAGAGTTATTTGAAGAAATTAAGAGAAATGGATGAAAACCGACCGAAGCCTGAAGCTCAAGGAAACTTCTATAGATTTCACAATGCCAAGTTCAAAGGCAGAGCTCTTGGGTGGACATATTTGGGCAGGCTGAAGTGTATAGCTGCTAAATGGAAACAGGGATCTTGTATTTTAACAGATTCATTGATTTTCTAACTCTACCGTACTGGGCGGTCAGAGATCTATGCAGATTCCCTATGTCAGGTGCTTCAGTAAATGGTACACATGTCGGTTGGTGTGCAGACAAGCTGGTTTGGGAAAGTAGAACGAGATGGAATAGATTCAAGCCACAATATCCCCGAAGGAAAGTTCATAGGGATATTGATCCTCAAACCAAGCTGAAGCGGGTTACTTTGATATACAAGGCACCTGAAGTGATGAGGAATATACCTTTGATGCCTATGCCACAACAGTTCAGTGCTGACTTTATTTTCTGGTATTATGATTGGAGGAAGGCTGAAGCTGTGATAGTGTTGAGAGACGGGAAGGACAAATACAAGCATGTTCATGTATTTGATCCGATGTGGTTGATTAACTGTACTTTTGAAGACATCATCATGCTTTTCTATAATCCGATTTACTTTGATCCGAAAGACGGTGATCAAGCAAAGAAGTATACTCAAGTGGTTGGAGTTTGCTTTGCTTATGATATTAATGCAGGGAGTAATTTGGAGAATAAACTTGGCAAGACGGTGAAGATGGCAAATGTGTCGAAACCGGTGAAGAGAAAGTTTGAGCCTGTAATGACCAATGAGCAGAAGAAACAGCTCAGAATTAAGCTGATGAACAAAGCCATGGACGAAAACAGAAGACAATCCAATCAATAGTCGAGGGGGAGTTTGTAGATGCGTTTTGCGACTAGTGATTGGATATTAACATATGTTAGGTTGCTGATGGATAGAAGGTGGAAACTAGTGGGCGAAGGTAGATAGCTAGTGGGCGAATGAAGAATGGTTCCTGATCAAGATACACATTCGTACCATAAAGTGGGCGAATGTGGAAGAATTCCACATTCGACCACAGTAAAGGGGCGAATGTGCAAACTCTATATATAGATTTTGTGTATTTGTGAATGGAGGAGAGTTATTAGTTGTGTGTGTTTTGAGGTCAGGTTCCAGGTTAGATTGAAAGTGTCTGCAATTGATCTAGATTAACCGTATTGTCATTGTAATCAAGTTTATGCAAAAGTTAATCTATGAAAAGCTTTGAAAATGATATTGATTGTGTTTTGATTTGAGTTTCTATCAGTTTGTTCAAAGCTAGGGTTTCCGCACCTGGTTTTGTAACTTGTATGATCAAATAATCCTGTTTTAGTCAAAATCTTTCGCTTACAACGCTCACACGTCGCGAGACAGTGAGATGGATGATGACCTGGTCAAACCATTCCGACCAAAGGCTTTTGCCGAGAAATCCAAGTTTGTTACCCGCATAGCGGCTGCCAAAATCCCAAGAAAGGCCAAACTCCCAAGCAGCATCGGTAGATACGATGGCCTGCGTGACCCAGACGACCATGTGCACGACTTCGAGTGCGCAGGTATGTCTGTGGACTGGCCTGTCCAAGTATGGTGCCACCTTTTCGCTCAAACCCTTACGGGTGCCGCCAGGGAATGGTTTGACAGCCTCCCAGCGGGAAGCGTCAAAGACTTCGACGACCTCACAGACAAGTTCGGTAGCCACTTCTCGCACTTGCGTAAACACAAGAAAGACAAAGCGGACATTCTGCTGTGTCGACGATACGACCGAGAAACAATTGAGGACTACATAGTCCGGTTTAACAAAGAAGCATTGCAAATAGGCTGCGGAGAGGAGCTCACACGGGCTGCGTTCATCCACAATGTGCGCAGTCCAGACCTCATGAAATGCCTCACCGGCAAGGATGGCATCCCAGAGTCTTGGGATGAGCTCATCCGCTCAGCCAAAATATACGCTTCTTCCGAAAAATCTTTCAATCAGCAGCATGGTTTCCAACCACAACACCATAATAATAATAATACTAAACACAAAAACAAATCCATTTGGAACCGCATCACAGGCACCACCGACGAGGGGAAATATTCTTCCGCCGGTGATGCCCACCAAATTATCAGCTCCAAACAGACGCGGGACCAACGTGGACACTCCAAGAAAAACTACGATTGGACCCCGCTAACAAAAACACCATCCCAAGTTGTGAAAACCGAGCAGGTCACCCTAAAAGAGCCTAACCCTCTAGGGAAGCGGCGAAACGTGGACCGTAGCAAGTTCTGTGAATTTCACAACGACTACGGTCACCTCACGGACAACTGCTACAGCCTAAAGATGGAGATTGAAGCCGCGCTAAAATCAGGCCAGCTGGGCCACCTGGTCAAGAACGTTCACCGAGCTGGCAAAAGTCACGCTCATGAGGAAACCCAGGGCGAAGGGTCGCGGAAAAAAATCCGGGACCTCAATACTCACGCAGTCACGCTAATTCCCCGTTACCAATGCAACATGACGAGGCGGGGGAACAACACCCAACAGGGGAAGCGTACCCGGGTACAACCTTTGAATGACTCTTGGAAAGAGGCTGACATTCTCATGCCAAGGGTCAGAGGCGGTGCCTCTTGCACAGCTCCACTTGTGATAACCGCCGTCTTTGGATATTACCGCACGCGGTATATGTTCTTGGATGGCGGCATCAGCACAGACATTATGTACGATCAATGCTTTCAACAGCTTGATCAGGAAGACAAGGCAAGGCTCATTCCAGTCAACGAGCCCATCTCCGGTTTCATCCATGAGACCATCATGCCCCGCGGTATGCTATCCTTGCCCGTAACTTGGACTGATGGCACACATGAGCGCACAGAGATATGTGACTTCATGGTCTTACCAGCCACATCAAATCATGACATACTGCTGGGAAGAGAAGGCCTTGCACGCTTTAACGCCAACGCCTCCACGGCGCACGCAATGGTAGGATTCCCCACCAAATCAGGCGTTGCCTTCATCCGGGGAAACAAGGATTGCCATGTCACGGATACAGCCAAACCGCCAAAAATGGTCAAAACAGATACCCGCTTAGAGCCGGAAAAATGGGTACTCAACCCTAAATTCCCGGAGCAAACGGTGATCATTGGCCATGCAATCTCCGAGACCATACGCAGTCACCTGAAACAACTCTTGATCACTAACATGGATATTTTCGCCTGGCAACCAGCAGACATGGTGGGTGTTCCACGGGAAATAGCGGAACACAGGCTCAATGTCTATCGTTCCGCAGAACCAATAGTGCAAAAGAAACGAAGTATGGGCCCGGAGAAAACAAAGGCCATGAATGAACAAGTCACCGAGCTGCTCAACGCGGGCATCCTCCGCCCCATCAGATACCAGACCTGGGTAGCCAATCCTGTCATGGTCGCCAAGGCAAACGGAGGATGGCGCATGTGCGTTGACTACAAAGACATCAACAAGGCATGCACAAAAGATTGCTATCCTCTACCGGAAATCGACTTAAAGGTGGATTCCCTCGCCCCTTACCGGTTCAAATGTTTCTTGGACGCCTACAAGGGGTACCACCAGATACAGATGGCCAAAGGGGATGAAGACAAAACAGCGTTCCGCACAGAGACAGGCATCTTCTGCTACACAAAGATGCCCTTCGGTCTGAAAAACGCGGGCGCAACATATCAGCGCCTAATGGACACGCATTTTGTGAATGAAATCGGCGTACGACTCGAAGTATACGTCGATGATTTGGTAATTAAAAGCAAGGAAGAAAGTGACATGCTGCGGGACATCGAGCAAACATTCAGCCAATTGCGCAAAGTGCGCATGAAGCTGAACCCCAGCAAATGCTCATTCGGGATGGAAGAAGGGAAATTTTTGGGCGTCATCGTCACACGGGATGGTTTCCGCGCTAACCCGGACAAAGTACAAGCAATCGAAAGGATGCCATCACCGGCCTCCGTCAAAGAAGTACAAACGCTCATGGGACGACTAGTCGCCCTAAACCGCTTCTTGTCCAATTACGCTTCAAAGTCATTCCCATTCGTGGACACTTTGAAGAACTGTCTGAAGAAGAGCAACTTCCGCTGGACCCCAGAGGCGGAATCAGCATTTCAGCAAATGAAACAATAACTAATGAATCTCCCCAAAGAGCCGCTCACGCTCTATCTTTCAGTCACCGAGCGAGCAATAGGCGCGGTTCTGATGGTTGATCGTAAAGGTGTGCAAACGCCAATCTACTATATCAGCCGCACGCTGTTAGATGCGGAAACTCGGTACACAATTATGGAAAAGCTGGTCCTCGCCCTCATCCACGCATCCCGCAGACTACACAGATACTTTCAAGGCCACCCGATAAACGTCCTCACGGACTATCGGATCAACGATATCTTGGCCAAGCCCGAATTTCAAGGCACACAATCAGTTACAAGCCCCGACCCGCAATCAAAGGCCAAGTACTATCAGACTTCGCCACTGAAATCCCTACCGACAAAATACAAGAATGCCTTGAAGAAGAATCACCCGCGCCAGCGCATGATCCGTCACAAAAATGGTCACTATACACTGACGGGGCCTCCAACAGAGACGGCGCTGGCGCCGGGCTCCGCCTCATCAGCCCAGATAAGCACGAGTTCACATATGCCATCCGCCTAGAATTCAAAAGCACAAACAACGAGACGGAATACGAAGCGTTGCAGGTAGGCCTCCGCATAGCGGAAAAAATGGGGGCCAGGCACATGGAAGCACACGTGGACTCACTGTTAGTACCGCGGCAGATCAACGGGACCTACGACGCAAAGGACGAGACTATGGCTATGTACCTAGAACAAGCCAAAAAACTCATGCGCCAATTCGACACATGCACTGTTGAACACATCAGGCGCAACGAAAACAAACCAGCCGATGCGCTGAGCCAAATGGCGTCCACAGTCTTCGAGCACATGGCCAAAGAGGTCCGAATCGAAGTCCGAGATAAACCGTCTGTTCCCCCGCGCCAGGTCAACGTCACCCAAACAGGCAACGCGTCATGGATGACGCCAATCAAAGCCTTCCTATCCTCCGGAACCTTACCTGATGATAAGTTAGAAGCCCGGAAGATCAAGAACAAAGCTCTACAATACCAACTCACAGGAGACATCCTGTACCGCCGCTCCTACCTAGGGCCGCTGTTGCGCTGCGTAGACCCCGCAGAAGCCTCATTCCTCCTCAGAGACATACACGAGGGAACTTGCGGGCTGCACGCAGGCCCAAGGATGGTGGTAGCAAAATTGATGAACGCAGGGTATTACTGGCCTGGCATGCATGTCGACGCGGTTAATGAATTACGCAAATGCGACAGCTGCCAACGCCACGCCCCAAACACTCTCCGCTCAAAGAATAACCTAGTGCCGGTCACAGCGGCTTGGCCGTTCCAAAAATGGGCCATTGACCTGGTTGGTCCATTCCCGACGGCACCGGGCAACGTGAAATACCTGATAGTGGCCATTGACTACTTCACCAAGTGGGTTGAAGCCAAACCCCTGGCCAAGATTGACGGCGCACATGTGAAAAAGTTTCTCTGGGAATTCATCATTTGTCAGTTCGGCTTGCCAATGCAATTGGTCAGCGACAACGGAACACAATTCGAGGACCAATCCCTTCAGCAATGGTTGGCTCAGAGGGGAGTCAAACAAATATTTACATCCGTTGCGCACCCGCAAGGCAACGGTCAAGTAGAGAGGGCCAACCGCACAATTGTAGAAGGCATCAAGACAAGGCTGGGAACAAAAAGAACAGGGTGGATAGACGAACTTCCACACGTCTTGTGGGCCTACCGCACCCTCACAAAAACAAGCAACGGAGAAACGCCGTTCAGCCTAACATACGGTTCGGAAGCGGTAATTCCCGCAGAAATCACTTGCCCCACGGCAAGAGTATTGATGGCTGACACGACCGACAATGATAAAGAACTACGCATAAACCTCGACCTATTAGAAGAGCGCCGTGACCTCGCGGCAATAAAAGAAGCCAGCTACAAGACTCAGCTGGAACAATATTACAACAAGCGCGTCAAAAAGCAAACCTTCAAGGTGGGGGATTACGTCTTCCGCAACAACGAGGCTTCCAACGCCGAAAAGCCGGGGAAACTTGCCCCAACTTGGGAAGGCCCTTACAAGATACAAGAAGTGTTAGGCAAGGGCGCCTATGCGCTAGAAAGGCTAGATGGCACTCCCATTCCGCGATCATGGAACGACGCACAGCTGCGCCGTTGTTATTTGTAATCATGTAACATGGCTACACATGCCATACAATCAATGAAAACGTTTCTTATATCTGTGTTTCTAACTTGCATTTTCATTGCCAAAAGTCTTCAAGACTCAGGCAAAATCACGTCGGACCAAAGCCGCTCGCTAGATAAGCAAGGTCCGCCTTCAAGACGCGCCACGTGCGCGTCGGGCTTACACCTGCTATACAGCGCATGGTCTTCAAGACGGATTTACTTGCCGGACCTACAACTCCGCATAACAACGCCACGCGCATAAACACTTGTTTTCTAGAGTCGTTGCAACTCGGACAAGAAAACAGCGCGCAGCACGAAACGCGGTAAAAGGTCTTCTAGGCAAGGCCATCACGCGCCTAAGTCAGACTCAACGGCTCAAGTTGGTCTCCGCTACGGTCTTCAAGGCAAAAGTGTTAACACTTAACGCCGGACTGTCTAGCCGATCGCCCGTCTTAACTCCTACTTACACACCGGGTGACGACTTGGTTAAATAAGTAAGTTAAGTACGAGACAACACGATATAACAAACTTAAAAACTTCATTAAAAGAAGGGACTTAAAAACCCTTGTATATTTACAACAATGATTACAAATGACAAAAACAGCGCCTACTCACTACCCGCCCCCGAGGCCCCTCCGCCAGAACCCCTTGCCAGTTCATCAGATCTGTCGATAAAATACTTCAAGGCAGCAAGGGGATCCGCATTGTTGTTGCAGTCAGCTATAACTTGAAGGATGGGGAAATCGATCTCTTCAAATTTGGCAAGTTCCGCCTCATACTCCTCCTTCAACGGCTTGCCATAGTGCTCCGCATCCTCAAGCCGCCCATCATTCTGCGCGCTTAAGAAACCATCACCATAGCCCTCGCCATATCCAAAAGCTTGGGCTGCAGCAGCGATAGAGGCAACCTGATCGCCCAACTTGGGCTCTTGCCAAAACCTCTTGAAGACCTACAAAGACAATAAAGTTAACATGATGGCAGAAAAAGCAATTATCAAAAGCAAGAAAAGCGCAAGAACTCACCCCGTTCATTCCATCCGTCATCATCCAGCTGATGGAACTCTGCATCTGGGTCTGCGCAGAGACCGCCTCCTCCAACAAGACCTTCGCCGCCTCGCATTCATTCACAGACTCGAGGCGAGCTTGGTCAGAAGAGTCCAGATCCCGCTCCAGATCTTCCTTAGCGCCAAGGATCTGGACCTTCTCCTGCTCCAAGAAAGAGACACGCTCTGTGGCTGCAACAAGAGCCGAGTCCTTAGACTCCAACTCCTTCCGCATCTCCACATACTTGGCGGTCCTCTCTATAAGAGCCCTGCTCTTCTCCTCTAGTTGGCGGACCGCCGTCCGCCTCTCCTCCTGCACCTCGGCTAGAGTATCCTTAACCTTCATGGTTTCAAGGTTAGCTTTCTTCCAGGACTCTGCCCAGCGGCGCTTTGAAGCAGCAGCCTCTTCTTCAAGTTTGGAGACCTTTGCCTCCGCATCATGAGCACGACGGCGGTATTTAGCAATTTCCGCCATGAAGGCAGCCTCCTTCTCCGGGAGGTCCGCCTTCTCCGCCTCGATCCTCTCCATATCTCGCCACAACGCCGAATCACGGCGTCGCAGCGAGTCCATCATTGACAGTTGAGTCGCCTGATTAATGCACAAGACAGCAATAAGGTCTGGACGACTCAACATGTCTTGGTGAGTGCGCTCATAGGGAGGCACCACCTCGCTGATAAACTCTTCGGCAGCCAGGGAGTTGGAGAATAATGTATTCTCCCGGATCGCCCAGCGAGGGCGCCAAATGGCGTCACCACCGGCCCAGCAGGAGCCATCATAGGCCCCTGACGCCTCACCAACCTTTGAAGACTCGCGCCTATCCGGGCGCGAACCAGCAGCCACAAAAGCGCCCTGCTCAAACAGGGCCCTCTCAAAGCCATCACCTCCAAGGCCCACCTCCTGGCCCTCGGCACCCGCGGGCTCCTTGGCCTCGCGCTCCTTGGCCAACCTGGCCCGCTCCTCCAAGAACTGATGTTCTTGAAGACGAAGGCGATCAGCTTCCGCCTTCTTCTCTGCCTCAGCCTTTTGTCTGGCTTCATTGACAGCAGCAGCCTTACGGCCTCAGCCTTTAACAAGGCTTCATCGGCCTCCGCCCGCTTCTTTGCAGCAGCGGCAGCACGGTCAGCCTCAGCCTTTTGCAAGGCTTCATCAGCTTCCGCCTGTTTGCGAGCAACCTCTTGCTCTTGCCATAACCGCTCCTCCTCTATGCGAGCAGCCTCCGCAGATGGAGACAAAGGAGGAGGAGTGGGAGTTATCTTGGGCGACACTGTGGAAACAAAACAAAACATTAGAGCAAGAATTCAAAGTTAAAGACTTAAAGAACAATAAAAATCGCTTACCAGGCGCCTTCTTCTTTATCAGTTTTTGAAACAACGGCTGCCTAGTCGGGGCAACGCGAATCCCCATAGAGAAAACAGGGGCACTTCCTCCCTGCCCCCCAGCAGCGCTGGTCTTCTGAGTACCAGCTACATCAGTAACACCTTCAGAAGCTGCCACTGGTTCAGACATCTGAGTGGTACCCCCACTCTCGCCCCCACCAGCTGGGGCAGCAGACACATTCTCCATAGCAGCAGCAGCACTGCTAGTGGCGGCGCTATCAACACGCGCCCTCTTCCTCTTCTCCAGCTGAGAAGACTCAACCTCCTCCTCATCTTCAGAGGGCGGGCCATCCTTACGCCGTCGACGCCCTTTCACAACCTCCCCTGCTGAAACGGAAGAACCCGAGTCAGAAAGCACAACTTTCGCTCGGTACCCATGATTCCGCGGCGCGTGTTTCCAACGCCCACGCCCCGCGGATGAGCTCACCGGCGGGACGATCCCTATTGAAAATCCAGTAGTATCATCTCCAAATATGCTAGGGCCGAAGGGATCTGAAGACTCACCGGTTGTATAATAAGGCTTGGGCGCGGTGGTCAGATCAGGGTAATAAAAGCGGTCCGCAAGCTCGTCCAGACAAGAGGTCTGACCTTCCGCCAAAGGCCTCCACTTAATACCCCTCTCCCGGCGGGCAGCGAAGAACTGAAACTTGCTCACACCTACAAACATACATGATAAGAGGAAGGACACAGAAAATAATAATAACAATAATGATAATAAACAAACGTACCCTCCTCCGCAATATAAGGCTCTTTGCCCGCCCGGATTCCATTGCGGCTCATCCCAAGAAGGAAGAAGATGCCTTCTGTCATGTTGTGGAACTCCAGCTTAGTGGCGTTGGAAGTAAGGGCGAGGAACCACGCCTGCTTCTTAAAGTCTTTGGGCACAGGCATGTCGGCCACCCGCTGCCCATCCCCTATCACCTTCCAGGGGAGACTAATGGGGATCACACCCCTCTTCACAAAGAAAAACTTCTCCTTAGCCCAATGTAAGGACTTAGGAGTGTGAGTAGCCATCGGCGGCACCTTCGGGCGTGGTTTAAACGAGAACCACATCTCGTCCCGCGCCATGAAGTAGAAGACACTGAACCGCTCAACGGTTGGCTCAATGTCCAAAGCGCGGCAGGAAGCCTCAAAATGAACTAACCTCAGAAGCCCGAAGGCGGTTAGTTGTGTGGGCCCAACACCATAGGCCACCATAGTATCAACCTGGAAGCGCGTACAGGGAAGACGAAACCCACACTTAGCAACGTGGGCCTCATACAGTGCCAACTGACCGCTACCGGCAGAAAGCACGGTGCTGGTCGGAGAGGGAAGAGTAGGCTCCCATTCCGGCAAGATCCCATACATGATACAAAACCGGTTGAAAGCCTCCTGATTCCAAACACAGTAAGTGTTGGACATCAACTTCCTTTCTTTTATCTTGCCATGCTCGACAAGAACTTCTTCTTCCACCACCTCTTCCGTAGTCGGTCCCATCACAACATCCTCGGCGGACAATGGGGGACTCACCGGAATTTCAGACATTATAATGATTCTGGGAAGAAGACGCCGGAAAATATAACGATTCTGGAAAAAAGACGCCGGAAGATATGAAGATTCACCGGAATCTTCAACGGAAGTACAAGAAGAACAGATTTCAAGGATCGAAAAGCAAACACACTTGAAGTTTCAACAATAAATCTCCAAGACAAAGAAAGTCTTCGAAGATTGAACGGAAACTTCAACGGAAGACGACCGGAACATTGGGAGAAAAGGGAAAGCAAAGAGTAGAAGAAGAAATTTTTGAGAGAATAACCGTTCAAATGAACCACGATGAGGTTTATATACTCATCGCATTAATGACAGAGGGACCCACCTGGGAAGCGCCAAAGGTCACACCTTTTCAAATTCCAGACACCAGATGGCGATACGTGTCAAACAACACAAACGGGCGGCTCAGATGATAGTGTGTGACAGTTGTGTGCCACACACGAGCCGGATGATCAACACGTGTCAACAGATCTCACGATCTCAATAAAGTGAGCGCGTGATAACCCACGCGCCTGACAGAAAACACGTGCCCACTGACATGTGGCACAATCTCAACCACGAAGACAAAGCGTCAGACGCGTGGCGTCCCACGCTCCTGACCCAGACGAGAAGTTGGTAACTGCAACCATGACGTGACGTGCCTCAGTCTGCACAACCAGACAGTCACTGAACACGTCAGCAACCATTAAACTTCCATCAGAAGTAACTGATCATTCGAGTTCCAGGCGCATTCACTCCAGCTCATGAGAGACAAATTGAATGCCAATGATTTAGAATTTATCACCAACTCAGGACCCGCATTAAATCACTCCAACAGCATTTAATTCATGGGCGCAAACTGGACGTAAATTTGCAAAAGACGTTCCCCGCCTAAAATTTTGCAAGGTTAAGGCGGAGTGCGTCCTGCATGGCGTGAACTTGACGTAAGTTTGCAAAAGACGTTCCCTGCCCAACGCCTGCAAAGGCAAGGCGGAAAACGTCCTGCATGGCGCAAAGTTGACGTAAGCCTACAAAAGACGTTCCCCGCCTAACGCCTGCAAGTGTAAGGCGGAGCACGTCCTTCTCAGCGTAAGTTTGACGTAAAACCGGAAAAGACGTTCCCCGCTAGGCCGAGTAATCATTTATTATGAGCATTATATAATGTAGGGTCAAAGAGGATTGACAAGCCAGTTATAAACCTTATTCTTATATCCTCTTCACATTTTGTGAAACTACTGAAGTGAAAGATATCCAAAGTTCTGAAGAGTAAAAGCATCAGAAGTTCTGAAGATAAACCAGACAAATATCTGAAGAACAAACTACTGAGGACAAACTCCTTAAGATCTATCGTTAGAAGTTTGTCACTCATCAGCACTTTCATTAACCGACCTTAAACTCAGCAGTTTAGTATAATATTAGTTTTGTTAAAGTCTTTGTTCAAGTTTCGATAACTACAGCCTGTTGTAGTATTAACTTACATTATTTTAAGCTTTTGATTACTTAGTCTGTATGTTATCTTTCATCTATAAATAGATGAATCACTCCCCCTATTTTAAACAAGTTGTCCATTCACTCATCAATTTAAGACTTGAACATTTTCCTTCATATTTCTTTATAGTTAACCTTTCATATATTTGAGAATCATTCTGCATCTACTGTTATATTCATTTACTGTTGATTCTCATCTTTAACTTCCTAGTTCATTGATTGAGGGGGAGTCATAACTCCTATTAAAAGTGATGCTTTAACTTGAACACTTTAATATTCCGCTGTGCAATTTACTTTGATACATTTATAACACACAAGTGTTCACGAATAAGAACAGTTAAGTAGAGCCATTGATCCAACAATTGGTAGTAGAGCACATGTTTATTTGATCAAATATCAATCTAACAAATTGAGAATCTGACACAGGCTCTTATTGATATTAAATAAAGGATAAAAGTTTGCCTTTTTTTTTTTTTTCATTCATCACTTTGAGAAAAACTTGATAAATCAAAATTCTCAAAAATGGATCCTCATAATACTGGATCTGCCACTAAACCTGCTATGCTGGTTAGAAATGAGTATAATATTTGGCAGAAAAGGTTGGCACATGCTCTATCACAGACCAACACCGGTTGTTGGAAATCTGTCATGTATGGACCTCATAAACCAGTAAATATAAATCTTGAAACTAAGGAAGAAATTCCAAAAGACCCAAAAGACTATACTGATGAAGATTTCCTAAAACTTGAGCTTGATGCTAAGGCATTCTCTATGTTGGCAATGGCTCTCCCAAATGATATCTACTCTGGACTTTTACATTGTGAAAGTGCCAAAGAGCTTTGGGACTGCCTAAAAGAACAGTTCGGAGGAACTGAAGATGTGATTGCCAACACCAGAGAAATTCTTGCTCTACAATATGAAACATTTACTCACATTAATGGATAAACTTTGACACAACAATTTGGAAGATTTTCCTCATTAATCTCTGAGTTAAAGTTAAATGGTCAGACCTGTACAACAGTATCTATGCCTCATAGATTTTTAAGGTCTTTACAAGAAAATGGGAAACTTACTCAATAGTTCTTAGATCTGGAGCAGATTTTAACTCTCTCCCTCTTACAAAACTACATGGGAGATTGCTAACTTTTGAAAGAGAAATAAGTCAAAAGAAAAAGTTACAAAATTCTGGCAAAACAGCTGATGACTATGTTCCAGGTAGTACAACACTTTTAGGACAAGACTCACCTTCTTGTCCAAATGATTTTGGAGTTTTGACCACATTGACATAACCATTGGGATCTCATTAGAAAGGTCATATCCAGGTTATGACAATGAAGAAGACAGTCAAAAAACTGATAACATGTGTTTTATAATCGATGATTTAAAAAATTTAAGTAGTGATGACTTAGAAGAAATGGACATACTACATCAACTGGCCATGTTAAGCATAAAAACAAATAAACTTTATAAAAGGTCAGGAAGGAAATTTCCAGGACTAAATAGTTCTACAAAAATTCGTTTTGACAAATCTAAACTTATATGTCATAAGTGTTAGAAGTTGGGACACTTTGCTAGAGAGTGTAGAAGCTCTAGCTTTAACCAATCACAGTCTGGAAATCAGTTTAACTCAAGTTATAATAGGAATAATGGAACTCAAGGGAGTCCTGATTTTGTACAGGAACAAGCTCCACAAATTCAATATGTGCCTCAAATACAATATGTTCAGATGCCTTCTCAATAACAGGGCCAACAACAAACACCTCCTGTTCCAGCTGCTCAACAACCTTCTCAACAAAGTCTTTTTACATCAGGGCATATGATAGTGTACCACGTAAACTGATTTGGGATAGTATGGAGAGTAGAGGGCTCCCTGAAAGGTATATAGACGTAATTATGGATATGCACGATAGGTCTGAAACTAGTGTCTGCGCGCCTGTAAGAGATACTGATTCCTTCCTTGTGGGGGTAGGACTCCACCAAGGATCTGCGTTGAGTCCATTTCTTTTTGCAGTTGTCTTGGATGAGTTATCAAAGTCGATCTAGGAGACAGTACCGTGGTGCATGCTTTTTGTAGATGATATTGTGTTAGTCGCAGAGTCCAAACATAGTCTGAATGAGAAGCAAGAGGGTTGGCGTGAAACTTTAGAGGGCAAGAGCTTAAGGATAAGTTGCTCTAAAACTGAGTACATGTATTGTGGTTTCAGTGGTGCTAGTCAAGAGGATAATACTCAAGTTACGATTGAAGGTCAACTTGTCCCGCAGGTAACTAAGTTCAAGTACTTAGGATCATTTGTTCAGAGGGATGGGGAGCTAGATAGTGATGTAACCCATCGCATTCAAGCTAGTTGGTGTAGATGGAGGGCCGTTAGTGGGGTTTTTTCGTGATAAAAGGTTCCCAACTAAATTAAAGGGAAAATTCTATAGGGTTGTGGTGAGACCCACTTTGTTATATGGGACTGATTGTTCGGCCATCAAAAAGACACAAGCGCGTAAGATGGAGGTAGCAAAAATGAGGATGCTAAGATGGATGTGCGGGCACACTAGGTTAGACCAAATAAGAAATGATGTTATTAGGGAAAGGGTAGGGGTAGCTAGCATATCAGACAAGATTAGGGAGGGCAGATTAAGATGGTATGGGCATGTGAATAGGAGGCAAACGATGGACCCAGTTAGAGTAGTGGAAACCCTCTTGGTAGAGGGAAAGAGGTGTAGAGGAAGACCCAAATTTACCTGGGAAGAGCAGATTAGGCATGATTTAATAGAGATGCACCTCTCGGAGGATATGGTCGAGGATAGAGCTTCGTGGAGGCACAAGATTAAGGTTAAGGATTAGTAGGGAGGGTTTAGTTCAATCGTAGCATGGTTCTAGGAGCTTAGACTTTGTCTTTCACTAAGGGGAGGTCCGTATAGGTGACTTGTATTTGTGTTTTTACGGGTTATGTTACTTAAATGGTATATATACCTTTGTTTTACTACGTCACGGCTTCATGTTTTCTTTAAATTCAATTTTTTTTGGCCTGTCTTTTTTGAATTTTCGAGCCGAGGGTCTCTCTGGAAGCAGCCTCTTTATTCGTAAGGATAAGGGTAAGGTTTGCCTACATCTCACCCTCCCCAGACCCTACTCTTAGCTTGGCTAAGTGTGGGATTTATTGGGTAAGGTTGTTTTTGTTGTTGTTGTATTTTGATTGGAGCAGTCTTCCTTTTGACACATCTAAATGCAGTCCAGATGCAGACAACAAAGTCTATGACATCAACTGGGGAGAACCTGATAATGGCATAAAGAATTTTGCCTTAATGGCATTTGAGGGATGCACCTCCAAATCTGCCTTGTCTCAAGTATCAAAAGAATCCTTGTTAAAACTTTGTTCAACTTCTTGCAAAGATTCTTTTGCTCTCATAAGAGAGACCAATGTGCATCTACATGGCAAAGCAAATGACTCTGAAAGAAAATATACTCAGATAAAATGTGATTTAGAAAGAAAACTTGCTGCAAAAACTAAAGAAATTTCTAAATTAACAAATAATGCCATGGAAACTCAAGCACAGATTAAAATCATGATAGAAAACCTAGGATATGTCAGAAAATAGTTTGCTGACACCAAGGTTGATTGTGAAAATTGGGTTGAGTCATGTAGAGGTTACCAAATGCTGCTTAACAAACAAACTGCATCAAATGTTAAGTTTGGCATAGGGTACCACCATACTGAAATACCAACTGATTTTACTCCCAAAACTGATGATGATGGGAGTAAAATAGTTATAAATCAAACTTCCAATATGAAATAATGCACATCCTTTCATCAGAACTTTCCCAAAATTGAAAAAGAAAGTCCTGCAGAAGTTTTATATACTGACATTATGCCATCAGTAGATTCATCTACATCAGGAGTTGAGAACCTGGAAACTACTGATGACCTAACTCAAAACTCTAAAGCTGTCAGTAAATTGCCTTCCACATCTCATGATGAATTTAAGAGGAAGGAGAAGGCAAAAGAATGTGAAATTTGTGGTCTGTTTAACCATAAAACAGAATTTTGTAGATACAGAAAAGGAAATCAGTACAACAAGAAAATCTTACAACAGGTTGTGGGAAAGCAAATCAAACAAGATTTTGAAGAAACTTTTCATCCCAACATATAACAACCTAGTAACACCTTTTCTCAGAAAGGGACTAAATCTCAACAAAGGCCTTTTTTCTCAAAATCCTTCTTCAATAGTTAGACCTGAATCATCAGCAGTCTGACAAACTGCTGAGATTAAAAATCTCACGAATTTGGTAAAACTATTGATGACCAAAGTTGATGGTGGTCCTCAAAAGGACTCCACTGTTGTCCTTAATGACAAATCCATTGCCAAAGAGACATGGATTTCCAAAAATGGTCCAAAACAAACTATTCTTGTTCTCAAGAGCAAACCCAAAGCCAAACTGGCATGGGTTGCAAAATCAAACTAATTTGCTATATGGTGCAGAGGGTCTCCAGAGGTTTGAATAGCATTTGGTATGTTGATAGTGGAGGCTCAATGCACATGATAGGATGCAGATACCTGATAAGCAATTTTATCAGTCATAGAGAAGGATCTGTGTCCTTTGGAAACAATGCCAAGGGATATGTGCTAGGACATGGCAATGTATCCTCTGGTAAAATACAGTTTGACAGGGTCAATCTGGTTGAAAACTTGGAATACAACTTGCTGAGTGTATCTCAAATGTGTGACAAGGGATATTCTTTCTTTTTCACCAAAACAGTATGCAAGATCATTTCACCAGAAGGCCAAAAGTTGATAGAGAAGATCATTGAAGATCATACTTTGCTAATAGCCAAAAGATGTGGCAATGTCTATGCAGTGGACATTGAAAAGGACAAAGTACTAAACAACACTGCTTGTTTCTTCTCAAAAGTATCAACATCTGAAACTGATCTCTGGCATATGAGACTTGGCAATGTGAACTTTAAAACCATAAATAAAGTCACAAAAATGGGCTTGGTCAGAGGTCTACCTTTGAAGGAATACAGTGTAAAGAACACTGTGTTTCCTTTCTTAAAGGTAAACAACATAAGTCCTCCTATAAGTCTATTGAAGAATAAAAAACAACTGCATGTCTTCAACTACTCCATATGGACTTATTTGGACCAGTCAAGATTATGAGCCTTGGTAAGAAAAAGTACTGTTTGGTCATCATTGATGACTACTCAAGATTTACATGGGTCTTCTTCTTATACTCCAGGGATGAGGCAGCTGATATTATCAAGTTCTTCATTCTACAAGTAGAGAAACAATTCTCTCTCTCTCTTTCTCTCTCTCTCTCAAAGTCATCAGGAGTAACAATGGGACAGACTTCAGGAACAAAACTCTAGATGTATTCTGTTTGTCCAAAGGGATTGTTAGGCATTTCAGCATTCCCAGAACTCGTGAACAAAATGGTGTGGTAGAAAGAAAGAACAGAACATTAATTGAAGCAGCTAGAACTATGTTAGCTTATTCAGGCCTACCATTGTATTTTTGGGCTGAAGCAGTCAACACAGCTTGTTATGTTCAACACAGAGTCCTTGTCAACAAAAAACATTCCAAAGCTGCTTATGAAGTTCTTCATGGCATCAAGCCACTTATCTCCTTTTTCAGGGCTTTCGGATGTCAATGTTTCATTTTAAACATCAAAGACTCTATTTCAAAGTTTGCTGCAACAGTTGATTTAGGTTATTTTCTTGGTTATTCTTCCACTAGAAAAGCCTATAAGGTTTTTAATTCAAGAACCAAGATAGTTGAAGAAACACTAAATGCTAAGTTTAATGAGTCAAAACACACTCTCATTCCAGCACATCCTGCTGAACTCTTTGACTTTGACAATTTTCATTTCGGACCTAAAAAAACTGTTACATCATCTAAACCCACTTATTATGGTGATCAAGGGTTTTATGATGATAGTCCTACACCATGGACTCCAAACACAGTCATTAAATCAACTTTCAAACTATCAGAAGTTTTACAAACTTCTACTTCAACAACTGCTGATGAAAAAATTCAAACTATTGATTCAGCTCCACAGACTACTGAACCACAACATACAGCTAACCAGATATCATCAACCTTAGTGGTTTGTTTGTAGAAGTTCAAGAGCCATCACCAAGTACAGGGCTACAACAACTGATTAAACACAAAGATCATCCATTGGATCAAATCATGGGTGATATTGCTTCAGGGGTACTTACAAGAAACCAGCTTTCCAACTTCTGCTTCTTCTCAGCATTCATTTCTCAATTGGAACCAAAGAAATATTAAGAAGCCCTCAAAGATAACAATTGGGTTCAAGCTATGCAAGAAGAATTGCTTCAATTCAAGAAGCAACAGGTCTGGGAAATATGTCCCTTACCTTCAAACAAGCTACCAATTGGCACAAGATGGGTCTTCAGAAACAAACAAGATGAAGCTGGTATGATTATCAAGAACAAGGCAAGAGTGGTTGTACAAGGTTATTCACAAGAAGAAGGAATTGACTATGATGAAACCTTTGCTCCAGTTGCAAGGGTTGAAGCCATCAGGTTATTTTTGGCTTATGCAATTTCCAACAAAATTAAAGTTTTCAAATGGATGTCAAGAGTGCATTTTTATATGGAAAAATAAAAGAAGAAGTGTATGTTTGTCAGCCACCTGGGTTTGAGGATCCTTCTCATCCTGATTGGGTGTACAAACTTGACAAAGGTCTTTATGGGCTAAAACAAGCTCCCAGAGCTTGGTATGAAACACTTTCTACCTTTTTACTCAAAAATCACTTCACTAGAGGCTCCATTGATAAAACACTTTTTATAAAGCATGTTGAAATCATGTCTTACTTTTTCAAATTTATGTTGATGACCTCATTTTTTGTTCAACAAACACAAAACTGTGTGATGAATTTAAGAAACTCAAGCAATCAAAATTTGAGATGAGTACAATGGGAGAACTGCATTACTTTTTGGGACTGCAGATCAAGCAACAAACAAATAGAACTTTTATACATCAATCTAAATATGTTAAAGAATTATTGAACAAATTTTCTATACAAGACAGTAAATCATGTTCCACTCACATGACACCCACAAGTTGAACCAGATGATCAAGGAAAACAGGTTGAACAAATCATGTATAGATGCATGATAGGTTCCCTTTTGTACTTAACTGCTTCTAGACCAGATATTATGTTCTCAACTTGTGTCTGTGCTAGATATCAATCTGCGCCAAGGGAATCACACCTAACTGCTGTCAAAAGAATTTTCAGATATCTGAAAGGAACTCCTACATTAGAATTTGGTATCCTGCTTCAAGCAATACCAAGTTAACAGCTTTTTCAGATAGTGACTATCCAGGGTGTAAACTGTCAAGAAAATCTACATTTGATAGTTGTCAATTCTTAGGAAACTGTCTAGTGTCCTGGCAATCAAAGAAACAAACATCTGTGGCAACTTCAACAGCTGAAGCTGAATACATTGCTGCTGCAAGCTGTACATCCTAGATTCAATGGCTCCAATATCAAGTTCTTGATTATGAAATCAAAGAGACCAAGACTCCACTATTAGTAGACAGTAAATCTGCCATTAGCATCATTCAAAACCCCGTTCAATTTTCAAAGACAAAACATATAGAAATCAGGTATCATAATATCAGGGATTGCTATGAAAAATGCAAAATTGAGGTGAAACATGTCACAATAGCTAATCAAATAGCTGATATATTCACCAAACCCCTTGACACATCAACATTTCAGAGGTTAGTTTCCATGCTTGGAATGCTAAACTTTAAGTAAACTCTGTAAGTGGTTTTTCATTTCTCTTTTCTGTACAACTTTTACTTTCACTTGCTTGTTTACTCACTCTGTCTCAAACCTCAGTTTATAAATATAAAGAGAGAAAAACTACTGATGTACAAAAACATCTGTAAGGGAAAATTTCTGAAAAGAAAAATCTGTTGATGATAATAAAATCATCAAATATTGATTTTAGGGGTATTTTTAATCTTCTCAGTAGTTCAAAACTACTGGAGAACAAAATAGGAAACTCCTGATGAATAAATATTCATCAGAAGTTTTAGACAAAAAGGACAAAACAGTCTTTTCCTATAATTCTCAGAAGTTTGACCTAAAAGGACTATTAAACTCTCAAACCCCTCTTTTCATTATTATCGTTTCAAAAACAAAAGAATTCCATCTCTCTTAAACCCTCTTTGAATCCTTCAACTGTTCTATAAAAAAAACAATGGCTCTAGTTCTCAAACAGGGACACAATCAAAGAGGCTACTTCGAAAAGGCTGAAGCCTGGTCCCAATACGATGAAATCATTGATTTGATCGTAAAATCTCAATATTACACGACATTCACCATTGACCCACCAATCCACACTGACACTCTTAATGAGTTTTGGGCAAAAGCCGAGACTATTACTGAAGATGGTAAAGTCCTTTCCTTGAACATGAAGATCAAGGGAAAGAAATGGAAATCACACCTACTAGCCTGGGGAGAAAGATTAAGTCTTGATGATGCTGAAGCTCCTGATCAAAATCTAAGTGGAACAATTCAATCAACCATCATTGAGTGTGGTCACCAAGGTACATTATCACATGCTACCATACACAAGAAATATTTTGATGCAAAATATAAACTTTTGTTTCACTACTTTATCATGTGTTTAAGTCCAAAGACTGGATCTTCTGATCAGATATCCTCAACCATGCAACCAATTTTTCATTCAATCATTAATGAAACTAAATATAGGGCATTCTCATTCTTTTTCAATGAGTTGGTGTTGCATCACGAAAATGATAAAAAGAAATTTTTGTTGTATCCAAGGTTCGCCATGCAATGTATTATAAAAGAACATGGACAAGAGGTGCTTGTGGGTAAAACAACTGTTTTAAACCCTTTAACCTCACAAGCATACTCTAGGCATAACAAACCGGCAACTTTGCCAGAGGATGACCAAGGGGAACATGTCACAGTCCCTAAGGAACCAACATCCTCAAAACCCATTTCCAAAAAGCCAAAACAACCCAAACAACAAAAATCCAAACCAACCAACCCTAAAAGAAAAGCAATTCTGGAAGTTGAGATGCCTGAAAATGCAAATGTGCAATCTGCACTTTCAAAAGATGTGACTGAAACTTCCTCTCAGTCTCATTCATGTCAAATACCCGAAAGAGCACCAATATCTATTGTGTTTTCAAGAAAGAAACTCAAAAAGACAATAACTACTGACCCTTCTTTCCAAACAACTGACACAACTGAACAAAACCCAACTGCTGATCCCATAACTACTGACCCACAAATATCACTAGCAGTTGAGATAGCTAATATTCTCTCTAGACTGAAACAACACACTCCATCTGAAAATGTCAATCCCCAATCACCACATAAAACAGGGGATGAAAACATAGAAATGGACATTGATGTGAATGTATTCAGCCCTAACTAAAGAGATGGGGAGGGACCAAGGCCTCTAAGCCCAAACTTAGATTCCTTAGGTATATTTGAGGCTGCTACAATTCTTATGCCATCCAGTAATGGATTTGATGACAGTAGTACCATAGCTAAGACCTCAAATGTGGCAACTACTGATGAAAGCCATGTGCCTGAAGTAGGAAACCCTCAGTACCAAGAAAAAGAGGTTCATGAGACAACTAGGTTAGGCCTACTCATGAGACAACTGATATTGTTCTCATTGAGGACTATGTCAGTGATTCAGGTGATTCTATTAAATTGGATGATGGATCAAAATCTCCACAAAATGAATTGACGGCTGACTGTGAAGGTCCCGATTCTAATGTATCTGTACTCAAGGAGACAGTCACAGAAGAACAGGTTAAAGACCACTTAAACCCCAATTCCCCAAAAGTGGCATCCCCAGTTCACACTGAGGATCACCCCAAAACACACCCTCCATAATCACAAAAGCCTACCCAATTCTCTGTGTCATCAAACATAGACCTAAACCAACTATGCAGCCCAGATGGTCCCCTATACTAGATGGTACATCAACTTATTTCTGATCATCTCAATGACTTTATGACTGCTATGGAGTTAAAGAACAACAATCAAATTGTGATGATTAACAATGCCATTGATCATAAGCTTGGTGAATTATCAAGAAAAATGGAAGACAATAGAAGACAATCAGCCCATCTATCTGGTGTAACACCTCCACCTCCATGGTTTCTAGAAGTGGATGAAGCCAAAAAGTGGGAGATGTCAAAGGAACCTGAAACTGTGTCTCTTGAAGCTTCAAAAAGAGCTAGAGAAGCACAAAATCTCAAGGAATCTCAAAAACTAACTGCCATGACTAGACAAGATAAAGCTCTGAATGAAAGAGAAGAATGGTATCAACAAGAGAGAGACCTTAGAGAGAAGGCTGAAAAGTCCTCCCAATACCATAGTGAAGCTGCTGCCGAAGACAAGACCAAAAGTACAGAAGACAATCCTTAAGTAGTTGATGCTACTTAGATCAACACTTCAGTAGTTGACAATTCTTGTACTGAACCAGAACAGCCTTCTAAAGCAACAGAAACAAACCCATCTGAAATTTCAAAGCCTGTTCCCATTTCTTCTATACCAGTTACAGAAGAAAAATAACTGACAGAAGAAGAAAGAATAAAAGCTGAAAGAAAGGCAAAGGAAGATAAGATATGGGAAAGCTTAGAAGCAAGGGATGACTTGACTCTTGATGAAAAACTACAAATCTATGAACAAAAGTTGAATAGGTTGGAAGCACAATAAAGGCTTGCTAAGCAAACTCTCCTTGCTACAGAAGAAGATAAAAGACAACAGCTGATGAATTATATCAGCAAAAAGACCAAGACAAGGAAATTCTCACTCAAGGGACTTTCAACTGAAGAACTAACAAGACAGGCAGAGCTTGTATCAGAAAGGCTGGCCAGAGAGAAACACAAAAAGTTGAAAAGAGCCCAAATCATTAGAGAATTGGTAGAGAACAATTATGGTTCAAAGAAATAGATATGTAAGCCGAAAGAAGATGTACTTTATGAAACTTACAAAAAGTTCAAGGCTGACATACTTCTAAATCCGGAGAAATTCAAACCCACACAGCCTGCTACCAAAAATTCAGGGGAAAATATAACAACTAACTTCAAAATGGTGCTACTTGAGAAGAATACCCTTGTTGAAGATGATTTCACTATTGATGAAAAACCTCTGTTGACACAATATAGGGATCCTGCAACATTTGCCTATCAAATGCAACAAACCATCAAAGAACAAAAAAATACCAAGGTTGTCACTGAACATCACATGCCTATTTCAAAAGGTGATACACCTGGTACTGTGCTAGCTGAAAAAAGGAGGAGATCAAATCTGATCAATGCTGAAAAAGAAAAACCTCTAACAGCAGACCTATATTCAAACCTACAAATTGTACCATACAAAGACAATTTCTTCAAATTCAAATCTCCAATTGTCAAATGGTGCTTCACCCACTAGTCCAGTTCCTTGATTCTAGAAAGAAAAGACTTCTCAACAAAAGGCCTTCATGACTTGACTGAATTGGAAAAAATTATCTGATGAAGATCTAATGACCATTCAGGATATGATACCAGAAAAAGGACTGCTTTTAGAATCAGAGGTCAGAGAAACTCAGACATCAAACAATCAAAGAAATCTGGAGAGTTCTTGACTTAAGTAAGAGAGGATCGTATAAATAAAGATAGACAAAGGTTTTGGCTTCAACAATCCTGGGGGAGATTGTAGGGTCAAACAGGATTGACAAGCCAGTTATAAACCTTAGTCTTATATCCTCTTCACATTTTGTGAAAATGCTGAAGTGAAAGATATCCAAAGTTCTGAAGAGTAAACGCATCAGACGTTCTGAAGATAAGCCAGACAAATATGTGAAGAACAAACTACTGAGGACAAACTCCTAAAGATCTTTCATTAGAAGTTTGTTACTCATCAGCACTTTCATTAACCGATCTTAAACTCAGCAGTTTAGTATACTATTAGTTTTGTTAAAGTACTTATTCAAGTTTCGATAACTACAGCCTGTTGTAGTATTATCTTACATTATTTTAAGCTTTTGATTACTTAGTCTGTATGTAATCTTTCATCTATAAATAGAGGGATCACTCCCCCTATTTTAGACAAGTTGTTCATTCACTCATCAATTTAAGACTTAAACATTTTCCTTCATATTTCTTTGTAGTTAACCATTCATATATTTGAGAATCCTTCTGCATCTACTGTTATATTAATTTATTGTTGATTCTCATCTTTAACTTCCAGGTTCATTGATTGAGGGGGAGTCATATAACTTGAACACTTTAATATTCCGCTGTGCAATTTACTTTGATACATTTATAACACACAAGTGTTCACGAATAAGAACTGTTAAGTAGAGCCACTGATCCAACATATAAGTTTGATCAGATTTTAATACTCATTTTAGTTCTAAACCCAAAACATAGCAGAGAAATACAGTCGTTGAGTCAGTATTTAACGCAGGACCCAATTAATCATACTATATCTCAAATTTAAAACTTAAGTAGTTAGGATCAAATTAACAAGTAAGCCCTTTATGATTGATTTGAATAATTATTGTCTATATGCCTTTTAGTCTAGCATGAACATATTTAGAGACAAACAAATCAAATAATGAGGAAATTTTATTAATAAACGTAAGTAAGTACGATTTGCTACTAAGTAAGGTCTTTAGAAAAGCCCATCTTCGAAGCATGTTCTTCTAAAACTTTAGGTGGGAGACCTTTAGTCATTGGATCTGCAAGCATACCCTTAGTACTTATATACTCAATAAAAAGGTTATTTTCCTCAACTCGTTCACGTACGAACAAATACTTTGCATCAAGATATAAACCAGCATAGTCGAACTGTTACTGTTCGAGAAACTAACGGCAGCTAAGTTATCACAATAAAGCTTCAATGATATAGAAATGGAGTTAACAATTTTGAGTTCAGTATTAAGGTTCCTAAGAAATATTCCATGACAGGTTATGTTATAGAAAACAATGTATTCGGCCATCATAGTGGATGTTGTTGTCAACTGTTGTTTATAACGCATCCATGAGATATGTCTGCTTGCTAACATAAAGATATACCCCGAGGTGGATTTCTTGTCATCTTTACAAATAGAAAACTCTAAATTAGAATAACCTATCACTTCAAAATGATCACTTCTTCTATAAGTCAACTTAAAGTCTTTTGTCCCTTAAAGATATCGAAGAACTTTCTTAGTTGCTTTCCAATGGTAAGGGCCAGGATTTTATTGATAACGGCCTAGCATTCCAGCAATATAAGTGATATCTGGATGAGTACAGACTTGAGCATACATAAGGCTTCCGACTACTGATGCATAAGGTATCAATCTCATTTGCTCCTTTTCAACCTCTGTTTTCGGACACTGGAAAATCCCGAAAACATCTCCTTTAACTATTGGAGCTACAGAAGGGGTGCAATGTTGAATGGTGCAACGGTTTAGGACACGCTCAATGTAGGCCCTTTGGGATAAGACTAAGATTCCGTTGTGTCTATCTCGATGTATGTTGATGCCAATAACGTATGAAGCCTCTCCGAGATCCTTCATGTCAAAATTTTGCGAAAATAGGCGCTTCGACTTATGCAACATACCTAAGCTACTATTTGCCAAAAGAATGGCTTCTATGTAAAGTACAAGTAGAGTAAAGTTGCTCCCACTCATCTTGAGGTAGGTGCATTGATCCACTTAATTCTTTACAAAACCTTGTTTCTTAATGACTTCATCAAACTTTGGATACCATTGACGTGATGCTTGCTTTAGCCCTATATGGATTTCTTTAACTTGCAGACTAGATGCTCTTGACCTTCAGGCATAAAACCTTCAGGTTGTTTCATGGATACATCTTCATCCAAGTCGTTGTTAAGGAAAGCAATTTTAATGTCCATCTGATGCAGCTCTAAATCAAAATGAGCTAGGAGGGCCATTATGATCCATAAGTAGTATTTTCAAGAAACATGGGAAAAGGTTTCTTGATAATCGATTCCCTTCTTTTTGAGTGTAGCCTTTTGCAACCAACCTAGCTTTCAAAGTTTCGATTTGGATACCATTTTGTTTTGAAGACCCATTTACTTTCTATGGGTTTTGCACCGTTGGGTAATTCAACCAAATCATATATGTCATTTTTCCTCAGGGAGTCAAGCTCGTCAATCATAGCTTTATTCCATTAAGAAGATCGATTACTTCTAATGGCTTCATTATAATAGGTAGGATCATTGAACTTTCCAGCATCCATTTCAGCTTCAGTTAGGAAGGTTACATAATCATCAAAGGTAGTACGCCTTTTGGGCCTAGATGACCTTATGGGCTGCTTATCGGGTTAGTCATTTTGTTGGTAGTGATGTTTTGATGTGCCTTCATTTTCTGGTGCAGTAAGATCTGGTGTAATGAGTTATGAGAGTGAAGTAGTTGGGGCAGTAACATGAGGTATAGCATGGAGTACAAGAGGAGTAACCTGAGTTAAAATGTGCGACATGAGGTGCATTGTTTTCATTTCTCCCACTGACTTTGTAATCCTCGAGGAATGCGGCACACTTGATTTCTAGAATTTGAGTGACATGCGAAGGACAATAGAAGTGATAACCCTTTGAATGTTAGGTATATCCGATAAAGAAACAACTAACTGTTTTAGGGTCATGTTTCCTTATGAAGGGATTATAGAGTTTAGCTTTGGCAATACAACCCCATACTTTCATATATCTTAGACTCGGTTTCCGTCCTGTCCAAAGTTCAAAAGGATTTTTACGGACATATTTGGAAGGAACTTCATTGAGTATATGAACGACTGCTTTTAAGGCCACGATCTAAAGGAATATAGGTAGTCCTGAATTGACTAACATACTGCGTACCATGTCCATTAGGGTTCTATTTCTTCTCCCAGCAACACCGTTCTGATAAGGAGTACCTTTCATGGTGTATTGGTTCTTAATACTCTGGCCCTTACAAAACTCATAAAATGAACCAGGAGCCTGACCCACATTAGTATGTAAACTAATATTCACCTCCTCTACCTGATCAAACAACTATAATTTGATGATTTAATTATTTTTCAACTAAACTTTATAATCTTTTATAGTTGTTAGTGATTAAAATTTTTCCTTAATGAGATACAAGTACATGTTGTGGGAATAATCATTAATAAAAGTGATAAATGAAGTATGTCCAGTTATTCCAGCGATGGGGTAAGGGCCACTAATGTCAATATGAATGATGTGACATCCGTCACCTTTCATTTTACCTTTTGTCCGACTTTAGTCCCTCTCTTTGCATGAATTTACATCTACTCGAATCGTTTTCGTAATTGAGAAAATTTCTTTTCTTTTATAATAATAATAATAAATAATAATAAATAATAATAATAATGATAAAATAATAATAATAATAATAATAATAATAGTAAGTTTTAGACATTATACTAATAAACCATCTATCCTAACCCATTAGCGTAACCCAACACCCTAATCCAAACCCAACCAAAACCTTGATCTAATTTTCTGAGCCCAGATCCAAAGCCCAGCCCACCAGCAGACCCGGCCCAAACCTCCTGGCTTTTCCCTTCGCTGCTGTCACAAAAAAAAAAAAAAAAAAAAAAAAAACGGTTTGAAGCTGCCCGGACTCGAACTCGGGTCAGCTTCCAAACAAGACTACAACACCACCACTACACCACATAAGCTTTGTTGTTTAAAAATACATCTTATTTTCTTTTAACCTTTAAATTGCTTGTCTGTTTCCTCTTCTGTTCGCTGCACAAGGAGCCGAACCAAGCAAGTCTTGGTTTACTTTTGATTGAATCAAAAATGGAATTAACTCGTGATTAGTTCATTGTTATGGTATGACAGATCACACGCGTTTTCTCCATGCCAAAGACTCATTAAAACATACCAATTTCGAGCTAAATCACGCGTATACATTAACACCTTGGTCAAACTTTCCTTTTCGTCGAATCCGTATGCAATAGTATAAATTGAATACTCCTAGTTAACCTAAAGGGGCCGAAAATCAAAAGCCCTCTCGATAATCAGTCTCTCTAACACTCTACACCGTGTAATCGAGTCAATTTGACTTTTGGGTTGACCACGCGTTCATCGTTTTAAACACTGTAAGTATCGTATTTTTTTGATGGGTTTTGTTCTTCAGCATATCACGAACAATAGCCCCATGATTACAGGGGCTATTGGTTACGAATTGTTAAGATTAGAAAAACTAGGGTTCTTAGTAATTTATGGGGAAGATGACAACTGCAGCTTTATGTTTAAAAGTTTTCTGAAAAGAATAAACATAACCATCTGATTCAGAGCAGATGGTTATGTTGTCTGTTGTTAACTCGTTGGTCGCGAGTTCGAACCTAGGCATCCTCTTTTCTTTTTTTCTTGTTTTCTAATAATTATGAATTGTTACCAAGAAGCTTATACATGTAATCGAATTCAAATTATTTCGTTCTCAGGGTCCAGACCACTTGTGATTTAAAACACGAACCGGTCACCAGACCCGGGTTCGATTCTTGCCCACAACAGCATTTTTTTACTCTTTATTTATATATACTTAACCTATTTATTTTTTTTAAAAATAGTTCTAAAATACCAAAAGTTTCTTAAAAATTCTACAAAAATAATTTTTATTCCAGAAAAATCGTTCGTTTCATATTTTTAATTGATTTTTGTTATTTTAAATCAAAAGTAAATCATAATAAATTCAATTTTCAATATTTTTATACCAAAATTTTACATAAATTATTTTTCTTCATTTAGAACAGAAATACAAATTTTAATTTGATATTTCATTAATTTTAATATTTTTAGATATTAAAATTATATTTTGACAAATAAATATAAACTTACTATATATTCAATTATTAAGAAAATAATTTTATAAAAATTATTTTCATATCTACTATATTATAATAAAACTATCCTTAACCAAAGTTTTACAAAAAGTCTTTTTATTTAATTATTTTTCAAATTTCTTTTACATACTAGTTCATTAATAATTTATCTAAGTTAACAAATAAACAAGTGCCTATCCCCAAATTAGGAACCCTAGAAATACTTGTAGACTAGAAAGACTTAAACTCATTTATTACCTTAAACATAGGGTGATACTTGGCAACGTTGGATTACACTTATTCAATTCCACATGACTTACCACCTTGCTAAGGTGAGTATTACTTATCCCCTTTTTCGTTTTACACTTTTGGGGTGATTCATGCACAAGTATACAAAACTTGCACATCCATTAACATATACATTTTTCTTCATTTACAATTCATATACGTGTCTTGTTTATCTTTATGCTTTATGTTTAAATATGAATGTAGCTTACGTACAAAATCATACATCTAAACATAACTTATGTTATGGTGCTCTTTACATATAGACGTAACTTATGTTACGGTGCTCATTTAGACATAAGTTATGTTATGGTGCTCTTTTAGACTTGACACGTGTTAGGGTGCTCATTATCAATTTTATCTTACCAACTTTACATTTGATCTTTGTCTTGTTTGCTTACTTATGTGTTTACATAATGCCTTGGTGATGCTAGACACATGAATTGTACCACTTTTCAAACTTATACTATATGTACAAAGCTTGGTAGTACTCACCAACATCATATGTTGACAAAATTTATTTTCGTGCATGTTTCAGGATAAGCTGCTTGACGCTTCACATAGGACTTTGGACCTAGATTAAATAAATCAACTATCTCTATTTTTGTTGTCGTGTATTTATTTTCACATGTTGTAAAACAATATTCAATAATCAAATATTTACATTTTAGTACCATAAGCTTTTGAACATTCGTCACTACGTGACACCTCGATGATTCCGCCATCGGTTGGGGTGTTACAGATTGGTATCAGAGCCATGGTTATAGGTAACTAGGTTATTAGATAAAATGGCCTAGACTATAACCGAACTTCAACTTTCATGCATAATATTCCATAGATTTCCATTTCCTTCTACTTTCCTTCCTCTATCTTTCCCCCCTTCTCTCTCTCCATTCTTCTTATCTTTCATCATGGTGCATAGAGATGGTGTCCTATAGAGAGTGGAATGTTTACATCATCATGGAACAGGAGCAGTACCTTTCATGAAGACACTCTTAGGCATAATGCCTACTCTTATTTTGCTCCTTCAATGTTGAGCTTTAATGAGTGTGATGGAACACGTGCAATCTGGAAGGGTGGATGCCTGTACCCTAGGTTTTCTGGCATAGGCAAGCATAGCGCATAAATCCAATAACGGACCTGTTATGCTTACATGGGGATTCCTGGAGTGAGTGTCCACTTATAGGCTAAAGCATGTCTTCTTTGATCACCATTGGGTTCAATTCCTTTGAAAAGTCAACGTTCTTGTTGGGCTTTACAGCTAGACAAGGGCACTCCAAGCATTTTATGCAAGTTTTTCAATAATACTCTCTCGTTTCATATACAATATTTTGTATTTTCATATATTGCTTATAAATTCATACTTTCATAATCATCTGTACGGTTATACACTTACATTTTCTAATCTCATGATTATTCATTGACTGCCTCATAGATGTCTGCTCGCCGCATGCTCCGTGATGCCAGCCAATGCACTGTTCGTGCTTCTGGACAACGTTCTGAACGTCACCTCGCATCTCTAGTCGTTCAGGAAATTGCTGCAGTGATCTCAAATCTTGTCAATGAGTGAACCCAGAATAGTAACAGTGCTAACACAGGCACGACTCAATTTCGGTGCACTTTCAAACACTTTAACTCCTGCAACCCCACAAAATTTACTGGAGTGGAGGGTGATACTGGCCTTCTCCAGTGGTTCGAAAGCATGGAGAAAACCTTTGTGAACAGCGAGTGTCCTAACGAACTCCGCGTTCGCTATGCCACCAGTGTCCTTCAAAAAGAGGCATCAACCTGGTGGAACGGCGAAAAACGCAACTGGGGCACTGAAGTTGCTTAAGCGCTGTCTTGGGAGGAAGTTAAAGAGTTGATGATTGCAAAGTTTTGCCCTAGAAATGAAATCAAAAAGTTAGAGGATGAATTTTATGACCTGAAACAAGACAGTGGAGAAAACCTAGCGTATACTACCAGATATCATGAACTCGGCCTACTTGTTCCTCATATGGTCACCCCGGTCTCTCGAGCAATCGAGAAATATATCGAGGCATTACCTGACCTGATTCAAGACGTAGTCACTGGAAGCAAATCCACTATGGTGGAAGAAGCCATCCAGCTTGCAGCCACTTTAACAGACAAACACGTAAGGAAAGGAAACTTGGTTAGGAAGTGCACCAAGACGTCTGCTGAGAAAACCACCCATGTTGTTGAACGATCTAAGACTATTTTAGCAAAGGCCGCCACTACTTCTTCGAACTCTAAGAAACGAATGGGCGATAATCAGAACCATGCTGTTGTGGATCCTGTGACTCAACCTCCTATCAAGAAAGCCTACACGGGAATCCATCCTCAATGCAACACTTGCAAGTATCATCACCCTGCAAATCTTCCATGTCGTCAATGCACTAGATGTGGAAGGTTTGGACACTTTGCCACTACTTGTCGTGTAATGGTTAGGACACAAGATAATCATCAAACAGCTGCCCAGGAACCACTGCCGATTACTAACGGCCGGGCATGTTATAATTGTGGAGACCCTAACCACATGCGACATCGATGCCCTGAATTGAATAATGTAAACCATGTGGCACATGGACGAGCTTTCAATATCAATATCAACGAAGCAAACGGTCAGGATGACGTTAATCCCACTGGCTAAGCCATGGATGGAATCTTCTTAAGACTCGAGAATCCAATACTTGTGTTTTCATTTTTCCTATTATCATTTTGTACCCAATTGTGTCGTACTCATAAGCATATAACATCTAGAAATTTCCTTTCATACTATTTTGTACGAACGCAGGTTGGAAATTTATCATATTTGGTTACATTTGTTTTAATCGTAGAAATTTAAGACTCCACCTTACATTTTATTGAAACAATTGGACTTGATTTCCATGAAAACCAAACTATTAAAAACTTGATACTTAATCCTACAGAACTTTCTAAAAACATAATTGTTTGTTATATGAAACTTGATTTGTCTTAATTTGACTTCCTTTGAACATTTAATTCATAAACATGGCTGGCCAAATATGAACTATTTTCTATTGCCAACTAAGATAACACTTATACTTAATGGTTGTTGTAATTACAAACTTGCTTGCATGTGTGTATTATCAATTTGCATGTTGATCTATGAAAGACAATTACTACATTATCCACTCAACTCAGACAAACATTTCACTTAAAGGGCTCCTCAGGTGAGTGGTAGCCATGCTTAAAATTTTGTTATGCTTGCAAGTCGTTGCAAACCAATGTAATTGACCTCATTATTACATAGCCTCATTTCGTTGATAACGTCTCATTGTAACCCAACGTGTTTGTTGTGTCATCTTCTTGTGAAACTTATTTGCTTTAATGTGTTGTTAGATTAGGATCATAGAAGGACATAAAACCCTAATGTAAGGTAAATTGATGATTCCGGTCCGGAACGTAATCATGAATTTATAGGTACATTAAGGTGGTGTGAAATTCTATTAGAGTTTTTGGTAGACGTCAAGTACGTTTTCGATGTATCAAAGGTGTGGTGGGTTAGCTGCGGTACACCCTATATATAAACACTAATGACGCAACAAAAGTGAGACTGGAAGTCAAACCAGGAACAAACTCTACTTACTTGGTAGTTCATTTGGTCTTTTTATAGTCAATCAACTCATACATTTATTTTAGGATTCCTAAAACTTGAAGTTTAGTGTTTTACTAGATTCTTATCCTCCTTATTATTCGAGACGAACCTAATCCAATCCTTAACTCACACCTATCAAACCTCTTATCCTAATCATTCGAAACAGTTTACTCTGTTACCTATAAATTCACGTCGTGCATTAACTCAAATTTTCCAAACCACGGTTATCTTAATTTCTACTCAAACATCCGAAACCTTATGTTTCTAATAACTTCGGAACGAAGTTTCTAAAAGTAGGGGATGCTGTGACATCCGTCACCTTTCATTTTACCTTTTGTCCGGCTTTAATACATCTCTTTTCATGAATTTACATCTACTCGAATCGTTGTCGTAATTGAGAAAATTTCTTTTCTTTTATAATAATAATAATAAATAATAATAATAATAATAATAATAATAATGATAAAAAAAATAATAATAATAGTAAGTTTTAGACATTATACTAATAAACCATCTATCCTAACCCATTAGCGTAACCCAACACCCTAATCCAAACCCAACCAAAACCTCGATCTAATTTTCTGAGCCCAGATCCAAAGCCCAGCCCACCAGCAGACCCGGCCCAAACCTCCTGGCTTTTCCCTTCGCTGCTGTCACAAAAAAAAAATGGTTTGAAGCTGCCCGGACTCGAACTCGGGTCACCTTCCAAACAAGACTACAACACCACCACTACACCACATAAGCTTTGTTGTTTAAAAATACATCTTATTTTCTTTTAACCTTTAAATTGCTTGTCTGTTTCCTCTTCTGTTCGCTGCACAAGGAGCCGAACCAAGCAAGTCTTGGTTTACTTTTGATTGAATCAAAAATGGAATTAACTCGTGATTAGTGATGGACGGGGTCAATCATGGTGTTTAAGACGCTTAATTGTGTGCTTTTAGTTTAATTTAAATGTTTATATGCCATGAATAAGATAACTACGCTACATTGTATGATTGCAGATGAAGCGGCTAAAATAGATGGATTTAAGATGGAATTGTGTAGCATGTGTGAGCTGAAGGAAAATGATCAAGTCGCGTACACTTGAAAGCGAGCATGGATGCTGAAGCGTTGAAGAGGAACTTTGAATAAGCCAAGAACACCCGAGTCGGGGGCTACTACTACTAAATAATAATAATAATACAACAAATGATACAAATGCTAATAATAATAATATTGTAAAAAAAAAAAAAAAGAAACAGAAACGTGAAATATGACAAGGGTTTAAGGCCCAAGAAAAGACAAAATAGGGCTCTTTGAAGGCAAATATAAATTGTCGTGGAGAACAAGGAAAAGAACATTCAAGATTTTATCTTTTGACGGCAAATCATCACAGAGGAGTTTTGGGGGGAAGGCGCAGCTTTCTAGGAGGACTTTTGGAGCATATAATCGCACAACACAAAGGACAAAGGGGAGAGGGAGATGGTGGCTTCAACCCTAGTCATGAGCGGCTAATCACCCGTGAACCTCTCCGGGTGAATGGTTAGTTACTAGAACAAGATTTTATGCTTGTCAAATAATTGAATTGAGACTTTGAATGTTTAAACTTTTGGTTTCAGTTGTGGTTTATTTTAATATCGATGTTGAACGTTATTTGAATGATATGCTTGTTTTAGATTTCATCAACCAACACGGTTTCGTATCGAGGGTCATTGAATACATTCGAGTTGTGTCTTTCAATATTACGAGTCATTAAGATATTGTTAGGTGATAATCAACCGAGTCAACAGTTGCGGTCTAGTTATCGGCTGTCACAAAGTCATTAATCAACCTTCTTTATCAATCATATTAATCCACATATCATGTCTATGTGATATCAATTGGCAAACTAAATAAATCTTGTCTAAAGTGATTAACCGGAATCCTGGAGAGGTCACCATTTTTTATATTGTTTACAAATCATTTTCTTTTAAGTCGTTTTTATTATTTGCAAATCAATCAACCAATCAATTTTACATTTCCGTCTAGTTTAATTTAATTGTTAGAAATAACACTTTCCACAATACTCCTCGTGGTTCGACACCCGACTTACCCTAACTAGTAAGGTAGTTGGTCTTTTCTTAAAATCTTATTTTTGACCGGTCCTTCGACACCGATCAAATTTTGGCGCCGTTGCCGGGGAGTCGTGCGCAAAGTGTTTTTTTTCTTAGTTAATCATCATATATATATATATATATATATATATAAAAAAAACCCTCAAAAATCCAAAAATATTTAGTTTCTGTTTGTTTTGTTTATTGTTCAGTATTACGCTTGGTTTTCTTGTTTGTTTTGTGCAGGTAACACTTCAGTTGCATGCATTATACAAGACATTCAGGGAAGTCATCTCCACTAGTGTTCGATCCAGAGATTGAAAAAACAGCTCGGCAGAACCGAGTATTTCATCGAGAGAAGACGGTTTTACAATCTCCAATTTCACATTTCAAATCAATGGAGAACCTGAACCTTACCACTGAACCAATGCCCCAACCTCAATTTTCACCCACTCAAAACCATCCATCACCCAATACATTCGCCACTTCTGAACCTCCACCACAATCCAGTACTCAATCACCACAAATTCCACAATTCCCAAACTTTGATAATATTCCACCATCACTTTCACAAACATCATCTTTACCGCAACCAACCACAACTCACTTCTCCAATAACCTCTCTCCCAAATTTTGAGAGATTCAATCCACAACAAGGCCAATCTTCGGCACAAGACCCACCCTTCACTCAAAAACTTGTGACCAGTCACTCCTCTCCTTATGTGAGAGTGATTCACGATGATAACACCATAAACCCAACTAGTACACAATTCCCACATACTTCTACAATTCAATATCCATCATTCAGTTTCAATCAAAAACCTTATCAAGGCAATTATGAGTATGATGATGGGGACTTAGATGGGGACGAAGGAGAGCAAGGGCCATATCAGCTGGCAAGGCCACATAATTTAAATGGTCAAGGGTACCCACAATTCTTTCAAGCCAATCAAGGTAATCAAGGGTATCAAGCATTCCCAGAAGCCCCAGTTCACCCTGCACCTCGACATCAACCAGCGGTGAATCGACCTTTGAGACCTAACCCAAGGAATGCAATACCTCCAACTAATAATCAAGCAGGCATTCCCATGAGGTTCGAGAGAGGCCCGGTGAGAGGTATTGAAAGCCACTTCAGACCTGCTATTGTTCATAACCCATCAGCAGTGGTCATTCCACAACTGCATGGTAGGTCATTTGAAGTGAGGTCACAGGCAATTCAGAGTTTGCCTAAATATCATGGGTTAGTGACTGAAGAGCCGTACATGCATCTTGGGGCCTATGATGCAAGATGCAACACCATCGGGGGACAAGGGTTTTCACAAGATGAAGTGAAGTTGGTCCTCTTTCAATTCACTCTCGAGGACGAAGCACAACAATGGTTCCAATCCCTACCTTCAGCCTCTATCCGTACCTGGTTGGAAATGCAGCAACAATTTCTTGATGAGTTCTATACAAGTCAGCGAACAAATGATGCTAGGAAGAACATCAGGAACTTTTCTCAACAACCGGGTGAGCTCTTTCATGAAGCCCTCACTCGTTTCAAGATGATGATCAATAACTGCCCACACCATGACATCCAGCTGTGGGAATTAATCAACTCATTTTATGAAGGACTCCACTACGAAGACCAAGGTGCGTTAGATTCTATTTCAAATGGTAGTTTTGGCACTAACGATGAACAGGTTGACTGGGAGTACCTCGAGAGGAGAGCTGAGACAACAAAGAGGAAGGCACGATCTTCAAGACGCTCAAGGCAAGAAACTGTGAAGGCTGCAAGTAGAGGTGGTGTAGTGGATGTTGAGAGAATAGCTAGGATAGAGTCTAAACTAGCTAATTTAGGTATTGGTGGGCAGCCCATGTGTGGGCATTGTGGGGATGTAGGACACATAGCAGATAGTTGTCCTAGCATAGTAGGTGAGATGGAAGAGGTGAATCAGGTTCAGGGGGGGAATAGGAATTGGTCCAACATGAATTCAAACACCTATCACCCAGGTCTTAGGAACCACCCGAACTTTAGTTATGGGAACCCCAATAACCAAAGCAACCCAGGATTTCAGGGTAGTGGACAACGTAGTAACCAACAACCTTGTGCCCCTAGATATCAAAACAATTAAAGCAATTACCAAGCGGGTAGTGGTAGTGGGGGTTACCAAAAGGGTAGTCAGTCTTCTGAGACAGCAGGTGGCGAGTTGAATGAGGTGATGAACATGTTGAAGGCTATTCAGCAGGATATTCAGGGCATCAGGCAAAAGGGTGAGGTACGTGATAAAACTGTTCAGGCTTTAACTACGCAGGTTGGGCAATTAGCTGGAGATGTGGCAGAGCTGAAGAAGGCGAACGGGAAGCTACCGAGCGATACTCAGGTCAATCCGGCACATCAATCATCATCAAACACGCGGAATGTGCGGATCAATGCGGTAAGTCTTCTGTCTAGTTCTAGAGACTGTGAAGGTGAACAGGATCTAATTTCACAAACGACTCATAAAAAGTTAAAAACATTATTTTCTGAAAAGTTTTTCAGTGAAAATTCCACTATGGCTAAGGATAAGTGTGGGGAAGTTAAACCTTCCCCATTCCCTCTAGCTGCAGGGGAACAAAATAAAACATCAGTTTTGAGAGAAACCCCACTAAAGGATGAAAAGTGGGAAGAGTTTATAAAAGTGAAAATCAATCGACCATTACTTGATGTTTTAAAAGAAGATCCTGTTCATGCTAAGAGTTTGAAAGAATTGAGTACTCAAAACCTACACAACAAGCTGCCAAAACAGTTTGATTTACCAGTAAATGTTCGTGCCGTGTTATTGGGTACATGTCCACCGAAACTCCAAGACCCAGGAACGCCTTTAATTTCAATACAGATTGGAGAACTTAAAATTGACAAGGCATTATTGGATCTTGGAGCGTGTGTTAGCATTCTTCCAGGATGTATCTACGACCAATATGATTTTGGTCCTTTGAAAGAGGTCGACATCACCATGGTGTTGGCAAATCAAAAAGCGATACGTCCTAGGGGAATGTTAACGGATGTGATAGTCAAGGTGGAGGATTGTTTTTACCCAGTGGATTTCTTGGTAATGGATTGTGTTTCTAATAAAAAAGAGACACAACCCATGGTTATATTGGGTAGACCGTTCTTGGCAACTGCACACGCAGTGATCGATTGTGCCAATGGGACGGTTAATATGAGGTTTGGGGAAAGAACACTGAGTTTAAATGTGTTTTTAAGTTTAACTGGCCCAAATGCCGAGGAAAGGTGTTTCATGGTTGACAGGACTGAAGAAGCTGGAGTCAAGAAAGGTAAGAAGAAGAAGAAGAAGAAGAAAGTCAAGAAACGAGTCAAGGTCAACCAGGAGGGCATGAGAGTAAAAGCTCCAGATCCTAACTATGGGATGGCTCATGAATCATCGCAAGATAGAGAGGATGCATGTTTAGTAGCTGAGGGATGCAACCATCCCACTCGCCCACCATGATTAGAACAACAGGTAAAGTCAGGCTGAAGACTGTAAACTTAGCGCTACCGGGAGGTAGCCCGGAATTTTATTTATTTTCTTGTTTTTGTTTGTTTTTTTTATTTGCTTGTGTGTTTTTATTTTTGTGGTTGTTTGCTAAGTAACTAATCATTACGGGTGGTAGTTAATAGTCGTGTATGTTGAGATTGGTGGTTGGGAAAGAATTGGGTAAACATTAAAAGCACCATACATTGGGGACAATGTATCCCAAGTGTGGGGATGGGGGACCCTAAGGAAGTAAGGCGGAATTACTTACCGTTGCAAGAAAAATTGGAAATTTTGAAAATTTTTGAACAATTTTAATGAAAAAAAAAAAAATCTTGCAACTTTGTCACCCTTTCTACTTGATCAGGCATAAAAGCCGAATTTTCAGTCACCAAAGAGTCTTTTGCCAAATGTGAAAAACGAGATCCCTAATCATGGTTGTTCCTTTAAGTTTCATGAGAGTGTTTCTGGTGAGCGTTTTTAGAGAAAATGAAAAGAGATGCCTAACTAGGGGTAACATGCTTATAGGATTTGCATATGCTACATGTCGGCAGCCTATTTCCCTACATTGTGAGATCTTGAGCCTATTAGATGTTTATTGATATAAATGTTTCGTTTCATGAGAGTAGGCCAAATGTTTCTTTGTTGCAGAATTTGTGTAATTCGATACATGCTAAAGCTTTAGGCAATATGCGTGCTTAAATGAGAAAGGCAATGTAGGAACCCACTTGTTTGATACCCTTGTGTTGTTTGTGTTGACCCGTTCGTTAAAATTCACCATTAGTAAACCATGTTGAGCCTAGACCTTTCATTTGTTAAACCTACATTGTTACCCAAATCGACCCGGTTACCTTGTTGAATAAAAATGTTGACATCCAATGTGTTCGTCTTGTGTATCGTTTGAGTTGTTCAATATTGAAAAAAAAAACGAAAAAAAAAGAAAAAAAAATATGTATGAAAAAAAAAGAGAGAAAAAATCAGAAAAAATCAGAAAAAAAATACAAAAATAGAAATTATTGTTATGGGTCGATTATGCCCAAGTTGATGTGTTAGTATGTTCTTGTTATATGTGAATAAGGATGTTCAATCATTTGTGTTAAACCGTTTGTTTTCGAGCCATTTGTGAACCAAATAGTCTTACCTTTACCCGAAGCCCAAAACCCGTAAGTCCTTTTGATATGTGCACAGTTTATAGCTTATGTGTGATTGTTATACAAACCTATGATAACGAAGTTGCAATCTTGGTTTTCTGAGTGTCATATACTAGCACATTACACGCTAGTCCAGATATTAAACCGAGAGGAGTGAACATTGTGAGGGGTGTGTAGCATATGTAGACGATAATAAGCATGTTAGTTTTGGATAGGCAAGTCTTGTTTTGAAATTGTGCAACATTTGTTCGCCAGATTGTCAATCTCGATTGTGTAAGTCTATGGGACCGGTATGCTTGGGGACCTTGGAAAATCGATAGGTAAAGGAATTGGAGGTGGCTTGTTAATAAAGTGAGTCATGTTTTGAGATGGTTTGATTGGTGACAATCAAAGGTAAGTGTGGGAATGTGATGGACGGGGTCAATCATGGTGTTTAAGACGCTTAATTGTGTGCTTTTAGTTTAATTTAAATGTTTATATGCCATGAATAAGATAACTACGCTACATTGTATGATTGCAGATGAAGCGGCTAAAATAGATGGATTTAAGATGGAATTGTGTAGCATGTGTGAGCCGAAGGAAAATGATCAAGTCGCGTACACTTGAAAGCGAGCATGGATGCTGAAGCGTTGAAGAGGAACTTTGAATAAGCCAAGAACACCCGAGTCGGGGGCTACTACTACTAAATAATAATAATAATACAACAAATGATACAAATGCTAATAATAATAATATTGTAAAAAAAAAAAAAAGAAACAGAAACGTGAAATATGACAAGGGTTTAAGGCCCAAGAAAAGACAAAATAGGGCTCTTTGAAGGCAAATATAAATTGTCGTGGAGAACAAGGAAAAGAACATTCAAGATTTTATCTTTTGACGGCAAATCATCACAGAGGAGTTTTGGGGGGAAGGCGCAGCTTTCTAGGAGGACTTTTGGAGCATATAATCGCACAACACAAAGGACAAAGGGGAGAGGGAGATGGTGGCTTCAACCCTAGTCATGAGCGGCTAATCACCCGTGAACCTCTCCGGGTGAATGGTTAGTTACTAGAACAAGATTTTATGCTTGTCAAATAATTGAATTGAGACTTTGAATGTTTAAACTTTTGGTTTCAGTTGTGGTTTATTTTAATATCGATGTTGAACGTTATTTGAATGATATGCTTGTTTTAGATTTCATCAACCAACACGGTTTCGTATCGAGGGTCATTGAATACATTCGAGTTGTGTCTTTCAATATTACGAGTCATTAAGATATTGTTAGGTGATAATCAACCGAGTCAACAGTTGCGGTCTAGTTATCGGCTGTCACAAAGTCATTAATCAACCTTCTTTATCAATCATATTAATCCACATATCATGTCTATGTGATATCAATTGGCAAACTAAATAAATCTTGTCTAAAGTGATTAACCGGAATCCTGGAGAGGTCACCATTTTTTATATTGTTTACAAATCATTTTCTTTTAAGTCGTTTTTATTATTTGCAAATCAATCAACCAATCAATTTTACATTTCCGTCTAGTTTAATTTAATTGTTAGAAATAACACTTTCCACAATACTCCTCGTGGTTCGACACCCGACTTACCCTAACTAGTAAGGTAGTTGGTCTTTTCTTAAAATCTTATTTTTGACCGGTCCTTCGACACCGATCAATTAGTTCATTGTTATGGTATGACAGATCACACGCGTTTTCTCCACGCCAAAGACTCATTAAAACATACCAATTTCGAGCTAAATCACGCGTATACATTAACACCTTGGTCAAACTTTCCTTTTCGTCGAATCCGTATGCAATAGTATAAATTGAACACTCCTAGTTAACCTAAAGGGGCCGAAAATCAAAAGCCCTCTCCATAATCAGTCTCTCTAACACTCTACACCGTGTAATCGAGTCAATTTGACTTTTGGGTTGACCACGCGTTCATCGTTTTAAACACTGTAAGTATCGTATTTTTTTGATGGGTTTTGTTCTTCGGCATATCACCAACAATAGCCCCATGATTACAGGGGCTATTGGTTACGAATTGTTAAGATTAGAAAAAATAGGGTTCTTAGTAATTTTTGGGGAAGATGATAACTGCAGCTTTATGTTTAAAAGTTTTCTGAAAAGAATAAACATAACCATCTGATTCAGAGCAGATGGTTATGTTGTCTGTTGTTAACTCGTTGGTCGCGAGTTCGAACCCAGGTATCCTCTTTTCTTTTTTTCTTGTTTTCTAATAATTATGAATTGTTACCAAGAAGCTTATACATGTAATCGAATTCAAATTATTTCGTTCTCAGGGTCCAGACCACTTGTGATTTAAAACACGAACCGGTCACCAGACCCGGGTTCGATTCTTGCCCACAACAACATTTTTTTACTCTTTATTTATATATACTTAACCTATTTATTTTTTTTAAAAATAGTTCTAAAATACCAAAAGTTTCTTAAAAATTCTACAGAAATAATTTTTATTCTAGAAAAATCGTTCGTTTCATATTTTTAATTGATTTTTGTTATTTTAAATCAAAAGTAAATCATAATAAATTCAATTTTCAATATTTTTATACCAAAATTTTACATAAATTATTTTTCTTCATTTAGAACAGAAATACAAATTTTAATTTGATATTTCATTAATTTTAATATTTTTAAATATTAAAATTATATTTTGACAAATAAATATAAACTTACTATATATTCAATTATTAAGAAAATAATTTTATAAAAATTATTTTCATATCTACTATATTATAATAAAACTATCCTTAACCAAAGTTTTACAAAAAGTCTTTTTATTTAATTATTTTTCAAATTTCATTTACATACTAGTTCATTAATAATTTATCTAAGTTAACAAATAAACAAGTGCCTATCCCCAAATTAGGAACCCTAGAAATACTTGTAGACTAGAAAGACTTAAACTCATTTATTACCTTAAACATAGGGTGATACTTGGCAACGTTGGATTACACTTATTCAATTCCACATGACTTACCACCTTGCTAAGGTGAGTATTACTTATCCCCTTTTTCGTTTTACACTTTTGGGGTGATTCATGCACAAGTATACAAAACTTGCACATCCATTAACATATACATTTTTCTTCATTTACAATTCATATACGTGTCTTGTTTATCTTTATGCTTTATGTTTAAACATGAATGTAGCATACGTACAAAATCATACATCTAGACATAACTTATGTTTTGGTGCTCTTTACATATAGACGTAACTTATGTTACGGTGCTCATTTAGACATAAGTTATGTTATGGTGCTCTTTTAGACTTGACACGTGTTAGGGTGCTCATTATCAATTTTATCTTACCAACTTTACATTTGATCTTTGTCTTGTTTGCTTACTTATGTGTTTACATAATGCCTTGGTGATGCTAGACACATGAATTGTACCACTTTTCAAACTTATACTATATGTACAAAGCTAGGTAGTACTCACCAACATCATATGTTGACAAAATTTATTTTCGTGCATGTTTCAGGATAAGCTGCTTGACGCTTCACATAGGACTTTGGACTTAGATTAAATAAATCAACTATCTCTATTTTTGTTGTCGTGTATTTATTTTCACATGTTGTAAAACAATATTCAATAATCAAATATTTACATTTTAGTACCATGAGCTTTTGAACAATCGTCACTACGTGACACCTCGATGATTCCGCCATCGGTTGGGGTGTTACAGATTGGTATCAGAGCCATGGTTATGGGTAACTAGGTTATTAGATAAAATGGCCTAGACTATAACCGAGCTTCATCATTTCTTCTTCTTGCACACTGTCACACCACGCCTATGGCGGAAACACGTGGCGCGACGGTTCAAGAGTATTAAGCCAAGATTAATGCAAACCACAATAATAATTAAACAAACGGGCATTTATTCAACGCCGATAATCATGTCAAATTATTCGTACATAATCGTAAATTGTTTTTTTGAAATTAATAAGGAGGCTCCTCCCTTTATCCCGAAGTCCAAGGAATAAAGAGATGAGACCCCTTCATGACATTCCAACGCCCGACTTGGAGATTCCCCCGACCCTGCTTGCCATGCTAACCTTCATCATTCAATTACATGAAAGATATGTTTGAAAATCGTCAATATATAAATATTGGTGAGTTCACAGGTTTTGATTTAATAAAACTTTATTAAGTGGGAATATCCTTGTTATGACATTTATAGGAGTTGCAAGGTCCTACAATTTACTTGAGCCTATAACCAAACCAAGACAATTAATAATGCCCCCGCCCCAAGTCGTTACTCGGTATTCCTACGACTTGATTTCAGAATACGTGCACCCCAGGCATACGCCGATGCATAATCGACGCTATCGATTAGGGGTGGGCCTTGTCAGGCACCAATAGTACTATCCAAATATTCCTTTGGTTTCTCTTTCCTGAATTAATGATTATAGTGGGGAGGTCTCAACCCCGAGTGGTGATCTTAACTCAAGTATCCAACCCGTCATACAATCCCAGCATATCTTTCCCCCGTAAAAACGTTAAATAGTTTAGAAATGGGGCCGTGAGACTCACCTGTAACTGTGCTCGGCTCAAAGAAGAAAATAGTAAAGTTTGTGATCCCGCACCTACAAATGTTCTAGGCGTATAAGTCACTACACCTATGGTGTATGTGCCTTGGCAAGTTGTACACCGAACTTCCCGACCACTTCTATATCCCAATTCCCGTTTAATAATTTCGTATCCTATGTTCAATGGCGATGGATTACCCTTTACTTACAAGTCATATTTTATTCTTATTAATATTCTTTGTGACTTGTACCATATTATACTCGACGCGACTCTACCCAACGTATAATTATTTTCCCATTTAAATAATTATACTTAGGATCGTTTCGCTTGATATAATGTGATTTCTTATTTTCCGACCCGACTCACTTTGCCACATATTTATTTTCCCATTCAAATAAATATGCTAAGTTCTTGTCGTTCGGTAACATATTTCTAACGCCCGACTAGACTCACCACGCCGTACATTTATTTTCCCATTTAAATAAATGTACTAGGATCTTGTCGGTCACTCACACGTTCATAGGTATATTTCACCTACTCGTCTCGGTTTTCCTTCTCGCATATCTATTTTCCCATTCAAATAGATATACTAGAATTTCGTCGAAAACGAGCATATGTACATATACCATCGCGTGGATACTACTTGTTAAGTTCATGTGTCGTTTAGCGTTTTTAATTCGTTACGTTGTGTTTTCCTCTCCCACGAATATTCTTTCTACACTTAGGAAAGTGTTTCGCGTGTTTCACCCTTGTTATATATATTTTATCTCTTAAAATATATATATATTTATTTTCATCTTGCCGCAATGGCATTTTTCTCATATGTCCGTTTACGTTAGCTCATGTAACTAAGTGCGTTAGTTAGTGTTTTTCATATTTGTTTCCATTGTGCGTTCTTATGGAAGTGTTATTCCTACTTCCGATCCCGAACGTTTATTTCCTTGGAAAAATATACTTTGTAGGTTTTAGCCCAACTCGCCCAACTTGTAACCCAAAAATGTTTCCGATACTTTTATATTCCCATTTATATAAAAGTATCTATTTTTGTATAAGTTTTTCAAGTTTCAACCTTTGTTCAACATTTTTATTAAAATCCCTATTTTTATAAAAATCCTTGTGTTAATACAAGTCCATATTTTTATAACTTCCACTTTTATAAAAATACACTTTTTATACAAAATACCCAAGTATGTTACTAGTATTTACCAAATCAACCTTGGAAAATTGTTACTTATACTTTTGACACCAAACTTTTCATTATTGCATTTTTGGACTAATAGTTTCTAGAATATTCATTTTAGTCCTCTAACTTTCAAAGTTACAACATTAGTCCCTTAACTTTCAAATGTTGCATTTTTCTACTCTAACTTCCAAAGTTAGCATTTTTCACTCAAATTAGTGGACTTTGAAGATCCATTTTCATGGTGCTTAGTTGTTTTTACTTCATTTCACTTTTAATGATCTTATAATCCATCCTAGATGTCATTAACATGTTTGTTCCATACTTTTATCCAAAACATCAATTTTTCACTCATTCAAGTGAGTGGACTTTGAATATGGAAACTTTTCATCTATGTTTATTTAACCCATTTTAATCCATTTTTGTCATTAACATATCATCTTATGATGATTAAAATCATCCTTGATCACATTCAAGTCTTTTTCAAAAATCATGTCCCAATCATCATCCAACTCAAGAGTATGTTCATATTTTTACATTTTCTTCAAATATCATATTAATAATATTAAATCCAAGATTTATCCATATTGTTGTTCATCCATTTTTATTCTAACAAAACACATTAACTTAATAAAATCCATTTTATTACCCATTAATGTACAACTTGCTTTCCATAGCACAAAACATGAACATTTAAGAATAAAAACAATGTAATACTTACTACTAGCTCAAGGCTAGGGAAGACAAAAATCTTGCATTTGGGTGAGGTTTTAATGTGTTCTTCCAAGTGGGTTAAGCTCCAAGCTCTTGAACACACAAAGGGGGTTTTTGAAGATGAAGATTTAGAGATGATTTGGAAGTATAAAAATTGAAAGAGAAATGTTAATGTGGGGGTGAAAACTTACGGCCACAAGAGAAGAAGAAGAAGAATTTTTTTGTGATTTGCTTCAAGTGTTCTTCAAGTGTGTTTATAATATCCTTCTCAATCTTCCAAAGATTATGTGTATCTTGTATAGATTGTGGAAGATTTAATGGAGATTATGTGTGATATGAAAAAAAAAAATCTTTGGGGATAATATTAGAGGGTGTTTGGCCGAGATTAGAGAGAGAGAGTGAGGGATTAGTTAGTTTTCTTGGCCAATGAGAGTTCATGCATGATTATGATTAGTGTTTCAAATAATTGGATTAAGAATGTGAAGGGTTTAAATGAGATAACAAAAGATATTAATCTTTTGAGTGGGCCATAGGCCGGCCCCCATGGGGTGTTTGGTGGGGTCCACTTTGCTAAATATTATCCCACATTATGTTTAAGTTAATCTCTTTCGGGTACCGTCCGGGTATTCTTGGGTTTTTATCCTCGTGTCTCCCGAATATTAAAATACCATTAATATTCCTTAAATTTTGCCCAGTTAAATTACTGATAATTTATTTCGGCTTTTGCCGGGTGAAATTACGTGCTACGCGCGTATCGGGTGCGGTACGCGCACTTTATTCGTTACCGGGAGATTTGTACAATAAGCTTTCACGTATGGCTTTGGGTTTCCAAAACCCATTATATTTTGTGAAAATATTATTTATTTTATATTCCGGGTGTCCGGAGTTCGTTTCGCTTATTTAATTTTTACCGGGTAATCGCCAGTGTCCATACCGGATAGATTTGCTTGCGCATGATCCTATCATGTTTTGCTATTAAACTTATGCATTCTTATGCATTATTTGGGAACTTCTATCTTTCTAAGGCCTCAGTTAAATAATTAGCACATAATTACGCTTAATTACGTTAATCGCGTTTAATTAATTAGTACGGGATTACCTTAATTTTGCCGGTTGTTACATTCTCCCCGCGTTAAGAGAATTCCGTCCCGGAATTCACTTCGAGCTCTCCGGTATAGGGGTCTTCTCGAATAGGGCGGGATATTTTTGCTTCATCCGGTCCAGCCTTTCCCACGTGAACTCCGGTCCACGCTTGGCATTCCAACGCACTTTGACCAATCTGATCTTACTGCGTCTTAACTTCTGGACCTTCCAATCGGTTACTTCGATTGGTTCTTCGACGAAGTGTAACTTGTCGTCAATGTGGATTTCATCTGCGGGGATGATGAGAGTTTCGTCGGATAAGCACTTTTTCAAGTTCGACACGTGGAACGTGTCATGTACACCGTTAAGTTCTTGTGGCAACTTGAGCTTGTATGCTACGGGGCCTACTCTGGACAGGATTTCGAACGGTCCAACATATCGTGGGTTCAGTTTTCCGCGCTTCCCAAAGCGCGCGACACCTTTCCAAGGTGACACCTTTAGTAGGACCCTGTCTCCGACTTGAAATTCCAAAGGCTTTCGCCTCATATCAGCGTAGCTTTTCTGCCGGTCACGTGCCGCTTTGAGACGTTCTCTTATCAGAAAGACCTTATCCGTTGTCTCTTGAACAATTTCGGGCCCGGTAAGTTGCTTTTCACCAACTTCAGCCCAACATAGAGGCGATCTACATTTGCGTCCATATAGAGCTTCAAAAGGTGCAGCTTGAATGCTCGTGTGGTAACTGTTGTTATACGAAAACTCTACCAGTGGCAAGTGTGTATCCCAATTTCCGCTGAAATCGATTGCGCATGCCCGTAGCATATCTTCCAAAGTCTGGATGGTCCGTTCACTCTGACCATCGGTTTGTGGATGATATGCGGTACTCATATCAAGGCGAGTACCGAGGGCTTCATTTAAACATTCCCAAAATCTTGAGGTGAAACGACTATCTCGGTCGGAGATGATGGAAATAGGTACACCGTGCTTCGACATAACTTCCTTAATGTACAAACGGGTCAGTTTCTCCAACTTATCCGTTTCGCGAATCGGGAGGAAGTGTGCAGATTTTGTCAATCGATCAACGATCACCCAGATCATGTCATGGCCGCTTGTTGTCTTGGGTAACTTGGTAATGAAATCCATAGTAATCCATTCCCATTTCCATTCTGGTATTTCCGGTTGCTGGAGCAAACCGGATGGTCTCTGATGCTCGGCCTTGACCTTAACGCAAGTCAAACATCGCGCAACATACGCCGCTATATCTCTCTTGAAATTCGGCCACCAGTAAAATTCCTTCAAATCATGGAACATCTTGTCTGCTCCAGGGTGAACCGAATATCGCGAACTGTGGGCTTCGGCTAGTACCAGTTCACGCAATCCACCGTACACTGGTACCCAAATTCTATTCATGAAATACAGGGCTTGATCCGCTATTGGCTCTAGTGAGTCAACCATCTTCCGCAATCTTTCACCTTTGACATTCTCAAGTTTAAGAGCGTTAGTTTGAGCTTCACGAATCCGGTCAGTCAGGTTCGTGTGGATGGTTAGACCCAAGGCTCGGACACGCAATGGCTTAACCCGTTCCTTGCGACTCAAGGCGTCGGCTACAACGTTCGCCTTCCCGGGATGGTACTTTATCTCACAATCGTAATCGTTCAATAACTCGACCCATCGCCGTTGTCGCATGTTCAATTCCTTTTGGTCAAAGATGTGCTGCAAACTTTTATGATCAGTGAAGATTGTACACTTGGTTCCGTATAGATAATGTCTCCATATCTTGAGCGCGAATCCCACGGCTCCCAATTCCAGATTATGTGTGGTGTAATTCTTCTCGTGAAGCTTTAGCTGTCTGGAAGCATAGGCTATGACCTTCTCTCGTTGCATCAATACACAACCCAATCCCTGGTGAGAGGCGTCACAGTAAACCACGAAGTCTTCCGTACCATCGGGTAGTGATAGTATCGGGGCGCCACATAACTTATCCTTTAACAATTGAAATGCTGCTTCCTGCTTTTCCGTCCATTCGAACTTCTTATCCTTTTGGGTTAGCATGGTTAAAGACTGTGCTATCTTAGAAAAGTTCTCAATGAACCTTCTGTAGTAACCCGCAAGGCCAAGAAATTGTCGTACTTCAGTAGGAGTTCTAGGGGCGTCCCAATTCTTGATTGCTTCGATCTTGGCGGGATCGACATGTATACCCTTTTCATTCACTACGTGGCCTAAGAAGTGAACCTCTTGAATCCAAAAGTCACATTTCGAGAACTTAGCATAGAGTTTCTCCTTGCGTAGTACCTCGAGGATTAATCGAAGATGATCCTCGTGTTCTTCCTTAGTGCGTGAGTAGATCAAGATATCATCAATGAAGACGATGACAAATTTGTCCAAGTATGGCTTACACACGCGGTTCATCAAATCCATGAAAACAGCTGGTGCGTTGGTTAAACCGAATGGCATAACCAAAAACTCATAGTGCCCATAACGAGTCCTGAAGGCTGTTTTTGGCACGTCTTCTTCTTGGATACGCAACTGATGATAGCTGGACCTTAGATCAATCTTGGAGTAGAAACTGGATCCTTGAAGTTGATCAAACAAATCGTTGATCCTGGGAAGAGGATAGCGATTCTTAACGGTTAGCTTGTTCAGTTCTCGATAGTCAATGCACATTCGAAAAGTGCCATCCTTCTTCTTTACAAATAAGACGGGAGCTCCCCAGGGTGAGAAGCTTGGTCTTATGAAACCTTTGTCCAACAACTCCTGCAGTTGACCAGACAGTTCCTGCATCTCAGAAGGAGCTAGGCGATATGGCGATCGCGCTACGGGTGCAGCTCCTGGAACAAGGTCGATGCGGAACTCGACTTGTCGGGGTGATGGCAGTCCCGGCAAATCTTCTGGGAATACATCTGGAAAGTCTCTGGCTATTGGAATGTCTTCTAACTTCCGCTCGTCGGCCTTCTTATCCACTACGTGCGCCAAGAATGCGACGAGACCTTTCCTTAGACATTTCCTGGCTTTCATGCTGGTAATAATTCTCAATGGCGTTCCACGCCTTTCCCCTTGGATCGATAGGGTTTCACCGCTTGCGAGGGGAACTTGAATTACTTTGTCATTGCACACAACGACGGCGCGGTGTGCGGATAGCCAATCCATGCCAACAACTATGTCAAAGCTACCCAGCACGACTGGCAATAGATCAATGCCAAACTCGTGACCACAGAGATCCAACTTACAATCCTTCGCTACTTCTCGAGTTTCTACAGTCTTACCGTTAGCCAGTTCTATAGAGTATGGTGTGTCTAGCTTACTAGTTTTTAGTCCAATTAATCTTTTAAATTCGACAGATACAAAGCTAAAATCGGCGCCAGTATCGAACAATACTGAAGCATAATGACCATTTAGAGGGAACGTACCAGTGACCACATTAGGGTCTTGTCGTGCATCACCGGCACCAATCACGAATGCCCGCCCACGGGCTTGGTTGTTGAGTTTGGGGCAATCCCTCTTCCAATGATCGAGCGATCCACATGAGAAACAGGGCCTCGCTCCCCCGTTCTTTGGCGCTCCTGACCTGCAGTCTTCTGTCTTGTGCCCAGAACGACGGCACTTACCGCAGATCACTTCGTTCTTGCCCTGGTAACCTTGCTTTCCATTATTTCCACGTCTAGTGGCCACATACCCTCTCCCTTTCTTCCCTGAACCTCCTGATGATCCATCCTTTTTCCTCTCATCGCGCTTACGCTTCCCAAACCTTGGCTTATTTCCCTGTTCGCTTGACCCAACGGCTGAACTTGTACCCAGATTCTTACCCTCAACACTGCTGGACTCAGTAAGCTTCAATCCTGATACTTTTCGGATTAGAGTGCCCATTAGGATGGCGTCTTCAGTGAGGCTTAAGGCGAGGTTGATAGCTTCGCGCATGGTTGTAGGTTTGGAAGCAGTGACCATGCCGCGTATCTGTGGTGCCAGTCCGAATAGGTATCTTTCCACCTTCTTGCTTTCCGGGGTGACCAAGCGGGGCACTAACCGGGAGAGATCATGAAACCTGGACGTGTACCCAGCCACGTCTGATCCAACCATGGTGAGGTTCCAGAACTCAGTCTCTAGCTTCTGCACTTCACTTGCCGGGCAGTACTCGGCGATCATTAGTGTAACACCCCAACCGATGGCAGAAACATCGGGGTGCCACGTATTGATAATTGATTCAGTAGCACATGGTATAATATAAATTTTAAATAATTTATTCAAACATAATATCCAAATGTAAAATGATGTCTAAGAATTCAATACATAATATCAAATAACAAACTTCAACAACTTCAAATAAAACTTCATGTAAAAATCCTCATGCTAACTCAAGCCTCAGCTTCATTGTTACCTGAAACATGTTAATTTTGAAAGTATTTTGGGTCAACAAAAGTTGGTGATAATTACATAGGTTTTTGATAATAAAATGAATAAAATGTTGTGCAATTCATGTGTCATGTCGATCTAGCCCATATGTGAGAACATACTAGAAATAAATCGAGTGCATAATCAACCCTGATGACTGTTATAATATGATACATACCATACGCTCATGGTCCAAATGAATATGTTATGCGATAACAAACACCCACGTAACCTTTGTAGGAGGCACGTATCCGGGTGGGATTGTCAGTCCAATAGATCTATCAATGTATACCGTCGGCTTGTACAGAGTTAATGATTATGCTAGAATGGTGCTTACTCTAATCATGCTCAAGACATAATGCAACATAGAAAACACATAGACACATTGATGATTGAATTGCAATGATAATGTTATAACATGTTTCACCCCAAAATGGTGATAAATAAAAGGGGCTATGTAAAACTCACCTTAGCAAATGTTAAACTTGTTGAAAAGATGAAATAATAGTGTTGCCCAAAATGATTCCAAATATCACCCTATAATAAGGTAATATAATAATAAGTCTAAGTCTAATTAACTTATAAGTGTATCCTAGGGTTTCGATTTGGGGATAACCAATTGTTGAATTTAAATTAAAATGTTAATTAATAAAGGAAAATTTGATAATTAATAAAAGAAAGTCTTTTTATAAAATTTGAATTTTGAATGTACACATTAAAGTGTTTGAAGTATAAAAATAATTTTTATAAAATTATTTTATTTAAAATAGATTTTTAAATCTATTTATTACAAATAGCCAACAATTAACTTTAATATTCAAAAAATAATAAAATTAATGAATTTCTATTTTAAAAATCATCTTTCTGTTCTAAATAATTAAAAATAATTTGTATAAAATTTTGGTGCAAAAATGATGAAAATTGGATTTATTATGATTTAATTATGATTAAATCTAACAAAAATTGATTAAAAATATAAAATAATTGATTTTTCTGAATTAAAATTTATTTCTGTAAAGTTTAACTTTATAAAAAGTCAAGATAATTTTTGGAGAATTTAATAAAATTGTTTTGATATATAAATGGATTTTTATAAATATAATAGTATAAAATTGATTTAATTATTATAAATATTAAATAAATGAATTTCTGAAAAATAAAAATTGTAAATAAAACTTTTATCTCAGATTAAACAAATATAATTTTTTTAGAATTTATAAAATAGTTTTAATATTTAAAAATGAATTTATAAGATTAAAAGGTTTAATATATATATATATATATATATATATATATATATATATATTAGTTTTGTTGTAAAAGAATAAAAAGGGGCAAAAAGGAGGGCAGTAGCCGGGACTCGAACCCGGGTACCTTCTGTTGCAAGCCATGGTCACAACCACTTGGCCTAGGCCAGTGGTTGTGATGAATCCTGATTAAAATTAAATAAATACGCTGTGCCCAAACCAGTTTATCCCCAAATTCTAAATCACGAACCCTAGATTTAACAATCAAACAAATCAGACATAATGAGCCCGATTGATGTTGGGGCTTTTGTTGTTTGATTGCCGACTAACAAAACCCACAAAAGAACAAGAACTCACAGTGTTGGATCGTGCACGTTTGCCCGGTCAAAGCCAAAGTCAAACAACGAACGAAGATAATTACAATCAGAGAGTTTCAGAAACAATTGGAGGTTGAGAGAGAGATGTGAGCGAGTTGTGAAGGTTCGTAGAGGGTCTATTTATACTGAGGATCAGTGGGTCTGGTTAATTGGAAAGTTGACCCCGATTAATTGTCATACGCGTATAATTTCAAAATTAGTCAACGATTAGTTGTAATTGACGTGTAATCGAGTCACACTGGGCCGGTAATCACATAAATTTGCCAATTATAGATCAATTATCAGTTAATGTGGTCTGATCATACATACGCGTCAAGACAGTTGACTTTCCAAGTCAAAAAGCAGGTTTTAAAAACGCGTATAAGATAAATAAGTGTCCGGGTTTAAACAGGTTGAAGGCTTAGCCCAGTTGGTTGTGTGTTGTGTTGGCTTGGGCTTTGGCGCGGGTTCGAACCCGGCCAGAGCATAATTATTTTTTTTGATATATTTATAACACAACACATATATAATATTATATATATATATAGTATTAGGGTTTCAATAATGCGACAAAAATAATAAATGCGAACATATAAGATGGAACTTGACGTTTTTATTAAAGACGAACGTGTAACGTACAAGTTTAAATGCGTAATGTTACAGTCTCCCCTACTTTTAGGAACTTCGTCCCGAAGTTGGAGTTGGAGAGTCTGGTGGGAAAAGATGTGGATACTTCGACTTCATCTGGTCTTTACGTTCCCAAGTGAACTCTGGGCCTCGTTTAGATTCCCAACGAACCTTAACAATCGGAATACGACTGCGCTTGAGTTTCTTTACTCCAGTATCAACAATCTCGACGGGTTTCTCGATAATGTGCATGCTTTCATCGATTTGCACATCTTCAAGAGGAACATGAAGGTTCTCATCTGCTAAGCATTTCTTGAGATTCGAAACATGGAAGGTCGGATGAACATTGCTTAGCTCAGGTGGAAGATCAAGTTTGTAAGCCACTTTCCCAACGCTGTCAAGAATTTTGAAGGGGCCAACGTATCGAGGAGCTAGCTTTCCCTTTCTACCGAAACGAATAACTCCTTTCCAAGGGGATACCTTAAGTAGTACAAGGTCCCCAACTTGAAATTCCAAGGGTTTACGACGTTTATCAGCATAACTCTTTTGGCGACTTCTAGCCTTGAGAAGATTATCCTGAATGAGCTGAATTTTGTCTGTGGTTTCCTGGATTAGTTCGGGTCCAGTAATACGAGCTTCACCAACCTCAGTCCAACAGACAGGTGAACGACATTTCCGACCATAGAGTGCTTCAAAAGGAGCCATGTTAATGCTGGCGTGATAACTGTTGTTGTATGAAAACTCAACCAAAGGAAGATGAGAATCCCATGCGCCACCAAAATCGATGACACATGCCCTGATCATGTCCTCAAGTGTCTGGATGGTTCGTTCAGTCTGACCATCCGTTTGAGGGTGATAAGCAGTGCTCAGGTTCAACTTAGTACCCAAAGCATCTTGTAGAGATTCCCAAAAGTGAGAGGTGAAACGACCATCGCGATCAGAAATAATGTCCAAAGGTATACCGTGACGACATACGATTTCACTTACGTACATCCTTGCCAACCTTTCCACATAATACTTCTCACGAATAGGTAGGAAGTGAGCTGATTTGGTCAAACGATCGACGATTACCCAAATACTATCAAAACCTTTGGGTGTACGAGGGAGTTTGGTGATGAAATCCATAGCTATGCTCTCCCATTTCCAGACAGGAATCTCTGGTTGTTCAAGCATACCAGATGGTCGTTGATGTTCAGCCTTGACCTTGGAACAAGTGAGACATTTTGCAACGAAAAGAGCAATGTCTTTCTTCATACCAGGCCACCAATAAGAATAACGGAGATCTTGGTACATCTTGTCAGCTCCAGGATGAATAGAATAACGAGACTTATGAGCCTCGTTCATGAGAAAAGTACGAAGATCATCACGGTCGGGAATCCACAGTCGATTAAGGAAATAAAGAAGACCATCGGGTTTGGTTTCAAGTTGAGTTTCAGCACCACAAGACATTTCATCGTACATGTTACCTTGGGTGACTGATGTGTGTTGAGCCTGGAGAATGCGATCTTGAAGGTCAGTACGAACTCTCGCACATTGAAGTTTGACACGCTCTTTACGACTAAGTGCGTCAGCCACAACATTCGCTTTGCCAGGATGGTAGCGAATTTCGCAATCATAGTCGTTAAGTAATTCAACCCAACGTCGTTGTCTCATGTTAAGATTCTTTTGATCGAAGACATGTTGGAGACTTTTGTGGTCCGTGAACACCACACATTTGGTCCCATAAAGATAATGTCTCCAAATCTTGAGTGCAAAGACAACAGCCCCCAATTCAAGATCATGGGTGGTATAATTCTTTTCATGAGTCTTGAGTTGTCGGGACGCATAAGCAATAACCTTTCCTCGTTGCATGAGAACACAACCAAGACCCTGGTTCGATGCATCACAGTAGACCACGAAATCATCATTACCATCAGGTAGAGACAAGATAGGAGCTTCACAGAGTTTCAGCTTAAGAGTTTCAAATGCTTCCTCTTGCTTAGGTCCCCACTCATAGGGTTTACCCTTGTGAGTTAAGGTAGTGAGAGGAACAACGATCTTGGAGAAATTGGCGATGAATCGACGATAATAACCAGCCAACCCAAGAAAAGAACGGACTTCCGTTGGAGTGGTAGGAACATTCCAATTCTTCACAGCTTCGATCTTTGCGGGATCAACATGAATTCCGTTCATATCAATGACATGTCCCAAAAATTGAACTTCCTTAAGCCAAAATTCACATTTTGAGAACTTGGCATACAGTTGTTCTTTCTTTAGGAGGTTTAAGATAGAGTGAAGATGTTGCTCGTGATCGGATTTTGATTTAGAGTAAATCAAAATATCATCGATGAAAACGATCACGAATTTGTCGAGATAGGGTCTACAAACCCGATTCATCAAATCCATAAATACTGCGGGAGCATTGGTCAACCCAAAAGGCATAACCATGAATTCATAGTGACCGTAGCGTGTGCGAAAAGCTGTCTTGGGAATATCTTCTTCGTGGACTCTAAGCTGATGATAACCAGAACGAAGATCAATCTTCGAGAAGTGGGTTGCTCCTTGAAGTTGATCGAAGAGATCGTCAATCCTAGGAAGTGGATAACGATTCTTGATGGTGAGTTTGTTGAGTTCACGGTAGTCGATACACATCCTAAGAGAACCATCCTTCTTTTTAACGAACAAGACAGGGGCTCCCCATGGAGAAGAACTAGGTCGAATGAACCCTTTATCAGAAAGTTCCTGTAATTGACTGGCAAGTTCTTGCATCTCAGATGGTGCAAGACGATAAGGAGCTTTAGCGACAGGATTAGCACCAGGAACAAGGTCAATACGAAATTCCACTTGCCGAGCAGGAGGCAAACCAGGTAAATCCTCTGGAAAGACTTCAGGATAGTCTCGAATAATAGGAATGTCTTGGATACTTTTTCCTTTGTCCTTCTTCTCTATCACATTAGCTAAGAAGGCTGTATACCCCTTTCGTAAATACTTTTGGGCAGTAGTACAAGACATAAGCTTAAGCTCACCACAGGGTTTCTCACCATAGATTTTCAAAATCTCACCAGATTCGAGAGGAATGCGTATGACTTTCTCGAAGCACAGAATTTCGGCACGATGAGTTGACAACCAGTCCATGCCTACTATAACATCAAAACTACCAAGATGCATGGGGATGAGATCGATAGGGAAGGTATGGTCGTCGAGGTTCAACAAGAAGTTACGAATAATAGAGTCAATCGAAATAGACTTCCCGTTAGCTACCTCTACCACGAAAGGTTCTTCTAGATTAGTGTGGGGTATATTAAGTAAAGGTTCAAACTTCAGTGACACGAATGACTTATCAGCTCCCGAATAAAATAATATGGATGCATAGTGGTTATTAATGAGAAACGTACCATTCACCACTTCGTTGTTGTCACGAGCCTGGTTAGCGTTGAGATTGTAGGCGCGACCTCGAGCACCTTGGTTCTGGTTACGGTTCTGGTTTTGGTTCTGGTTTTGGTTTTGGTTTTGGTTTTGGTTCCGGTTACGGTTACGATTAGGGCAGTTGTTGATGTAGTGATTAGGGTTGCCACACTCGTAGCATTGACCACGAGTAGGCCTGTTGTTTTGTTGGTTGGGAGCTGGGTCATTGTTGTCTTGGGTAGTAGGAGATCGACAGACGTTCACCAGGTGACCATATCGTTGACACTTAGTACAAAATCGACATGGCACCTGTGTTGGATGGTGGTATTTGCAAGTGTTGCACAAAGGGTGAGGTCCGGTGTATGGTTTCTTGGCTGGGTTTTGGGCAGCAGGTGGAGTAGCAGCAACCATATAGTTTCTAGCCTTGCGCTTTTTGTTGCTTGAGGTCTCAGGCTTGACTTCAATTGCAGGCTGTGGAGTGTCTTTGGCAACCGTCTTCTTAGTGCCCTTGCGGAAGAGAGTACCGTTCTTCACGTGATTATCAGTAAGAGTGGCCGCTAGACGTTTGGCCTCTTCCAAAGTTGCAGGATTTCTACCCCAAACGGTGTCCTGGATTTGCATGGGCAGACCACCGATGTACTTCTCGATGGCTACCGGTAGAGGAGTAACTTTGTGAGGCAACAATAAGCTAAGCTCATGAAAGCGGGTGTTGTAGGCAAGGTTTTCCCCACTATCTTGAGCTAAGGTGTGGAACTCATCCTCAAGTTTCTTAACTTCATTGCGAGGACAAAACTCTTCCTTCATGATCTCTTTGACTTGGTCCCATGTCATAGCAAGAGCAACCTCGGCCCCACGAGTACGCTTTTCTTCATTCCACCATGTGAGTGCTCGTTTATGGAGAACACTCATGGCGTAACGAACCTTGAAGTTGTTGGGGCATTCACTGTTGATGAAGGTATTCTCAATACCCTCAAACCATTGGAGGAGTCCAGTAGCTCCTTCTTCACCACTAAACTTTGGAGGGTTACAAGAGTTGAAATGCTTAAGGGTGCAGGCTTGGGGTCCATTACCATTGCCATTGCCGTTCCCGTTCCCGTTGTTGTGACCATTCCCGTTGCTGTTCAATTGGATGACCTGAGCGAGTAAATTGGGAACCAGAGTTGCGATTTGCTGCGCCATCTGTTGAGAAATGATCGCAGCCAGTTGAGCATCGACCCCATTGTTGTTGTGGTTAGGAACTTGGTCATGGTTGTGGTTATCACCACCTTCTTCGTGGTTCTCACCGTTGCTGTTGCGAGTGCTGCGACGAGGAGGCATGATCTGTAATAGACACAATGAAATGAATGAGAGTTTATATAAGGAATGTAATCATTTATTCATTAATTAAAACGAATAAACGAAAACGTTGACTTATCAAAGATTCTAAATTCTAATAACATATGAAGACATGCTTTAGCCTATAAGTGAACACTCATCCCGAGAATTCCAAGGTAGGCATCCGGGTCCCTCGTCTGATTGGGATATATGCGCAATGCCAGCCTAGACAGAAGACTCAGAATACAGGCGTTCACCCTTCCAGATTGCACGTGTTCGTTATTAAAATCTAGAACTTCGACGAGATCTCAAGGGGGTTCAGGTTAAACCTGAGGATTTTGTCCTATTAATCTAATGGTGGATCAGGATTGCAGCAGACGAATAAGAGTAGTCACATGTAGGTTTAGGGGTATATAGGGCATAGGATAAGGATAGGATTAGGGAAGCAATTAGGGTTACAAGTAGGAGAAGCAAGTACTGTTTAAGTCCCTAAGGTTATAGTCTAGATTATTTCTAATAACCTAATTCCCTATAACCAAGGCTCTGATACCAATCTGTAACACCCCAACCGATGGCGGAAACATCGGGGTGCCACGTATTGATAATTGATTCAGTAGCACATGGTATAATATAAATTTTAAATAATTTATTCAAACATAATATCCAAATGTAAAATGATGTCTAAGAATTCAATACATAATATCAAATAACAAACTTCAACAACTTCAAATAAAACTTCATGTAAAAATCCTCATGCTAACTCAAGCCTCAGCTTCATTGTTACCTGAAACATGTTAATTTTGAAAGTATTTTGGGTCAACAAAAGTTGGTGAGAATTACATAGGTTTTTGATAATAAAATGAATAAAATGTTGTGCAATTCATGTGTCATGTCGATCTAGCCCATATGTGAGAACATACTAGAAATAAATCGAGTGCATAATCAACCCTGATGACTGTTATAATATGATACATACCATACGCTCATGGTCCAAATGAATATGTTATGCGATAACAAACACCCACGTAACCTTTGTAGGAGGCACGTATCCGGGTGGGATTGTCAGTCCAATAGATCTATCAATGTATACCGTCGGCTTGTACGGAGTTAATGATTATGCTAGAATGGTGCTTACTCTAATCATGCTCAAGACATAATGCAACATAGAAAACACATAGACACATTGATGATTGAATTGCAATGATAATGTTATAACATGTTTCACCCCAAAATGGTGATAAATAAAAGGGGCTATGTAAAACTCACCTTAGCAAATGTTAAACTTGTTGAAAAGATGAAATAATAGTGTTGCCCAAAATGATTCCAAATATCACCCTATAATAAGGTAATATAATAATAAGTCTAAGTCTAATTAACTTATAAGTGTATCCTAGGGTTTCGATTTGGGGATAACCAATTGTTGAATTTAAATTAAAATGTTAATTAATAAAGGAAAATTTGATAATTAATAAAAGAAAGTCTTTTTATAAAATTTGAATTTTGAATGTACACATTAAAGTGTTTGAAGTATAAAAATAATTTTTATAAAATTATTTTATTTAAAATAGATTTTTAAATCTATTTATTACAAATAGCCAACAATTATCTTTAATATTCAAAAAATAATAAAATTAATGAATTTCTATTTTAAAAATCATCTTTCTGTTCTAAATAATTAAAAAAAATTTGTATAAAATTTTTGTGCAAAAATGATGAAAATTGGATTTATTATGATTTAATTATGATTAAATCTAACAAAAATTGATTAAAAATATAAAATAATTGATTTTTCTGAATTAAAATTTATTTCTGTAAAGTTTAACTTTATAAAAAGTCAGGATAATTTTTGGAGAATTTAATAAAATTGTTTTGATATATAAATGGATTTTTATAAATATAATAGTATAAAATTGATTTAATTATTATAAATATTAAATAAATGAATTTCTGAAAAATAAAAATTGTAAATAAAACTTTTATCTCAGATTAAACAAATATAATTTTTTTAGAATTTATAAAATAGTTTTAATATTTAAAAATGAATTTATAAGATTAAAAGGTTTAATATATATATATATATATATATATATATTAGTTTTGTTGTAAAAGAATAAAAAGGGGCAAAAAGGAGGGCAGTAGCCGGGACTCGAACCCGGGTACCTTCTGTTGCAAGCCATGGTCACAACCACTTGGCCTAGGCCAGTGGTTGTGATGAATCCTGATTAAAATTAAATAAATACGCTGTGCCCAAACCAGTTTATCCCCAAATTCTAAATCACGAACCCTAGATTTAACAATCAAACAAATCAGACATAATGAGCCCGATTGATGTTGGGGCTTTTGTTGTTTGATTGCCGACTAACAAAACCCACAAAAGAACAAGAACTCACAGTGTTGGATCGTGCACGTTTGCCCGGTCAAAGCCAAAGTCAAACAACGAACGAAGATAATTATAATCAGAGAGTTTCAGAAACAATTGGAGGTTGAGAGAGAGATGTGAGCGAGTTGTGAAGGTTCGTAGAGGGTCTATTTATACTGAGGATCAGTGGGTCTGGTTAATTGGAAAGTTGACCCCGATTAATTGTCATACGCGTATAATTTCAAAATTAGTCAACGATTAGTTGTAATTGACGTGTAATCGAGTCACACTAGGCCGGTAATCACATAAATTTGCCAATTATAGATCAATTATCAGTTAATGTGGTCTGATCATACATACGCGTCAAGACAGTTGACTTTCCAAGTCAAAAAGCAGGTTTTAAAAACGCGTATAAGATAAATAAGTGTCCGGGTTTAAACAGGTTGAAGGCTTAGCCCAGTTGGTTGTGTGTTGTGTTGGCTTGGGCTTTGGCGCGGGTTCGAACCCCGGCCAGAGCATAATTATTTTTTTTGATATATTTATAACACAACACATATATAATATTATATATATATATAGTATTAGGGTTTCAATAATGCGACAAAAATAATAAATGCGAACATATAAGATGGAACTTGACGTTTTTATTAAAGACGAACGTGTAACGTACAAGTTTAAATGCGTAATGTTACAATTAGTTCCTTCAACTCCAACCATGACAAGGAGTAAGCAGCATCGTCTCCCAGTGTTTGCACTTGGTTGTTCCACCAGGTTAGAGCTTGGTCCAGAAACAGGTTAGTGGCGTACATGACAGCCTGTCGCGGGGTACAGCTGCTGATACGAATCACCGCTTCGGTCTTCTCGAACCACTTGACTAGTCCGACAGAACCTTCAGTGCCACTGAAGTTGAGCGGTTTGCAGTCCAGAAAAGCTTTGAACGTGCAGCCACGCTCTCGTGAGGCCGTTTCTGCAAGAATAAAATAGCATGTTATTATGAGGTAGGAGTTCTACGAAAAACTCCTGTTGCATATATTCGAAATCTTCTTACCGGTAGGGGAGGTTTCGCGTCGGTCGCTCCCCGTTCGATCTCGCGACCTTTCGGTGCACGTGGCATTGTGTTCCGCGAGAGCTTGGGTGATGCGTCCCGAAACTAGGGCTTCAAGCTCCTCGGGTGTCGTGGGTAGTCTTTCGTTTCCACTGTTGCTTCGGGTGGCCGGTGCCATTTTTCTTCAATAATCATTATCAAAGGTTAATTTGGCGATCATTAATACAATATCGTCATACATAAGGTATAAATAACATCACAACACACGAACACAATAATCACCATACAACAACACGCAATCACAATATAAACAGAACAGGTAATAATAATCATAGACAATCATAACACATATTTTACCATAACAAAATTTTCATTAATTTCAATACCATGAGTACAATGATTTGTTCATAATAACAAAAACCGAGGATACATTCCTCATACATTGCTCTTTTGAAATACACTAGAAATATAATGTCATATACCGGCACAATCCCGCTCGGCTAGGCAAAAATGCAGATGGGTGCTATAACCCATACTGTGCTATCATACTACTACTACTACCACTACTATGTCCGTAAGTGATCCCCCAAGTGTCTCTGATGTATCGCTACTGTGGTGGCGGCGGCGGGTACTGATACTGGGGTGCGCACATGCTAATGGTCATACTAATCGCCATAATGCGATCGTACAAGAATTGGCGATGCGCAAAGTGTGCGTCGCCCGTAATCCCACAATGAGCGTCCATGCTCAACAACTCCTCAGCATAATGTGCCAGCGCATCCCTGGCATCGATGATCCTGGCCCACATGAGCTGGGCCTGCTGCTCCATCTGACTCACGGTGCGCTGCACCGTGTCGGTGAGAGTCTGGAAATCTCTCTCCAGTGAGATCATCGTGGACCACGCTGGTCCTGACAGTGGGGCCATCCCGTGGGGCTGCGACGGCCCGGGGATGTCAGTATACGTCGGCTGGGACGGGCCGACGATATCGGGTATGGGTAGGGGTGTGAAGGGTGGGGCAAAGCCCGGTAATCAGGTGAAGTAATAGGGTGGTACCTGGTACGGGTCTCCCGCACCTAGAGTATATGGTGCAAATGGGGGTATCAGAAAAGGGGCTCCTGCATCCATAGTGAATGGTGCAGGTGGTGGGGTAGGGAGCATCTTGGGTAGGGGTGGTAGTTTGGGAAAGGTGGTGATGGGTAGTGTCATGGATACTGGTGAGGGGACTATAAGCTCGGCGAGTGGGACCATGAGGGGCTGGGTGACAGCGACCCACTCTGGAGCGGATATCACAGTGGTAGGGGTGGGAGGGCTAGCAGTGGCGTGAGCTGCCAAACCTGCTCGGTGCAACTCAGAACTACGGGCTGAGCTGCCCTCAAGGATGTGCCCAGTAGAGGCTGGCCCATCCTGTGGTACGGGCTCGGGTATGGCGGGTAGGGCGGCTGGGGTAGTGGTGGCATGCCCTATCATCGGAGCGACGTGCTCCTCCTGGTCTGCTGGTGGGATCGGCACAGCAATGTGCTCTACCGATGCGGTCGACTCATCATCGGAGTCATCCGAGATCCACCCGTTGTGTCCTCGGCAAACGGGCACGAGCCTCATGCCCGAGGGAACGGGGATAAGTGGAGTGGGTAAGGGCTCACGATCGACAGGTGCGTGTCGGTCGTATGGAGACTCAACGGTCTCCGACTGCGTGGGGACAGGCCTCGATGGACCTGCACAGCCTACAGGGAAGTCCCTGACGGCTCGGAGGGGAAGTGCTGGCAGTGGTGCTGCCTGGAATGGCACTAGAGGCAAGTCAGCCTGTGGTGCCTCGGCCATCGGTAGGTCGGCCACGGCGGCCACGTCGCCTCCAGCGGGGGCCCACGCTGGGTCCTCGCTCTGGTCCGTCTCGTCGGAGCTGTCTCCGTCTGCGCCCTCTATGGCGGCGTCAACCTCCATGTCGTCATCCTCAGGATCGAGTACCACAACCTCGATCGGCTCTGCTGGCGGTGCTGGGATGATCTGAATGCTACTGTCGTAGCTCGGTGCTACGCTCCCTGCGTCTGACATCCTGGCAAAAGAACCGTACTAATATTTAAGTATTATTCATTAGACAGTTAAGGCACACATCTACGTACACTTCCTAACTGTGACACCCCGCATTTTCAGGTTAATACTTTTACTGAACTCTAGTTAACTTACATGATATACTTTAGTTAACTTACGTGTTGTGCATGGTTAAATACTTAACTAGGGTTAGTTAAGTAGGCCTAACACATGTTAGATGATATTAACATATGTGTTAAATAGGAAAAACATTGTTTAACACACACGAGTCCTGTATCCCGAACATTGGTGAATTATGTGGCATGTATAATTATAATACGTGCAATTAAATCATGATGGATGTGAAGTGCCTGCTTATATGAATTATGTGAATTATCACTTGACTGACGATTAATACGTAAACCATGCAAATTATATACACTTGATGATTAATATCTCATGTAATTATAAAAACAGTAGTTTTTATGCAATTTAGAGTAATTAATATTATCGGGCCCGGTATTGGACTTAAACATGCTTAACGGGTCAAGTTAAGGGACTAGAAGGGCCCTAATATCCAACTACTTGGAGAACAAGCAACCTTATCTTATAATTATAGTTCAAAAAAAAAAAAAAAAAAAAAAAAAAAAAAACCCTAACCTACTTGTTCTTTGCGCCGTGAGATCCCCCTTCCCCATACCCTTTCAATTTTCAATCAATCAACTAATCTCACACTTAATCAAGCTAGTTCGGGTTTAATCTCAAGGCTCTAGGGAGTTTTAGCACTACAAGGTATGCGTTTATATGTTCTTTGATAGATTATGATAATTGAAAAACTTTAAAAACTCTAAAAACCACATACACACAATCGCATATATATATATATATATGTATGGGTTCTTGAATGTTTTTGATGATTTAATGATGATGATTGTTGTTAGTTGCCATGATTATGGTTTTTGCATAATAATATATGTGTTTGATCATGAGAGTATGGATTATGCATGTGTTAGAGATTGTTGAGCATGATTAGGGTTTGTGGATAACTTGGGCTGCAAGTTTTAAATTCTGGCAGATTCGTTTAGACGTTTTGTAGGGGCTGTAATGGGTTGGTAAATTGATAGTTTTGATGATTTCTTTGCATGATTGTGATGAACATAGGCTTAGCTTTTCATAATGGGCAAAACCATCAGATTTAGACGTCGGTTGAGTCGTTTTTGGAATTTTAATTGATTAGGGGTCATATCAGATTTTCGGAACTGAAAATTGGGTCAACTTTAAATGGTCATAACTGGAGATTTACAAGGAATTAAGTTATGAAATTTTTATAGTAGGTCAACATTGGAAAAACTCGGCTTTTCCAAGTGGATTTATCTCGTTTGGATGAATACACAATTTTTAAGAATTTTCCTACTAAACTGACCTGTTGAGGAAATTTTCTGGACACTGCTGTGTTGTACGAATTTTTATAATTTTTGTGTTTGGATCTGAGACAAAAGAAAAATAGGTATTGTCGAGTGAATCCCAAATAAAATTTAGTAAAAATTTGGGACTCTAATTCATTCGTTAAGTATTTTAAATAAATTGTTTTTCACAGCGCACAATCTGTCCTAAAAACACAGATTGTGTACGGGGTCTTTAAGTGACTATTTGGAGTTCTATGTGGTGTGTAATTGACATGTACTTGTGTGGAAACTTGTATGAGATGTATTTGATGCATTAAACTGATAATAATTGCTATGATCACCAACGGGATACGTAGGACATACTTGAGCATGTAGAGTCATTAAGTGTCACTACACGGTTTTGAACATTTAAAGGTCTCGGATAAACGAGTTATATGGTGTGTTGGTTATGCACATATACTCACCTAGTGACACTTGTAATAGGGAGTCGGTAGCTCGTTATTGTTTGAGGGATTTGGATCATTCACGTGCAACCTAAGGTGAGTTTCACTACTCTTTTCTCAAAAGCATGCGTCTCGGGTTGAGACAACTTACGTAACGTTTCTAGTCCGGGTTGGGACTACTTTTACACATCCCGGGTTTTGGGGTGCATGATTCACGGGGTGAATCTACTTTTACTAATTCATGCTATATGTCCTTGATGAACTAAACCAACCCTATCATTTAAGTCCTTCAAAATACCGAATCAATTGCCGGTTGGGCAAGCGGGTTACTAGTTGATAGCGCTATTAGGTCTAACAAACCTCACATCGTGCTGGGAGCATGGGTGTGAACTAATAACTTAAAACATATGTCATTGTTGATGGGCAATGACGCAAGGCACTTTTCTCCCGGTTATGGGAACTTGTTCATTAGTAGTTCGGTATTCGCCGGTTTTAGTTATCATGAGTGGGCTAGCTACCCCTGGCATATGAATTAGCTGTTTACTTGTGGCCAAGGAGGCCGACGTTCTTACTTATTGTTATGTGGTCTGGGAGACCGACACTTTCATTTGGTTACATGGTTTGGGAAACCTACGCTTTTACTTACTCACCTACTTTACTTAGTGAACTCACCAACATTGTTTGTTGACCCACGATTTACATGCTTTTGCAGGTAGTTAGCTTCCGGTGCCTGGATTAGAAAGCACTGTACACTTCACTGCATTTGGGCTCTCGGGCATACACATAAATTATATATTATGCTTTCGTATGGTTTTAATTTGGGTGCGTTGTTTTGCGCATGGTTTTAAAAGGTTTAAATTTGGTTTACGCTTCCGCAGCTTAACTAAACTTGGTTTTTGAAAACGAACTAAATGGTTTGGGCATTTAGAGTTCGTTCCTGTGACTTATGGCTATGGGATCCTGGTATGTCACGCGCCTCGCGGTATAAACCCCGCAGTGGAAATTTGAGGGTGTGACACTAACCTTCTAATACTAAAATAACACGTATTCTTACCCATGGCTCGCTTGGTCGGAATCTCCACATACTCAAATGGTCGTTGGAAAAATTAGTTTATTGCGTTTCACATTTATTTTGAAAGCTTTTGAACCAAATCCGGTTATAGTTTAGATTTTAAAAATGCTAATTCGCTATAACCTGGGCTCTGATACCACTTTCTGTCACACCACGCCTATGGCGGAAACACGTGGCGCGACGGTTCAAGAGTATTAAGCCAAGATTAATGCAAACCACAATAATAATTAAACAAACGGGCATTTATTCAACGCCGATAATCATGTCAAATTATTCGTACATAATCGTAAATTGTTTTTTTGAAATTAATAAGGAGGCTCCTCCCTTTATCCCGAAGTCCAAGGAATAAAGAGATGAGACCCCTTCATGACATTCCAACGCCCGACTTGGAGATTCCCCCGACCCTGCTTGCCATGCTAACCTTCATCATTCAATTATCTGAAAGATATGTTTGAAAATCGTCAATATATAAATATTGGTGAGTTCACAGGTTTTGATTTAATAAAAATTTATTAAGTGGGAATATCCTTGTTATGACATTTATAGGAGTTGCAAGGTCCTACAATTTACTTGAGCCTATAACCAAACCAAGGCAATTAATAATGCCCCCGCCCCAAGTCGTTACTCGGTATTCCTACGACTTGATTTTAGAATACGTGCACCCCAGGCATACGCCGATGCATAATCGACGCTATCGATTAGGGGTGGGCCTTGTCAGGCACCAATAGTACTATCCAAATATTCCTTTGGTTTCTCTTTCCTGAATTAATGATTATAGTGGGGAGGTCTCAACCCCGAGTGGCGATCTTAACTCATGTATCCAACCCGTCATACAATCCCAGCATATCTTTCCCCCGTAAAAACGTTAAATAGTTTAGAAATGGGGCCGTGAGACTCACCTGTAACTGTGCTCGGCTCAAAGAAGAAAATAGTAAAGTTTGTGATCCCGCACCTACAAATGTTCTAGGCGTATAAGTCACTACACCTATGGTGTATGTGCCTTGGCAAGTTGTACACCGAACTTCCCGACCACGTCTATATCCCAATTCCCGTTTAATAGTTTCGTATCCTAGGTTCAATGGCGATGGATTACCCTTTACTTACAAGTCATATTTTATTCTTATTAATATTCTTTGTGACTTGTACCATATTATACTCGACGCGACTCTACCCAACGTATAATTATTTTCCCATTTAAATAATTATACTTAGGATCGTTTCGCTTGATATAATGTGATTTCTTATTATCCGACCCGACTCACTTTGCCACATATTTATTTTCCCATTCAAATAAATATGCTAAGTTCTTGTCGTTCGGTAACATATTTCTAACGCCCGACTAGACTCACCACGCCGTACATTTATTTTCCCATTTAAATAAATGTACTAGGATCTTGTCGGTCACTCACACGTTCATAGGTATATTTCACCTACTCGTCTCAGTTTTCCTTCTCGCATATCTATTTTCCCATTCAAATAGATATACTAGAATTTCGTCGAAAACGAGCATATGTACATATACCATCGCATGGATACTACTTGTTAAGTTCATGTGTCGTTTAGCGTTTATAATTCATTACGTTGTGTTTTCCTCTCCCACGAATATTCTTTCTACACTTAGGAAAGTGTTTCGCGTGTTTCACCCTTGTTATATATATTTTATCTCTTAAAATATATATATATTTATTTTCATCTTGCCGCAATGGCATTTTTCTCATATGTCCGTTTACGTTAGCTCATGTAACTAAGTGCGTTAGTTAGTGTTTTTCATATTTGTTTCCATTGTGCGTTCTTATGGAAGTGTTATTCCTACTTCCGATCCTGAACGTTTATTTCCTTGGAAAAATATACTTTGTAGGTTTTAGCCCAACTCGTCCAACTTGTAACCCAAAAATGTTTCCGATACTTTTATATTCCCATTTATATAAAAGTATCCATCTTTGTATAATTTTTTCAAGTTTCAACCTTTGTTCAACATTTTTATTAAAATCCCTATTTTTATAAAAATCCTTGTGTTAATACAAGTCCATATTTTTATAACTTTCACTTTTATAAAAATACACTTTTTATACAAAATACCCAAGTATGTTACTAGTATTTACCAAATCAACCTTGGAAAATTGTTACTTATACTTTTGACACCAAACTTTCCATTATTGCATTTTTGGACTAATAGTTTCTAGAATATTCATTTTAGTCCTCTAACTTTAAAGTTACAACATTAGTCCCTTAACTTTCAAATGTTGCATTTTTCTACTCTAACATCCAAAGTTAGCATTTTTCACTCAAATTAGTGGACTTTGAAGATCCATTTTCATGGTGCTTAGTTGTTTTTACTTCATTTCACTTTTAATGATCTTATAATCCATCCTAGATGTCATTAACATGTTTGTTCCATACTTTTATCCAAAACATCAATTTTTCACTCATTCAAGTGAGTGGACTTTGAATATGGAAACTTTTCATCTATGTTTATTTAACCCATTTTAATCTATTTTTGTCATTAACATATCATCTTATGATGATTAAAATCATCCTTGATCACATTCAAGTCTTTTTCAAAAATCATGTCCCAATCATCATCCAACTCAAGAGTATGTTCATATTTTTACATTTTCTTCAAATATCATATTAATGATATTAAATCCAAGATTTATCCATATTGTTGTTCATCCATTTTTATTCTAACAAAACACATTAACTTAATAAAATCCATTTTATTACCCATTAATGTACAACTTGCTTTCCATAGCACAAAACATGAACATTTAAGAATAAAAACAATGTAATACTTACTACTAGCTCAAGGCTAGGGAAGACAAAAATCTTGCATTTGGGTGAGGTTTTAATGTGTTCTTCCAAGTGGGTTAAGCTCCAAGCTCTTGAACACACAAAGGGGGTTTTTGAAGATGAAGATTTAGAGATGATTTGGAAGTATAAAAATTGAAAGAGAAATGTTAATGTGGGGGTGAAAACTTACGGCCACAAGAGAAGAAGAAGAAGAATTTTTTTGTGATTTGCTTCAAGTGTTCTTCAAGTGTGTTTATAATATCCTTCTCAATCTTCCAAAGATTATGTGTATCTTGTATAGATTGTGGAAGATTTAATGGAGATTATGTGTGATATGAAAAAAAAAATCTTTGGGGATAATATTAGAGGGTGTTTGGCCGAGATTAGAGAGAGAGAGTGAGGGATTAGTTAGTTTTCTTGGCCAATGAGAGTTCATGCATGATTATGATTAGTGTTTCAAATAATTGGATTAATAATGTGAAGGGTTTAAATGAGATAACAAAAGATATTAATCTTTTGAGTGGGCCATAGGCCGGCCCCCATGGGGTGTTTGGTGGGGTCCACTTTGCTAAATATTATCCCACATTATGTTTAAGTTAATCTCTTTCGGGTACCGTCCGGGTATTCTTGGGTTTTTATCCTCGTGTCTCCCGAATATTAAAATACCATTAATATTCCTTAAATTTTGCCCAGTTAAATTACTGATAATTTATTTCGGCTTTTGCCGGGTGAAATTACGTGCTACGCGCGTATCGGGTGCGGTACGCGCACTTTATTCGTTACCGGGAGATTTGTACAATAAGCTTTCACGTATGGCTTTGGGTTTCCAAAACCCATTATATTTTGTGAAAATATTATTTATTTTATATTCCGGGTGTCCGGAGTTCGTTTCGCTTATTTAATTTTTACCGGGTAATCGCCAGTGTCCATACCGGATAGATTTGCTTGCGCATGATCCTATCATGTTTTGCTATTAAACTTATGCATTCCTATGCATTATTTGGGAACTTCTATCTTTCTAAGGCCTCAGTTAAATAATTAGCACATAATTACGCTTAATTACGTTAATCGCGTTTAATTAATTAGTACGGGATTACCTTAATTTTGCCGGTTGTTACACACACACATAGCTATCAACTATTACATAGTCCACTTATCTTTTTGTGTATTGTAGTTGATCTTAAAGGCTTCGTAGGTAGAAGGGACATAATTCATGATGAAATGCACCAGAAACCGTCACTGGTCTCCATGTATAATCCGTTAAGCTTATGGGCCATGTCATTCATCATCATGATGTGCTCACGAATACTGCTCCATCCATCACACTTAGTAGTCACCAGCATTAGGATAAGAGTAGAAGCATGGGCATTAGACATTCCTTTGAATTGCTCCTCCACCGAATCCAGATATTATTTAGCAACTTCTGAGTCTAGTATGGATCATCTGATTGGCATGCTAATGAAATTATTTATAAACATGAGAGACATACCTTTCCCTTTTCTCATGCACAACTTTTTCAACTGCAATGCTTTTTTAAGTGAGTTCGGGAGGGGATTCCTCTCTTTGTGCATAGTCAGAATCTAGTAAGGCAAGCGTCAGCATTAAGGAATCTTTCCAGGAAGCATAGTTGTCACCAGTCAAGGTAGTGATCCCACAATTGGGAGCTGATGTGGATATTAGATGAGAAGAATAAGAGACAAAGACAATAAAAGAACTTAGAGTGATCAATGGGGCAATTAGAATCTAAGGAAGGCAAAATAAGGACCATTTTACAAAGGAAGCTTGTGATAATATTATTATAACACAAATATTAGTTTTAACTAAAAACTATCACTTTGGATATGTGTAATTATCAAAGTCTAAGTTTGCAAACAATGATTATGTCACATCACCTTTGGGCAGAAGTAAGACATTTCACGTTTTAATGCAATACACTAAGTTCACATTACATGAGTTGTAGCACATCATCTTTGGACAGATGTGAAACCTTTCATGAAAATTTGGGTAAACCAAGTTATAATGCCTAACAAGACTTAACTAACATTATAAGTGTAACATATCACCTTTAGGCAGAAGTGAAACATAAGTGTGTTATTCAAGTTAGGCTCTGAAAACTTAAATGTTAAGGTTTTTCAAAACTCTTTAATTAGTTAATGACAAACCTCCCGTTAGCATAGATTGAAACCCACGGAATGTTTTCTAGGTGGGTGGCATGGTCACCTGCTAGGAGGTCCCCCCCCCCCCCCCAAAGAAAATTGTGAAATTTTTTTTACAGAGGTTTCCGAAATTAGTAGGTTCAAGTTTGCGGAAAATTGGGGTTTGCGAAAAAGTGGGGTTTGCGGAAAAATAAGTTTCTCGGAAAGGTTTAGGTCTCAGAAAACATAGGTTGTTTTCAAAAACAAATTAGGTTCTCGAAATAATATAAGGTTTTCGGAAAGTAAGTTAGGTTCTCGGAAATATATTAGGTTATCAGAAAACACTTTGAGTTCTGGATTTTAAGATAGGTTCTCAAAATCTAAGGGTTATCAGTTACAGATTTGATCCGAGAACCTGAGTTTACAAACCAATATCTGAGAACTATATTCCGTGAACTAAGAAAACCGTAAACCTGATTTTGTGAACATGATTCTCTAAACTTAAGACCTTTGTAATACCAAGTTCCCGGTTATTAGGTTTCTCAAAGTAATCCGAGAACTTGAGAGAAAACCCAAGTAATAATAATCAGTTGGTTCATATTTGAAATCTTGGGGATTAAGATTTTCAATTTTGTTTCCTATTATTATGGGATTCTAATACCTTCCAAAATATTTTATTTCGAAAATAATATCTTTTAGGTAATTAAAAAATTTGGAAATATCCCAAAACTTAGGGAAACATAATTCATCTCAGATCTAAACCAAAACATGAAGGAGTTTTGATTTCTAGGATGAACTTTGAAGAATATCTCGAAAATCATAAAAACATAATTTTCCAATTTTTCTGGAATCGAAATCCGAAAAAACATAATCAATAGATTTCAAACACTTTAAGGTTATTATGGTTTGATTAAACCGTGACATACACCAAGTTACAACAGTAAACGAAAACCGTGAATTAACATTATACGGTTTTTAGTTTGGGAATTTTATCAGGTTTTACTGTAGAATAGTTTGTTTATTTTATTTAATTCTAGATCTAAAGGAAAAAATAAGAACCGAATTGAGAAACTTCAGCTCTGATACCACATGTTGATCGGATCTTATTGTATGTAATATGATAATAAATAATACCTGACAGATTAGTGAGTCCAGAAATAGATGCTGACAACGTGTTGGAAGTCGACATCTTCTTAGTTGGATTGAGTTCTCATTTAGGGTGTATGATTAGGATGGTAATAAGGTGATCTGAAGATCTGATGATCACGTTTATGAGGGAGAGAGAGGAGGACGGTTAGGGTTGTGGTGTTATGTTTGCATTAGTCTCTAACCTCTCTAATAAACTCCTTTATATAAACCCAAGGGGAAACTCTATTATTATCAAGGTTAATTGCATCCATCGAGCAATTACCTATTAGTAATATAGGGGTAGGGTATTAAGTTCAATGATCATTCTTAGATAAATGATTATAATTGCCACATAACTAGAATATATAAAATATATTCTTCTTCAATATAGTCTCATACTATTTGACATTTATAGTTTACCTTTCTATAATATTTGACTTGTAACATTCACTTTCATTTGTGATGCTTGACATCTTATGGTAGTTGATTTTCGTGTTCATATTTATTTATGAAACATCCAACATCATGTATGTTGTTCTAAGAATGAAATTCTAGTGTTTTTCCAAATTAATAGATGGTGATTTGGGGGTTACGGCATTCTAATAGTATCCACTGTTTTATGGGTGAAGGGGTATGGAATCAAACCCTGAAATCATCCCAGTCAAGCCCATATTACGAAGGCCCAAAAACAACCAACAGGCAGTAATGCGAGAGTCACGTGTCAGCAGACGCCATGGGTATTAGTGTACCCTTCGGCATGTTCGTAGTCTAGATATAGCTTGCAGTAGGTGGTGTGTGGAGTTTTAGTAGTTTTAAAATTCAATTCAATTGCTCCAAAGACTAGGTGTTCTTAAGGCCAAAGTAAAGTGGAGTTTTACCAAAACACTACCGAAGTTTTAAATTTATAAATAAAACAATAGTTGCCTAATAATCTAATACTCACACAATTGGCAAGTGTATATATCGAGCATAGTATAGAAAGGAGCAAGTACCGAGCATCGAATCCAAAGACACTATTTTTACTACCCAGCTTTTAAATTACTAAAAAGGTTTTTTAAGTTGCTTTTGAAGATTTTTAAAAGAAAAATAAAAGAGAGATTTAAACTATGAGTAATAACAATATCAAAACAATGGTGTTGCTTCGGGATCCGATTTCACTTGGTTTGACAATAGTAGATCTTTATTTTAGTGGTGTGTTTAAAGGCTAAGCATTCCGCATTAATCTTTAGACGATTTGTGTTCTCAATGTTATTATGAAGGTCTCCCGTCCCCGTAAGCTCACTTTCAATTTTGAAAACTAATTTGTCACTCGCAAGATGTAACGTCTCACACATGAGAACACATTCTCTAAAATTACGATATTGACTTCCATCTACTCTTTTCTTTTGTGAAAAATTTGCCGAAAGTCGTAGTGATTGACAAACTACAACCGGACATGATAAAGGCCTCATCTCTTTCTGAGTACGCTCATCCTTTGCTTGACATAATTAATTTACAAAAAGTGATTGATTTATTATTAATTGTGTGACAATTAATAATAGAAGTAAATAAAAACCGTTTACTTCTAACACGGGTTCACCAATCTTTGGTTTGCACCAAAGCTAAAACATAGACCATGTAACTAAGTCGCAAAATCAAATCTTGGGTTAACACCAAAGCCAAGTATACAGATTGTACTGACCCTATGTGAAGTTTGATAGGTGAGGATCGACCACAAAGTGTGAGTGATTCCACAACACAAATGGGATAATCGCTACACGTGGAGTTAATGGTTAGCTTATAAGTGCGCGAGTTTTTACACGCCATGGGTACACTCATAAGTCCCTCCACTTCCTACAATACTAAGTTGATTAATTAATTAGTTCATCAAACAAAGAAAGAGTAGAAAGAATTATTAAGAAAACAAAACACCATTTTAAATAATAATAATAATAATAACCTATTTATTCCCTACCAAGTGTACTCATCACACTTGCAACACAAAGAGAAATCTAGCCTTAACATAGGTGATACAACAGGCTCACAATGTTTGATTTGCGTGAAAATCATGATGAGGGTTGCATAGAGATTTCATGGTGATTTGAGTGATTGTGGTAGTTTCTCTCTATGTCTAAGTGTTTGTAGAATGATCCCAAGCACAAAAGGCCACTTTCAAGTGCCAAAGAGGGCGGACACTCCGTGGGAGAAGGTGTAGAAAGGAAAGAATGGGATGCCAAAATGAGATAAAGAGGCCTCTATTTATAGGCAACCTGGAAGCTCCTGCATGCCCGTGCAAAATACCTGGGAGCAGTGCAGAGTCCATCTTTGGAGAAGATGTTGGTGCACCACCATACACGACCACGTGGCATAACCGTCTGTCAGTCTTGGTCAGACCTGGAACCTTTAAGGCTTCCTTGTGGTAATTTTTTTTTCAAATCATACAAGGTTCTTACTATTTCAGGAGGCACATAGAAGATCGTTGGTTGTTTCGTTTGTTGAGAATTTTAAAAGGATTAGTATGCTTATTAGAGAGTTAAATCCGAATGGCGGTTCTATCCAATACATTGGCGGTCTTTCAGTTTTAGTGTCTTTTGATAATGAGATTGTAGCTGAAGAGGTAAGGAAGAAAGCGATGGACATGGAAGATGTGTTTAAATCAGTTGATGTCTGGGAAGGGCAATCGTTTTCATTCGAAAGAGTTGCTTGGCTAAAGGTTCAAGGAATCCCGTTAAACCTCTTGTGTAACGATACTTTGAATATGATCGGTGAAAGATTTGGGAAGGTTATACACAGAGCTAAAGTGCAACAGGATTGTGGATATTTATCGTTTGATTATGTCGGAGTCCTCGTCGGAGATGGTAAGAGGATCGTGGAAGAGATTGTGCTTCAATGGCCGAAGAAAAAATTTCGTATATGGATTATGGAAGAGATGGGTGACTAACTTCCAGATTTCTTGGTCAAAAGTAACGAGAAAGACGATCAGGAGACGGAAAATGGGAATGCCGCACCTACGATGGAGGATTGTCAGTCGCCGAGGGTTCAAAATTCAAATTCTAATTCTAATGCTCATGATCCCCAAAAGGAAACTGTCAGTTTGAATGGGGAGATTTTTAAGGAAATATCCAATCATGACATTAATAATAATAATGGTGATATTAATATGGATGGAGAATGTTTTGACCAGAATTCGAGGGGTAATAATGTCAGGTGTGAAAATGACATAGAAGAAGGCGAAATTGTTGGAGAGGGCTCTAGTGGAATGAAGCACAAAAGAGGGGTAAGATATGTATTATCTAGAATGAGAAAGGTTAAAAGTTTATTAAAGAGATCTGGATCCAAATCCAACTCTCGTAATGGGCCCGAAAAACAAAGAAGAGGAATAAGGATAAGCCCATGCCTTCAGATGATCCAATTGATATTGTAAGGCTAATTAGCCCAATGGAAGTGATGGTGAGATCTAGCCCAAAGGAGAATAAGTTATCAAGCCCAGGAAGTAATTTGAGTTCAGGACAACCAGAAACTTCAACAAACCCATCGCATGCTATATCTGATGATTTTCAGTTTAATCGAGATAGAGACACGGAAGAAGGTATAAAGACTTTCGAAGATCTTTTGAAAGAGGCAGAGAAAGAGGATAATAGTATTGATCTCAATTCACGACCAGTTATACACTCGGCCGAATATCTTTCAGGGGAGGAGGAAGCCGCTATTCATGAAGATGGTCTTCAAATTGAGGCTAGTGATACGATTATTTTGGGGGTTAAACTTGGGGCGGACGTTAGCAACTGTGAAAATTTTATATCGGATTTGGTGAGGGAAGAAGGTGTACAATGTGTGAAACCATGAATTTTCTTTCATTAAATATTCATGGGATGGGGGTGGAAGGGAAGGATATTTGGGTGAATAAGTTGAGAAAAGATCATGGGGTTCTATAGTGGCGTTACAGGAGACAAGAGCTGTGGATTTGGACGATAATGGTTTTGGGGTAATGGGGATTTTAAGATTGAATCGGTGGGTTCTACTGGCCTTTCGGGTGGGTTAGTTATTGCTTGGGATCCTAAAGTGTTTTCTAAGTGTAGTACAGAAGTGAACAGAAATTTTTTTCTTGTTTCGGGTCGGTTGAAAGATGATATAAGGCTGCATATACTGAATGTTTATGCCCCTCAAAAGTTACAGGACAAGAGGGATCTGTGGCGTCTTTTGTTGCGACTTATTAATGGTAAAGATGGTATGTGGTGTTCTATGGGTAATTTTAATGTAGTTAGAAGTGCTGAAGAGAGAAAAAATCATCTTTTAAGGCGTCGGTGGCGAATGATTTTAATAATTTCATAGAAGAGGCTGGTTTTCTTGAATATTGCATGAAGGGCTTCAAATATACGTTTGTGGTGGGGAAGGGGACGGGGTTAAAGATGAGTAAGATCGACCGTTTCTTAGTTTCATCTGATTTTTTTGGGATGTGGCCATAAGCATGTTTGCGGGCTTTACCAAGATATTTATCTGATCATATCCCTCTCCTATTAACTATTGATGATAAAAATTTTGATTCACGGCCTTTTAGATGGTTCAATTCATGGAATGACAAGGATGAGTGTTCGGACTTGGTTATCAAATGCTTAACTAATTTCAAGATGGCGGATCCCCCTGAGTTGATATTACTCACTAAACTGAAGAAGCTTAGATCAGAGTTGATAGTTTGGAAAAAGAAAATGGATGCTAAAGAAAAAGATGAGGTCAGAATTTTGAAAGAAGAGGTTGAGTTGTCACACCCTCAAATTTCCACTGCGGGGTTTTACCGCGAGGCGCATGACAAACCAGGATTCAAGTCAACGGTCACAATAAACGACACTATATGAAGTATGTAAACACAAAAACATAGATTTCATAAGCGGAAGCATTTAAAGAATTTAATGCTTACAAAACAGTGTTCCAAAGTATTCAAGACACTTATTTCAAAACATGCTACTAATCCTAGACGACAGTGCAGACCCGTGTGCCTAGTCCAACCGATGCTACCTTAGCGACCTGAGAAAACATGCCAAAAGAGACGTCAACATATATAATGCTGGTGAGTTCACAGGTTTGTTCAATATGATATCAAAAGTTACCAAAGTGTTACCATGTCCATACAATATCAATGTTACCAAAGCACGCTAGCTAGGCGTGTGTTTTATTGCTACTACGATTAGAAAACCATTACTAGACTGTTACCAATGTTCGGCCCGAGTGTGTTCAGCAATGTTACGAATGTTACGGTTCGAGACAATATGCACCCGCCCGGCCCTCCAAGCCGTCAAGTGGGGTCCGTCAAACCGAATAGATCTATCCACATTTCCCCCGTTGTGCATCCCCGCACATTCATGGTTTTCCTCGGGACTTTCAAAGATCGTATAGCAATACAAAGTTAAAACCATAGTATGACATATGTTACCAAAATAGTTTAGCGCATGTTTTCTCCCCCAAAAGTTAAAGCTTTAAAAGTGGGGCCGTGAACTCACCTTAGGTTGCATTCCTCAGTAATATAAGAAAGCCAAGCCCTTGATAATCCCACTACCGGAGATCTATCAAAATGTTCACATAAGTGTTCCGACTAATAACCATAAGGTTATCTAGTCCCCGATTGTCTAGATCGTGACCAAGTATGTTTTAAAACGTGTTTAAGTGTTCAACCAACACACTAGACCGACCTGACACCCCGTTCGTGACTCATTACCCTAAAAAATCAAGTACACATAGATTACACACAAGGTTCAAGCATAAAACACTTAGTTTGTATCAAAAATCTCATTTTTGAATCCATAGGGTCGAACCAGGAAATTATGTTCCACCTTCGCCCCTTTTTAACACATGTTCGACCCTTTGGGAGCCACCTTCGACCCATTCGAAGTCACATTCGACCCTTTTGAACTGATTCGACCAATACTGTCCAGGTTCGACCCTGGAATTCCACTTTCGACCACCCGATTGGTCGAAGGTGCCCAGGTTCGACCCTGGCAGAACGTTTTTCCTAAAAACGCTTCAAAAACATCCGAGACATCGCGAAACATCACCAAACACAACAGTTGAATATGATTAACATATCCCCACAAAATCCCACCAATTTTGCCCCAAAACCTGTTCATTTTAGCCCTTTCCCAAAATGGCAAAATTATGAAAACATCACAGCATTCATGAAATCTTTACCCAATTTGGAAACTTTTTGAAATCAATCCATAATCATCTTAATAGTGCCCAGTTTGTCATGTGTTTGAAAACCTCAAAAAGTTCTATTGATCATACAAGCATGCATCGAACCCTAGCTTTATTAAAAAAACCCCAATTTAGACATGATATTCTAAATCATCTAATTGTGACCATAAACAATCCTAATTTAACATCAATATCAACCCTAGATCATGTTTCTAGCATTAGTACAGCAGCAAATCATCAAACAACAAATAATTTCACATAACACTTAATTAACATATGTTTATTGATATGAAAACCTATGTTTAATGATAGGGTTTAGGTTTAGAAAGATGTTTATTGATAAAAACATCCTTAGAACAGATCTAGACATTTAGGGTTAGATAATAACGAATTAAAATGCTTTGAAAAGGTTTAGGATTAAGAACACACCTTGGATTCTTGATTAGATGTTGTTGGTAGGTTAGATTATGAAAAACAAAAGCAAAAACTCCTTCCTTAGTGATTAAAATCGTTTGAGAGTGTTTAGAGACGGTTAGGGTTTGTGAAATGGTGAAAAATGAAAAAGTTTGGTATTTATACTAGTCCACATTCGCCCCTTTCACCTGGTCGAACGTACCCACATTCGCCCCTTTCTCAGGGTCGAATGTACCTTTCCTGGTCGAATGAAATCCTATTGTTTTCACATTCCAGGTTCGCCCCTTCCTCAAAGGTCGAACCTAGATCACTTTCCAGGTTCGCCCCCACGCTGTGGTCGAACCTGGATCTATGTTTTCTAGTTTTTCCAGTTTGTCATGTTTAACGTATTTTAACGCATCCTAAGACATGAACATGCAATCTTAATCTATGTTTAACATATATAAGCATGGATGATCATCTACACATCGTTTAAACACGTATTTGCATATAATCCACCATATAAGAATTAATCTACACATAGCACTTAATTTAGTTTATGTAACTTCAGCATCAACGGGACCTGGTACTAGTGTATTCCCAAAATGACTCCCAATGGTCCTCCAGACCATTGAACCCTGGACAATCCTATCCTGACCCGACTCAACTAACCTGGTTAAGTCCGTTTATAAATGTTTCTCGCTAAGGTAGACTTAGGTGTTACTAAAATGTTTAAGCCAAACATGCCGGGTGTCACATGAGTCTTTGGAGAAAATTGCGGAAGGTAGGGAGCTCGAGGAAGAAGAATAGGTTTGGTCACAATGTAGTAATAGAATTCGGGAGATTGAGGGCGCCTATGCGAAAGATTTGCGCCAAAAATCCCGTGTTCGTTGGGCTACTTTAGGCGATGAGAACACTTCGTTTTTTTCATGGCATTATTAATTGTAGAAAGGCTACTAATTCTATACTGGGACTCATGGTTGATGGGAAATGGGTATCTAAACTGGTTTGGGTGAGACGAGAAACTTTAAAGTTCTTTAGATCCCATCTTTCTGAGAAGGTTCCTGTTAGACCTTCTTTGAAAACTGGGAATTTATAAAAGGTTCCCTCTGATATGATTGATGATCTTATCACCCCCTTCAGGCGAGAGGAAATCAAAGAGGTGGTGTTTGATTGTGGGATTCATAAAGTGTCGGGTCCAGACGGATTTAATTTCCGGTTTGTTAGGCAGTATTGGGATTTTTTACAAGACGATTTCCGTAATATTATGTCTAATTTTCACCCCAAAAGTATCATTAGCAGGGGTTGTGGGTCCTCTTTTATTACTTTAATCCCAAAGAATAAAAATCCTTTGAGATTAAAGGTTTACATGCCTATTACTTTGGTGGGGATAATTAGTAAAGTCATATCGAAGATCCTTGCGGCTCGGCTGAAAAAGGTGATTAACTTCGTGATTTCAGAAGACCAAACTGGTTTTCTGAAAGAGCATAATATTTTGGACGGCCCACTTATGGTGAATGAGGTGATTTCGTGGCTTAAAAGAAAAGGTTTGATGGCGTTGTTAATGATAGACTTTGAGAAAGCCTATGATAATGTAAATTGGGTGTTTTTTATATCTATTCTTAAACAAATGGGGTTCCCAGATAGATGGTTTTATGGATTGAAGAGGTATTGAAGTCAGCTAGATTGGCTATTCTAGTTAATGGAGCTCCTACTTTTGAATTTCAGTGTGAAAAGGGATTAAGACAAGGTGATCCCCTTTCACCTTTTCTTTATTTGGTGGTAATGGAAGCTTTATCATGTCTCATTTACAAAGCATCGGAAGAGGATCTATTTCACGACTTGAGGGTGGGAAACGAGGGGCCCATCATAACTCGTCTTTTTTACGCAGATGATGCTTTAGTTTTGGGAGATTGGTCCTTGACAAATATTAGAATTTTGTCCAGAATTCTTCGCATATTCTATATTTGTTCGGTACTTAAAATCAATATCAACAAATCCAACTTGTATGGGCTTGGTATTTCGGGAGTGGAGGTGCAAAACATGGCAGCTTTGTTGGGTTGTCGGTTTGGTGATACGCCTTTTGATTACCTTGGTATCAAGGTCGGTGCAAACATGAACCCGTGCATTAATTGGTGTAAAGTTATCAAGGTTGTTGAAACTAGACTTTCTTCCTGGAAAGACAAACTCTTATCCATCGGAGGGCGTGTTATTTTGATTAAAGTTGCCGTTGAATCCCTTCCGGTTTACTATTTTTCCATGTACAAAGCTCCTCAAAAGGTTATTGATAATCTGGTGAGGCTTATTAACCGGTTTCTGTGGTCTGGTTCTGAAGTGGTTAATAAAATTCATTGGGTAGCTTGGGAGAAGTTATCGGCTCCAAGGAAATTGGGAGGTCTTGGTCTTTCCAATCTTAAAGATGTTAACGAGACGCTTCTCGCAAAGTGGGCTTGGAGACTTAAGACAGACAATAAGGGGTTACGGAAAAGGGTGGTTTTGGCTTGTCATCCTTGTCAGAATAGATGGTCCTTTATTCCGTATGCTAAAAGTGCTAGTGGGACATGGGTTAACATTGCTCGTTTGATGAATAAGTTAAAATTCGGTGATCGATACTTCAAAGATTGCATCAAAGGTAAATGTGGTGATGGGAATTCTATAAGATTTTGGTTGGATTTCTGGATCCTTAATGGGCCGCTCAAAGATATGTTTCCTCTCCTGTAAAATTTAGATCGGTCCAAAGATTGTTTGGTTAGAAAAAAGTGGGTTGGCGATTCGGGAAATGGGTTTTGTTCTGTTAGTTTGAATCTGCAGTCTTTGAACGATCAGGAGGCTGCATGTATGTGCGTGAAAGGATCGTATAACAACAAAGAATGATCAAACAAGTTAGTTTTAGGTGCGGAAACCCTAAAACTATCACAGAATAATAGTCAAACAGATTAAAACACATAGATCATCATTTTCAAAGGTTTTTCATTAATTAATCACTCGATTACACGTTGAAATATAGTTACAATCAAGGTATGAACGATAAAAGAGTTAAACAAAAACTAGAGAGAGTTTCAGAAAGTGGAGGGAATAATAATGACCAAAAGTTACATTCAAAAATCAAACTTGTCTATATATAGACTGCACATTCGCCCAAATTGATTGTGCGAATGTGCAGGTTCGCCCAAATCATCTGGTCGAACCAAGCTTTACAATAAACTAATTTCTCATTCGACCATGTCTTCTTCCTTCGCACCTTTTATCTTCCTTCGCACCTACAAAATTGCTCCTTCGCACCTTCTAATTCTCTCCTTCGCACCAACGATATCACCAAAACATATTGTGTTGTTCAATCCAAAGCAATAGTCGCACTTTTGCATCTACAAACTCCCCCTCGACTATTGCTTGGATTGTTGTCGTCGTTCTTCGTCCATTCTAATGTTCATCAGTCTGATGTGTCGTTGAATCTTCTGTTCTTTTGTCATCACCGGTTCATGAAATTGCTTTTGCTTCTTCGTTTTCAGTTCAGGCACCTTTTGCTTCTCAACAAACTTTCCCAGCTTCTCTCCATAGTCACATCCAGCATTGATATCATATGCAAAGCACAAAAATACCACACGTTGGTACTTTCCTGCTTGCTCAGCATCTTTCGCATCTGAATAGATCGTATTGTAGAACAACATGATAATATCCTCATGTGAACAGTTTATCAACCACATGGGATCAAAAATGTGTACTTTCTTGTAGTTCGTCTCTCCGTCTTTCAACACAATCACGGCCTCTGCAATCTTCCAATCATTATACCACCAGATGAAGTCTTTGGCGAAGTGTTGTGGGATAGGCAACAGAGGAATCTTTTTCAACACTCGCGGTGGTTTGTACTTTAACGTCACCTTGGGCATTCCAGTAATCTGATCAATATCCTTCTTGTGAACAATTCGCTTAGGATATTGTGGTTTAAACAAGTCCCACTTGGTTCTGCTTTCTCTAGTCATTTTCTCAGCAAAGTAGGTAATCTGACTATTTGACGCTCCCGTTAAACGGTGACGACAAATATCACGGATTGCCCAATAAGGAAGAGTCTTCAAGTGATGAAACTTGTCGAAATACAAAATCCCCTTCTCCCACTTTACTGCGAAGCATCTCAATTCTTTAACAAACTTCCAGGCCAATGCACGACCTTTGAAAATACCATTATGAAGTTTGTAAAAGCTTCCTTGAATATCAGCTTTCAGACGATTGTTTTCTTTTTCTTTTAACTTCCTCAAGAATTCTTTCAAACTCTCCGACTGCTCGAACCGTGGTTTGTCATGCCCTTTAAAGATTTCGTCTTCAAACTCTTTGCTCTTGTCTTTAGCTAGTTTCTCGACATGGTTTAGCAGTTCATCTGAGAAGGAGAATCCACAATCTTGATTAGTTTTGAAGTATTGTGGATACTCCTCACTCGTAATATCTTCCATTTCAACTTCCTCAAATGCAGGAACGTCACGGTCATCAGAATGATTCCCGGCTTCCTTTTCAGGTATCTTAGGAATGAAGTTGTCAGCAAGTAATTCTTCCAAAGTCCTACCTACTTGCTTTGCTAAACCCTCAAGTATCTCTTTTGAAATAGCTGCAGAAACTTCCCCATCTTCAAGATCAGGGTCATCAAAATCCAACTCGAATAGTTTATTGTTCGATTCAAATATCTCTGGAAACCTGCTAGTCATGTCAATCGTCCAGACTCGATCAGTGAGCATCTGGCGATACTTGTTCTTATCGTCTTCAGACAATAACTGCAATTTCTCGTTCCAGAATATATCATCATCAACATTCTCTCCAGGAGCCTTAGAGCTCGATTCACCACCCTTATCTGAATCACGCTTCTCATATGTAAACTTGTCAGCGTCATCATCATCGTCATCACTACTATCATCAAAAGAAGAGTCGTTCCATCACTTGAACCATCATCTGAACCTCCATCATCCTTATCATCTTTCTTCTTCTTCTTTATATCATCTCCTGCATCTTCATCAAGTTCATCATCTTCTTCGTCATCAGATGGTTCGTAATCAACTTGTTCTTCTTCTCTTTCCTTTTCTACTTCACCAGCTTGAAGTTGAGGAGCTTGAGAGTACAAGTTCTTGATCAAATCATCCATTTGCTTGTTACTCTTCTTCAGCTTTTTGTTCTCCTCCTTCAAGACCATGATTCTCCTGGTGTTTCGTTGCTCATGCTTCAGCAACTTCTTATTTTCTCTCTTCAACCTTTTAATCGTTTTCTTCAAAACTTCATTATCATCTGCTGATGTGACTACGACCTCCAACATCTTCTTATCATTCGACTTTAACTGCTCGATCTCAGTTTGTTGTTTGTTGATCAAATTCATCATCTCTGACAATCTCTGATTCACAGCACTTATAATGTCACTATCCACCGAAACTTTCGTCTTCTTTGGTGGTTCAACAACATCAGGCAGTTTGCCTTTTCTGATCTTCTTAAGCACGTTATCCAATGCCTCATTAACCTCATCCATAGGCATTTCTTCAGTCTGTGGTGTGCTTGATGTTGTCGCAGTCTTTTGCTTCTTTTGAGCTGGTGCAGTAACCGGTGATTTAGAACTTGTAGCCGGTGGTAGTTTCTTACTAGCTACCAATGATTCAATCTCTTTCTTCCTCTTGATACACGGCTTCTCCTGTTTCTTCATTTCTTTCCTAGCAGCTTGCACAGGAGAACCAATAAACGTCTCATCTACATTCAAACCCAACTCTTCTTCATCAACAGGAATAGGACTTTTGTTCCCTTGATCTTCAACGTTCTGGCTAGCAGACGCACCAGCCTCAGTGGCCTTGGGCATGGTTGTCTCTACTGTTTCAGCATCTGAATTCCAACGTTCATCCTCTAACGTCTCTTCTGAATCAATAGACGCTTCATCAACTAAATGTAATCCCTTTTTCGCCATCGTCTTGTTTCTTCTTTGAGTGCTTTTCTTCTTTTCAGGTTCAGAAACCTCTAACCTTATCTCCTGTTTCTTTGTCTTCCCACTCTTTGTGCCGACATTCACAACTTGTCTTTTGCGTCTAGCATCAGGATCAACATGATGTAGTGGATTATCAGGATCAGAATCACTGTTCTCATGCCTCACAAGCCCTTCGCCCGGATCTGTATAATCAACTCTAGCTAGGTGTCCAAATAAACGTCTTACTAGAGGACGTTCATCAACTGACAATCCCTTATATGCTTTCATCCTAGCGAGTGTATTCAGCGACATATGTTCCTGAACAACAATGTGTTTAGGATCTCTTTTCAGCTCCTTATACTTGTGATCAAAAACCATCTGGAGGAAACGAGGATAAAGTAGAAACTTAAGATTCCTCGTGCCGTTCACAGGCTCTAGTAAATGAGACATCAGCATGCCAGAGACATTGAACGGTTTGTTCAATACTAAAGCAACCATCATAGAACTGATGCTCTTCCTCATCAAATCATATCCTCCAGCTGCAGATCCGAATACATGAATCAAAACATGTGCCAGATATTTGAATTGTGGGCACAGTTTTCCCTTATTCAATGAACCGTCAGTGATTGGTCCATTGTATTTCATTCTGAGGAAGCACTTTCGCTGATCCATAAAAGTAAACTCCTTTGGATCTGTAGGCTCATCATTCAAGTTCAACGCTTCTCTCAGATCTTCTTCACAGACAATGACTCTCTGTCCTTGAATCTTGCTCGTCAAACACGATTCACACTTCCAGAAGTCAAGTTTAGCATTCGACCAAAATTCTTGTATCATATCCCTGTAAATAACCGTCGGAGTAGCAATGGCATCTATCACCCTGCATCTCTTCAGAAAATCAATAATGCCAACGAACTCTGTGTGCTTCTTTACATCTCCAAGATACGCACAACAGTTATGCGCATTTTCAAAATCTAACTGTTTGGCAGGCTGTGATGATGATCCAGCTTGTTCCGTCGTCTTCTCTTGTTCAGACATCGTTAAATCTACAAAATAAACAAAAACACATGTTAAAAATCGACAAAATTTCAAATTGAAAAGTTTTGGTAACAAACCTTCTCTTTCGCTCAAACGGGGGTACGAAAGAGATTTAATATGGTGCAAATGTGAATCATATATGGTACGAATGTATAAATTTTGAACAAAAGTTTCATTCGCCCATATATTATTCATTCGACCGTTTGAACTTCTCCTTCGCCCATTCGTAATGGTCGAATGAGTCTGTTCATAATTTTGAAATTTCAATTTTGAAATTGAATGATTCTGAACATGTCCATTTGATTGAAACAACACCTAATGATGCCGATTATCATTCCTAAACTAGCAAATTCATTGATTAAGTATTGTATTTGTATTTTCTATTAAAAACTAGGGTTTAAACACTGATTGATCAAACAGTTGAGTTTTAAACCATGGTTTTTGTTATATCTCCCCCTAAAACACACATACAACAAACCCTAAGTATCAATTGATACAATTATATTGATTTTAAACGGTTTTGGACAGTTAGGGCTCGGAATGTAAAACAGAGATTAAATCCTGAAATCCTTGATGATAACCTGTGAAAATTGATGCAAAATGATCAGAATGATGTTACGAACACAATAGAATGGTTTATAAGAAACAAGCAACAAGGTGAGTTTATGATGAAAAATCTGGAAAAAATATGAATGGGTTCGAATGAGCAGATGTGTTTATATAGGCATAGTCCTTCGCCCATTCTATACATACGAAGGAGAAGCTTTTGTCTCCTTCGACCCTAGTGAAAGGGTACGAATGAGGCAAAAGGGTTCGAATGAGATAATGTTCATGAACACTCTCCTTCGCCCATATAAAACATACGAAGGAACATGTAAAATCCCACATTCGACCAACCGAATGGGCGAATGAGAAATGGGATTTTTGGAAATTTTCCAAATCTCAAAAACGAGTCCCGGTCCAATTATTTTCCAACTTTTAGGCATCCAACAATCATGTTTTCACATTATAAAAGTTACAAAGCTCAAATGGTGTATCAAGGTTTAGAAAATCGACATCAACCACCATCAGTTATCAAAAATAAGATGGAAATAAAAATTCTTTTTGGATTTTCTAAAGTTTATGCTAAAACACACCTAAAATATTTTTGAGTTTTGTAATTTTTGACGAGAAAATAAAATGCAAAAATGTAAATGAAAAACTGTAAATGTTTTTGGGATTTCCGGTAAAGGGATCATATCAGTTTTTGAGAAATCTGATCACACCGTTGATCTATTTGAAATTATTATCATTAAAGACAATGTGTGATCTGGCAATTGCTGATATCGTGATCCACATAAACTCACATGCAGACTTTTGTGCAGTGCTTTATACTGATACTGATATTTATAGTATAAACGCAATTGTCTGTGGTTCCCACGCACACGACATACTCCCGTATCAAGAAGTAAATGCACAAAGACTCATTGTAAAGCGTGATTATGCTTTCGTCGTCTGTAATTGTACAAGATATAATGCATAGAGGTATACAGGTCAGCAAATTAATGCAGCAAAGTAACATATGCACTATACCAGGTTGAGGACTGATATTAATCATGATTTACATCAGTGATTAATACGATGTAATAGATAATCTTTGATCATCATATAACATGGAAAGTTCCTCAATTCGGTAACTTTAGGATTTGGCATATAGCTCTTTTATAAAGACACACTGTCTGATCTAGGTCCGTAATGACTTACAGCAGAAGATCAGAGAGGCTATCCCCAGACAACTAATAACATAACGACCCTAAACCTCCGAGTTTTGTACAGATACCCTATCAAATGAAATTACGGTACTAAGACCATATGCCCATGAGGAGTTCATCCACACAACAAGTCGTTTGATATGTATGTATCAGGCACGCAGTAATAGGTCTACGAAGCCTATCAGCACATCGCACAGACTCAGACACACGCCCTATATAGCAATACATTACTTAGAATGTGTCAGATCCCCACTGATGTACTATCATTTCCCTATATACTCCAGGAAATCATTTTAGATTTTTCTGATTTTTATAGATTTTCGAATTTACTGTTCCCAAGGATAAGCTGGAGCATTTCAAATATGTGACTGCCCAGATATCGTTTGTTCACAGAAATCTGACGGCATTAATCTAAGGGAAGAAGATATAGCAGTCAGCAAAGAAATTTTCTAATTTTTATGGATTTTGAAATTTTTCAATGTTTTTGGATTTTCGAAATTTTTCTGAAAAGCAGTAAAAATTTAAACTAAAAAGTGATAGACTGAGGTGATGATCAGTCCTGTTCTTCTTTAATACCATTAGCTTTTAAAAGAAAATCAAATCTGGATTTGTCAAAAGCTTTGGTAAAAAGATCTGCGCGTTGGTAATTAGTGTGGATTTTGACCATATCGATCAACTCTTTAGCATAACAATCACGGATAAAATGATATTTAATCCGGATATGTTTAGCCTTTGAGTGATTTACTAAGTCTTTTGTTAATGCGATTGCGGCCTCATTATCACAGTAAATAGGGGTTTTAAGAAATTGCAAACCGTAATCCACCATCTGCTGTTGGATCCAAAGAACCTGTGAGCAGCAGCTCGATGCTGAAATGTATTCTGCTTCACATGTGGATAGTGCAACTGCGGTTTGTTTCTTGCATTCCCAGGTCACGAGCCTGCTCCCCATAAACTGACATCCAGCCGTTGTGGATTTGCTGTCTTTGTCAGAGCCGCCCCAATCTGCATCACTAAAAGCGATTAGGTCAAAATTATCATCATGAGGGTACCAAAGTCCTTTCGATGGACAACCCTTCAGATATCTAAGGATACGCTTGACAGCTGCAAGATGACTCTGTTTCGGCTTCGATTGATATCGCGCACAAAGACATGTCGCAAACATTATATCAGGTCTTGACGTTGTGAGATACATCAAAGATCCGACGATTGCTCTGTATGTAAATGGATCAGTCAGCTCCCCCTTAAGGTCAATTCCAATCCCGTGATTGGGCTGTATCGGGGTATCCATCGGCTTCGAATCATCCATCTGGAATCGGCTCAAGACTTCAGAGACGTATTTCGTCTGGTGAATAAAGATCCCCGTTGGTCTTTGCTCCACCTGCAAGCCTAGGAAAAACTGCATTTCTCCCATTGCCCTCATTTCGAACTTTTCCTGCATAACTCTTTCAAATTCTCTGCACAGAAGTTCGTTAGTAGACCCGAAAACAATATCATCAACATAAATTTGTACTAGAAGCAAATCATCGCCTGCTCGTTTCGTGAACAGTGTGCAGTCTACCAGTCCGCGTTTGAATCCTTTCGAAAGAAGATACGTGCTCAGCTCCTCATACCATTGTCTCGGAGCCTGGTGCAACCCGTAGAGAGCTTTGTTTAACACATAAACCTTATCCCGGTGAATAGGGTCCTCAAAGCCTGGCGGTTGACCTACGTAAACTTCCTCTTTGACCACACCGTAAAGAAAAGCGCTCTTTACATCCATCTGATACACCTTAAATTTCTTCCATGATGCAAACGCTAGGAACATTCGGATAGCTTCCAAGCGTGCAACCGGTGCATAGATTTCATTATAGTCGATTCCCTCAACCTGATGAAAACCTTGAACGACCAAACGAGCTTTGTTTCGCACTATGACTCCTCTGTCATCCTTCTTGCACTTAAACACCCATTTGGTTCCAATTTTCTTTCTTCCAGGGGGCAAATCAGTCAATGTCAATACACCAAGTTTTTGGAATTGTAATAACTCCTCCTGCATTGCTTCCACCCAGGCAACATCCAGAAGAGCATCCTTGTAAGTTCGCGGCTCGACCTGCGAAACATAACAAGCAAACGACCAGTCATTTTGAAAACCAGATTTCTGTATTTTGGCATATAAAGCAAGATTGCCAATATTTTCTGGTGCTTGAGCATTTCTCAGCTGCCCTCTTGTCATCACGCTGCTACAAGGATCACCAATAACCTGTTCAAGCGGGTGAATCCGATGTATCCGAGATTCCGGATAATCAGGTACTTGTACTCCAGTTTGAGTTGTCAAATTCTCTGTAGAAACCAGATCATTACCCACATTTGATGTTGAAGCATCAGGGTTAGTTGGGTTCACTGGTGGTGTCACTGTAGCGTTGTCCAGAATAGCTTCACTAGTTGCATCATCGTCTTCATCTTCTGAATCTGATGAATTAAGCGTTGTGGAAGCCTCTTGGAACACCTCTTCTTCCATCACAGGAGCAGTGGTATCATTAGAAGCTGCTTGAGGATTTACCGTGATCGGACGCACTAACGGTGAAGTTACGGCGTTTTCGACCTCGTAATATAAGCAAAGTACAGCTTCTTCAACCATGCTATCTAGATTGAATGATTCAAAGAAGTCTTTGTAATCAAACATCCAATCTGATCCTCCACCCTGTACATTTTGTGTATATCTTTGAACTTCGACGTTAGCCCACTCCTCGACTTTTCTAGTTCTTTTGTTGAATACCCGTTTTAATGGGGTTGCATATCGAACAAAATAACCTTCTTCAGCCTTTGGTGCGAACTTCTCCGAAGGATTCAGCATTGTACACGGGGCACCAAATGGTTCTAGATACTCCAGATTCGGCTTGCGTCGGTTCAACAGCTCATAAGAAGTCTTGCCAAACTTCTTTACTGTCAAAACACGGTTAAGAGTATAATATGCCGCGTAAATAGCTTCGTTCCAGAACATGACTGGAAGATTTGCATCCGCAAGCATAGTTCTCGCCGTCTCTATTAGAGTCCTGTTCTTTCTCTCTGCGACACCGTTCTGCTGGGAGTATACGGAGTGCTATATTCATGATGAATTCCCTTGTTTGCACAAAGATCCTCCATCTGAGCGTTTTTGAACTCCGTCCCATTGTCACTCCGGATTCGTTTGATCTTCAGACCATATATATTTTCCAGACGTGTAAACAGAACCTTCAGGTTATCAAAAGTGTCGCTTTTCTGATGCAAGCACATTACCCATGAAAATCTTGAATAATCATCAGTCACCACAAGACAGTACAACTCCCCTGCATGACTTTTACGTCTGACTGGACCGAATAAGTCCATATGCAAATGTTCAAGTGGCAGCTCACCAGAATTGACTTTCTTTGGTCTATGGGATTGTTTGTGCTGCTTTCCCTTTTTGCAACTGACACACTTGTCATTCAAATGGAAGTGTTTCACATTAACTCCCGTGACAAGTTCATTCTTCACTAACTGGTTCATCTTTCGTAAATGGATGTGTCCCATTCTCCTGTGCCACATAATGGATTCTTTTTCTGTAGCCTTAGAGAGGAAACACGTGACTTGGCCATGGGTGGTCATTGCTTTAGACATATCGAGAATATACAAATTGTTTACTCTCGGTGCCTTCAGCATCACCCACTCTTTCGGAAGCTCAAACCCAGGTTTCAAGATGTAGCAGGATTTGTCATCAAAATACACAGAAAATTGTTTATCACAAATTTGACTAACACTGAGCAGATTGTAATCTATCTGTTTCACGTATGATATCCGCTCAAATGTCACGACCCCATTGCTTACACTACCCTCCATCGTAATGTAGCCTCCCTTATTACCAGCAAATGCCACATAACCTCCGTTAATGTTTTTGATATCAAAGAGTAGCGTGAGGTCCCCTGTCATGTGACCAGAAGCTCCACTGTCAACAATCCAAAGGCTACTAACAGGGCCAGCTGGAGCTCCCTGCACATATAAAGTAGAGCAGTTAGATCTTTCGGGGGACCCAAGCCTGTTTGGTCTTGGGTCTTTGAACGGGTTGTTTCAAAGAGTCTTTCAATTCACAAACATCTTGGGTTAACTCAACCCCTTTTTTCTCACTCACAATTTTCTTTTTCTCACACTTCTCATTCTGTGAAGTAGAGGCTCCTTCAGATTCCTTAGATGACCAAGATTGCTCAGATCTTTTCAAGATCCGTATCTGAGATTTTGAAGTCTCAGTCGGTTTCTTTACTTCATCTTTAAATGCAACCTTCTTGGTTACCTTCTCTGATTTAACAGAGACAGGTCCAACTGCTTGTTTTCCATTAGGTTTAGGAGCAACCTTTTTGTTATCAGCAGTTGAGTTCATCACGGGTTTCTTAGCAGATTTATCAGTGGTCATCCGGTTGCGTTTATCATACGTCATCGGACGGTTTTCCCTCTTATTCTAAAAATTGTTTTGATTATTATACGATTCTTGCTGAGGGAAATACCGTCTTTGTGGATAACCGTAGTTGTCAACCGGATAATCATGATATTGCCTCATCTCCACCTCGTGCCTTTTGTGTCGTACGTACGGGCAGGCGGCAAGTAAATGTCCCTGTTCCCCGCACTTATAACACGCACGGTATTCCTCATAGTTTTCTTTGATCGGCGACTTGGAAAAGCTAGCAATGGGATATCGATCGACCTTGCATTGTTTCCTTAAACTCTCAGGAGCTGGGTCCTTCGAGTAAGTCGGTTCAATAAAACTATTAGCTTTATCAACAGGCAAAACAAACTGTGTGACATTGACCTTGGCATTTTATCCGAATAAATTTTATCTAAAATTTCTTGAGGAATGTCATTGGTTCTTTCAAATTTTGGAAACCAAATCGTACTTTCCTGCCAGATCTTTTCGATTTTTGAATAATTGACAAACTTAATCGGATATTCATCATCAGATAAAATCTTATCGGAGCCTTGCATCCGATAAAAGATTTTGACAGGTTTGTCACACGATTCGTTGCTCTTTTCATTGGTTTTCTCAGATTTAAGCTCATTTTTCTTTTCAACCGGTTTCATCACATTTTTCTCATATTTAGTTTCATTTTTCTTTTCTACCGGTTTAACAACATGTTTCTCAATTTTCTTTACCTCTTTCTTTTCAAAACTCTTACCACCAGACTTTTCATTTTTCTTAACCACATTTTTACGATGAGCATTTGCCATTGGATGAATGATCTGAGACGGTGAGACTGGCTCAGTAGTGATTATGTGATTTTCATCAGGGATATCACTTTCATTTTCAACCGTCTCAGATGGTTCATCTTCTTCATCTGAATCATCAGCAGCGACCACACCCTCATTATTTCCCAGTACCGGTCTCACATCAGAATACGGATCCCCGACACTTGAAGTGTTAGGCTCGTTTTCTGATGTGGAGTCAGAATTGACTAAAGTCTCCGGTGGTATTGCATGTAAGTTGTAATTCTCAACAATACCGGAGACGGGACCGCCTTCTAGTTTGCATTATTCAACTGGGAGGGTTCTTCTATGATATGGTCGACTACATATGCTATGTGCTTGTAACTCTCTAACTTCTTGTTTACTTTTTCCGCAAAGCACTTGATGGTTGCCATTTCCAATTTAGTGTTTTCCATTTCATTGATGTAATTATTAATGGCAAGTTGTTTAATTGATAATGTCTTTTTAAGTTCAGACACATCCTTTTTATAACCATCAAGAACTTTGTTGAAATCTTTTAAATCTTTTTGATAAATCTGACAGTTGATTTTGGCACTCTCAAGTTGGACCTTGAGAAGCTTATTTTCATCAGTCAGTTTTTCAAAATCATCACATTTATCACATTTAACACATACTTGAGATTGAGATTCAGAACTTACCGGTTTAGGAGGTTCTGTCATGGCCATCAAAGCGAAGTGAGCTTCCTTCCCTACGAAGAATTTGGAGTAGTCAATCTTGGTGCACGCATCATCCACCATACATGACTTGCGGGTCATCATGAAATCAGCTTCAGCTAGCAGTTGGTCAATGTCATCATCTAGTGAATTCACACTAGCCTCTGAATCAGATTCACTCTCCATATCCGAATAAGCTGAATCGTAGTGGTCTCCAACATCCGTGACAGAATCAAGAATCATCCCCGATTTCTTGTCTTCACTCTCAGCAATCACATCCTCATTCACTTCCTCAATTTTCAACTCCGACACTTTTTCAATCACAACCTCCTCTTCAATCTCCTCATTCTCATCCAAACTCATTTGCTGTGCCACACAAGCCACGTTCCCAGCAGTAATCTCCTCCACCCCCAATTGCATACCCGTCCAATCAAAACCTTCATCCTTTTGGATCACTAGAGCTTGGTTTTGATTGTCAGTTTGGTTTTGGTTTTGTGTGTTAGGTGTAGAGATAGGAACAATAGTTCGGTTTGGATTTTGTTGAGGTTGGTTTTGAGTTGTGGATTGTCTGGTGTTGGTATTTTGTTGACGGTTTTGATAATTGTTTTGTGGTTGAAAGCTTGAGATGTTAGGACTGTTGTATGACACTTGATTTTGGTTTTGGTTTTGTCTGTTTTGGTATGTTGAATTGAATGGGTTTCGATTACCTTGCTGTGCTGGCTGTGTGCACTCTCTTTTAAAGTGTCCCTTCTCACCACAATTTAAGCATGTAACATTTGCTTTGTTGAATCCGTATGTGGTGTTGGGAGAGGTTGAGAGGTCAGTTCTGCCAGTCTTCTGAATAAAGTTAGTTGCTCTCCTCATAATGCTTGCAAAAGCCCACTGAATGTCCATAAGCTCCATCTCTTCTTTGTCGATTTGAGCGTAGTCCTCATTGGTGAGATTGTTATTACCAATTTGACTCGCCACCAAACCGTTGTAAGAAGCAACCATTGCAGATACTAGAGCAACATGCTATTGAGCAATTTCAACAGTCACATTGTTAAAGTTTGAGGTCTCTAACACAATCGGGTTTTGACTTGATTGTGCTTGAGTAATCTGCATCTGATTCATATGAGGAGGATATTGTTGTTGTTGTTGAGGTTGACTTGATGTGTAGCATGCGGCTTGTTGTAATGGTGAAAAAGGTGGAATAAAGTTTGGTGTTTGATAAGGTTGTTGTGTGTATGATGGTGTGTAGGATGAAGTTTGGGCAAGGTAGTTAATGGGTGCTTTTGTTGGTTCAACAACGTTGGATACACATGCTATGTGAGGAGAAACATTAGAAGTGGTGCTTGAAGCAGAAAGAGAGTTAGATGTACCACTCACATATAGATCAGGATTCTGTGGAATCTGAGCTCTCTTAGCTTTTCTCTTCTCCTCCATCTCTTTGTTTTCCAGCTTTTGAATGAACTCGTTAATAGTCCAATACTGGTATGCATCCTTCTCCTTCAACACTTCGATGTGTTGGTTCCAGTAGGGTGGTAAAGCATCAGCAAATCTATCTACTAATTCTGACATTGGTATGCTGATCTCATAGCTCGACAGTTCAGTGAGCAAATGGCAATACCGTGGAAGCAACTCTTTTAGGGTCTCATTACCCATGTAACTGAAGTTTTCAAATTCCTTCTGAAGCTCTTCCATCCTCAGCTTCCTTGTCTTCTCATTTCCATCATGTCGATTTCTCAGCATATCCCATAATTGTTTGGATGTTGTACACGATCCAAACTGATGCAATAAATCAGTGTTGATCGCCTGGGATAGCTGAGAGAATGCCTTCTTCTCTATCGCAAACCTCTTCTTCTCATCATCCGCCAAATTCTCCAAAGGTATCGGTTCTCCAGTATTCTCCAGAATAGGAGCAACGTAACCCTTCACAATCATTTGCCATGCCTCGGCTCCCTCAAGTCCTTGTCCCTCAACCTGGATCTTGAACTTCGTCTTCCAAGTATTGTACTCCTTCATGTCCATTAGCATTAGTGGACGATTGCCGCATCCAGAGGATAGATCATGAATAAGAGTGGATATGGCGTTAGTCGTCTGCGAATGAACTGCTGCTGCTGCGACTCCCCAATAGTTGTCAATTGGTTGTTGTAATGGTTGAACAACTTGTTGAGGAGCCGAACTAGTCATTGCCATATAATTGATTGGCTGTGATGGTTGACTAGTCTTCTGAGCTGCAACGGACCACGGATCTTGTGTTGTCTGCTGTTGTGGTGCTTGAGTAGGTCTAGGCGTTGTTGGGAAGTTCCACATCTTGTCCTGCAAACGATTAAACACGAAAAGATTAGAAATGTTTTAAAACAGGATACTCCTTCGTATAGTCGAACGTGCGAATGAGAAATAAAGTTCTCCTTCGACCATTTTTGATTGATACGAATGTGAACTGAAATAACAAGATCTCCTTCGACTGCTTTAGTCTCTCTTTCGACCGTTCTCCTGCTCCTTCGACCGTTCGATCAGACGAAGGTGATACAACTGGGCGAATGAACAAAATAAGCAATCAAAGTCTTCTTTCGACCACTATAGCACCTCCTTCGTACACAAAATCCCTCTTTCGACCCAAAAGATTTCCACTTTCGACCAAACTCTCTCTTTCGACCCCTGAGATTTCAAAAACGGTTATTCTTTGAAAATCAGTTAATTTTGATCATGTTTATCAAAAGTTGATGGATTTTGATGATCTAAATCAGGTTTTGAATCGGAATTGATTTGGAACAACTTTAATAAAGAGAATTATCCAATTTAACCTCGAAATCAAGTTGTAATCAATCAAAATCTTATCACATCAGTTTGTTCATTGAAAACAGAAACTTTTTGACCAAAATTGGGTCCAAATCAACTGAGAAACTATTAATTTGTGGTTGTTTGATCCAGAATGGCTCTGATACCACTTTGTATGTGCGTGAAAGGATCGTATAACAACAAAGAATGATCAAACAAGTTAGTTTTAGGTGCGGAAACCCTAAAACTATCACAAAATAATAGTCAAACAGATTAAAACACACAGATCATCATTTTCAAAGGTTTTTCATTAATTAATCACTCGATTACACGTTGAAATATAGTTACAATCAAGGTATGAACGATAAAAGAGTTAAACAAAAACTAGAGAGAGTTTCAGAAAGTGGAGGGAATAATAATGACCAAAAGTTACATTCAAAAATCAAACTTGTCTATATATAGACTGCACATTCGCCCAAATTGATTGTGCGAATGTGCAGGTTCGCCCAAATCATCTGGTCGAACCAAGCTTTACAATAAATTAATTTCTCATTCGACCATGTCTTCTTCCTTCGCACCTTTTATCTTCCTTCGCACCTACAAAATTGCTCCTTCGCACCTTCTAATTCTCTCCTTCGCACCAACGATATCACCAAAACATATTGTGTTGTTCAATCCAAAGCATTAGTCGCACTTTTGCATCTACACTGCAGAATGGGCCGTTCTGCAGGTTGTTTTGCAGCCGGTGAAGGTATCTGCTTGTCCGGTTGGTTGGTCTTAGGTCGGCATTTGCGATGAATCCTTTTCGGTACAAGCTGTGAAGAAGTATATGCAAGTTCAGCAATCGTATGGGGATTGGCACAAGTACAAATGGATTAATTGGATCCCTTTGAAATGTAATATCTTGGCTTGGCGGGCTAAAATGAACCGACTTCCTACGGCTTTAGCTTTAGCTCGAAGGAATGTTTTCGTTAACGACCAGGTTTGCTCGTTGTGTAATTTTGATAGTGAGTCTTCGGAACACTTGTTTACCGGTTGTTGTTTTTCCAATGGAGTGTGGAGCTCGATTGCAAATTGGTGTGGAATCAATAACATCTTCGCTTTCAACATTCAGGACCTATTGGAGTGGTACAAGACTTATCAAGGGGATAAGAGGGGTAAATGGTTGATACAAAGATTTATTATAGTTTCTTTTTAAGAGATTTGGGGAGCTCGAAATAAGATCTTTAATAGTAAAGTGCCGAAGGTTCAAGAGGTTGTATGCAACATTAAGTCTTCTTCGTTTTTTGGTAAATATAGAAGTAGATTCAAAAACATAGAATGGAAGAATTGTGCGATATCCCCTTGTATATATTGTAATTGGTTTTGTTTGGTGTGGCGGTCCTTGTTCTGAGGACTTAGCCGTTTTTTGAATTAAAGTTTCTATTCAAAAAAAAAAATTAGGGTAAACCAGTTACAGTGGGCTACATCCGTGGCAAATGATGCAACACCTTCCGTTTTAAGCACGAACATTTGAACGATGATTGTTTTTTGCTTAAGATGATTGTTTTATAACTTATAAGTAATGGATATGGCAAATTGGCAAAGGTATTTTTGTCCGTCTCTCACGACTACTGCCACCTCATGTTGAATGTATTTATGCATAATATGAATGTAGAAATTGTAGAATCTAACTAACCAAACACCAAACAATATCTAGAAATAACAACAACACAAGAACAGGGAGAATAGCGACAAAACGGTGACCAAAGATCTTATTTAACCCAAACCAAAAAGTGCCCCCCAAACCCTAGACTCAGCAAATCACTGAGCCTTATAAAAGATACAAAGTATCAAGAGGATCGGCTGATCATTATCAGCAGATCATAACAAATACACAGACAAATGAAGGGAACAAACCCTAATACAAGAACGAAAGAGACGAGAGAGAATAACCAGACGAACAATAACAATAATAATAAAACAAAAATAATGTCAAGCTTATATAGTCAGCTCCAGAACCTTCCAGCCAGGTGCTCATCGAACGTACACGATCAACTTGATCCAACGGTTATAAGATCATCTCGAACAACCTGCCAGCTAAGACTAACAAATGACCCAGGCCAACAATAATTGACCCGGACCAAAATACACAACAACAGCCATACGTACATATTTAACAAGCCCAATTAAGTGAGCCCAATACTGACTGATGTATAAGCCCAGACTAACAAGCCCAATTGTTTCAAGTGTCCAAATTAACACTCTTATTTTCAACATTGCCCCTTAATTTGACCACTTGAAACATGTCAATTAAACCAAGTTTGCTACATAAGAACTCATGTTGAGCACTATACAGCCCCTTGGTCAGAATATCAGCAATTTGCTGATCAGAACGAATTTTAATTGTTTGAACAAAGCCTAAACTAACCTTTTCTCTTAAGAAATGCAAGTCAATTTCAAAATGCTTTGTTCGGTCATGAAATATAGGGTTCTCGGCTATTGAAATAGCAGATTTGCTATCACAATACAGGTGTACAGGTAATTGAGTTTTAATTCCTAACTCACTCAACAAGTTAGAGACCCAAACCAGTTCACAGGTACACATGGCTCTGTACTCAGCCTCAGCTGAAGAACGAGCCACAGTGTTCTGTTTTTTGCTTTTCCATGACACAATATTGTCACCAAGAAAAACACAATAACCTGTGACCGATTTTCTAGTAGTAAGACACTTTGCCTAGTCAGCATCAGAGTATGCTGATAGGGTCAAGTTGTTATTTTCTTAAATAATATACCTTTACCTGGAGACTGTTTTAGATATCTAAGCAGTCTCAAGGCAATATGTTGTACATTCTCAGTTGGTTTATGCATAAACTGACTGAGAAACTGTATAACATAACCTATATCAGGTTTGGTAATAGATAGGTAAATCAGTTTACCTATGAGTCTTTGAAACCCAGTGATATCACTTCGATATTTAACATCTTTCCCATTTTTGACAGAAAGTATGTAACTCTGTTCAATAGGGATACTCACAGGTTTGCACTCAAGATATCCAAAATCACTTAACAAATCCAAACAATACTTCCTTTGATTTAAACAAATTCCAGATTCAGAATATAAAACTTCAATACCAAGGAAGTATTTTAACTTTCCTAAGTCTTTTGTTTGAAAACTATCTTTTAACATAGTTTTGATATTATTAATCTCTTTCTCACTACTACCAGTAATGACAATATCATCTACATATACAAGTAACACAATAAACACATCACTGTTAGACTTAACAAACATAGAGTAATCACATTTACTCTGAACAAAACCTATGTTTTTTAGAACATCAATAAGCTTTTCATTCCACTTCCTTGGAGTTTGTTTGAGACCATAAAGAGATTTCACAAGTTTATACACTTTTAAACTTCCCTCAGTTGAATAACCTTCAGGAAGTTGCATGTAAACATCCTCAGTTATGGACTGATGCGTGTAAATGTATATATAAAAATAACACAAGCTTTAATTAAAACGACTCACCTAAAAACTACACACGCACGGCAAGTGTACCGGTCGCAAAGCAGTAAACAGGTAAGACCGAGTATCGAACCCAAAGACGCGAATGCAACTCTAGATCACACCCTATACCGAATACTAGCCTAAATAAATATATACTTAAATGTGGGTATTTTAAACTACTAATTATAAACTTAGAATAAAATAAATATAAATAAAACAACCTCACCTGCTTAAACGAAACTAGGAACTTGGAGAAATCGGATAGGAAGAAGGCTGGTTACTTAGGTAAAATCCCTAGACACTAGCAATAAATCCTGAATCTGGTAATTAACTTGAGACCCTATTCTTACCTAATAAACCTCCTGTCAAGGATGGCTCACTAGACTCAAGGCGGGACAAGTGTAGAAATGCTAAGATGGATCCGGATCGCCCTAGCGTACCAAAATCCCACAGAAATCAGATTAAAACCCCTCCTGGATTAAAACCCTCAAACTATGAAGCAGACTTAAACTCTACTGAAGAAATCCTAGGAAAACTCTAAACACGGACAAGTAGCGACACCCGCCCTAGCGCTTGCCAACTACCGAACAATGCCTAGTTAGTTACCTAGCAATCTCGAGTTAGATTTCTCACCCTCAAGAATGGACTGCACGTCTTAGTTAATTTTATTATATTAGTTTGTTATACTTGTGTCGTACTCCAACTACAAATACTAGCACGCTAACCTAAGTTGACGAACTAGATTGATTTCAAGGCCTAGGGGGTATCTCTACATGCCTAGCTCCACAAAACCAATAAACAAACTTCAAATAAAATCAACACCAACCCACATATATCAAATCCAACAATAAAATTAAAATCATGTAATCCTACACATCAAAATTAAAAAACAAGAATCATTAAAAACTGCAAATTACGTGTCTAGTTCATAAACCTAAGCAACCATAAAAGTCTACCTACTCATAATATTTAGAAACATAAATTCAAAGTTTATAAAAAACAATTTCATCATGTCTATAAAAATATAGAGCGAAAACTAAACCTAACCCAAGGCTCGTTGGCTATTGATCTTTAACGTGCCCGTGGCCTTTTCTCCTTTCGTGCCCTTTCGCTCGTCACCGTAGGTCGCCGGTTGCTTTTGCAATTCACTGTGCGATTGTATATTTGTTGCGATTGATAATCCTCCTTTTTTCTTCAATCGAAGGATAATATCTATTCCTCCAATAATATGCCGTCAAATAAATATATCTATATGCACATGACCTTTTGCAAATTTTGTGTGTTTTGTCTAGTGGGCCACGAGCCCACCCAATATTTATTTTGTTTTTTTATTTTTTTTATTATTATTATACTATTATTATTAGTAGTATTAGTAGTAATAGTAGTATTATAATAGTAGTATTATAACTCGGCGCTCTCGTATCATGTGTTCTTGGCTCGACCAAAATTAATCGTTTACGCTCCAACGTCCATGAACACATACTCTTAAGTGTTCGTGTCTCAATTAAAATTCTTTCATTTTGCGCTCATTTTCCACGAACACCTATAAAATAATAAAATAAATAAATAAGTACTAAAAACTAATAAAAATATATACAATGATAAAAATAGGCCAACAAACGAATACACGCCTAAAACTACTAAAAACTATATACAAAAGACTAAATTATGACTCAAACTACATAGGAAAATGGATGTTTTTTACGACACATCATGGACCCATACAAAAAAGCATTGTTGATGTCTAATTGAAACAAAGTCCAGTTATTCTGAACTGCCAAACTGATAACACATCCTACAGTAACCATTTTGACCACAGGAGAAAAGGTTTCTCCAAAGTCTAGGTCCTCTCTTTGATTGTAACCCTTGGCTACTAATCTAGCCTTGTATCGATCAATTTCACCATTGGATCTATACTTTATCTTATAGATCCACTTGCACCCAATTGCTTTTCTACTAGGAGGTAGATCAGTGACAATCTAGGTGTGGTTTCTATACAAAGCTTCCATCTCACTGTTCATAGCCTCAACCCAGTTTGGGTCTTTTGAGGCTTAATGGTAAGATGTGGGCTCAATAGACTTGTTAACACTAGACACAAAGCTAAAATTATTAAGAGACAGGTTGGAGTAATTGACATATTTCTCAACCCCATACTTGACCTTACCCTTTACAACATAGTGAGTAAATTTTCTAGGCATATTAGACACTCTAGTTGAATGTCTAATACTTCCCTCAGATGGGTCAAACTCTTCATTTACAAGCCCTCCATCATTGCCAGCCACCTCAGGAGTACTGCTGCAACCTGGACTGCCAGGCTGCAGTCCACTTGGATGGTGGTCTACCCCCCACCAGCCCTGCGAACAGTCCCTGGTTGCTGACTAGGTGGGCTAGTATGAGTATCAATGGTTCCCCTTTCATCATTGGGAAGGTTGTTAGTCATACTAGAAGACTGTGGGGTATTTGCTTCAATATTATCAAAAAAAATTTAGAGTTGTTAACCCACTATTATCATTATCAGAAAATTCAGTTTGAAGGACCTTTTATTTAAAGGGATAGACATCCTCATAAAACCTAACATCTCTAGAATACTCAACCTTTTTCATTTCAAGACACCATAACTTGTAACCTTTTTTATAATTGGAATAACCAATCAAAACACATTTCTCAGCTCTACTTGTTAGTTTATCAGGATCATTTAAGAGAGTATTGAAGCAAAGACACCCAAAGTTCCTAATATGACTAAGTTTAGGGGGAACCCAAACATTACCTCATAAGGACTCCTACCAGACAGAACAGATGAGGGAACCCTGTTGATCAAGTATGTAGCAGTTAATATACACTCAGACCAGAACCTAAGAGGCAACCCACTCTGAAACAAGAGTGCTCTGGCCATATTAAGTAGATGTTTGTGTTTTCTTTCCACCACACCATTCTGTTGTGGTATATAGACACAAGAGGTTTGGTGAATAATACCCTTAGATATACAAAAAGACTCCATTTGTTTGTTTATAAATTCAGTGCCATTGTCACTTCTAAATGTTTTAACCTTGGTTTTAAACTGTGTTAACAATAGTTCATAAAAAGCTAATATGTTTTCAAAGACCTCTCCTTTTCCTTTCATTAAATAACACCACACAGTTCTAGTAAAATCATCAACCACAGTTAGAAAATATTTATATCCCTCTCTACTTGCTATTTTGTAGGGACCCCATACATCTAAATGTACTAACTCTCCTATGGTTTTAGTTTTATGTTCACTGATTGGAAAAGGAACCCTAACCTGTTTAGCTTTATGACATATTTCACAAGGTGTAGACTCAGTTTTATTAATACCTAGATCATCTTTTAAGATAGCCAGAACTTGATCAGAAGGATGCCCCAATCTACTATGCCACAAACTTCTATCATTTAAACTACTATAACAAACATTATGACTACTAACATTATCACCAACAAAGTATAGGCCATCACTCTGCCTACCAGTCACCAGGACTCTCTTGGACTTGGAATCCTGGACATAACAACTATTTTCATCAAACAAGACAGTTAACTGATTATCTTTTGCAAGTTTGTGCACTGACATCAAACTCACACAGTAATCAGGAACTAAAAAGACATCTCTTAAAATAACTCCTTCTGCTAATTTAATGTCACCAATCTTAGTGACTTTAGCACAAGTCCCATTGGGATGTTTAACTTGTATATCATAGTCTCCTACATCTATACAGTTAAATATGCTTTCATCACTCTTAGTCATGTGTTGGTTAGCACCAGAATCAGTGATCCACCCATGACTGATGGCATATTTGACAAAACTAGAACAATTAGACCGATTTTGGAAGATATCTTCCAACCTAGAAATTCTAGACATACAAGAGAAACCAGAGATGACAACACTCTCACCTCCAGCTTTTGAACTTTGTGCTTCACTGCTACTCTTTTCACTGATCAGATTCATCAACTTTGATATCTGTTCAGGAGAAAAAGGAACAGTAGACACAGTAGCAGAAGAGGAAGTTTTACCACTAGACATGTTACTAGACACATTAGGCCTATAAGGTTGATTATTTGGTCTATTTGGAACACCTTTTTTAACCCCTGGAGGATATCTAACCAACTCAAAGCACCTATCCACTGTATGACCAATTCTGTTACGGTGGGTGCACTTCAAGTTGGGATTAGGACCTCTTCCAAAGCCCTTTCTATTGTCATTAAATTGATTGCCTTTGGATACAAAGGCAATATTGGTTCCCTTTGTACCAACAGACAAACCTCTATGTGACTCTTCTCTAGAGACAATAGAAAAAGCAGTTTTGACAGAAGGTAGAGGGTCTTGCATCAAAAGACTAGACCTCACTGGTTGATAAACATCATCTAATCCCATAAGGAATTGCATCAATTTTATTAAACTATTAAAATCATTAAATTTTCCAGCTGCAGCACAAGAACATGTTGGCAGCTAGATAATTGAATCAAGTTGTTTCCACATTGTGTTAAGTTTGTGATAATATTCTGACACAGAACAACCACTTTGACTCAATGAGTTTATCTTTTGATGCAAATTAAACACCATAGACCCATCCACCTTGTCATATGTTTCCCTTAAGTCTAGCCAAACATCCCTAGCCAATTTAGAAAACACTTGTCCTAGGAATAATTCTTCACTAACAGAATTTAACAACCAAGTGAGAACAACAGAATTACACCTATCCCACTGTTTCCCTAGAACTTCATTAGTAACAGACCTAGTGACAGAACCATCAATAAAACCATACTTGTTTTTAGCTTCTAATGCAAGTTTCTTAGAGTTAGACCAGACAGAATAGTTTTCTGTCCCTTTTAATTTGATACTAATAACAGACAATGTGCTAGTGTCACTAGGGTGGATTTACAGAGGATCACCTATATCAAGTTTACTGATTAAGGTGTTCTCTGAACCTCCACCTCCACCAGTAGAATTGGTAACAGTACCATCTCCACCAGTATCACCCATTTTAAGCTAACAACAGATCACATAAGAACAAATAACAAACAATAGGATCAAACAGTAACAACTGTCCAACCCAAACAATCAAGAAGAAACCCTAGGCAGAACGAAGCTGTGTCAGTGTTCAGATAGTGGGTTCATCACTCAAGGGTGCCCACCCAGATCTTCACATAGGAGTTCTGTTATTAACTATATATATAGTAATATAGCCAGACAGACACAAATAAGACACAAACAAGAACAACAAGTAGCAGATCAAGACACAAACAATATCAACACAATACCGGTCCACCATAACCCGGTCAAGATACCTAGACACAACAAGAATATAAAAGACAGAACGATCTCACAGTGAGGGGAACCCAAGTTAGGGTTTCGCCTAACCCACAACCAGCACCTTCATTTAGGGTGTTGAGTTATGGGAGCAATTGAAGCAAATTTACTCCACTCCAATATACACCAGTCAAGTCCTTTAGCCAACAGAAGTTGACCTCAAATACCTGCAAATACAACAAACCAACCAACAACAAGACAATAATAGACCAGATCTATGAATGGAAGATCAGATCTATAACACAAGACCAAGATAAGGTCAAGATCTATAAAGCAGATCAAAACCCTAAGACAGACACAAAAAAAAAAAAAAAAAAAAAAAAAAAAAAAAAAAAAAAAAAATTCAAGATCAAAGACCACAGCGGAAGAGAATACCCAAGAACACAGATCCGAACCTGGCTCTGATACCATGCAGAAATTGTAGAATCTAACTAACCAAACACCAAACAATATCTAGAAATAACAACAACACAAGAACAAGGAGAATAGCGACAAAACGGTGACCAAAGATCTTATTTAACCCAAACCAAAAAGTGCCCCCCAAACCCTAGACTCAGCAAATCACCGAGCCTTATAAAAGATACAAAGTATCAAGAGGATCTGCTGATCATTATCAGCAGATCATAACAAATACACAGACAAATGAAGGGAACAAACCCTAATACAAGAACGAAAGAGACGAGAGAGAATAACCAGACGAACAATAACAATAATAATAAAATAAAAATAATATTAAGCTTATATAGTCAGCTCCAGAACCTTCCAGCCAGATGCTCATCGAACGTACACGATGAACTTGATCCAACGGTTATAAGATCACCTCGAACAACCTGCCAGCTAAGACTAACAAATGACCCAGGCCAACAATAATTGACCCGGACCAAAATACACACCAACAGCCATACGTAAATATTTAACAAGCCCAATTAAGTGAGCCCAATACCGACTGATGTATAAGCCCAGACTAACAAGCCCAATTGTTTCAAGTGTCCAAATTAACACTCTTATTTTCAACAATGAAGAAAGTATTAATCTGTTTGCACAACTTTGTTTTAGTTAATTTATTGTGTCATATCAATCAATTTTGACCGATAACAAGTAACATATACTAATTAAAGGGATGTTTGTAAAAGATCATTATCTAATTAATTATAAGCATTTTAGAACAATGTCATACTTCATGGTTAAAGGAGGAGGTATCAAAACATTACAAATCAACGTGACTACCCTCTCACGTAATTTTGATAAATCACCAATTATAACTTAATTAAATAAAATAATGTAAATAAACGTAATATAAATATAAAATCAACATGTTTGACCGGTCTACTGTCTACCACAGTTCAAAACCAGTAAACAAAAACATAACAAACTCTTTATTCAAATAGATGTAGTTTTTCGCAGCAACATCGTCTATTATCTTAGTCAAACTCTCTCTCCTTCACTCCATGTATATATATCTACCCCTACCCTCAATTATTTCCTTTATATTCATTCAAACAATTAGATAAACCAGTCCGTCTCTCTTTCATAGATCCTAAGACTTAAATAATCATTGACAATATGGTTTTCAAGAACACATTCTCCTTTTTTGTTTCTATTGTTATCTTGATTGTTGTTATGAGTCATCTTGTTGTTGAAGGAAGACCCTTGTGTGAAGAGTTTGCCAAAGCAAGCGACCTCTACTCGTCCGTTTACCAGAATGCCAAATTTAGCATGTCGTTATGGTTGGAACAACTCCCGTCTGGTCCGAGCCCCAAAGGCCCCGGTCATTAGTATGATCATACGACAAATAAAGGCGACTATCAAACGGACCGGTTCATGTTATTCTAGGTCACATATCTGTGATCTCTTTTTAAAAGTTTTTTATACATAAATTGTAAGATATTTATTTATGAATTTCATTCATGTTTTGCTTGGATTTCTTACTTTCATTCAATTAAAATGAAGTATCAAATCCAAAATTTGTTTTGTATTAGAAATTTTTGTTAATTATTGTAGGTTTTTAATTTAACAAAATAATAAGTGCTTTAACTCAAGAAAATGACTTGTTTCCTTTTGACTAGCGAACTCTCTGAAACCAAAATAAACAAGTTATAACCTAAAAACGCATATGGATTCCTAGAACACCAATAGAAAATAAAGAAAAAAAATCTACTTATAAAACAAGCACACAACCAATATTATTAAACGTATTTTTTAGCATTAGACTCTTTAGTTATAAATTACTTAAACAATATATTGAGGTTTTAACCACCAAACATGTCAGTGTTTTTTAATCATAGATGCCCTTTCCAACATTAAATAGGGGTTGGCTAAATGCACTCCTTTTTTTTACTAATTGCACTCCCTTTTAAAAAACAGTTTAAAAGTTATAAAATTTAATCCTTCTACTTAAAAAAAAAAATCATTTTAGTAACTCATATTCTTCGTGTAATCAACCATTTTTAAGTTACTCACCTCATGAGCATCATCTTCATCACATAATTGAAGCATCACCGTCCCATGAATCTCGTCATCATCTCGGTGGTACAAAACACCATCTGAAATATTGTTAGTTTTAATCTTTATGATTTAATTACTATAGTTTGAGACAAACGTAGATTAGGATAAAAGACGAAATTCTATAAAAAAAATATAAGGTTTAATTATGTTTATTTAAAAACTTTAAGGGGGAGTGTAATCAGTAAAAATAATATAAAGGGAGTGTATTTAGCAACACCCCATTAAATATTGCAAGTATCTAGTACTATATACGTGGGTAAAAATAAGTGGTCATATTGTAGTGAGTCTGACTCGAGTGTAGAAACTTAACATTAAAAAATAGAACCTAGTTCTTATTACCAACCAAACAGTAACTATTTTGGTGTTTTTTTGTTAAACGAATTGAATCGAATCTGGTTGTTACCAAAAGAGAAAAAACGGGTTTCATAAAGTAATAAAACAACGGCTTTCCAGTGAATCAACAAGCCACTAATTAATTTTTATTTTTAATTTTACCCCGTACCATTGCAAATAACGGTCTCTAAAATATGTATATACTAGGTTGGAGACACGTATTGACACACGGTGCATCCTTAAGTCAAATGAAAAAAATTCTATAAAGATTGCATTATACAAGTTTTATTTATTAAAAGTTAATATGTACAATTCGGTTGGATTTTGGTTCAACGCAAAATATCATAAAAAAAGTTTAATATAAACAAAATGAAATAAATTTATTGGAATTCATTAATACTCTAAAACATAATATGAAGCAAAATTTGACATGAAATATTACTTTTGTTTGTGCAAAACCAAACACGAACCGAATGTCATAGAATACCAAACTATTGAGTGTCCACAAAGTAAATGATAATATCTCAGATTCGGTTCCACCATCCTAAACACACTTTGTTAAGCATACGATTTTTTTCTTTAGTGAAGGAGTATGGAGGTTTGACCTGCAAAATTGATCGAAGTTAGTTGACCTATACCAAAAAACAACCCATTTCAACCTGACTTTTTTTAACAGTTTCCTAATTCAATTGTCATAGCAACAACCATTAAAAAGATTGGAACTATGTCGGAGCAAGAGCAATTTAAAAGACTGGAAACATGTCCAGGCATGATCAAAGGAGTGCTAGACGGGTGTCGTGAAATAATTTACAGCAATATTATCTAGACCGGGATTAATTTATGCATGCAGCAAGTTAATGCACAAGAGTTGGGAATTAATTGAGAATATACTCCACCAATAGCAATTCAGAAATGCACAACAATGCTTAATATTTTTTTTTTTTTAAAATGAAAATACACTTGAAACAGTCACCATTATGGTTTTAGGGATTACTAATTCAAATTAATACTGATTTGTCATAAAAACAAAAATACAAAGAAACTATATTTGGATATTTTCCCAAAATAGTTTAGACCATCAAAGAAAAGAGCAACTATGCTACATCCACAAATAGTGTTCTTGAAAATACCAGTATACCACTAATCACTTCATCATGATTAGTGTAAACCTCTTAATCTTACTCTTATATATGATCCATCGCAAGAAAAGATATAAAGTTGTCCTCATTGTAGTTAATGGCCATAATTAGGGATGAGATTGGTACTATACTGGTATTGATATCAAAAATACTGATACCGAAATTGTGGAGAAGTGGTAGCTATTCAATTAAGGTGTATTTTATAGTTGTAAGCCTTACTCTCTCTACTTCAATGTAACAAAGTTCATATAAGTATATAGGTAATTTGCAATGCGTACCTACTTTATAGATGTAATAGACTTGGTTTGAAGGAGAAATGGGTCAAACGGATAAAGATTTCCCAAATGAGTATTTAATAGTCTTTGTAGCCACGGTAATAATGGATCGGTTGAAATAGCTAATGGTAACATATGACTAGACCTGGCAATTTCAACCCATCTAGTTGAGTTTGGGTTGTTTTGGGTTTAAAATTTGACCTTGTGGGTTAAAATGGGTTTAGTATAATTTTCAAGGGGTTAGGATGGGTAATTTTAATTGTTGGAAATAAGTAAGTGGGTCAGGATGGGTATGTCAAAAAAAATAAATGGGTCAGGATGGGTATTTTTAGATAATCATATACAAATCTAAATTAAAACTCACTCAACACCAAAAGTGTTGGTACCTCATAGAAATCAATGTCACTAAAAACAAAAAATTATATCTTTTCAATTTGTTGATAACCCAGTCGGTTTGAAACCGTTCGGGTCGTTAACGGACGACCATGTCGAAACAACACGAATCGTTAACGAGACCAACCTCATCGAAACGGTCCGGGTCGCTACCGGGCCCGGCCGGGTCGATACCAGGCCCGGGCCAGTCGAAACGGTCCGGGCGGCTACCAGGCCCGGCCAGGTCGAAATGGTCCGGGTCGCTACCGGGCCCGATCGGGTAGAAACAATCCGGGTCGCTACGGGACGGGTCAGGTTGAAACGGTCAGAGTCGTTACCGGGCCCGGTCGGGTCGAAACGGTCCGGGTCGTTACGGGGCCCGGTCGGGTCGAAATGGTCCGGGTCGCTACCGGGCCCGGTCGGGTCGAAACGGTCCGGGTCGCTACGGGACGGGTCAGGTCGAAACGGTCTGGGTCGTTACCGGGCTCGATCAGGTCGAAACGGTCCGGGTCGCTACCGGGCCCGGTCGGGTCGAAACAGTCCGGGTCGCTACCGGGCCCGGCCGGGTCGAAACGGTTCGGGTCGCTACGGGACGGGTCAGGTCGAAACGGTCTGGGTTGTTACCGGGCCCGGTCGGGTCGAAACGGTCCGGGTCGCTACGGGACGGGTCAGGTCGAAACGGTCCGGGTCGCTACCGGGCCCGGCCGGGTCGAAACGGTCCGGGTCGCTACCGGGCCCGGCCGGGTCGAAACGGTCCGGGTCGCTACGGGACGGGTCAGGTCGAAACGGTCCGGGTTGTTACCGGGCCCGGTCGGGTCGAAACAGTCCGGGTCGCTACCGGGCCCGGTCGGGTAGAAACGGTCCGGGTCGCTACCGGGCCCGGCCGGGTCGAAACGGTCCGGGTCGCTACGGGACGGGTCAGGTCGAAACGGTCCGGGTCGTTACCGGGCCCGGTCGGGTCGAAACGGTCCGGGTCTCTACCGGGCCCGGTCGGGTCGAAACGGTCCGGGTCGCTACCGGGCCCGGTCGGGTCGAAACGGTCCGGGTCGCTACCGGGCCCGGTCGGGTCGAAACGGTCGGGGTCGCTACCGGCCCGGTCGGGTCGAAACGGTCCGGGTCGCTACCGGGCCCGGTCGGGTCGAAACGGTCCGGGTCGCTACCGGGCCCGGTCGGGTCGAAACGGTCCGGGTCGCTACCGGGCCCGGTCGGGTCGAAACGGTCCGGGTCGCTACCGGCCCGGTCGGGTCGAAACGGTCCGGGTCGCTACCGGGCCCGGCCGGGTCGAAACGGTCCGGGTCGCTACCGGGCCCGGCCGGGTCGAAACAATCCGGGTCGCTACGGGACGGGTCAGGTCGAAACGGTCGGGGTCGTTACCGGGCCCGGTCGGGTCGAAACGGTCCGGGTCGCTACCGGTCCCTGTCGGGTCGAAACGGTCCGGGTCGTTACCGGGCCCGGGCAGGTCGAAACGGTTCGGGTCGCTATCGGTCTTGTCGGGTTGAAACGGTCCGGGTCTTTACCGGGCCCGACCGGGTTGAAACGGTCCGGGTCGCTACCGGGCCCGGCCAGGTCGAAACGGGACGGGTCAGGTTGAAACGGTCGGGTCGAAACGGTCCGGGTCGCTACGGGACGGGTCAGATCGAAACAGTTCTGGTCGCTACCCGGCCTGGCCGGGTCGTAACGGTCCGGGTTGTTATCCAGCCCGATAGGGTCGAACCGGTCTGGTTCAAAATGAAATACTTCAGATCCCCTAAAATTTTATATTTAAGTTTATTTTTGTTTTTTTTTTAATTTATTTTTTTTATTTTTATTTACTTTTTAAATTTTTTATTACTATTTTAATTTTTTTTTAAAATTTTAATTTATTTTAATGTGAACCTATCTTAATCCAAACCATTCATACCCAAACCCATCCATACCCAAACCCATCCTGACCCAACCCATGCTAACCCATTTTTTTAATCTACCCATCTTGACCCATACTCATCCTAACCCAAACCCATTCTGACCCAACAACCAAACCCACCCAACCTACCCATTTTGCCACCCATACATATGACAAATTACGATAATTATGATCTCACAACCATCTATTATGATATGATTGTACTTGAAGAGCTTTTTGTTTTGATTAATTTCATCCTAGACACAATGGCAGTCATCGTGGTTCGAAATTGCATACTCGTTACCTTTTCCCACAAAAATATTCCAACACGAGTAACGTGTCAAGTTGGAGCCGGAGCTTGCTATCCAACCAAATAGAGTACCTGAAAAATTTATGCATACAAATGTTTAGATATGCCTGCTAAAAGAGAAAGCTTAAAATTCAACAGAAATTTCAAGAGAAATCATATTATTAAATGTTTTATTTAATTTTTTTAATATATCATCAGGCAAGTAGCAAATCTAAATTTGATTTTGAAGTACAGAGACATACAACATCTGTTCAGGCATTGCGGTGTTGTTGCTGCAGGCAAATCACCACCTGCTGCATATGGTGTTAGCCACTTGCTTAAGAAATAAAAAATAGAATAACATACATCTTATTTATTTGTCTTGAAATAAAAAGGTAGGAGTAGTATTTTAAGAATTACTCTATTTTTTGTGGATTGATGTATAAAGTCCATACCATTACCCAGAAAGTAGATGTGGTTATATCTTATCTATTCATTAAAGTGATGGTTCAACTAAACCCGAGATAGTTTCAGATGTTTTTTCTTCGTCTACTCAACATTCAGTTATATTTTAAGTATGCATGAAAAAGAATCGTCGGTCCATTTATACCCCAAATTTGACAATTCATCTCATTCTTGGACATGGTATTAGCAAAAATAGACTCTTTTTAAAACGACATGTTTTAACCCATATCCATTTTTGGCAAAACCTGTTTTGACCTGCGAGTAAATGCATTAATACGCTAAGTCTTTTTTTTATAATATTTATTATGTACCTTCATTTTGCAGATTACATCCCAATATTAATTCATTTCATTCTTGTGTCATAAGAAATCAATCCCTATTCGATTTTTGTTTACTTAGTCCCATATTTTATATAAAATAAATAATATTTAATTGTCAGCACCAAAATGACAATCACATTCATCTACTTTGAACTCAAATGGCACATCATCATATCCCTCCTTCACAAACACTGTCCATCTTGGATTTTCTCAATCAGTTCACTAAACTAAACAACAAAAGTATGGATATGTTAATCAGTTTTAATCACATTAGGTATTTAGATGTACAAAAAACACACAGTAACTTCAAACTTTTGTTATTAACATGAAACTAAAATTCAAAAAAATAACTACTTAATGAACCTTGCGTTTTTTGTTAAAACCATGATTTTTTCCTTGATGAACAAAAATGAACTTTTATCGTTTATTAAATATCAATAAGAGCCTGTGTCTGATTCTCAATTTGTTAGATTGATTTTTATCAGATAAACCAGTAGCTCTGATACCAATTGTTGGATCAGTGGCTCAATTTTAATAGTTCTTGCATATGAACACTTGTGTGTTATAAATATATCAAAGTAAATTGCACAGCGGAGTATTAAAGTGTTCAAGTTAAAGCATCACTTTTAACAGGAGTTATGACTCACCCTCAATCAATGAACTAGGAAGTTAAAGATGAGAATCAATAGTAAATGAATATAACAGTAAATGCAGAGTGATTCTCAACTATATATATGAAAGGTTAGCTACAAAGTTATATGAAGGAAAATGTTCAAGTCTTAAGATTGATGAGTGAATGAACTGAACTTAAACTTGTTCTATAATAGGGGGAGTGATCACTTTATTTATAGAAAAGATAACATACAGACTAAGTAAATCAAAAGCTTAAAGTAAATGATATTTCTACAATAGGCTGTAGTTATCGAAACTTGAACAAAGACTTTAACAAAAACTAATATAATACTTATAAAAGATCTTCAGGAGTTTGCCTCCAGTAGTTTGTTCTTCAGATATTTTTCCGATTTATCTTCAGAACTTCTGATGCTTTTACTCTTTAGAACTTTTGGATATCTTTCACTTCAGCAGTTTCTCAAAATGTGAAGAAGATATAGGACTAAGGTTTATAACTGGCTTGTTAATCCTCTTTGACCCTACAGAGCTTGATTCGTTTTTACTTTCAGTTGATTCTTCATCTGAACTACACTCTTGTGTATCGATGACACTCTCTGTTTCACTTTGTGATTCTTCCGAACTTGATTAACTTGTTTCACTTCGTGATTCTTTGGAACTTGGTTTATCTATAAATGATGGGATGAATTTTGGAAATTCTTCAGTGAGAAAATTTCCAAACTTGTTCTGTTTTAGTTTTGGTATAAACACAGATGGCTCACATGCAATTTTATCATTACAAAATTCATATTTTAAATCAACATAATTACGTATGCAATCATCGACACAAACATTTGAACGTTGGATAGGTTTCTTCCTATCATTAATAAGTACTACGACCTTCAGGTCAATCCTAGAATTAGGTCCATTACAGTCATCCTCCTAGATAAACTATTACAGTCATCCGTCATAGATAAACTATTACAGTCATCCAGCCTAGATAAACTATTACAGTCATCCTAGTTCAAAACATTTTTAGTCTTTTCATTATTCCAAATAAACAAATTAACTATAGAGTAATTGGCTCCTGGGTGACCCAACCACAAAGTCTTTACGCAACGTAGTTAGTTGCTGAGCAAAAAGATCTGGCATCCAAAATAGTAATGATGTTATGCACATAACAACAATGATACGACCACTAACAGGTTCTTTTTGTCCAACAATGTCAGGGACGAACAATGGACCTGTACAAGTTGCAAGCATAATCATATATAAGTTTTTCATATTCAACCCTTTTGCACATTTGCAACCTCTTAAACATAATCATATATAACTTAAACTATACCAGTTTGGGGAAATCTCGCTAGCTATGTAAATTCCTGTTGCTTCAACACATTTCCATTTAGTTATTCCGCCTAGGGATCAATAGAACCTGTCACAACCAACATTTACGTAAGCAACAAGGCATGCATAACGAAATCGTCCATGTGTGCCAACAAAATAAACTTACGGTTCTTTTCGGCAATATCAACATTAAGAGGTTCTTTTTGTCCAACGACATCAGGGACGAAGTGTTACATATGCAAACCGTCAACATGAAACAATAAACAACTTTAAAATCATCATTTTTATAATTGAAACCTTTTATAAACAATAGGTTGAGTCCAATTTACTATTTACCTAGTACACAATGAGCTATTACACATTACACCCCTGTTTATAATAATGCTAACACTAACCATTGACACTAAACAATCGATCATCATACCCAGAACAAATACAACCCCCTGTTTAACAATAACATTTAACCTATGTGTTCATAATCATGCTTATACCCACCCCCCATTTGATCTCCTGGTTATAACACACTAACAACCCCCTGTTTAACATCATTATGAACGATTACCCCAAAAAACACACTATATGAACAGTGTTACACACTATATTAACAACCCCTATTTTATAATCATGTTTATACCCCCAAACACACGAACATCATAAAAAATATGAAAATAATAATAAAATCAATACTAACAGTACATCCAAAGAACATACCTACGATCAGATTTCTTTAGCTTCCAGTGTCTTCTCTTTGAAGATATTGACCAGAAAAGAGGCTTCATTATTATCTTGATCGTTGTACAAGGCTTTGTTTATCGACGTACAATTCAACGATTGAAGGTCTTTGATGTTGGTCGATTATGGACGTAGAAGGAAGGGATTAACAAAAGCTTGATGATCGACGAGGGTTTGATGAACAGGGTGTTTATGGAGCTTGAAAGCTTTTGGGGAAATTTGAATTTTTGATTCAAAGTGGAGAGAGAAGCATGTTATATAGGTTGTAGGATGACCTCTGATGTTGATAACCTGCCATGCAACAGAGATACTCAAAGCCAAACGGCTATAATACCCTTTTGCCCACTTGTGTATTATTTTAATTAATAAAATAACTAAGAATCGATTGTAGCCATTGATCTTGGAGATCAATGGTTGTGATGAAGTTTCCATAGGTTTCTTCAAATTTTTAGGGTTTTCATTCTAACCCTTCCCTATATATATATATATATATATATATATATATATATATATATATATATATTCGTTTTTTCATTCATCATCATCACCAACACAAGATATACATTGGTGTATATTCGTTTTTTACATTCATCATCATTCAACATCATCAACACAGATATACATTGATGTATATTGGTTTTTTCATTCATCATCATCAACACAGATATACATTGGTGTATATTCGTTTTTTCATTCATCATCAACACAGATATACATTGGTGTATATTCGTTTTTGAAGTGTACATTGATGTATATCAGTTTTTTTTGTTCATTCATCATCATCATCAAACATATATATACAACGGTGTACATCAGTTATACATTGATGTATATCATTTTTTTTTCTTTTCATTCAACATCATCAACACAGATATACATTATGATAAGAAACTCATAATTTTCATACATTATGATAGCTTCGTCCAACGTTCTAAACTTGGCACCTACAAATGATTTAACATCGTCTGGTACAACACTTTTTTACCTATAACATATTGCCGCTTTATCAAGGAGTAGGTACATGCTTTATGGCATATGGCCATAATTGAAAAGGTTGGATACTTGGGTGGCCTTCCTATCACCGGCATAATTACAATTTACAAAGCACGGTAAGCCTAATAATATCTAAATATAATCTAATATGTCATTTTTTTTTCCTTTTCAGCTATTGCTGCAGAAGTCTCAGTGGTTCCACCATCACGTTTAATGGCTCTAATTGGTCAATCTTTGAAATGGCAACAACATCAAGGTTGATACTATGTGTTATTGCTTGATGGAAGTTATTTCGATTCAATCAAATTCAATCGAACGTGATTTTTTTTTATTTGGGATTAGAGATGATAATAGGTTGAGAGATTTAAGGAAAGTAAAAAAAAAACTTGCATATTAATTGCAGGAATATAATTAACTGCCATATATAAAACTTTTAATTAAATTAAAAGATAATATTTAATTGTCTAATTACATAACTACCCCTTAGATCAAGATCAAAGATGAATGGCTTAGATTGGTTCTTAAGTTCCTAACTAGCCTCTTGGTTCCTATTTAATCTTTTTCCTATATATATATATATATATATATATATATATATATATATATATATATATCTATAATACATTATAAAGGAAGAGTGATGTACCATATTGGAATTTTGATATGAGTACAATTTTTAAAGCAACAAGTATAAGAAAATAAAGCTTATTTCATAAGGGTATTATAGGGATATTGGGGACAATTAAGACACTTAGGAGGGTAATATAGACATTTCACCATCATTTTTCTTTATAATATCAAAACAAATTTACAATTCTAACCTTCCTTTCCCATCCCTACCCCCCACAACGGTCTGTTTGCCTTCCCCTCAACCGTCTCCTCTTCCATCTCTTTTACTCCGTAATACATTGGTATCTCTCATTAATAACTCTCTAAACTCTCTCCCTCTTCATCATCAAGCTACGGTTTCATTGCCTTAACAACAAATTAACTATTAGGCCCAAGGTGGATGAACAAACTGGTATGTTGGTGTGTTTGGCAGTGGCACTAGATGGTGGTGATGTTGGATTGTGGTTGTCGTACTGGCGGGTGGCGTTGGTTTTCTCTGATGATATAGTTTATCAGGATAATATTGCACCTAAAAACCCTGGATGCAACAACAATTTTGTTCTGGTATGTTTCAATTGTAGTCCAGTTATAGTATTCTTATTATTTTTTCTTTCAATTAATTAGGTTAATTGTAGATCATTATCGTTTTGTTATTATTTTTTCTTTCAATTAATTAGCTTTACAAGTGTTTTTGTACACGATCAAATGTTGATTCGTTGACTAAATGCGTTTACTATTGTTGTTATCATTGCAATTAACTCAAATATTTGGAACTTGTATAAATGTTTGATTCCATTAACTCAAACACCGTCCTTGCATTTCTTTCGTTTCTGGTTAGGTTGTTCCAGCCACTTATTTTCAAACTGTGGTGAATATTTTATTGCTTGCATGCAGATGCTACTAAACAAGCAATCATTTTTGCTAAAATCCCCGTCATCACTGAAACCATCTATTCATTATGTATTAACTAACTGAAATTGAAGAACAGTTTCTAATGCGGACCTTTTATAGTCGCCACTCGGAAGACAATACACGCATTGCAGATTTGGAAATTCAGTAACACACCAGGTACGTCTTTTGTTCTTCGGTTCCGTGACTCCTATAATCATTTTATTTGTGAGTTGTATCAAAATTGTTCGCCTTTACTATTTGCGGCTCAAACACATGCGAATTATATGTTAGATTTGCTTCATTTTGGGATTTAATAGACATTTTGGAATAAATTGATTGTAGTTTATGATGTTCTAGGCTAGATAATACTTTACCGGTGAGGACATACCAATTAAGGAAGTGAGAAGGCTGGTTAGAGATAGATACTCTAGAGATTTTGACTTCTGAGTTTAGTCAAAATCTTGGTTTTGACTTTTGAGTTCAGTCAAAAGCTACCGGGCAGCGATCAGTAAGTTGAGAAATGTTGTGGAATTCTAGGAATCAGCCTTATCATTCAGCATGTATCTGTCAATATTCTTGGTTCCAACCAAAAAGAATTAAACCATACAATTGTGGTATCCTGTCTTAAAATAAATATTAATTGTTTCTTGATCTTGTTTTTCTAGGAGAGGATTCCAAGACGCTGATGCTTGTTCATGTTAGCCCCAATGATAGACTTTTTGCAAACATCCATTTTATGACAAAGTTATGTACCTAATTATTACACACACACACTAAATTGTGCTATGGGTTCTTATTGTTTGAAAACTAATCTAAGTTGTCATACTATATACACTTGAGATGGGCAAAGTTATCATTTGGCTATGTTCTAAGACGCCTTTTTTAGATTACAATGAGGATAGAAAAATTTAATGCCTTTGCTTCTCGTCTCTTGGTTCTCTTCTCTGCTGCAACGGGTTGCATTGGTTCCACGTTATCAGCGTCGCTACGGGTTGAGTTATCGCCAGCAATGACGACAAAGTTTTATTTGCAATTTGTTCATGTAGGTACCCCTGTGCGGTGTTGCCGTGAGGGTAGTGGGGTTCCAGCCGCATTTGTTGGTAGTGCCCCGCCCCCTTAAGTTTATGGTGACTTTGGATACAAGTAAATCAGAGATCAGGGCAGGTTTGGTGTGTCACATGCCTAACAAATGAGTTTGCATATGTTATAATATATTAATGGCTTTAATAGAATTTAATCTATGTGAAAAGCGTCTAGCTTTATGCATAGATGTTGGATTCTTGTAGCTTTAGTACTTTACCCAAAGTTTAATCAACATATGTATATTCATATTTGGATTTAACATTTTAACTGTTGTCAACACATGGGTTTCTGTATAATTCATGATTTGACGTTGTATTTGGGTTGCAGATTAGGCCACTAGGTGAAACCACTCCAACCAAGAGGCCAAGAAAGAAGAAAGTGAGTTATTTAAACTATTTGATTTTCAAAAGATTTTCTTAATCAAGTTTTAATTTAGCTTCATTGTGAAGAATATCTTATTAACATGGTGCTATTACTTGCTTCTAGACTTTGGCTGCACTAAAGGAGGAGGGGATTGTATTTTTTTAAGGCCAGCAAAATTTTATTCAAATATATATATAGGGTAGGGATCCTAAGAGAACCAACCCCCTATTTGAGAACTGAGAGAACCATTCTGGACCACACATTTCATATAAAGGCAAAAAAATAAAAATTTTTTTTTTTGCATTAATCGCACATTTTTATGCAAGAATTTTTTTTTCCATTTATACATATGTGTATATAGCATTTTTCAGCTATACATATGTGTATATTTGAGTTATACATATGTGTATATTGAAAAAAAATTTTTCCTACATATAAAGCAGCGATTAAAGCAATATATATATATATATATATATATATATATATATATATATATATATATATTTGCCTTAGAGAAAATCTGTGGTCCAGAATGGTTCTCTCAGTTCTCAATTTGGGAAAAGGTTCTCAATTTGTGTAACATATGATATATTGCACATGTGTAACATATGATATATTGCACATATGTAATATAAAGTTCTCACGTTCTCTTAATAAAATGAGTTTTCTATTGATCCATCCCCTATATATATATATATATATATATATATATATATATATATATATATATATATATATATAAGGGGTGGATAATATGGAAACCTCATCTTTTGGAAAAACCTTAGAAACCCTCTAGTGACCATTGATCAAGATTGATCAATGGTCCATAATTAATTCCTATATAATATTCAAAAGCAAGTGGGCCACCATAATAAAAAAATAGGATTAAGGGCAATATGGTAATCTTGAATTAATTTTTTAAAATTTAATTTTATGAATCCTAGGTTTAAAAAGGTTGATTTGACACTTGTCAAGTCACCTCTCTCCTACTTTATGGCACTTTTTCCAGCATGAATATTAACGTACGTTAGTGTTGTGAAAAAAAATTCTGACCTCGTGTGAGACATCGCTAACATGTGTTACCAGGCATATACTAAAAGAACATATTAAAAGAACACATACAATGTGTATTTATTTAAGAAATGATAAAAACGATCGTAACAATCAACACTAAAACATATCAAAAACCGTTTAATACAAACATAATTATTTGTGAATTTTCAAACAAACTATCATAACAAACATAGAAAAAATCTAGCTATTCTTTGTTCTTGATCCTCATCATCATCTTTAACTCAAAAACATCTCTTCACCTACAAAAAAAGTAAACACGTGTTAGCTGGGCTCTATAAAACACATAATGGGACATCAATGACATGTGTTAGTGTATTCTAAAATATATGTTTTACTGAAATAACATATGTTATACAAACCGTAACACATGTTAGTTGGGTATATACTAATATGTGTTAGCATCACTAACATGTGAAAGGGCGTATACTTACATGTGTTAGTTGGGCTCCCCAACTAATATGAACCCTAACACCTGTTAGTTAGGTATATACTAGCACGTGTTAGCATCACTAACATGTGAAAGGGCGTATACTTACATGTGTTAGTTGGGCTCCCCAACTAATATGAACCCTAACACCTGTTAGTTAGGCATATACTAGCACGTGTTAGCATCACTAACATGTGTATAAAAAAAATATCACGTACCACATCCACATCACTAACATGTGTATAAAACACATGTTAGTTGGGATCCTAAAACACATAATCAAAAAAATTTAATCACATGTGATCTATCAACATCATGTCCCCTATCCAATAATAATCTAACATAAACAAAATAGTAATAAAAAAAATAAAAAAAAGGTTAACATAAGTTTTTTTTTTCATTCAAGCATTTGATCAAACACTTGGTGTGCAGCCAAAAACTATCTCCAAAAAATATTATTATTATTATTCTAGCAAAACCCAAAACATAATAGCTTATTATTATTATTATTATTTTATTATTATTTTGAGAAAGATTCATTTTTTTTACAACATTTTTTTTGGAAAACAACTTCTTCTTCACTGAATCACTGACGTGATTCAATTTTGTTTTTGGCAAACACGTTTTTTTTTGACAACAATCTTGTAGTTTTATTATTTATTAGATCCAAATCTAGATCTCAACTACAACTCCAGATCTAGAAAAGAGAGGGAAGAGGAGAGAGAGACAGAGAGAGAGAGATAGAGAGATAAATTGCATTTTACCTACTTTAAAATCTGAACAGAGCATCACTCGAAAAGTTTGAAACAGAGCATCAGTTGTTCTTCGAGATGATTATGACGAGATGATGACGATGGTGGTTGTTCTAGTGGTTGGAAGCGATGCAGGTGGTGGCCGGTGGTGGTGGTTGTGGTGGTGGTGGTTCAAGATAGAGGATGGTAGAGAGAGAGAGGAGGGTATGATTTAGATCTGCATTTGAATTTTGAAAAAACAAAATGAAGAGAGAGGTGTGAGAAACATATATATATAGGAAGAGAGAGAAGGGAGTGGTAAAATTGACTAAATTGCCCTTTTGAATATTATTATGTAGTAGGTGATGTGGCTTAATATGGACCAAAGAATGGGTTTGCTAGGGTTTTTTCATTTGGAAGAGTTTCTTGTCTATACTTCTACTATATATATATATATAGGAAAAAGATCAAATAGGAACCAAGAGCCTAGTTAGGAACTTAGGAACCAATCTGAGCCATTCATCTTTGATCTTGATCTAGGGGTAGTTATGTAATTAGACAATTAAATATTATATTTTAATTTAATTAAAATTTTATATATGGCAGTTAATTATCTTCCTGCAATTAATATGCAAGTTTTTTTTTGACTTTCCTTAAATCTTTCAACCTATTAATAGCAAAAAAAAAAAAAAAAACTGATATACACCAATGTACACTTCAAAAACGAATATACACCAATGTATATATATCAATGTATATCTGTGTTGATGATGAATGAAAAAACGAATATACACCAATGTATATCTGTGTTGATGATGATAAATAAAAAAACCAATATACACCAATGTATATCTGTGTTGATGATGTTGAATGATGATGAATGAAAAAACGAATATACACCAATGTATATGTTGTGTTTGTGATGATGATGAATGAAAAACCGAATATACACCAATGTACACTGTTGTATATATACCGAGATATAATTTTAATAGTATATACAATAAATACGTTTGGGTATACCATAAACACTAATTTGCTGTTTCCAAATATAAATGAGTTTCTTATTAATTACCTAATAAATGATATTGAACAAAAGACATTAATACCCCTTTATTAAAATAACAATTAATTAAAGTTTTACTTATTTACAATCATGCCATTGAAGATGGATGACTCAGATTGGTTCCTATAGTTCCTACTTAAGGGTTGGTTCCTATTTGAACCCCACCCTATATATATATATATATATATATATATATAGATAGAGGTTCGGATACAAAAGAGTGTTTTTGTGAGAAGGGTGAGAAATAAATGTGTCCATTAGATTACATAGATGGATGGATCATGTATAAGTTTAGTCCGATCATGTATAAGTTTAGTTCAACCAAAAAGAAAAGCAAAATAATATGAGATCGAAACGCAAACAAATGAACTCACATTTTAATCATATTTCAATTCAATTCAAAAGCTGACATTTTTTAGTTTATATGCAAGAAGTTATGAAAATAAAACTCGAGAGTTTAATTTAAAACGCCAAACCAGTTCCTTGATTATGTTTGTAAAAGTTGGTGTGTCTTGGTCCGGTTATGGATCTATATAATGAGGTGTGATTCTAAACTTGTTTTGTTAATGTGTGGAATCCCTTAACAGCTATGTTTAACATGTAATTGATGTTTGCTTGACAATAGAATGTAATAAACATTGTTTCAATCCTTCAGAAAATGGCCCAGCATAATGAGAGGATTTTAGGATTTCAAATGACAGTTAAACAACCTATGCGTATGTTCTTGTTTATAAAGACCAGCATATACGTTTGTCATGAATGTAAACGTATATGTTACATACGTTTCTCAAACACAAATGTAAATCGCATACGTTTGTGGCATACATACTTATAAGCACTTCTAAACCCTAATTATGCTAACCTACATACAAAACGATGTGCCAGTTACATACCCGGCCCGAGCTTGTCACACACATGCACCAACAGTGTATATCTAATATACATGTTTTTTTTGAATCATTTGCATAAATAGTAGATATATAGTTTTAGAAATTATATTTGGTGGGTATTGGGGAAAAAAACCAAAAATGGTGATGTAGAGTTCTCAATTGGCGGCATCTAATAAATCTAACCTTGATGCCGCCAATTGATATGTTTACATTGAAGCCGCCAAATTGAACCTCCTTGATGCCGCCAATTAAGTATGAGGGATCATGTTGATGCCGCCAAATGAAACATGATGCCGCCAATTGAGAACTAGGCATCCCTTTGATGCCGCCAATTGATAATGAGGCATCCCTCATATAAATATAATCCCACCAGATTACCATTCTCCATCCACATCCAAACCACACACTCAAACCACACATACTCAAATGCCACCTATCGTAGAAAACCAAAGAAAATACCAATTGTTCTGGAGGGAACGGTTTTTTATTGATATTAGGTCGATGTTACATTCACAAGGAGTTTTAACTGTTTTCTGCGGGGATAAGCCATGCTGTGGCTTCCCTCTTTCTGGGGTCCAAGAAAGCTCGGTCTTTGGATCGGTGTTACATCCACATGAAACTACTTGGATCGATGTTACATCCACACGTGGTATAACACGTGTAGAATGCAACGTTGTCTTTGTAGTTTATAATATTATAAAGTCGGTTGTCGGTGGTGCTCTCAATCTCCAGTGTACCACCTCTATTAATGGCGACAGACTCTTTAGGGGGGACAACCTTCCAGGCAAACCCTGTAGCACAAGGCCATCCTATGTTGAAGAATCACGGTCAGTCATTAGCGACGTTGGCGACAACGGATGATGCGATTCTTCATCGTGCTACTTCGGTGTGGCAGCCTGGGTTGATCATTAAGTACCTGTAGATCTGGTACCAATGTTCAACATATTGATATGCTTCCCCTGCCGCATTCAGATGGGTTTGAATCTGAATGCGGTCCTTATTTACCGCTGACTGGAAGAACGCCTTTCTGTGCCCACAGCTACAGGTTTGACTTCAATAAAGCAATTGTTGATGTCACTGAAGCAATGGAGATGGAAGGCGCAAAATAGAAACTTAATGAAGCAGCGGTAGAATATTGGGATTGGTGATCTCGGGAGACTGGAATAATGATGGCATAACTGAAATGATCAGAAACATTCCAAATAACTGTTCAATTTCAGCTTTTGTTTAACTATTCTAGCAACTTCCATAGAGAAGTTATCAATCTCACTGTACCTGTGGCCAAAAGAACTAGGCTTCAAACGCTACGGGCATAGTTTCTTTTAGATAAGGAGGTATATGTACAATGATGTCTTTACGTAAAATTAAACTCATATCTCAAGCCGGTGCAAGTTATGTTGTAGCTTCCAAAACACGACGTCATTGTAGCTCATATGTTATTATCTCTTCTCTTATTCTCTCTTTCTCAAGTTCTCGATGGATTATTCCTCTCATATCATGGATCAGAGAGATTTAAGCTAATAAAACTTACACACAAGCTTTTGGAATTGGTGATCTCGGAAATAGATTGTCTTGTAACTCGGTAGATTGTATAGTTTGTTCGGTTGACTAGTTTGGAAAAATAGTTGTTAAATAAATTTGTATTATTTGTTTTAAATAAATCTATCATTACTACATGTATTTATTTACTTTTATTTTAGAAAAGTTCTGATAATAATAGTAGTGATATTAAAATTAACAGTACCATAATAATTCTGCCATTATTAAATAAAGCTAGTACAGAACATGATGAGATGAGTCACCCAACTCATCCATGAAAGCAAAAGGTGATTGACGATACAGATAATAAAAAACTAAACAACATAAAAAAGATGACCGTGATGATAGGACTGACACAACCCTGTAGGGTCATTCACTGATTTCGTTGACGCCTTGCATTTCCACAACTCTTCCTGTTATGGCCTGTTTCTCCACATCGAGTGCATGCATGACGCCTCGGGCGATCGTCATAATTCATATCCATCTCATTTTGCATTCTTCTCTGACGTACTCTGCCTCGATGTGTAGTAATCATCGACGGGTCCCCTTGAATTCTCCACTCTTCCGCCGGCCATTCAGACTTATGCCCCAAAGTGTAAAAATGACTGTTGTACTGTTGAATGTAGGTGTCTGTGTGGAATTTCCAACTAGTAATACTGTGAGGGCTTTTACCCAACCAATTGCAAACAGCAATTGCATGTGAACATGGAAATCTTTGCATTTGCCATTTTCCACACGAGCATACCTTTTTTTTGTACTCAACGGTGTAGTCATTTCCGCCCCTGTCATTTGTCTCAACCCTTGAAAGAACATTGCACCTTAACGCATTCGCATCGTACATCGTCACTTCATGCTGCATAGCAACTCCCAAAAGGCTCTCATACCTGCTCCATATGCGAGGGGGTAGAGGTGTGTTGCAACCGCTGGAAATTTGAGTGTGCTTAACATATTGTTCGACGTCTCTGCGAAAGGGGTAGTCAATGAGAGCTGTGATAGGCAGTAGTCGCGCTTCACGCAAGATGTTGTTCATGGACTCCGAGATGTTCGTCGTTAGGTTACCCCACCGACGACGCTCTTTATCATACCTAACCGTCCACTTAGTCTTATCAATGTTGTTAAGGTAGTCCCATGCCTCTTGATTTTTCAGCCTCATTTCGCTAAGAGCCCAGCGATACTTTACGTTCTGAGATGTGCTACCAATTGACCAACACAGTTTCCGTAGGGTTTTGTTTCGGAACCTCCCGCTGAAATTGCTTCTGATGTGACGAAGACAGTAACGATGGTAGGTGTTGGGTTCCTTCCACTGTGGAAGGTTTTCCATAGCATTAATTATGCCGTTGTGTCTGTCTGATATCACACACAAAGGCCCCATGCTATTAAGGGTAACGTACTCAGAAAGGTTTTGGAATAACCAACACCAGCTGTGTACAGTCTCTTCGTCAACGACACCGTACGCCACAGGCAGGATGTAGTTGTTTGCATTCTTTGTTACCGCAAGGATCAGCTTACCCCGGTAGGGTCCTTTCAGATGAGTCGCGTCCACCGATATGACAGGCATGCATCGATGGAATGCACGGATACAAGGACCGAACGCCCAAAAAATATATTTAAACGTGGGGTAATTCGGATCTCCGTTCGGATGATTAAAGAACGAAACAACGGTACCTGGGTTCCTCGACTGCAGCCGCATAAGGTATGTGGGTAACTCCTTGAAATTGCTGTCCCAGTCACCATAGATAGTTTCTATGGCCTTTCTTCTTGCTCGCCACGCCTTGGAATACGAAACATCAACATTCAGGGCCTGCTTGACATGGGTTTGAATATGTTTTACCTTAAGCTTGATGTCCGTACGTATCTGCGGTAAGATGTGTCTTGCAATATCCTTTGCCTTTAAACTTCTGTTGCTATTACGTACGGCCGAAGAATAACAGCTGTGTTTTGTAGCCCATACAGTAATTCGCCAGTAATGTGAGTCAGACCGAATCGATGCCGTGCAACGCCACTCACAGTTGCGGCCACTAGAGAAAGGATTTACAAACTTTGGGTGTCTGGTGTAACATACGACCGTGTATACCTTCGGTTTGCTTGCCTTGACATACATCTCCCGTCCACGACGGATGTTCCACTGTCTAACCGCACGGTCTACCTCTTCTTTTGATTTGAAATACATACCAAGCCGGATATTGTCCCCTGCTTTTGGGTTCCATAACACGAACTCATCCTCTTCGTATTCTTGAACCATGTAATCTGTTAGCTCCACATCATCTTGAGGATCGTAGTGTTGACGTGGACCTAACTGGAGAGCCAGGTTGTCATTTGGTGGTGTCTGTTGGGTCGTCGCCTGACTAGGATCGGCCTCGTTTGCGGAGTCTTCAGAGTCTTCTGATGCCGGTTGTTCGTCATCAATATCTTCCGTGTCTTTAGAGTCTCCGCTTCCGGATTCATCAAACCCGTCATTGTTGTCATTACCGGCAACATATTGAGGTTCTTGTAATCATTCTTCGTCCGTCATAGGGGATCCTGCCTCGTCATTTACTTCGTTATCGGCATCATGTTCCATTGGGGGGAAACCATGCTGAGACCCAAAGGGTGGTACATTTACGTTCGACACGTCACGTAGCAGGTTAGTAAAAGTAAGCTGTTGTAACGGAGGATCTTGTTGCCATTCAACATAGATCTCCGCAACAAACTCGCCACGTCTCTCAGCGGCTAAATAATCCATCATATCAACCCCGTCGTTGTTGAAAATTTGGCTGGTTTGAGAGTACCCAGCATAAGTGTATCCGAGCAGGAGTTTGACAGTAACAGCTTCCTTGTTGATATTAACATGAGCACATACACATTCAACCAGTTGTTCAAAAGACATCTTCTGTCGCATAATAAAGCTCGATGATTCCAACGAGTTATCATCTTGAACAACCCCGTTTACGTATGAAAACTTACCACCCCAGTATAATCTAACCAGGTATGGAACGAAAGTAGCCATTTGATGGATTGGGTTTGTGAGATATAGAGATATAGAGATAGTTTAAGAAGAAATTTTGGTGTGTTGATGGATTGGGATGAGTATCCCTTAAATAGGAATCAAGTTTGTATGATGCCGCCAAACCATTCTAAGGCATCATGATGCCGCCAAACCATTCTGAGGCATCATGATGCCGCCAAACCATTCTGAGGCATCATGATGCCGCCAAACCATTCTAAGGCATCATGATGCCGCCAAACCATTCTGAGGCATCACGATGCCGCCAAACCATTCTGAGGCATCAACTTTTCATGATGCCGCCAAACCACTCTGATGCTTTAACTATTATAAATACCATATCAAGTCTCAATCTAAGTCACAATTTCCTCTGTTCATCGGGTTTAAAAACTATGGGTGGCGGTTATCACGAATGTGACGGATCTTCAAATGTCCGGCGATACTCTCGCCGGGGACGGCGACTATCATTTTCATCTCCTCCTACTCCTGCACAACCTTCATTCTATAATCCTCCTACTGCACAAATAACTCCTCCTGCTCTTACTCAAATAACTCCTCCTCCTGCTCCTACTCAAACAAGTCATCCTACTCCCCCAGCAGATGATGAGTTAACAGAAGAGGAGTTGGTCTGGGTTGTGGATTATGCCATGGCTCTACGGGATTTGGACCGTTTAAGGTTGTCAGCACCCACCCCCCGGATGCAAGAGAGTACACAGATCCCCCAAAACCAAGGTACGCCACCCCCCACCAGCAGGCTACAGCAGCAGGCCATCACCACCATCACCACTCGCTACGCCCAAGTAATTTAGGATTTTAGTATGTGTTTATGTAAGCTTTAAATAAGTTCTTTGGGATTAGGATTTATGTATTATGTGTTTATGTATTATGTGTTTATGTATTATGTGTTTATGTATTGTGGATTTATGAATTGTGGGTTTTTTGAAAAATGACCTCCTGGCCGTTTTTGGGCCGCCTGGATCAGGCCCCGGAGACCCGAAAACGGCCCGGACATGGTGTGACACCCGTGTACTAGCCAAGGACAACGCGTCCGAAGGTCCGGTTACCTGACCGGCAGGCCCTGCCAGACTGTATAGAGAGCCAAACACGTCAGCCCAGGGGGATTTATGAATTGTGGGTTTTTTGAAAAATGACCTCCTGGCCGTTTTCGGGCCGCCTAGATCAGGCCCCGGAGACCCGAAAACGGCCCGGACATGGTGCGACACCCGTGTACAAGCCAAGGACAACGCGTCCGAAGGTCCGGTTACCTGACTGGCAGGCCCTGCCAGACTGTATAGAGAGCCAAACACGTCAGCCCGGGGGGATTTATGAATTGTGGGTTTTTTGAAAAATGACCTCCTGGCCGTTTTCGGGCCGCCTGGATCAGGCCCCGGAGACCCGAAAACGGCCCGGACATGGTGCGACACCCGTGTACTAGCCAAGGACAACGCGTCTGAAGGTCCGGTTACCTGACTGGCAGGCCCTGCCAGACTGTATAGAGAGCCAAACACGTCAGCCCGGGGGGATTTATGAATTGTGGGTTTTTTGAAAAATGACCTCCTGGCCGTTTTCGGGCCGCCTGGATCAGGCCCCGGAGACCCGAAAACGGCCCGGACATGGTGCGACACACGTGTACTAGCCAAGGACAACGCGTCCGAAGGTCCGGTTACCTGACTGGCAGGCCCTGCCAGACTGTATAGAGAGCCAAACACGTCAGCCCGGGGGGATTTATGAATTGTGGGTTTTTTGAAAAATGACCTCCTGGCCGTTTTCGGGCCGCCTGGATCAGGCCCCGGAGACCCGAAAACGGCCCGGACATGGTGCGACACCCGTGTACTAGCCAAGGACAACGCGTCCGAAGGTCCGGTTACCTGACTGGCAGGCCCTGCCAGACTGTATAGAGAGCCAAACATGTCAGCCCGGGGCATTTTTCACTTCATGTAGAAGCCGCTTAACCATTTAGCGGCTTCAACTTTTTATGATGCCGCCAAACCATTACGAGGTATAGAAGCCGCTAAACCATTACGAGGCTTCATGTAGATGCCGCCAAACCATTACAAGGGTTCACCTCTTTAAAAGCAAGCAGCTAGCTGATTCACAAACAACACTCACTCAACTTCTTTCTCTCTTACCCACTCATATTTGAAATATATAACAATGGAAAACAATGGAGAAGGCTTTTACTGTTCACAACCAGCTCCTAAAACGGTAAAATCGACCGAGCACATTTGGAGGCGTTTACGCAAGCCATCAACAACATTCACGGCTGGTTCGACTTCAAGTAACCCACAAGTGAAAGCATCCGAAAACGACCAAGACAAGCCCAAAGAAAACCCGCAAGAAAACCAACAGTGCAGAACCAACTGGTTTGCTGATGTTGTCGACTTTTATACAAACGGGGATGCCCCATTTTGCTACACTCGCTTCATTTCCGCCAAACTAGACAGAAATTTTTGGGGTACACTTCTAGGGTGCCAACCCAACAGGGCGCTATCCGCAACGGTAATTTTCACGTTAATTTAACTTGAAAGTAAATTGATTTGCTTAACTCAATAACGAACCTTATGCATTATTATGATTTCAGCACGTTGAGGCGTGGACGGTAAGACTGATGCGACTTAGACAAGCAAAGCTTTTAAGAGATCCTGCTTCACAGCTACGTTGGACAGTGTTACCCCCTGCCTTCTATGATGAAATGAAGGACTCGAATTCTTCAGTTGCCCTCGACATGGCTGGAAGAATGGAACCCTACCCGCCATTCTGGGAAGTTGACCGCATTTACCTTCCTTTATCGATGGGGGTGGGAGACTGGCTGCTTATCCTAATTGATCTAAGAAACATTTATGGAGATGATTAGGCTTTTTTTCGAATGGTTTCTAAAACGTATTCGTTACTGGCTGAAGTCTAATCGCGTGGACAAAACACCAATTTCTGTTGGTTTAGTTGAATTAGATGTGCCCCAAGACAAGGGAAAGGTTGATAATGCTGGTGTCTTGGTTTGTATGATGATGGATAGGCTTGTGAGAAAAAAGTCGTTGTCGCTAGAAATCGACGTCGAAGATGCTTGTGTGAATTATCGACGACACATGGCAGATGAGCTATACAAATGCCGTTGTGAAGCAACTTCTCGTCATGTTACTTGATTATGTATTGTTGTTTCTCCTATTAATGTTTAACGATGTTAGTGATTTACATTACCATCCCCCGCATAATGATCGGTACGGGAATCAAGGACCACCACCCAACGATTGAAAACGGGCAAGTTAATAATGATAGATTTATTTAAAACAAATAATACAAATTTACTTAACAACTATTTTTCCAAACTACTCAATCAAACTATACAGCCTACCGAGTTACAAGACAATTTATTTCCGAGATCACCAATTCCAAACTACTCAATCAAACTATACAATCTACCGAGTTCATTAAGTTTCCGTTTCTCACATTCCATGGGAACCCATCTGAATCAAACAGGGGAACGTCAATCAATCTGTTGAACATGTGTACGAAATCTACAGGTACCCAATGGTCAACCCAGGCTGCCATACAAGAGTAGCACGGTGAAGAACCGCATCATCCGATGTCTTCGACGTCGCTAATCACATGATGTGATTCTTCAACACCGGATGGCCTTGCCCTACAGCCTTTGTCTGGAAAGTTGACTCCCCTAAACAGACCGTTGGAATGTCCGGGTTTGGTAGACTAGAGATTGAGAGCACCACCGACAACCAACGGCAAAATATTATAAACTACAAAGACAACGTTGCATTCAACACGTGTTATACCACGTGTGGATGTAACATCGATCCAAGTAGTTTCATGTGGATGTAACACCGATCCAAAGACCGCGCTTTCTTGGACCCCAGAAAGAGGGACGCCACAGCATGGCTTATCCCCGCAGAAAACAGTGTGTTGTAAATGGGGGTTTATTGTGGTTATAATATATTTGTTTAGGTGTGGAATGTGATGGAGAGAATGGGCAGAGGCTCGGTTTATATAAGAAATGAAAGTTAGAAATGAATTGGCGGCATCAATGTGCACATCTCAATTGGCGGCTTCAATTTGCACATCTCAATTGGCGGCTTCAATGTCCACATATCAATTGGCGGCATCAAGGTTGCATTTGTTAGATGCCGCCAATTGAGAACTCTACATCACCAAAATTGGTTTTTTTCTCCAATACCCCCCAAAAGTAATTTCTAAAATAATAAATCTACTATTTATGCAAATGATTCGTTTTTTTTTTTTTTTTTTTTTTTTTTGTAATAGGTGACATTCTATATTGTCGCAGAGTCCATCACATCCCCCAGAAGTATCTGGGGGTCCCTAGCCACACATTCAACGGCATCATCAGGCCAGAGCCTGGTGTCGCGGGAGTGGCCGGCCCTGGAGAGGCAGTGCCCTCTATGCAAAGGGTGCTAGGGCTATCACCCGGAAAATTTCCGCCACCTACCACTTGACGATTGTTGCACCATCCATAAGAGGCAAGTCTCTCTGGAGTAAATGCACGGTACTAGAAAACCGGGGGCCATCAGAATCGAACTTGACACCTACAAGTAGGCTAGTTTCGACCATCACTTGGCAATACCTATTCTTTGCATCCCATGGGGAAGTGAGAGAGGCTCACCAACCACTGAGCTACAAAGTGGGGATTATATCTAACTAGTAAATTATGACCGCGCGCTAAGCGCGGCGTAGAAACATAACCGACGCCGATTCGTGAAAAACTGTAGATTTTTTCGCCGAATAGCGACGTTACACCAGTGGCATTGCGAGGGTCTACTAATCGGATAACACAACGTAAATAGTCGTATTGTTCCGTCGGTACGACGGGGCACGTTGCAGCGAACAAAACGCCAAAACCGTCAAAAAACAATTGATAAAAGAAAACATCTACGATCCTGGCCAGCAGCTGACGGCGTCGTGGTCATTGCGATTGCAACGAACCACATATATATTTGCGAATACTATAGCATAATAAATTTTCAATGGCATATCCGTAATTATCGCAAAAGTAAAGGGTTTTTGATTAAAACTTGCAATGGCATATCCGTGATTACCGCAAAAGTAAAGGGTTTTTAATTTTCAATTACGTAGCGAAGGTTCAAAATTGTTATATATAATAATATATATGTCGAATATTTCCCAAAACGTTTACGGTTTGAAAATTTAGACTGACCAACTAAAAATTTAGTAAAAACAAAATCAACTACAAAACCAAACCAACGACTGGCGGACGGTTTTGCGGTTTTAAATCCAACAGGAAACACAGCTAATTCTACCTAATAAAAAATTAAACTAATTTGTTTCCCTTAGATCACGTTATTAAATTGAAATAATAGGCCATACATTGTATAATCAACATATATGACTGCTCTAGTTTCGGTCTATCACAGTTTCGTACACCAAAAAATATTAAATTCTCTTTATTTTAAATAAATGCAATCTTCGCTGCACCATCGTCTATAATCGTAGTCAAAGTCTCTCTCTCTCTCTCTTAGTATATGTACCCCTACCCTTCACAATTATCTTCATAATCATTCAAGCAATCAAATTTTAAAGCAGTAACAAGCTTTGTAAGCTCACAAAGACATTTGTTTATAATCTTTATGAACATGTCTTCCAAGAAAATATTAACCCTTTTTGTTTGTATTGTTATCTTGATTGCTGTTATGAGTCCACTTGTAGTTGAAGGAAGACCCTTGTGTGAAGAGTTTGCCAAAGCAAGCGATCTCTACGCATCGGTATACCAAAATGCCAAAGCCAGCATGTCGTTATGGTTGGAGCAACTCCCGGCTGGTCCGAGCCCCAAAGGACCGGGTCATTAGTCGATCATGCGACAAATAAAGGCGATCAACTTTCAAGCAGACTCTGTTCTTGTTTTCGAGATCACATATGTGAACTTGTTTGAGTATATTTTGATACATGCAGTGTAATATATTTATGTATCAATTTCTTGCATCTTTTAGTTGGCTTTGCTATTTTCATTCTATGTGAATGAAGTACATCATCAAAATTCAAAACATTGTTTTGAATTGAGTTGAGCTGAACGTGAGTTATATGTTTGTAAAAAGAGTGATATCATTGTAATATATATATATATATAGGTAAAGGTTCAGGTACAAAGGGTATATTTCGTGAGAAGTGTGAGAACGATCAAAAATTGATATGTATGCTTCATGTTTTGGATTTATGTATGATGTTCTGGGTTGTTTTTGCTAGAAAAACACAAAACATAACAATTTAAAACATAATGCAATGTATTATAGCCATAAAATTTAAAACATAGCTAAAACACATAGGTAAAACACATCAATTTTGAACATATGTTCCTAGCATGGTGTTTTAAGATTTTAAGCCTAAAATAAATTGTTTTGTGTTTTTAAATGTTATGTTTAGTGTTATTTTAGTCTAAACAATCCAAAATAGCATCAATAAGTCCAAAAAATGATGTCTACATATTAATTCTTCTTCCTTCTCACACTTCTCACGAAATATGACCTTTGTACCGTAACCCCACAATATATATAGATGGGTTAAAATGAGAACTAAATATTTTATGAAATGTACTCGTTACTTCTATGTAGGGGTGCAAACGAGCCGAGCAGCTCGCGAGCTACTCGAGCTCGGCTCGGCAAAAAGCACGAAATGAGCCGAGCTTTATCGAGCTTGAGCCTAAAACAAAGCTCGTTTATTTATCGAGCTCGAGCTCGAGCCTAGCATGTGAAGCTCGTTATGCTCGTCGAGCCTTATCGAGCCTAGTATAATATTAGTTTTTTGAATATTTAATAATATTTAGCATTCATTTAAAGTTGTTTAATAAACGAGCCCCGAGCTCGAGCTTCACTTATCGAGCTCACGAGCCTAAATGAACTATTATTTATATTATTTTTTATTAACATATTAACTAATAAATACTAAACGAGCCGAGCCCGAGCCGAGCTCGAGCTTGAGAACATACAAACGAGCCGAGCTCGAGCTTTTTTAACTTAATCGAGCTCGAGTTCGAGCCTGGTCGAGCTCGGGCTCGGCTCAGCTCGTTTGCACCCCTACTTCTATGCAATTAAACAACTGAACATTTTGACTGTGAAATTAAACAATCGAATAACATTAGTTGACTTTTTAACCATCAAACAGGTCATTGTTTTTAGAATACACAAATTAGTGTACTAACGTGACATCCGGTAAAAATCAGAAAATTTCGTAGGTAATTAATATATATATGGTAAACTGAACTTAGTGCAAGTTAAAAATGTTCAAGAAAAATAAATGATATTATTACAAAATATAAAGCGTTTAGAACTCTAAAACCCTAATTAGGAATTCAAAACCCTAATATCCCGGTACCGAATATGTTTGTGCGCTTCGTGTATGTGTCTAGCTAGTGATAGGTCTATATGAGTCTTAGGCATGTTTATACGGTATATGTATAGTTTAGTGATTTAGGGTTGCATTAGTAGTCGTTAACGCTTTGAATTGTAATGTTGATATTGTTTTAGGCGTATGAGAGTCATAAACACTTATGGGCGTAAGAGTCCTATGCCTGAATGGTTTCAGGTGTAGGACAGGGGTCCTATAAATAGCACTCCTTTGTGCTTCATTTTGTAACTATTGCTCAAAACTTTTGCTCATTAATATGAAACACATGACGACGAGCTGGCCGTTTGTGATTTGATTTGTGTGTGTGTTTATTGTTTACATCTTTTATACATCTCTATCACATCTAACAACAAACCGATTTGTTGATTTCTCCTTCGGATTGGCCACGCACATAGTATATCAAATTCTTCTTCGAATCTCGATCCTATAGAATAAATTTCGCGTATCGCACCCCATACCCATGCAACTTAAAAATTTACCCAACGAAAGCCTAAATATCTTATCGAAACTTTGAATAGTCAATGTTTAAGGGTAATTATAGACTAATAAAGTGTCTGGTGATTAAGGGCAACCCGCAGACGAGACAACACCTAGTTTGACATTAGTTTTAGTATCACATGTTGCATTCATTATATGTATATATATAGCTCATTTCTTGTAGGCAGCAATGAATATACTTAAGTGCCACCACTGGCTAAACTAAATATCATCGGTAACAAATATTGTATAATCTGTCCTTCACGGGTAGCTCAGTCGGTGAATGGATCGGGGATCCCTCTTGGGTGTCCCGGGTTCGATTCCCATGAGGGACGTAACGAGAAATGATGAATGACTCCTGGCCTATGGTCACTAGTTCGAGTCCTGATCTCGCCCGGTTTTACCAATTCTTTACCGTCGTGCCTACGAGCGGGTGAGGGGTTGGGTTTTCCCCGGTTTCAGGAACTGCATGGGCGGGCCTGACTACGCCAGCCGCCCAAGGTACGTATGGGTCATCCATTGGGTTGGTCGTGGGGGTCTGTCCATAGTGTGAGAACTCCCATAGATAGTCGGACATAAATGTTTGTTGGCCGTTAAAAAAAAACATATATTGTATAATCATTGAATGCACACTATAATCATCAATAATGCATATATTAAAATGCATATTATTAAACTGTAACTTATTTACATCATTACCATCGTAGGATCATACCTTCTTTTTAGCATCATAAATAAATTGCTCCTCATTTTTATTAGGTTTTGAGTTATACTTTAACCTCACTTAACTCCATCTGGATGAAGCATCACCCATTTTTTCCTATTTCACTCTATCTTAACCCAAATAATCCATTTTTCCCTATTCCACTCTACCTCAACCCAAAGAAATGATTTAATCCCATGAACTTCACCTAACCATATATTTAAGTGGTTTTGGTTTGGAAAAGAAAAATAATTTAACGCAAAAATTTAACTATTCAGTTAACATGTTAACAAGTAACTTCTCTAACTCCTCTTAACATACGAAGAAAGTGGTATACAATGCAAGTTAACATACCATGTTGCCTTTAATGCTCTAGATATCAGAGTATACCCCGTTTCCTTATAAAAATGGCAAATCGTGATGTGACTCAAAATTTTGGATAATTCTCACTTGGGTGTGTGTATTTAAAGTAGTTTATAATCACTTGGGTCAATATTCACTAATCAAGGACACCAATTTTGACTACTCATTTCATACTAGACATGCAAATTAAGTGTTTCGTCACATTTCTAATATAAATAAGGTTGTAGCTTGAATATAGATGACCGTGGCGTTTTGTTATAATAAATATGTAGACAAGTGATTTATTAACTAACAATCATAATCAAGAAAATAAAAATCTATTTATAGGCAAAATTATTGCAATTATATGTGGTTGTTTACCACATATGTGAACGATCAAACATATGTTTGACTCTAGTTCTTAGTTTTAGTTATTATATCTATACTATATTTATATTACTAGTAAGGAGCCCACGCGATCCGGCGGCAATGACAAATTATCACGCGATACTCATTTTCTTTTAGTTTATCAATCCGCTTGTGATATATTGTAACATACGTTAGTTTTCTTATTCATATCATAAAGTTATGGGCTTCATTACGGGTCTCTGTTCAATAACACCCTCCCAATAGAATAATGTCTATTTAATCAAAAAGGAAAAAAGAAAAACACAAAAAAGAAGAGAAAAAAATTTATTGGTTTAAAAAAGGGGCCCCCCAAATACACTCGTTGTTAGCTTGCCGAGGCATAAATATCCCCCCCCCCCCCCCCCCCGGCGCCGGGAAACCGAGGGGCGCTTTTCTTCGAAAAATGGCCGAGGTGGCAAGGCGCCAGCCTTGCACCGTGTAGCCTTAGTGTGGTTTATCTTAATTAAATAATAGCAAACACACGAATAAGAAAATATCAGTCATAAAAACATACCCTCAAATTTCCACGTGCGGGGTTTTACCGCGAGGCGTGTGACACACCAGGATCGAAGTCAATGGTCACAATAAACGACAACTATATGATATAAAAACAACGTAAACTGCCCATTAAGTTTCAAAACCGTTCCAACACAGCGGAAGCATAATATGTTATTACAACTCAAAAGTAAAACTCAAAGTCTGAAATGTTTAACAAACATGCTTATGAATCCTAGACGCCGTGAGACTCCGTGCGCCTATCGACCAGTAAAGGTACATTTGACCCTAATCAAGGGGCGAATCTAGGTACATTCGACCTTGAGGAAGGGAAGAATGTGGACTGGGTATAAATACCACACTTTGTCATTTTTCACCATTTCACAAACCCTAAACGCCTCTAAACATTCTCTAGCAACTTTAATCATTGAGGAATGAGTTTTTGCTCTTGTTTTCCATAATCTAACCAACAAACATCTTCTAAACAAAGATCTAAGGTGTGTTCTTCATCCTAAATCCTTTTTAAAGCATTTTGATTCATTTTCATTAAACCCCAAGAGTCCAGATCTGATTCAAACATGTTTTCATGGATAAAAACCTTCCTAACATCTTTCTAAACAAAACCTATTCATAAAAAAATGAGTTTTCATACAAATTAACATGTGTTAATGGTGTTTTATGTGGTGTTATGTATTGTTTGATGATTAATTGCTGTATAGATGTTATAACAATGATCTAGGACTGTTATTGATGATGATTTATGATTGAGATAGGTTATACTTGATTATTGATGATGTTTTGCTCATTTTGGGGATTTTGGGTTAGATCTAGGGCTTGTTCATGATGATAGTTATAAGAACATGATTGGAGTTTCTTGTTCATGATGATCTGAGTATATTAAGTTGATTATCGATTGATTTCAGAAAGTTTCCTAATTAGGTAAAGATTGCATGCGTTTGATGTCACATCTCCATAATTTTTCATTTCGGGTAACTTGTAAAACGGACGGATTTCGGGATAAAATTGGTAGGGTTTTGTAGGAATATGTTAATGATAGTTGACTGCTGTGATTGGTGATGTTTCGTGATGTTTTCGGACCGTTTAGATGCATTTTGGTGCGTTTTATAAAGTTTTGCAGCAAATGGTCGAACGTGGAACTCATTCGACCCTTTCGTGGGGTCGAATTTGGCTCAAATAGGTCGAATGTAGCACCATAGGGTCGAATGTGGGTGTCTGGCTTGAATGTGGGTGCCTGGGGTCGAATCTGGGTGCCCGGGGGCGAATTAAGACGTGTTAGGGTCGAATTAACATACATTAAGGTCGAATAAACATATGTTAGGGTCAAATAAACAAGTGTTAGGTCAAATGAACTTGTGAATGGGTTGAATGAACATCATGAGGGTTGAACCAAGGGTCCATGGGTCGAACCAGAAGCCCTTGGGGGCGAACCAATCACAGGAAACTCCCGATTCGACCTTACGACTTCGTATATGCGATTTTTGATGCAAACTAAGTGCGTTATGCTTGAAACTTATGTGTTAACCTTATGTGCATGACTAATTGATGTAATGGGTCACCAACGGGATGTCGGGTCTGTCTGGTATGTCCGGTTAACGTTTAAACACACTTTTTAACACACGTAGTCAAGATCTGGATAATCGGGGACTAGTTAGCCTTCGGGTTAGTAGTCATCACACTTATGTAAACTCATTGATAGGTTGTCATTAGTTGGGATTATCATACATGTGTTGGATTTCTAATTATCAGAAGACGCACTCTAAGGTGAGTTTCACAGCCCCACTCTTTTACTGGTTTTACATTTTCGGGGGAGAAAACATGTTGTGTTCTTTAAACGTGTGTCAATTGTGTTCGTTAGCCGCGATGCGGTAGTTCGTTAACCACAATGTGGTAGTTCGTTGGCTATGTTATAGCAGTTCGTGGACCATGGGATGGTAGTTCGTTAATCGCGGTGGGCGATAGTTCGTTTGGGAGGTCCGTTATAGAGTTCGGACGTTTTACAAGTGTTTTCATCGGTCGGTTGTATCATGATAGCCTTTCAAAAGCTCATGAAACGTTTTACTTAAAAACCTGTGAACTCACCGGCATTATTTGCTAACGTTTTTAGCATGTTTGTCTCAGGTCGCTAAGGTAGCAGCTATCGTTAGGCGCACAGAGTCTTATGGCGTCTAGGAATCATAAGCGTTTTTGTTAAACATTTCAAACTTTGAGTTTTACCTTTGAGTTGTAATAATATGTTATGCTTCCGCTGTGTTGGAACGGCTTTGAAACTTAATGGGCAATTTACGTTGTTTTCATATCATATAGTGTCGTTTATTGTGACCGTTGACTTGGATCCTGGTATGTCATGCGCCTCGCGGTATAAACCCCGCAGTGGAAATTTGAGGGTGCAGATTGATATCAGAGTCATTGGTTATAGTGAACTAGTACTGCATGTTGAGTCTAGTCTATAATCATCATAGCATAAGTATTAGTACACTCACAGCTTAAGTGCACAACTAGCTTTTAGCTACAAATATCTACAACACATGATTTCCGGAGATATCTTATCTTCTAGTTCTAAACCTTTTCTGAACACGTCACTGGTGGGGACCCAGGGTCACACCAGGTGGCGCATTACTGGGATTAGTATCCTAACAAACCTCATGGATGAGGAAACAACAATAGTACAGGGGAAAGAGCCCCTGCGAGCGTTGTGGTGCACGTACACAGGAAGCTACACGATGCGCATGATGTGGTACCATTAAACCGAATGAAATTCGAAGAAACTCAAATACTGACACTTATCCTTTTTCACTGAGCAATGAGACAATTAGTTTCTGTTCCCTGTTATTTCACCTTTCTTACTCTCATTTGAAACTCAGATGAGACTGATTACTTATATAGAATTTTATTCTTACTCTAGTACATTTACGCCCAGTACGAGCGAGCGATTGTATGGCATGCATATCCCTGTTTCTCATAAGTTTATAGCAGATTCATGGGAACACATTAGATCTTGGCTTGTTACCCACATTCTTGGGGAGTTATGTAAAGCCTGCGACGTAGTGCAACATCTCAAGGGAAGACGAAACCTACGAGTGACTGGCAGCCACGATTTGAGGAATGCGTGCTGCAGCTGACCACTGAACTGACGTACACAGGACCGGAGTTGGAGACTATACGCGAAGATATCCATATAACACGGATAAGCGCAAAGAAGGGAGAAGAAGGGATGGAAGGGAAACCTGAGCATGATGAACACATGGAAAGTAAGAATGAAGGCTCCACTAGCTCGACAGAGTGTGGCGACGATTTACTCCTACCTTTCCTTGCTAGTATTTCTTTTACTTTTCTTTTATGAACTTAGATAAGGGTGGATTCTTATGAGAAAAAACAAGGTGGTTGAGGCCTCCGCATCTTTCCAAGCTAGTAAAGATCCATTTTGCTAAATCATTCTTTTCCCCTTACTTCCACATTTGAACTTTCTTATACCTTGAACGCACATGCCACAACAACCTGCCATCGTATTTTCAAGGCTTTTATTGGTTGTAAACCTGAATAACTCCAACGGGACTGAAGGAGACCGTCTGATTACTTCGATAGTATAAGTCTTTGCCATGTGCAATTGCCCAGGCAGGATGGGTAATGTATGCTACATGCACACTCGATGAGTTACAAATACTTGGATGGAGAACGTAACACCATGTGATGAAATATAGAAATTTGTTATCTAAAGACAGTTGGGTCTGAGATCGACGCCTACACTACCAAGCTACAGGAGTTAGCTACTATATGATCAAATCTATTTAGCCTACCTTACAAACAGATCGAGCTTTATACCAAAAGGGTGGGTCCCTCAGATTCGTGGCATGGCCACAGCAGCTCACCTACCCAGAATCTAACAAATCTTTCACCTGGCTCGCAAACTCACTGACGAGGTTGTTCAGCATGGTACTTTTCTTAAGCATGGTGCTTCATCTTCTACTTTTGGTGATAGCAAGAGATCGTGGGATAGTGTGAGGTATAAGTCCTTCAACAACCACAAAAATGACAACAATAATGGGGCTCATGGAAGAGCATTTGTGATTAGCTCTAGGGAAGCTAGGAACGATAACAATGTCATGACGAGTACATGTTCCTTAAACGACACTCTCGCTTCTGTTTTATATGATACCAGTGCAGACTATATTTTTGTGTCATCGAAACTTAGCAAACAACTAGGGATGGTTCCTACTCTTCTTGATACCCCGCATTCCATAGAATTAGCTGATGGGAAGCTTGTTGAGATAACCCACATCCATCGTGACTGTAAGCTTGAGCTAGATGGGCAATTGTTTGCCATCAACCTTCTACCTATCACCCTAGGAAACATTGATCTCGTGGTTGGCATGGACTGGTTGTCCAAGCAACACGCTGAAACTCTCTGTCAGGAGAAGATTGTTCGTGTCCCCCTCCCAAGTGGACAACTTTTATCTATACAGGGTGATCGTGGTGGTGCCATGGTAGGGATCATCTCCTTCTTGAAAGCCTAGAAGTGTATTCGAAAGGGTTGTCCAACCATTCTGGCTAACATATCTGACACTCGAGCTGGAGTTGAAACTAAGATTGAGGACATCCCAGTAGCCCGAGATTTCCCAGATGTATTCCCAGAGGAACTACCTGGACTTCCACCTGTTCGTCAAGTGGAGTTTTAAATTGATCTTGCACCTGGAGCAGCTCCAGTTGCATGCGCACCATACCGCCTAACACTAGGCGAACTTCAAGAACTATCTACTCAACTCCAAGAGCTATTGGATAGGGGTTTCATTAGATCTAGTTCTTCACCATGGGAAGCCCCAGTTCTGTTTGTTAAGAAAAAGGATGGGGGTTTCCGCATGTGTATTGATTACCGGGAGCTGAACAAGGTGACGGTTAAGAGCTGCTACCCTTTGCCTCGTATCTGTCACACCACGTCTAAGGCGGAAACACGTGGCGCGACGGTTCAAAAGTATTAAGCCAAGATTAATGCAAAGCACAATATTAATTAGAAAACGGGCATTTATTCAATGCTAATAATCATGTCAAATTGTTAATACATAATCATAAATTGTTTTCGAAAATGATAAAGAGGCTTCTCCCTTTATCCCTAAATCCATGGAATAAAGAGATAAGACCCCGTCACGATATTCCCAACGCCCGATTCGGAGACATCCCCGACCCTGCTCGCCATGCTAACTTCCATCAATCAATTACCTGAAAGATATGTTTGAAAATCGTCAATATATAAATATTGGTGAGTTCACAGGTTTTAATTTAATAAGTCTTTATAAAGTGGGAATATCCTTGTTATGACTTTTATAGGAGTTGCAAAGTCCTACAATTTACTTGAGCCTATAACCAAACCAAGACAAATAATAATGCCCCCGCCCAAAGTCGTTACTCGGTATTCCTACGACTTTATTTCAGAATAAGTGCACCCCAGGCATACGCCGATGCATAATCGACGCTATCGATTAGGGGTGGGCCTTGTCAGGCACCAATAGTACTATCCAAATATCCCTTTGGTTTCTCATTCCTGAATAAATGATTATAGTGGGGAGGTCTCAACCCCGAGTGGCGATCTTTACTCAAGTATCCAACCCGTCATACAATCCCAACATATCTTTCCCCCGTAAAAACGTTAAATAGTTTAGAAATGGGGCCGTGAGACTCACCTGTAACTGTGCTTGGCTCAAAGAAAATAGTAAAGTTTGTGATCCCGTACCTACAAAGGTTCTAGGCGTATAAGTCACTTACACCTATGGTGTATGTGCCTTGGCAAGTTGTACACCCAACTTCCCGACCACGTCTTTATCCCAATTCCCGTTTAATAGTTTCGTATCCTAGGTTCAATGGCGATGGATTACCCTTTCCTTACAAGTCATATATTATTCTTATAATTATTCTTTATGACTTGTACAACATTATACTTGACACGACTCCACCCAACGTATAATTATTTTCCCATTCAAATAATTATACTTAGGATCTTTTCGCTCAATATAAAGTGTTTTTCTTATTAACCGACCCGACTTACTTTGCCACATATTTATTTTCCCATTTAAATAAATATGCTAAGTCTTTGTCGTTTGGTAACATAATCTTAACGCCCGACTAGACTTACCACACCGTACATTTATTTTCCCATTTAAATAAATGTACTAGGATCTTGTCGGTATTCACGCGTTCGTAGATATATCTCATCTACTCGTCTCGGTTTTCCTTCTCGCACATCTATTTTCCCATTTAAATAGATGTACTAGAATTCCGTCGGAAACGAGTATATGTACATATACCATCGCGTGGATACTACTTGTTAAGTTCATGTGTCGTTTAGCGTTTTTAGTTTGTTATGTTCCTCTTTTCCCACGAATATTGTTACTACACTTAGGAAAGTGTTACGCACGTTTCACCCTTGTTATATATATTTTATTTCCGTAAAATATATATGTATATTTTTATCTCGACGTAATAAGTCCGTTCACGTTGGTTCGTGTAACTAAGTTTGTTAGTTAGCGTTTTTCATATTTACTTCCGTTGCGTGTTCTTATGGAAGTATTGTTCCAACTTCCGATTCCGAACGTTTATCTTTCGGAAAAATATATTATATACGTTTTAGTCCGACTCGTCCAACTTGTTACCAAAAACGTCTCCGATACTTTTATATTCCCATTTATATAAAAGTACCTTATTTTTGTACAAGTCTTCCCAAGTATTTATTTTATAAAATCTTACTTTATAAAATACTTGCGTTACTCCATTTATTTTTATAAAACGTCCATTTTATAAAAATATACTTTTTACTAAAAATGCCCAAGTAGGCTATTATTATTTACCAATTCAACCTCGTAAATCGTTACTTACACTTTTTGACACTAATATTTCTATTATTGTGTTTTTGGCCCAATAACTTCTAAAATATTTATTTTAGTCCATTGGTTTCCAAGTTTGTCATATTTAATCCTTTTAATTTACACTTGTAGCCTTTTCCACTAAATCATTCATGGTTATTATTTTTCTTCCACTTTAGTGGACTTTGAAGAATCATTTTCACCATGTTTAGTTGTTTTTACTCCCTTTTTACTTTTAAAGTTCTTCTAATCCATTCTAGATGCCAATAACATGTTTATTTCATATCTTTACCCAAAACATCCCATTTTTACTCATCCAAGTGAGTGGACTTTGAAGAATCAACTTTTCCATCTATGGCTTTCTAACCCATTTTATTATTTTTATGACATTATTATATCATCCTATGATGATTAAAACCATATTTTATTATATTCAAGTCTTTTTCCCAAAACATGTTCCACTCATCTTCTAACCCAAGTGTATGTTATTATTATTACATTTTCTCACAATATTACTTTTATTAATGTTAATCCAAGATTTCTTCATGTTATTATTCCTTTATTTTTATTCTTGTAAGATTCATCCTCTTTATGTTTCAAAACCATACTTTACCCATCAATGTACAACTTGCTCATAAACACTTAATATGAACATTAACAAACAAAACAAGATTAAAACTTACTACTAGCTCAAGGCTAGGGGAGACAAGAACCTTGGATTGGATGGGGTTTTAGTGTGTTCTTCCAATGGGTTAAGCTCCAAGCTCTTGAAACACACAATGGGGTTTTGAAGGATAATGATCTAGAGGTAGTTTGGAGTAGTAAAAATTGCAAGAAAAATGTTGATGTGGGGGTGTAATGCCACGGCCACAAGGAAGAAGAAGAAGAAGTTTTTGTGTTTTGCTTCAAGTGTGTGTGTATGTATCTATATAATCTCTTTCAAATCTTACCAAGATCATATGATATCTTTTGTTGGATTATGGAAGATTTTATTAAGATTATGAAAAATCAAGAGGGATATGGAGAGGGTGTATGGGCCGAGTTTTAAGAGAGAGAGGGAAGAAATGATTTGGTTAATCCCATTGCCCAATCTCATTGCATGCAACCTCATGATTAACAATAATATGGAAAAGATTTTAGAAAACTTAAGTGAACTCCCACTCTAAGTGGCCCAAGGCCGGCCCCCCTATGGGTGTTTGGTGGGGTCCACCTTGCTAATTATTATTCACAATATGTTTAAGTTAGCTCCTTCCGGGTACCGCCCGGGTATTTCTTAAATTTTCGTCGCGTTTTCTCTCAATATTAAAATACCGTTAATATTTATAAAATTATGTCCAGTTAAATTACTGGTAATTTATTTCGGTTTTTATCGGGTGAATTTACGTGTTACGCGCGTATCGGGTGCGGTACGCGCACTTTATTCGTTATCGGGAGATTTGTGCAATAAGCTTTCTCGTATGGCTTTGGGTTTCCAAAACTCATAATATTTTGTGAAAATATTATCTATTTTATATTCCGGGTGTCCGGTGTTCGTTTCGCTTATTTCAGTTTTACCGGGTAATCGCCAGTGTCCATACCGGATAGTTTTGTCTGCGCACGATCCTATCATGCTTTGCTATTAAACTCATGCATTCCTATGCATTATTTGGGAATTCCTATCTTTCTAAGGCCTCAATTAAATATTCAGCACCTAATTACGGTTAATTACGTTAATCGCGTTTAATTAATTAGTACGGAATTACCTTAATTTTGCCGGTTGTTACATTCTCCCCCCGTTAAGAGAATTCCGTCCCGGAATTCACTTTGAGCTCTCCGGTATAGGGGTCTTCTTAAATAGGGCGGGATACTTTTGCTTCATCTGGTCCAGCCTTTCCCACGTGAACTCCGGTCCACGCTTGGCATTCCAACGCACTTTGACCAATCTGATCTTACTGCGTCTTAGCTTTTGGACCTTCCAATCGGTTACTTCGACTGGCTCTTCGACGAAGTGTAACTTGTCGTCAATGTGGATTTCGTCTGCGGGGATGATGAGGGTTTCGTCGGATAAGCACTTTTTCAAGTTCGACACGTGGAACGTGTCGTGTACACCGTTAAGTTCTTGTGGTAACTTGAGCTTGTATGCTACGGGGCCTACTCTGGACAGGATTTCGAATGGTCCAACATATCGTGGGTTTAGCTTTCCGCGCTTTCCGAAACGCGCGACACCTTTCCAAGGTGACACCTTTAGTAGGACCCTGTCTCCAACTTGGAATTCCAAAGGCTTCCTCCTCATGTCTGCGTAGCTTTTCTGTCGGTCACGTGCCGCTTTGAGACGTTCGCTAATCAGAAAGACCTTATCCGTCGTTTCTTGAACAATTTCGGGCCCGGTAAGTTGCTTTTCGCCAACTTCGGCCCAACATAGAGGCGATCTGCACTTGCGTCCATATAGAGCTTCAAAAGGTGCGGCTTGAATGCTCGTGTGGTAGCTGTTGTTATACGAAAACTCTACCAGTGGCAAGTGAGTATCCCAATTTCCGCTGAAATCGATTGCGCATGCCCGTAGCATATCCTCCAGAGTCTGGATGGTTCGTTCACTCTGACCATCGGTTTGTGGGTGATACGCGGTACTCATATCAAGGCGAGTACCTAGGGCTTTATTCAGACTTTCCCAAAATCTTGAGGTGAAACGACTATCTCGATCGGAGATGATAGAAATAGGTACACCGTGTTTTGACACAACTTCCTTAATATACAAACGGGTTAGTTTCTCCAACTTATCCGTTTCGCGAATGGGGAGGAAGTGTGCAGATTTTGTCAATCGATCAACGATTACCCAGATCATGTCATGGCCGCTTGTTGTCCTAGGCAATTTGGTAATGAAGTCCATAGTGATCCTTTCCCATTTCCATTCTGGTATTTCCGGTTGCTGGAGCAATCCGGATGGTCTCTGATGCTCGGCCTTGACCTTTGCGCAAGTCAAACATCGCGCAACATAAGCCGCTATGTCTCTCTTGAAATTCGGCCACCAGTAAAATTCCTTCAAATCATGGAACATCTTGTCTGCTCCGGGGTGAACCGAATATCGCGAACTGTGGGCTTCGGCTAATACTAGTTCACGCAATCCACCGTATACTGGTACCCAAATTCTATTCATGAAATATAGAGCTTGATCCGCTTTTGACTCCAGTGACTCAACCATCTTCCGCAACCTTTCACCTTTGACATTCTCGGGTTTAAGAGCGTTAGTTTGAGCTTCACGAATCCGGTCAGTCAGGTTCGTGTGAATGGTTAGACCCAGAGCTCGGACACGCAGTGGCTTAACCCGTTCCTTGCGACTCAAGGCATCGGCTACGACGTTTGCCTTCCCGGGATGGTACTTTATTTCACAATCGTAATCGTTCAATAATTCGACCCATCTCCGTTGTCGCATGTTCAATTCCTTCTGGTCAAAGATGTGCTGCAAGCTTTTATGATCGGTGAAGATTGTACACTTGGTTCCGTACAGATAGTGTCTCCATATCTTGAGTGCGAATACCACGGCTCCTAGTTCCAGATCGTGTGTGGTGTAATTCTTCTCGTGAAGTTTTAGCTGTCTGGAAGCATAGGCTATGACCTTCTCTCGCTGCATCAATACACAACCCAATCCCTGATGAGAGGCGTCACAGTAAACTACGAAGTCTTCTGTACCATCGGGGAGTGATAGTATTGGTGCGCCACATAACTTATCCTTTAGCAACTGAAACGCTGCTTCCTGCTTTTCCGTCCATTCAAACTTCTTATCCTTTTGGGTTAGCATGGTTAAGGACTGTGCTATTTTAGAAAAGTTCTCGATGAACCTTCTGTAGTAACCCGCAAGGCCAAGAAATTGTCGTACTTCCGTAGGCGTTCTAGGGGCGTCCCAATTCTTGATTGCTTCGATCTTGGCGGGATCGACATGTATACCCCTTTCATTCACCACGTGGCCTAAAAAGTGAACCTCTCGAATCCAAAAATCACATTTTGAAAACTTAGCATAGAGTTTCTCTTTGCGAAGTACCTCGAGGATTAATCGGAGATGTTCCTCGTGTTCTTCCTTAGTGCGTGAGTAGATCAAGATGTCATCAATGAAGACAATAACAAATTTGTCCAAGTATGGTTTGCACACTCGGTTCATCAAGTCCATGAAAACAGCGGGTGCGTTAGTTAAACCGAAAGGCATAACCAGAAACTCATAGTGTCCGTAACGAGTCCTGAATGCTGTTCTTGGCACGTCTTCTTCTTGAATACGTAACTGATGATAACCGGACCTTAGGTCGACCTTGGAGTAGAAACTGGATCCTTGAAGTTGATCAAACAAATCGTCGATCCTGGGAAGAGGATAGCGATTTTTAATAGTCAGCTTGTTCAGTTCCCGATAGTCAATGCACATTCGAAAAGTGCCATCCTTCTTCTTCACGAATAAGACGGGAGCTCCCCAAGGTGAGAAGCTTGGTCTTATGAAACCTTTGTCCAACAACTCTTGCAGTTGTTCGGACAGTTCCTGCATTTCCGAAGGAGCTAGGCGATATGGCGATCGCGCTACAGGTGCTGCTCCTGGAACAAGGTCGATACGAAACTCGACTTGTCGGGGTGGCGGCAATCCCGGCAAATCTTCTGGGAATACATCTGGAAAGTCTCTGGCTATCGGAATGTCTTCTAGCTTTCGCTCGTCAGCCTTCTTGTCTACCACGTGCGCCAAGAATGCGACGAGACCTTTCCTTAGGCACTTCCTGGCTTTCATGCTGGTAATAATTCTCAGTGGCGTTCCACGCCTTTCCCCTTGGATCGATAGGGTTTCACCGCTCGCGAGGGGAACTTGAATTACTTTGTCGTTGCACACGACGATGGCGCGGTGTGCGGATAGCCAATCCATGCCAACGACTATGTCAAAGCTACCCAGTACGACTGGTAATAGCTCAATGTCAAACTCATGACCACAGAGATCCAATTTACAACCCTTTGCTACTTCTCGAGTTTCTATAGTCTTACCGTTAGCTAGTTCAATGGAATATGGTGTGTCTAGCTTACTAGTCTTTAAGCCAAGTAATCTTTTAAATTCGACAGATACGAAGCTAAAATCAGCGCCAGTATCAAATAATACTGAAGCATAATGACCATTTAGAGGGAACGTACCAGTGACCACATTAGGGTCTTGTCGTGCGTCACCGGCACCAATCACGAACGCTCGCCCACGGGCTTGGTTGTTAAGTTTGGGGCAGTCCCTCTTCCAATGATCGAGCGATCCACATGAGAAACAGGGCCTCGCTCCACTGTTCTTTGGCGCTCCTGATCTGCAGTCTTCAGTCTTGTGCCCCGAACGACGGCACTTACCGCAGATTACTTCGTTCTTGCCCTGATAACCTTGCTTCCCATTATTTCCACGTCCAGTGGCTACATACCCTTTTCCCTTCTTCCCTGAACCTGATGATCCATCCTTCTTCCTTTCATCGCGCTTACGCTTCCCAAACCTTGGCCTATTTCCCTGTTCACTTGACCCAACGGCTGAACTTGTACCCAGATTCTTACCCTCAACACTGCTGGACTCAGTAAGCTTCAACCCTGACACTTTCCGGATTAGAGTGCCCATTCGAATGGCGTCTTCAGTGAGGCTCAAAGCGAGGTCGATAGCTTCGCGCATGGTTGTAGGCTTGGAAGAAGTGACCATGCCGCGTATCTGTGGTGCCAGTCCGAAGAGGTATCTTTCCACCTTTTTGCCTTCCGGGGTGACCAGGCGAGGCACTAACCGGGAGAGGTCATGGAATCTGGACGTGTAACCAGCTACGTCCGGTCCAACCATGGTGAGGTTCCAGAACTCAGTCTCTAGCTTCTGCACTTCACTCGCCGGACAGTACTCGGCGATCATTAGTTCTTTCAACTCCAACCATGATAAGGAGTAAGCAGCATCATCTCCCAGTGTCTGCACTTGGTTGTTCCACCAGGTCAGAACTTGATCCAGAAACAGGTTGGTGGCATACATGACAGCCTGTCGTGGGGTACAGCTGCTAATACGAATCACAGCTTCGGTTTTCTCGAACCATTTGACTAGTCCGACAGAACCTTCAGTGCCGCTGAAATTCAGTGGTTTGCAGTCCAGGAAAGCTTTAAACGTGCAGCCACGTTCTCGTGAGGCCGTTTCTGCAATAATAAAGCAATGTTAAATATAAGGTAGGAGTTTCACGAAAACTCCTGTCGCATATACCCGACGTCTTCTTACCAGTAGGGGAGGTTTCGCGTCTGTCGCTCCCGGTTCGGTCTCGCGACCTTTCGGTGCGCGTGGCATTGTGTTCTGCGAGAGCCTGAGCGATACGTCCCGAAACTAGGGTTTCAAGCTCTTCAGGTGTCGTGGGTAGTCTTTCATTCCCACTGTTGCTTCTTGTGGCTGGTGCCATGTTTCTTCAATATCCAATATCAAAGGTTAATTTCCAACAATCATTCATACAATATCATCACATATATAGTATAAACAACCACACAACATATGAACACAATAATCGCCATAACAACAACACGCAATCACAACATAAACAGAATAAGTAATAATAATCGTAGATAATCACAACACATATTTTACCATAACAAAACTTTCATTAATTTCAATACCAAGTACAATGATTTGTTCATAATAACAAAAACCGAGGATACCTTCCTCTTACATTGCTCTATGAAATACACTAGAAATATAATGTCATATGCCGGCACAATCCCGCTCGGCTAGGCAAAAAATGCAGATGGGTGCTATAACCCATGCTGTGCTATCATACTACTACTACTACTGCTATGTCCGCGGGTGATCTCCCAAAACGTCCCTGATGCTACTGTGGCGGTGGCGGCGGCGGGTGCTGGTACTGGTACTGAGGTGCGCACATGCTGATAGTCATACTGATCGCCATAATGCGATCGTACAAGAATTGGCGATGCGCAAAGTGTGCGTCGCCCGTAAGGCCACAATGAGCATCCATGCTCAATAGCTCCTCAGCGTAATGTGCCAGTGCATCCCTGGCATCAATGATCCTGGCCCACATGAGCTGGGCCTGCTGCTCCATCTGACTCACGGTGCGCTGCACCGTGTCGGTGAGGGTCTGGAAATCTCTCTCCAGCGAGATCACCGTGGACCATGCGGGTCCTGTCAGTGGGGCCATCCCGTGGGGCTGCGACGGCCCGGGGATGTCAGTGTACGTCGGCTGGGACGGGCCAACGATATCGGGTATGGGTAGTGGGGTGAAGGGTGGGGCAAAGCCCGGTAATCCAGTGAAGCAGTAGGGTGGTACCTGGTATGGGTCTCCTGCACCTAGAGTATATGGTGCAAATGGGGGTGTCACAAATGGGGCTCCTGCATCCATAGTGAATGGTGCAGGTGGTGGGGTATGGAGCATCTCGGGTAGGGGTGGTAGTGTGGGAAAAGTGGTGATGGGTAGTGTCATGGTTAAGGGTGAGGGGACTATAAGCTCGGCGAGTGGGACCATGAGTGGCTGGGTGACAGTGACCCACTCTATAGTAGACATCACAGTGGTAGGGGTAGGAGGGCTAGCAGTGGCATGAGCTGCCAGTCCTGCTCGGTGTAACTCAGAGCTGCGGGCTGAGCTGCCCTCAAGGATGTGCCCAGTAGAAGCTGGCCCATCCTGTGGTATGGGCTCGGGCATAGTAGGTAAGGTGGCTGGGGTAGCGGTAGCATGCCCTGTCATCGGAGCAACGTGCTCCTCCTGGCCTGCTGGTGGGATAGGCACAGCAATGTGCTCCACCGATGCAGTTGACTCATCGTCAGAGTCATCGGAGATCCACCCGTTGTGTCCCCGGCAGACAGGCACAAGCCTCATGCCAGAGGGAACGGGGATAGGTGGGGTAGGTAAAGGCTCACGGTCGACTGGTGCGCGTCGGTCGTATGGAGACTCGACAGTCTCCGACTGTGTAGGGATAGGTCTCGAAGGACCTGCGCAACCTACAGGGAAGTCCCTGACGGCGCGGATAGGTAGTGCTGGCAGTGGTGCTGCCTGGAATGGCACTAGAGGCAAGTCGGCCTCGGCCATCGGTAGGTCGGCCACGGCGGCCATATCGTCTCCAGCGGGGGCCCACGCTGGGTCCTCGCTAGGGTCCGTCTCGTCGGAGCTATCTCCGTCGGCGCCCTCCACGGCGACATCAACGTCCATCTCATCATCCTCGGGATCGAGTATCACCACCTCGATCGGCTCCGCTGGCGGTGCTGGGATGATCTGGAGGCTACTGTCGTAGCTCGGTGCTACGCTCCCTGCGTTCGACATCCTGGCAAAAGAAACCGTACTAATATTTAAGTATTATTCGTTAGGTAGTTAAGGCACATATCTACGGTTCTCTTCCTAACCTTCTAACAAAAGTAATACGTATACTTACCATGGCTAGCTTGGTCGGAATCTCCATATACCCAAATGGTCGTTGGAAAAATTTACTTTATTGCGTTTCGCATATATTTGAAAGATTTTGAACCAAATCCGGTTATAGTTTAGATTTTTTTAAAAATGCTAATTCGCTATAACCTTGGCTCTGATACCACTTTCTGTCACACCACGTCTAAGGCGGAAACACGTGGCGCGACGGTTCAAAAGTATTAAGCCAAGATTAATGCAAAGCACAATATTAATTAGAAAACGGGCATTTATTCAATGCTAATAATCATGTCAAATTGTTAATACATAATCATAAATTGTTTTCGAAAATGATAAAGAGGCTTCTCCCTTTATCCCTAAATCCATGGAATAAAGAGATAAGACCCCGTCACGATATTCCCAACGCCCGATTCGGAGACATCCCCGACCCTGCTCGCCATGCTAACTTCCATCAATCAATTACCTGAAAGATATGTTTGAAAATCGTCAATATATAAATATTGGTGAGTTCACAGGTTTTAATTTAATAAGTCTTTATAAAGTGGGAATATCCTTGTTATGACTTTTATAGGAGTTGCAAAGTCCTACAATTTACTTGAGCCTATAACCAAACCAAGACAAATAATAATGCCCCCGCCCAAAGTCGTTACTCGGTATTCCTACGACTTTATTTCAGAATAAGTGCACCCCAGGCATACGCCGATGCATAATCGACGCTATCGATTAGGGGTGGGCCTTGTCAGGCACCAATAGTACTATCCAAATATCCCTTTGGTTTCTCATTCCTGAATAAATGATTATAGTGGGGAGGTCTCAACCCCGAGTGGCGATCTTTACTCAAGTATCCAACCCGTCATACAATCTCAACATATCTTTCCCCCGTAAAAACGTTAAATAGTTTAGAAATGGGGCCGTGAGACTCACCTGTAACTGTGCTTGGCTCAAAGAAAATAGTAAAGTTTGTGATCCCGTACCTACAAAGGTTCTAGGCGTATAAGTCACTTACACCTATGGTGTATGTGCCTTGGCAAGTTGTACACCCAACTTCCCGACCACGTCTTTATCCCAATTCCCGTTTAATAGTTTCGTATCCTAGGTTCAATGGCGATGGATTACCCTTTCCTTACAAGTCATATATTATTCTTATAATTATTCTTTATGACTTGTACAACATTATACTTGACACGACTCCACCCAACGTATAATTATTTTCCCATTCAAATAATTATACTTAGGATCTTTTCGCTCAATATAAAGTGTTTTTCTTATTAACCGACCCGACTTACTTTGCCACATATTTATTTTCCCATTTAAATAAATATGCTAAGTCTTTGTCGTTTGGTAACATAATCTTAACGCCCGACTAGACTTACCACACCGTACATTTATTTTCCCATTTAAATAAATGTACTAGGATCTTGTCGGTATTCACGCGTTCGTAGATATATCTCATCTACTCGTCTCGGTTTTCCTTCTCGCACATCTATTTTCCCATTTAAATAGATGTACTAGAATTCCGTCGGAAACGAGTATATGTACATATACCATCGCGTGGATACTACTTGTTAAGTTCATGTGTCGTTTAGCGTTTTTAGTTTGTTATGTTCCTCTTTTCCCACGAATATTGTTACTACACTTAGGAAAGTGTTACGCACGTTTCACCCTTGTTATATATATTTTATTTCCGTAAAATATATATGTATATTTTTATCTCGACGTAATAAGTCCGTTCACGTTGGTTCGTGTAACTAAGTTTGTTAGTTAGCGTTTTTCATATTTACTTCCGTTGCGTGTTCTTATGGAAGTATTGTTCCAACTTCCGATTCCGAACGTTTATCTTTCGGAAAAATATATTATATACGTTTTAGTCCGACTCGTCCAACTTGTTACCAAAAACGTCTCCGATACTTTTATATTCCCATTTATATAAAAGTACCTTATTTTTGTACAAGTCTTCCCAAGTATTTATTTTATAAAATCTTACTTTATAAAATACTTGCGTTACTCCATTTATTTTTATAAAACGTCCATTTTATAAAAATATACTTTTTACTAAAAATGCCCAAGTAGGCTATTATTATTTACCAATTCAACCTCGTAAATCGTTACTTACACTTTTTGACACTAATATTTCTATTATTGTGTTTTTGGCCCAATAACTTCTAAAATATTTATTTTAGTCCATTGGTTTCCAAGTTTGTCATATTTAATCCTTTTAATTTACACTTGTAGCCTTTTCCACTAAATCATTCATGGTTATTATTTTCTTCCACTTTAGTGGACTTTGAAGAATCATTTTCACCATGTTTAGTTGTTTTTACTCCCTTTTTACTTTTAAAGTTCTTCTAATCCATTCTAGATGCCAATAACATGTTTATTTCATATCTTTACCCAAAACATCCCATTTTTACTCATCCAAGTGAGTGGACTTTGAAGAATCAACTTTTCCATCTATGGCTTTCTAACCCATTTTATTATTTTTATGACATTATTATATCATCCTATGATGATTAAAACCATATTTTATTATATTCAAGTCTTTTTCCCAAAACATGTTCCACTCATCTTCTAACCCAAGTGTATGTTATTATTATTACATTTTCTCACAATATTACTTTTATTAATGTTAATCCAAGATTTCTTCATGTTATTATTCCTTTATTTTTATTCTTGTAAGATTCATCCTCTTTATGTTTCAAAACCATACTTTACCCATCAATGTACAACTTGCTCATAAACACTTAATATGAACATTAACAAACAAAACAAGATTAAAACTTACTACTAGCTCAAGGCTAGGGGAGACAAGAACCTTGGATTGGATGGGGTTTTAGTGTGTTCTTCCAATGGGTTAAGCTCCAAGCTCTTGAAACACACAATGGGGTTTTGAAGGATAATGATCTAGAGGTAGTTTGGAGTAGTAAAAATTGCAAGAAAAATGTTGATGTGGGGGTGTAATGCCACGGCCACAAGGAAGAAGAAGAAGAAGTTTTTGTGTTTTGCTTCAAGTGTGTGTGTATGTATCTATATAATCTCTTTCAAATCTTACCAAGATCATATGATATCTTTTGTTGGATTATGGAAGATTTTATTAAGATTATGAAAAATCAAGAGGGATATGGAGAGGGTGTATGGGCCGAGTTTTAAGAGAGAGAGGGAAGAAATGATTTGGTTAATCCCATTGCCCAATCTCATTGCATGCAACCTCATGATTAACAATAATATGGAAAAGATTTTAGAAAACTTAAGTGAACTCCCACTCTAAGTGGCCCAAGGCCGGCCCCCCTATGGGTGTTTGGTGGGGTCCACCTTGCTAATTATTATTCACAATATGTTTAAGTTAGCTCCTTCCGGGTACCGCCCGGGTATTTCTTAAATTTTCGTCGCGTTTTCTCTCAATATTAAAATACCGTTAATATTTATAAAATTATGTCCAGTTAAATTACTGGTAATTTATTTCGGTTTTTATCGGGTGAATTTACGTGTTACGCGCGTATCGGGTGCGGTACGCGCACTTTATTCGTTACCGGGAGATTTGTGCAATAAGCTTTCTCGTATGGCTTTGGGTTTCCAAAACTCATAATATTTTGTGAAAATATTATCTATTTTATATTCCGGGTGTCCGGTGTTCGTTTCGCTTATTTCAGTTTTACCGGGTAATCGCCAGTGTCCATACCGGATAGTTTTGTCTGCGCACGATCCTATCATGCTTTGCTATTAAACTCATGCATTCCTATGCATTATTTGGGAATTCCTATCTTTCTAAGGCCTCAATTAAATATTCAGCACCTAATTACGGTTAATTACGTTAATCGCGTTTAATTAATTAGTACGGAATTACCTTAATTTTGCCGGTTGTTACAGTATCGATGACTTGTTAGACCAACTACAAGGGTCGAGTTTCTATTCTAAAATTGAATTGAGGTCTACATACCATCAACTGAGAGTCCGAGAGGAGGATGTGGGAAAGACAGCCTTTTGAACTCGTTATGGACATTATGAGTTTTTGGTGATGCCATTTGTGCTAACCAATGCACCGGCTGTGTTCATGGATCGTATGAACCGCGTGTGTAAGCCTTATTTGGACAAATTCGTCATAGTGTTCATAGATGACATATTGATTTATTCCAAGAGCAGGGAAGAGCACGAGCAACAACTGTTGCTGACCTTGGAACTCTTGAGAAATGAGCAGTTGTATGAGAAATTCTCTAAATGTGACTTCTGGATTCGAGAAGTCCAATTTCTAGGACACGTGATTAACGAGGCAGGAATACATGTCGATCCCGCCAAGATTGATGCTATTAAAAGGTGGGAGGCTCCCAAGACTTCTACAGAGGTGCTCCAGTTTCTTGGTCTTGCGGGATAATATCGCAGATTCATTGAGGGATTCTCTAAGATCACTCAACCCTCACTGCTTTAACACAGAAGGGGATTACTTACAAGTGGGGAGATGCCCAAGAATCTGCTTTTCAATTATTGAAGACGAAGCTTTGTAGTGCACCTATCCTATCACTACCTGACGGTACAGAGGACATTGTAGTGTATTGTGATGCGTCTATCCAAGGGTTAGGGGGTGTGCTGATGCAGCGTGAAAAGGTGATCGTGTATGCTTTACGTCAATTGAAGGTTCATGAGAAGAATTACACCACTCATGACTTGGAACTAGGAGCAGTGGTTTTTGCTGTAAAGATCTGGAGGCACTATCTCTATGGGATGAAGTGTACGATCTTCACTGATCACAAGAGCCTCCAACACATATTCGATCAGAAGGAGTTGAACATGCGACATCGTCGATGGGTCGACCTTCTGAATGATTATGACTGTGCCATCAAATATCATCCAGGGAAAGCTAATGTGGTAGCAGATGCCCTTACTCGTAAGGAAACGAAACCCAAACGGGTGCGAGCTTTACAACTTACCATACATTCTTATCTTCCTGATAAGATACATGAAGCCCAGGGTGAAGCTTTGAAAGAAGAAAACATCGGGTTTGAATCATTATATGGTGCTGATAAGCATCTGGAACTAAAGCAGAGGGCCTTCAATACTTTATGAATCAAGTCTGGATTCCACGTTTTAGGGATCTCAGACAACTGGTGCTCGTTGAAGCTCACACCTCTCGATATTCGGTACATCCTGGTTCGGACAAGATGTACCAAGATCTCAAAACTCTTTAGTAAGTGCTTGACTTATGCAAAGGTTAAGATCGAATATCAGAAACCTTCAGGCTTACTCCAGTAACCAGAAATCCCTATGTGGAAATGGGACGGAATTTCTATGGACTTCATCACAAAGCTCCCTAGAACGCCAACTGGCCATAACATGATTTGGGTTATTGTAGATCGTTTAACCAAATCGGCACATTTTCTGGCAATAAAGGAAACCGATTCGCTAGAGAAACTGGCTAAACTCTATATCAAGGAGGTAGTCTCTAGGCATGGGGTGCCTACTTCTATCATCTCTGATTGCGATGCGCGATTCACTTCTCATTTTTGGACTACTCACCGAAACGCTTTGGGGACTCGCTTAGATATGAGCACAGCCTATCGCCCACAGACGGATGGACAAAGTGAATATACCATTCAAACATTGGAAGATCTGCTACGAGCGTGCATGGTGGATTTTGGAAACAGTTGGGAGAAGCACTTGCCTTTGATTGAATTCTCGTATAACAATAGTTACCATACTTCAATTCAGTGTGCGCCTTTTGAGGCACTTCATGGAGGCAAGTGTAGGTCTCCCATCTGCTGAACTGAAGGTGGGGATAGCCAACTGACAGGTCCCGAACTTGTGCACGATACTTCTGGGAAGATGTTGCAAATCAGAAACTGGATGGCTGTTGCTCGTGATCGACAGAAAAGCTACACTGATATGCGTAGGAAACCTTTGGAGTTCCATATTGGGGACAAGGTACTATTGAAGGTGTCACCATGGAAGGGTGTGATACACTTTGGAAAACGGGGGAAGCTGAACCCGCGATACGTCAGACCATTCGAGATTGTCGAAAGGATTGGTCCAGTAACTTACAGGTTAAACCTGCCTAATGAACTTAATGGGGTACACGATGTATTCCACGTATTGAATATAAGGAAATGCTTATCGGATACAACACTGGTGGTGCCACTGGAGGAGATCTAGGTGGACGATCAGCTACGGTTCGTGGAAGAACCGATGTAGATTCTTGAGCGGGGCGTCAAGAAACTCAAACAGAGCAACATACTGATTGTTAAGATGTGATAGAATTCCCATCTAGGGCCGTAATACACGTGGGAACGCAGGGATCAAATGCGGCTTATATACCCACACCTCTTTTCTAAACATGAACCTGAACATAGATCGAACACTAAACATAAAGCAGCTCTTTCAAAGTGAATTTCGGGGCGAAATTCCTTTCAACTTGGGGATGATGTGACATCCGGGAACCAAGCACACACTTTTCTAGCTGGCTTTATTGTTTACTTGCTGAATTTCAGGACGAAATTCTTTTCAACTTGGGGATGATGTGACACCCCGCATTTTCAGGTTCCTACTTTAACTGAACTCTAGTTTACTTGCATGTGCATACATGACTAAACACTTGACTAGGGTTAGTTAGGAAGGTCTTCCTATATGTTATAGGGTAATAACATATGTTATGTGATAATAACATATGTTACATTATAATAAGTAAAGTTATCATCACAATGCACACACGAGTCCTGTATCCTGAACGTCGGTGAATTGTCTGGCATACATGATAATGTGTACAATTGAATTATGATGAACGTGAAGTAACATGTTTATGTGGATTACATGTTTATGTGAATTATGTGCACTCTATGATTAATATGTTATAAGATGATAAAAACAATGGTTTTTATGCAAGTTAGGGTGGTTAATATTATCGGGTCTGGTATTGGGCTAAAACATGATTAACGGGTCCGGTTAGTAGACTAAAAGGTCCTAATACCCAATTACTTGGGCAACAAGCCAAGCTCCCTTATAATTATAGATAAAAAAAACCCTAACCCTAACACGCTCTTTGCGCCGTGGACTCCCCCTCACCCCCTCTCTCCCAAATTTTCAACAAACATCAATCTTCTTCACCTATTCAAGCTAGTTTGGGTGTAATCTTTAGGCTTTCAGGACTCTTGCATTGAAAGATATAATCTTTATGTGTTTTATGATAATTATTAGTGCTTGAAAAGTTTTAAAAAAATCATAGACATATATATATAAATCACATACATGTGTTATGTGAGTTCTTGAATGTTTATTATGATTAATGATAATAATTATTGTTGGTAATCATAATTAGCGTTTTTTATGATAATATATGAGTTTGATTATGATAATATGGGTTATGCATGTGTTATAGATTTTTATGCATGATTAGGGTTTATGAATAACTTGGTGTGCAAGTTTCAGTTTTTTGACAGATTCGTTAGGGTGTTTTTTTGGGTCTGTATCGTGATGTTAAAGTGATTTTTTTGATGATTTCTTTGCATGATTGTATTGTACATGGTCTTAGCTTTTAATAATGGGCAAAATCATCTGATTTTGACATCGTTTGAGTGGTTTTTGGAATTTTAATTGATTAAAGGTCATATCAGATTTTCGGAGTTGTAATCTGGGTCAACTATAAATGATCATAACATGATATTTACAAAGAGTTAGGTTATGAAATTTGGACAGTAGGTCAACATTGGAATAGCTTGACTTTTCCAACTGGATTCACCCCGTTTAGGTGAATACACAGCTGTGTTGTACGAATTTTCATAATTTTTGTTTTCAGAGTTATAAACTGGGTCAACTTTAAACGATCATAACATTAGTTTTACAAAGAGTTAGGTTATGAAATTTGGACAGTAGGTCAACATTGGAATAGCTTGACTTTTCCAACTGGATTCACCCCATTTAGGTGAATACACAGCTGTGTTGTACGAATTTTCATAACTTGGGAATTTTTCTACTAAACTGACCTGCTGTGGAAACATTCTGGACATAGCTGTGTTGTACGAATTTTCATAATTTTTGTTTTTGGTTTTGAGACAAAAAAAATATGGGTTATCAAGTGAACCCCAAAGAATATGAAGTAAAAATTTGGGGGTTTAACTCGTTTGTTGAGTATTTTAAATAAATCGTTTTTCACTTAGCGACATTTGTAATAGGGGGTCGGTAGCACATTTGGATTGGTGGAATTTGGATTATTTGCTTGCAACCTAAGGTGAGTGTCGCTACTTTTTCTCAAAAGCATACGTCTCGGGGAGACAACTTACTTAACTTTTTCTAGTCCGGTTCGGGACTACTCAGGCAATGACTCCTTGTGTGGGTCCGATAATGACTCTTTGGGAGGGTCCGACATGATTCCTTGTGTGGATCATGCTTTAATCAGTTAAAAACTTAAACGATCCTTTGTTAACTAAAGACACTCTATCACTGAAAGTCCTTACATATTATTGGGTTAATCGCTGGAGGCGAACGGGGTATTAGTTGATAGCGCTATTAGGTTGTGCAGCAACCTCATGCTTGCGGTGCTGGGAGCACAGGCATAAACTTCTGACCACATCTTTTCTACTAGTGTTGATAGACACTAGTACTAAGGCATTTTAACGGATGTTAACACATTACTGAAGGTTCCCAATAATCACATGTTTAATTACAATGAGTGGGCTAGCTACCCCTGACACGCTTAAACTGATGACACTTGAACATTTGGGTTTTTGACTACTTTACACTCGTTATTTAAACTGTAGCTCACCAACATTGTTTGTTGACCCACGATATACATGCTTATGCAGGTAGTTAGCTTTCGGTGTCACGATTAGGAAGTACAGCACGTTTCACTGCATTTGGGGTCTTGGGCATACACCTAAATTTCGTATCATGCTTTTACGTTTTCTTTCATATGGTTTTAACTTGGGCGCGTTGTTTTGCACATGGTTTTTAATAGGTTTAAATTTGGTTTACGCTTCCGCAGCTTAACTAAACTTTATTTCTGAAAATAAACTAAATGGTTTGGGCAATTAGAGTTCGTTCATATGACTTATGGCTATGGGATCCTGGTATGTCATGCTCCTCGCGGTATAAACCCCGCAGTGGAAATTTGAGGGTGCGACACCGACATTCCACGTGTTAGCCAAATACAAGATATCATGCAACATATGCAATTAAACACTTAGCATGCGCAAAAGTTCACTAAGTCTAGCATAACGCTCAAGTAATGCATAAAAGAATCCGAACACGTGTTACCAAGTCATTCGACATGTCACGGGGTTCCTATCATGTTCTTAGGTGTCAAATAATGTTCCGGGAAGTCGAAATACACATACAACAGCAAAACATGCGATTAGGAATCAAACATACAATTAGGAAAGTCAACTAGCAATTAGGAAAGTCAAACAGGCAATTAGGGTGTAATCACATGCACTACACACGAGTAGGCTCCTACTCTCCTATAGAGGCATGCGAGTAGGCTACTCGCCCCTTCTATCAGGCGAGTAGACCACCTACTCGCCCCCTGCAGTCACATGTCGCCTTTTTGCGCGCTTAACCCTCCAAATCAGATTCGAAACATGTGTAAACACTCAATATCAAACCCAAATCATTTATCAACCTTTTCCAAGCAAAAACCCCCAATTTATTATCGTTCTAACAGCCCCGAATGCAATCGTTTCCCAAAATAGCATATTTAGCATGTAAACATTACATCAACATGCAAAACTTACCCTAAACGGCAAATATACAAATTTCATCACATAACAATGTTGTCCAATATTATCCTATCATCACCCTAGAGCAAACCCTAAACTTATGCAATCATCATAAGACATCGAAACTCCTTAAATCTTCCTAAATCATTCAGATGGTTCAAAACACATATTATCATCAAAACATAATCATAAACCCCCAAATTCATAGATAAACATCATTACAACTCATCTAGGTCAGAAACATATCAAACATACAAGAATCATCAAGTTTTATTAATAGAAATCCTATCTTTGCATGATTACATCACATAGAACAAGTATGAAGGTTTGGGTTTGTTTAGAAGCTGATTTTAATAAGTTTTTAAAGACACAAATGTTGAGAAATCAGGTCTGGACGTTTAGGGAGTAAAACAATAACATTACAAGGGTTTGGGATTAAGAACACACCTTAGTTTTGCAAGATAATGAAGTGTAAAGCTTGGAAAGGTGGATTCCTAGGCAAAAACGTGTTCTAGAGGGTGTTTATGGGTTGAGGGAGGTTATGGGACGATTAGGGTTGCACAAATGATGTTTTACATGTCAAGTATGGTATTTATAGGCGTTTCTAGTCATCAGACACGTTAAAGGCGATTACGAGCTGCAACACGCGATTAGGACATCCTAATCGCCTGTTTTACATGCGACTACACCCTACTCGCATGTAATAACTAGTGAGTAGGCTATCTACCCTGCCCTACTCACCTGTTTTAACCCCTACACGCCTGCAGCATGCCGTCTTGGGTTTTTGGCAAGTTAAATACTCTTTTAACACATATAAGCACGTATTCACATACCGACAAGTGATATAATGATTGTAAACACATAATGCATGATAACTAACACGTTCACATCCGTTAACCAATTCCCGGGACTCGAGACTTGCTAGTGTGCGTTAAACCCGACGATTCTACAAATCACCAATCCTTCTTCACATTGTTATAGACCGACTCCCAATGATCCCGTGGATCACTGTAACGACTTCCGATGATTCCCGGAACCATCATAACGACTCAACTGGCCTAGTTAAGTATGTTTGAAAACGTTTTTTTTGCTAAGGTAGACTTATGTGTTTTATAAAATATTAACCTAAACATGTCAGGTGTCACATCATCCCCTTGTTGAAAGAATTTTCGCCCCGAAAATTTCCCGAAGCCAAAGATAATGAAACGATGAAAAAGAAAATTTTTCCCGGTCATCGCATCATCCCCCTGTTTAAAGGAATCTCATCTTGAGATTCACTCAGCTTCAACAGTAACGAGTGCCAACCTAAGCATATGCCCAAGTAACGCTTTCCCGAAATGCAAACGTGATGAGAATCACGAACGAAAAATGATAACGACAGGTACTCCATGCCGGGGAATCGCCTCCCCAAGGTGAATACAAAATAAAAGACTCCTGCTGATCGAAGGCCTACTGGAGACTACTGTGATCGGTATAAATGACACACCGATACCGTCCAAGTAGCATCTCCAAAGGACCCATATCAAACCCATGAATACAAAGTGATAACCAAGTACAAGACCGAAAACACATGATGAATGCAAAATGCCTAATGATGCAAATAAGGATAAAACCAAAGTACAACGAATGCTAAGAAAAGAAACTCACCAGTAATAGTATCAGGATCCTCCAGATTCTCCCTCGCACCGATGACATAAGCACGACTAGTTCGACCGCCACCCTCGCCTTGTTTCACCTTAGGATAGTCCCGCTTGAAGTGCCTAGTATCCCCATAGTGATAACATCCCTGCTTCCCCTAAGGAGCTGTAGTAGGGGTAACAGCAGTAGTAGCCTGAGCCGGCTGCAGCTGAAGAATAGTCCTACAGTCCTTAGCATGATGACCAAAACGCTGACACCTACGACAGCGAAACCTCTCACAATCACCCATATGATGAAACCCACACTCAGCACACTTCCGGAGCTTCCCAGAATACCCCCCAGACCTTTGCTCAGATGACACTCCCACAACATCCCGTTTCTTCACCTGCTGCTGGGACAACCCAGCGTTCTTCCCAGCACTCTCCGACTTCCTCTTGTTATCCGTAGGGGCTTTCACAGCGGCACCCCTTGGAGGTAAAACACCCCCAGCAACCTTCATGTTGGTCAGCTTGTGAGCTGCCCGAATAGTAGCAAACATAGTAGTGTGATGTGCGGTAGCAATATGCCCAGAAATCTCCGGCACTAACCCAACAATGTAGTGCTCAATCCTCCGGTACTCAGGTGTAGCCAAATCGGGGCACATCACGGCCAACTCATTATGTCTTGTAGTAAACTCCTTGATCTTTGACCCAACCATCTTCAGATTCCAAAACTCGTGCTCCAACTTCTTAATCTTATCTCAAGGGCAATACTCCGCTCGCAACATCAGGATAAACTCGGACCACGGCATAGCATTGGCCTCACCCAGGCCAAGGTTAGCAGCGGTAGAGTTCCACCAGGTCAGGGCATGTCCCTCCAGAGTAGCAGAAGCATACTTAACGTGATCAGCGTCAGGACAATTGCACGTAGCGAACACCGACTCGATCTTCTCCAACCACCAGAGCAGTCCCACTGCCCCTTTAGTCCCATTGAAGTTATGTGGCTTACAGTCCATGAACTTCTTGTAGGTACACCCAGACTGCACCTGATTAGTATTTCCCAGGGTCTGCTGAGCAGCCTGGAAAGCAGCCAACGCAATTTTCAACTGTTGTGGCAACATGCTATCCAACTCCGCCTGTGTCATGGTGATGTTCCCACCACCTCGTCCACCACCTGTGCGACCCCCGCCGCCACCACGGCGTTCCCCCGTACGTCCACCGACCGGACATGTTCTGCCAAAGTAACAAAACAAGATACTCAGCACCACTACTAGATCAAACTACTAGTGACCAAGGAATTCAGAACGGGGTTCCAGCATAACCATCAGTCCGAACACGAAGCCCACCAAAATTTTCATGCATTTCGATTTATGATTTCGTGTGCACCCGAAATGATAAATCGCTCTACATGGTCCTCTAGGCGTGCTCATAGCTAGAACTTCAAGTCACCAAATACCCACATCCTTAAAGAAGATTTTATCGCACAACGACCCCGAAGTGAAAAATCACTTAGAGGTGTACTATAACAAGTACTAGAGCATGATAGTGTCAGTGTAGGCAAGTGTGTCCATTAGGGCATAGAGGGGAGATATCCAAATCCCAGACAAATCTCAAGAATGTGACGAAGCCACCCCATTGTACACTAATGCCAAGTATAAGTGATAAGCCTCTTCATCTTCAAACCCGAAGAAGAATATAGAATAAAGGTAGAAATAACGAAAGATAGATAAATGTGATACTGTGTGATGAGTGTGAGCGAAAGATTTTAACTAAAAAAGGATTATATGATCATACAAGTCACAAAACCAGGTGCGGAAACCCTAGTTCTGAACAAAATGATAAAACTCTAATCAAAACACAATCAAGATCATTTTCAACATCTTTTCATAGATTAACTTTGTCAAATATTCAATTACAATCAATCACACGTTAATCTAATCAATTACAGACTTTCACCAAAATGACCTGAAACCTGACCTGAACACAGACACAACTGACAACTCTATTACATACTCAAAATCACAAAACCTATTTATAGATACTGCACGTTCGCCCCTTTGCACTGGTCGAATGTGGGTCTTTTCCACATTCGCCCATTATCAATGGTCGAATGTGTCTTCTTGTCAGTTCCAGTTCTACCTTCGTCCATAATCATTCTACCTTCGCCCACTTCTTTCTTCCTTCGCCCACTATTATTTACCTTCGCCCACTTTAACAAAAACATTAACATATGTTATTTATGTTTATCCAATCATTAGTCGCAAAATGCATCAACAAACTCCCCCTCGACTATTGATTGGATAGTTTTCTCTGTTGGTCCATTGTCTTGTTCATCAACTTGATTCTGAGCTGTTTCTTCTGCTCAGTAGTCATTGGAGGCTCAAATGTTCTCTTCACTGGTTTAGACACATTCGCTATCTTCACTGTCTTACCAAGCTTACCCTCCAAATTGCTTCCTGCATTGATGTCATAGGCAAAACAAACTCCAACCACTTGAGTATATTTTCTTGCTTGAGCAAAGTCTTTTGGTTCATAGTAGATCGGATTGTAGAAAAGCATGATGATATCTTCAAACGTGCAATTAATCAACCATATAGGATCAAATACATGAACATGCTTGTATTTATCCTTTCCATCTCTCAACACGATCACCGCTTCAGCCTTTCTCCAATCATAATACCAGAAGATAAAATCAGCACTGAAATGCTGTGGCATAGGCATCAAAGGTATCTTTCTCATCACTTCAGGTGCTTTGTAGATCAATGTAACTCGTTTCATATTGGTTTGAGGATCAATATCCCTATGAACTTTTCTTCGGGGATATTGAGGCTTGAACCTATTCCATCTTGTTCAACTTTCACAAACCAACTTATCTGCGCACCAACCAACATGCGAACCATTCACTTCTGCACCTGACATTGGGAATCTACATAAGTCTCTAACCGCCCAGTACGGTAGAGTAAGCAAATCACAGAATCTATTCAAGTACAAGATTCCTGCTTCCCATTTCGCAGCTATGCACTTCAGCCTGCCTAAGTATGTCCACCCAAGAGCTCTGCCTTTGAACTTGGCATTGTGGAATCTATAAAAGTTACCTTGAGCTTCAGGCTTTGGTCGGTTCTCATCCATTTCCCTCAATTTCCTCAAATAACTCTTCAAATCATCAGACTGATTTGAAGGTCCTTGATTATCAGCGCCAAATACCTTTTCCACAAACTCTTCACTCCTTTTCTGAGCTTTCTGCTTTGCTGACTTATTTGGTACTTCAGTGAACTCAGGAAATACTTCATTTTCATCCGATTGTCTGAAGTACTGAGGGAACTCTTCATGAGTTATATCTTCCATCTCCACTTCATTGTTCTCAGGAGTCTGCATATCATCTGAATGACTTCCAATATCCTTTTCAGGAATATCTGGAATCGACTCGTCCATCATAAACTCCTCAAACGTTTTCCCTACCCTCTGTGCAAGACCATCTAGTATTTCCTTTGCCACAGATGCAGGTAATTCCCCTTCTTCAAGATCAGGATCTTCATATTCCAATTCATATCTTAAGTCATCAGTTTGGAATATCTCAGCGAAGCATCCTGTGAACTCAATGGTCCACTCTCTCTTTTCCAACATTTCTTTATACAACTGTTTAGCATCATCAGATAGAGATCTCACCTTCTCATTCCAGAAAATACTTTCATCTGAATCAACGTTCTCACCTTTCTTCTTAGAACTTGATTCTCCAGTATCTTTCTTCTTTGGTGTTCTCTTCTCATAAGTAAATCTGGAAGTATCATCTCCTCCATCATGATCACTACCACTGCTAAACTCATCACCTTTCTGTCTCCCAGCACCTTCTGCATCATCATCATCATCATTATTGTCATCATCATCATCACTTTTCTCCGATTCATCATCATCCTCATCATCATCTTGTTCTTTCTCAGATTCAGTATCATCATAATCAACTTTCTCTTCTTCTTCTTCTTCCTCTTCTTCACCCTCCTTCAACTTGGGTGCAGTGTTATACAAGTCATCAATCAAATCACTAAGGCGTTTGTTTTCAGCCCTTAGCTCTTTGTTGTCTGCCTTGATCAGCTTAATCTTGCTCTTGTTTCGTGCACACTTTCTTTCAAGCTTTTTGTTCTTTGCTTCCAACATCTTAATCTTATCATTTATCTCATCCTGATTAGATTTCGAAGCAACCACGATCTGAAGCATTTTCTCCTCATTTTGCTTAAACTTAGCAATCTCAGCCTGTTGAGCAACTAACATCTTCATCATATCTTCCATTTTCTTATTCACTTGCTTCATGACATCGTCATCCACAGTTACTTTCTTCGACTTTGATTTAGATGGCTCAACTTCAGCTACTTTCTCCTTCTGAGGCTTTCTGAACATATCGAGCACTTTATCCAAATCGACATTGAATTGATCGATTGGTAAAGTCTCTGCCTCTTTTGTTTTCTTCTGCTTTTTAGAAACAGGTGAAGACAGCTTAGATGATGTACCTGCATCAGGTACTCTTTTACCCTTCAATAACTGAGCTAACTCTTTCTCCCTCAGCTCTTTTGTACTCGACTTCTTGGCCATGGTCTTTTGCTTCTTTGTCTTGGGCAAATTAACCACTACTGTCTCTCCAATATGTAAATCATCCATATTAATACCTGTACCGTCATCATTCAACGACTTTGTCCTTCTCTCAGCTTCTTCTATCGACTTGTTCAAGGATTCAGACTCACCAACCATAGTGGCCTTACGTTTGGTGGTCCTCACATTTTCAGTATCAGAATCCCACTGTTCCTCTACTTCAGTCTCTTCTGAGTCTACCGACTCTTCGTCCACCAAACCTGATCCTTTCTTCGCTGTCGATTTCTGTCTAACCGCTTGTTGCTTAGAGCTTCCCTGATCCACAGTCTTTCCCTTGCCCTTCCCTTTGGCTCCAGGATTGACTACTTGCCGTTTCCTCTTAGTGTTTGCATCGGCGTACACTAAAGGATCATCGTTGTCCGAGTCACTGTTATCATGTCTAGCTTTGTTCTGTCCAGGATCAGTGTAATCCTGACGAATCAAAGCCCCAAATAATCTCCTGTTAGGTGGCTTCTCACTATCAGGCACACCTTTGTAACCCTTCATTCTCATCAATGTTCTAATGTTCATATGATCTTGACCTAGGATCATAGTCGGAAGCTTTTTCAACATAGGATACTTATAGTCAAAGATCATCATCAGAAATCTCGGATATAACATGAACTTCTTGTTCTTCATTCCTTTCAGCATCTCCAGCATATGATCAAGAATCATCCCAGATACGTTAAATGGTTTGTTGAGTGTCAACGCAACCATTAACGAACTTAAACTCCTTCTCATGACATCATATCCACCGCTCACACACCCAAATACGTGGATAAGAACATGTGCAAAATACTTAAACTGCACTCCCAGCTTCCCCTTATACATAGATCCGTCAGTAATTGGACCTTTGTATTTCATCCGTAAGAAACACGCTTTCTGCTCTGTCCATAACAACTCCCTGGGATCTTCACTATCTTCAAACTTTATCTGTAACGCTTCCCGAATATCAGCTTCAGTCAAGAACATCTCCATATCCTGAATCTTGCTCTTGATGATCGTTTGATTCTCCCAGAAGTCATACTTCGCATTTCAGTAGAAATCTTCAATAATGTCTCTGTATATGATCGTCGGTGTGGCTAATGCATGAACTATTCTGCTCCTCTTCAGAAACTCTATGATCCCGGTGAACTCCGTATTCTTCTCTACATCACCGAGATATGCGCAACAGTTATGCGACCTTTCAAACGGCCAACTGCTTGGAACCGAAGTTTCTGCCTCTGGCACCGGATCTGTAACAATAATCTCTGTTGGAACTTCAACATTAACTGCTGGTGCTTCAACGTTCTCGGATTGATCAGCCATCTGCACATTAAAATCAAACAAACACGTCAAAAATACAAAAACGACAAAAATTACAAAAATTCTGGTCAAAAACATTCTGCACATTCGCCCGTTTTAGAATGGTCGAATGTGAGATTCTATGGTCGAATGTGAAAATTGTGGTCGAATGTGAACAAGATCTTGAGTAAAAATCACAATCGTCCAGATAATTGTACATTCGCCCAAACCAATTCCACCTTCGCCCGGTTTTTGAACCGAAGGTGAAATAGATTTTGCCCAAAATTTAAAAATTTTGCCAATTCAGTTTTTAACATGTAATTTTGATCCTAATATGACCTAACATGACCGATTAACACTTGTTCAAAACCAATTGTCAAAATTATTCAGTTTTCATGAGTTTTAAAGTAGAATTAGGTTTTAACTGGTTCAATCGATCAAACGAACATCTAATCATTGTTATAAACCTAATTCCTTTTATATTCTCCCCCTAAAACTTATGAAAAGTGAACGGAAATCAAAAACCAGCATTTAACAAACATCCTAGACCCCTAAAATTAAAACCCTAAGGGCTGTCCATAAAACGATCGATTCTGATCTGAATCATGGTCCATTACCTGCAAATTTAGTCTCAAATTAATCAGTAAAGGTCAGGGATTAAATCAGTGAATCAAAAGAAACACGAGCAATAAGGTCTGGTTATGGATGAAATTTTGAAAATTTTTCAGAATGAAGAACTCGAAGGTGAACTGGTTATGTATAGAAGTCACCTTCGCCCGTTGGTGGTGGTCGAATGTGGGTGAAGTCCACATTCGCCCCAAATAAATGGCACGAATGTAAAACAAGTCCACCTTTGCCCCAAATTAAAGACCCGAAGGTGAAAAATGTACCCGAAAGTGGAATTGACACCCGGAAGTGAAATATCCCACATTCGTCCAAAACCATTATGGTCGAAGGTGATGATTTCTCCACATTCGACCCAATTAAGGGGCGAATGTGAAATGGAAAAATCTGAAAATTTCACCAAATCACGAATTCGAATCCCGTTCAACATTTTTCAATCCGTTAAACTTCCAAAACTCAAATTTTCACTTTTTGAATGATACAAAGCCCAGATGGTGTTATCAAATCTCAGAAATTGACCATCGAACATCCCCGGTTATCTAAAATAAAGCAGAAATGCAAATATTTTTGGTTTTTCCGAAATTTTATCAAAACACACCTAAAATCTTTTTGGATTTTGTAACTTTTTGACAGTAAAAGTAAAAATGCAACAAAGTAAAATGCATCAAAGTAAATGAAAGCAGTAAACATTTTGTGATTTCCGGTATAGAGGATCATATCAGTTTTCTGAGAAATCTGATCACAGCGTTGATCTTTTCATTTAACATTATCATTAGAAACTGTATGTGACACGGCAATTGCTGATATTGTTGTCCACATAAGCTCACATGCAGACAGTTACGCAATGCTTTAAAATGATACGAATTAGATGTATTAGACTAACACATTATGGTTCCCACACACACGACATACTCCCGTATCAAGAAGTAAATGCACAAAGACTCATTGTAAAGCGTGATTATGCTTTCGTCGCCTGTAATTGTACAAGATATAATGCATAGAGGTATACAGGTCAGCAAATTAATGCAGCAAAGTAACATATGCATTATACCAGGTTGAGGACTGATATTAATCATGATTTGCATCAATGATCAATACGATGTAATAGATAATCTTTGATCATCATATAACATGGAAAGTTCCTCAATTCGGTAACTTTAGGATTTGGCATATAGCTCTTTTATAAAGACATCCTGTCTGATCTAGGTCCGTAATGACTTACAGCAGAAGATCAGATAGGCTATCCCCAGACAACTAATAACATAACGACCCTAAACCTCCGAGTTTTGTACAAATACCCTATCAAACGAAATTACGGTACTAAGACCATATGTCCATGAGGTGTTCAGCCACAAACGCGTAGTTTGTTATGTTTGTATCACTAATGCACGCAATATGTAGTCTACGAAGCCTATCAGCACATCACACGTAATCAACATACGTCTCATTATACTATACAATTCGTTAGCCTGTGCCAGATCCCCACTGATGTACGATCATTTCCTCTTTTTATCCAGGAAATCATTTTGGTTTTTCTAATTTTTAGGTATTTTGAAAATTTTTCAATGTTTTTGGTTTTTCTGATAAAATGACTCCCCCTAAAATAAAGAACATATTTTTGGGTTTTTAATTTTCTGAAAAACAAAACAAAAATTTGAAAGAAACAATCCACTTGAAAGCATCAACTTCTTTGAGGATTAAACAATCCCCTCGAAAGCATCAACTTCTTTGAGGATTATGATAGTAAAGAGAAATTCCCAATTAGCAAAGAGAAATTCCCAATTAGAAAAAAAATTTAAAACTAAAACTAAAAATTAAAAAGCGATAAACCGAGGTGCCGATTAGTCCTGTTTTTCCTTTATATTGTTTACTTTTAAAAGATATTCAAAGCGGGATCTGTCAAAAGCTTTTGTAAACAAATCTGCACGTTGGTAGTCAGTATGGATTTTGACCATATCTATCAATTCCTTAGCGTAACAATCACGGATAAAATGATATTTAATCCGGATATGTTTCGCTTTAGAATGATTTTCAGTATTTTTAGTTAATGCAATTGCGGCTTCGTTGTCACAGTGTATAGGGGTTTTAAGAAACTGCAAACCGTAATCGACCATCTGTTGTTGGATCCAGAGCACTTGCGAACAGCAACTCGAGGCTGAAATGTACTCCGCTTCACATGTAGACAGTGCGACGGAAGTCTGTTTCTTGCATTGCCAGGTAATTAACCTGCTCCCTAAAAACTGGCAACCAGCTGTTGTTGATTTGCTATCTTTGTCACAGCCGCCCCAATCTGCATCACTAAAAGCAATAAAATCAAAATCATCATCATTAGGGTACCAAAGTCCTTTTGATGGACAACCCTTCAGATATCGAAGGATAAGCTTGACCGCCGTCAGATGACTTTGTTTCGGCTTCGATTGATAGCGAGCACAGAGACACGTTGCATACATAATATCTGGTCGAGACGCTGTCAAATACATCAGAGATCCGATGATTGCTCTGTATGTAAATGGATCTGTCAGCTCCCCCTTAGCGTCCACTCCAATCCCGTGATTGGGTTGAATCGGGGTATCCATCGGCTTAGAGTCCTCCATCTGGAATCGGCTCAAGATGTCGGATACATATTTCGTTTGGTGAATGAAGATCCCGTCGGGTCTTTGGTCCACCTGTAAGCCGAGGAAAAACTGCATCTCCCCCATAGCGCTCATTTCGAACTTTTCTTGCATAACAGTTTCGAATTCCCTGCATAAAAGTTCGTTAGTTGAACCAAATATAATATCATCAACGTAAATCTGTACTAGAAGCAAATCATCTCCCGTCTTCTTCGTGAAGAGGGTGCAATCGACGAGGCCGCGCTTGAATCCTTTGGAGATGAGGTATGTACTTAGCTCCTCGTACCACTGTCTTGGAGCCTGGTGCAAACCATATAAAGCTTTGTTCAGCACGTAGACCTTATCCCGGTGGATTGGGTCCTCAAAGCCTGGTGGCTGCCCGACATAAACCTCCTCCTTGACTTTCCCGTACAAAAATGCGCTCTTGACGTCCATTTGATAGACTTTGAATTTCTTGTATGAAGCAAACGCGAGGAACATCCGAATAGCTTCAATCCGTGCTACTGGTGCATAGATTTCATTGTAATCAATCCCTTCGATTTGATGGAAACCCTGCACGACCAATCTGGCTTTGTTGCGAACAATAACTCCACGATCATCCTTTTTGCACTTAAACACCCACTTAGTGCCTATTTTCTTCCTTCCCGGCGGCAAATCTGTGAGCGTCCATACTCCCAATTTCTGGAATTGCAATAACTCCTCCTGCATTGCCTCAACCCAGGCATCTTCATTCAAAGCGTCTTTGTATGTCCTTGGCTCTACCTGCGATACATAACATGCAAACGACCAATCATTTTGACTACCAGATTTTTGAATTTTGGCATATAATGCTAAAGCACCAAAACTCTCTGGCGAGTTAACACTTTTCAGCTGCCCTCTGGTCATAACACCACTTCCAGGATCACCGATAACTTGCTCTAGCGGGTGAATACGATGAATCCGAGATTCCGGATTAACAGGTACAATCACTCCCGTCTGAGCAGTCAAGTTTTCTACAGCATCCTGATCATGACCCTTGTTTGATGATGAAGCAACATCTGGATTTGGAGTTGGGTTCACAGGTTGCACTTCTAATTCTTCTGCATGTTCAAGAACTGCTTCTTCAAATTGTTCATCTTCAGATTCTGAAGTGTCTAATGAAGTTGAAGCCTCTTGAAACATCTCTTCCTCTTGTATAGGAGCACTGGTATCATTAGAAGCTGGTGGGGGTTTACGGTGATTGGACGCATCAACGGTGAAGTCGCCGCGTTTTCACACTCGTAAAGTAATCTGATAACAGCTTCTTCAACCAAGCTATCTAGGTTGAATGATTCAAAGAAATCTTTGTAATCAAACATCCAATCAGGGCCCGTGCCTTGCAAATTTTGAGTGTATCGTTGAACTTCCACGTTAGCCCAATCCTCCACTTGACGAGTTCGCTTGTTGAATACCCGTTTGAGCGGGGTTGCATATCCAACAAAATATCCCTCCTCAGCTTTAGGACTAAACTTCTCTCCTGGATTCAACATCGTGCATGGCGCCCCGAAAGGTTCTAGATACTCTAAGTTGGGCTTTCGTCGGTGTAACAGTTCATAAGATGTTTTTCCAAACTTCTTCACTGTTAGAACCCGATTTAATGTATAATTTGCTGCATAAATCGCCTCATTCCAGAACATTACTGGAAGATTTGAATCAGCGAGCATTGTTCTAGCCGCTTCAATTAGAGTCCTATTCTTTCGTTCAGCAACACCGTTCTGCTGTGGGGTATACGGAGCCGAATATTCATGATGTATCCCTTTGCTTTCACAAAGTTCATCCATCTTGGCGTTTTTGAACTCCGTCCCGTTATCACTCCTGATTCTTTTTATCTTCAAATTGTAGATATTCTCCAATCGAGTGAACAGAACTTGTAGATTATTAAAGGTGTCACTTTTGTTCTTCAAACACATCACCCATGAAAATCTCGAATAGTCATCAGTGACAACTAAACAATAAAGCTCTCCAAGATGACTTTTGCGCTTGACCGGTCCAAATAGGTCCATGTGCAATCGCTCAAGCGGCATCTCAACAGAGTTAACTTTCTTCACTTTATGGGACTGTTTGTGTTGCTTTCCTTTCATACAACTTACACACTCGTCGTTCAGATGGAAATGTTTCACGTTTACTCCATCGACAAGCCCATTTCTCACCAGTTGATTCATTTTTCTCAGATGAATGTGCCCCATTCTGCGGTGCCACATTATCGATTCTTTTTCGGTCGCCTTGGATAGAAAGCATGTTATTTGCCCCTGTGATGTCATCGCCTTAGACATGTCAAGAATATAGAGATTGTTGACGCGAGGTGCCATCAACATTACCCACTCCTTTGGGATTTTGAAGCCCGGTTTGAGAATATAGCAGGATTTGTCATCAAAATGCACAGAAAATTGTTTATCACATATTTGACTGACGCTCAACAGATTATAGTCTATCTGCTTGACATAAGAAATCCGCTCGAAAGTCACAATCCCATTACTCACGCTTCCTTCCATTGTGATATATCCTCCTTTATTACCCACGAAAGCTACATACCCTCCATTAATGTTTTTCACATCAAACAGCAATGCGAGATCCCCCGTCATGTGGCCTGAAGCTCCACTATCAACAATCCAGAGACTGCTAATAGGGCCAGCTGAAGCTCCCTACACACAAAAAGTAAACATTTAGTTCTTTTGGGGGACCCAAGCCTGAGTCTTGGGCCTTTGAACATCGGTTTTCAAAGAAACATTCTCATTAACTTTTTCAACAACTTTTTGTTTTGGATCAATCTTTTTCTGATTGTTCAAAACATTTTCCTTTTTCTCACTTACCTTTGAAGTAGAAGCTCCTGGAGTACTATTGGGTGACCAAAATTTGTTCAGACCTTTTAAGAATACGAATTTGAGATTTTGGTTTCTCAATTGGTTTCTGAACATTGTTACCAAAAGTAACTTTCTTGGCAACCTTATCTGAGTTAACAGACTTAGGTCCAACATTTGATTTGACAATCGGTTTTTGTGGAACCTTTTGCCTATCAATTGTTGCGTTCACCACAGGCTTTCTCCATGAATGTTCCATGGCAATCCGATTTCTTTGATCATATTGGATTGGACGATTGTTCCTCATTTGAAAATTGTTTTGATTATAAAACTGTTGTTGTTGAGGAACAACTCGTCTGTGTGGTGGAACATAATGATCAATCGGTTTTCTCATGGAATTTCTAACTTCAACCTCATGTCTTTTATGCCTTACATATGGACACTGAGCAAGTAAATGCCCGCGTTCTCCACATTTAAAGCATTTTCGATACTCTTCAAAAACATAATGAGCATTTGGTGGAGCAAATGATCTAACAGGATATTGATCAAAATACTGTTGATTCCTCAAACTCTCAGGAAGTGGTCCTTTCGAGTAAGTGGGCTCATGAAAACCATTTGCTTTGTCATTTGGTCGAATGAACTCGGTGACATGGACCTTTGGTTCTTGAGGAACATCCGAAAACAATTTCTTTAAAATTTCTGGTGGAATTTCGTTTGTTCTCTCATGTTTTGGAAACCAAATAATGCTTTCTTGCCAGATTTTGTCAAGTTTAGAATAGTTAACGTTTTTGATTGCAAATTCCTCATCAGAAATGATCATATCGGATCCTTCCATCCGATAGAACACTTTGACAGGTTTGTCACATTGTTCATTCAACTCATTCTTTTTAACAACATTCTTAACACCATTATCTTTCTTAACATCATTCTTTTCAGACTTTTTATCACGATTAGCATTTGCCATCGGATGAACATGATCAGATGGTGACACTGGTTCATTTGTAATGATGTGATTTTCTTTTGGAATCTCACATTCATTAACAGTTTGATTACAACCAGTATCATCACATTCTGAGTCTGAATCAACACTCTCAACAGTAACACCTTCATTATTCAAACCTAGAATTGGTTTCACATCGGAATATGGATCACCAATACTCGAGGTATTAGATTCATTGTCCGATGATGAGTCTGATCTTACCGAACTCTCCGGTGTCACTTGATGACAATTATGGTTTTCAAAAAGAACCGGAGATGGTACAGACTTGTAATTAGGTGTTTTGTCATCAATAATATGATCTACCACATAAGCAACATTCTTATAACTTTCCAACTTTTTGTTAACCTTTTCAGCAAAGCATTTTATGGCTGCCATTTCCAACTTGGTGTTTTCAATTTCATTGATATAGTTGTTTATTGCCAATTGTTTCAATGACAAAGTGTTTTTCAAGTCGGAAATGTCCTTTTTATAGCCATCTAATACTTTGTTGAAAGCATTCAACTCTTTGCGAGTAGATTGACTGTTCATGATAGCACTATCACGTTCAATACGGAGTTGTTTAATCTCCTCAGTCAATCTATCACATTTCTCACAATGTTTAATAGTTTTAACATCAGTGCTAGAATCAGAACTTACAGGTTTAGGCGGTTCAGTCATGGCCATTAGTGCAAAATGAGCTTCCTTTCCAGTGAAAAACTTGGAGTAGTCAATCTTGGTGAAAGCATCATCAGCAATGCACGACTTCCTCGTCATCAAAAAGTCAGCTTCTGCCAGCAGCTGATCAATAACATCATCTAAAGAATCAACACTTGCCTCTGTGTCTGATTCGCTCTCAGAATCTGAATAAACTGATCTACACTCTTCAGGAACATCAGTAACAGAATCAATCACCATTCCAGAACTCGTTTCCTCAGCCTTAACCTCAACAGGTTCATTCTCCACTTCCATCTCAGTCTCAGAATCATCACTTTCACACTCCTCAGTTTCTTTCTTCTCATCAACCGCCACCGACTCTTCCATATCAACCTGATAAGCAACACATGCCACATTCCCACCAGTAGTCACTTCCTCAACTCCTATTTGCATACCCGACCAGTCAAACCTTTCATCCTGTTGAGTCACCAAAGCTTGGTTCTGACTCGCATTCTGTTGAGTCTCATTAGGTGTAGTGATAGGTATAACTGTTCGGTTTGTGTTGTTAGGAGATTGGTTTTGAATCTGGTTTTGAGTGTTTGGTTGTCTGTTTTGGTTGTTAAAGTTTCGGTTTTGGTAGTTGTTATTTTGGTAAGAAACTTGGTTTTGTTGTTGACGGTTCTGGTAATTTGCATTGAAAGGGTTTCGATTACCTTGTTTAGGTGGCTGGGTGCATTCCCTTTTAAAGTGTCCTTTTTCTCCACAATTAAAACACGTAACCTTCTCCTTGTTGAATCCGTAGGTTGTGTTGGGAGAAGTTGCCAAATCAGTCCTACCTGTTTTCTCAATGAACTCTGTTGCTCTTCTCATGATACTCGCAAAAGCCCATTGGATGTCAATGAGTTCCATCTCTTCCTTGTCAATCTGTGAATAGTCTTCGTTGGTTAAGTTGTTGTTCCCAATCTGACTAGCAACTAACCCATTGTAGGATGAAACCATTGCTGAGACTAATGCAATGTGTTGCTGAGCAACCTCCACAGTCACATTTCCCAAGTTAGATGTATCCAAAACCACCAGTTGTTGATTAGGTTGAGTAACTTGGTTTATTGGTTGTTGTGATTGGTTAGCGGTGTAAAAACCTGCTTGTTGCATTGGGGAGAGTGGTGAAATGTAGGAATTGTATTGTGGTGGTGTGTATGATGGTTGTGAGTAGGATGATGTTTGTGTCAAGTAGTTGGTGGTTGGTTTTGATGATTCCATGACATTGGAAATACATGCAACATGTGGTGCAATGCTTCCTGAGCTCGAGTTACCAACTGGAACTGAAGTGCCTCCAAAATACAAACTAGGATTCTGAGGAATCTGTGACCTTCTAGCTTTCCTTCTATCCTCCATCTCTTTGTTCTCCAGCTTTTCGATAAACTCTGAAATAGTCCAGAATTGATAAGCATCCTTCTCTCTGAGAACTTCCACATGCTGATCCCATTGTGGTGGTAAAGCATCTGCAAACTTATCCACCTGCTTAGTCATTGGAATCTGTACACCATAACTAGACAATTCATACAACAAATGCATATATCTAGGAGTTAGTTCTTTTAGAGTTTCATTATTAATAAAAGAAAAATTCTCAAACTCTTTGATCAATTCTTCCATTCTCAAGCTCCTAGTCTTCTCATTACCATCATGCTTCTTCTTAAGCTTATCCCAAAGCTGCTTTGATGTAGTACATGTCCCAAACTGATGCAACAGGTCACTTGTGATTGCCTGTGTCAATTGGGAAAAAGCCTTCTTCTCCACCGCAAACTTCTTTTTCTCCTCCTCCGACATACTCTCCAACGGAACTGGTTCACCGGTATTCTCCAACACTGGTGGTGTGTATCCCGTAGCAATCATTCTCCAAGCCTCTGCTCCTTCTACTCCCATGCCTTCCAAATGGATCTTGAACATGGTATGCCACTGATTATACTCTTGCATTTCCATGAGCTTCGGTGGCCGAGTTCCACTACCTGTAGACAAATCCTTAATCAAAGTAGAAATAGCATTAGTAGTTTGAGTATTTACCGCCGCTGCTGCTACTCCCCAGTAATCAGATTGTAGTGCCGGATGTGCTACACTTTGAGGCATCGTGCTCGTCGTTGCCATGTAGTTAAGTGGTTGTGAAGACTGTGTGTTCGTCTTTTGCGCTGCCACTGTCCATGGGTCCATCGTTTGCTGTTGTGGTTGTGTTGTTGCTGATCCCGGAGTAGTTTGAAAACGCCACATGATCACAAACTAAGAAAAATCTCAACACTTAGAAAAATTTTCAACAAAAACCTAGGTTCGCCCGAAATATTCTAAGTTCGACCAGAAAATTCTATATTCATCCAAACTTTATCACTCTCGACCCTTCTGATTCTAAGTTCGCCCAAACAGTAACACCCGAACGTAGATATCAACAGAATGTAAAAACAAAATAACACCCTTCCACTTTCGCCCAAATATAACCCGGTCGAATGTGAAAATCTGTACCCGAAAGTGAAAAGTTCTACACAAATTTTTAGGTTCGACCACTAACTACTCAGGTTCGCCCACTCTACAACACTTTCGACCACTAAACTCAAGTCAGGTTCCAGATTCGCCCACCACGATCAGATCTCACTTTTGAAAAACGGTTATTGTTTGAAAAACGGTTATTCTGATCTCAGATTTTCAAAAGTTCATGGATTTGAATGATCTTAATCAGGTTATGCTTCGGAATTGATTTGGAGCAACTTTAATTCTTGGAAAACTTGATTTTAACCACAAATTCAACTCTAAGTCAATCAAAAACACTCAAAAACCATGTTTATGTAAAAACAGATGTATTTTGATCAAAAACATGTCCAAATCAGCTCTGAGTTTATCAAATTTGTTGTTGTATGATCCGTATGGCTCTGATACCACTTTGTGAGCGAAAGATTTTAACTAAAACAGGATTATATGATCATACAAGTCACAAAACCAGGTGCGGAAACCCTAGTTCTGAACAAAATGATTAAACTCTAATCAAAACACAATCAAGATCATTTTCAACATCTTTTCATAGATTAACTTTGTCAAATATTCAATTACAATCAATCACACGTTAATCTAATCAATTACAGACTTTCACCAAAATGACCTGAAACCTGACCTGAACACAGACACAACTGACAACTCTATTACATACTCAAAATCACAAAACCTATTTATAGATACTGCACGTTCGCCCCTTTGCACTGGTCGAATGTGGGTCTTTTCCACATTCGCCCATTATCAATGGTCGAATGTGTCTTCTTGTCAGTTCCAGTTCTACCTTCGTCCATAATCATTCTACCTTCGCCCACTTCTTTCTTCCTTCGCCCACTATTATTTACCTTCGCCCACTTTAACAAAAACATTAACATATGTTATTTATGTTTATCCAATCATTAGTCGCAAAATGCATCAACAATGAGGACGCCGACGCCCCGACAAGGTTAGCACGTTTACTAAACGACATGACTCAAAATATGTGTGACCGTCTAATGTGTGTGATACTTGGCTATAGTCCGACTCTAAATGCAGTCCTAGTTCACTATAGCCATTGGCTCTGATACTAATCTGTCACACCCTCAAATTTCCACGTGCGGGGTTTTAGCGCGAGGCACGTGACACACCAGGATCCAAGTCAACGGTTACAATAAACGACAACTATATGATATGAAAACAACGTAAACTGCCCATTAAGTTTCAAAACCGTTCCAACACAGCGGAAGCATAATATGTTATTACAACTCAAAAGAAGAACTCAAAGTCTGAAATGTTTAACAAACATGCTAGTGAATCCTAGACGTCGTGAGACTCCGTGCGCCTATCGATAGCTGCTACCTTAGAAACCTGAGACAAACATGCTAAAAACGTCAGCAAATAATGCCGGTGAGTTCATAGGTTTTTCATGAAGACTCACTCCAAAAGTTTTAATGAATACCCGTGGCCAAACCAGGACACATGAATGCAAACCATATGAATACCTGTTACTACTGCGATTGGAAAACCATTACTGAACTCGAATACTGTGAATACATGAATACTGCCTGAATGAATACTGAATACTGAATACCTAAGAGACAACATGCACCCATCCAACCTCCAATTGAACGAGTGGGGCCGGTCACGCCCAATTAGATCTATCCACATTTCCCCCGCTGTGCATCCCTGCACATTCATGGTTCTCCCCGGGACTTCCAAAACATCGCATAGTAACTCAATGAATACTCCAAAACGTAATGAATACATGAATACCAAGCATAGTTAACACACCTTTTATGAAAACATAGTTGACATATGTTTAAAGAATACAACATGTTTTCTCCCCCGAAAATGTAAAACAGTAAAGAGTGGGGCTGTGAAACTCACCTTAGAGTGCTTCCTCAGTAAAATAGAAATCCGATACGTGTGTGATAGTTTCTACTAGTGGTGACCTATCAATGAGTTTACATAAGTGTGATGACTACTAACCCGAAGGCTAATTAGTCCCCAATTGTCCAGACCGTGACTGTGTATGTTGAAAACATGTTTGAACATTAAACCAACCATACCAGACAAGACCCGACATCCCATTGGTGACCCGACATTCCACGTGTTAGCCAAATACATGATATCATGCAACATATGAAATTAAACACTTAGCATGTGCAAAAGTTCACTAAGTCTAGCATAACACTCAAGTAATGCATAAATGAATTCGAACACGTGTTACCAAGTCATTAGACATGTCACAGGGTTCGTATCATGTTCCTAGGTGTCAAATCATGTTCCGGGATGTCGAAATACACTTCCAACAGCAAAACATGCGATTAGGAATCAAACAAGCAATTAGGAAAGTCAACTAACAATTAGGAAAGTCAAACAGGCAATTAGGGTTGTAATCACATGCACTACACACGAGTAGTCTCCTACTCGCCTATAGAGGCATGCGAATAGGCTACTCGCCCCTTCTATCAGGCGAGTAGACCACCTACTCGCCCCCTGCAGTCACATGTCGCCTTTTTGTGCGTTTAACCCTCCAAATCAGATCCGAAACATGTATAAACACCCAATATCAAACCCAAATCATTTAACAACTTTTTTCAAGTAAAAACCCCCAATTTATTATCATTCTAAAAACCCCAAATGCAAGCGTTTCCCAAAATAGCATATTTAGCATGTAAACATCACATCAACATGCAAAACTTACCCTAAATGGAAAATATACAAATTTTATCACATAGAAACATTGTCCAATATTATCCTACTGTTCTATCATCATCCTAGAGCAAACCCTAACCTTATGCAAGCATCATAACACATCAAACAACTCATCTAGGTCAGAAACATATCAAACATACAAGAATCATCAAGTTTTATTAATAAAAATCCTATCGTTGCATGATTACATCACAAAGAACAAGTATGAAGGTTTGGGTTTGTTTAGAAACTGATTTTATTAAGTTTTTAAAGACACAAATATTTAGAAATTCGGTTTGGACCTTTATGGAGAAAAACAATAACATTACAAGGGTTTGGGATGATGAACGCACCTTAGTTTTGCAAGATAATGAAGTGTAAAGCTTGGAAAGGTGGATTCCTAGGCAAAAACGTGTTCCAGAGGGTGTTTATGGGTTGAGAGAGATTATGGAATGAGAAGGGTTGCACAAATGATGTTTTACAAGTCAAGGGTGGTATTTATAGGCGTTTCTAGTCGTCAGACACGTTACAGGCGATTACGAGTTGCAACACGCAATTAGGACACCCTAATCGCCTGTTTTACATGCGAGTACACCCTACTCGCATGTAGTAACTAGCGAGTAGGCTATCTACCTGCCCTACTCGCCTGTTTTAACCCCCTACTCGCCTGCAGCCTGCCGTCTTGGGTTTTTGGCGCGTTAAACACTATTTTAACACATATAAGCACGGATTCACATACCGACAAGTGATATAATGATTGTAAACACATAATGCATGATAACTAACATGTTCACATCCGTTCACCAATTCCCGGGACTCGAGACTTGCGTGTGTGCATTAAACCTGGCGATTCTACAAATCACCAATCCTTGTTCACATGGTTATAGACCGACTCCCAATGATCCCGTGGATCACTGTAATGACTCCCAATGATTCCCGGAACCATCATAACGACTCAACTGACCTAGTTAAGTATGTTTGAAAACGTTTTTCGCTAAGGTAGACTTATGTGTTTTATAAAATGTTAACCTAAACATGCCGGGTGTCACACTACAGGGTAGGGATGGTATTTCTAGGTTAAAATAGTAATAACACAATACGTTTATTATAGATCTAAGACTATGTGTTGTGAACATGTGAGCGACCAGGCACGAGCAGCCACAATAGCCCCACACTCAACCCCAGCCATAACTAATCATCAAAATGATTAAATTAACGCTAAAGATGTTTAATACAATTTGACCCATCTTTTATTTAGTGAAATGTTTTAGAAGCTTTTTTCTAATTTATTTATATAATCAAGGTTATTTTAGCTATTTAATCATACATCTAGACAAGGGAAGACATACATGATTATTAGTAAATCTTAACAAGAAAATCACACCCAAAATGTCATAAATAAAAATGTGACAAAGTAATACACATCACCAAAACAAGACACTTGTGAAAATAACAAAAAGTGACTTGTAAAGACAATAAATTCATAAGAAAGTTTCAGTTCTCTTATGTGGCATTTGGTAACAGAAAAACAAAGATTTTCCACATGTGGAGCCATGACGGAGGTTACAACCACTGTTGGTGCATGTGTCGATGTTGGCGGCAGGCCATCAGAGGCTATTAAAAAGTGTATGCCCCACCTTTGAGCCGCTTGCAATACAAAAGCAATTTGTCATGCCGCCAATGTTGCAGCCTCCTGTTATATGAGATGATAGTTTGAAAATGGTCTATTTAGGTTAACTTTTATCTAACGGGTCAAACAAGTAGAGGGAAATAAACAAAAAAAAAAAAAAAACAAAAGTTGCCCAAGGTGTCTAGTCCATTAACTACGTAAACAAATTTACCGGAGTATCGCCTCCTTTATCAGAAAAATATATATTAACTGCATAAACCATTATTAAAGGTGGATAATTTGAACATTTACATAAATTTAAGATAAACATGACTTACAATTAAAAAATTGGGTGACTTCAGCATTTGATGCATTATAATCCTTAAATCCTGCTTCATCAAATCGACGATAAACTTCAGCAATTGCCAAGGGCATGGGTCATTCAAATCCATAGGTGTACCATATATTTACCATCCTCCCCTAGGAAAAAAAATAACCATATTAATTTAAATTAATACGAAGAGTGAAATTATAAGAAAAGAAGAATAAGAAGTTGTGATATATTATTCCAAGTTATGGGTTGTTTTTGTCCGGTTAACCAAGTTCAACCAACCTAATTTGAACTACACAAACAATTCCATCAAAAATAACTTACCCATGCCTGACCCGCCCATTTGTTCACCTGGACCATCAATAAAATTAGTTTTTTTACTGTGCTTGAAATAAGCAAAAAATTTAGATACATACGCTATCCATGAAAGAGCAAAATGGGCATTGAAGCAGCCCGTCTTGCGGCATCATTTGACCCTATATTGTTCCTTGAGTTTCTATATGCATATACAACCACAGTATGCATTTTTGTTATTGAATTATTTTTTTAAAAAAAAGACAAGCAAATGACTTGTATGTTAAATTTACTGGACACCAGGAAGCCATCCACTTAATCCAACTACAGCTTTTAGGTTAATCGGGTATGTGTTACCGTTTTCATATTTTCCTTGACCAAAACAGGCTGCAGAGAAAGTGCACATGCAACACACATATTGAATCCTCAAAGAAACCAAAAATTGTTAATTTAGATGCATAAAATATTTGGGCCGGTGTACAGAAAATGAGAAAATCTAAATACCATTAGAGGGTTCTGCTGATAACAAGTTTGCTGTCTGTGAAGCATCTAATTCAGCAACATCATTTGAACCATATTCTGAAAGCTATCCTTCATCAAATCCTATTAAGAACCCTCACATGTTACTCTATTATCACATATTTATTTAAATTAAATAACATTTTACAATCCACAAAATAGGAACAAAGTAAGAATAATACAAAGAATCATATTTTATAATATATTTGTATATCTCATGATGTTTAAAAGATAACTTTATAAAAAGATACTAAAAGATATCTTTTAATAGTAATCAAAATATATAAAATGAGATTGATAACAACAAAATAGAAATTTTATATATAAGCACATATGCATGCTTAGTAAAACAGACAATGGAATATGTCAACACATAGTAAGACCTAAATAATAATCACACCAAACACAAACAATGAGATTGATAACAAAAAGATTCATATAACAATGCATATATACAAATGGATGATATTAAAAAATAAATGGGTCAGAACTTTTAAATTATTAGTTGATATCACCAATCTACCAATCAAGTTTGAGATTTCAATTACAAAAGAAAAAAAAGCATAAAACCATGTTCTTTGGGTTATTCAGTAACTGACACTTGGATCATGGAACAAAAAGTGTCTTTCATCGACCAATGTGGTAATTTTGAGTGTAAAGCATGATGAGGTCTTCAAATGGGCACATACCTTTGATTGATGAGGAACCCACATGATTCTCTTCTACCTTGAAGACTCGACTTAAAAGGGTCTAACAATAAGGTAACCGAAATATAGAAAGTAGCAATTAAATTCAAAGAAAAAGTTGCATAAACAGTTATGGTGTTGTGATTATTTTCAACCCAAGTACCATAAGTTTGACTAATGAAGTTTAAGTTAATTACCATAAGGTAGGGATAGTAATTGCTCCAATTGTAGACAAAATGCAAATGATAGTAACATGTATGAACATATCAATGGTGATATAGACATAGACCTAGTAATGGAGTAAACGCCTTTGCATTCCAACACTAATGTCATCATCGAAAAATAACAAATGGTGTAGAAATCAGTCTTCTTCAAGTGGCAGAATAATTTCAAAATTCAAATAAAGTAATAAAAAGGAACAAATTTTCTAACTAAAAACATAGAAAGATCAAAACCAAACAAATACCGAGCTGCAAATCGAGTAAAACAAGGAAATAACTGATTTCAGCGTTGATGTTTGTTGGTGTTTGCAGTGGAAATGTGAAAGAAAGAAACCTTGAAGCGAGAACCCGCAATAACCGGTTAGGTTAGCCAAAAAACGGAGGAAGAATGGGCAATAAAGAATGACATGAGGCATCAATAAACCCTAAACCCACAAAAATCACCATAAGTAAGAAATTGATTACCTGAGAATTGGAAGGGGGATGGCGATGAAATTGAATCATCAATAGATAGATAAAAAAACCTAAGACTGGGGGCAGGAATATTAGATGGTGGTTTGGTGGTGTTCTATTGAAACCGAAAAAGAAAGATTTTATAGTTGGATGGGTTTTTGTTGGTATTTTCAGGAAGTTGGAGGTGACTGTTATTTATGGAGCATATTTGGGGGATTATTTTGAATATGAGAGAAGATCAATGACTTGAAACTTTTAAATTTTGAATATGGCATTCCCACCGCCAAAAAAATAAAATTGAATTCAGTTTTGTCACTTTGTGCATGTGTATCAATGAGTTGTACATTGTGTTGCAAAATTTGTAAAATACATAAACATAAGAGATGGCAAATCAAGGATGAACCATAATGTTTAATAACATTATCATATTTTAAAAATCACCAGAGCTGGTCTATAGATTTCGAGTGTCGTGTCAAGAAATGATGTTATGATTCAACACTCATATTAACAATAAACACGCCTAAGTTCTTTAATTACATCTAAGAGGGTGTTTGGGATTGAGTTTTGTATCTGATTTTTAGAGTATTACGTTTTAAAAACATAGATAATTAGTTTTTAGTGTTTGGATTGCGTTTTGAAAACGCAGATAATCAGTTTTTAGTGTTTGGATTGCGTTTTGAAAACACAAATAATCAGTTTGTTAGGCTACCAAAACACAATAATCTATAACCAGCTCCACCCCTGTTTTTCCAAAACGCATAATCTATTTTGAATAATCAATCCCAAACATCCCCTAAATTATATTGATCTGTAACGAAAAAAAAAAATTCACCTACATTTTAAGTTTTTAATCTAATGTCTATTCAAGCTTTATAATAGTTTATCCTAAACAACGCTTTAGCTGCATTATCTTTAGTGTTTACTTCTGCATTAATGGAATGTATCTTATAACAATATTTGTTGCATCTTTTTAAAATTTTAGCTATAAAGCATTTCGTTATAGGTGAAATTTGGATTCTCTCAGTTAATTAATAAATATTCGTTTCTTTTAAAATATTTCAGTTAAACATGCAATGTAATGACCACTTGTACATAATGCATTTCTTTCTTATACATTTCAATCTACACGTCAATATTGACTAAACCAAAAATCGAAACGTCGACCAAAATGAGTAGCTTCTCACAGTATTTTTGAATGTTTTTAAAACATAATAGTTTAAAAGTTATGATAGGATTAAATAAAAGAATTATAGTTTTGTGGGGGAATGAAGAAAAGTGTAATTACTAACTAAAAATTAGGGAATCAAAAAAACTAAAATAAGGTACTAAAATGTAAAATTGTTTGAATGACTATTTTACCCCCATTTTAGGATTGTTAATGAAAATAAAGTTCTTAACTTTTGGATATCTTAAACTACCCATCTCTCATACATTATAATATAGTATAGATAAAGCATTTGAAAAGGATACCTACCAAATTTAAGTAAATTAAACATATTATGCTTATGGTACAATAGTTAATGAGGTTAGTAATAAGGTAAAATTGTCTTTTCAACACCATCATCCACATATATTTTGGTAATTAGTTAAAGAGTAATCCAATCAAAATAGTTAAATGTTAATATCATAAATACTATTGGGTAGAAATTGTAATTTTGAGTTGAAGTAAAAATGCTTTCATCCTCTTCTAAAACAACCACAAAAAGAACATGAACCAACAAGCATTGAATTCATTAAAACTCTAAATCAATGGTATTCGTATTCATTTTCAATGTATATCATGAATTAACATTTGAAACCGATGGTAATAATTATTAGATTTATGACCATCACCTTTCAACTTAGATGATTAGGCTGACACGCAGAATATTCCTTCCTTGAGGAAAAATGCAAAGGTACATGCTACAAAATACAAATACGGAGAAAGAACATTCTTATCAGCTCTTAACTAATACGCTTTGAAACATTCATTTTTATCCGAAATAATAAAACGATTGAAAGACGAAGCATTGCTCTTAATCTATTTGTTCGTGTTTTTTTCTTAGCTCATTGCATTACACTAGCTGGGGTCAAAAACAATTGTTGCAACGTTTACGCCTCTGCTCCTGGCTACAACCATCCGAATGCCACTACCACTGTTTCAACATTATGGCGGTCACGTCATGTTTTCGTAAGAACTGGCAAACTATCTAAATTTCTATTGCTAACAAACTAAGAAAGCAAGGTTGGTGAATAAGAGTTAAAAGGAAATAAATATGACATTGGCACATTGGTTCAACCAGATATGCATTGGTAAAATGTATATAACTTCAACATATACAAATTCATATCCTAGGAAAACTATTTGTTTCATTTAAAAATAAGTTGTCTGAATTATATGTATGAAGACAATCATATACGATAAGTTTACAATAACCAATTATATATGGAATACATAGAGAAAAACAAAATGTTGTACTATATATGCAGGAGAATGGTCCACTACGAGTTTCATTATAGTTATCAACCATATTAGGTTCTTCTTGTACATATTTGGTGTTGAACCAATGCCATCTTGAAATATTCCAGTTCCCTTTAAATGACTAATGGATGTTTCCTATGAACTTAGTTTAAAATGGTGAATTAAGTAACTAAGACCATGCACATCATGCAAACAAATATACAAAAGTCAAATTTACCATATCTGTAAATTATTTATAATTGTCTATATAGAAGTTATTTGATCTGGCCTAACTTCATATGATCTAATGTAAATATTTTGGAAGAAAACTAACCAATCCTTAACCATTTTCCTTAAATCCAGACTCAAAAGTGGATTCGCAAGCATTTTCTTGTGGTTGAACATGTATTATTGGCTTTATGGGGATAGTTCGAACTATGGGAAGAAGCATGCTCCCATTTGTAACACCTCAGTTTAACTTGTTAATTATGTATTACATTGGGTTGCAACATATTTGTTTTATAATTATATTAGAAATATTTTATTCAAAATAATATTTATTCGCACATCCCTCTGAATTATCAACTACATAAATATACTTATAATTGTAAATTGTCCACCCCGTCGCATCACATGGGCTCTCCACTAATCTTTCTTAATTGCTATAAGGTTCAGCAAGTGTAGAATCAAATATAAGCATGTAATTTGAATGCATTTTCTATATGATTTTTTTACCAAGAAATACAAAACTATTGTCACTTATCATCATGGAAAAATATCAACATTAAAAGCATGTTTTCAAACGTAGAAACTATTTATAGTAAAAAAGATTGATAAATCTGTTTCAACTGGCAGGGGCAAATCTATATAGGTTGGTACGGGTTTACTCGAACCCATTGAGTTTCAAAATTTTAATTGGTAATATATAATAAATCTGTAATGAACCCATAAGTAAATTCAAGGTGAACCTATAGGCATCATTGAAGAACTGGCCTAGCGGATAAGCACAAAACCCAAATTATGGTTCCACACCTTAAACAACATATAGCACGCAAATATACCGGATTGGTCTATTCAAATTATTTACTTTTCCATGTTAGTCTTGTCACACCCTCAAATTCCACATGCAAAGTCTTACCGTGAGGCACGTACATACCAGGATCCAAGTCAACGGTCAGAATAAATGACATCTATATGGTATGAAAACGAGGCATCAAATAACCAAAAGAAGTTAAAAAGTTCGACCAACAACCACAGCAGAAGCAATATCAAAGTTTACAACCCATAACTGAAAGTAAATAGTTCAAATTTTTGAAATAAGGTTTAACATTATGCAAGAACCGGATGAAACACAGTGTGACCTGCGTGCACCTAACCCGTGTTGTTACCTTAGCGACCTGAGAAAACATTCAATGTTAGTCAACACATATAATGCTGGTGAGTTCACAGAGTTCTATCTTTGTAAAAGCAAGTAAACATTTGTAAACCAGACCCAACAGTCCTTACATCTATACCTCATGCTAGCTAGACATCGTTACATGATACAAAAGCATCATGAACCATTGTTGAATGTTAGTAATGCCTTTAATACCCACCACCGGTCATCACCCAGTATCGTAAGTTACATAGGACAAATATGCACCCGTCCGACCTCTAGTCGACCCGAATGGGTCTTGTGGGGCCCAATAGATCTATTCACACTTTCCCTGCTATGTATCCATATATTCATGGTTCACAAGTTAGAAAGACCTTTATGATGAAATGTCGCTTAGTACACATGTGATATAATGTAATACTGTGGTCTGAAAAGTTCGTGTTTGTACCTCATGTTTCTCCCCCAAAAATAAAAACAACAAAACAGTGGGGCTGTGAAACTCGCCTTAGGTTGTGTTCTTCATGTAAATAAATAACCAGGCTTGTTAAGGAATTCCAACTACCAGAAACCTACCACGAATAGCATATAAATGTTTGACCGATGAATTGTTTGTTTAGTAACCCCAAGTTGTCCAAAACTTGACTTTGAATGTTTGTAAAAGTTTGACGTTTGACACGACCACACAAGACTCGACATCTTGTTGGTGACCTGTTATATCAGTTCATCAAGTATATACAGTTCACACACAAGTAATGCATGTAAGAAACTTAGTTTACATCAAAGATTCACAGTTTTCCACGTTGGAGCGAATGAGACTATTCCAATCTCATTCGCACACTTTGTCCATGTGAATGGGTGGTTAAATTAGTCATTCACATCAACATAATGGACCTCTGGTAACAAAGAGTTAATGTGATGTGAATGAACACTTTCCCTGCTATGTATCCACATATTCATGGTTCACAAGTTAGAAAGAACTTTATGATGAAATGTCGCTTAGTACACATGTGATATAATGTAATACTGTGGTCTGAAAAGTTCGTGTGTGTACCTCATGTTTCTCCCCCAATAATAAAAATAGCAAAACAGTGGGGCTGTGAAACTCGCCTTAGGTTGTGTTCTTCATGTAAATAAATAACCAGGCTTGTTAAGGAATTCCAACTACCGGAAACCTACCACGAATAGCATATAAATGTTTGACCGATGAATTGTTTGTTTAGTAACCCCAAGTTGTCCAAAACTTGACTTTGAATGTTTGTAAAAGTTTGACGTTTGACACGACCACACAAGACTCGACATCTTGTTGGTGACCTGTTATATCAGTTCATCAAGTATATACAGTTCACACACAAGTAATGCATGTAAGAAACTTAGTTTATATCAAAGATTCACAGTTTTCCACGTTGGTGCGAATGAGACTATTCCAATCTCATTCGCACACTTTGTCCATGTGAATGGGTGGTTAAATTAGTCATTCACATCAACATAATGGACCTCTGGTAACAAAGAGTTAATGTGATGTGAATGGACACATTCCCTGCTATGTATCCACATATTCATGGTTCACAAGTTAGAAAGAACTTTATGATGAAATGTCGCTTAGTACAAATGTGATATAATGTAATACTGTGGTCTGAAAAGTTCGTGTTTGTACCTCATGTTTCTCCCCCAATAAAAAAAACAGCAAAACAGTGGGGCTGTGAAACTCGCCTTAGGTTGTGTTCTTCATGTAAATAAATAACCAGGCTTGTTAAGGAATTCCAACTACCGGAAACCTACCACGAATAGCCTATAAATGTTTGACCGATGAATTGTTTGTTTAGTAACCCCAAGTTGTCCAAAACTTGACTTTGAATGTTTGTAAAAGTTTGACGTTCGACACGACCACACAAGACTCGACATCTTGTTGGTGACATGTTATATCAGTTCATCAAGTATATACAGTTCACACACAAGTAATGCATGTAAGAAACTTAGTTTATATCAAAGATTCACAATTTTCCACGTTGGTGCGAATGAGACTATTCCAATCTCATTCGCACACTTTGTCCATGTGAATGGGTGGTTAAATTAGTCATTCACATCAACATAATGGACCTCTGGTAACAAAGAGTTAATGTGATGTGAATGGATTTAAGTTTCTCTCATTCGCACTGTAGATTGTGCGAATGGGAGAACTTCCTGCTCATTCACACAGTTGACCATGCGAATAGGAACCCATTCGTACCTGGACAGTTGTTAAGCTGTTTTAACGAACATAAACCCTTCAAACCCAATCGAAAACTTCACGAAATGCCACCAAATAATGCAGTCACCCTTATCTATCCTAACCTCAAATTAGTCGTTCACATCAACAGAATGGACCTTTGGTAAGAATGAGTTAATGTGATGCGAATGGATTTAAGTTTCTCCCATTCGCACAATCGATCGTGTGAATGGGAGAACTTCCCACTCATTCACATAGTTGACCATGCGAATGGGAACCCATTCATACCAGCATAGTTGTTAAGCTATTTTAACAAACATAAACCCTTCAAAGTACCCAATCGAAAACTTCACGAAATGCAACCAAACACTACAGTCACCTTTATCTATCCTAACTACATGTTACTACACTTGAATCAGTCATTAACATGTCCATTTCACACACTAAATCACATATGACCCAAAATAGCAAATTATGGAGATGTCACATCAATTGCATGAGATATTTACCCAAAATGGAAATTATCCAAACAACATCATTTCCAGATTATTAAGCACACTTTAACCTGCCTAAATGAATCCCTAATCATATCATCATCATCATATTCATGTTTCAAACCCTAGACTTCTAACATAAACTTCCAAAATGATTAAAAGTCCACAAAACAACAATAAACCAATCATACATCCCTAATCATGCTCCTAAACAATCCACAATCATCTTAAAAACATCCGAATATCATTCAATCATCATATAAAACATAAACCCCAAAGATATGGTCACTAACATAATTTAAACTTAGGTTTTTATGAAGCAATCCATAATTTAGGTCTAGGTATAGTTTAGAAAGTTGTTAGATAAGCTTTTATTTAAGAAATCACTTAGAACTGAGATTTGGACACCTCGTTTGTACCAGTTGGGGATTGAGAGAGAGGACTTGGGGGCGAGTTAGGGTTGTGAAATGATGAGAATGGGGCAAAGATTTACACATACGCACACACACACACACACACACACACACACACACACACACACATATATATATATATATATATATATATATATATATATATATATACTCCGCTCTCATTCGCACACTTAAGTATGCAAATGGGTTTATTATCAAGCGAATGAGGGTCCAAATTCCCCATTCGCATCCTATACCATGGAAATGGAAGTTTCATTTTCTCATTTGCACCTACGGCCCGAAAATAGCATTTTAACATACATTAACATATCAATTAACATAATCATACATTCATAAGTTGTTAATTTATTGTGGAATATGTAATACTTGATAAGTTATCCCAATTATGTAATTTCACCAACAACGGGACTCAAGACTCGTGTGTACTTGTGTGTCTCCACAACGATTCCCTTAATCATTGAATTGTGGACATTATGCAAGTATCAACCAACTCCGGATGATTCTCCGAATCATCGAACCGACTTAACTAACCTAGTTAAGTATGTTATATAAAATGTTTCGCTAAGGTAGACTTATGTTTGTAAAATGTATTACCATGAGTTTGCCGGGTGTTACATCTCCCCCTTGTTGAATGAATTTTCTTCCCGAAAATTGCATTAAGTCGAAAGGAAAGAAAGAAAAATTTTCCGGTTGGTACATCTTCCCCCTGTTGAAAAGAATTTTGCCTCGAAATTCAGTTTGCTTCAATAGTGACAGGTGCTGGTTTCGGAAACAAATGAGGATACGTGAGTTTCATTTGATCCTCCCATTCCCATTTGAACTCCGGTCCACAATTGGAGTTCCAAAGAACTTTAAAAATGTGGATTTTACTCTGACGAAGACTTAGAATCTTATAATCCAAGATTTCAACTGGTTCCTCCACGATACGTAGATGATCATTAACCCTGATCTCCTCGAGAGGAACTATGAGTGTCTCATCATCCAGACACTTTTTCAAGTTAGAGATATGGAAGACATTATGAACACTACTAAGCTCAGCTGGTAGGTCAAGTCTTAATGCCACCGGCCCAATCCATTCCAGGATTGCGAACAGTCTGACATAATGAGGGTTCAGTTTCCCACGCTTCCCAAAGAGTATAACACCCTTCCATGGTGAGACCTTCAAAAGTACCTTTTCGCCAACCTTTAACTCCAAAGGTTTGCGACGACGATCGGCATAGCTCTTTCGAAATTCCTGAGATGTTGACATACGATTACGAATTTTACGATATTCTCGGAAGTTTCATACACAAGTTTCGGGCCGGTGTGTTGGCTCTCACCCACCTAAGCCCAACAAAGTAGAGATCGACATTTCCATACGTAAAGAGCCTCAAACGGAGCTGCATCAATGCTAGAATGGTAGTTGTTGTTGTAAGAGAATTCCACCAACGGTAGATGACTATTCCAACTCTTGCCAAAAGCGATAAAACATGACCGAAGCATATCCTCCAATGTTTGAATTTTTCAGTTACTTTGGCCATCAGTTTGCGGATGATAAGTCGTAATCATATCCAACCGAGTACCCAAGGATTTCTGCAACGCTTGCCAGAAATGAGAAGTAAAACGAGAATCACTTCATTGAGATAGATGCGAGCTAACCCCTCAAACTTTTCATTTTCCTTAATAGCGAGGAAGTGTGTAGATTTGGTCAATAGATCGATAATCACCCAAATATTATCACAACCACTTGGTGACTTTGGAAGTTTAGTCACAAAATCCATGGTGATTTGTTCCCACTTCCATTAGGGGATCTAGGGTTTCTAAAGAAGACCAGGCAACTTCTGATATTCAACAATGACTTTAGCACAAGTCAAACATTTGCTCATGTATGAAGCTATATCAGCCTTCATGTTCGGCCACTAATAGAGTATCTTCAAATCCTGATACATCATATCGGAGCCAGGGGGAATAGAGTATCGGGATACATGAGCTTCGTCCAAGAAAAGCTCTCGTAAGTTACAAAACAACGAAAACCAAACATGCTCTGCAAAGTAGTGTAAGCAATCAGACTTAAGCTCAAGATGTTTTTCAGCACCATACATGGTTTCAGTTTTAAGGTTTTCCTCCTTCAATGCTTCTTACTGTACAGAACAGATTTGGCAAGAAAACCATATTGGATGGTGAGCTTCAAGGCTCGAACATGATGAGGTTTACAAGATTCCTTCCTGCTTAAGGCGTCTGCTATGGCATTTGCCTTACTAGGGTGGTACTTGATGGAACAGTCATAATCATTAAGATGTTTGACCCATCGACGTTGTTGCATGTTCAAATCCTTCTGATCAAAGATGTGCTTAAGACTCTTGTAATCGGTAGAAATAGTGCACTTGGCACCATACAACTAGTGTCTCCAGATCTTCAAAGCGAAAACAACTTCACCCAGTTACAAATCATAGGTAGTATAGTTCTTCTCGTGAACCTTAAGTTGACGAGTAGCATAAGCAATAAGCTTCTCGCGTTGCATCAAGTCGCAACCGAGACCCTGGATAGAAGCATCATAATAAACAAAAAAATTATTTGTACCTTCAGGTAATGATAGAATAGGAGCATAATAAAGTTTAAGCTTCAGCATCTAAAACGTCGATTCTTGGGAATCACCCCAGTTAAACTTCTTGTCTTTCTGGGTAAGAGAGGTGAGGGGTTGAGCAATCTTTGAAAATCCCTCAATAAAACAACGATAGTAACCCGCGAGACCTAGGAATTGCCGCTGCTCAATCGGCGTCGTTGGTGCTTTCTAGTCTTTAATGGCTTCTATCTTTGCTGGATCGACTTGAATTCCCAGTTCCTTCACCATATGACCAAGGAATTGGACATCGCGGAACCAGAAGTCACATTTGGAGAACTTAGGATAGAGTCGTTCTCTTCATAAGAGTTCCAAGAAAAGACGTATGTGTTCCTCGTGGCCCACCCTACTCCTACAATAGAACAGAATGTCATCAATGAAAACAATGACAAACTTATCAAGATAAGGCTTGCAAACACGGTTCATCAAATCCATAACTGCTGGAGCATTGGTGAGACCGAAAGGGATGACCAAGAACTCAAAATGCCCATAACGGGTTTGAAAGGCAGTCTTCGGAATGTCGGCTTCCTGTACTCTAAGCTGGTGGTAAGAAGACATCAAATCAATCTTCGAATAATAACTGAATCCTTGAAGCTGGTCAAACAGATCATCTATGCGAGGAAGAGGATAATGATTCTTGATCGTCATGTTGTTAAGCTCACGGTAGTCAATGTACATTGGAAGGCTTCCATCTTTCTTCTTGACAAACAGAATGGGAGCTCCCCTCGGGCACAAACTAGTCCGAATAAAACCTTTCTCTAATTACTCCTGCAATTGGTTGGGTAATTACTACATCTCAGGAGGTGCAAGACGATAAAGGGCTCAAGCGATAGGAGCTGCACCATGTGCAAGATCAATACGAAACTCAACCTGACATTGAGGCGGAAGACAAGGCAAATCTTCAGGAAATACATCAAAAAAATCACTTACAACCGGAATATCTTCTATCTTCTTCTCTTCAACAGATGATACAAAAATGAGTGCCAGAATGGTGTTATACCCCTTCCTAAGATACATGTAGGCCTTCGTACAGGAAATAATACTCAAAGTAACGCCACCTTTCTCACCGTACAAAGATAAAATCTCGCCATCAGAAAGTGGTTGTCGAACGATCTTAACCAAACAAACGATCTTGTCCAGATACAAAGATAACAAATCTATACCCACCATGACATCGAAACTGCCTAAATCAACCGGCATAAGATCAATGGGGAAAGATAGACCCTAAGGTTCTAGGAGACTCTCCTTAAAATTGTCTGTAGCCTCAATTAGCTTACCATTAGCCAACTCCATCAAGTAATTAGCCTTTAAAGGTGTAGTTAAAATGTCTAGAAACTGACTAAATGTAGCATATTTGAAACTCTTGTTGGTGCTAGAATCAATTAAAACCAAAGCATAACAATCATTAAGAAGAAACATACCAGTAACTTTGTCTGGATCCTGGTGGTCTTCCCCTGAACCAATAACGAAGTCGAGCGCATTTCTGTTGCCACCCCCATTATTCCTGTTACCATTGTCGTTCTTCCCGCCATCACCTTGCTTCAACTTCGGACAATCACACTTGAAATGCCCAGCCTGACCACAGTTATAGCATCCATGGTTAACCTGGGGAGTTGTTGGAGGAGTTGTCTTCTGACCATGCTTTACTCTAGAATTCTGGACCCCATGATCGGCCTTGCCACAATGCTGACACCAAAACTTGTGGCACTTATTGGTATGATGATAGTTACACTTCCCACACTTCGGATAAGTCCCAACATAAGAACCCGATCTCTGCGCTAACTGGGCCACAAAAGAAGAGCTGGAAGTATCAAATTCCTCTACTGCTATTGAGTTTGGGTGGGAGTGAAGTTCCTGCCAAAGTTGTCCCACTTCCTCTTGTTAGCATGTGAGATAAGTGAATAGTCTCCTGAAAAGAAGCCGAATCAGAAGCAGTAACCAGACCACGAACCTCAGGCACTAACCCAACAATGTAGTGTTCAATCCTCCTGAACAACGGAGTAACCAAACCAAGACACATAACCGCCAACTCATGATGCTTGATAGTGTACTCCTCAATCTCAGAACCCACCATCTTGAGATTCCATAATTGGTGTCCAACTTTTGCACCTCGTCCCGAGGGCAATACTCACTACTCAGACGAAAAACAAACTCATCCCATGGCATAGCATTGGCTTCACCAAAGCCAAGTGTCTGAGTAGTGGAGTTCCAACAAGTTAAAGATGGAACTTCTAGGATGCCAAAAGTAAGTTTCACACAATTCGCCACTAGACAATTACACATAGCAAACGCATTTTCAACCTTCTCGATCCACCTGAGCAGTCCCACTGATCCGTCAATACCACGTAAAGTATAAGGCTTACAATCCATGAAAGCCTTGAAAGTGCACACAGCCTAAACATGAGGAGGTGGTGGTGGAGGTGGTTGCTGGTTTCCAGCATTCCCTGAATAACAAGCAACACTAGTTAACCAAAACAAATAAAATACCAGACCAATCGGTAAGAGTAGTAGTAACCAAATTACCATCGAGGCCTTGTTGAGCGGTCTGGAAAGCAGCAAGAGCAATAGTCACATGCTCATGTATCGGATTGTTTAGCTCCGCGTGGGTCATATTAATATTGCCACGACACCCACCGCGTCCGCCGCCGCTGTGTCCACTAGTACGTCCTCCACGTCTTCCTCCACGAGCTCCCAATAACTTCTGACATCACACGAAAAAGGAATGAGAACCATCACTAGTAACAGAACACCAGTATCAACTATTGATCATCTAGTTGGAATATCCAAACTTGCAGAATAAATGAACACTACTTATCCATCTATCCTACAGTATGATACAATAGGAACCTCAGAGTGAACAGTCACTCAGAGTGGCGTACTATGGCTATTACAGTTCAAGATAGTGTGTGTAAGCGAGTGTGACCATTGGAGTATAGAAGGGAGATATTCAAATCTTGAACGGATCTCAAGAATAAGCCAAAAACCACACCAATGTATGCCACTACCATGAACAATCAGTAAGATAGCATCTTCGTCTTCAAAACCCGAAGAAGAAGAATAGACAGAAATAGAAAAAGAAATTGATAGAATGGATGATGCAACATGTAAATGATGATGATATCAACACCCCCGCAATGTTAGTAAGTTCCCACTTTTTACAACTCATAAGTGTGTGACCATATAATGTGTGAGAGTCGGCTATAGACCAGACTCTAGATACAGTCCTAGTTCACTATAACCATTGGCTCTGATACCAATCTGTCACACCCTCAAATTCCACATGCTGGGTTTTACCACAAGGCGCGTGACATACCAGAATCTAACTTAACGGTCACAATAAACGACATCTATATGATATGCAAACGAGGTATCAATAACCCAAAATAGTTCAAAAGTTCGAACAACAAACACCGCGGAAGCAATATCAAAGTTTACAACCCATAACTGAAAGTAAATAGTTCAAATGTTTGAAATAAAGTTTAACATGACTGTATCCCAAATTGCTCAAAGTCCTTGATATTTGGTTTTCGACTATTCAAGAGTTCATAACACATTTTATTGTGTCTCTTGACGGTCAAAACCATATTCAGGACATAGCACGGTGTATTCACAGCCTCCCCCCAAAAGTTGTCGAGAAGCTTAGAATCAGCCAGCATGCTTCTAGATGCTTCAATCAAAGTGACTCCGTTTTGCTGTGGCTCGTATGGTGCACTAAATTGATGTTCAATTCCTTTGTGAATGAAGAATATTGAAAAAGTGTTATTCTTGAATTCCATGCCATTGTCGCTTCGTATTTTTTGATGTTGGTGTTGAACAAATTCTCTGCCTGTTGAATAAAGTTCATCAGGATTTCTCGTGTTTCATCCTTTCTACCTAAGAAAAACACCCAAGAAAATCTCAAAAAATCATCAGTAGTCACAGGCGAATAGTATTTTCCACCTATGCTCCTAACATTCACTACACCGAAAAGATCTATGTGAACTAATTCGAAAGGGGCAGAAATGGAATTAATAGCTTTGGGTTTGTGAGGTTTCTTGTGTTGCTTTCCCTTTTTTCAATGGACACAATTATCCTCAATCCCAAAACTTTTCAATGGAACATCTGTAACCAAACCGTTTTTGACGTTGTAGTTCATCTTCCTTGTAGGATCGATTTGCGGACAACCCCACAATCACGAGCTTTATCATTTAGAGTGGGGAATCCACTAAACGATGTTTGGACAATAAAAATGACAAGAAACAATAATAAAGGAGATATCAAACACACAAATATACGGTTAAAGGTTCTATTGTATTGAAAAACAGAGCTCAGGTGTTACAAAACAATCACAGACCTGAAACCTAGACCTGGAGTGCTTGGAATGTGTGATGTGATAGCTGAGGAATGATTAGGGCAATCATTGGAGGCTTTTATACCTCCCCTAGTCGTCCAGGGCACTACAAGAGACTAGGAACTTGACAAGCAAGTACGAGGGGCGACTAGAAAGCTAGTCGTCTTGAAACCCCGGCGACTATCAAGGCTAGTTACTCCCAACAGGTCGTAGTTGTTAGTTGTGTTAAAACATGCCCAAAATCATCCGAAATACATCCGAGCACGTCCAATACATCAAAACTAACACCTATACTAGGCTAGGGACTTATGTGTACTAACAGACTCCCCCTTGGACCTAGCTAGTATGTTTACAAAAGACATAAACTTCAAACAAATAGCAAAATAAAGTATTACAAGCTACAAAACAGAAAACATAAACACAAAAAATGTATTGATCTTCAAGTCTTCTTCGTCCTGATACTGGTGAGCTTCGACCAGTCGCATCCAGCGTGTATGTTGTGAGTATGGCAGAATCGAACCACTCGCTGAAATTTAATTGCTTGATTGGCTTTGGACTTGAGGAGCTGGATGGGATACAGGAACAGTGTCTCAACATCATTCTCAGACAAGTTTATCAACCACATAGGATCCTAGATCCTTATCTTCCTGCACAGCTTCAGAGCAATCTCTAGCACGATCACAGCTTCGCTGGTAATGTCTTCATAGTACTAGAACCAGATCTTTGATGAGAAGTTATATTCTAGAGGAGCTATTGGAATCTTCGACATACATTTTGGAGGCTTGATCTTGTGCTTCTACAACGGACATCCAATCGTGGGATGAACTTCTCATGTCTTGTATGATTTAGGATATTGAGGCTTAAACGACTTACAACCTTCATTGCATTCCCTTTCTTGGATATTGTAGAGTCATTCAAATCCTGAGCACTTTTCGTAATACAGAGGTACCTTCAGACATACAAGATCACGAACATACCAGAAAGGAAAGCTTATGATCTTTCCATACCAGTTGAAATAAAGTAGCCCTTCCTTCCATTTGATGCTGAAGACTTTAGCATGCTCGATGTATGCCCAAGCGATTACATTCCCAGACATCTTTGACATTCTCTTCTTGAATGCTGCAGCCTACACTGGCTCTTTCTTCACTGTACGAGCTTCCACTGATGGGTACCACTAAGAGCATAGTCTCATGATACGTTTGGTTCTAGATAGAACCTCATCAGGAATAGGAGTTTGCTCATATTGCAGCTTCTCCTCTGCCTCTTTCATCATTTCCTCATCAATATCAATAGTCCATATGGAAGAGTTTCCAACATAATATCCAGGAGACTCCACACGAGTTCCTTCTTCCAATTCCACATCATTGTGATATGAGTCTAGCTCTGGACTGACCTGACCAACATTGGAAGGTACACGATAAACATTCATGATATCTTCACGAGAGATTTCAGGTGGGATCTCTCCTTCTTCCAATCCTTAGAGCTGTGCAAACTTCAATGGATTCCCTTGATCATCAATGTGAAATAGATTCCTTAGTGGTTCAGTGATCTCTAGTGAAACTACCCCATGCTTAAGATACTTATTTGTTCTCTTGATCTGGTCAGCAATGGACTCCTCCTTAGACGATGAACCGCCTTCGGGATCCTTTCCTTGGGTGTCATTGGACTATTTTTCATGAGCACCCGAAAATAAACCACCACCACATGTGGTTCCTGGAGCACCACCACCTTCGTCACCACTATCATCACCACTACCATCATCATCATTACCTTCATCATCATCATCATCATCATCATCATTGTCATCCTCTTCATCCTTATCCTCTTCTTCTTCTTCATCATCTTGACCATAACCCGAACCAGAACCTAAAGTACATGTCAGTCTGGGTTGATCTTGAAATAGCTTATCAACCCTTTCCCTCAACCTCTGATTCTCGGTCTTATACACCTCAATCTGCTTCTGATTCTTCACGTTACTAAGCTGTAACTGGTTGAATTGCGACTAAAAACCTGTGATTCTCCTCACAGAGTCTTCATTCAATTGCACCAGTTGCTTATTGGATTCAAGAAATTGCTGATTTGATTGTGGAAGTTCCTTGTTCATTCGAATTGTCTCAGCCAGCAGATCTAACACATATCTTTCATTTTCTTCAATAGTAACTACCTTACCTCTTAACTCCGCATTTTCTCGCCCTTGAACGGTAACTATAGCAGTTAGCTCGCTGACTGGCATTGAAGCTGTTCAATTGATCCTGCAGGAGCTGATGTAGAAAAGGATTGAGTAGCTGAAGAAGTTAGGCGTAACTCTGCACGAAGATTCTTAATGATGTCACCAACTGGATTTTAATCTTTCTTAGACGAGGTCGCTGGACCAGGAACGGAGACAGGATTAGTGAAGATTCCTAGCATAGGCATGGACCTGGTGACACCTGCAGACATTGCTGCACCAGAAGATGTAGTGTAAGTAGTTGTTGAAGCATCAGACATAGTGATCTTGAAGGCTTCAAACAGTCTCCCAAATCGTGTCCTCTTCTTTGACCTTTCTGTTGATCTTTGGGACCTTCTCTTCATCATACCACCCTTTTCATTAGTCTGTGATTTACCCAAGGGTGGAGTGTCTAGCTCAGTGCCTTAGTCTTTGAAAGTAAGATCCTCAGCTAAACGTTTCTTCTACTCCCACTTCTTCTTTCTATGTGCCGCATTTCAGGATTTCGTAGTCGAGGAGTCATCTAAATCTGTGGCATTTGAATCTGTATCACTGGTTACATTAACTGGATCATCTTCTTCAGCAACTAATTTTCCTTTGCGAATGTGGGATGATCCTTGATCTCCCGCTGCAGAAGATGGTTCCTGAATGTCAAGAACATCCGTATCTAATATGTCGTCACGTGTAGCAGCTACAGAAATGCTGCCTGGTATATTCTTTCCCAACTCTATTGTATCCCGACCTATGTCATCTCCTTCTTTAAAAGTTCGCCTCTGTATAGCGAAATCATCTTCAGAATCACTTGGTTCGTTCCTCCATTTGTTACCCTTGGGAGCCTTGTATCCTGGATCACTGAGGTGACCAAACAATCGTTTGCTCTAGGCCGTTTGTCTTTCGGTTGACCCCTAAATGACTTTATCCTCTCCATCTCCTTTTCATCTATATGAGTCAGTGGAAAACTTTCCAACTCATTCTTCACTAAGTCTGGCAACTGTCTATCTATGATCATCTGCAGGAAGCGAGGATACACAATGAGTGGAGCCTTTGTTGCCTTTGACTGAATGACCTCCTTCAAGTGATGCATGATCATGCCAAAGAAATTGATCGGTTTGTTCAAGATCAAGGCAAACACTGCAGATGCTAGAGTGTCTCTGATCGCATCAAATGTTCCCTTTCTTGGACCAAGGCAGTATAGGACAACTTGTATTAAGTACTTGAAAGGTAGGGACACGTTTCCTTTTTGTAACATCTCCTGCTTAGTGACTTTAGCATTGTACTTAATTCTCATAAAGCAGCCACGGATTAGGATTGAGTCAAAGGTCATTGGGTCATCGGATGAGTCTTGAAAGTGAAACTGTTCTCGTATATGCTGCTTAGTAACAAACACTTTTTTTCCTTCGATCTGGCTCTTGATAACTGCTGGCACGATAGTACAGTCTACTTTGGCGTTGTGGTAGAAATCTCAAAGGATCTCTCTGTACGGCACATGCTGCTTCATGATAGCATAAGCGATCCTCGATCGTTTCAAGAACTCGATAATTCCTTCAAATGGTTGGTTTTTATCCTTATCAATCGGACCAAGGAACGTACATACATTATTCTTTGCCAAAGTTTCCCAATCCATGATTCTGTAGACAAAGAAGGCATCAAATCATAAAACGACACAAAATCGGACAAAACGACCAAGTTGCATAAATTTTCTGATGCTAGTCACCCCATTTACACACGAGTAGAACCCTAGTCGCTTGATTAAGACACGAGTAGCTCCATCTCATTTTACTGAACAAGCCAAATTTGACCAGACATTCAAAATGTTCAAATTTGTTTTAGGGTCGATTTGGGTTATGATTTTCATATCATTGACCTTCTTTGGCTTGTGAGATTTCTTTTTCTACTTTCCCTTCTGTGCCACATGATTGATTCCTTCTCCATTGCCTTTGACAGAAAACAAGTGACTTCCCCCCCCCCCCCCCCCAAGTTGTCATTGCTTGACTCATATCCAGAACATACAGATTATTAACGATGGAGTAGAAATCATGACCAACTCGTTAGGAATTTTAAAACCAAGCTTCAGATTAAAGCATGCATTATCGTCAAAGAACACTATGAACTTCTTGTCACATATCTGCAAAACACTTAGCAAATTGTGCTATATCTGCTTCACGAAGCTTATCTTCTCGAAGCTCACTATCCCGTTACTCATGCTACCTTCTTTGGTGATATAACCCTCTTTGTTATCAGCAAAAGCAATATATCCCCCATTGATATTATTTATGTCAAATAGCAAGGATAAGTCACCAGTCATGTGTCTAGAAGCTCCACTATCAACAATCCACAGGCTGCTAATAAAGCCATGTGGAACTCCCTGCACAAGCATTCAAATTTAGTGGTTAAGGGGGACCCAAGCCTTTAAGGTATTTAGTCTTCTTTCTTCACCTAAAGTCATAAAATCAACCCATTTTCCATTTGGAGTAGGCGTTGATCCCAATGATTCGGTAGCTGAAGTTGATGCTTCCCCAGATTTAGTTGTTGACTTTGGCCTCCAAACCTATTTTGGTCTCTTTGGCTTGAACTTCTCCTTACCTTTAGGGCTTGAAGGTCCAGCCATAGATTTCTTTGGTGGAACAATATTTTGAACCACTTCAGACTTAACTGCACGTGGATCTGGTTTAGGGTTACCCTTAGGCTCGGTTATCGGCTTAGTTGTGGCTTTTCCGGTGATTTGGCCTTTGTTGGGACTGGGCTCCCACTTGCCTGATTAGCCATAGCACCCTCCTGCTTTTGGTTCATAGCAATTTTGTTTCTGTTGTCATAAAAAACCTGCTTCCCTTGTTGGTTTTTAAAAAGTTTTAGGGAGACGGGTTGTTTTGACTTGCTAGAACTAAGAGCTTCATCAACTTCTATTCTCTTACATCTAAGTTCAGGGCATGCAGCAACTAAATGCCCGTGTTCCCCACACTTAAAACACTCTCGGTATTCCTCAAACTTGGGAGCTTCAGGTTGATTCTCCCCTTTGTCCTTGCGTTTGGACTTACTGGAAAAAGTTTTCTTATGTTTTAGATCCTCAAGAGAATGTTGCTATAATGGGATCTGAGGGTTTTTTTCTTCCTCATCCTCAATTTTGATAGTAGCTCTAATAAACGCAGTGACATGTTTCTTGGGATTTTGCTTTTGAGCCTGCTTTGTGTGACACCCCGCATTTTCAGGTTAAATACTTTTACTGAACTCTAGTTAACTTACATGTTCATACATGGCTAGATACTTAACTAGGGTTAGTTAAGTAGGTTTAACATATGTTAGAAGATGCTAACATATGTTATACGTAGGAAAATCCTTGTTAAACACACACATGAGTCCTGTATCCCAAACGTTGGTGAATTATGTGACATACATAGCAATAATATATACAAGTGAATTTTGGTGAACATGAAGTACGTGCTTATGTGAATTACATGTTTTTGTGAATGATCGCCTAACTGAAAGGTAATGCGTAGATCATGCAAATTACGTGCACAAATGAATGATATGCTATGTAATAATAAAAATAATGGTTTTTATATAATTTAGCATGGTTAATAATATTGGGTCCGGTATTGGGCTAGAACATGGTTAACGGGTCAAGTTAATGGACTAGAAGGGCCCTAATACCAATTGCTTGGGGAACAAGCAAAGCCCTTTTACAATTAGGAGGCACGGAAAAAGATAAAAACCCTACTCCCTTGCCCCCTTGGTGCCGTGCGAAACCCCCACCCCCTCTCTCTTTGTTTTCAAGCAATCAAGCAATCTTTCACTAATCAAGCTAGTTCGGGTTTGATTCTAAGGCTCTAGGGAGTTTAATCTTTCACAAGGTATACGTTCTTACGATTTTTAATGAATTATAATGATTGAAAAACTTTGAAAACCCTAAAAATAATATATACAAAATCGCATACATGTATGTATAGGAGTTCTTGAATGTTCTTGATGATTTGATGATGATGATTGTTATTAGCAGCCATGATTAGGGTTTTCACATGATAATATATGTGTTTTTCTATGATTAATATGGTGTTTAATCAGTACTATAGGTGTTATACATGTATTAGGGATGTTTATGAAGAATTAGGGTTTGTAGATTACTTGGGATGCAAGTTTAAGATTCTGACAGATTCGGTTGAACGTTTTGTAGGGGCTGTAATGGGTTGGTAAATCGATTGTTTTTATGATTTCTTTGCATGATTGTAATGTACAAGGTCTTAGCTTTTCATAATGGGCAAAACCATCGAATTTGGACATCGTTTGAGTCGTTTTTGGAATTTTAATTGATTAGGGGTCATATCAGATTTTCGGATTTGTAAATTGGGCCAACTTTAAATGGTCATAACTTGAGATTTACAAGGAGTTAAGTTATGAAATTTTTACAGTAGGTCAATACTGGAAAAAATAGAGCTTTCCCAAGTGGATTCATCTCGTTTGGATGAGTACAAAATTTTTAATAATTTTCCTACTAAACTGACCTGTTGAGGAAATTTTCTGGACACAGCTGTGTTGTACGAATTTTTATAATTTTTGTGTTTGGAATTAAGACAAAAAAAAAAAAAATAGGTATTGTCGAGTGAATCCCAAATAAAATTCAGTAAACATTTGGGACTCTAATTCATTCGTTTAGTATTTTAAATAAATTGTTTTTCACAGCGCACAATCTGTCCTAAAAACGCAGATTGTGTACGGGGTCTTTAAGTGACTATTTGGAGTTCTATGTGGTATGTAATTGACATGTACTTGTGTGGAAACTTGTATGAGACGTATTTGATGCATTAAACTGATAATAATTGCTATGATCACCAACGGGATACGTAGGACATACTTGAGCATGTAGAGTCATTAGGTGTCACTACACGGTTTTGAACTTTTAAAAGTCTTGGATAAACGAGTTACATTGTGTGTTGGTTACGCACGTATACTCACCTAGTGACATTTGTAATAGGGAGTCGGTAGCACGTTATTATTCGTGGAATTTGGATTTTCACTTGCGACCTAAGGTGAGTTTCACTACTCTTTTTCTCAAAAGCATGCGTCTCAGGTATGAGACACTTTACTTAACATTTTCTAGTCCGGTTTGGGACTACTTACACATCCCGGGTTGGGATGCCATGGATCCTTATGAGGGTCGGTCACTTTGCTAATTCGCAATTGTGTCCTTGATAAACTAAACCATTTCTATCATTTTGTAAGTCCTCACGTACCGAATGAGTTGCCAGGGTTGGCAAGCGGGTTAATAGTTGATAGCGCTATTAGGTCTTACAAACCTCACACCGGCTCGGGGAGCGCGGGCGTGAACTATAACTTACGTAACATTATCATTGTGGATAGACAATGATGTCAGGCATACGGCACACTTATGTGGCTACACGTACATAGCAGTTCGGTATATTCGGTTAGTTATCATGAATGGGCTAGCTACCCGTGACATGCGATGAATTAGTGGTTACACGGTGCGGGGCACCAACACAACTTACTTACTTACGTGGTTTTGGAAACCAGCGCATTTGCATATTAAATTACTTTACCTTGTGAACTCACCAGCTTTATGTTGACACACGATTTACATGCTTTTGCAGGTAGTTAGCTTCCGGTGCCAGGATTAGAAAGCACTGTACACTTCACTGCATTTAGGCTCTCGGGCATACACATAAATTATATATTATGCTTTCGTATGGTTTTCATTTGGGCGCATTGTTTTGCGCATAGTTTTTAAAAAGGTTTAAATTTGGTTTACGCTTCCGCAGCTTAACTAAACTTGGTTTTCGAAAACGAACTAAATGGTTTGGGCATTTAGAGTTCGTTCCTGTGACTTATGGCTATGGGATCCTGGTTTGTCATGCGCCTCGCGTATAAACCCCGTAGTGAAAATTTGAGGGTGTGACAGATTGGTATCAGAGCCATTGGTTATAGTGAACTAGGACTGCATGTTGAGTCTAGTCTATAATCATCATAGCATAAGTACACTCACAACTTAAGTGCACAACTAGCTATTAGCTACATATATCTACAACATATGATTTCAGGAGATATGTTATCTTCTAGTTCTAGACTTAATTCTTAACACGTCAATGGTGGGAACCTAGGGTTACACCAGGTGGCGCATTACTGGGAGTAATATCCTAACTAACCTCATGGACGAGGAGACAACTATAGTACAAGGGAGGGAGCCCTTGCGAGCGTTGTGGCGCACGTACACAGGAAGCTGCACGATGCGCATGACGTGGTACCATTAAATCAACTATGAAGGAATTCGAATACTGAGACTTATCCTATTTCACTGAGCAAGGAGACAATTAGTTTCCGTTCCTTGTTACTTGATCTTTCTTACTCCCATTCGAAACTCAGACGGGACTAGGTTACGCATATAGAACTTATTTCTTACTTTAGTACCTTACGCCTAGTATGAGCCGGTGGACGTATGACTGCATATCCCTGTTACTCATAAGTATATGGTAGATTCATGGGAACACATTAGATCGGGACTTGTTACACACACTCTTGGGGAGTTACGTAAAGCCTGCGATGTAATGCAACATCACAAGGGAGGATGAAACCTACTAATGGCTGATAGCCACGATTGGAGGAACGAGTGGTACAGCTTACCACTAAACTGGTTCACATAGGACTAGAGAAGGAGATTGTACGTGATGAGAACCATATAACACTGACATCGCAAAAGAGGAAGGATAAGAGATGGAAGGGGAACCTGAGCAGGACGAGCAAACGGAAAGTGAGGATGAAGGCTCTACTATCTAGACAGAGCATGGCGACGATTGGCTCTTACCTTTTCTTACCTATCTTTTCTTTCATTTCCCTTGTTAACTTAGATAAGACTGAGTTCTTATGATCAACGATAGGGTGGTTGAGGCCCTCGCATCTTTCCAAGCTAGTAAAGATCTATTTTGCTAAATCATTCTTTTTCCCTAACTTCCACATTTGAACTTTCTTATACCTTGAACGCACATCGTATTTTCAAGCCTTTTATTGGTTGTAAACCTCGATAACTCCAACGGAACTGAAGGAGACCGTCTGATTGCTTCGATAGTATAAGTCTCTGCCATGTGCATTTGCCCCAGGCAGGATGGGGTAATGTATGCTACATGCACACTCGATGAGTTACAAATACTTGGAAGGAGAACGTAACACCCTGTGGTGAAATCTAGAAATTTTGTTATATAAAGACGGATGGGTCTGAGATCGACGCCTACACTACCAAGCTACAGGAGATAGCCACTATAGGCTCAAATCTATTTAACCTACCTTACAAATGGATCGAACTTTATACCGAAAGGGTGGGCCCCTCAGATTCGTGGCTTGGCCACTGCAGCTCACCTACAAATCTTTCACTTGACTCGCAAACTCACAGATGAGACTGCTGATCATGGTACCTTTCTGAAGCATGGTACTTCATTTTCTACTGTTGGTGATAGCAAGAGAACGTGGGATAGTGTGAGGTATAAGTCCTGCAACAACAACTACCACAACGGGAACAACAACAATGGGGTTCGTGGGAAAGCATTCGTGATTGGCATTGGGGAAGCTAGGACTGATAACAAGGTCGTGACGGATACGACACTCTTGCCTCTATTTTATATGATACTGGTGCGGACTATTGTTTTGTTTCATCAAAACTTAGTAAACAATTAGGGATGGTTCCTACTCATCGAGATACCCCATACTCGATTGAACTGGCTGATAGGAAGCCTGTCGAGGTAACCCATATACATCGTGACTGTAAGCTCGAGTTGAATGGGCAATTATTTGCCATCAACTTCTTACCTATCACCCTAGGTAGCTTTGATCTCGTGGTTGGCATGGACTGGTTGTCCAAGCAACACGCTGAAATTCTCTGTCAGAAGAAGATTGTTCGTATTCCCCCTCCCAAGTGGAGAACTTTTATCTATACAGGGTGATTATGGTGGTGCCATGGTAGGCATCATCTCCTATCTGAAGGCCCAGAAGTGTATTCGTAAGGGCTGTCCGGCCATTTTGGCTAACATATCTGGTACTCGAGCTGGAACTGAAACCAAGATTGAGGACATCCCAGTGGTCGGAGACTTCCAAGATGTCTTCCCAGAGGAACTACATGGACTCCCACCCGTTCGTCAAGTGGAGTTTCAGATTGACCTTGCACCTGGAGCAGCGCCAGTTGCGCGCGCACCATACCGTTTAGCACCAGGGGAGCTACAAGAACTGTCTACCCAACTCCAAGAGCTATTGGATAGGGGTTTCATTAGACCCAGTTCTTCGCCATGGGGAGCTCCAGTTCTGTTTGTTAAGAAGAAAGATGGGAGCTTTCGTATGTGCATAGACTATCGGGAGTTGAACAAGGTAACGATTAAGAACCGATATCCTTTGCCTCGTATTGATGATTTGTTCGACCAACTGCAAGGGTCGAGCTTCTACTCTAAGATTGATTTGAGGTCGGGGTACCATCAGCTGAGAGTCCGAGAAGAGGATGTGGTGAAAACGGCGTTTCGAACCCGTTATGGACATTATGAGTTTTTGGTTATGCCATTTGGGCTAACTAATGCACCTGCGGTGTTCATGGATCTAATGAACCGTGTGTGCAAGCCTTACTTGGACAAATTCGTCATAGTGTTCATAGATGACATATTGATCTATTCCAAGGGCAGGGAGGAGCACGAGCAGCACCTGCGGTTAATCTTGGAACTACTGAGGAATGAGCAGCTGTATGCAAAGTTTTCTAAATGTGATTTTTGGATTCGGGAGGTCCAATTCCTTGGGCATGTGGTCAACGAGGCTGGAATACATGTGGACCCAGCCAAGATTGACGCTATCAAAAAGTGGGAGGCTCCTAGGACCCCTACTGAAGTGCGCCAATTTCTTGGTCTCGCGGGATATTATTGCAGGTTTATTGAGGGATTTTCTAAGATCGCTCAACCTCTCACCGCCCTAACGCAGAAAGGTGTTACGTATAAGTGGGGAGATGCCCAAGAATCTGCCTTTCAGCTACTAAAGTCCAAACTTTGCTGCACACCGATATTATCGTTGCCTGAAGGTACAGAGGACTTTGTAGTATATTGTGATGCGTCTATCCAAGGTTTAGGGTGCGTACTGATGCAACGTGATAAGGTAATTGCATATGCATCGCGGCAACTGAAGGTCCATGAGAAGAATTACCCCACTCATGATTTGAAACTGGGAGCGGTGGTTTTCGCTCTCAAAATCTGGAGACACTACCTCTATGGAACAAAGTGCACAATTTTCACTGATCACAAGAGCCTTCAGCATATATTCGATCAGAAAGTGCTGAACATACGACAACGTCGCTGGGATGAACTTTTGAACGATTATGACTGTGCCATCAAGTATCATCCAGGGAAAGCTAACAGGGTGAGTCATTGAAGGAAGAAAACATCGGGCTTGAGACCCTACATGGTGCTGATAAGCACTTGGAACTGAGAACAGACGGTCTGCAGTACTTCATGAATCGAGTCTGGATACCACGATTTGGGGATCTCAGACAACTGGTGCTCGATGAAGCACATACCTCTCGCTATTCGGTACATCCTAGTTCGGACAAGATGTACCAAGATCTTAAGACTCTATAGTGGTGGCCAAACATGAAAGCCGAGATAGCCACTTATGTTAGTAAGTGCTTGACTTGTGCGAAGGTTATGATTGAATATCAAAAACCTTCAGGCTTACTCCAACAACCAGAGATTCCAATGTGGAAATGGGATGGAATTTCCATGGACTTCATTACAAAGCTTCCTAGAACAACAACGGGCCATAACATGATTTGGGTTATCGTGGACCGTTTAACCAAATCGGCCCACTTCCTGGCAATAAAAGAAACGGATTCGTTAGAGAAGCTGGCGAACCTATACATCAAGGAGATAGTCTCTAGGCATGGGGTGCCTACTTCCATTATATCTGATCGTGATGGGCGATTCACTTCTCGTTTCTGGACTACTCTCCAAGATGCTCTAGGAACTCGTCTTGATATGAGCACAGCCTATCACCCACAGACGGATGGACAAAGTGAACGTACCATCCAAACATTAGAGGATCTACTACGAGCATGCGTAGTGGACTTTGGTAATAACTGGGATAAGCACTTGCCCTTAATCGAATTCTCTTACAACAACAGTTACCACACTTCGATACAGTGTGCGCCTTTCGAGGCACTTTACGGGCGCAAGTGTAGGTCTCCTATTTGTTGGACTGAGGTTGGGGATAGCCAACTAACAGGTCCTGAACTCGTGCACGAAACTTCTGAGAAGATAGTGCAAATTAGAAATCGGATGGCTGCTTCTCGGGATCGACAGAAAGTTATGCTGACAAACGTAGAAAACCTTTGGTGTTCCGGATTGGGGACAAGGTTTTGTTAAAGGTGTCACCTTGGAAAGGAGTGATACGCTTTGGGAAACGAGGGAAGTTAAATCCCCGATACGTTGGACCTTTCGAGATTGTTAAAAGGATTGGTCTGGTAGTTTACCAGCTGAATTTACCAGATGAACTCAGTGGAGTGCATAATGTATTCCACGTCTCAAACTTGAAGAAATGCTTATCCGATACGACACTGGTAGTGCCACTGGAGGAGATCCAGGTGGACGATCAGCTACGGTTCGTGGAAGAACCAGTGGAGATTCTTGAGCAGGGCGTCAAGAAACTCAGACAAAGTACTATACCTATTGTTAAGGTACGGTGGAATTCCCGTCTAGGACCGGAATACATGTGGGAGCGCAAAGATCAGATGCGGCTCAAATACCCACACCTCTTTACTGAACCTGAAATCGTACATAGATCCAACGCGGAACATAAAGCAGCTCTTTCAAAGTGAATTTCGGGGCGAAATTCCTTTCAACTTGGGGATGATGTGACATCCGGGAACCAAGCACACATTTTTATAACTGGCTTTACTGTTTACTTGCTGAATTTCGGGACGAAATTCTTTTCAACTTGGGGATGATGTGACACCCCGCATTTTCAGGTTAAATACATTTACTGAACTCTAGTTAACTTACATGTTCATACATGGCTAGATACTTAACTAGGGTTAGTTAAGTAGGTTTAACATATGTTAGAAGATGCTAACATATGTTATACGTAGGAAAATCCTTGTTAAACACACACATGAGTCCTGTATCCCAAACGTTGGTGAATTATGTGACATACATAGCAATAATATATACAAGTGAATTTTGGTGAACATGAAGTACGTGCTTATGTGAATTACATGTTTTTGTGAATGATCGCCTAACTGAAAGGTAATGCGTAGATCATGCAAATTACGTGCACAAATGAATGATATGCTATGTAATAATAAAAATAATGGTTTTTATATAATTTAGCATGGTTAATAATATTGGGTCCGGTATTGGGCTAGAACATGGTTAACGGGTCAAGTTAATGGACTAGAAGGGCCCTAATACCAATTGCTTGGGGAACAAGCAAAGCCCTTTTACAATTAGGAGGCAAGGAAAAAGATAAAAACCCTACTCCCTTGCCCCCTTGGTGCCGTGCGAAACCCCCACCCCCTCTCTCTTTGTTTTCAAGCAATCAAGCAATCTTTCACTAATCAAGCTAGTTCGGGTTTGATTTCAAGGCTCTAGGGAGTTTAATCTTTCACAAGGTATACGTTCTTACGATTTTTGATGAATTATAATGATTGAAAAACTTTGAAAACCCTAAAAATAATATATACAAAATCGCATACATGTATGTATAGGAGTTCTTGAATGTTCTTGATGATTTGATGATGATGATTGTTATTAGCAGCCATGATTAGGGTTTTCACATGATAATATATGTGTTTTGCTATGATTAATATGGTGTTTAATCAGTACTATAGGTGTTATACATGTATTAGGGATGTTTATGAAGAATTAGGGTTTGTAGATTACTTGGGATGCAAGTTTAAGATTCTGACAGATTCGGTTGAACGTTTTGTAGGGGCTGTAATGGGTTGGTAAATCGATTGTTTTGGCGATTTCTTTGCATGATTGTAATGTAAAAGGTCTTAGCTTTTCATAATGGGCAAAACCATCGAATTTGGACATCGTTTGAGTCGTTTTTGGAATTTTAATTGATTAGGGGTCATATCAGATTTTCGGATTTGTAAATTGGGCTAATTTTAAATGGTCATAACTTGAGATTTACAAGGAGTTAGATTATGAAATTTTTACAGTAGGTCAATACTGGAAACATAGAGCTTTTCCAAGTGGATTCATCTCGTTTGGATGAGTACACAATTTTTAAGAATTTTCCTACTAAACTGACCTGTTGAGGAAATTTTCTGGACACAGCTGTGTTGTACGAATTTTTATAATTTTTGTGTTTGGAATTAAGACAAAAAAAAAATACGTATTGTCGAGTGAATCCCAAATAAAATTCAGTAAACATTTGGGACTCTAATTCATTCGTTAAGTATTTTAAATAAATTGTTTTTCACAGCGCACAATCTGTCCTAAAAATGCAGATTGTGTACGGGGTCTTTAAGTGACTATTTGGAGTTCTATGTGGTATGTAATTGACATGTACTTGTGTGGAAACTTGTATGAGATGTATTTGATGCATTAAACTGATAATAATTGCTATGATCACCAACGGGATACGTAGGACATACTTGAGCATGTAGAGTCATTAGGTGTCACTACACGGTTTTGAACTTTTAAAAGTCTTGGATAAACGAGTTACATGGTGTGTTGGTTACGCACGTATACTCACCTAGTGACATTTGTAATAGGGAGTCGGTAGCACGTTATTATTCGTGGAATTTGGATTTTCACTTGCGACCTAAGGTGAGTTTCACTACTCTTTTTCTCAAAAGCATGCGTCTCAGGTATGAGACACTTTACTTAACATTTTCTAGTCCGGTTTGGGACTACTTACACATCCCGGGTTGGGATGCCATGGATCCTTATGAGGGTCGGTCACTTTGCTAATTCGCAATTGTGTCCTTGATAAACTAAACCATTTCTATCATTTTGTAAGTCCTCACGTACCGAATGAGTTGCCAGGGTTGGTAAGCGGGTTACTAGTTGATAGCGCTATTAGGTCTTACAAACCTCACACCGGCTCGGGGAGCGCGGGCGTGAACTATAACTTACGAAACATTATCATTGTGGATAGACAATGATGTCAGGCATACGGCACACTTATGTGGCTACACGTACATAGCAGTTCGGTATATTCGGTTAGTTATCATGAATGGGCTAGCTACCCGTGACATGCGATGAATTAGTGGTTACACGGTGCGGGGGACCAACACAACTTACTTACTTACGTGGTTTTGGAAACCAGCGCATTTGCATATTAAATTACTTTACCCTGTGAACTCACCAGCTTTATGTTGACACACGATTTACATGCTTTTGCAGGTAGTTAGCTTCCGGTGCCAGGATTAGAAAGCACTGTACACTTCACTGCATTTAGGCTCTCGGGCATACACATAAATTATATATTATGCTTTCGTATGGTTTTAATTTGGGCGCATTGTTTTGCGCATAGTTTTTAAAAAGGTTTAAATTTGGTTTACGCTTCCGCAGCTTAACTAAACTTGGTTTTCGAAAACGAACTAAATGGTTTGGGCATTTAGAGTTCGTTCCTGTGACTTATGGCTATGGGATCCTGGTTTGTCATGCGCCTCGCGGTATAAACCCCGTAGTGGAAATTTGAGGGTGTGACACTTTGGAGGATCATTGGTGTTTTTCTTTTGATTTTTCTTTTTGTTCTCATTTGGTTGATTTCCTTGGTCTTTCTTACCCTTACCCTTAACCTAGCCCCATTTTCTTTCTCAAGACTAATGGTGGATTCTTGCCAAATTTTAGCTACTAGACCATGAGCGATAAATCTGATGGGAAGTTCCTCATCAGCATAAATTTTATCAAACCCTTTCATCTTATAAAACACCTTCATCACCTCCATAGCATCAGTAGGTTGCACTTTCGGTTCAGGAACATAGACAATGTGATTTTGAGGAGGAATAAACTCATCCTTAACCGGTGCATCCTTCTGAAGCTCTTCAAGCTCGTCATTAGAAATTTCTGTTTCACAGACACTTGCATTATCATTGATCTCACTAGCTCCTTGTGGTGGCTTCACATTAGGTTGAGGTGAATTGACAACACTTGCAGAAGCAGTAGCTGCTGCAACTATATCCACAATCTCCTCCTTTGTCAAGACATCAAAGGTGTGATTTTCAAATCTCACCAGAGTTGGAAATTGTGCATATATAGGGCTAGTGGGATCAGGATTCTCTATTATGTGATCAAGAACATACTTGCAGTTTAGATAACTCTCAAGCTTTTTCTTGATCTTTTCATAATCACACATTACTATGGACAACTTCTTCTTTGTGTCTTCCAAGTCATTAATATAATTGTTTATTGCAACTTGTTTTTGACGTAGAGTTTTGGACAATTCAGAAACATCGCCCTTTTAATTTTTAATGGTGTTTTAAAACCTCTTTCATTTGATTTTAAAACATCATCGGCATGTTGGCACTGTCCCAAATCAGCTTTGAGGTTCAGATTCTCATCAGTTAAGATGTTGATTCTGTACCTCAGCTTATCCCATTTTACACAATCAGATTTCAAACTAGAAGCATAACTTACCTTAGTAGAAGATTCTGTTATAGCCATGAGAGCATTGTGAGCTGCAGACTTCTTGGGTCCAAAGAATTTTGCCAGACCAGTCTTTGCATAGTCAACATCGAATAAGAAAGAACGCTTGCTGATGTATTCATCTGCTTCAGCTAGCGACTCTTCCAGATCTAAATCTTCCTCAGACTCGCAGTCAGAATCACCATCAGTAGAGTCAATCTCAGAAATATTGACTTCTTGCACATTGTTGCATTCTCTAACTTCATCTTCTGGTTCAGAAATTTGCTGGACATAGAAGGTTGCACTACCCTACGGAGCCTCTTCTCCCTCTATGTGAAGGTTCGAGTTAAAACAGCTTAAATTACCAAGGCCTGTCCTTGATTGTTGTTGACAGGAGCCCGCTGGTTCTGATTTTGCACGTGGACGATAACTCGTTCAGTATTTTGTGGAGGTTGTGTCTAAGCTTGTTGCCTTTGGTTCTTTTTCCCTCTGTTGTTGTTGAACTGATTCGGATTTGTCTGCTGTCTGGGTTTATCACATTCCCTCGCAAAGTGTCCCTTCGTACCACAGTTGTAGCACGCCTCTTTGCTCTTATTAAACCCAAATCTTGTGTTGTTTATCAGCACATCACTTATCCCCGTCCTATCCATGTATTCTTTTGCTCTTTCTAACCACGCTTGCAAAGTTCCACTGGATATCAATCAAGTCCATCTCATCTTTTTCAATCTGGGCATAAGCTTCTTGGGTTAGATGAGGATTCCCTATCTTCCTCGCAACTAACCCACTATAGGAGTTGACCAAGGTAGACAGTAGAGCCATATGTTCTTGAGTTAGCTCCACCGTCACCTTCTCAAAATATGCGATGTTTAGCTGCTCTGCAATTGGATTTGATCGATATCCTCCATCTTGACCTGATGTTGAAGCACCTCTATAACCCGAAGTCGATGCACCAAAACATCCAAAAGATGAAGCACTATATACCCTGACATATAAGGACCGCCAAAGTTTGATGTTGCCTGTACAGGTGCTACAAGATTAGCATAAGGGTTAACACCAAACCGGTTAGTGTTATAAGTCAAAGGATACTGGTTTGTTTTCCCAAATGGATAAACAGGAGGAGGAACATCTGCCGGGGGACCATAGTTTTCAAAAGCGAAGACAATATCTTGATTTAGGACAAAAGTTGTATGTGCTTTGGATCCTTCTACGCTCACATCCTGGGGAGTTGTCCTGTAGTAGATGCTTAGATTCTAAGGGATGAACGACTTGTTCGCCCTTCTGATCTCATAAATTTCCGTGCTCTCAAGCTCCGCCACGAAGTCATTGATGGAGATTGTCTGATAAACATTGTTTGCTTTCTGGATGTCAAGCCACTAATGCCAGTGTGGAGGAAGCGCATCTGAAAAACGTTCCACTAGTTTAGCTGATGTATAGACTACCCCATATTAATACATATCTGACATCAGATTATAGTATAGTGCTGTCAGATCACACAATGGTTCATTTCCTAAGGCAGTGAAGTTCTCGATATCCTTCTTGAGTTTATCCATCTTAATGTTTTTGGTCTTCTCATTTCCTTCATTCCTCTATGCTAACTCAAGCCAAAGCATCTGCGATGTTGTACACTGAGCAAACTGGTGCAAGATGTTTTTAGGGAGAGCTTGAGTTAAGGTAGCCATCGCTTTCTTCTCATAATTGTATTTTCTTCATTGATCATATGTCATAACTTCCAAGGAGATGGGAATGTCGGAGTTCTCGATCATCGGCCTTGTATGCCCATTCTCTATAGTTTCCTATACTAATCCATAAATAACCTCGACATATGTCTTGAATCTGCCCTTCCAGAAGTGGTTGTTGGCCATAAACTGCAGTTTAGGTGCCTTATTAGAACTTCCTGTTTCCAAGTCACTGAGTAGTGCTAAACATAGTATGTTGAGTTGCAGCGGCTGCGAGTGACCATGGGTTACCATTCATCATCTGTTGTTGTTGGTAGGCAGGTTGTTAAGCCGCAAGTGCCCACGGATTGGTTTCGGCAAAGTTAGCTCAGCCGAAAACTACTAAGGATTTGTGGGTACATTCATTTAACTGTTTATTGGTTGATTATAATGTTGTCTTGGTTGGTTCAGATGTCCCCATGGGTTAGCCATGTGTTATATTTCGATAATGGTCCGATATTTAGACGATTTTTGGTTTCAGAACAGTAACTCACAACTACGAATGAACACACGAATACAAGACACGAGTAGGAGGCTAATCGTGTGCTTTTTAGGGGAGTAGTGGGTTAATCGTGTGAACAGTGACGCGACTACGAAGTTTCAGGAGAGTAGGGTTCGTCTAGCGACTAGAAGTCTAGTCGTGTCTTTTAAAATGTGATTAGGCTCTAGTCGTGTGGGAAAAGTAACGAGTACACATGCTAGTCGCCTGATACTTTGCTAATCGCTACATGCAGGTTTATGAACTTGTTTTGCACGAAAACCGTCATTTTTGCCTCAAAATCTATAAAAAACACAGTGTTTGATCCCCAAATGATTAGGAAAGTTGTGGAAAGACTTTTGGAACAAACCCTATTAAAAAAAACACTTGTTTTTACCGGTAAAAACGACCTTAGATTTTGAAAATGTTGTTTTTATGAAAAACTCAAAGTTTCAAACTTGCAAAACAGGTTTTTGATCAAAAAATACTAAGTTTTAATCTGAAAACCCACTGTTTTGAATCTGTTTTGTTATCAAAACACTTGTGATAAGAGCCAACGCTCTGATACCACTTGTAGGATCAATTTCCGGACAACCCGACAATCACGAGCTTTAACGTTTAGAGTGCGGAATCCACCAAACGATGTTCGGACAACAAAAACGACAAGAATCCATGATAAACGAGATATCAAAATCACAAAGATATGGTTAAAGTTTGTATTGTATTGAAAAACACAGCTCGGGTGTTATAAAACAATCATAGACCTGGAACCTAAACCTGGGGTGCTTGGAATGTGTGATGTGACAGCCGAGGAATGATTAGGGCAATCGTTGGAGGCTGTTATACTTCCCCTAGTCGTCCAGGGCACTACAGGCGACTGGGAACTTTATAGACGAGTACGAGGGGTGACTAGCAAGCTAGTCGTCTTGAAACCCAAGCGACTAGCAGGTAATTGGCCTTTTGTACCACAGTTAAAATAGGTAATTTTTGCTTAGGATTTGTACATTCACGTGCAAATTGGCCTTTTGTACCACAGTTAAAGCACGTAAATTTTGCTTTGTTGAACTCATAAGCAAGTAATTCTTGTCTTTTCTGGTCACACTTCCGAATGCCCATTAGATATCAATCAACTCCATTTCTTCGTTATCAATTTAAGCATAATCTTTATTAGTAATATTATTATCTTTCCTAATATGCCCAGACACAAGTCCGTTGTATGAAGCAACAAGTGTTGAAACAAGTGCTACATGACATTCTGCAAGTTCAATTGTCACATTGTCCATGTTGGATGTGTTGAGAATGATCGGACTTGAACATGATGAAGCTTGCCCATAATTGTTAGATGAAGAAACTTGATTAGAATTCATAACTAGAGCTGCAAGACAAGGAGCAGCTTGTTGCATTGGAGTTGGATTTTGTGGTGCCACATATGATGAAGGGGTTGGAATACCATAGTAGTTTAGAGGGATTGTTGATTCCACACTATAAACAAATGCTATCCGCGGAACAGAACTAACACCAACATTTGGCGCGGAAGATGAATATGAACTAGCAAAGTATAGATAGGGATTTTGTGGAATTAACGTCCACTTTGCTTTAGCCCTCTCTTCTGCATCCTTGTTATCCAACTTCTGAATTAACTCTTCTAATGTCAAACAATTAAAAGTGTCCATTTCTTTCAAAACATCCAAATATTGGCTCAAATAAGCAGGTAGAGCATCTGCAAATCACTCTACACATTCAGACATCAGATACGAGATGTTATAAGCAGATAATTCTAAAAGTAACTGATAAAATCTCATAGTGAGCTTCCTTAACGTGTCATTCCCAATGATATTGAAGTTTTCAAATTCTTTCTTCAACTGATCCACTTAGATATCTTGGTTCGCTCATTTGGCTTGTTAAAGCAGTCCATAACTACTTTGAAGTTGTACATGGCCTGAATTGATGTAATAAATCTTAAGTCAATGCTTAGGAAAGTTGAGAATATGCTTTCTTTTCAGCTACATACTTCTTCTTTTGTGCATCAGTCATATCATCAAGTGACACTAGAGTTGTCGAGTTCTCAACCATCGGTCTCTCATATACCTCTTCTAACACCTACCATGCCTCTCCACCATCAAGTTTCTCTAAGTGAATCTTGAACCTTTTGTGCCACAACGGATAGTCCGATATATCCATCAACTTGGGTGGACTATTACCATTACATCTTGCAATGTCATTCAATAGAAGATTAATGAATGAGGTAGTCTAGTTTTGAGCAACAGCAGCAACAACTTCCCAATGATCCGGTGTCGGTTGTGGTAGGGTTTGAACAACTAGTTAAACCGGGATCACAACAGCCCAATAATTCACCATCGATTGCTAAGGTTGCGCAACATGCCTTCCTTTCTCAGCTGCAAATGCCTAAGCATTCATTGGTGGTTGTTGTCATTGACTAGTGTTCGGCCGTGTCACCGAAACACCCCAAATGTTGTCCATATTGAATAATTTAACAAAATTTCAACACTTAGAAAATTTTCTGATTTCTGTGATAGAACGTGTGAATGAAAAATAAATTTCTTATTCGACCAAAAATTTGACACAAATGAGGGATCGTTTACACGAATGAGAAAAATTTCACCAGAATGAGAATGCCAAAAACATATTCGTGTGAACGAGTACCCGAAAGAAAATAAATTGCACGAATGAGAGCTGAATGAGTGCTAATTGTGTGAAATCTATCACGAATGAGAAAAAAGAACACACATTCGCATTAAACTAGCAGCTATTCGTCGTGTTTAGTTCTGATCATCATTTTGAATTAAAAAACACGCGCATCTGATCAGGATTTTTTTAAATTATCACCAATTGGATTGAAATTTGATATGTTTTGGTATGGATATGATTAGGAATAGTATTTGTGAAAGAATTTCTAAAAATTACCTCAAATTCATCTCTTATTTAATCAAAAACCATGCTCTAATGAAAACCTTGAAATTAATTATGGTTTTGAACTGTTTTGTATCAAAATATGTGAAAATTATCAATTTGCAATCGTGAGATTGTGCCTAAAGCTCTGATACCTCTGGGTGCGAAATTCCCTCGGGTCTAGCAAAATGATATATGAATCTAGATGAAAACACACATAATATCCATAAACACGTTTGACTTTGACATTAATAAGCTTCAATAAATGTTAGAGACGCTAATAACCAAAGTCTATTTTCTAGGGTTAAAGAGAACAGAGAATATGCGCTTAGACTTCAAGACACAAAATGAACTAACTATCTAAAATGTCTAACCAACCCACATATATACCTAACTCTCATTCACTACATTGATCAAGCGAATGGAGTCATTCTCTACAACATTCCCACGAATGAGTCTTTCTTGGACTCATTCACCCAAACAACAAGCAAAACAAAGACTTTGATCTTTATTCTTATCCAACTACGCCAAACTATGACTCGAAATTAACCCAAAGCTACAGACACGTATGAATATGCATCTACAGTTTTAAGGGGTGGGTTGAAAGGTTTTGGTCTTCCCGTGGCTAGATGTTATTAGTACTATTATTTATGATGTTCGTAGCCTAGTATAGATATTTGTATGTTTTTTATATGTTGTTTAGCTCGTTTAGTATAATAGGAGTAGCTTGGTAATTCTTTTGGGATGAATGGATAGGGTTTACACTAATGGGTTTCCCATTCGTGTTACTGTTTGGACGAATGGATATCAAAGCCATTTGCGTAACCATTGACCCATTTGTGTGAATGCTTCACACAAAGGGAAGCAATATAAATGCCATTTTTGCCAAACCCTAGTTAGAGTTTTGATATTTTTGTACATCATATTTGATTGTAAAACTTTGTTCTTCAGTTTAGGAATCAGAAATAAATTGATAGTAATTACTTGTGTGTTTTGGTGTGTCTTTCATATATACATTGTTTCAAAACTCCGGGGCATGGAATCCACACTTATTTAGGAGAAAACGTCTGATATTCATACTCGTTTTTGTGAGTCAATGGTCCTACTAGCGGTATTAGATCAACATTAGCTCGAATCATGGGTTTTTTTAGCAAAAAAGTTCCAAAAACACAAGGTTTTTGGCTGATTTGGTTGATTTTGGTGTTTAAAACACATTTTGATAAAAACTAAATTTTTCAAATTTTGAATGATGTTTTGGGTTAAAAACGTGTATTTCTGATTTAGAAACTTTCCAAAACCATTTCTAAATCTTTCCAAATTATCTATTCATCGTATACATCACCAGTTTGAATGATTTGAGCCAAAATGACCATTTTTGTGAAGATCAAGTTCCAATAAGATTTGTAGGGCAAATAGGTTTTTCCTCACGAATAGCTATTAGACATGAATAACTCTTACCCATTCGTACCAAATGCGCGATTAGCTTTTACTCATTCGTACCAAACACACAAATAGCTTTTACCCATTCGTCCCATCCAAAACCATATCTCTCCTTAAAAACCATTCGTCCAAATAGTTATCAAAAGCCATACTCATTCTTACAAATAACCATTCATCCCAAATGCATTCGTCCATGTTACCCATTCGTCCAAAGGTTACCCATTTGTGCTGAAGTGTTATTTTTCTAAAATTTTAATTAGAGTTTGAACTTTGGTTGACCAAATTTGATTATAATTATGTCTCCTAAACCATTCTAGAACATCATATAATCAGCAAGTAGATGTTCCAACCAACTCGTGGGCATACTCGACACTTTGAAACGCACAAAGGATACAACAACAACCGATTGTTTCTAGGAAGAATCCGTGTGCGCTAGCAACACAGCAACACATGTCTAATCAACAAATGGCTTAACAACATGTTATTTCAGGGACAAATCCTTGGGCGTTAGCTGCCGCTGCAACGCAATAGAGAAATAGCATTCAATAAATACCGATTAGTGACATGGATACGGGTAGTTCAAATTGTGCACCTAAATTACAGTTAATGGCTGATTATTAATCATGGAAAGGGAGGCTCACGTAGCATGTAGAGGGTATTGATGTTGAACTATGGGTTGCGATTGAGAATGGCTACGTGAGTCCGCGAGTAGGGAACTCCGACATCCCAGTTGCATTATATGTCATTGATGGGGGTCAAAGAAAGAAATACAATGCAGAGAAGAAGGCTTTTGCGGCTCTAAGTCAACCTCTTCCCAAGGATATCCTACATCAGTTTGCTTAGTGCACTACATCACAAATTGTTTGGGGTGCCCTCTGATGCGTTTGGTTTTAGCAATTAAAAAGGCGTCAATTTCCCCGCTACCAAAAACTTTGATTTATCAGTCCCAAAACAGTGGTTTGGGGGAAACGACTGATTTTTACTAAAGCCTCATTAACAAAGTTTTAAATTTATAAAGTAAACAATAATTACTTTAAAAACTAAAACCAACATATAGGCAGAGAACCTAACGTGCATAGTATAGTTTATAGGGTAAGTATTGAGTATCGTATTCCAGAGTTCACACTTTCCCCTACTCAACTTTTTAACATTTAATTGATCGGGTTTTTACAAAGAAAATTAAACGGAGGGGTTCTTTTAAAAGAAAATAGTTTTTGTAAAAGGTTTGGTTTTATAAAAGATAAGATAACATAAAATAGTAGATATATATGCACATCTAGAGGCCCATCGTAGAAATAGTTAAATGTATTATTAAGATTAATAATTTAAAATAATTAATTGTGCGGAAGACGAGAGTGGTCTTGAAGTGTTGACTCCTTGATAGAGAAGCGGAGGCTACTACTGAGTAGAATGCAGAATCTCTCCAGTGTGCGTCCACCTAGGATACTCTGCCAAGGCCTTGCGTATAGCGGGCTCCTCAAACCACGGTCAAGTCTCTGGTGCTCGGACTTATCGTCTTCTTAAATTGGAGGCTTCACTTCCGAACCGGAACACCGTACACCTCCCTTAGTTCTCGCGTTCCGTACCGAAGGGTCTCTCAAAGGAGGCAATCCTGGTAACCTCGCGTCCCCTTATAGGTTAACGGTCATGAAGACCGAAGGATCCCTCTTACAGCTGTGTTAGGCAACTCGGGCTTCCATTGGCTAACGACGTTGTACTAACGAGAACTAGATAAAGAATCTTTATTTTGTTTATCATTTAAGTGACACTTTATTATTTATTGATCAATTAAATATAAAAATGGTTTAAATAGACGATGACTTAATTACCCAACCCATAACCTCACGAACTGAATGAAATCCTTAATAAAGGCGGCACATAATCCTAAAGGCGTGCAATCCAGAGATCACTAGTGTGCCCATAGGGAAACCATCCTTTACCAAAAAGAACATTCAATCATCTAGTATGTACCAAAAATGTGTCACTTAGATCTGATCCACTTCAGAAGCTATTGCTTAGAATCCAGTTTGGATATCAGAAGCCTGAAGGATCTGCCACACTATCGGTTTCCTCGCCTTGGATCAAGTTCCGGACTACCAGAAGCTGATTGTACCTCTAGTTAGTTTATTAATTAAGGTTGATTTTAGTTATTAAGTTAATCATCATTCTAACCTGTCACAAAGATAAACAAATAAAGATTAGAAGAGGATAAAACAAAAAAATAACTAAAAATAAACTGCTACTAATAATAATAAAAGTCTAAAAATCGAAGCGGGTTCGTGAATAATAGAAAGATACAACCATAAGAATGAACAACACAATAATCATGGCTGCTCATAGACAAACTCTCCATCTTCAAGTGATATGTAGCCTCTCATGATCCTCATGACCCTTGATGTTTATTGCATACTACTCTACGATCCTCTTCTTGGCCAAGCTAATCAAGGTAGGTCGAAGCCTAACCATTGAGGGATGTTAGGAGGACTAGAAGGCCTCTTCCCAAAGGACCCCAAGATCTCTGGAAGAAGCTTGGTAGTCGGCCCCAAGTGAGCCCAAGAAGGGATGACCAAATGGTGGGGGTTAGCTTGATATTTATAGAGCTCCAGAGGAAGCATGGGCGTGCCCAAGAGTGTCAGGGGCGTGCATGTTGTCTAACGTACGTTCTGTTATTGCATCACAGACCTTATCTGTACTTCTGGCGAGAGCACAGGCGTGCATGTCTTCCAGACACTGTTTTCTTGCTCAGCAAGTGTGACATCCGTCACCCCATCTTTAATCAATTGTCAAAATTAGTCCCTATACTTTTCAACGTTGTCGAATTTATTAAAACGTGAGTTACTTTTAAATCTTTAATTTAAACGAGAAAACTTTAACAAAAGTTTGGGAAAATATCAATTTTTTTTATTCAATTTGTTTTTGAATAAAAACATAAGTTTATTAAATAAATTGATAAAAAGCTTAAATTTATAAAGTTTTCAAAACATTTTGGTTAATTTATCTTAACTTGGTTAGTGTATTATAAAGAAACTTAACTGAAATCATAATAAACTTAACCAAGATAAACTCTAGGGACCTTTTCTGCCAATTATCAAAACTTTCAATAAATCAGAATTCCTCCTCCTGTCCCTCCTCGTTTTTCCGGCCTTAATATTTCGGCCACCGGAATATTTTCCAACCACATCTTGAAGTCGAATTAACTGCTTGTTAACCGGTTTTAATGCAATTATTAATGGGGGTTTGATTCATCTACTCATATTCATCCGATTTAGTCAAAATACAAAGTTTTATTAGGCTTTAATCGACTAAAACGATCCAATAAACCGTAACCGTCGCATTCATGGTGACATCAAGTATGTTCGGTTTCAAATCATCACTATCTTTATAAATAAATCACATATTAGAACTCAGAATCAATTTTCGAGTAAAACCCACAAAAAAATTATTCCAGATCACAATCGGAAGTGTGAACGAAAGATTTTGACTAAAACAGGATTAATTGATCATACAAGTTACAAAACCAGGTGCGGAAACCCTAGCTTTGAACAAACAGATAAAACTCAAATCAAAACACAATCAATATCATTTTCAAAGCTTTTCATAGATTAACTTGTTCAAAAACTTGATTACAATGACACTTTGGTTAATCTAGATCAATTACAGACACTCTCAAACAAACCTGGAACCTGACCTCAAAACACACACAACTAATAACTCTCTATACATTGCATAAACACAAAATCTATTTATAACCACTGCACATTCGCCCCTTTACTGTGTTCGAATGTGGAATTCTTCCACATTCGCCCAGTAGAAGGTACGAACCTGTTCTTCAGTTAAGCTCCATTTCACCTTCGCCCATTTGTCTTCTACCTTCGCCCACTTTAGCCTACATTCGACCAGTACCAATTCCATATTCTACCCATCAGCATCTAACATATGTTAACATCCAATCACTAGTCGCAAAACGCATCTACAAACTCCCCCTCGAGTATTGATTGGATTGTCTTCTGTCTTCGTCCATGGCTTTGTTCAACAACTTAATTCTGAGCTGTTTCTTCTGCTCTTTGGTCATTTCAGGCTCTAACTTTCTCTTCACCGGTTTCGACACATTTGCCATCTTCACCATCTTGCCAAGTTTGTTATTCAAATTACTCCCCGCATTAATATCATATGCAAAGCAAACTCCAACCACTTGAGTATACTTCTTTGCTTGATCAGCGTCATTCGGCTCACAATAAATCGGATTATAGAAAAGCATGATGATGTCTTCAAAAGTACAGTTAATCAACCACATCGGATCAAATACATGAACATGCTTGTATTTGTCCTTCCCGTCTCTCAACCCTATCACTGCTTCAGCCTTCCTCCAATCATAATACCAGAAAATAAAGTCAGCACTGAAATGTTGTGGCATGGGCATCAAAGGTATTTTCCTCATCACTTCAGGTGCCTTGTATATCAAAGTAACCCGCTTCAGCTTGGTTTTAGGATCAATATCCCTATGAACTTTCCTTCGGGGATATTGTGGCTTGAATCTATTCCATCTCGTTCTACTTTCCCAAACCAGCTTGTCTGCACACCAACCGACATGTGTACCGTTCACTGAAGCACCTGACATAGGAAATCTACATAAATCTCTGACCGCCCAGTACGGTAGAGTTAGCAAATCAATGAATCTGTTAAAGTAAAAGATCCCTGTTTCCCATTTGGCAGCTATACACTTAAGCCTGCCCAAATATGTCCACCCAAGAGCTCTGCCTTTGAACTTGGCATTGTGAAATCTATAGAAGTTTCCTTGAGCTTCAGGCTTCGGTCGGTTTTCATCCATTTCTCTTAATTTCTTCAAATAACTCTTCAATTCATCAGATTGATTTGAAGACTCTTGCTTATCAGCACCAAACACCTTCTCTACAAACTCTGCACTTCTTTGCTTTGCCTTTTTCTTTGCCGAAATGTTTGGTGTCTCAGTAAAATCAGGAAATATCTCATCTTCATCAGTTTGTCTGAAGTACTGTGGAAATTCTTCATGCGTTATGTCTTCAACTTCCACTTCATCAAGCTCAGGAGTATTCTTGTCATCTGAGTGACTTCCAATATCCTTTTCAGAAATATCTGGAATCGATTCATCTACAATAAACTCCTCAAATGTTTTCCCTACTCTCTGTGCAAGTCCATCCAGAATTTCCTTTGCCACAGAAGCAGGTACTTCACCTTCTTCAAGATCAGGATCGTTGTATTCCAATTCATATCTCATGTCATCTGTTTGGAATATCTCAGCAAAACATCCTGTGAACTCAATAGTCCATTCTCTTCTTTCCAACATATCTATATATACTTGTTTTGCATCATCTGTTAAAGATCTCACCTTTTCATTCCAGAAGATACTCTCATCTGAATCAACGTTCTCACCTTTCTTTTTCTTCGAACTTGATTCTCCAGCATTCTTCTTTTTAGGTGTTCTCTTTTCAAACGTAAACTTTGACGTATCATCTCCTCCATCATTATCATCATCACTACTACTATCATCCTCTTTCTGACTCCCAGACCCTTCTGCATCATCATCATCATCATTCTCATCATCACTTTTCTCTGACTCTTCATCATCCTCATCATCATCTTTTTCTTTGTCCGATTCAGACGGTTCAAAGTCAACTTGCTCTTCTTCTTTTTCTTCATCTTCTTCTCCCTCCTTCAACTTGAGTGCAACATTGTACAAATTATTAATCAAATCACTAAGGCGTTTGTTCTCAGCCTTTAGTTCTTTGTTATCTTCTTTGATCAACTTTAGCCTGTTCTTGTTTCTTGAACATTTACCCTCAAGCTTTTTATTCTTTGCTTCAAGCTTCTTAACCTTCTCGTTAATCTCATCTTGATTTGACTTAGAAGCTACCACTATCTGAAGCATCTTTTCTTCATTCTGCTTGAACTTGGCTATTTCAGCTTGTTGAGCCACTATCATCTTCATCATGTCATCCATTTTCTTGTTCACCTGCTTCATTACATCATCATCCATAGTGACCTTCTTAGATTTGGATCTAGATGGCTCAACTTCAACTTCCTTTTCTTTCTGAGGCTTTCTAAACATGTCAAGTACATTATCCAGTGCAACATTTAATTGATCAACTGATAATGTCTCTGCCTCTTTAGATTTCTTTTGCTTTTTAGTGACCGGTGAAGACAGCTTCGATGACGTACCAGCATCGGGTACTCTTTTTCCCTTCAAAAGTTGTACTAATACTTTCTCTCTCAACTGCTTAGTACTTGTCTTCTTAGACATGGTCTTGTGCTTAGGCTTGGGCAAGTTTACTACCACAGTCTCTCCAGTATTCAACTCATCCACGTCAATGCCTAATCCTTCATCTTCAACATTCAACGACTTCTTACTTTTCTCAGCTTCCTCAATTGATTTGTTTAAAGATTCAGACTCACCAACCATAGTGGCCTTACGTTTGGTGGCCCTAACATTCTCAGCATCAGAATCCCATTGTTCTTCTTCCTCAGTTTCTTCTAAATCCACTGATTCTTCATCCACCAAACCAGTACCTTTCTTAGCAGTTGTTTTCTTTCTCACCACCTGTTGCTTAGAGCTTCCTTGATCAGTCTTTCCCTTACCCTTCCCTTTGGCTCCGGGATTAACTACCTGTCTCTTCCTCTTAGTGTTTGCATCAGCATACACCAAGGGATCATCATTATCAGAATCACTGTTGTCATGTCTTGCTTTGTTCTTGCCAGGATCAGTGTAATCCTGACTAGCCAAAGCTCCAAAGAGTCTCCTGTGAGGTGGCTTTTCATTGTCTGGCACACCCTTATATCCTTTCATTCTCACCAATGTATGAATGTTCATGTGATCTTGACCTAGGATCATAGTTGGATCCTTCTTCAATTCTGGATACTTGTGGTCAAAGATCATCATGAGAAACCTCGGGTATAGCATGAATTGCTTCTTCTTCAAACCCTTTAACATCTCAAGCATGTGATCTAAAATCATACCAGATACATTGAATGGTTTGTTGAGAGTCAACGTAACCATCAACGAGCTTAGACTTCTCCTCATCACATCATATCCACCGCTCACACATCCAAACATGTGGATTATAACATGTGCAAAATATTTGAATTGCACGCTCAGCTTTCCCTTATGCATGGAACCATCAGTAATCGCTCCTTTATACTTCATTCTGAGGAAACATGCTTTCTGTTCAGTCCAGGATAATTCTCTTGGATCTTCACTCACTTCAAACTTTATCTGGAGCGCTTCTCTAATATCAGACTCTGTAATAAACATCTCCATGTCTTGTATCTTGCTCTTTATGATGGTCTGATTATCCCAGAAGTCATACTTCGCGTTCTTGTAGAAGTCTTCAATGATGTCTTTGTAAATGATAGTCGGAGTAGCTAAAGCATAGACAACTCTGCTCCTCTTCAAGAATTCAATGATACCAGTAAACTCTACATTCTTTTCAACATCGCCAAGATAAGCACAGCAGTTGTGTGTTTTCTCAAACGGCCAGCTTATCGGTGTAGATGATTCAGCCTCTTGAATATTTTCTTGAACTGGATCAGTAACCACATTCTCAACTGGAATCTCAATATTTTCAGTCTGGTCAGCCATCTGCACATCAAAATCAGAAACAAACGTCAAAATACAAAATCGACAAAAATTCAAACTTTTAAGAATTTTAAGTTCCACATTCGCCCGTTTTTATAAGGTCGAATGTGAATTTTTCTGGTCGAATGTGATAATTTCTGGTCGAATGTGAAAAGATTTTGAATTAAAATCACATTCGCCCGTTTTGAAGTTACACTCGCCCAAAACCTTCCACCTTCGTCCGTTTCTAGACCCGAAGGTAGAACCTGTTAAACCCTAAAAATTTAAAAAATTTTCAATCTTGTTTTTAACACTTGATTTTGATTAGAATGTATACTAATATGGCCGGTCAAGACTCGTGAATCATCAATTTGTCCAATTAATCAATATACATCAGTTTTCCTATGGAATTAGGTCACAAATGTTTCGTTCAATCAATCAACACATTAAACGTTGTTAATAATCTAATTCCTTTATAATTCTATGGAATTAGGTCACAAATGTTTCGTTCAATCAATCAACACATTAAACGTTGTTAATAATCTAATTCCTTTATAATTCTCCCCCTAAAACTGATGTGTATTGAAATGCAAACAAGACCAATCAACAAGAAACACTCAAAGTCCCTGAAATCTAAAACCCTAGGTACAGTTAGAAAAACGACGATTGTAGCCTGTTCATAGCTCCATTACCTGTGTTTTTGGTATGAAAATGATCAGTAAAACACAAGTAATCAAACGCACAAGTACAAGGAATTAAAGCAACAAGGTGTCCAGATCGAAAGAAAAATTTAGAAAGAGTATACTGAGGGTTCGAACCTGTGATCTGCTTATAAAGGCAAGCCACCTTCGCCCGTTGTAGTGGGCGAATGTGAGTCTATTCCACCTTCGCCCCAAGTAAATGACCCGAAGGTGAAACTTTCACCCGAAGGTGAATTTGTGTTTTAAAATGCCCACATTTGTCCAAATGAAAAACGGCCGAAAGTAAAGATTTTTCCACATTCGACCCAATTAAGGGGCGAATGTGAAATGGAAAAATCTGAAAATTTTGCCAAATCACGAATTCGAATCCCGTTCAACATTTTTCAATTTGTTAAACTTCAAAAACCCATATTTTCACTTTTTGAATGATACAAAGCCCAGATGGTGTTATCAAATCTCAGAAATTGACCATCAAGCACCGTCGGTTATCAAAAATAAAGCAGAAATGCAAAAATTTTGGTTTTCTGAAATTTTATCAAAACACACCTAAAATCTTTTTTGAATTTATATCTTTTTGACAATAAAAGTAAAATGCAACAATGTAAAATGCATCAAAGTAAATGAAAGCAGTAAACATTTTGTGATATCCGGTAAGAGGATCATATCAGTTTTCTGAGAATTCTGATCACAGCGTTGATCTATTTGATTAATATTATCATTAGAAACAATATGTGACACGGCAATTGCTGATATTGTGGTCCACTTAAGCTCACATGCAGACAATTACGCAATGCTTTAAAATGATACGAGTTAGGTGTATTAGACTAACACATTGTGGTGCCCACACACATGACATACTCCCGTATCAAGTAATTGCACAAAGCTTCGTCGTAACGCATGATTATGCCAGAATTATCCGTAACAATTACAAAGTATATAGCACAGAGGTGTACAGGTCAGCAAACGAATGCAGCAGAGTAACATGTGCATATACACTAGGTTGAGGCTGATATTAACCACTGATTTGCATCAGAAAGTCAATACGATGTAATAATGATCTTTGATCAATAAAACATAAAGTTCCTCAATTCGGTAACTTTTGGTTTTGGCATTTACGTTCTTTTTGCAAATATTCTGATGAAACTAGGTCCGTAAATCAATACGACAAAAGTTTAATCAGAATATCCCGGATAACCATAACATAACGACCCGAAACCTCAGATTTTGGCAATCCTATCAAACGAAATTACGGTACTAAGACCATATGCCCATGAGGTATTCATCCACGAACGCGTAGATTGTTATGTGTGTATCACTAATGCACGCAATATTTAGTCTACGAAGCCTATCAGCATATCACACGTAATCAACATACGCCTCATTATACTATACAATCCTTTAGCTTGTGTCAGATCCCCACTGATGTACTATCATTTCCTCTTTTTATCCAGGAAATCATTTTGGTTTTTCTAATTTTTAGGTCTTTTGAATTTTTCAATGTTTTTGGTTTTTCTGATAAAATGGCTCCCCCTAAAATAAAGAACATATTTTTGGGTTTTTAATTTTTTTTCTGAAAAACAAAACAAAACTAAAAAACTAAAACTAAAAAGCGATAAACCGAGGTGCCGATTAGTCCTGTTTTTCTTTTTTATTGTTTACTTTTAAAAGATATTCAAAGCGGGATCTGTCAAAAGCTTTTGTAAACAAATCTGCACGTTGGTAGTCAGTATGGATTTTGACCATATCTATCAATTCCTTAGCATAACAATCACGGATAAAATGATATTTGATCCGGATATGTTTCGCCTTAGAATGATTTTCAGTATTTTTAGTTAATGCAATTGCGGCTTCGTTGTCACAGTGTATAGGGGTTTTAAGAAACTGCAAACCGTAATCCACCATCTGCTGTTGGATCCAGAGTACTTGCGAACAGCAACTCGAGGCTGCAATGTACTCAGCTTCACAGGTAGACAGCGCCACGGAAGTCTGTGTCTTGCACTGCCATGTAATTAACCTGCTCCCTAAAAACTGGCAACCAGCTGTAGTAGATTTGCTATCTTTGTCACAGCCGCCCCAATCTGCATCACTAAAAGCAATAAAATCAAAATCATCATCATTAGGGTATCAAAGTCCTTTTGAGGGACAACCCTTCAGATATCTAAGGATACGCTTGACCGCCGTCAGATGACTTTGTTTCGGCTTCAATTGATAGCGAGCACAGAGACACGTTGCATACATAATATCTGGTCGAGACGCCGTCAAATACATCAGAGATCCGATGATTGCTCTGTATGTAAATGGGTCCGTCAGCTCCCCCTTAGCGTCCACTCCAATCCCGTGATTGGGTTGAATCGGGGTATCCATCGGCTTAGAGTCCTCCATCTGGAACCGGCTCAAGATGTCGGATACGTATTTCGTCTGGTGAATGAAGATCCCGTCGGGTCTTTGGTCCACCTGCAAGCCTAGGAAAAACTGCATCTCCCCCATTGCGCTCATTTCGAACTTTTCTTGCATGACAGTTTCGAATTCCCTGCATAAAAGCTCGTTAGTTGAACCAAATATTATATCATCAACGTAAATCTGCACTAGAAGCAAATCATATCCCGTCTTCTTCGTGAAGAGAGTGCAATCGACGAGGCCGCGCTTAAATCCTTTGGAAATGAGGTATGTACTTAGCTCCTCGTACCACTGTCTCGGAGCCTGGTGTAAACCATATAGAGCTTTGTTCAGTACGTAGACCTTATCCCGGTGGATTGGGTCCTCAAAGCCTGGTGGCTGCCCGACATAAACCTCTTCCTTAACTTTCCCGTACAGAAATGCGCTCTTAACGTCCATTTGATAAACTTTGAATTTCTTGTATGAAGCAAACACAAGGAACATCCGAATAGCTTCAATCCGTGCTACCGGTGCATAGATTTCGTTATAATCAATCCCTTCGATTTGATGGAAACCCTGCACGACCAATTTGGCTTTGTTACGAACAATAACCCCACGATCATCCTTCTTGCACTTAAACACCCATTTAGTGCCTATTTTCTTCCTTCTCGGCGGCAAATCCGTGAGCGTCCAAACCCCCAATTTCTGGAATTGTAATAACTCCTCCTGCATAGCTTCAACCCAGGCATCTTCGTTCAAAGCGTCCTTGTATGTCCTTGGCTCTACCTGCGACACATAACACGCAAACGACCAACCATTTTGACTACCAGATTTTTGAATTTTGGCATATAATGCTAAAGCACCAAAACTCTCTGGCGAGTTAACGCTTCTCAGCTGCCCTCTGGTCATAACACCGCTTCCAGGATCACCGATAACTTGCTCCAGCGGGTGAATACGATGAATCCGAGATTCCGGATAATCAGGTACAGTAACTCCCGTCTGAACAGTCAAGTTTTCTACAGCATCCAGATCATGACCCGTGTTTGATGATGAAGCAACATCTGGAGTTGGAGTTGGGTTCACTGGCAGTGCCTCTAGTTCTTCTGCATGTTCAAGAATGACTTCTTCAAATTGCTCAACTTCAGATTCTGAAGAGTCTAATGAAGTTGAAGCCTCTTGAAACTCTTCTTCCTCTTGTATAGGAGCATTGGTATCATTAGAAGCTGGTAGGGGGTTCACGGTGATTGGACGCACCAACGATGAAGTCGTCGCGTTTTCACACTCATAAAGTAATCTGATAACAGCTTCTTCAACAAAGCTATCTAGATTGAATGATTCAAAGAAATCTTTGTAATCAAACATCCAATCAGGACCCGTGCCTTGCAAATTTTGAGTATATCGTTGAACTTCCACGTTAGCCCAATCCTCCACTCGACGAGTTCGCTTGTTGAATACCCGTTTGAGCGGGGTTGCATATCCAACAAAGTATCCCTCCTCAGCTTTTGGACTAAACTTCTCACTTGGATTCAACATCGTGCATGGCGCCCCAAAAGGTTCTAGATACTCTAAGTTTGGCCTTCGTCGGTGTAATAGTTCATAAGATGTTTTACCAAACTTCTTCACTGTTAGAACCCGATTTAGTGTATAATTTGCTGCATAAATTGCCTCGTTCCAGAACATTACCGGAAGATTTGAATCAGCAAGCATTGTTCTAGCCGCTTCAATTAGAGTCCTATTCTTTCGTTCAGCAACACCGTTCTGTTGTGGGGTGTACGGAGCCGAATATTCATGATGTATCCCTTTGCTTTCACAAAGTTCATCTATCTTGGCATTTTTGAACTCCGTCCCATTGTCACTCCGAATTCTCTTTATCTTCACATTGTAGAGATTCTCCAATCGAGTGAACAGAACTTTCAGGTTGTTAAAGGTGTCACTTTTGTTTTGCAAACACATCACCCATGAAAATCTTGAGTAGTCATCAGTGACAACTAAACAATAAAGCTCTCCAAGATGACTTTTGCGCTTGACCGGTCCGAATAGGTCCATGTGCAATCGCTCAAGTGGCATCTCTACAGAGTTGACTTTCTTCACTTTGTGGGACTGTTTGTGTTGCTTCCCCTTCTTACAACTTACACACTTGTCATTCAGATGGAAATGTTTCACGTTTACTCCATCGACAAGCCCATTTCTCACAAGTTGGTTCATTTTTCTCAGATGAATGTGCCCCATTCTTCGGTGCCACATTATCGATTCTTTCTCAGTCGCTTTGGATAGAAAACATGTTATTTGCCCCGTGATGTCATCGCCTTGGACATATCAAGAATATAGAGATTGTTGACGCGAGGTGCCTTCAACATTATCCACTCCTTAGGAATTTTGAAGCCCGGTTTGAGAATATAGCAGGATTTGTCATCAAAATGCACAGTAAATTGTTTATCACATATTTGACTGACACTCAACAGATTATAATCAATCTGCTTCACATAAGATATCCGCTCAAAGCTCACTATCCCATTACTCACGCTCCCCTCCATTGTGATATATCCACCTTTATTTCCAACGAATGCGACATACCCTCCATTGATGTTCTTTACGTCGAACAACAACGCTAGATCCCCTGTCATGTGGCCTGAAGCTCAACTATCAACAATCCAAAGACTGCTAATAGGGCCAGCTGAAGCTCCCTGCACACAAAAAGTAAATCATTTAGTTCTTTCGGGGGACCCAAGCCTGAGTCTTGGGTCTTTGAACATCAGCTTTCAAAGAAACATTCTCATTAACATTTTCAACAACTTTTTGTTTTGGATCAATCTTTTTCTGATTGTTCAAAACAGTTTCCTTTTTCTCATTGACTTTAGAAGTAGAAGCTCCTGGAGTACCATTGGGTGACCAAAATTGTTCAGACCTTTTAAGGATGCGAATCTGAGATTTTGGATTCTCAGTCGGTTTCTGAACATTGTTAACAAACGTAACTTTCTTGGTTACCTTATCTGATTTAACAGACTTAGGTCCAACATTTGATTTGACAATCGGTTTTAGTGGAACCTTTTTCCTATCAATTGTTGCGTTCACCACAGGCTTTCTCCATGATTGTTCCATAGCAATCCGATTTCTTCGATCATATTGAATTGGACGATTGTTCCTCATTTGATGAAAATTGTTTTGATTATAAAACTGTTGTTGTTGAGGAACAACTCGTCTGTGTAGCGGAACATAATGATCAATCGGTTTTCTCATGGAATTTCTCACTTCAACCTCGTGCCTTTTATGCCTTACATATGGACACTGAGCAAGTAAATGCCCTCGTTCCCCACATTTAAAGCATGCACGCTACTCTTCAAAAACATTTGGAGCATTTGATTGAGCAAATGATCTAACAGGATATTGATCATTGTACTGTTGATTCCTCAAACTCTCAGGGAGTGGCCCTTTTGAGTAAGTAGGCTCATGAAAACCATTAGCTCTGTTATTGGGTCGAATGAACTCTGTGACATGGACCTTTGGTTCTTGAGGAACATCCAAATACAATTTCTTTAAAATTGCTGGTGGAATCTCATTTGTTCTCTCATGTTTTGGGAACCAAATGGTGCTTTCTTGCCAAATCTTTTCTATTTTAGCATAGTTAGCATTTTTGATTGGGAATTCCTCATCAGAGATGATTTTATCGGATCCTTCCATCCGATAGAACACCTTGACAGGTTTGTCACATGGTTCATTCTTAACATCTTTTTTCTTAAGGTCCTTTTTAATCACATTCTTTTCAGACTTTTTCTAACGGTGAGCATTTGCCATCGGATGCACATGTTGAGATGATGAAACTGGTTCAGTAGTAATGATGTGATTTTCTTTTGGAATTTCACATGCATTAACAGTTTGATCATTACCAGTATCATCACTCTCTGAGTCTGAATCCACACTCTCAGCAGTAACACCCTCATCATTCAAACCTAAAATCGGTCTCACATCAGAATGAGGATCACCAATACTAGAGGTATTAGATTCAATTTCCGATGATGAATCTGATTTTACCGAGCTCTCCGGTGTAACTTGGTGACAATTATGATTTTCAAAAAGCACCGGAGATGGCACAGACTTGTAATTAGTGGTTTGATCATCTATGATGTGGTCTACCACGTAAGCAATGTGCTTATAGCTTTCCAACTTTTTGTTTACTTTCTCAGCAAAGCATTTGATGGCTGCCATTTCCAGCTTGGTATTTTCAATTTCATTGATATAGTTGTTAATTGCCAATTGTTTTAATGATAAATTGTTTTTCAAGTCGGAAATGTCCTTTTTGTAGCCATCTAATACCTTGTTGAAAGCATTCAACTCTTTGCGAGTAGATTGATTGTTCATGATAGCACTATCACGTTGAACACAGAGTTGTTTATTCTCCTCAGTCAATCTATCACATGTACCACAATATTTATCACTTTTAATATCAGTGCTACACTCAGAACTTACAGGTTTTGGCGGATCAGTCATGGCCATCAATGCGAAATGAGCTTCCTTTCCAGTAAAGAATTTAGAATAGTCAATCTTGGTGAAAGCATCATCAGCAATGCACGACTTCCTCGTCATCAGAAAATCCGCTTCTGCTAGCAACTGATCAATGTCATCATCTAGTGATGTAACACTTGCTTCCGTATCCGATTCACTATCTGAATCAGAATAAACCGATTCACACTCCTCAGGAACATCAGAAACAGTATCAATCACCACTCCAGAATTAGCTTCCTCAACCTTAACCTCAACAGGTTCAGTCTCCACATCCATTTCAGCCTCAGACTCATCACTTTCACACTCAGTTTCTTTCTTTTCATCCACCGTCACTGACTCTTCAATATCAACCTTGCAAGCAACGCAAGCCACATTGCCACCAGTAGTAATTTCCTCCACTCCTATTTGCAATCCCGACCAATCAAACCTTTCATCTTGTTGAGTCACCAATGCTTGATTCTGCCTCGTGTTCTGTTGTGTCTCATTCGGTGTAGTGATCGGTATAACTGTTCGGTTAGTGTTGTTAGGAGATTGGTTTTGGTTCTGGTTTGATGTGTTAGGTTGTCTGTTTTGGTTGTTGTTAGAGTTATTTTGACGGTTTTGATAATTGTTGTTGTTTTGGTAAGAAACTTGGTTTTGGTTTTGTTGTTGACGATTCTGGTAACTTGCATTGAATGGGTTTCTATTACCTTGTTTTGGTGGCTGGGTGCATTCTCGTTTAAAGTGACCTTTTCCTCCACAGTTAAAACAAGTAACTTTCTCCTTGTTGAACCCGTAGGATGTGTTAGGACAAGTTCCCAAATCTGTTCTACCTGTCTTTTCAATAAACTCCGTTGCTCTTCTCATAATGCTTGCAAAAGCCCATTGGATATCAATGAGTTCCATCACTTCCTTGTCGATCTGTGCATAGTCTTCATTGGTTAAGTTGTTATTCCCAATTTGACTAGCAACTAATCCGTTGTAAGATGAAACCATTGCTGAGACTAGTGCAATATGTAGCTGAGCAACTTCCACTGTCACATTGCCCAAGTTAGAAGTCTCCAAAACCACTGGTTGTTGATTAAGTTGAGTAACTTGGTTCATTGGTTGTTGTGATTGGCTAGCAGTGTAGAAAGCTGCTTGTTGCATTGGGGAGAATGGTGGAATGTAGGAATTGTTGTATTGTTGTTGTGGTGGTGGTGGTGTGTATGATGGTTGTGAATAGGATGAAGTTTGTGCCATGTAGTTGATGGTAGGTTTTGGTGATTCCATAACATTGGAAATGCAAGCAACATGTGGTGCAACAACTCCTGAACTTGAGTTACTAACTGAAATTGGAGTGCCTCTAAAGTATAAGCTAGGATTCTGAGGAACCTGTGCTCTTCTAGCTTTTCTTTTCTCTTCCATCTCCTTGTTTTCCAGCTTCTGAATAAACTCTTGAATAGTCCAGTATTGGTATGCATCCTTCTCCCTAAGAACTTCCACATGCTGATCCCAGTAAGGTGGTAGAGCATCTGCAAACTTATCCACCAAATTCTTCATAGGAATCTGTATACCATAACTTGACAATTCAGTTAGCAAATGACTATATCTAGGAGTTAATTCTTTTAAAGTTTCATTTCCAATATAAGAAAAATTCTCAAACTCCTTTCTCAATTCATCCATCCTCAAACTTCTAGTCTTCTCATTCCCATCATGCCTCCTCTTAAGCACATCCCACAATTGCTTAGACGTTGTACAAGTCCCAAATTGATGCAATAGATCATTTGTGATTGCCTGAGTCAATTGGGAAAAGGCTTTCTTTTCCACAGCAAACTTCTTTTTCTCTTCCTCAGACATGCTCTCCAATGGAACTGGTTCACCTGTATTCTCCAAAACTGGTGTTGTGTAACCTTTAGCAATCATACTCCATGCCTCTGCTCCCTCCACTCCCATGCCTTCCAAGTGAATCTTGAACTTGTTCTGCCACTGATTGTATTCTTGTATCTCCATAAGCATCGGTGGCCGATTCCCGCTACCTGAAGACAAATCATTAATCAGTGTGGAAATAGCATTTGTAGTTTGAGTGTTTACCACCGCTGCTGCTACTCCCCAGTAGTCAGGTTGTGGTGCTGGAGGTGCTACGCTTTGAGGCATCGAGCTAGTCATCGCCATGTAGTTAATCGGTTGCGAAGACTGTGTGCTCGTCTTTTGTGCTGCCACTGTCCATGGGTCCATCACTTGCTGTTGTGGTTGTGTCGTTGCTGGTCTCGGAGTAGTCGGAAAATTCCACATGATTACGAACTTCGAAAAATTCAACACTTAGAAAATTTTCCAAAAACTAATCCTAGGTTCGCCCAGTTATACTCTCACTTTCGTCCCTTCTGATGCAGGTTCGCCCAAACAGTATCACTCAAAGGTAAAAACTCACCAGAATGTAAAAACACACTAACACAAATCCACGTTCGCCCAGAAAATTTCAGGTTCGACCGTTTCTATTCTACGTTCGCCCGCCCGATCAATCTGATGTGGAAAATGTGACCCGAAAGTGAAAACTTCAAACAAAAACTTTTCAGGTTCGCCCAAAAGTACCTAGGTTCGACCAGAAATGACTCAGGTTCGACCAAAACAGTCTAGGTTCGACCACTTAAGTTCCAGGTTCGCCCATTTCAGGTTTGAAAAACGGTTACACTTTGAAAAACGGTTATTTTGATCTCTGATTTTCAAAAGTTTGTGGATTTGAATGATCTTAATCAGGTTATGATTCGGAATTGATTTGGAACAGCTTTAATTCTTGGAATTTTGAATTTTAACCACAAAATCAACTTCAAATCAATCAAAAACACTCAAAAACCATTTTCATTCAAAAACAGATGTATTTTGATCAAAATTAGGTCCAAATCAGCTTTGAGTTTATCAAATTTGTTGTTGTATGATCCGTATAGCTCTGATACCACTTTGTGAGCGAAAGATTTTGACTAAAACAGGATTAATTGATTATACAAGTTACAAAACCAAGTGCGGAAACCCTAGCTTTGAACAAACAGATAAAACTCAAATCAAAACACAATCAATATCATTTTCAAAGCTTTTCATAGATTAACTTGTTCAAAAACTTGATTACAATGACACTTTGGTTAATCTAGATCAATTACAGACACTCTCAAACAAACCTGGAACCTGACCTCAAAACACACACAACTAATAACTCTCTATACATTGCATAAACACAAAATCTATTTATAACCACTGCACATTCGCCCCTTTACTGTGGTCAAATGTGGTATTCTTCCACATTCGCCCAGTAGAAGGTACGAACCTGTTCTTCAGTTAAGCTCCATTTCACCTTCGCCCATTTGTCTTCTACCTTCGTCCACTTTAGCCTACATTCGACCAGTACCAATTCCACATTCTACCCATCAGCATCAAACATATGTTAACATCCAATCACTAGTCGCAAAACGCATCTACAGGAAGCATTCCAAATCGAAGTGTAAAGTTTCACACCTTCATTGCAATTTTCGAACCTAAACCATCTTCGTAAGTATCAACTTTTTATGTCGTTTTAATCTTTATATAGTCCACTTCAAAAGCCCTCTATCACAGATTTGGTATTGTACTTGAATTGGGTTATTGAATCTTAGGGTAGGGTTAGGGTTCTTGAGTTAGAATTGGGAAGAAGATGAAGATATATTAGGTGTTTAAAAAGGTTGTTTCTTAATAAAATCACAACTAAAAGAGCTGGTGTAGTGGTTAAGGTTATATGTTTCTACATATCAGGTCCAGGTTCAAGACCCATGTGGCATTTTTCATTCTTTTTTTTTTTATTTTCCTTTGTTTTTTATTTCTAATTATTATAAAATATACAAAATAGGTGTATATCTTTAAATATTCATAAATAATTCATTTTTTATCCAAAAATTATGAAAATTTAGGTGTAACATTTTGACACCATAAAGAAAATTACCACACTTTTATTTTCTGGAAAAAGTCTTTGTTTTATATTTTTATTGATTTAATTTGTTTTAATCATATTTAATTGATTAAAAATTCATTTTTAATGATTTTAATCTCAAACTTTTTGGGAAATTATTTCGAATCATTATGAACTGAAATAAAAATTATTGGTCCAGAAAACAATTATTTTTATCGATTTCCTATTTTTAATCATTTAAACATGATTTAATTTCATTAAATCGGTTTTAAAAATAAACAGGTTTATAAAAATTATGGGAAAATTATTTTCATTGATTTACATCAAAAAGCATTCACTTTCTATAAAAATAATATTTTTGGATACATCTTGTATTTTTAGTCTTATTTATGTTTATTTAGACATAATTAATCATTTATTTATTTATACTATTTAACATCTATTTTATAAATATTTTTCATATAAAATAGAGATAGTCTTATGTTTGAAAATCTTAATTCTCATATGTTTGGATCATTGTGTAACTCTTAATTATTTTGTTTCAATATTTATGATTATAATATTTATTTACAATAAATAGTTAAAGTAATTAACTAAATTAATTTGTCGTAACTATTCAAAACATATTTTTATCTAAATATTCAATTGGTAATAATTATATTACCTAAACCACATTTACAAACTTTGATATATTATTATTGACATACCACTTTTACATTAATGCGATTTATCATAAAAACTCTAATTCCCCAAATCGACTTAGCAAACCCTAATGCCTTAGACCCTAGATACTTTAGACTCTTAGAAATTTCCTTATTAGTATTCATATACATTATAGGTTGAAATCCTTGGAATTCCCATTACTTAGCTCACGACAGCTTAAGTTGGATTTTGATCGCTTTCGCAAACTGTGAGTATATCTTTCCCCTTTTTCATTTTACATTTGGGGCTACTCATGTACCTTATATCAAGTTTCTATTTCTTTTTACTAAAAAGAAATTCTTATGTGTGTTTGCTTGTGTCATTTCGTGTATCTATTACTTGTCAAATCATTAACCGTTGCAGCCTAGCATTTAAATGAATAGTACTATGGTATATTCCCCTTGTGACTCTGTTGAGAGACCTTGGTCATTGCTATGTGTTTCATTAATACTATTACTAGCGCATACTATATATAAATTTCATTTCATTTTCATAGGGTTTATTTGACCCGGATACTACTTATTACATATTTGCAAACGATATATAACACATGAAATGCTAACTTTTCTTTACTATGTGTATCAAATGGGTATGCTCACCGATACATTTTGTATTGACCAAATTATTTCCGTACAGGTTTCAGGTTGTTATGAGATTACTGTTAAGCTTTTGGAACATAGACATAGACTTAGGATTTACTATATTTCATTTTAGATTGTTAGTTCTTAAACGTTGTATTCTTGTAATTTCTTTCAATGTAATAAATTATTCCATTCAATATTATCAAAATTTACACTTTAGTACCATGAGCTATTGAACAATCGTCACTACGTGACACCTCAATGTTTCCGCCATCAGTTAGGGTGTTACAGATTGGTATCAGAGCCATGGTTATAGGGAATTAGGTTATTAGAATGCCTTTTAGCCTAGTCTATAACTAAGCTTACATTTACGAGTCCTCTCATGTATATTCCTCTTTATTCTTATATTTTCTTTCAAGGTATTTTTGCTATGATACTTTCTCGTCATTCTTTCGGTATTTTGCTTAGAAAAGAATATGCTCGTATTTCACAAACGAAACGATATCATCCATACCTTGGTGATTAGTTTCACTCCTCTATATGTTATACATCTTTGGAATATATCTTTGAGATAGGAGTGACATCCACACCTCAAAGAGTATTTCCTTCAAAGAGAAACTTAACCACTGAGCTGGGAGTGATATCCTTAACTTAGTGATTGGTTTCATCCCACAATAGTTTTCAATTTTGAAATACATCTTTGAGTTAGGAGTGAAAACCACCTCTCAAGGATCTATTTATGTATCTCATTTTTAATCTCGCTAAAGTTTTGGAATTCATTAGTGATAGGGCACGTGCAATCTGGAAGGGTGAGCGACTGTATCCTGAGTTTTCTGTCTAGGCCTGGTATTGCGTTTAAATCCCAATCAGACAAGGGACCCGTATACCCACCTGGGAACTCTTGGCATAAGCATTCACTTATAGGCTAAAGTACGCCCCCACAAGTCACTAGGAAATTTCAAATACTTGAGTTAGTCAAAGTTTCATATGGAAACAATTCCAATGTTTTATATCATTGATATTTATGTTTGTTTATCATTTGAAGACCCAATTTAATCACTTGATGTTTCATATGCCATTATTCATTGATCATTCGTTTTTGGATTCCATATCATCATTATTAAAACTTTTTGTTTGTTATATTATCGCATTAAAGCTTACACTATTTCACTTATACTTTGAGACTTTTACACTATAAGGTATTACTCTTTTTGCGTTAATACATTTTTGCCCATGACTTAAGTTTTAAACTCTGTGTTTAACTTTGATCACATTCTGATTTTGGGAATGTTGCGTAATCATACAATTAAAAATGAACATGGTTTCCCAAACTTATTATTTAACCTGTTTTATATCTTCATGTTTACAAACATAGTTGATCGAAGTCACAGTATATCCCTAAATTATGACTTTTGTATCCACTTATGCACCCGCAATACTCTCAACACAATATATCCTCATATATCTAATACTAATATAGCTACACCCATTCGCCTAAGCCATAGCAAACTACCATTAGTTAGCACTTCTTAGTCAGACTAAACTCATACATAAATGCCTACCTACACGATACGCACTAGTACACTACTCTCTAAACCGATTAACTTGGCAACGTATCCTATATGTATTTCCACAAAGCCTATTCGCCAGATTAGAACACACTTTATATACACCTTGTCCCTTGAAACAAGTAGCCCGCTATGAGCTCAAGAGATTCCTTAATGATCCTTACAAACAAACGATCTTTCAATGTATAAATTTCCCAAAAGTTTGACAATTAAAAGGTTTCAAGTTTACCCAGTCCTAACGGATAACACTTAGATTTTCTCAACATTTCATAACAATTAAAAAAATTTCGAGTTTTCAACCCACAAGTTAAAGAAATGTTTAAATACAGAAAATTCTATTTTCCAAAATTCGTCAAGGCATCTGGGATCATTCACAACCTTCACGCCATTTTAAATCTTGGTCTTTTGAAACACATTTGATTTACACATACTTCATGAAATGGTTTCATCTTGCATTTTATAAACTTGTATTGCATATTTTACAAGTCAAATGTAAATCTGCATGTTTTCATATAACGGATCCAATATATGTTTCGGGAAAAGAAACTTGCGACTGATAATAAACCTTATAACAATTTTCAACACGACTTCTCATAAACACATGAAAGTGTGTACTTACGAAGTCTTTTCATGTGAACCTGTTTTGAATCTAAAACATTCTCCGATTCCTAAAAAGTTATTCTCATGCATTAATACTATTCTTTCAACTATATCACAAAGTTCGAGTAAACTTTGTTTTTATAAACGAAAATTTATCTGTTTACACTTGCACTCTTTCAGTCACAAAACTTTTAGTCTAATAAAATATTAGATATATCCTCATCGAAATGTTGCCAAATGTGTTTTATCATATAGTACATATTTACAAAAACTACTAAATTTAAACCCTCATGCCAGTAGGCTATACGTCTGTTTTGCACACTCTCATTTGCAGTCAATTTCATTATTTTCTTCTTACACTATTTTATTTATAGCTATGTTCGCGTACTATCTTATTTATGATTATTCTAGCATATATCTTTCATCGGGGGTTATTCCTACGCAGTATTTGCGGTTACTCTCGCACTATTTATTAGCAGTTATTCTTACATCACTAATTTTGAACTTTGGTTCAACTCATTTACTTTCATTTTGTGCAATTGCGAGATTTACTCGATTTATATTATACTATTCTTTCAATCGAAATTTTATGCTATACTTATATACTTATATGAACGCATATTTGGTATGCATATTTTTTTCCTGTTTTGAGCAAGACCCTGTTATACTCTACATTGTTTTGTTCAACACCATGGTCAATAAACATACTTAATGATAACTCGTATGAGATCTAAGCCAGTGCCCATGTACGACTCGGATTAGAGTATTACTCCAATTCGAGGGGAACTGTGAAATTCTCGGAGTTTATCAATATGGGTGTTTAGAGCCCAACGATGTGAATAGAAATTTACCGGTTAAAGGTGAACCCGAAAGGTGAAGAACCTCTAACCATGTCTTATAATTACATGTTATTCTCATTACAATTAAAGGGAAAACCCGGAAGGGAGGGACCTCTAACCATGCATGATTGAACATTATTTAATTACAGTAGCTATTACATTTTGGTTGCACGCATTTGTTTCTGGTATTATTTATGTTAGTTTTATGGAAAAGCATAGCACCTTAGTGTATGGTAAATCGATTATTACGGTCCGGAATGCAATCATGGGTTTACAGGTGCATAAGGGTGGTGTGTTAATTAATACACTTATACTCTTGTATTAATTAACTTATTTTACTTCATTATCGACTCGACTCACCTTACCGTATAATTATTTTCTCATTAAATAATTATGCTAGGATCTTGTCGATCGACATTACATTGTCAACACTCAACTCGACTCACTTTACCGTATATTTACTTTCCCATTAAATAACTATACTAGGATCTTGCCGGGCCGAACATTGTCAAGTTCTTATACTTGCTTTGAACGTGTAATCGGGGTGGATTATTTACGTTAATTCTCCCATGAATAGATTTTCAACACTTAGGAAAGTGTTATGTATTTTTACCCAAGTTATGTATTTTAGTTCATAAAATATATATATTTTTATTTCCACATTTAGACGCAATAACATATATACGTATCTTATAGGAAGTTATACAATATATACTTATTCGTCCGTTTTACATTTCGTCCGTTAACACGCCGTGATATAAATACGTTACATTGGTCACTTGTGTTTATATATTTTCATGTCCCGAATAATACAAGTTGTTTATATATATTTTTGTAGGAATAAATACTTGTTGTCGAAATATTATTTTTCCTACTTCTCAAAATACATATTTTGTTATTTTCCTAAGTCTCCAACAATATGTTTTCTTGAAATTACTCAACCTCTAATTTCTACATATTTTACTTGGAAACTTTATAAATAACATTTTATTTTCATTATCAAGACTTGATTATTTATACAAAATACCCCAACACTTTTGCATTCCCATATATATAAAAGTGTTCATTTTTACCCAAAATTTTACCAAGTCTTTAAGTTACCAAATTTTTATAAAAACCTTTGTTTTTATATTTTCCAACATGTTTAGTAATCTATATTTTTATAAAAGCTTATTTTATAAAAATACATTTATTTTATATACAAAAATACATTTTTGTAAGTTTACTAACTTTTTACAAAATAACCTTGGAAAGTTAACATCTTCCACTTTTAAGACATAAATTTCCAAAGTCACATTTTTAGATCTAAGTTTCTAAAATGTCATTTTATACCCCTTAGCTTTTAAAGTAACAAAATAATACCTTTAACTTTCATAAAGTTACTTTTTCTACCTATATCTTTCAAAAGTGACAATTTTACACTAAACTAGTAAATTTGTTTTTATCAACTTTGTCAACATAAATTATTATTATGTTCTAACACTAATAATAGTCCAATATAGTCTTATTAAGGTTAATAATATGTGTATTTGGGGTGCTAAGTCCATATTGTCCAATATGTCCATTTTTAGTGTTTCAAAGTTAGTATTCTTTAAAGGTGTAGTTTTTAGATCTTGTGACATTTTTAAGTTCCATCATATTATTATGTTTTGGATGGTTATATTATGATGATTAGAACCACTTTTAAACATGTTCAAGTTATATTTATGAATATCACCAAAATATCTTCTAACACATATGTATGTGAACTTGTAAAAACTATAAAAACACTAACATTATCTTGTAAAACTTTCGGCCATGGTGTTGTTTTTCTAAAAATTAGTTAAACTTGTAAAAACATGTATTATATCATGATCAAAATCTTAGTTAAACATTTTGTTAAAACCTCTAACATGTTTAAGATTATGTTAACATCTTAAACTAACAAAAATAATAAACCTATGGCCAATTTGTATACATCAACACCTCCATTTTATTCTTGAAAAAAATATGTTTTATTATGTGAAAGTTTATTATCTTAACCCATGTACAACTTGCTCCTAACACATGTTAAATAAAAACTAACATAAATAAGAAGCAAGATTAAGAAACTTACAACTAGCACAAGGCTAGGGAAGACTCAAAATCAAGTGAAAATGGGGCTTATGTGTCTCTTCCTATGGTTAAGCTCCAAGCTCTTTGTACACACTTGATTTGGGTATGGAAATGGAGTGATTTTATGAGTGCTTACTTGAAAAACAAAAGGGATTATGCTGCTAGTGAAGTTGGCCGTAAGTTTTTGACAGGAAATGGAGGGTTTGTGTGTTGTTTTGATAATAATCTCATGCATGGATCTTTAACTTATAAAAGCTTGATTGTACTTGGTGTAGACAAAAGCATAAAGCATGCTTTGAAACCAAATCATTTTGAAAGTTGAGAAAGCAATCTTTGGGTGGCTTGGCCACCTTCTTTAGGCTGGCCAAAGCATGCCTTTGTGGGCCCCACCTCCTTGCAAAATATCTCTTAATTATGTAGTTACATCTTAACTAGTTCGGTTAGGATTTTCGGGTGTTTATCGCGTGTTTATTACGAGCTATTCCAGACATATAATTGACTCCCAATTAGCCTTAAACATAAGTTATTTTAGGCATTGGTAAGTTATTTAGACTTTAATCGGGTGAATTTATGAGTTTCGCGCGTATTGGGTGCGATACGCGAACTTTATTCATTACCGCGAGATTTGTGTTTGGAGTTTCCACATATGGTTTTGGAGTTCCAAAACACGTAACATTTCATGGAAATTCCCTTTATTTCATATCCCGGGTGTTCGGGATCGTTTTCGGTTAATTAATCGTTATCGGGTAATCATCAACGTCTGTTCCGGACAAGTTTAATTGCACGCAATTTCATCGTGCTTCAACATTAGACATGTGCATTCCTATGCATCTTATGGGGAATTTGCTATTCGCTAAGGCTTACTTAAAACAATTAACACGAAATTGCACTTAATTACGTTAATTGCCCATAATTAATTAGTACGGAATTACCTTAATTTTGCCGGTTGTCACACTTTGAGTCGAATCAATATACACATTCAACATGATCTATGCTTGTTATGTTGCTCTTCAATGGAGACCGTGGAACACTTGTTCATAAGCTGCCCCGTGACATGGATATCTGGTTTAGAATAGAGCTTTGGTGCAAAATTTCAAATATAACGTTTTCTCTTTTAGGGACATACTGGAGGCTCATAAATACCTCAAACCCAATGAGAAGACTAAAAGGATGACTCACGGTATATTCTTAGTTACAGTTTGGTGCGTATGGAAGGGGAGAAATAACAAATTTTTCAATCGAAAGAGCTTTGAGGCTTTGGAAGTAATGCGAGACATCAAGTCGCTTTCATATTTGGTGCACCGATCCATTGTTCATGTTGTAATCGGATTTTGAGCGGGGTTTCCGTTGTTGGTTGCGCCGTCGTTTTCTCGTGGTGAGTGAAAGTTTATATTCATTTTTTTTTCTTGCAATATGACAGGGATGTCTTAATTAAGAGTCTAGATGCAATTATTCTGATGATGTGTTAATTAAATGTTGTATTAAATTTGTCTTGTTAATTTAATGAAATTATAACTTTGTTCATATAGATAAACATGAAATGACTATTTTGTCCATCTAGCGTCCATTATATAGTAAGTATATTGATATAGTTAGGGAAAAAACATATCCCTACTTATATAAACATACAAATCTATATCTATATCTTTATCTATTATCTATTAATATATATAAAAGAAAACATATATGCTGACGTGGCGTGCAATGGAGGCCTCAACCTCCCCTTGAGAGTGCCACGTGGCTTAATAATTGAGTGTTTTTGGTGTTTTTAAGTATTTTCCTTATTTAACAAAAAAAAAACCCGGTAACATAAAAAACCCTAAAATTTCATCCGGCTCTTTTCATCCCCATTATCTCATCGTGCCTCTCTCATTCTTATTATTCACATGTTCTATCATCATCGAGATTCATCTCTCTGCTCTAATTCTTCTCTATTTATTCAACCTAGCACCCTTCATCAAAAAGGTTTGATTTGTCATATTACATATCAATATTATTGTTGATTCACTTTTATTTTATCATTAATCTTTTGTATCTCTTTGTCGTTCATCAAAACAGTAATACATAGATAAACAAGTGAATTAATATCGATTTTCTGTTCATCTCTCTCTCTCTCTTTCTCTCTCTCTCTCTCTCTCTCTCTTTGCGTGAGAACCAAACCGGGGGAGGTGTCGAGTGGTTAAACGGCGGTGTGGGTTTATGGTTTGTCAGAGGATCGTCTGAGAAGACAACCGGGGTCGGTCATCAGGTTTGGAGGAGATGACCGGAAGGCAGCGGCGGTTGATAGTGACTGGTCATTCACTGTCGAGGTAAATAAATAACTCGCCGCCATCGAAACAGGAATATCTTAACGTCAAAAATATTCTATACAGTCACCGATTTTCAGCGGGTCAGTGGTGTTGTAATGATGGTGACACTCAGATTTATGGATCGATGACTACGTGAGGTGCACAATTAGCGTTTCAGTGGGCACTATGCACTGACGGTGCAGGGTGTGACACCCGGCATGTTTGGGTCAACATTTTATAAACACATAAGTCTACCTTAGCGAAAAACATTTATTAAACATACTTGACGTGGTTAGTAGAGTCAGAACACAGTCCGTATTGTTTAGGGTTCAATGATTCGGGAGATCATTGGGTTAGTCACACACACACACACGATACGAGTCCCGTTGTTGGTGAATTACATAAACTAGTTAAGAGTATGTGTAGACTAATTGTCGTATGGTGGATTATATGCTTAGATGTGTTTAAATGATGTGTAGATAGTCATTCGTGCTTAAATATGTTAAACATAGACTAAGGTTGCATGCTCGTATGGTAGGGTACGTTAAAATGCGTTAAACACGACAAATTGGAAAAACTAGAAAAACGTGAGTCCTGGTTCGACCAATCGAATGGACGATCCTGGACAATACTTCTGGTTCGACCCTTGAAAAAGGGGCGAACCTGGGATATGGAATTGAAAGAATTTCATTCGACCAAGTTAGGGTACGTTCGACCCTATGAAAGGGTCGAAGGAGGGTACATTCGCCCTGGTAAAAGGGGCGAATGTGGACATAGTATAAATACCACACTTTGTCATTTTTCACCATTTCACAAACCCTAAACGCCTCAAAACACTCTCTAGCAACTTTAAACATTGGGGAAGGAGTTTTTGCCCTTGTTTTCTATAATCTAACCTATAAACATCTTCTACACAAAGATCTAAGGTGTGTTCTTCATTCTAAATCAATTTTAAGGCATTTCAATTCGTTTTCATTAAACCCCAAGAGTCCAGATCTGATTCAAACATGTTTTCATGAATAAAAACCTCCCTAATACCTTTCTAAACAAAACCTATTCATAACAATGAGTTTTCATACAAAATAACATGTGTTAATGGTGTTTTATGTGATGTTATGTATTGTTTGATGATTGATTGCTGTATAGGTGTTATGACAATGATCTAGGACTGTTATTGATGATGATTTATGATTGAGATAGGTTACAATTGATTATTGAGGATGTTATGTACATTTTGGGATTTTGGGTTAAATCTAGGGCTTGTTCATGATGATAGTGATAAGGATATGATTGGGGGGTTTATTGTTCATGATAATCTGAGTATATTAAGTTGTTTATTGATTGATTTCATAAAGTTTCCTAATTGGGTAAAGATTGCATGCGTTTGATGTGACATCTCCATAATTTGCTATTTCGGATAACTTGTAAAACGGACGGATTTCGGGATAAAATTGGTAGGGTTATGTAGGAATATGTTAATGATCGTTGACTGCTGTGATTGGTAATGTTTCGTGATGTTTTCGGACCGTTTAGATGCGTTTTGGTGCGTTTTATAAAATGCTGATGAAAACGGGCGAACATGGAATAAAATTGGTTCGAATGGGCGAACGTGGAATAAAATATGGGAAAAACGGGCGAACGTGGAAAAACGGGCGAACGTGGGAAAAACGGGCGAACGTGGCTCAAACGGGCGAACGTGGGACAAAACGTGGGAAAAACGGGCGATCGTTGCTCAAACGGGCGAACGTGAAAATGAGAAAAACCACATTCGACCATCTGATGTCTGGAATGAGATTTTTGATGCAAACTAAGTGTTTTATGCTTGAAACTTATGTGTTAAACTTATGTGCATGACTAATTGATGTAATGTGTCACCAACGGGATGTCGGGTCGGTCTGGGATGTCCGGTTAACGTTTAAACACACTTTTTAACACACGTAGTCAAGATCTAGACAATCGGGGACTAGTTAGCCTTCGGGTTAGTAGTCATCACACTTATGTAAACTCATTGATTGGTTGTCACTAGTTGGGATTATCATACACGTGTTGGATTTCTAATTATCAGAAGACGCACTCTAAGGTGAGTTCACGGCCCCTCTTTTATACACTTTTCTCTCGGGGGAGAAGCATGCCACACGTTTTAACAAATACAACGTTTATGTTTTGAAACACAACACTTATGAAACGCAACACTTTTGAAACGCAACGCTTTTAGAAACATGACGCCTTTGGGAATGCGACTCTTTTAAGAAACGTGACACGTTTGGCACTTGGCATATTTAACATTGGCATTTGACACTTTTAAACATTGGCATTTGACATATTTAACATTGGCATTTGACACTTTTAAACATTGGCATTTGGCATATTTAAACATTGGTACTTGACACTTTTAAACATTGACACTTGGCATTTGGCACTTGGCGCTTGGCACTTATTTACTATACGACGAAACCTAAGTCCCTATTGAAACCATGAATGTGCGGGGCACAACGGGGGAAATGTGGATAGATCTATCGGGCGTGACGAACCCCACCTGACGGCTGGGAGCCGGGCGGGTGCATATTGTCTCTACTTGACACTTGACACTTGGCACATGGGCAGCAACTCGAGCAACGTTTGTCAGTAATGGTTTTAGCAACACAGTCGTAGTAGTAAGGGAACGTTTGTTATTTACTTGGAACTTTTGCACACTTGGAACTTTATGAGAAATCGCTTTACACATGAAAACGTTTACGAACTTAAAACCTGTGAACTCACCAACATTATATGTTGACATCTTTTTGGCATGTTTTCTCAGGTCGCTAAGGTAGCAGCATTGAGTATAGGCGCACGGAGTCTCACGGCGTCTAGGGATCATATGCATGTTTTGTTAAACATTTCAGACTTTGAGTTTTACTTTTAAGTTGTAATAATACATTTTGCTTCCGCTGTGTTAGAACGGTTTGAAACTTAATGGTAGTTTACGTTGTTTTCTTATCATATAGATGTCGTTTATTGTGACCGTTGACTTGGATCCTGGTGTGTCACGCGCCTCGCGGTAAAACCCCGCACGTGGAAATTTGAGGGTGTGACAGATTGGTATCAGAGACAATGGTTATAGTGAACTAGGACTGCATGTAGAGTCTAGTCGATAGCCGAGTATCACACTCATTAGACGGTCACACATATTTACGAGTCGTGTCATTTGGTAAACATACTAACCTTGTCGGGGTGTCGGTGTCCTCATCACGCAGTATCACATTATCTATCTTTTGTTATTCCTACCTTGGTTCTATCTTCTTTTTCGGGTTTGAAGATGAAGGGGCTTATCGCTTATACTTGGCAGTAGTGTGCATTAGGGGTGGCTTCGGCACATTCTTGAGATCTTTCCGGGTTTTGGATATCTCCCCTCTATGCTCTAATGTACATACTTGCCTATACGCACACTATCCTGCACTAGTACTTGTCATAGTACACCCCTGAGTGATTGTTCACTTTGGGATCCTCGTGCGATAACAGTTTCTTTTAGGAATGTGGGTATCGGGTGATTTGAAGTTCTAGCTAGGAGCACGCCTAGAGGACCCTGTTGAGCGATTTGTTATTTTGGGTGCACACGAAATCATAAATCGAAATGCATGAAAATCTTGGTGGACCTCGTGTTCGGACTAATGGTCATGCTGGAACCACGTTCTGAATTCGTTTGGTCACTTGTAGCTTGATCTGTTAGTGGTTTTGAGTATCTTGTCTCATGTTTGGCAGAACATGTCTGGTCGCGCTGGTGGACGTGCTGGTGGACGCCGTGGTGGCGGCGGGGGTCGCAATGGCGGTGGAAGAGGTGGTGGGAACATCACCATGACTCAGGCGGAGTTGGAGAACATGTTGCAGCAGCAGTTGAATGTTGCGTTGGCTGCTTTCCAGGCTGCTCAGCAGACCCTGGGAAATACTAATCAGGTGCAGTCTGGGTGCACCTACAAGAAGTTCATGGATTGTAAGCCCCATTTCTTCAATAAGACTGAAGGGGCAGTGGGTCTGCTCCGGTGGTTAGAGAAGATCGAGTCGGTGTTTGCTATGTGTAACTGTCCTGACGCTGATCGTGTCAAGTATGCTTCTGCTACTCTAGAGGGACACGCTTTGACCTGGTGGAACTCCACCACTGCGAATCTTGGCCTGGGTGAGGCCAATGCTATGCCGTGGTCCGAGTTCGTTCAGATGTGGCGAGCGGAGTATTGCCCGAGGGATGAGATTATGAAGTTGGAGCATGAGTTCTGGAATCTGAAGATGGTTGGGTCGGAGATCGAGGAGTTTACTGCTAGGCACAACGAGTTGGCTGTGATGTGCCCCGGTTTGGCTACACCGGAGTACCGAAGGATTGAGCACTACGTTGTTGGGTTAGTGCCGGAGATTGATGGGCTTGTTGCCGCTGCTGATCACACTACTATGTTGGCCACTGTTCGGGCAGCTCACAAGCTGACCAATATGAAGGTTGCTGAGGGCGTTCTACCTCCGAGGGGTGCTGCTGTGAAAGCTCCTGCGGACAATAAGAGGAAGTGGGAAAGTGCTGGGAAGAACATTGGGTCGTCTCAACAGCAGGTTAAGAGGCAGGACGTTGTGGGAGCGTCATCTGAGCAGAAGACTGGGGGTTATGTTGGTAAGAGTCCGAAGTGTAACACGTGTGGGTATCACCATGTTGGGGGTTGCGATGCGTTTCGCTGTAATCGTTGTCAGCGAGTCGGTCAATTGGCTAAGGATTGTAGGGTTAATCTGCAGCCGAAACAGACTCAAGCGGTTGTCCCCGCTCCTGCTCCTCGGGGAAACCATGGGTGTTTTAACTGTGGGGAGACTGGGTACTTAAAGCGGGATTGTCCTAAGCTGAACCAAGGGACTACAGGTGGTGCTGGGAATGAAGGTGGCGGTCGAACTACTCGTGGTCATGTCTACGTCATTGGCGCTAGGGAGAACCAGGAGGATCCTGACACTGTTACTGGTGAGTGTTCTTTTCTTGATTCTCGTTATGCTCGTATTCATTCTCGTTCACATTGTTTGGCGATTCGTATTCATTGTGTGCATTCAGTTTGGTATTTGGTCATCGTTTTGCATTCATGGGTCTGATGTGGGTCCTCTGGAGATGCTACTTGGACGGTACCGGTGTGTCACTTATACCGATCACAGTAGTCTCTAGTAGGCCTTCGATCAGGAGGATTCATTGTTTTGTATTCACTTTGGGGAGGGCGGTTCCCCGGCATAGAGTATCTGTTGATATCATCTCTCGTTCGTGGTTATCATTTCGTTTGTGTTATGGGAAAACGTTACTTGGGTTGGGTCGACACTCATTACTGTCGATGAGTGAATCTCGGGGCGAGATTCCTTTCAACAGGGGGATGATGTGACGACCGGGAAAATTTTTCTTTAAGTCGCTTCGTTCTCTTTGACTTCGGGAAATTTTCGGGACGAAAATTCTTTCGACAGGGGGATGATGTGACACTCGGCATGTTTGGGTCAACATTTTATAAACACATAAATCTACCTTAGCGAAAAACGTTTATTAAACATACTTGACGTGGTCAGTAGAGTCGGAACACAGTCCGTATTGTCCAGGGTTCAATGATTCGGGAGATCATTGGGTTAGTCACACACACACACACATACACACACGATACGAGTCCCGTTGTTGGTGAATTACATAAACTAGTTAAGTGTATGTGTAGACTAATTGTCGTATGGTGGATTATATGCTTAGATGTGTTTAAATGATGTGTAGATAGTCATTCGTGCTTAAATATGTTAAACATAGACTAAGGTTACATGCTCGTATGGTAGGGTACGTTAAAATGCGTTAAACAAAACAAATTGGAAAAACTAGAAAAACGTGAGTCCTGGTTCGACCAATCGAATGGGCGAACCTGGACAATACTTCTGGTTCGACCCTTGAAAAAGGGGCGAACCTGGGATATGGAATTGAAAGAATTTCATTCGACCAAGTCAGGGTACGTTCGACCCTATGAAAGGGTCGAAGGAGGGTACATTCGCCGAGGTAAAAGGGGCGAATGTGGACATTGTATAAATACCACACTTTGTCATTTTTCACCATTTCACAAACCCTAAATGCCTCAAAACACTCTCTAGCAACTTTAAACATTGGGGAAGGAGTTTTTACCCTTGTTTTCTATAATCTAACCTACAAACATCTTCTACACAAAGATCTAAGGTGTGTTCTTCATTCTAAATCAATATTAAAGCATTTCAATTCGTTTTCATTAAAGCCCAAGAGTCCAGATCTGATTCAAACATGTTTTCATGAATAAAAACCTTCCTAATACCTTTCTAAACAAAACCAATTCATAACAATGAGTTTTCATACAAAATAACATGTGTTAATGGTGTTTTATGTGATGTTATGTATTGTTTGATGATTGATTGCTGTATAGATGTTATGACAATGATCTGTGACTGTTATTGATGATGATTTATGATTGAGATAGGTTACAATTGATTATTGAGGATGTTATGTACATTTTGGGGATTTTGGGTTAAATCTAGGGCTTGTTCATGATGATAGTGATAAGGATATGATTGGGGGGTTTATTGTTCATGATAATCTGAGTATATTAAGTTGTTTATTGATTGATTTCATAAAGTTTCCTAATTGGGTAAAGATTGCATGCGTTTGATGTGACATCTCCATAATTTGCTATTTCAGGTAACTTGTAAAACGGACGGATTTCGGGATAAAATTGGTAGGGTTATGTAGGAATATGTTAATGATAGTTGACTGCTGTGATTGGTAATGTTTCGTGATGTTTTCGGATCGTTTAGATGCGTTTTGGTGCGTTTTATAAAATGCTGATGAAAACGGGCGAACGTGGAATAAAATTGGTTCGAATGGGGGAACATGGAATAAAATATGGGAAAAACGGCCGAACGTGGAAAAATGGGCGAACGTGGGAAAAACGGGCGAACGTGGCTCAAACGGGCGAACGTGGAACAAAACGTGGGAAAAACGGGCGAACGTGAAAATGGGAAAAACCACATTCGACCATCTGATGTCCAGAATGAGATTTTTGATGCAAACTAAGTGTTTTATGCTTGAAACTTATGTGTTAAACTTATGTGCATGACTAATTTATGTAATGTGTCACCAACGGGATTTCGGGTCGGTCTGGGATGTCCGGTTAACGTTTAAACACACTTTTTAACACACGTAGTCAAGATCTGGACAATCGGGGACTAGTTAGCCTTCGGGTTAGTAGTCATCACACTTATGTAAACTCATTGATAGGTTGTCACTAGTTGGGATTATCATACACGTGTTGGATTTCTAATTATCAGAAGACGCACTCTAAGGTGAGTTCACGGCCCCTCTTTTATACACTTTTCTCTCGGGGGAGAAGCATGCCACACGTTTTAACAAATACAACGTTTATGTTTTGAAACACAACACTTATGAAACTCAACACTTTTAGAAACATGACGCCTTTGGGAATGCGACTCTTTTAAGAAACGTGACACGTTTGGCACTTGGCATATTTAACATTGGCATTTGACACTTTTAAACATTGGCATTTGACATATTTAACATTGGCATTTGACACTTTTAAACAATGGCATTTGGCATATTTAAACATTGGTACTTGACACTTTTAAACATTGACACTTGGCATTTGGCACTTGGCGCTTGGCACTTATTTACTATACGACGAAACCTAAGTCCCTATTGAAACCATGAATGTGCGGGGCACAACGGGGGAAATGTGGATAGATCTATCGGGCGTGACGAACCTCTCCTGACGGCTGGGAGCCGGGCGGGTGCATATTGTCTCTACTTGACACTTGACACTTGGCACATGGGCAGCAACTCGAGCAACGTTTGTCAGTAATGGTTTTAGCAACACAGTCGTAGTAGTAAGGGAACGTTATATTTACTTGGAACTTTTGCACACTTGGCACTTTATGAGAAATCGCTTTACACATGAAACCGTTTACGAACTTAAAACCTGTGAACTCACCAGCATTATATGTTGACATCTTTTTGGCATGTTTTCTCAGGTCGCTAAGGTAGCAGCATTGAGTATAGGCGCACGGAGTCTCACGGCGTCTAGGGATCATATGCATGTTTTGTTAAACATTTCAGACTTTGAGTTTTACTTTTAAGTTGTAATAATACATTTTGCTTCCGCTGTGTTAGAACGGTTTGAAACTTAATGGTAGTTTACGTTGTTTTCTTATCATATAGATGTCGTTTATTGTGACCGTTGACTTGGATCCTGGTGTGTCACGCGCCTCGTGGTAAAACCCCGCACGTGAAAATTTGAGGGTGTGACACAGGGGGTAGTGGTGCCGCTGTTAGACGGTGGTCGTGGAATTGGTAGTTGGTTGTGGTGGTGGTTGTGAAATTGGTGATTTGGTAGTGGTGGCTTTGGGTGGTAGGAGATGATGTTGAGAGAGGCACACAGAATAGAGAGAGATATAGTGGAGAGAATTAGATTTTATGGTATTTGGAAAAACTAAGTTTATTGTTATCTCTAGGTTTATGGAGAGAGATATAGTGAATATCTCTAGGAAATTAATTTATGGAGAGATATAGTGGAGATATTCACACAGAATGGCTTTGGGATAAGTAGAGATATTCACGGTTTAGGAAATTAATTTTCAATGAGAGGCTACTACTACAACGTTAGGTTTCACAGAATCATTAAGGTATGTTGTATACTACTGTTGGTTAATTGAAGTTTTTGATAATTAAATATCGAATGCTTTGATTTTGAGTTTTGGTATTGGATGCTATAGTTCAAGGAGGTGATCCACTAGGACCGGTAGGACCGGAAGAGGTGGAGAATCTATTTAGGGGTATGTTTGAGTTTTATTTAGATGTTAGTTTGTTAGATTTGAGGTTATTGATGTTCAAGGTTTTAAAAAGCGTTAAGACGCACAAGCGATAAGACGCACCGAGGCGATAGGATCTAAACAGAGGCGTAAAACCGTTACCAAAATTGAGACTTAAATAAGCACTATATATGGTTTTAATATGTAAATGACAACCGCCCATCGTGGTTACAAAGCTAACAGTTTTTAATTGAATGTGAAGGCTGTAGAGAATGTTAACTTGATTATTGGTCCTGCCTTGATTGGCAAGGTATGCCAGTTGCACTCTTTTTGTAATCTTTTTTCATTTCATAATTTAAAATACAATCCCAATTTTAACTATTGTATTGATTATATTATCTTATTTCTTCTAATACATGACTCTTTCAATGTTTATTAATTTTTAGTGTTGTTTGCTGGTCATTTTTGTGTTGCCGAGCCGGGAGGTCTCTCTGGTATGTTTCTACTTTTATCATTTTTATTAAGTCATATTATATTTTTCAACCCCGGGACACTCCCGGGGTAATCAGCTAGTATATAATAAATCAAAACATTTTTGATGACATGGCACTCAAGGAGGCATTCTTCCCCTTGAGTGTGCCATGTGTCATCCTAGATGTCAAGTGGTATATAAGTTATAAAAAAAACACCATCACACTAAAACCATCAACTCATCTTCTCCTTGAAACCTTACCTTCTTTACAATAGATCTACGATTCTCAAACCCTAAATCATCATACCCTACCTCTTCCTAAACTTCCTCTTATTTTTTTCTGTCACTTTGTTATTGTCGTCTCATCTTCATCAATTCGTCAACATAGACAACCAACGTTATCTTGACAAATTGTATCCCAATCAAGTCAGTCAAGTCCTCGTGAATCCACACACCCAATAACCAAAAAAACAATACCAGGTTTCTTTCTTTACCTTCTTTTATGATAAATACATATTAATGCATGTTTTAGGAGTCATGGGCATTAATCTTTTTGTTTTAAGTTTTAACCTTTTTAACAAATATAAGATTATTAATTCATGTTTATGAGTCATGCGTATTAATCTTTTTTATGAAGTTTTAATCTTTTTAACAAATACAAGATGAATTCATGTTTTATGATTGATAGGCATTAATCTTTTTGTATAATGTTTTAATCCTTTTGTGTATGTTTGTTCGGATTCTTGAGGTAGTAGTATTGAGTAAAAACCCCATCAAAATCAAGAGTAGGTCGGTGATAATAATCTCCAGAAGGAAGTGAGTCTTTTGTAGTAAGATCAACTCTGTTTCTGTTTCTTCTCTATACCGTCGCCTCTCTCTCTACTCCCTCTAAAAAAACCCTAGCTTTCCAACCCTCTCTCTCTATCTCTCACGATCGGCTCTCCATCTCTTTTTTTTGCAGCAGCAACCGGCCACCACCGGCATCATGGTTATTAGTTGTAACACCCCAACCGATGGCGGAAACATCGAGGTGTCACGTAGTGACGATTGTTCAATAGCTCATGGACTAAAAGTGTAAATTTTGATATATTGATTAAGTAGTTTATTACATTGAAAGGAAAATATAAGTTACAAATATTCTAAAGTGACAACTAAAACTGAAATACAATGAATCCAAAATCTAAGTAAAAATTCCAAAAGCTTAAAAGTCATCTCATAAATAACCTGAAACATGTATGGAAATAGTATATGTCAATAAAAAAATGTATTGGTGAGCATACCCTGTTTGAATACATATAGTAGAAAAAAAAAGTTTCGCAATTCACGTGTTATACTGTCTACAATTTAGTGTTCAAGCTATGTACAAATGCTACCCAAAATCAAATCTTTGTTCATAGAATTGACAACTTGAAGAAAAACGCAGGTGATGGTTGTCACAGTCTCCCCTACTTTAGAAAATTTCGTCTCGAAATTCCTTTCAAGTGGGGGTTTCTATGAAACAAAAGATGTTGTGAAAAGGCAGGTAGGTTTTAAGAAATGCATCAATCATGATTTTACAAAGTTTAAAGTAGTGGTTTAATATCCAAGGCAAAAGATTCAAACTCCTTAACATTTTACCCAAGGTTAGAATGTTGAGAGTTTACAATGAAAAAGGATTGGGAAAATATGTAACTGGTGAGGGAAGAGGTACTAATGAAGCAGTCTCCCTTACTTTAGAAAGGTTTCTAACCAAACTTTACAAGAGTATGCATCAAGAATCCAAATAATCGAGAGTGTACGAGCAGATGAGGTTTGAGTCTTCTGTGTGGGTGGTCAAGAGAAAGACTCTAGGAAAACGAATTGAAGCTCGTGTAAGAACGTTCTTTTAAAAAAAATGCTAACTACTAGTTAATGATCTAATGAAGAGGTAGTAATGGGTAGGTTCTTGGTCAGACTTCTAGTCCGCTCCCGCAGTATCGTTTATGCTTATATATAGGGTGTACCGCAGCTAACCCACCACACTCCCGATACTTTGGACTCGTACTGATTGTCTACCAGTAGCCTAAATAGAATTACACACCACCCTTATGTACCTGTAAACCCATGATTGTGTTCCGGACCGTAATCATTGATTTACCTTACACTAGGGTGCTATGCTTTTCCATAGCCCTAACATAACTAGTACCGGAAACAAATGTGTGCAACCAATATGTAATATCTACTGTAATGAAATAATGTTCAATCATGACATGGTTAGGGGTCCTTCCCTTCCGGGTTTTCCCGTTAACCGTAATGTGAATAACATGTAAGTATAAGACATGGTTAGAGGTTCTTCCCTTTCGGGTTCACCCTTAACCAGTAACTTCGGCTCACATCGTTGGCTCTAAACACTCATATTGATAAACCCTGAGGTTTACACCATTCCCCTCAGATTAAAGAAATACTCTAATCTGAGTCGTACGTGGGCACTGGCTTAGATCTCATACGAGTTATCAACTAGTATGTTCGTTGGCCATGATGATGAACAAAATAATGTAAAGTGTAAGAGGGTTTTGCTCAAAACGGGAAAGAAAATGTGCATACCAAATGTGCGCTCATGTAAGTATATATGTATAGCATAAAATTCCGATTGAAAGAATAGTATAATGCAAATCGAGTAAATCGTTCAAAATGAAAGTAAACGAGTTAAATTAATGCTCAAAACCAGTGTTGTAAGAGTAACTGCTAATAATTAGTGCGAGTGTAATAAGATAAATTTTCGTTTATCAAAACGTGTTTGCTCAATCTTTGTGATATAGTTGAAAGAATAGTAGTAATGCATGAGAATAACTTTTTAGAAATCAAAGTGTGTTTTAGATTCAAAACAGGTTCATTTGAAAAATCTTCGTATATACACATTTTCATGTGTTTAGGAGATGTTACGTTTGAAAAGTGTTATAAGGCGTATTATTAGTTGCAAGTTTATCCTGAAAACATATATTGTACCCGTTATATGAAAACAAGCAGATTTACATTTGACTTGTAAAATATGCAATGCAAGATTATAAAATGCAAAATAAAACCATTTCATGAAGTATGTGTAAATCTAATGTGTTTTAAAAGACCAAGATTTAAAATGATGTGAATGATAAAAATCAACGTCTGTAATACGAATAGATTACCAATATTTAAGAAAATTCATAATTTATCATTTGAGTCTTCAAATGATAAACAAAACATAAATATCAATATCATAAAACATTGAAATTGTTTCCATAGGAAACTTTTGACTAACTAAAGTAATTGAAATGTTATTAGTGACTTGTGGGGGCGTACTTTAGCCTATAAGTGAATGCTCATCCCAAGAGTTCCCAGTTCGGCATACGGGTCCCTCGTCTGATTGGGATTTATGCGAAATGCCAGGCCTAGACAGAAAACTCAGGATACAGGCGCTCACCCTTCCAGATTGCACGTGTCCCATCACTAGGGAATTCCAAAACTTTAGCGAGATTAAAAACGAGATGCAGGAATAGATCATTGAGATGTGGTTCACTCCTAACTCAAAGGTGTATTTCAAAATTGAAAACGATTGTGGAATGAAACCAATCACTAAGTTAAGGATATCACTCCCAGGTTAGTGGTTAAGTTCCTTTTTGAAGGAAATACTCTTTGAGGTGTGGATGTCACTCCTATCTCAAAGATATATTCCTAAGATAAATAACATATAGAGGAGTGAAACTAATCACCAAGGTATGGATGTCACTCCTAACTTGGTGATATCGTTTCGTTTGTGAAATACGAGTGTCTTTCTTCTCTAAGCAAAATACCGAAAGAATATCGAGAAAGAATCATAGCGAAAATATCTTGAAAGAAAATATAAGGATAAAGAGAAATATATACGAGAGGACTCGTGAAAGTAAGCTTAGTTATAGACTAGGCTAAAAGGCATTCTAATAACCTAATTCCCTATAACCATGGCTCTGATACCAATCTGTAACACCCCAACCGATGGCGGAAACATCGAGGTGTCACGTAGTGACGATTGTTCAATAGCACATGGACTAAAAGTGTAAATTTTGATATATTGATTAAGTAGGTTATTACATTGAAAGGAAAATATAAGATACAAATATTCTAAAGTGACAACTAAAACTGAAATACAATGAATCCAAAATCTAAGTAAAAATTCCAAAAGCTTAAAAGTCATCTCATAAATAACCTGAAACATGTACAGAAATAGTATATGTCAATAAAAAAATGTATTGGTGAGCATACCCTGTTTGAATACATATAGTAGAAAAAAAAAGTTTCGCAATTCACGTGTTATACTGTCTACAATTTAGTGTTCAAGCTATGTACAAATGCTACCCAAAATCAAACCTTTGTTCATAGAATCAAGAGTCACATATATATAGTATTCGCTCATAGTAGGCGATGAATAATCGTTCACACATAACAATAATCAAGTACTATTTATTGCTATGCTAGGCCGCAGAACGGTTAATGAGTCAGGTCATAAGCACACACTATCAGCGAATCAACAAGTAAAACACATACAAGAATTGCGATCGTGAATATAGAATAAACCATGATTAAGTGAGTGAAGTAATAAGCGTACATGAATCACCCCAAAAGTGTAAAACATGAAAAAGGGGAAAGATATACTCACTTGTTGCGAAGAATAAAAAGTACGACTAGCACAAGTTGTAGCGGTTTGGGTAACTCCAAAAATTACCCTAACAGAATGAATATTATATGTATAAATAATAGAATAAAATCTAGAATGACTTGGAGATCTCTAGGTTCATATATATTTAGGGATTTAGTTTAGGACTCTAAAATGTCTAGATACTATAACGTAAGAAAAATATATATTCCAATTCGTATTTATATAAAATGGTAAGAGTAAATAATGATTCGATCAAATAAATTTGATATGTTTACATCATATTTATCATGAAATAAATATATATAAGCATATATGTATAGGTTATAGATTGGGTTAAAATATAATCAAATGATGATTATTATTATTATTAAAATAATAAATGAAGTTGTCTAGAATTGGAATATAACAAAATAAAATGTAATATATAGTTTATGTGTATGTAAAATATATCTAAAGCATTAAACATCAACCGATAGTATGAGTATGAAAGTGTCAAATTATATATTTGAATAAGTAAATATCACAACTCATACAATGCGATGCAAATAAATATTTATATATAATTAGAATAGTGAATATGAGAAAATGAATAAAAAATGCGTGTAAGACTATTATTGTTTTGTAAATTATATAACTATCAAAAGTCTAGACGCACGTGTATATATATGTATATATATATATATATATAAATTACATGAGGTGTATAAAATTTATACATACATAAGTATAATATAGATTATGTATAAAGTACTAAAATAACAATGTTAACCAAAATTTATAGAATTTTGAATATATAACAATATTTTAGTTATAGAATTACCACTTGAATTTTATAGAATAAAAATAGCTTAAATTAGTATAAAACATGAATAAATTCCAAAAATCTTTTCACAAGCATGGCTAAGACCAAATTAACAATAGAGTCACTAAATAATATGAGTTACAATGTCTAAAGGCTAGTTCTAGAATAGGTTTTAAAGCCCTAAAATCCCAAAATTATTGTATAAACCATAGAACTTGATTTGTCACATTGAAAATCAATTTCCCTTTATCAAAAAATTGATAGAAGGCTTTTGTAGTAGATAAGAAATAAATAAAATTAGACTCATAATTACCCAAATCAGATTAGAATTGAGGTTGAATTCGTAGATGGAAGTTCCAAGCTCTACAAACGCACACTCAAGCGTCAACGTCATTGATAATTGATAGCCTTTGATTTTTTTGTTTGGAGAATCACGAAGTGAGAATTGAAGAGGATATTACGATACATCTTGATTTAATCGAATGGATGCTTCTTAGACACATACTCTCAAAAATATGGCAAAGTCAAGATGAATAAAAATTTATGAAATTTTAGAATGAGGAACACCTATTGTTTCAACTAATGTTTCTTACAATTTATAACAAATGAAATAAGCAAGGTATAATGAAACTTATGAAGGTGCACTAATGGCTCATGAATTGGAGCATTTTAGTTTTATATTCATAACTTAATTAGCTTTAAGACATAATAAATTTCTAATTAAAAAGGTAATTTATTATTGAAACACAATTAAAAGAAAAATTCAATGATTATCATAAATTAAATTAAAACTTCTAATAAATTAAAAAAAATGATAGAAAGTACAAGGACTAGAATTGACAACTTGAAGAAAAACGCAGGTGATGGTTGTCACATTGGTCCAGAAATCGAACAAAAACGAGCTATGATTGTTTATTTCGAAGTTCGAGGGTGTGAGTTTTGGTGAGTCTTGCTTCCATCGTGTTTATGGTTGGGTTTTCGGTGTCGTTTTTGTGGGTTTTGGAGCCAGTAGTGACTATTGTCGTGTTGGTTGTTGGCTCAGTAGACGTATTAGAAGAGCGGCTCGGTTCGAAAGTTTCTAAGGCCAGAAGCATTGTTCAATATCTCTTTCGTGGAGGTGTGTCTTATGTGACCAAGTAAGTTGCCTATAATATGATTTGTATGAGTATGATAATCACTTGACAGAATGATGGCTTATATCTTTTTATTACTTATTGGGTAACCTAGGTGTTCAAAATTTGGGAACCAATCAGAAGCCTCATCAAATGTTGATTTTTACGAAGTGGAGTTAAATGTAAAGGGTTTAAAAGGTTAAGATGATTATCTTTATGTTGAAGAGCTTTACGGAGTCTTTTGTAGTAAGATCAACTCTGTTTCCGTTTCTTCTCAATACCGTCGCCTCTCTCTCTCTACTCCCCCTAAAAAAACCCTAGCTTTCCAACCCTCTCTCTCTCTATCTCTCACGATCGGCTCTCCATCTCTTTTTTTTTGCAGCAGCAACCGGCCACCACCGGCATCGTGGTTATTGGTCCAAAAATAGAACAAAAACGAGCTATGATTGTTTATTTCGAAGTCCGAGGGTGTGAGTTTTGGTGAGTCTTGCTTCCATTGTGTTTATGGTTGGGTTTTGGGTGTCGTTTTTGTGGGTTTTGGAGCCGGTAGTGACTATTGTCATGCTGGTTGTTGGCTCAGTAGACGTATTAGAAGAGCAGCTCGGTTCGAAAGTTTCTAAGGCCAGAAGCATTGTTCAATATCTCTTTCGTGGAGGTGTGTCTCATGTGACCAAGTAAGTTGCCTATAATATGATTTGTATGAGTATGATAATCACTTGACAGAATGATGGCTTATATCTGTTTATTACTTATTGGGTAACCTAGGTGTTCAAAATTTGGGAACCAATCAGAAGTCTCATCAAATGTTGATTTTTACGTAGTGGAGTTAAATGTAAAGGGTTTAAAAGGTTTAGATGATTATCTTTATGTTGAAGAGCTTTAAGGAGATGATCAGTATTTTTGCAGTTCATGTGTAAGTCGTGTAAATGCTACACGTAGGATCAAGCTGCAGTAAGTTAAAAAATAGTTGTGATTTTTTTTCTTTTCTTTCACATGATAGATAGCAAAAGCTCATCGCAAAGTCGAGAAAAGGAGAGCACCGTTTGAGTCGGTTATGAGAACCAATAAGGCTAGGGTTCTTGAAGTGGCTAACTTGATGAAAGTTGTTGGAAGAGCTCATGTTAAGAACTTCTTTTAGGACAAAAGTTAGTGATTTCAAAAGGGTTTGCTTGGAAATGTTTTATAAGGACCCAAAAACTTACGTTCAGGCACATTTTGAGTCAGGGTTTCAATTTCATTAAGCTTTTAAATTTTTGTTATAAAAGTGGTGACTTATTGTAGTTTAATATATGCATATAATGTGTACTGTTATTTGTGATTTGGATAACATGTGATTAGTTAGGTGTATATGTTTCTCCTTGACTTAATTGATTCTTAATTTTTAATTTCTTAACCCGGGACGCTCCCGAGGTATAATCTAGTCATTATATATAAACATTTAAGATTTTCAATAACACAGTTTTTTAAATAGTTAATATCAATGGTGTATCACATGCTTAATATATGGGGTTTGAGATGGGATTTTCCCAGTTATAGTAATTATACTATTTAACAAATAATTACTCTACAACCAAAGGTTGGGTTATTCTATAAATGCTACAAAAAATAAGAAGGATGAGAAGCCATCATAAAATGACATGTGTCCAAAGTATTAAACAAGTGGGAGGGGTAATTTTGTCCAAAACATATGCACATGCAAGTCAGATGTCATTTCCACATTCATTTTTAAATGTCCATAACTTTTTTATACGTCATCTTTTTTTTAAAAAAAAAAATCATACCATAAAATTGAGCATCTTTTTATCTTTAATATGAGTACCATATTTTTATACTTTCGAAAAGAAAATTCAAAACCCACTTGCGTAAGACACAATGGAGTGTAAAACACAATGAGCACCAATTAAATATAGGGTATAAAACATAATAAAGAGTCTAGTAAAACACAATGGATGGCATACTAAAGACATAATGAATAGAAGACTAAAACACAATGAATACTTTTGAAAAAAAAAAGTTGAAAACCCAGTTGCGTAAGACACAATGGATGACATACTAAAGACACAATGAACAGAAGACTAAAACACAATGAATACTTTTGAAAAAAAAAAGTTAAAAACCCAATTGTGTAAGACACAATAGACGACATAATAAGGACACAATGAACAAAAGATTAAAACATAATAAATACTTTTGGAAAAAAAGTTGAAAACCTAGTTGCGCAAGACACAATGGAGATAACGTAAAACACAATAAGTACCAATTAAATATGCAATGAACAATATGTTATAAAGCACAATGAAGAGTCTAATAAAACACAATGGACGACATATTAAAGACATAATGAACAGAAGACTAAAACACAATGAATAATAGACTTAAACACAATGAACAACATAATAAAACACAATGTACACCTAAATACAAAACTCATTCGCGTAAAACACAATGAAAAACATAATAAAAGCACAATGGACAAAGTTAAATCATGTGTAAACTAAAAAAACATAAATAACATATTTATAAAGCACACATGCATACTATAACACAATGAACGAGCAGAAGACACAACGGAGAAGAAAACCCACTTAGCACGAACTTTTTTTTTCAATTTTAATATAGCAATGTGGTACTCATATTAAAGATAAAAAAAACGCTCGTTCATATGGTGAAATTTTTTTGAAAAAAAAAATGTCGTATTAAAAAGTTATAGATGTTTTAAAATGATGTGGGGAATTGACTTGTGCATTGCATATGGAGAGAGAAAGTCAACAAATGTGGTTTTCCTTTTATGTTTTTCCTCTAATTTATTATTTATTTTTTTCAAACAAATTATTCTCAACCCTTCAAATATATGATCAATGGATCACAATCCTTCTCACCCTTCCTATAAAAACTGTTTTTTGTATTTGATCCTAACCCCTACAACCAAATTAACTAGAATAATAACAATTACACTAAATTAGCCTATTCCACTACACTCCAAATGATAGAATGAATATAGGCATTTAGCTCCAAACCATCGACCAGGAAATATGACCGAGTAGAGATAATTCTTCCAATACCATATTCCGGTCAAAAAGAAACTAGTGGATATATATGTTAAAAGCCCATTAAACCCGAAGGCCATACCAGGTTAACCATAGTTGTAAATTAATGTCAACAATGGGGTGGACCTCTCCCCAAGGATATTTTGTTACCATAATTATGAAGAAAAAAAAATTGGGCTCACACATATTGAACACATTTAAAGTTAAGTGATAGAACATTTAATAAAATCTCCGTATTTCAACTACTTGTTGTTGGCAGACATATATACAATTCTTTTTTTTTTTAAGGTACGTATACAAGTCTTTATCCAATTTATTTGTTATACATCTTTTATTATTTACGTAAAATAGTTGTACAATATAATGACTTAAATAGACCTATACTGTTTATAAGTTTTATATTATTTAGATTCGTGATTTATTTACAATTTTCTGAGCATTTGTTTCTCTTTGCTTACGCCTAATCATTCTGGGCAAAGAAACGTGGTGAAGAAGTAAATGAGTGTTACCGGATCCTAATTTAGGGTTTGTGAAGTGAGTAAGGTCGTGGAGCTTCAAGATATACTGAACAAATGATTTTTTACTAGCTTGAATAAAACCACCATCCTGAAGCCGTTTCTCTCTCTAGTAATTGGCACCAATTTGCGGTGGTAGTGTGAAAAGTCGAGCAACAACATGTGTAAATGATTTTGACGCATGGTCAGACACATTAGAGAGGTTGCGTTGTTCCGATGCTACTTTGTACTTTACTTTTATTGTTTTACTACCGATTAACACTATTCATGATCGTTATGATCTTTAACATATATAATAACAATAATAAGTGTAATGTAAAAGAAAAGAATTTTCTTATGTCCATTTCATTGGACAAATTGGGCGAAGAAAGTTGTAACAGTACCGTCCTTAAATCTTCTTCCGAGCCAACCCTATCAAACCTGCAGCAGTCGTTTATGAGGCTAGCAAGAAAAATGATCCACGATTCTTTTGACGAATGCATCCGTCACGATGCTTCTAACTGAATAAACGAAATGATTGTAGAACCTAATTATTTTTTAAACAATTGGACAATACTTTGGCACATATTTTCCTAGCGATAATTATTAAAAATTCATTTTATTATAAATTAACTTAAAAAAAACAAACACACACAAGCCCCCCACAACCACCCTCCCCCCCCCCCCCCCCCCCCCCAAAAAAAAAAAAAAAAAAAAAAATACTAATAAAATTAAATAAATAAAAAACGTACTGTCGGTATAAACTTTGAAAACTCACAATAACACATTATTTTTCATTTATTTCTATTAATATGGTTTAAAACATGCATAAGTTGTTATATACCATAAAGGTATATGTATATAGATTTTATTCCATTATATGAATATAAAATTTTATATCAACGTCCTTCTAACATTGTAGGTTATTGCCCGGTGAAACTCCAAGCTGGTTACAATATTGAGTGTAGTATCGGACACGGGAGCTTACGGTGGCTGGGTTGGCACCATCACACTCTAGTCGTCCATTGATAGCTCGAATAGTAGCTCCAAATCCTTGACCAATGACTGGGCGGACACTATTCATCCAATACCATAAGGCAGTTCGAAAAGAGATGACTCTATCTGTGGCCACAATTTCAGGGTTGTTGAGCCCATTAAACCCGTTGGCTGAACCAGCTTGAGCGTAGTTGTAATTCCATGTCAATTGGAGTGGACCTCTCCCGTAGTAACGCTTGCTAGGGTTACATGGATATTGAGGAAATCCGGTGTCACAGTAAGCTTGATTGCGGCCATCTACTTCTTCAATGTGACAAAACTCTGCTCACACATAAAAAATATATACATGATCAAGTTAAGTTATAAAACATTTAATAAAATCTTCGTATTTTGCAACGACCTTTTGGAAGATATATATAAACAATCTTCTTACCCAATTAATTACCTGTTGAATTTAAAGAAAAATACAACAAACTTTTTGTTATTTGTTATATATCTTCATTATTGACGTAAACTACAAATAGACTGATATCCTTAATATGAATTTATCTAAAAGTATTTTTTTTTATAATTTTATATCTTCGTTACTAGTTAAGTATTTAACATTTCTTTTACAACCTAGTGTAATATAAAATAGAAGAATGGTCTTACGTCCAGTTTCATGAGTTGCATGTGCAAAGAAAGCTGCAATCTCCCTCTTTGAATCATCTGTGGAACCAGTCCTACCGAACTGGCCATAGTTTCTGAGGGCTTCAAGAAAGGCGGCGCGAGTATAAAATCCTCTCCCTGCACACCCTCCAGGCGCTTGATTCACGATCCCGTTGAAAAATGCATCCGTCACGATGCTTCCAACATCAACATTGTTTGATGGAGACGTGGTACACGGCCCTTGTTGGCAACCGGTTCCACAGTATTCAACACCAGTGCCGCAATAACCGTGCCGGCTACAACACAAGTTTGGAGCACAACCGCAGTTCTGGGCAGCGGAGTTGAGGATTCCGGCCAAAAGTACTCCGGCAATGAGGAGAATTTCGGATGTTTTCATAGTGGATTGTTTGATATACTTGGTGGATTAGTAGGTGTGTATTTATAGTGTAAAAATTAATAATGGTGGGCTCACTTTAGTTTGTCATAATTCAACGTATCCAATTTATTCCAAACATGTTTTAACCCAACCCAATAGTTTTCGTATACTATCTTTTTGTTCAAACTATATACGGCACTCGGGGAACATATTGCAATTCAAGACATCTCATATGTGCAACTGAATGAGGAGGTCCTGCATTGGTCAATAAAATTAAGTGGGTTGGTTGGGAGAAAATGGTGAGGGATAAGAAACTTGGGGTTGGGTGTTGGCAGCTTGCGGGAGGCGAATATGGCTATGGTTTAGTGGTGGTCGCAATTTAGAGAGGATAGTGATTAAGTTTGGGAATTTTTTTTTTGCATAAATAGGTTATTAGCTTGGTGTAAGAGTGTTTCTAGGTAGGGTGTGAGATAAAAAGCAAAAATAGGGAATCATTTGCATAAATAGTGGGTTTATTATTTTACAAATTAAATTTGGGGGGTATTGGAAGAAAAAATTGAAATTGGTGATGTATGGGTCTCATTTGGCGGCATCTAATTAACCAAACCTTGATGCCGCCAATTGAGATGATGTATTTGAAGCCGCCATTACATATCATGGCATTGATGCGGCCATTTCATTTCAAGGCATTGATACCGCTAAGTCATTTCTAACTTTCATTTCTTATATAAGACGAGGCCTCTGCCCATTCTCTCCATCCCATTCCACACCTATACAAATACATTATAACCACAATAAACCCCCATTTACAACACATTGTAAAAAACTAAACAAAATAACAATATGCGATATAATACTTTTCCCGCAATTGTTTTGGAGGGTACGGTTTTTCATTGATATTGGGTCGATGTTACATTCACATGGAGTTTTAACAGTCTTGGGCGGGGATGAGCCGTGCTTAAAAGCATCCGCTCCTGTCTCATCCCCTGCTTGGCATCGCTTTTCTGGGGTCCAAAAAAGCGGTGCCTTTGGATCGGTGTTACATCCACATGAAACTACTTGGATCGATGTTACATCCACACGTGGTATAACACGTGTAGAATGCAACATTGTCACTGTAGTTTATAATATTTTGCCGTTGGTTGTCGGTGGTGGTCTCAATCTCCAGTCTACCAAACCCGGACATTCCGACAGTCTCTTTAGGGGAGTCAACTTTCCAGACAAAGCCTGTAGGGCAAGACCATCCGGTGTTGAAGAATCACATCATGTGATTAGCGACGTCGAAGACATCGGATGATGCGGTTCTTCATCGTGCTACTTTGGGAGGGCTGTATGGGTTAATCATTGGGTACCCTTAGATTTGGTACACATATTCAACAGATTGATTGATGTTCCCCTGTTTGATTCAGATGGGTTCGGACCCCAACTTGATCCCGAGCCCTCAGTTTGACTTCAATAAAGCAATTGTGATGGAATGTGGGAAACGGAAACTTAATGAACTCGGTAGATTGTATAGTTTGATTGAGTAGTTTGGAATTGGTGATCTCGGAAATAAATTGTCTTGTAACTCGGTAGACTGTATAGTTTGATTGAGTAGTTTGGAAAAATAGTTGTTAAGTAAATTTGTATTATTTGTTTTAAATAAATCTATCATTATTACCTGGCCCGTTTTCAATCGTTGGGTGGTGGTCCTTGATTCCCGTACTGATCATCGGGAAAGAGGTTTAAATTCAGTGCGGTCGAAGGTCCTGGCCGGGTCGAAGGTCCTGCGTCACACGAATTATGCGGGGGATGGTAATGGAAATCACTAACATCGTTAAACATTGATAGGAGAAACAACAATACATAATCAAGTAACATGACGAGAAGTTGCTTCACAACGGCATTTGTATAGCTCATCTGCCATGTGTCGTCGATAATTCACACAAGCATCTTCGACGTCGATTTCTAGCGACAATGACTTTTTTCTCACAAGCCTCTCCATCATCATACAAACCAAGACACCAGCATTATCAACCTTTCCCTTGTCTTGGGGCACATCTAATTCAACTAAACCAACAGAAATTGGTGTTTTGTCCACACGATTAGACTTCAGCCAGTAACGAATACGTTTTAGAAACCATTCGAAAAAAAGCCTAATCATCTCCATATAGTGAGAAACTTCGCGTCGCCTTTCGTTTCTCCATCTCTTATCAGTCCAATACTAGGTAATTACCATGTTTCTTAGATCAATTAGGATAAGCAGCCAGTCTCCCACCCCGATCGATAAAGGAAGGTAAACGCGGTCAACCTCCCAGAATGGCGGGTAGGGTTCCATTCTTCTAGCCATGTCGAGGGCAACTGAAGAATTCAAGTCCTTCATTTCATCATAGAAGGCAGGGGGTAACACTGTCCAACGTAGCTGTGAATTAGGATCTCTAAAATGCTTTGCTTGTCTAAGTCGCATCAGTCTTACCGTCCACGCATCAACGTGCTGAAATCATAATAATGCATAAGGTTCGTTATTGAGTTAAGCAAATCAATTTACTTTCAAGTTAAATTAACGTGAAAATTACCGTTGCGGATAGCGCCCTGTTGGGTTGGCACCCTAGAAGTGTACCCCAAAAATTTCTGTCTAGTTTGGCGGAAATGAAGCGAGTGTAGCAAAATGGGGCATCCCCGTTTGTATAAAAGTCGACAACATCAGCAGACCAGTTGTTTCTGCATTGTTGGTTTCTTGTGGGTTTTCTTTGGGCTTGTCTTGGTCGTTTTCGGCTGCTTTCACTTGTGGGTTACTTGAAGTCGAACCAGCCGTGAATGTTGTTGATGGCTTGCGTAAACGCCTCCAAATCTGCTCGGTCGATTTTACCGTTTTAGGAGCTGGTTGTGAACAGTAAAAGCCTTCTCCATTGTTTTCCATTGTTATAGATTTCAAATATGAGTGGGCAAGAGAGAAAGAAGTTGAGTGAGTGTTGTTTATGAATCAGCCAGCTGCTTGCTATTAAAGAGGTGAACCCTTGTAATGGTTTGGCGGCATCTACATGAAGGCTCGTAATGGTTTGGCGGCATCATAAAAAGTTGAAGCCTCTAAATGGTTTAGCGGCTTCTACATGAAGCCTCGTAATGGTTTGGCGGCATCATAAAAAGTTGAAGCCTCTAAATGGTTTAGCGGCTTCTACACCTCGTAATGGTTTGGCGGCATCATAAAAAGTTGAAGCCTCTAAATGGTTTAGCGGCTTCTACACCTCGTAATGGTTTGGCGGCATCATAAAAAGTTGAAGCCTCTAAATGGTTTAGCGGCTTCTACACCTCGTAATGGTTTGGCGGCATCATAAAAAGTTGAAGCCTCTAAATGGTTAAGCGGATTCTACATGAAGGCGGGTTGTAGATGAAGCCTCGTAATGGTCTGGCGGCATCTACACGAAGTGGAAAATGGCCTAGGCTGACGTTTTGGCTCTCTATACAGTCTGGCTGGGCCTGCCAGTCAGGTAACCGGACCTTCGGACGCGTTGTCCTTGGCTAGTACACGGGTGTCGCACGATGTCCGGGCCATTTTCGGGTCTCCGGGGCCTGATCCAGGCGGCCCGAAAATGGCTAGGAGGTCATTTTTCAAAAAACCCACAAAGTGGAAAATGGCCCAGGCTGACGTTTTTGGCTCTCTATACCGTCTGGCTGGGCCTGCCAGTCAGGTAACTGGACCTTCTGACGCGTTGTCCTTGGCTAGTACACAGGTTTCGCACGATGTCCGGGCCGTTTTCGGGTCTCCGGGGCCTGATCCAGGGGGCCCGAAAACGGCTAGGAGGTCATTTTTCAAAAAACCCACAATTCATAAATCCACAATACATAAACACATAATACATAAACACATAATACATAAACACATAATACATAAATCCTAATCCCAAAGAACTTATTTAAAGCTTACATAAACACATACTAAAATCCTAAATTACTTGGGAGTAGCCAGTGGTGATGGTGGTGATGGCCTGCTGGTGTAGCCTGCTGGTGGGGGGTGGCTGTACCTTGGTTTTGGGGGATCTGTGTACTCTCTTGCATCCGGGGGGTGGGTGCTGACAACCTTAAACAGTCCAAATCCCTTAGAGCCATGGCATAATCCACAACCCAGACCAACTCCTCTTCCGTTAACTCATCATCTGCTGGGGGAGTAGGATGAGTTGTTTGAGTAGGAGCAGGAGGAGGAATTATTTGAGTAAGAGCAGGAGGAGTTATTTGTGCAGTAGGAGGATTATAGAACGAAGGTTGTGCAGGAGTAGGAGGAGATGAAAATGGTAGTCGCCGTCCCCGGCGAGAGTATCGCCGGACATTTGAAGATCCGTCACATTCGTGATAACCGCCACCCATAGTTTGTAAACCCGATGAACAGAGGAAATTGTGACTTAGATTGAGACTTGATATGGTATTTATAATAGTTAAAGCATCAGAGTGGTTTGGCGGCATCATGAAAAGTTGATGCCTCAGAATGGTTTGGCGGCATCATGATGCCTGAGAATGGTTTGGCGGCATCATGATGCCTTAGAATGGTTTGGCGGCATCATACAAAGTTGATGCCTCAGAATGGTTTGGCGGCATCATGATGCCTCAGAATGGTTTGGCGGCATCATACAAACTTGATGCCTATTTAAGGGATACTCATTCCAATCCATCCACACACCAAACTTTCTTCCTAAACTATCTCTATATCTCACAAACCTACTTTCTCCCCCCCCCCCCCACCATCCAAAAAAAAAATAACCTTCAAATCAAATGGCTTCTTTCGTTCCATACCTGGTTAGATTTGCTGGGGTGGTCAGTTTTCATACGTAAACGGGGTTGTTCAAGATGATAACTCGTTGGATTCATCGAGCTTTATTATGCGAGTGAAGATGTCATTTGAACAACTGGTTGAATGTGTATGTGCTCATGTTAATATTAACAAGGAAGCTGTTACTGTCAAACTCCTGCTCGGATAAACTTATCCTGGGTACTCTCAAACCAGCCAAATTTTCAACAATGACGGGGTTGATATGATGGATTATTTAGCCGCTGAGAGACGTGGTGGTTTTGTTGCGGAGATCTATGTTGAATGGCAACAAGACCCTCCGTTACAACAGCTTACTTTTACTAACCTGCTACGTGACGTGTCGAACAAAAATGTTGTAGCACCCTTTGGGTCTCCGCAAACGAGGCCGATCCTAGTAAGGCGACGACCCAACAGACACCACCAAATGACAACCTGGCTCTCCAGTTAGGTCCACGTCAAGACTACGATCCTGAAGATGATGTGGAGCTAACAGATTACATGGTTCTAGAATACGAAGAGGATGACTTCGTGTTATGGAACCCAAAAGCAGGGGACAATATCCGGCTTGGTATGTATTTCAAATCAAAAGAAGAGGTAGACCGTGCGATTAGACAGTGGAACATCCGTCGTGGACGGGAGATGTATGTCAAGGAAAGCAAACCGAAGGTATACACGGTCGTATGTTACACCAGACACCCAAAGTTTGTAAATCCTTTCTCTAGTGCCCGCAAGTGTGAGTGGCGTTGCACGGCATCGATTCGGTCTGACTCACATTACTGGCGAATTACTGTATGGGCTACAAAACACAGTTGTTATTCTTCGGCCGTACGTAATAGCAACAGAAGTTTAAAAGCAAAGGATATTGCAAAACACATCTTACCGCAAATTCGCACGGACATCAAGCTTAAGGTAAAACATATCCAAACCCATGTCAAGCAGGCCCTAAATGTTGATGTTTCATATTTCAAGGCGTGGCGAGCAAGAAGAAAGGCCATAGAAACTATCTATGGTGACTAGGACAGCAATTTCAAGGTACCCACATACCTTATGCGGCTGCAGTCGAGGAACCCAGGTACCGTTGTTACGTTCTTTAACCATCCGAACGGGGATCCGAATTACCCCACGTTTAAATATATTTTTTGGGCGTTCGGTCCTTGTATCCGTGCATTCCATCGATGCATGCCTGTCATATCGGTGGACACGACTCATCTGAAAGGACCCTACCGGGGTAAGCTGATCCTTGCGGTAACAAAAAATGCAAACAACTACATCCTGCCTGTGGCGTATGCTGTCGTTGACGAAGAGACTGTACACAGCTGGTGTTGGTTTTTCCAAAACCTTTCTGAGTACGTTACCCTTACTAGCATGGGGCCTTTGTGTGTGATATCAGACAGACACAACGGCATAATTAATGCTATGGAAAACCTTCCACAGTGGAAGGAACCCAACGCCTACCATCGTTACTGTCTTCGTCACATCAGAAGCAATTTCAGCGGGAGGTTCCGAAACAAAACCCTACGGAAACTGTGTTGGTCAATTGGTAGCACATCTCAGCACGTAAAGTATCGCTGGGCTGTTAGCGAAATGAGGCTGAAAAATCAAGAGGCATGGGACTACCTTAACAACATTGATAAGACTAAGTGGACGGTTAGGTATGATAAAGAGCGTCGTCGGTGGGGTAACCTAACGACGAACATTTCGGAGTCCATGAACAATGTCTTGCGTGAAGCGCGACTACTGCCTATCACAGCTCTCATTGACTACACCTTTCGCAGAGACGTCGAACAATATGTTAAGCACACTCAAATTTCGAGCGGTTGCAACACACCTCTACCCCGTCGCATATGGAGCAGGTATGAGAGCCTTTTGGGAGTTGCTATGCAGCATGAAGTGACGATGTACGATGCGAATGCGTTAAGGTGCAATGTTCTTTCAAGGGTTGAGACAAATGACAGGGGCGGAAATGACTACACCGTTGAGTACAAAAAAAGGTATGCTCGTGTGGAAAATGGCAAATGCAAAGATTTCCATGTTCACATGCAATTGCTGTTTGCAATTGGTTGGGTAAAAGCCCTCACAGTATTACTAGTTGGAAATTCCACACAGACACCTACATTCAACAGTACAACAGTCATTTTTACACCTTGGGGCATAAGTCTGAATGGCCGGCGGCAGAGTGGAGAATTCAAGGGGACCCGTCGATGATTACTACACATCGAGGCAGAGTACGTCAGAGAAGAATACAAAATGAGATGGATGTGAATTATGACGATCGCCCGAGGCGTCATGCATGCACTCGATGTGGAGAAATAGGCCATAACAGGAAGAGTTGTGGAAATGCAAGGCATCAACGAAATCAGTGAATGACCCTACAGGGTTGTGTCAGTCCTATCATCACGACCATCTTTTTTATGTTGTTTAGTTTGCATTATCTGTATCGTCAATCACCTTTTGCTTTCATGGATGAGTTGGGTGACTCATCTCATCATGTTCTATACTAGCTTTATTTAAAAATGGCAGAATTATTATGGTACTGTTAATTTTAATACCACTACTATTATTATCAGAACTTTTCTAATATAAAAGTAAATAAATACATGTAGTAATGATAGATTTATTTAAAACAAATAATACAAATTTATTTAACAACTATTTTTCCAAACTAGTCAATCGAACAAACTATACAATATACCGAGTTACAAGACAATCTATTTCCGAGATCACCAATTCCAATAGCTTGTGTGTAAGTTTTATTTTGCATAAAGACATCATTCTACATATACCTCCTTATCTAAAAGAAACCATGCCCGTAGTGTTTGAAGCTTAGTTCTTTTGGCCACAGGTACAGTGAGATTGATAACTTCTCTATGGAAGTTGCTAGAATAGTTAAACAAAAGCTGAAATTGAACAGTTATTTGGAATGTTTCTGATCATTTCAGTTATGCCATCATTATTCCAGTCTCCCGAGATCACCAATCCCAATATTCTACCGCTGCTTCATTGAGTTTCTATTTTGCGCCTTCCATCTCCATTGCTTCATTGAAATCAACAATTGCTTTATTGAAGTCAACCTGTTGATGTGGACACAGAAAGGCGTTCTTCCATTCAGCGGGAAATAAGGACCGCATTCAGATTCAAACCCATCTGAATGCGGCAGGGGAAGCATATCAATATGTTGAACATTGGTACCAAATCTACAGGTACTCAATGATCAACCCAGGCTGCCATACCGAAGTAGCACGATGAAGAATCGCATCATCCGTTGTCGCCAACGTCGCTAATGACTGACCGTGATTCTTCAACATCGGATGGCCTTGTGCTACAGGGTTTGCCTGGAAGGTTGTCCCCCCTAAAGAGTCTGTCGCCATGAATAGAGGTGGTACACTGGAGATTGAGAGCACCACCGACAACCGACTCTCTAATATTATAAACTACAAAGACAACGTTGCATTCTACACGTGTTATACCACGTGTGGATGTAACATCGATCCAAGTAGTTTCATGTGGATGTAACACCGATCCAAAGACCGCGCTTTCTTGGACCCCAGAAAGAGGGACGCCACAGCAGGGGATGAAACAGGAGAGGATGCTTTTAAGCATGGCTCATCCCCGCAGAAAACAGTTAAAACTCCATGTGAATGTAACATCGACCCAATATCAATTAAAAACCGTACCCTCCAGAACAATTGGTATTTTCTTTGGTTTTCTACGATAGGCGGCATTTGAGTATATGTGATTTGAGTGTGTGATGTGGATGTGGATGGAGAATGGTAAGCTGGTGGGAGATTATTTATAGGAGGGATGCCTGATTCTCAATTGGCGGCATCAAAGGGATGCCTTACATTGATTTGGCGGCATCAGTTTTCAATTGTCGGCATCAAGAGGGATACCTTATACTCAATTGGCGGCATCAAGGAGGTATACCTTATACTAAATTGACGGCATTGACTACACATTCTCAATTGGCGGCATCAAGCTTACATTTATTAGATGCCGCCAATCCATTTCTATACATCACCAAATTTGATTTTTTTCCCCCAATACCCCCCAAATGTAATTTGTAAAATGATAAATCCCCTATTTATGCAAAGGATTCCAAAAATAGGTAAGTCACCAACCCAATTGACCACATTGATTCAAGATCATTTGAATGTTGCCAGCCTAGTTGGCGACATTGATTGAAATTTTATTATAAATTTGAATGTTGCCAACTTAAGTAGTGACATTGATTCATAGTTATAATTTTTAATTCACATATGGTAAACGAGTGTTCAAAAATATATTAAAAAGGTTTAAAAAACTTTTAAAATTCCACAATTTTTAGCTATTTAAGGGTTAGACCCCCAAGTTAAAATGGTCACAGCTAACCATCACTTTTAAAAACAACCTTTTTCTTATAAAACTTGTTTCCCCCCAAAACCTTCCAACCACAATCGATGGCTTCATTCTGTCCATGCCTGGTTAGATTATACTGAGGTGCTCGTTTTTCATACGTTTACGGGGCAGTTTAACGTGATGATTATCTGGCAACAACTAGCTTTACCATGCGAGCGGAGATGTCATTTGAACAACTAGTTGAAGCCATATGCAGTCATATTAACATTAACAAAGAATAGGTTACTGTTCAACTACTGCTTGCTTTCACTTTCCAAGGGTCCTTTCAAACATCCAAGATCTTCAATGACGATGGGCTTCGAATGATGGACTATCTGGCCGTAGAGGCACGTGGCCATTTCGTTGCGGCGATCTACGTTGAATGGCAAGAAGCTCCTCCATTACAGCATATTAGTCTTACCAACTTGTTGCGTGAGGTGGCCAACGTAAATGTTGATGCACCCTTTGGGTCTCAGCATGATGCGGAATGAATCCAAGTTGATGCCGGTAATGACCAAAACGACGAGGTAGGTTCCTCTCTGACGGACGAAGAAACAATTGCGGTACCTCAATATGTTGCTAGTAACGACTAGAACGACGACTTCGATGACTCCGGAAGCGGGGACTCTGAAGACACGGAACACAGTCATCGCTCAGCACCCATATCAGATGACAGTTCCTCTGAAGAGGAGGCCGCAGCCAGTCAGGGGCCCCCGCTGACCGAACCAAGTGACGGATTAACTCTCCAGTTACGTCCACATCAACACAATGATCCTGAAGATGATGTGGATGTAGCTGATTACGTGGTTCCGGATTACGAAGATGACGACTTTGTCTTATGGAACCCAAGTATGAAAGATATCCGTGTTGGTATGTATCGAAAGATGAGGTTGACCGTGCAGTTAGACAGTAGAACATTCGTCGTGGTCGAGAGCTGTTCGTTAGGGAAAGCAAGAAGAGATTATACAAGGGCATATGTTACACCAGAAGACCAAAATTTGTAAATCCTTTCAGTGGTACTCGAAAGTGTGAGTGGCGTTGCACCGCAACCAAAAATTCTGACGCGCACTATTGGCGAATTATTGTGTGGGGTGGCGAACACACATGCTATTCAACGGTGGTACGTAACAGCAACAGAACTTTACGATAGAAGGTTATCGCTTCACACATCATCCCACAAATTCATGCGGACATTAAGTTTAAGGTAAAACAGATTCAAACGTATGTTAAGCAACATTTGAACGTTGATGTTACGTACTCTAAAGCGTGGCGAGCACAAAGAAAGGAAATAGAACTTATATATGGTGACTGGGACAACAATATTGAGGCGCTACCCACGTATACCACTCGGTTGCAGGATCGGAACCCAGGCATCGTTGTTTCTTTCTATAACCATCCACATGGAGATCAGTATTACCCCACATTTAAATATGTGTTTTGGACCTTCGGACCCTCTATCCGTGCATTTCATCGCTGCATGCCTGTCATCTCGGTTGACGGGATGCATCTAAATGGACCGTACCGAGGTAAGTTGTTGATTGTTGTAACAAAAAATGCCAGCAACTACATCATGCCTGTGGCTTATGCTGTGGTAGACGAAGAGACTGTACATAGTTGGTGTTGGTTTTTCCAAAATCTTCAAGAATATGTCGCTCTTCACAGCATGGGTCCATTGTGTGTCATATCTGACAGACACAATGGCATAATTAATGCAATGGAGAACCTTCGAGGCTGGATGGAACCCAACGCGTACCACTGATATTGTCTTCGTCACGGTAGAAGCAATTTCAGCAGGAGGTTCAAGAATAAAATGCTACGGAAACTCTGTTCGAGTATTGGTAGCACATCTCAGTCAAGAAAGTATCGATGGGGTGTCTGCGAAATGAGACTGCAAAATCAGCAAGCTTGGGACTACCTTAACAACATTGATAAGAGTAAGTGGACGGTCAAGTATGGTAAAGAGCATCGTCGTTGGGGTAACCTACCGACCATCATTTTCGAGTCCATGAACAATGTATTGCGTGAAGCCCGACTACTGCCAATCACAGCTCTGATTGACTATACCTTTCGTAGAGATGTCTAGCAGTATGTTAAGCACACTAAGATTCCTCACAGTTGCAACTCCCCTCTACCACCTCGCATTTGGAGCAAGTTTGAGAAACAATACTCAGTAGCCATGCAACATGAGGTCTCGTGCTTTGATTCTAGAGACGGAAGGTTCAATGTTCTTTCAAGATACGAGACAAATGACCGTGGCGGAAATGACTACACCGTTGAGTACAAAAGAAAGGTATGCACGTGTGGGAAATGGAAAATGTCCAGATTTCCATGTTCCCATGCAATTGTCGTTTGCAATTAGATGGGTAAACACCCTCACAATATAACTAATTGGAGATACCACACGAACACATACATGGAGCAGTACAACGGTCACTTCTACACGTTAGGACCTAAGTCTGAATGGCCTCAGGCGAATTGGAGAATTAAGGGGGACCCGTCGATGATTACAACACTGCACTACCGCAGCTGTAGGATGAACATCTTCCTAGATCATTTAAAAGTCTTAGCCGGTGCAAAGAAATTCTGTTGTTGGCATTATCGGGAAGTAATGTGCAACCAATAAGATAAAACATTATCAAACGTGCACGAATAACGCACTCTTCATCGGTTGCTTCAAGTTCAGAAAATGGTTTATTTAATTCTCTTAAAATCACAGGTGACTTAAGAGATTTGCCAGTAAAATCATCTGAAACTGGGGTGAAACCTAACAAAGTTTCACACATGGCGATGGCCCCCACCTCTGTAAGGGGAGTTTTCGGAACTGATACCACAGCACCCCTACCGGTAATCCCCACAACACGTTGATATCCTGTAACGTGACTGTGGCTTCACCCACAGGTAGATGAAATGTGTGCGTTTCTGGCCTCCACCACTCAACTAACGCAGTTATCAATGCATGGTCCAAATAGCGATAACCACAACTTAACACCCCACCAAACCCGGCTTCTTCGATGATACTTTTTACCCGTTCACCTAGCGGGTTTTTTTCAAGAAAGTCCCATAACTTTTAATCACCACGTTTCACCATTAAGGGTTTCTTGTAATTTTCTGGATTAGTGAAAAGAGACAACGTACGGTGATCGTTATGTAGAAACAACACACTTTGATCAAGAGGACCCGTGTGTAACTCGTAACTAGTCATTTTCACGTAAAGAAAATTTTGCAACTTTGTGGATGCAGATGAAAGTAAGGTTTGGTGGTTTTGGTGGTGCAAATGATTGTGGATGAATGGTTTTTTTCTATCTTTCATGTTATATAACATTGGTTTTATATCCATAGCTAGTACGTACTCCTCCTGCAAAGCTTAAACTATTCTCCTCACACCCCTTACTATTTCACCTATACCTCTGCAAGCTTTCATGTCATTCACCTATTAATAGACAATACTCTTCAACAATAATCAAGACAATTCATAATAGGTAGCTGCGATTTTCATCCAATGTTGCTAACCAAGTTAGCGACTTTCATTAATTATAATAAAAATGCATTCAAAGTCGCTACTTGAGATGGCAATATTCAATCAATGTCGCTAACCAAGATGCAAACATACAAAATTTTTAATGAAAGTCACCAGTTAGGATGGCTACATTCAAAGTTTATTGAAAGTCGCTAACCAAGATGGAAACATTCAAAAGAAAGTCGCTAACCAAGATGGCTACATTCAAACTTTATTGAAAGTCGCTAACCAAGATAGAAACATTCAAAAGAAAGTCGCTAACCAAGATGGCTACATTCAAACTTTATTGAAAGTCGCTAACCAAGATGGAAACATTCAAAATTCTTTAATCAAAGTCGCCAACCTAGATGGTGAGTTACCCATTTTTACTTTTTATCCCACCCCATACCTATAAACACTCTTCCACTAAGAAAACTACCCATTTTGCAAAAAAATCTTAACTTTGGGCTAAGGTTATTAAGGCTATACATGGGTGGAAATGGGGGAAAACAATAGTACCGGTCAAAAACAATCAAACATGTGCTAGGAAAAATATTTGCTCTATCGGACTTGACTTTCAAATGGAATATCGATGTCGCGAGGAAATTGGCTAGCAAAGTGGGTTATGCAAGACTTAATGATACACATGTAGTAAGATCTAGAAAATAAAAAAAGGGTAACATTTTATGAGGTAACAAAAAAATTGTTTTATGGGTAAAATTTTATAAAAATACCTTAAAAACAATTTTTTTCTACTTCGCCAGGAAAATCAAGGGGTAACATATGAAGTGATCCTTGTTAGATTTGATTGATTGATGAAATAAATGATTCTACTTATCTAAATATGAAAGTTAGGTGGTGATGGAAAACTGTAACGCTTGATAAGGCTATATGGTGGGTGCTTGATTCCCCTCAACTCCCCTAAATGTTACATTAGCGTCACATTATTTTCTATCTTTCGTCCCTCAAACCAAGCAAACGGTTTCCCCTACTTCCCCCTTCACCTTCCACCTTTTTCACCCGGTGACAACGGTGGGATTCCACTCAATCCACCAAAAAAAAATGGGGGGGGGGGGGGGTACCGAGTCGGTGATATGCCATGTCACCCCACCAAGGCCCGACTCCAAACGAAAGCGCCTAAGTGGCTAAAGTGTGATGTAAATTTGTTTTGGTGTTTATCCTCTTCCAACCGCCTTGTTAAGAAGACGATTTTATTAACAAAAGTTTGTTGGTTTGATATAAAAAAACATAATGAATCTTAGTTTAATATCTTCATCAAACGATGTCTTTAAAGTTCAATTTCATACACATTTGGGTGTTTAAAACGATCAACGTTTACGCAACAAGTGTTCCCATAAAAACGCAAGGGGTATAAAACTATAAGGCTAGTGGATGTGGAGACATTCAAAATAGGATGTCTCATTGCCACATATGATGTTACATATAATAGAGTAAACACAAACAAAATGAGTTATGGGTAGGGTGTGAAGACATGGGAGACACATTTATTACACTACTAGAAAAAAAGCCTATCTTGACACACATTTTATGACACACACTCATTTATGACACGCAAAACGTGTGTCATAAAAAAAAATGTCATGGTTTGTAAAATCTGATCAATTAATGACACTTATTTTGTGTGTGTCAAGAATTTATTGTCAACAAATAGAAAAGATGACAGTTTAATATAGCGCGTGTCATCTTTTTCATGTCATAATATATTTTCCAAAAAATTCTAATCTCCCTCCCCTATAATTTATTCCCTCTTCCCCTAAAAATTCTATTCCCTCCCATATTTTTCACTCTCTCCATATCAGTGAACGAGAGAAAGGGATTTTAGAAACAAAATATTGATGGAGGCCGGCGAATAACATCAGGAGTCATGGAGGCTGGAGAACGAGGAGACGACGCACTACTAGAAAAAGGACCTTTCTTGACGCGCATTGCGTGTCAAGAAAGGGGTCTGATGACACAAAAAAGAGTGTCAATGATGGCGGTGTCATAAATTTAACATGACACTTTTTTGCGTGTCATCTGTTTATGACACGCGCTTATGACAATCTTTTTTTACACGCGTTCATGACACTTTTTTGTGTGTCATCTGTTTATGACACACTATGCGTGTCATCTTTTTTGACCAAAAAAATAAAAAAAAAAATTATAAAATTACTGATTTGTTCTGGATTCATATACGTGTATATATATTATATATATATATCTATAAATCCATTTCAAAATCAAATACAATGATATATTTCAATAAATCTATTTAAACCCCAACTCCTACAAGTCTTCTTAATCTAATGGTTGTATTTAAACCGACATTGCGTCTTGCTATCACAATTCCTTTCACTGTTGATTCACGTCTCTTGTTCTCGGGTACTTCCTGTAATTTCATCAATAGGACAATGTATAAAAGAGAGGCGTTTTTATAAGTTTAAAAACAATAATAACCACAAAATTAATGCACTTTTCTTACCAATATGAGCTGAATTATACAAGGGCCTTATATCAGGTATTTCTCCCTGTGTACACACATCCTCCACTGCTTCTTTATCAAGCATCTGCAAATATTATATAGTTCCTTAACACACACACACACAAAAAAAAAAAAAACCTTACAAAAAGCCTAAATATGAACTAGTGGATTCCACTACCCGCGCTTCGCGGCGGGGCCGGTCAATTTTTAATTAAAACGAAAACGAAAACGAATTCACAATTACTAAACTAACGGGTAGTCGTCAAAACCACCAGCACGCTACAGGGGTCCAGCCTCCAGGTGGTGCAAAACGCTTAACATGTAGCAAGATAACCATGATTCTAATTACATTCTGTTAGCCTTGGAAGTTCCCTATGTTTCAAGATTTCAACCTTTTAGTCAACTTTAGATTCTAGCACCAAGCTAATCGAGGTTGTAAATTATAATTATCCAACACAACTAAATGAGCAAGACAGAAGACAACCGTCATGTTTCAAGAGACAATCGTCATGCTCCAACATTCAAACCTTTTTACTTTCTTAGTGTTGTATCAGAGAACATTATACATAAAATGATTTGATCTATACTTTAATAGAACGGATCTTGTTTAGACTGGATGGTGTGCAGACGGGGCACCACCCCCGTCCTGCACTTTTTGATTGTCTCGACCCCCCGTCTTCTTTGGGACGCATCGGACGAGCCAATTAGGTATTTTCTTTATTTTTTTTTTTAATCAAACCTTTTAATTAAACCTTATAATCAAACCTTTTTCATGTCTCCACACCCTTGCTATGTCCCAACCAAGAGAACATGAGAGCCGTCCTAGGTGGCATCCTATGTGGCATTGAACATGAACTTTTTCATGTCTCCACACCCAATAGCCTTATGGCCTGAAATCAATAAGATAAAAATATGATAGCAATATAAAAAATATGAGAGCAACAGATCTCAATTCTATGTTGTTATTTATGTTTGGAACAAAAGAACTAAAACTTCAAGCAATAGTTTATGAGACCAGAAATGAAAGAAATCACCTTTTTTCTGAACTGGTGGTGGTTGCCCCTATCTTTTACAGCCTATGAGCATGACATGTGAATTATTAAAGTAAAACATAGTATTTACCGATTTTGTTACGTTGTTTGGAATGCTACCTATGATCTTGAGCTATTGATAAAGTTCGTTTTCGCTAGCCAATAAAGGAATTTATTTAAGTAAATCATAGAATTTACTCATATCCCTTCTACCAGACAGAATTTTGGCCAAGATTAGGCTAGTTCTTTCCGCGCTTTCAACGATTTGTGAAACAAAGTACCAGGAAGATTAATAGGCATCGAATTGTACCAAGATTAGGCCACTTCATCTTTGCCCAGAATTGAAAGCAATGCCACATTGAATGCAAACTGAAGAAATAAAATACATATTAGAAAACTGAGTGTTCTGCCTCCCGTGTTTTTCTGTTAGGAGACGATACCCCGGTAAATTTTATAAAATATATTTAATAATATAAATTTTACACAGTTAAAAGTTAGCTCATCTTTGCGAGTAATCAAAATCTTCTAGAAGATCGCCAAGAGAACGACATAGACGACCCGTTTCCTATGCACACTCAAATCCAGCGATGACAATGATCCAGCATAAGAGCGACGAAGAAAACGCCACTGGAACAGGAACCTTCATCCATACACAAACCATTATCATACACTTAAAAGCAACCCCAATTGATAATATTATTATCATAATAACCATCATCAAGAAGCTCATACAAATAACTGTAATTATAACTCCATAACAGAATCTTAGCTTGAATTATAGCATAATTACTAAACTTCACCTTCTTAAAACTCGTCTCCTCCATTGTGCCTTATCCTTATCCTCTGCCCGTTCCGCTTTCCTTCCGTCTTCTTCATTACCAACCACCCATGTTATTCACCTCCCGAACAAAAACCTCTCTACCTGCACCCTCTGTAGTGACTCTTTGCTCATGTTTGGTTCCCTGAAACAATAACAACCAAGTAGAAATCTGAAAACTTCGATTGATATTTGGGAAATAGATGATGTATATAACACCTTTAAATCACTGCTGCTGAAAAATGGCATAATCAATAACAATGGAAAAAAAGATTTGAGTCATTACCTGTAAAATTAAGTGGATGTAAGAATCGTATACACAAACCGTAGTTAATAACCTCCTCATTTTTCTCACTCACATCATCCCCCACTTTATCTGCAACAGCAACAATCCCGTTTTCCACTGTCTCTACAGCTTCCGAACTCACACTTTTCTTCCCCATAACTAAACATGTTATTACAAACAATTAAGTAAAACCTCATTATTCATGTCATTACAAACAATAACTCAACATGTTCATGAGTCAACACTCAACCAGCAAGCAAATTCAGTAAATCATAGACTCAGACACATTTAACAAACCCAATAACATCACACACACACACACATTAACACTCAGCCAGCAAAAAGCTGCAAAAACCCTAAAAGAAAACATCATTATTCACTAACCCATCTCACTAAAGTCACCAACATACATAAAGTCACCATCTTTACCAAAAAAAAGAAGTCACCAGCATACATAAAAAGAAAAATCTTGAAACTCAAATAAAAACAAAACCCTAACAGCAACAACAACAACAACAACAATAATAATAATAATACTAATAACAACAACAATAATAATACAATTTGAGCATATTAACATCAAATTAAACAATGTACAGCTGCAAATTAACAATTTAAAAGAAGTAAAATTAATAAAAACTTACATGAATTATGAAATTAGGGCTTGAGCTCAATTGGGGTAAATTAGTCTTTCTTTTTAGTTGTTGAGAGTGTTCGGACTTGAAAGACGGATTTCAAAAGCAGTTAAATGTCATGTGATTGGAGGAATAAGAGTGGCGAATGGACGGCTGAGATGGTGGTGAGACGGTCAGACGGTGGGCGAATGGACGGCTGAGATTGTCAGACAGTGGTGATGAGTGGAGGGAAGGAGGTCAGACAGTGACGCACTGGTGGTGAGATGGTCAGACGCCGGTGATGAGTCGTAACATCTCAGTGAAGGAAGGGTTTACAGAGAAAGAGATAAGAGATGGTTTTCTGTATTTTTGAGATGGGTTTTGTTACGAGAGAGAGAGAGAGGATTTATCAAGGGGCGAGTGACAGAGAGGAGGGAATTTAAATTTTGGCGACACAAAAACATGACAGGCAAGTATGGATACCGTCATGCTTTTTATTCTTGACGGAAAATTATTGACACACAACAAAAAACGTCAAGAATTTATCAGGTTTTACTAAATATGACATTTTTTTTATGACATACACTTTTGCATGTCATTAAATTGGTGTATGTCATAAAAAGAATGTCATTAAAGGCTATTTTTCTAGTAGTGACGATGCGATTAGTAAGGAGCTAGGTTTCCGACGAGTCTAGTCATGGTGGCGATAAAAAGGCAGTTAGGGTTCCGACGAGTCTAGTCACCATCGCCTTCTCCATTCTTCTCCGGTAAGCTTTCCTATCATATCCATCTTTTTCTTTTTATTATTTTGGCGATAAAAATCAGTCCTCACTCCTCAATTTGTTTACTCTTTCTTCATTTGCGATATCGGTAAGATCAATCGTATATCTTATTATTTTCATCATCACTTGTTCATCTTTGAATCTTGTCTATTATTATTATTAATGTCTTTTCAAGATTTACAAAATCCTTGCCTTTTGCTACTCGACTGTCTTTAAAACTGATGCTATGATTTTATTATTATTGTTATTGTTATTGTTATTGTTATTGTTATTGTTATTGTTATTGTTATTGTTATTGTTATTGTTATTGTTATATTAACAACTTAATTGATGGGGTCTGAACAATTGTTTTACCTTTGTGCAGGTATTAGATGCTAACCCTGTTCATGTTAAAGCATTGTATCAAAGAGGAATGGCTTACATGGAGGTTGGTGATTTTGATGAAGCAAGAGCTGATTTCAACAAGGTTTCGGGTATTCTGTTGTGCAGATCCTGGCCGGGACTTTGGTTTCGGGTATTCCGTTGTGCAGGTTCATCAAAGGGAAAATTGGGAATGTGGAAGATATCCGGTTCTGGCTAGATCCTTGGCTGTCGGAGTTGCCGTTGAAAGACGAGTTTCCGGCCTTGTTCGTGTTGGATCGGGCGCGAAGGTGCAGTGTGGCGGAGCGGATCAGTAGCGTGGGTGCCCAGGGTGTTTTTGCAGGGGATTGGGTCAGAAACCTGGCCTTAGTTCAGGAGTTGGCTGAACTGCAGTTGCTGATGTCGAGGCTGCAGCAAGTGCATTTATCGAATGACAGAGACACCTGGTTATGGATAGGGACTGCGGGTAATACCTTCTCTGTGGGGGCGGTCAGGAACAGTCTGATTGATGCAGCAAATACAGGGAACTGGTTAGTCAACCTTTTGATATCTGTATTCTGTCCATTTATAGTAAATTACAATGCATACACACACCCTTATTGATGTTATCTGACTGTGATCAATCATCTACAGGTTTTGTTTTTACTGTACCACTACTTCGCTGCAACAGAAATATACAATGCCATACACCTTTTTATTGCTGCATATGTCTGGATGACTGGGTTTGGCAACTTCTCTTATTATTACATCCGCAAAGATTTCAGCCTTGCAAGGTTTGCTCAGGTACATGTTTAAATATTTGCAGCTACTTGTTTAAAATTTTGTGTGCGTGATAGTTAAGGGAGTAAGTGAATAACTGAAATAAATCAAGAACCATTTTCAAGTAGATATGTTTTAAGTTTTAACGTCTGTTTTTAAGTCGATTGCATTAATTGCCGCCTTAGCGCTTAAACGCCTAAGCGAATAAGCGCTTATGCACCTACGCAACCAAACGCCTATGTGTTTAGGCGAGGAGGTCCCTAAGTGAATCAAGCGCCAAAGCGGCCAAACACTTACACTACTAGAAAAATACCCCTTTCTTGACGCGCATTGCGCGTCATAAAAGAGTGTTTATGACACACAGAAAAGTGTCAAGGAAGAACATGTCAAGAAAGGTTTATGACATGCAGGTGCGTGTCATCTTTTAATGACACGCGTTTATGACACTCCTTTACGACACGCATTTATGACACACTCTTTAATGACACTCTTTCATGACATGCATTTACGACACACCTTTATGACACTAATTTTGCGTGTCATGTTTTTTTTTTACCTAAAAAAAATTCTGCAAAATAACTAATAAATCTGGATTTATATTTATAATAACAAAATCAATAAATTTCAAAATAAAATTGCATATATTATATATACCACAAAAAAATTACTATTAGCATTTGTTGAATCCTACCACTAGTTACAAAAATATTGTGTCAATACATTACATTAGTCTAGACTAAACGTACGGATAACTTGAAAATGAAGGTTGCGGCATAACTAGACCACCTTTCACGAATGGCATTAATATCCGCATCCGTGTTAGCATCTACTCCTCCCCCTACCTGAGACAACAATTAAATTAATAAGATGAAGGTTAATGTTCGTGATGGTTTTAATTTCAAGACGAGAATTATTACTAACATAAACATCAAAATCACTTAATTTGTATAAAATTAAGTACTTTATGCGTACCTTCATCAAGTTCTTGTAACAGAACAAAGAAGACTTGTTGTAGAGATTTTGACATGCTGGTAGAGCCTGCAAATAGATGATATTTACAACTGATTATTTCATAGCCTTAATATATAGGACAATGAATGAGCAATAAACATTTTCACATTGTAACCAATCAAAACTTAAAATTTGTACATCAAAAGATACTACGACAATGCCACTCTGCCATAGAAGCAAAACCCAATGAACAAAAAGGGGAACCCTTTTATGACTTGTAAGAACGTCGATAAAATGTAAGTTTGAACCATTTTCACCACTGTATAAAGATTGAAAAGGAAGTCTTACTTGAGAACAAAGCAGCAGGTAAGTAAAGAAGCTTTAAAATCTTCAACAAAAAACATCCATCTAATCGAAAACGCAAGAAAATATGAAGCCGGTTAGATAAAATCACAATATTACACTTATATAGAAGTTACTGGAACACACAAAATGCAATGAATAACATTTTTTACTTCTATTTTTTTTATAGAAGTTGCAAGTTTTTTCAAGTTAATCGGGTTTGTGTGTTGTAATTAGTGGCTAAAGTTGATTGGTACAATGACAATTTGACCCGTTTAAATTTTGCGAAAGCGTACATAAGCCATTCAAATTGACCCGTTTCCAAGTGTAAGGTTCGAAATTGATCGACATGAGAATTATATGCGTCCTCCACTTATCCAACATAGGTATTCAAGAAAGCACATTTCCATACCTGTAGCATTATCCAACATCAATATATGGCCTTAGTATTTATGCTGACAAATACATGAAGTAAACTAATTTTTCGTGAATCTCAAGGTGTATTTTTTTCTATAATAGGCCATATCAGTCATTAACATTGGAGATTTTGGTGTTCTTTTCTTAACTTACAAAGCAAGAGGCTCAAAATTCCAACAAAAGACATGGTCAAAAGGCGGGTTGCAGGTCTCAACCTACCACCATCCATAGTCCTTGCAAGACCATCATCCGGAAGTCATCATAGCCGCTATTGTAACTGTCGAATCAGATGACCCAAGCAACCAGCAGTAACATCCAACACTGGGGAAAATATTATAGCGCCGTAGTATGACAGCAATAGGCTATCACAATGGGGAGACGGGGTGTTCAGCAGACCCTTATGAAAACTAAAAGGGTATTCCAAATAAATCCCAAATTTATCGCCTACTACTTATCAATAAATGTCATCACATATGTTCAGGAACAATAAAGGCTATACGATTCAACATATCAACACGCGAGAAAGCAAATAAACAGTAAATTAAAGAAGCAAATATAACCCGAAACAACAGTAAATGGCTCAGAGTTCGGAAATAAAAACCTGGCTGCAAGGTGGGTTGTGGGTCGAAACCTACCATCCAACACACTCTGCAGCGCCATATTTACCGATTCTGTATAAGCCTGTCACGCATCACAACCATCTGGAAATCGTAAGTGGTGCCAAAGTCGTGTACGGATGCAAATGATCAAGCAACGCCCCTGTGAACCACTGAACAACCTGAAAGAGGGCGAAGCAGCAGTGTTACAAAACAACTAATATTCATAACCCTTTTAATAATAAATTTTCAATCTTTACAAATAAAGCAGCAATGGATCGTGGGTCTACCTCAGAATCAACAAATAAAGCAGACAAACAAAAGCGTAAAAAATTAAGATCCATAACCGAACCTTTTGTGCCTGATTTTGACCACAATGAAAGAGATTTGAGTAGTGACAATAGAAAACTTTAAAATCTTGGAGACCAACTGAAAGGGAAAAACAAAAGTAATCTGTAGACAAAAGCCAACAATATAATACCTCAGTAGCAGTTTTCATTATTTGATCACTTTTTTCATCTTTTTTTGTTGTTTTCTTTCCTTTCACCAAACAAAGCAGACGTCCAACAACTGAAGACCATTTATCTTCTTCTCTCTGTCTCTCTAGAAACCCCCTCTATCTTTCCCTCTTTGTTCGGATCCCAAACGTAATCCCCCCTCACACCAAATCTTGCTATTTGTATATATATATAATATATAATATATAATATATATACTTTGACAATAAACATGACACTCAATTCTTATAGTGTCATGTTTTTTAAAATCTTGACATTAGATTGTTGACACGCAAAAAAGAGTGTCATTGTTTGACCATTTTTTTTGAAAGACGACGATTTTTTAATGACACGCGCTTTTGCGTGTCATGAATTCTCACGTGTCATTAAATGTGTGTCAAGATAGGGGTATTTTTCTAGTAGTGTTAGTCGCCTAAGCGAATCATACACCTTAGTCGCAGGGGTGCATTCTAAAAAATTAACCCAGCCTTGGTGTTGATGCAGTAAAAAGTGGTAGTCCTTTTTAAGTATTTGGGTTATTGTTACTGTATTATTTATCTGCAATCATAACTAACCTTAATTACTTATAAGAATTTAGAAATGGACAAAAGTGCATGTCCATGTTTTTTTTCTTCAAAAAGTGTCTCAATTCAAGATTTATTTTTCTTTTAAAATTTGGTTCTGTCCTGTTACAAACAATAGGGAAGTATTTTTTCTTTCACTTATGCAAACTTGAACCTACACCTTTTGGTCTATATTTTATTATTTTGTTCACATTTTGATTCTGCTGTGTTTTTTGGCGTTTTATCTTCCTGGTTTTAGTTAGGTTCTGACTCGATGCACACGTCTAGATACCAACTTCAGCTGAACCATTTAGTAGTTCCTTAATTTTTTGGTGATTTCAGATATATGACCGCAATGGATTGACACTGGGAGAGTTTATATAAGGTGGTATGTACATCCAAGACCTTAAAGAATACAAAAGGCCGTATAACTTGATTGACGTGGATAGTGGCATCCAAAGACAAAAGAGACCATTTTAACCTCATGAGAGGATGCTTCATTATGCAAATGGTATGTCAATATTTTTACATCACAAAAGCAGGCATTATTAGATGTTTTTAGAATTTTAAAATGTTTTACTTTTATAATTATACTAGCTTCAAGGTTTAAAAGTACGGAAACGAGCCTCGAGGCGTTTTCCTTTCGCCTCACGAGGTGAACCGAGGCGGAATTAAAAAATTATATATCTTATAAAAAATAAAACACTAACTAATTTCATCATCAAAAACATCAAAACAAACATAAAAGAAGACGTCAGGCGCACCTAAAACAAAAAACCCCTGAGGCGACGCTTCAGAGTCGTTTTTGCCCCGAATCGCCTTGAGGCGCGCCTCGACCATTTTTTAAAACCATGACTAGCTTATATGAACTTTTTTTTATTTCAAGTTTATCCATGTTTTGAAATAGCATTCTTTTGGAATGTCGTGAGTTATTAAAAAATGCGGTTTGCACATACATATGTTTTAGACTTTTACAACAGTGACAACTTAGCTCTTAAGTAAATGAAAGATTAGTTTGAAGTTTAGGCATATAGTAGCAAGAATTTTATGTTCTTTTTTTTTGAAAACATGCAAGTTAGCTCCCCTCACCAAGTCAAAACATGTTAAACCTTCAACGGAAATGGAAAGAAACAAAATTCGACTTGCAAAATTGTAACTTGATGTAATTTAGATTGCCAGGAAGATCACTGGCAATGAATACAACTAGTTGGTTGTCCATGCTCACCTTGCAGATAGCAAAGTCTTCAGTCACTCGCTTCTAGCTAAAGTAAGATTCTTTTCTACATTAATGTCATCTTTTAGTCAGCATATTTCTTTGCATACTAATTATATGTTATGTCTTGCTTTTTCAAGATGATTTTAAGTTGAATATCAAACTTCAGCTTGTTGCTCTTATTGCTAAACAACCAGCTTTCCACCAACTTAGATCAGTTGAGCAACTTGGTTACATAAACGTCCTCATGCAGAGGTATATGAAGCTTTTATATATTTATATATGAACCTAATTTCATTTTGTATTTCACAAATATTCTTGTAATAAATTAAATAATGCAGAAACGACTCTTGTATCTGTGGAGTCCAGTTCATCATACAATCTACAGTAAAGGTAGACACTTTATCTTATGATGTTTGTAGTTTTGTACGATTATGATGTTTGAGTCTATGACTTGACTAATCACGTATCTTGGATTTAATAGGGCGCTAAACATATCGAGTCAAGGGTTCAAGCATTTCTTAAGATGGTCAAGTTATGCCGCGACCTTCATTTTCAAGTGACCCGTATGTTTAGGTCTAGATTGACTAACATAATGTATTGACACAATTTTTTTGTAACCGTTAATATTTGTGGTAGGATTCGACAAATGATTGTAATGGGTTTTTTTTCTGGTATATATAATATATGCAGTTTTATTATCAAATTTATTGATTTTGTAATTATAAATATAAATATAAATCCAGGGATATTAGTCATTTTGCAGAAAAAAAAATTTAGGTAAAAAAACCATGACACGCAAAATGAGTGTCATAAAGGTGTGTCATAAATGCATGTCAAGAATGTATGTCATGAAAGCGTGTCATAAATGCGTGTCAAAAAAGCATGTCATAAAGGAGTGTCATAAACGCGTGTCATTAAAAGATGACACGCGCCTGCATGTTATAAACCTTTCTTGACATGTTCTTCCTTGACACTTTTTTGTGTGTCATAAACACCCTTTTATGACGCGCAACGCGCGTCAAGAAAGGGGTATTTTTCTAGTAGTGTTATTAATAATATTAAATGCAATAAAAATAGTAATATTAAATTTGTGATTGGTTAGATCTTTCTCTTCAACCATTGGTGCGTCTTTTGTGTCTCAAGGAGGACGGGGGATGGAGAGGGGGATGGAGGACGGCGTTAGGACAGGGACGGGGCAAAAAAAGTGGAGACATGGGTGGTGGACCGTCTTCACACCCATCATCCTAAGTTTCAACTATTCAAACAATCCAACCAACATTTGTGGAAAAAAGAAAAATCTCCACCCAAGAATTTAAAGTCATTGTCCGTCGTTTACTTGTTCAATGTCAAAATTACCCTCCGCATTCTTCAAATTAAATACCTCTAGCAAGTCGTTACAAATTTAAATCATAGATGTGGACATATAGGTAGTGAATAATACATTTACTATTTTAGTTTAATTATCACATTTTATTAATCATATGAAATATGAAATTATATTAGCTGTACGTTTTTTCCCTCATCTTTTCGGTATTTGCTTAAACTAATTTGACATATATAAGTAAACTAGTGGGATGCTTAGTTGTGTGTTGCGCAACTTTCGTAAACATTAAGAATCAACAAACTAAAGTAATTGAACAGACCAATACTTCAGTAAAGGATGAGATATAACCTGAAACTCATCCATTTCATGCTGTAAATTCTTCAATTTAATAAACAGCGTAGCTTATGCACATATACATTTACAACTAAATATAAATGATTTAAACATCTAAACCCGTCGAAACATTCATTTACACTCCAAAACTCACAGACTTCGGTACAAGAACCAATATCAAGATAATAAGACGACGGGTGCAACAACAGTCAAAAGCACTAAATTCAGGTAGAACACGTCTTTTTACAAATTAAAAGAATGCAGAGAAACAGTCACATCAAGCAATTGACACTCAAGCAGGTCAGCGTAACCAAATTCTTGGATCACAAAAACATAAGAAACTGAAAAGAATGTTTGAATAGTTGAAACTTAGGATGATGGGTGTGGAGACGCCCCACCACCCCTGTCTCCACTTTTTTTGGCCCGTCTCTGTCCTAACACCGTCCTCCATCCCCCTCTCCGTCCCCCCGTCCTCCTTGATACATAAGAGACGCACCAATGGTTGAAGAGAGAGATCTCACCAAGTTGGTCCCGAGCTTGATGTAGGTATGGCGATATATATAAGGTTTCTCATGAATAAAAAGTCGCCAAAGGTATAAATCTGATTTAAAGACTACTAGGTAGGGGGTTCAATACAAAAATTCTTTTAACAGACATGGAGACCGGTTGTGGAAACGATGATGATATTTGGGAGCGGATTGTTGGGTCAGCCGGTCTTGGTCCGGTGGTTGGTTCAGACCTGCCTATCTGTCAGACAGAATGAAAATACTACTGACGGAGTTTGGGTTGATCGTGGTGTGTAGAGATCGGTGGAGCTGAGATGGTATTCATGGAGTCGGTGGTGGTGGCAAAGGAGTAGTTTATCGGTGTCACAGGTTCGAACCGCCGTGGTTGCCGGAGGAAGGGACAGATGGCGGTGTGGGTGGGTTTGGTTGAATAAAGGGGAGAATGAAAAAGACTGTAAGAACTGTTTTGTGTTTTGGAGCAGCCACATGGAGAGCACCGCCACTCCCACCTATCAGATGTTAACAACAAAAGCTATACGTGTGAAAAATGCAATTGGAGGTATTGGGAACGTGGCTCAAAGATGTGTAAAATGGCTTTAAAAAAATGTGACAAAAACTGCCTCTTACAAGAATCGAACCAAATCGGCAAAGTAGACACAATAACACACAAACCAACTGCAACACACTATCCTTTGTTACCATTATGAAAAGCACTAGTATATAACAGCTTTTCAAAACTAAGGGTTTAATGAATAGTGTTTTCCATGTTTTGAATCCTTTTACCTTTGTTTTCCTATGCCTTTTAACACTTGTGATTGCAGTACACTTGGTCATATTGTTTTGTTTGTATGCATTATTCCCATGTTCGACTCCCTCTATCGGCAAAGTAGACACAATAACACACAAACCAACTGCACCACACCATCCTTTGTTACCATTATGAAAAGCATTAGTATATAACAACTTTTCAAAACTAAGGGAACACTATTCATGGAGAGTTATAAATAAACATATAGGATAATACCTTCTACGAGCACCACCAAGCCCGCTATGCTTAAGTTTGATTTGTTTTCCAGCAATTTCCATCCCATTTAAATGTATTAGAGCCATCTATGCAGCTCAAACATGCAAGTGTAGAAGCTTCAAATGTGTTTGTTTCTCCGGTGACAATGCAAGCACCGTTGCTACAATGTATAAAGAAGTAAACACGAAAATTACTAATCTAAAATAATTGATAAAATAGAAAAACTGATAAAAAAAAATTACAAGATTGCTTGTGGATGTTAATGGAAATGGTTGGGGGTATTATATGTTGGTCGATGAAGTGGTATGATAATCACACACTATCCATTGGCCACAACAACATGAACATCTATATATAGTTGTTTTTTTTTTTTTTTAAATTTGTTCATGTATTTACCAACTTGTGAACTACCATCAATGTTGTTTCGATCCCACAATCAATAATAAACCCTATCGACTCAATCAAATTACACATAAATACTAAATTTTGTATGTGAGGATCGAATTGTCAATAACAAAGACTTTGATCAAACAAGTATATCAATTCAGGTGCGGAATCCCTGAATCGATTACGAAATGATAACAATACTAGCAAAACGCACAAACAACTTTCAAAGATTTCAATTCATTGATAAACATGTTGATTAAGCTTACCAAATGATGTTTACAACGATATAAAGTAAAATCAGACACAAAGAAACCCTAGGGAGAAAACACACTCAAATGAGGGAAACAAAATGACAATTGTTAACTTTAAATTCTGATTCAGCCTATTTATAAAGCTGCACATTCGACCAAACGTAAGGGCGAATATGCACCTTCGACCATTCAAACGGGCGAATCAGCACTATACACTACAAAACTTTTCCTTCGACCTTGAGCTTCTCCCTTTGACCATTATCTTTCACCTTCGACCATATCAAATTCACCTTCGACCGTACGATTATTGCAAAACAAGATAGTATTAGCAATTCAATAGCATTAGTCGCACTTCGTGTATCTACAAACTCCCCCTCGACTATTGCTTGAATTGCTTAAGCCTTCAATCTTCATCCATTCTCTTTTTCATTAGCTTGATGTGCAGTAATGTCTTTTGCTCTTTCGTCATTACTGGTTCATGAGTTTGCTTCGGTTTCTTCTTTTCTTTCTATTGAAATTGAACAAACTTCCCTAGTTTCTTATCATAGTCGCACCCCGCGTTAACATCCCATGCAAAACACAGAAATACCACACGTTGGTATTTTGCAGCTTGTTCACTGTCTTTTTCTTCACAGTATATCGGGTTGTAATACAGCATGATAATGTCTTCATGAGAGCAGTTTATCAACCACATTGGATCAAAGATATGTATCTTCTTGAAGTCATTTTTCCCATCTTTCAACAAGATAATAGCCTCTGCCGTCTTCCAATCATAATACCACCACCTAAAATCTTTTGAGAAATGTTGTGGAATAGGCATCAAAGATATATGTTTCAAAACTGTCAGTGGATCATATTTCAAAGTAACCTTGTTCAACCCCGTTATCTGATCTTTAATCTTCTTATGAACAATCCTCCTCGGATATTGTGGGGTGAACACATCCTATTTCGTTCTACTCTCTCTAGCCATGCGATCTGCAAAATATCCAACAGCATCGTTGTTCACAGTAGCACCTGACAACGTGTGTCGGCAAACATCGCGTACAGCCCAGTAAGGTAGTGTTTTTGTGTCATGGAATCTGTGAAAATACAGAATTCCTTTTTCCCACTTCACTGCAACACACCTCAGCTGTCTCAAATATTTCCACCCGAGAGCTTTGCCTTTAAACAATTCATTATGGAATTTATAGAAACCCCCCTGAATCTCAGTCTTTGGTCGGTTGGCCTCTTTTCTTTCAGTTTGCTTCGCAAGTTCTTTAGATCGTCAGATTGTTCAACAGTGGGTTTCTGACAATCTGAGTTCTTGAAAACTTCATCAACGAACTTCTTGCTTTTCTCACGTGCAAGTTTCTCAGCTTGGCTTAACAGTTCTTCAGAAAATTCAGGAAATCCAGAATTCTTATCATTTTTAAAGTATTCTGGATATTCCTCACTTGTAATATCCTCTATCTCAACATCTTCAAACACCGGAGTATCTCTATCATCAGAGTGATTTCCTGCTTCTTTCTCAGGAATATTCGAAATGTAATTCTCACTCATTAACTCCTCAAGAGATTTCCCAACCTTTTTAGCCAATCCTTCAAGTATCTCTATAGAAACTGTTGCAAAAACTTCACTGTCTTCAAGATCAGGATCATTGTACTCAAGTTCAAATCTCATATCATCTTACTCAAATATTCTGGAAATCTTCCTGTCATCTCAATCTTTCCGACTCTATTTGTTAACATCTGATGATATAGCTTCTTATCCTCCTCAGATAAAGATCTGATCTTCTCATTCCATAATATATCATCATCGTCAGTATTACCACCAGGAGCTTTAGAACTCGATTCTCCTGCATCTTTTCCTGATTCTCTCTTTTCATACTTATACTTATCAGTATCATCATCATCATCATTCACAGAGATATTATCATCTCCAGAATCATTACTTGAACCATCATTATCATCACCATCCTACTTCTTCTCAGGAGCATCACCGGCATCCTACTTCTTCTCTTTCTTTATCATCCTCTCCTTCTTCTAACTGAGGAGCTCTTTCATATAAATCATCAATCAGCTTCCTAAGCCCTTTGTTATGTTTCTTCACTTGCTTGTTTTCAAGTTTTTAAAGCAATGAATCTTCTAGAATTTCTCTGCTCATGCTTTAACAACTTTTGATTCTCTTTCTGGAGTAGTTTTATCTTAGCTGCTAACTCTTCCTGACTCTCCTATGAAGATTCAACCACATCCAACATCTTTCTGTCATTCTTTCTCAACTGCTCAATCTCTTCTTGTTGCTGGTTAATGATCTTCATCATTTCAGTCAGCTTCTAATTAACTGCATCCATCATATCTCCTGATATAGTAACCTTAGGAGTTGAAGTCTCAGCAACTGGAGTCTTTTTCTTAAACTTGTTTAAGACTCTGTCCAATGCAGCATTAAAATTATCAGTTGGAATATCAGTTTTCTCAGCAGCAGATGACTTCTGTTTTTTAGCTCTTGGGGATGTCACGGGAGACTTTGAGCTAGACATTTCAGGAACTTTCTTTCCTGCAATCAGACTTTCAATATCCTTAGCTCTCCTCTTCTTAGGCTTTTCAATCTCAACAGCCTTAGCTTTCTTCTTGTACATTGGATTCTTCTGTTTTTCTCCAGCCTTTGGTGATCCACCAAAATCTTCAGAACCCTATCCCAGACTTATATCAATATCATCCATCACAACTAGACTTTTCATCCTTTTTTCTTCCAAAGTTTGATTCAGACTCTCAGATTCACCAGCCACAGTGGCCTTGGGCGTAGTGGTCTTAACAGACTCGTCAGCAGAATCCCATCTCTCTTCCTCTTGAGTCTCTTCAGAATCAATAGACTCTTCATCAACTAAATGTGTTCCTTTCTTTGCAACACTCTTCTTTCTTCGAGATGTTTTCTTTGGCGGTTCTGCTTCAACTTCCTTCTCTTTACCTTTACCTTTACGACTCTTGGCACCAACATTAACAACTTGTCTCTTTCTTTTCGCTTCAGGATCAACAGGACATAATGGATCATCATTATCAGATTCACTATTCTCGTTCCTTGCCTTATCAACACCTGGATCTTTGTAATCTGGATTGATCAGGTGACCAAACAAGTTCTTCAAAGGTGGTCTTTCATTCACAGGCACACCTTTATAACCTTTCATTCTCACCAATGTGCTCAGACTCATATGATCCTGAACCACAATCTGAGTTGGATCTTTCCTCAACTTCTTGTATTTCTGATCGAATATCATCTGTAGGAATCTTGGATAAAGCAAAAACTTCATACTCTTCAAACCTCTCAATGGTTCAAGCATATGATCAAGTATCATCCCCGATACGTTGAATGGTTTGTTCAGAATCAGTGCAACCATTAAAGAGCTATTACTCTTCCTCATCACATCATATCCTCCACTCACAGACCCGAATACATGTAGCATCACATGAGCCAGGTATTTAAACTATGGGAACAGTTTACCTTTATGTAGGGCTCCGTCTGTGATTGGTCCGTTATATTTCATCCTCAAAAAGCATTTCCTCTGTTCAATCCAGGATAAGCATCTTGGATCAGTCTTCTTGTCTTTCAGCTTCAAGGCTTTCCTAATATCAACTTCAGATACAATCACCATCTCCCCGTGAATCTTACTAATAATGGCTGTTTCATTTTCCCAGAAATCAATCCGTGCATTCTTCCAGAACTCCTTCTGATGATCTCTATAAATGATGGCAGGAGTAGCAATAGCTTCAACAACTCTGCTCCTCTTCAGAAAATCAACAATACAGTGAATTCGGTATGTTTCTTAAAGTCTCCAAGAAACGCGCAACAGTTATGAGCTTCTTCAAAAGGTAGCTCTTCTTCCGGCTTTCTCCCGGTAGCCTTTTCTGATGAACCTGCTGGAATATCAGTACTTTGAGGTTCAGCCATTTATAATATGCAAAAACAAAACACGAAAACACAATAAAAACGGACAAAATATACAAAATTGAAATTTTGAATTTTGGATTTCCACATTTGACCAAACGTTGGTTCGAATGTGGGAAATATAAGGTTCGAATGTGAAAAAGTTGATTTAAAAATTGTACATTCGACCTTTTATCCACTTTCGACCGTTTGAACAAGCCACCTTCGACCAAAAAGTCACTTTCGACCCTTTTGAAATGGTCGAATAGGTTGTTCATCTTTCAAAAATTTCAGATTTTGATTTTGACTATTTTAACATGCCTTTTTGATTTGTTTAGTTGCTAATAGGTCCGATTAAAGTTTATCAATCATCAATTGTGTTAGTTATCCAATCATTAAGTGTTTTACCCAAAATCTAGGGTTCTAATGGTTTTGACAATCAATTAACACAATCTGCTATGTTTAAACTTATGATTTTGGTATCCTCTCCCCCTAAAACACTTAAGGATTGAATCCCTATCAAAAATTCAAACAAAAACAGACTCTAGAACCACAATCGATTCATAGTTAGGGTTCGGACCCAAAACCCTCGATTCTGCCTTCAAATCATGTTATTTACCTGCAAATCTTAGATGAAAATGATCAGAAATGGTCAGGGATCACAATGATAAGGTTTAAAACAAACGAGCAACAAGGGGGTATAATCTAAGAAATTTGAAAAATTTTCGAATGAAGGTTCGAATGTGCAGAAGTGGTTATATAAGCTCCACATTCGACCCTTTTACTTGGGCGAATGTGAAGATATTTCCACATTCGACCCTATTTAAAGGTTCGAAGGAGGAAATATGGTTCGAATGTGCAACAGACATAAGAACACTCACATTCGACCGTTTAGAAAGTTCGAATGTAAAAGCAAAATTCCACATTCGACCCATCGAAGGGGCGAATGGAGATTGGAATTTTTTAACTTTTTACCAAATCTTAAAATCGAATCCCATTCAATATTTTTCTTAATTTTTAAGCATCCGACATTCATCATTTCTCATTTTAAGATCACAAAACTCAAATGGTCCATCAAGTTTCAGAAAATCACCATCAACCACCATCGGTTAGCAAAAATAAAGTAGAAATGTAAAATCTTTTGGGTTTTCTGAAAGTTTTTGTTAAAACACGCCTAAAATCTTTTTGAGTTTTGGTATTTTTGACGAAAAATGTAAAATGCAGAAATGTAAAGTAAAACAGTAAATGTTTTGTGATTTCCGGTAAGAGGATCATATCAGTTATTGAGAAATCTTATCACACCGTTGATCTTTTGATTTATATTATCATTAAAGACAATGTATGAGCCGGCAATTGCTGATAATGTTGTCCACATAAGCTCACATGCAGACTGTTGTGCAGTGCTTTAGACTGATACGACTATTTATAGTATAAACACAATTGTCTGTGGTTCCCACACACAAGACATACTCCCGTATCAAGGAATAATTGCACAAAGACCCATTGTAACGGGTGATTATGCTTTCGTTATCTGTAATTTACAAGGTATGAGGCACATAGGTGTACAGGTCAGCAACTTAATGCTACAAAGTAACTTGTGCACTCTACCAGGTTGAGGGCTGATATCAATCATGATTTGCATCAATGATTGGATACGATGATTTAAATAATCTTTGATTATCGTCATACATTAAAAGTTTCTCAATTCGGTAACTTTAGGTTTTGGCATTAAAGCTCTTTTATTAAGTTACCCTGTCTGATCTAGGTCCGTAATGACTTACGACAGAAGATCAGATAGGCTATCCTCAGATAACTAATAACATAACGACCCGAAACCTCCGAATTTTGTACAAATACCCTATCAAACGAAATTACGGTACTAAGACCATATGCCCATGAGGAGTTCATCCACATAACAATTCGTTTAAAATGTATGTATCAGGCACGCAGTAATAGGTCTACGAAGGCTATCAACACATCACACAGACTCAAACACACGCCTTATATTGCATTACACCTCTTTTGCATGTGTCAGATCCCCACTGATGTACTATCATTTCCTTTTTTTCTCCTGGAAGTCATTTTGGGTTTTTCTAATTTTTATGGCTTTTTGACTATTTCAATGTTTTTGGTTTTTCTAAAAAAAACCCCTAAAATGAAAAACATATTTTTGGGTTTTTGAATTTATCTGAAAGACAATAAAAACTAAAACTAAAAAGTGATAAAACCGAAGTGATGATCAGTCTTGTTTTTCTTTTATACCATTAGCTTTTAAAAGATATTAAAAATCTTGATTTATCAAAAGCTTTGGTAAAAAGATCTGCACGTTGATAGTCAGTGTGGATTTTGACCATATCGATCAACTCTTTTGCATAACAATCACGGATAAAATGGTATTTAATCCGAATATGCTAAGCTTTTGAGTGATTGACTAAGTCTTTAGTTAATGCAATGGCGGCCTCATTATCACAGTAAATAGGGGTTTTAAGAAATTGCATGTAACGTTTCGTATTTTTTTTCATTTATTCATAATCATTATTTAATAAAATACTTGAATATTGACGTTTTAACATACTTTAAAATTTTTCGTAACATTTTTAACTTAGTATAATCATAATATATAAATAATAATATAGCTTAAAAAAAAAAAACCTAATGTTCGTTTAGTAGTTTGGGTCTCGAGGATAGCAACACAACAACAACAAAATTGTTGTTTCTTTTTCTTTTTCCTTTGTGTGACTTCACAAACAAGCAATAACAACAAAGACAGTAACCACCAAACCATTTTGTCTTACCTTAGCTCTAGTCTCTATTACCCGGTAGGAGCAGCCCAGACCTGCAGTGAGCTGACCCGACCCGAGTCTTAAACCCACCGACAACATGAAGCTTTGACCGTCAAAAAAAAAAAACTGAGCTCAAAAATGGAAAATACGTGTTGATTGATTCATTAATTTGATTGACTCTTAATCCCGCTCAAATCAAACGAATTACCTGCACGATTACAGCTCATCCTAAACTAATTAACACAGTTTTGACCCAAGCGTCGTCAAAACTTCATTCTTTCCATATCAGTCACCATACTATAAATTGAAACTGTCCATGGATTCAGAAGAGGCCAAAAAACAAAACCCCACAATCAAAATACACACGAACTCTCCGTCGTGCGCAAGTACCACAGTTTGACTTTCTGTTGACTCATTGTTCTTGGAAGCAATTCGGTCCGTAAGTCTAATTCAATCCCAAATTCATTTATGTTTTTGTGTTTTGAAACATAGCCCTATAAACAATCAACTTAATCGACAGCATTAGGTTGATTTTCATTTTAGGGTTTCAAGGGCTTAGCTTCATGGGGAAGATGACTTGTATCTGTTAGTTTTTAAATACATTTTGAAGTCAAATAAAGACATAATTCAAATGGTGTTGTATTAGTTAGGTGTGTGTGTTGAGATGGTTGGGAAACCAGGTTCGACCCCCAACCAAACCTTTATTTATTTTTTTTATGCATAATTATTCATAAAAGAGATTAAGGGTTTATTTTCCTAAAGTCATAAAAATAATTTTTTTTACGTACAAAAAAATTTCTTCCTTATTCAACTAAATATGTTTTAATGTTATATGATGTGGGATATATATTATACCCACTTTTGCAATAATATTGTTAAGTAAATAATTATATCGTAATCGTTTTTACTTTAAACACATCTTCCCAAACTAAGACCCTAAAATGACTTAGGACTAGATGACATAGATACTAATAGTTCCCAAACTAAATTATCCCTATTTTTTTTTTTAGGATAATACCTCAGGGATCTTGCCTACATTTTCACAACACTTTAGCTTCTCAAGGCTAACAACAAAGTGAGTTTAGATAGCCCCTTTTTCTGTTTTACATTTTAGGGTGAAACATGTTTAAACATTTTATACACTATCATTTACTCATTCTTACATTGTTGAAACTTGTGATTCAATTATACTATCATTTACTCATTCTATCATTTGACTGTAACAAAAAGACACAGTACAATCATTAACATTGATCAAGTCGCCTGTTTAGATTATAGCGCTCTAGGTCTGACAAACCCATACCCCCGCATAAATTCAGGGATGATCGATAACAGTTACACTATTACTAACTTGCGAGTTAGGTCTCAGTCGACACAAGGTTTGATTGTACAAAAGACGCATTGTTACATGTCGGACTCATATTCTATCACTACTCATTATTATACTTCAACTATGATTGCTATACAACATATTGTTTTCAACTATATACAAAACCTATGTATTCTCACCAACTATTTATAGTTGATCCCCCATCTTTCCAACTCAACATGTTTCAGGTTTTATTTGCTATTGGAATTTGTACAAGTCTTGGAACACGTAGGAGCTTTGGACTTAGTTTATATTATTCAACATTTTGTAATATTTACTTGTAAGATGAATTGTAAATTGTTTAATATCATTCAACTTTCATTTAGTACCATGAGCTATTGAACAATCATCACTACGTGACACCTTGATGTTTCCGGCATCGGTTGGGGTGTTACAGATTGGTATCAGAGCCTTGGTTATAGGGAATTAGGTTATTAGAAAAATAATCTAGACTATAACCTTAGGGATGTAAAACAGTACTTGCCTCTCTTACTTGTAACCCTAATTGCTTCCTTATTCTTACCCCTATCCTACACCCTATACAACCCTAAGCCTTACAAGTTGACTACTCTTATTCGTCTGTTGCAATCCTGATCCACCTTTAGATTAATAGGACAAAATCCTCAGGTTTAGCCTAAACCACCTTGAGATCTCGTCGAAGTTCTAGATTTTAATAACGAACACGTGCAATCTGGAAGGGTGAACGCCTGTATTCTGAGTTTTCTGTCTAGGACTGGCATTGCGCATATATCCTAATCAGACGAGGGACCCGGATGCCTACCTGGGAATTCTCGGGATTAGTGTTCACTTATAGGCTAAAGCATATCTTCACTATGTTATTAGAATCTAGAATCTTTGATAAGTCAACGTTTTCGTTTATTCGTTTTAATTAATGGATAAATGATTATATTCCTTATATTACTTCATTATCCTTCATTCATTCTATGTCTCATTGAACCTTCATTGTGTCTTTTACAGATCATGCCTCCTCGTCGCAGCACTCGTCTTAACAGTGACAACGAACATGAGGAAGGGAGCAGCAGCAACAACAACAACAACAACAACAACAATGGCGTTGATGTCCAACTGGCTGCGATCATTTCCCAACAAATGGCGCAACAAATAGCAACTTTGGGTCCTAACTTGGTGGCTCAAGTTGTCCAAATGAATGGGAACGGCAATGGTAATGGCAATGGGAATGGGAATCACAATGGAAACGGGAATGCTCACCCAGTCTGCACCCTCAAACACTTCAATACTTGCAATCCTCCTAAGTTTAGCAGGGACGAAGGAGCTACTGGTCTCCTTCAGTGGTTCGAAGGTATCGAAAATACTTTCATTAATAGCGAGTGCCCTAACAATCTCAAGGTTCACTATGCTATGAGTGTCCTTCACAAGCGGGCACTCACATGGTGGAATGAAGAGAAACGGACTCGGGGAGCTGAAGTCGCACTGTCTTTGACCTGGGAACAAGCTAAAGACATCATGAAGGCGGAATTCTGCCCTCGTAATGAAATCAAGAAATTGGAAGATGAGTTTCACGATCTTGCCCAAGACAGTGGAGAAAACCTAGCCTACAATACTCGTTTCCACGAACATAGCCTACTGTTACCACATAAGGTCACACCCATACCTATTGCTATCGAAAAATATATTGGTGGCTTACCCATGCAGATTCAGGACATGGTGTGGGGAAGGAACCCTGCTACCCTTGAGGAGGCCAAACGTCTAGCAGCTACCCTAACTGACAATCACGTAAAGAACGGGACCTTATTTCGGAAAGGCGAGAAAACAAGTATTGTAGCCGCAGTAACCACTGAGAACCAGAAGCGCAAGACTAGGGATCCTAATGCAAACCTCACTACATAAGCTCCTAACAAGAAACCTTATACGGGAAACTTTCCATTGTGTAACACATGCAAACGTCATCATCCCACTACTTCACCATGTCGCTTGTGCACCAATTGTGGTAAGTATGGCCATCTGGTCAACACATGTCGTGAAGCCCCAAACCCCAACACCAACCAATAAACCAACCCTGCCCCGACTGCAAATCCTAATCGTCCTAGCAGATACAACTATGGTCAGTGCTATGAATGTGGAGACCCAAGCCATTTCCGTAACCGGTGCCCTAACTTAAACCGAGATCAAGACCCTCCAGCTACTTAACAACAAGCGTTACCATTAGAATGTTATTAGCTTTTAAACTTCTATGTATTGACGCATTTTGATTCATGTAATAAATTCTAGTATTGAAACTTTTGTCTTTTATATGAGAGTTTGTTTATCTACTATGTTCATAACACTTGGATAATGTGAACTAATTGCTATATTACAATTACAACACACAATTACTATACTCGTTATACTTATAAACTTGCTTACATAAACATACTATCAATTTGCAATAATTGCTACACTTAATCAAACAACTGATAGAGGATGAAGTACTTGCTCAACAGTTAGTAGAGTACCAAATAACCTGCTCAACAGTCGGTAGAGGCCCTACAACCTGTTCAACGACTGGTAGAGGCTATCGCACCTGGTCAACAATCGGTAGAGGTTCTTACTCACTGACTGGTAGAAGTCTTTTTCCTGCTTTCCTGCTCAACAGTTTGATTCATTTTTGGATACATTATATACGATTCAATCACAAGGTTATTTTACATGTGTGTGTAGAGTCATAGATGGACACAAGACCCTAATGTAAGGTAAATTGGTGATTGCGGTTCGGAACGTATTCATAAATCAACAGGTACATTAAGGTAGTGTGAAATTTTATCAAGGTTTTCGGTAGATACCCAATTACAAACCCTAGTTATTTAACAGTCCTTTTAGCCTTGATGGTTATCTTGTGCATTCTTGAAACTAACAGTTTAGTGCCCTTAAACTTTTACCAAGGACACCTTATGACTAAATACCCGCATTTTTTTCCCAACAGACTCTCCAACTCTAACTTCGGGACAAAGTTCCTAAAAGTAGGGGAGACTGTAACGTTCCGTATTTTTTTTCATTTATTCATAATCATTATTTAATAAAATACTTGAATATTGACGTTTGAACATACTTTAAAATTTTTCGTAACATTTTTAACTTAGTATAATCATAATATATTAATAATAATATAGTTTAAAAAAAAACCTAATGTTTGTTTAGTAGTTTTGGGTCTCGAGGATAACAACACAACAACAACAAAATTGTTGTTTCTTTTTCTTTTTCCTTTGTGTGACTTCACAAACAAGCAGTAACAACAAAGACAGTAATCACCAAACCATTTTGTCTTACCTTAGCTCTGGTCTCTATTACCCGGTAGGAGCAGCCCAGACCTGCAGCGACCTAACCCGACCCGAGTCTTAAACCCACCGAAAACATGAAGCTTTGACAGCCAAAAAAAAAAAAAAAAAAAAACTGAGCTCAAAAATGGAAAATACGTGTTGATTGATTCATTAATTTGATTGACTCTTAATCCCGCTCAAATCAAACGAATTACCTGCACGATTACAGCTCATCCTAAACTAATTAACACGGTTTTGACCCAAGCGTGGTCAAAACTTCAATCTTTCCATGTCAGTCACCATACTATAAATTGAAACTGTCCATGGATTCAGAAGAGGCTGAAAAACAAAACCCCACAATCAAAATACACACGAACTCTCCGTCGTGCGCAAGTACCACAGTTTGACTTTCTGTTGACTCATTGTTCTTGGAAGCAATTCGGTCCGTAAGTCTAATTCAATCCCAAATTCATTTATGTTTTTGTGTTTTGAAACATAGCCCTATAAACAATCAACTTAATCGACGGCATTAGGTTGATTTTCATTTTAGGGTTTCAAGGGCTTAGCTTCATGGGGAAGATGACTTGTATCTGTTAGTTTTTAAATACATTTTGAAGTCAAATAAAGACATAATTCAAATGGGGTTGTATTAGTTTGGTGTGTGTGTTGAGATGGTGGGGAAACCAGGTTCGACCCCCAAACAAACCTTTATTTATTTATTTTTTTTGATGCATAATTATTCATAAATGAGATTAAGGGTTTATTTTCCTAAAGTCATAAAAATAATTTTTTTTACGTACAAAAAAATTTCTTCCTTATTCAACTAAATATGTTTTAATGTTATATGATGTGGGATATATATTATACCCACTTTTGCAATAATGTTGTTAAGTAAATAATTATATCGTAATCGTTTTTACTTTAAACACATCTTCCCAAACTAAGACCCTAGAATGACTTAGGACTAGACGACATAGATACTAATAGTTCCCAAACTAAATTATCCCTATTTTTTTCTTTAGGATAATACCTTAGGGATCTTGCCTACATTTTTACAACACTTTAGCTTCTCAAGGCTAACAACTAAGTGAGTTTACATAGCCCCTTTTTCTGTTTTACATTTTGGGGTGAAACATGTTTAAACATTTTATACACTATCATTTACTCATTCTTACATTGTTGAAACTTATGATTCAATTACACTATCATTTACTCATTCTATCATTTGACTGTAACAAAAAGACACAGTACAATCATTAATATTGATCAAGTCGCCTGTTTAGATTATAGCGCAATAGGTTTGACAAACCCATCCCCCCGCATAAATTCAGGGATGATCGATAACATTTACACTTTTACTAACTTGCGAGTTAGGTCTCAGTCGACACAAGGTTTGATTGTACAAAAGACGCATTGTTACATGTCGGACTCATATTCTATCACTACTCATTATTATACTTCAACTATGATTTGTATACAACATATTGTTTTCAACTATATACAAAACCTATGTATTCTCACCAACTATTTATAGTTGACCCCCCATCTTTCCAACTCAACATGTTTCAGGTTTTATTTGCTATTGGAAGTTGTACAAGTCTTGGAACACGTAGGAGCTTTGGACTTAGTTTATATTATTCAAGCTTTTGTAATCTTTACTTGTAAGATGAATTGTAAATTGTTTAATATCATTCAACTTTCATTTAGTACCATGAGCTATTGAACAATCATCACTACATGACACCTCGATGTTTCCGCCATCGGTTGGGGTGTTACATTGCAAACCGTAATCAACCATCTGTTGTTGGATCCACAGAACTTGTGAGCAGCAGCTTGAAGTTGAGACATATTCCGCTTCACATGTTGATAAGGCGACTGCAGTTTGTTTCTTGCATTGCCAGGTCACGAGCCTGCTCCCCATAAACTGACATCCAGACGTTGTGGACTTGCTGTCTTTGTCACAGCCTCCCCAATCTGCATCACTATAAGTAATTAGGTCAAAATTACCATCATTAGGGTACCATAGTCCTCTCGATGGACTACCCTTCAGATATCTTAGGATTCGTTTGACAGCTGCTAAATGACTTTGTTTTGGCATCGATTGATAACGTGCACAAAGACATGTGGCAAACATTAGGTCTGGTCTAGATGCGGTGAGATACATCAGAGATCCGATGATTGCTCTGTATGTAAACGGATCAGTCAGCTCCCCCTTAGCGTCAACTTCAATCCCGTGATTAGGTTGTACCGGGGTATGCATCGGCTTCGAATCTTCCATCTGGAATCGGCTCAAGACTTTAGATACGTATTTGGTTTGGTGAATAAAGATCCCCGTTGGTCTTTGGTCCACATGCAAGCCTAGGAAAAACTGCATCTCTCCCATCGCACTCATTTCGAACTTTTCCTGCATAACCTTTTCAAATTCTCTGCACAAAAGTTCGTTAGTAGATCCAAAAAAAATGTCATCAACATAAATCTGCACTAAAAGCAAGTCATCCCCTGTTCGTTTTGTGAACAGTGTGCAATCTACCAAACCTCATTTAAATCCTTTGGATAGAAGATACGTGCTCAGCTCCTCATACCATTGCCGTGGAGCCTGGTGCAACCCATAGAGAGCTTTGTTAAGAACGTAGACTTTATCCCGGTGGATAGGATCCTCAAAGCCTGGTGGTTGACCTACGTAAACTTCTTCCTTGACCACACCATAAAGAAACGCGCTTTTAACGTCCATTTGATACACCTTAAATTTCTTGTATGATGCAAACGCTAGAAACATGCGAATAGCTTCTAAGCGTGCAACCGGTGCATAAATCTCATTGTAGTTGATTCCTTCCACTTGATGAAAGCCTTGTATGACCAGTCGAGCTTTGTTTCTAACAATCACTCCTTTGTCATCCTTTTTGCACTTGAACACCCATTTGGTTCCAATCTTTTTCCTTCCTGGAGGTAAATCTGTTAGTGTCCACACTCGCAGTTTCTAAAATTGGAATAACTCCTCTTGCATTGCCTCTACCCAAGCGTCATCCAAAAGAGCATCCTTGTATCTCCTCGGCTCAACCTGCGAAACATAACAAGCAAAAGACCAGTCATTCTGACAACCTGATTTCTAAATTTTAGCATATAAAGCTAGAGCGCCAAGATTTCCTTGTGAGTTTGCTTTCCAAATTTGTCATCTCGTCATAACACTACTACCAGGAACACCAATAACTTGCTCGAGCGGGTGAATATGATGAATCCGAGATTCCGGATAATCAGGTACTTGCACTCCCGTTTGAGTAGTCAAATTTTCTGTCGAATCCAGATCATTACCCAAGTTTGATGATGAAGCACCATTTGGATTTTGGTTCCCTGGAGGTGTCTCTGTAGCCTGTTCTAGAATAGCTTCACTTGTGACTACATCATCATCTTTCGATTCTGATGAATTGAGAGTTGTGGAAGCTTCTTGGAACACTTATTCTTTAGCTGCAGGAGCATTGGTATCATTAGAAGCCGTTGGAGGATTTACAGTGATCGGACGCACCAACGGTGAAGTCACTGCGTTTTAACACTCGTAATATAGTCTAAATACAGCCTCTTCAACCAAGCTATCTAGATTGAATGATTCAAAGAAATCTTTGTAATCAAACATCCAATCTGGACCGCTACCCTGTACATTCTGAGTATACTGCTGAACTTCAACGTTAGCCCACTCCTCTACCTGACGAGTTCGTTTGTTGAATACCCGTTTGAGCGGGGTTGCATATCCAACAAAGAATCCTTCTTCAGCTTTTGGTGCAAACTTCTCAGATGGATTAAGCATAGTACACGGTGCCCCAAATGGTTCTAGATACTCTAAGTTCGGCTTTCGTCTGTTCAACAGTTCATAAGAAGTTTTGCCAAACTTCTTCACTATTAACACACGATTCAGAGTATAACAAGCTGCGTAAATGGCTTCATTCCAAAACATTACAGGAAGATTGGAATCCGCAAGCATTGTTCTAGCCGCTTCAATTAAAGTCATGTTTTTACGTTCTGCGACACCGTTCTGTTGAGGGGTGTACGGAGCACTATATTCATGATGAATTCCTTTATCTTCACAAAGAGCATCCATCTGTGCATTTTTTAACACCGTCCCATTATCACTCCGAATTCTCTTGATCTTCAGACCATAGACATTTTCTAAACGAGTGAACAGAACCTTTAGATTATTAAACGTGTCGCTCTTATGATGCAAGCACATAACCCACGAGAATCTGGAATAGTCATCGGTAACCACAAGACAGTACAATTCACCAGCATGACTTTTACGCTTGACCGGTCCGAATAGGTCCATGTGCAAACGCTCAAGTGGCATTTCAACTGAATTTACTTTCTTTGGTTTGTGCGACTGCTTGTGCTGCTTTCCTTTTTTTCAACTCACACACTTGTCGTTTAAATGGAAATGTTTAACATTTACGCCTTCGACAAGTCCATTCTTCACCAAATGGTTCATTTTTCTAAGGTGAATGTGTCCCATCCTCCTATGCCACATTATAGATTCTTTTTCAGTAGCCTTGGAGAGGAAACATGTGACATGGCCCTGGGTTGTCATGGCCTTTGACATATCGAGAATGTACAGATTATTCACTCTCGGTGCTTTCAGCATTATCCACTCTTTTGGAAGTACGAAACCGAGCTTGAGAATGTAGCAAGATTTGTCGTCAAAGAATACAGAGAACTGTTTGTCGCAGATTTGACTGACACTAAGCAGATTATAGTCTATTTGCTTCACATATGATATCTTCTCAAAATTCACTATACCATTACTCACACTACCCTCCATAGTAATGTATCCTCCTTTGTTCCCAGCAAATGCTACATATCCGCCATTTATGTTTCTAATGTCGAACAGCAGCGATAAATCCCCCGTCATGTGACCAGAAACTCCACTGTCAACAATCCAAAGACTACTAACAGGGCCAGCTGAAACTCCCTGCACATATCAAATAAAAAGATTAGTTCTTTCGAGGGATCCAAACCTGCTTGGTCTTGGGTCTTTGAACATTTTGTTTCAATGAATCTTTTTCACAAACTTTTGAATTTGAATTGATCTTTTTTTGATCAATTAAATCCTTTTCATTCTTAGATTTCTCATTTACTTTTGAAGTAGAAGCACCTTGAGAACCCACCGGTGACCAGAATTGTTCCGAACGTTTCAAGATCCGGATCTGAGATTTTGGAGTCTCAGTCGGTTTCTTTACTTCATTTTTGAAGGAAACTTTCTTGGTTACCTTCTCTGATTTAACAGAGACAGGTCCAACTGTTGGTTTAACCGCATGTTTTAATGGTACCTTTTGCTTCTCAATAGTTGTGTTCACCACTAGTTTCTTTAAAGGTTTTTCCATTGCGATCCGGTTACGACGATCATATGTCATCTGACGATTATCCCTCTTTTGAAAATATCGGCTTTGGTTATAAAAAGGTGCTGGTTGAGGGACAAAGCGTCGTTGTGGATAACAATGATTATCGACTGGACTTTGATATTTTTGCTTCACTTCAACCTCGTGCCTCTTGTGCCTCACGTACGGGCAGTGAGCAAGTAAATGCCCTCTCTCCCTGCACTTAAAGCATGCACGGTACTCCTCAAAGTTGTTCTTGGCGTTCGACTTTGCATATGTAGTGATAGGATATTGGTCATTCACACACCTTCATCTTAAACTCTCAGGAGCTGGGTCCTTTGAGTAAGTTGGCTCAAGAAAACTATTCGCCTTTTCCTTCCGCTTAATAAACTCTGTAACATGAACCTTTGGTTCTTTTGGAACATCCAAATAAATTTTCTTCAAAATCTCTGGAGGTACATTGGTCCTTTCGTATTTTGGGAACCAAATAGTACTCTCCTGCCAAATTTTCTAAATCTTGGAGTAATTGGCAAACTTAATTGGATATTCCTAGTCAGAAATAATCTTATCGGATCCTTCCATCCGATAAAACACTTTGACAGGTTTGTCACTCAGTTCATTTTTCTCAACTTGTTTAACTGACTGATTCACTCGATGAGCGTTAGCCATTGGATGAATAATCTAAGAAGGTGTCACCGGTTCATTAGTGATAATGTGATTTTCAACTGGAATATCACTCACTTTCTCAATTTATCATCCTCTGAGTCAGAATCATCAGTTACAGCTATCACACCCTCATCATTCAGTCCCAAAATAGGTCTAACATCGGAATTTGGATCTCCCACATTGGAAGTGTTAGACTCATCATCCGATGTAGAATCAGACTTAACTGAACTCTCCGGTGTTATTGAATGTAAAGTGTGATTCTCAAACAACACTGGAGATGGGATAACCTTGTAGTTTGCACTACTCGGTTGTGAGGGTTCCATAATAATATGGTCAACAACATATGCAATATGTTTGTAGCTTTCAAGCTTCTTGTTGACTTTCTCAGCAAAGCATTTGATGGTTGCCATTTCATGTTTAGTTTCTTCCAATTCATTGATGTAATTGTTAATGGCCAATTGTTTTAAAGAAAGTGTTTTCTTAAGATCAGAAATGTCTTTCTTATAACCATCAAGCACCTTATTGAATTCATGTTCTTCTTTTCGATACGATTGACAGTTGATTCTAGCACTCTCTTGTTGAACCCTGAGTTGCTTATTATCCTCTGTCAATCTATCACATGCACCACAATACTTGTCACTATTCATGTCTAAAGTAGATTCAGAACTTACCTGTTTCGGAGGCTCTGTCATAGCCATCAAAGGAAAGTGTGCTTCTTTTCCAGCAAAGAATTTAGAATAATCAACTCTGGTAAAAGCATCATCCACTGTGCATGATTTGCGGGTCAGAAGAAAAATAATTTTTGCTAGAAGTTGATCAATGTCATCATCTAGTGAGTTAGCACTAGCTTCAGAATCAAACTCGCTCTCCGAATCAGAATAAGCTGAGTCACACTGTTCAGGAATATCAATGACCGAGTCAAGAATCAATCCTGACTTCTCTTCAACACAAACATCAGTTTCTTCCACCAATTCCTCAATCTTCACCTCAGATTTCTTCTCAATCTCCAAATCTTCTTCAACTAACACTGGCTCCTCCAAATCTATCTTCTTAGCAACACACGCCACATTACCAGCGGTAATCTCCTCAACACCAAGTTGCATACCAGTCCAATCAAATCCTTCATCCTTCTAAATTACCAAAGCCTGGTTTTGGTTATCTGGTTGGGTTTGGCTATTTGGTGTGGAAATTGAAATGATTGTTCTAGTTGGATTATGTGGTGTTTATATTTGGTTCTGGTTTTGTGTAGTGGTTTGTCTAACAGAATTTGGTGAGGCGTTTTGTCGGTCTTGGTAATTATTTTGTGGTTGGTAGTTGGAGTTGTTTTGGCTTTTATAAGATACCTGATTTTGAGATTGACGGTTCTGGTAATTATTGTTGAAAGGATTCATGTTTCCCTGTTGTGCTCGCTGTGTGCATTCTCTCTTGAAGTGACCTTTCCCCCCCACAGTTAAAACATGTGACTGTGGCTTTGTTGAAGCCATATGTGGTGTTGGGAGATGTAGAAAGATCAGTTCTGCCTGTCTTCTCTATAAACTCAGTCGCTCATCTCATGACACTAGCAAATGCCCACTGAATGTCAATGAGCTCCATCTCCTCCTTGTTAATTTGAGCATAGTCTTCACTAGTTAGGTTGTTGTTACCAATTTGACTAGCTACCAAACCATTATACGAGGCGACCATAGCAGATACCAAAGATACATGTTGCTGTGCAACTTCAACAGTGACATTGTTCATATTTGACGTCTCCAACACAATTGGGCTTTGATTTGGTTGGTTTGGGTTCATTTGAGGAATGTATGATTGTTGTTGTGGTTGGTTCAAGCTAGCTGAATAGTATGCAACTTGTTGCATAGGTGAAAATGGTGGGATGTAATTGGTAGGATATGATGGTGGTGTATAAGATGAGGTTTGAGCAAGATAGTTTATTGGCGTTTTGGTTGGTTCAACAATGCTTGAAAAACAGGCTATGTGTGGAGCAACAGAACTACTCAAACTTGAACTAGTCAGAGATGAAGATGTACCACCATGATATAACTCTGGATTCTGAGGAAGTTGTGCTCTTTTTGCTTTCCTCTTCTCTTCCATCTCTTTGTTCTCAAGCTTCTGAATGAATTCATTGATGGTCCAATACTGGTATGCGTCTTTCTCCTTAAGGACCTCAATATGTTGATTCTAGTATGGTGGTAATGCATCAGCGAACTTATCCACCAACTCAGACATAGGTATGTTGATCTCATAACTTGACAGTTCAGTCAACAAATGACAATACCTCGGAATCAACTCCTTCAATGTCTCATTTCCTATATAGCTAAAATTCTCGAACTCTTTTCTCAACAACTCCATTCTTAACTTCCTTGTTTTCTCATTCTCATAATGACGATTCTTTAACATATCCCACAACTGGTTTGAAGTTGTGCACGACCCGAACTGATGTAAAAGATCAGTGTTAATAGCCTGGGATAATTGTGAAAACGCCTACTTTTCCACCACAAACTTTTTCTTCTCATCCTCAGCTAAGCTTTCTAATGGAATCGGCTCACCAGTATTCTCCAAAACTGGTGCTACATAACGCTTAGCAATCATTTGCCAAGCCTCAGTGCCTTCCATTCCCATTCCTTCCAAATGAATCTTGAACTTGGTCTTCCATTGATTATAATCCACCATTTCCATCAGCTTTGGTGGACGACTCCCACTACCTGAAGATAAGTCATGAATTAGCGTTGAAATAGCATTGGTAGTTTCAGAGTGTACCGCAGCTGCTGCAACTCCCCAATAATTAGCCATGGGTTGTTGTGGTGGTTGTGCAACTTGTTGTGGCATCGAACTGGTCATCGCCAAGTAGTTGATTGGTTGAGATGATTGACTAGTCGTCTTCTGAGTAGCTACCGACCAAGGATCCATTGTCACTTGCTGTTGTGGTGTTGTATTAGGTGGTGGTGTTGTTGGAAAGTTCCACATATCGTCTACAAAGTATAAAACACGAAACGATTAGAAAATTTTTCAAACAGTTTCTACTTTCGACCTTTTACAAGTAATCGTGGGGTCGAACGTGAAAATCTATCCAGGTTTGACCCTTTCTGAAGACTCGAAAGTAGAATATAACAAACTCTTCTCACTTTCGACCTCGTTGGGTCGAATGTACACTAACTGGTCGAATGAACAACAACACACTAAAAACTTCTAGGTTCGACCGGAATAAAGTCCACTTTCGACCTAAAACCTCCTAGTTCGACCTAAAACACACACTCTCGACCGTTTCTCCCTAGGTTCGACCCTTTCATTTTGAAAAACGGTTATTCTTTGAAAATCAGTTATTTTGATGCAAAATTTTCAAAAGTTGATGAAATTTGATGATGTTTTGCAGGTTTTGCTTCGGAATTGATTTGGAACAAGTTTAAAGAAGAGTATTTTAGATTTTATCCATGAAAACTAGTTCAAATCAATCAATATTCATCAATTTCAATTGTTCTTTGAAAACAGAAAAGTTTTGATCAAAATTGAGTCCAAATCAGCTCAAATATTATCAAATCGTAGTTGTTTGATCCTTATGGCTCTGATACCACTTTATATGTGCGGATCGAATTGTCAATAACAAAGACTTTGATCAAACAAGTAAATCAATTCAGATGCGGAATCCCTGAATCAATTACGAAATGATAATAATACTAGCAAAACGCACAAATCACTTTCAAAGATTTCATTTCATTGATAAACATGTTGATTAAGCTTACAAAATGATGTTTACAATGATATAAAGTAAAATCAGACATAAAGAAACCCTAGGGAGAAAACACACTCAAAGGAGGGAAACAAAATGACAACTGCTAACTTTAAATTCTGATTCAGCCTATTTATAAAGCTGCACATTCGACCAAACGTAAGGGCGAATGTGCACCTTCGACCATTCAAATGGGCGAATCAGCACTATACACTACAAAACTTTTCCTTCGACCTTGAGCTTCTCCCTTTGACCATTATCTTTCACCTTCGACCATATCAAATTCACCTTCGACCGTACGATTATGACAAAACAAGATAGTATTAGCAATTCAATAGCATTAGTCCCACTTCGTTTATCTACAAATTTATATAAAGCATATGTATCATTTGTTAGTAATCGGAATCCAAACATCCCCAAATTTGTTTTTATGTGATCTCATAGTATCGGAATGATGAATTTGTGAATAGTAGAAGGATGAATAGAACCAGTTCATAACGGCCTAATCAAGTGTGTATAAAAACCAACTTTTAAAAAAATGGGTGTTGCCATGTATCAGGAAAACATTATCGGGGATAATCACGGATTTATTCTTGGTTTGATAAATGTATACTAGCTATAAGATTGTAATGGTTCAACTTGGTTGTTTCATTTCTATACAAGACTATATATACAAATACAAAGACAACAATGAGGGAGATAAAAGCTCCTCTAGACTTTGACTCAATAATTATACTTTGACTCAATAATTACACATAATTCTTTGACTCAAGACTTTGACTCCAAGAATTATGTTGTTTCCTTATACCCCACGTCAATGCAAGTGGGTGGAGGTCCAAGACGAAGCATTGTTCGAAATCTTTTAAATAACGGTTTTGGTAACCTCTTGGTGAATATATCGGCTACTTGTTTGTCTGTCGAGATGAATTTGGTGTGTAGTTTTCCAGCGGTTACCAATTCATGAACAAAATGATAGTCGATGTCAATATGCTTTGCTCGTTTGTGTGAGATAGGATTTTGACTTAAGAACAAAGCACTCTTGTTGTCGCATAAGAGTGTCGGGCGACCGGGTGGTAGAGCATGAAGTTCCCGAAGAAGATTAGTTAACCAAATAATTTCAGTTGCCGTATTTGCCATTGCTCTATATTCGGATTCACAGCTGGATCTTGACACTGTTGGTTGCTTCTTTGCGCTCCAAGAGACCAAGTTTCCTCCTAAGTAGAAACAATAGACGTATGTGGATCTTCGTTTGTCAATACAACGAGCCCAATCTGCATCTGAAAAACCTAATAAGGTAGTGTTAGGTGGACGATCAAAAGTTAAACCATGTGCTAAAGTGCCCTTAATATAACGAAGAATCCTTTTAACTAGCTGGAAGTGAGTGGTTGTGGGAGTTTGAAGGAATTTGCCAGCTTGATTTACGGCATAAGAGAGATCAGGACGGGTGATTGTGAGATATTGAAGAGCACCTACAAGAGAGCGATAAAGAGTAGGGTCATGAAATGGTTGGCCTACGGAGGTGGAAATATCTTTGGTTGTTAAAGGAGTGGCAACGGGTTTAGAGTCAAGTAAACCGGCTCGGGTGAGAATATCATGGGCATATTTGGATTGATTTAGAAAAACACACGATTTTGTGTGACGAACTTCTAGGCCGAGAAAAAAATTTAGAGAGCCAAGGTACTTTATTTTGAATTCCTTGTTAAGACAAGATGTGAAGTTGTTAATGACATTTTCATTATTCCCGGTGATAATGATGTCGTCAACATAAACAAGAAGATAAATTAAGATACCTTGGTGATTGTAAATGAACAAAGATGTATCGGCTCGACTGTTTTGAAATTCACGATTAAGAAGGAAGGAGCTTGATCGTTGAAACCAAGCACGTGGTTCTTGTTTTAAACCATATAGAGCACGGTTTGATTTACACACAATGTTGGGTCGGTGAGAATCATCAAACGCCGGAGGTTGTTCCAAGAAAATGGTTTCGGTGAGGTGACCATTTAGGAACGCATTGTTGACGTCTAATTGATGAAGATTCCAATTGTTGATGGTGGCGAGACTAAGAACCACCCAGATGGTGGATGATTTGACCACGGGACTAAAGGTGTGAAAGAAATCTAGACCCGGTATTTGCGTGAATCCTTGAGCTACAAGTCGTGCTTTGTAGAGGTCAATAGATCCATTGGATTTATATTTGATTCTATAAATCCATTTTGAGCCAATGATGTTGGTGCTAGTGGGACGAGGAACAAGAGTCCACGTTTGATGTGCATGAAGGGCTTTGAGTTCGTCATGCATTGCTTGGCTCCATTTAGGATTCTTTTAGAGCGATTTTGATGCCTTTTGGGATGTAAGAAGAAAATAGAGAGTGATGTAGAGGATGAGTGGTGAGTTGAGCAAGGTGTGGAAAATGTTTTGGTTTGAAAATCCCAGCCTTTGCTCGAGTGGTCATAGGATGAGAGTTTGTGGTTTGGGAGGTGCGGTTGTTGAATATTGAGGAGGTTGTTGATGAGTTGGGTTTGAAGTAGATGAGATATGGGAATCTGTTAATGGGTTTGGGACAATTGAGGGAGGCATTTGGTTAATAGATGGATCGGTGGATGCGGAAGGGGTTTGGGCCGAAGGGGGGTGAGTTGTTTGTGGGCTGGAAGGGGTGGAGGTGTATGTGTTGGTTGCAGGTGAAGGGGGTGGGCTTTGGATTGAGCTGGTAGGATCAGAAGGTAATGGTTGGGATGTTGGGTTGACTGGAACATCGCAGAAGGGGAGACACGAAGTGGGATGAGTGTATGATGGTGTGGTGGTTGGTGAGGGGATTTTAGTGGCGGTGGGAGTGGGTATTTTTTTCTCAAAATTTGTGATAGGTAAATCGGTAGTATTAGTGGATGTGGAGTTGTTGTGAAAAGGAAGAATGTCGTCATCAAATCTGGCATGGCGAGTTGTGTAGACACGACCCGATGATGGTTCAAGACATCGAAAACCTTTATACTAAGGACTATAACCAATTAATATGCAATGAGCACTTCTTGGTTGAAGTTTATTTTTTGTATAGTCTCTAAGGTAGGGAAAAACTCGACAACCAAAAATACGCATGTTTGAGTAAGTGGGTGGTTGGTTGAACAAAACTTCAAACGGTGATTTGTCGTCTAGAAGTTTTGTGGGTAGGCGATTGATAATGTAGGTAGCAGAGGTGAAGGCATCGAACCAAAGAGTGGGTGGGGCATTGGCATTGAACATCATAGCAAAACCGGTTTCGGTGATGTGACGGTGCTTCCGTTCGGCCCTACTATTTTGTTCGGGTGTGTGAGGGCATGACAATCTATGATGTATGCCTTGTTGTTGAAAACAGGTTGGTGAATTCGGTGCCACCATCACTTTGAAATACTTTAACATTTGTTAAAAACTGGTTTTGAACAAAGATTAAGAAAGTTGAGAGAATTGCAAAAAAATTAGATTTCACTTTTAGTGGGTAGAACCAAGTGAAACGGGAATAGTCATCGATAAAAATAACATAATACCGATAACCATCCTTGGAGGGCACGGGTGCGGGTCCCCAAGGGTCACAATGAATTAAGTCTAGAACATGTTGTGCGCGTTTTGGATTTTCAATAAATGGTAGGTGTTTTGGTTTTGATAAATCACAAGATTCACATAATCCTGGTTTGGATAATACAGAGGTAACAAAAACCCGACCAAGTTTATTTAAAGTAGTAACTGTATCAAAAGAGACATGTCCTAGTTGACAATGCCATTTATTGAATGATGCACGCAAGTGGGATGCAGAAAGCGCAACGAGAGACTTGTGACCTTGGGTGAGAACATAAAGACCATTTTCGCACGTGCCTTTAGCTAGAACCTCTGCGTTTTTTCGACCACAAGAAGTAGCACACTAAGGAAGTAATTACAAGAGAATAAGATATATTATTCTCTCGTATTTCTTGTTGTGTATTAGACAAGAAAGAGTGTAACATGTCTAATAATTTGTCACATATGAGATGTGCTCATGAAGTAACCATATCATTAAGAGAGTATGAAAAGTTTGAAATCATCTCATATTCTTGTGATCGAGTAAATAATGAAAAGTTATGAAGCTTGTTTCGCTTATACCTCATTCCCTGAAGTGAATGTGACTATATATTGATCATTGTAAAGGTAATGATCATGGACATCATTGAGACATTTGTAATGATGAGATCGACCATTTGGAATTGTAATGATGGTCATGTTAATAATGAGATGATGGTTTGAAGATTTCATACATACTCTCATATCTTACGTTTGTATTACATACGTGCAAGTAATACGTAATCGACCATAAACTAGAAGTTTAGTTTTTGGATCATAATTATTTAATTAGTTGGCATGACCGGTAAGACTACACCGAGTCGATGATGATGTGAACATAAAGAAGAACTTAAAGATTCTTCAATTTGATGCATAGTATGTAATGTTTTCTCTTAAGCAAAATTATATATTTGCCATATAAAGTAGGGTGATTTATGGCTTAGCTAATAAGATAGCAAGCATATTATTCTAGATTGGCATATTTAATCAGTTCACAAGATAATAATGATCATTGGAATAAGTGTTGAACTTCATATAGCTTATGTTCATAAAAATATTGCTTTCATTGAGATGATCACTAAAACGTCTACCATTGATTGCAATGTCAATGATCATGAAAACAAAAGTTCATGTTTACATTTGATTTTACATGTAGTAACATTTATTCACATCAAGCCAATACATGGCAATAGTTTCTCCCCATTATAGTTGGTTTTTGGTCAGGAACCAAATATTGCCCATCTAAGATTTTGTTGTGCGACATATATTGAAATTGATCCACCATGACGCACGGAGATGGGACCTTAAAAGGTGATTGGGAATATATGATGATAATTGGGAATATATGATGGTTTATAGAGGCTTCAACAACAGATTTATTTACATCTCAGTTAATTGATATCCATCTCAATGGATTAACATTCCCAACATCAGGAGGAGATAAAAGGCAATTGGAAATAGAAATGAGATAGAATGAAATATCATTGATCCTCATACTAAACAATGTGAACCAGAAGTTCAAAGGATAATTCATTCACATGAGATTAGCGAATTAATTACCAGACACATTAATTGACCTAAATATGAGGAATAGCTAATCAAGTCACATATACCAACTGCTAATGCTCCATTTAAGATGAGTGTCCAGGAAGGACAATCATATGTTGGCAATAAGCCTACTACACGCCTGAAGCGTGGTAGACTAGTCGATTCCAAAGAATAAAAATCCTTGAGAAATTGGAGCAAGTAACAAAGATGGTCAAGTCAAGGTTATAGTAAAAAGGTCTCCTGAAGAGACATGAGACATGATGGTTCTAGAAGAACCTCAGGTATCTGAAAAATAAAGAGATCTCGTTATATAGTATCATGTCTATGAAATGTATGGAATCGAAATAAAATCGACGTCGTTATATGTTTTATGTAATGTAGCGCTTAAAATGAGGATTGAGACTTATGATCTGCCTATGAATGAATACAAAGATATGATTGGCCAAAATAGAAAGACGCAAATACGGCAGAGTTGAATTCTCTATTGAAAAGAAAAGTTTTGGACCAGTAGTCCATACAACAAAAGTTGTAAAACATATAGATACGAAAAGATCTTTTATGCGAATCAACATTTGAAAAGAAAATGATATAAGGTAAAATTGGTGGCACAAGAATTTCGCAAAGACCCATAATTGATTATGAGGAGACGCATTCTCCAGTGGTGGATACAATGATTTTTTCATTATGTTATTAGTCTGGTAATGCAAAGAGAGAATTGAAATGCGTCTAATAAATATCATGATTTACTTGACACTGAAAGTTTACATGAAAATACCCGATGAAGGATTTAATGTGTCAAAATCTTGTAACGTAAGTTCTCGGGAACATTATGATCGGAATAAAAAGATTCAATTCGGAATACGTTATGTTTGTTATATGATTGAATTGTATATAAGTGGAACTCCTCATGAGTATCCTAAAGCAACTGAGTGCTTAAAAGGTAATATGAAACATCGTAGGATGTAATTATTGTGGACCAATACACCACAGGTGATAAACTGAACCTGGTGATTATGATACTTTAATGTATAAGAATGGTACAATATATATTGGAGAAATAGATTTTATTTTTCTTCCAATTGAAGAGTTAATGCACTTGCGTAATTGGTCAAGATGGAAAAGTCCTTGATGGATTGATGATGCCTGCAACATTGATATCAAAACCTTAAGAAGTAGTATGTTAAGGTAATATAATATGTATGGACTAAAATAAGAGGGTTGAGTGTTATAAAACTCATGAGATATCCCGATAATGAGCAACATAAGTTTGATTATATTATCGACTTTAATGTATAAGAATGGTACAATATGTATCCTAATATATTCTGTGTCAAGCGAGGAGACACCGGAATTAGTTAAAACAAATACTTCAGGTATGAGCGATATTTGATTATATTTCACTAACCCGTGCAAACAAGTTTGGTTAGTCTTGTAGATGCATGGAATATAACACATCACATTTGTTGAGCTTGTGACATTTATTTACGAGAGGAGGCAACATTAGTTCAACTTAAAGAATTGCACTTACGAGAGCAGGGACTAAAATTCTGGAATGAAGATCATACATCAATGATTCAACGTAAAGATTTTCACGTCAAGTGATCAAGAACGCAAATCATTGACTGCAAAACTTTGAGCAACTTTCATGGAAGATTGACACATGTTAATGAAAGACTATATATTAAAATGAGGGGGAGTATCATACAAGTTGCACTCTTTTTCCCTTAACTAAGTTTTGTCCCATTGGGTTTTCTTAGTAAGGTTTTTAATGAGGCCACACACTTGATCCAAAAGTATCAGGAAGAGTAATACGCCCTGCACTCTTTTTCCCTTAGCTGAGGTTTTGTCCCACTAGGTTTTCCTGGCAAGGTTTTTAACGAGGCAGCATCACAAAGCGTATTAAAAGAATGATATATTATTTCATGATGTGGATAGTCAAGGGGGAGTGTTATGAATGTATCAATTATTGTGACTCTCCACATATATGGTGACTCTCTATATACTTAACTCCCATGTTACATTACTCTTGTACTACTCTAAGAGCCTACAAATAGAGGCATTTGTATTTCATATTGTAATGAATAAATAGAGTTCTCTCATTCTTAATTCTCTCTTTCTCTATGTTATCTCTATAATCCTGTTATCATATATATATATATATAACTTGTATATTAGTGGCTAATAGACCGTTGTTCTACAACACAACTAAAATATAAAGAAAAGGAAAAACCCATCATTTGAAAAAAAAAAAAAAAAGTAAATAATACAAGAGATAAAAATAGTGGGTTTTGAGTTAGTAAAAATATGGGTATTTATAAATATTAAAAATAATCACTAAACAACAAACTTCAAAAGTGGCTCACTTACCTTTACCTTCCTCAAACCTCCTGCTTCATCGGGTTTTTTTTTTCTTTTTTACTTTTTTTTTTGTTTTGTTTTTGCATAATCCTTCATTCCTTCCATAAAACCTTCTTCCAACAATCAACCACCACCTAACTTCTCCCCTCCTATTGGTCAATTTGGTCAAAAATAATTAAACCCCAACTCCTCAAAACTGTTCAACGCCCTCGACTGCAACCAGGGCTTTGCCCCGCGCCGGCAGCCGCGCCTGGCTGTGATGGCTGCGCCGTCCGACGTGGCTTTCTTTGGCTCCTGGGGCTTTATGGTAACACATAGCCTTAGACTATACGGCGTGGGGTGCGAGGGGGATGTGAAGCCCATCCACGTCAGTAACACCCCCCCCCCCAATATGGTGTGGAAAGTGGCGCTGGGCAGGTTGGGTGAAAATTTTCACAGGCATTGGGCAAAAGGTGTAAGCGAAAGATTTTGACTAAAACAGGATTAGATGATCATACAAGTTACAAAACCAGGTGCGGAAACCCTAGCTTTGAACAAACTGATAGAAACTCAAATCAAAACACAATCAATATCATTTTCAAAGCTTTTCATAGATTAACTTTTGCATAAACTTGATTACAATGACAATACGGTTAATCTGGATCAATTACAGACACTTTCAATCTAACCTGGAACCTGATCTCAAAACACACACAACTAATAACTCTCTTACATTCACAAAAACACAAAATCTATATATAGAGTCTGCACATTCGCCCCTTTACTATGGTCGAATGTGGAATAGTTCCACATTCGCCCAGTACAAGGTACGAATGTGTATCTTGGCCAGCTTCCAATCTACCTTCGCCCATAAGCTTCCTACCTTCGCCCACTTTGGTTTACCTTCGCCCACTATTATTTCACATTCTACCCATCAGCACTATTAACACATGTTAACATCCAATCACTAGTCGCAAAACGCATCTACAAACTCCCCCTCGACTATTGATTGGATTGTCTTCTCTTTTCGTCCATGGCTTTGTTCATCAGCTTAATTCTGAGCTGTTTCTTCTGCTCATTGGTTATTATAGGCTCAAACATTTTCTTTACTGGTTTCGACACATTTGCCATCTTCACCGTCTTGCCAAGTTTATTCTCCAAATTACTCCCTGCATTAATATCATAAGCAAAGCAAACTCCAACCACTTGAGTATACTTCCTTGCTTGATCAGCGTCTTTCGGTTCAAAGTAAATCGGATTATAGAAAAGCATGATGATGTCTTCAAAAGTACAATTAATCAACCACATCGGATCAAATACATGAACATGCTTGTATTTGTCCTTCCCGTCTCTCAACACTATCACCGCTTCAGCCTTCCTCCAATCATAATACCAGAAAATAAAATCAGCACTGAAATGTTGTGGCATAGGCATCAAAGGAATTTTTCTCATCACTTCAGGTGCCTTGTATATCAAAGTAACCCGTTTCAGCTTGGTTTGAGGATCAATATCCCTATGAACTTTCCTTCGGGGATATTGAGGCTTGAATCTATTCCATCTTGTTCTACTTTCCCAAACCAGCTTGTCTGCACACCAACCGACATGAGTACCATTCACTGAAGCACCAGACATAGGGAATCTGCATAAATCTCTGACCGCCCAGTACGGTAGAGTTAGCAAATCAATGAATCTGTTAAAATACAAAATCCCTGTTTCCCATTTAGCAGCTATGCACTTCAGCCTGCCCAAATATGTCCACCCAAGAGCTCTGCCTTTGAACTTAGCATTATGAAATCTATAGAAGTTTCCTTGAGCTTCAGGCTTCGGTCGGTTCTCATCCATTTCTCTCAATTTCTTCAAGTAACTCTTCAATTCATCAGATTGATTTGAAGATTCTTGCTTATCAGCACCAAACACCTTCTCCACAAACTCTGCACTTCTTTGCTGTGCCTTCTTCTTTGCCGAATTGTTTGGTGTCTCAGTGAAATCAGGAAATATCTCATCTTTATCTGTTTCTCTGAAGTACTGAGGAAATTCTTCATGAGTTATATCTTCAACCTCCACTTCATCAAGCTCAGGAGTATTCTTATCATCTGAGTGACTTCCAATATCCTTTTCAGAAATATCTGGAATCGACTCATCTACTATAAACTCCTCAAATGTTTTCCCTACCCTCTGTCCAAGTCCATCCAGAATTTCCTTTGCCACAGAAGCAGGTACTTCTCCTTCTTCAAGATCAGGATCTTCGTATTCCAATTCATATCTCAAGTCATCAGTTTGGAATATCTCAGCGAAACATCCTGTGAACTCAATGGTCCATTCTCTTCTTTCCAACATATCTTTATACACTTGTTTAGCATCATCTGATAAAGATCTCACCTTCTCATTCCAGAAGATACTTTCATCTGAATCAACGTTCTCACCTTTCTTCTTCTTTGAACTTGATTCTCCAGTACTTTTCTTTTTGGATGTTCTCTCTTCAAATGTAAACTTTGAAGTATCATCTCCTCCATCATCATCATCATTATCATCCTCATCATCACTTTTCTCTGACTCTTCATCATCCTCATCATCATCTTTTTCTTCATCCGATTCAGACTCTTCATAGTCAACTTTCTCTTCTTCTTCTTCTTTATCTTCTTCACCCTCTTTCAACTTGGGTGCAACATTGTACAAATCTTCAATCAAATCACTAAGGCGTTTGTTCTCAGCCCTTAGTTCTTTGTTGTCTTCTTTAATCAACTTTATCCTGTCCTTGTTTCTAGAACATTTACCCTCAAGCTTCTTATTCTTTGCTTCAAGCTTCTTAACCTTCTCATTAATCTCATCTTGATTTGATTTAGAAGCAACCACAATCTGAAGCATTTTCTCTTCATTCTGCTTAAACTTGGCTATTTCAGCTTGTTGAGCCACAATCATCTTCATCATATCATCCATTTTCTTGTTCACCTGCTTCATTACATCATCATCCACAGTGACTTTCTTGGATTTGGATCTAGATGGCTCAACTTCCTTTTCTTTCTGAGGCTTTCTAAACATGTCAAGTACATTGTCCAGTGCAACATTTAGTTGATCAGCTGATATAGTCTCTGCCTCTTTAGACTTCTTTTGCTTTTTGGTGACCGGTGAAGATAGCTTTGATGATGTACCAGCATCGGGTACTCTTTTTCCTTTCAACAGTTGTGCTAGTTCTTTCTCTCTCAACTGTTTAGTGCTTGTCTTCTTAGACATGGTCTTGTGCTTGGGCTTGGGCAAGTTTACTACCACAGTCTCTCCAATATTCAACTCATCCATGTCAACACCTAAATCTTCATCTTCAACATTCAACGACTTCTTTCTTTTCTCAGCTTCCTCAATCGATTTGTTTAAAGATTCAGACTCACCAACCATAGTGGCCTTACGTTTGGTGGTCCTAACATTCTCAGCATCAGAATCCCATCGTTCATCTTCCTCAGTTTCTTCTGAATCCACTGATTCTTCATCAACCAAACCAGTACCTTTCTTTGCAGTTGATTTCTTTCTCACCTCCTGTTGCTTAGAACTTTCTTGATCAGTCTTTCCCTTACCCTTCCCTTTGGCTCCGGGATTAACTACCTGTCTCTTCCTCTTAGTGCTTGCATCAACATACACCAAGGGATCATCATTATCAGAATCACTGTCATCATGTCTTGCTCTGTTCTTGCCAGGATCAGTGTAATCCTGACTAGCCAAAGCTCCAAAGAGTCTCCTGTGAGGTGGCTTTTCATTTTCTGGCACACCCTTATATCCTTTCATTCTCACCAAGGTACGAATGTTCATGTGATCTTGACCTAGGATCATAGTTGGATCCTTTTTCAATTCTGGATACTTGTGGTCAAAAATCATCATGAGAAATCTCGGATATAGCATGAATTGCTTCTTCTTCAATCCCTTTAACATCTCAAGCATGTGATCTAAAATCATACCAGATACGTTGAATGGTTTGTTGAGAGTCAACGCAACCATCAACGAGCTTAGAATTCTTCTCATAACATCATAACCACCGCTCACACATCCAAATACGTGGATAATGACATGTGCAAAGTACTTGAACTGCACACTCAGCTTCCCTTTATACATAGATCCATCAGTGATCGGACCTTTGTACTTCATTCTTAAGAAACAAGCCTTCTGTTCAGTCCACGACAATTCTCTAGGATCCTCACTGACCTCGAACTTTATTTGGAGTGCTTCTCTAATATCAGACTCTGTAATAAACATCTCCAAGTCTTGTATCTTGCTTCTAATGATTGTCTGATTATCCCAGAAGTCATACTTTGCATTCTTGTAGAAGTCTTCAATGATATCTTTGTAAATGATTGTCGGAGTAGCTAAAGCATAGACAACTCTGCTCCTCCTCAAGAATTCAATGATTCTAGTAAACTCTACATTCTTCTCCACATCGCCAAGATAAGCACAACAGTTATGTGTTTTCTCAAACAACCAACTGCTTGTACTTGACGATTCTCCTTCCTGAACGTTCTCTGGAACTGGTTCTGAAACGATATTCTCCACTGGAGTCTCAATATTGTCAGTCTGGTCAGCCATCTGCACATCAAAAACAGAAACAAGCGTCAAAATACAAAAACGACAAAAATTAAAAAATTTTAAGGTTTTAAGGTTCCACATTCGCCCATTTTGATCTGGACGAATGTGAGTTTTAAGGTGCGAATGTAAAATCTTCTGGACGAATGTGAAAAGACTTTGAGTTAAAAACACATTCGCCCGTTTTCATATACATTCGTCCAAAACTCTTCACCTTCGCCCGTTTTGTTGACCCGAAGGTGAACCTGTTCATCCCCAAAATTTAAAAATTTTGCCAATCATGTTTTTAACATGTAATTTTGATTAGGATGTGTCCTAATGTGGCCGATCAACACTCGTCCATCATCAATTGTTTGTTAATTTCAATTTACATCGGTTTTAAAGCCGTATTAGGTTAAAACTGTTTCATTCGATCAATTTACCAATCAAACAATGTTATTATCCTAATTCTATGACTCTTCTCCCCCTAAAACTGATGTATATTGAAATGCAATCACAAAGAACAATCAAATAACATCCTAAGACCCCAAAAATGAAACCCTAAGTCCGGTTATAAAAACGATGATCATGATCTCGTTAAGGCTCCATTACCTGTGATATTAGTATAGAAATGATCAGTAGATGATAGGGAATCAAATGCACAAGAACAAGGAATCAAAACAACAAGGTGTTGGGATCGAAAGAAAATTTTTAAGAACAGATACTGATGGTTCGAACCTGCAATCTGATATATATAAGAAAGCCACCTTCGCCCGTTTTATCGGTCGAATGTGGGTTTATTCCACCTTCGTCCCAACTAAATGACCCGAAGGTGAAATGTTCACCCGAAGGTGGATATTTGTTTTAAAAATTCCCACATTCGTCCAAGTATAAACAGCCGAAGGTAAAGATTTTTCCACATTCGACCCAATTAAGGGGCGAATGTGAAATGGAAAAATCTGAAAATTTTACCAAATCACGAATTCGAATCCCGTTTAACATTTTTCAATCTGTTAAATTTCCAAACCTCAAATTTTCACTTTTTGAATGATACAAAGCCCAGATGGTGTTATCAAATCTCAGAAATTGACCATCAAACATCCCCGGTTATCAAAAATAAAGCAGAAATGCAAAAATTTTGGTTTTTCTGAAATTTTATCAAAACACACCTAAAATCTTTTTGGATTTTGTATCTTTTGGACAATAAAAGTAAAATGCAACAAAGTAAAATGCATCAAAGTAAATGAAAACAGTAAACATTTTGTGATATCCGGTAAAAGGATCATATCAGTTTTCTGAGAAATCTGATCACAGCGTTGATCTGTTTATTTAATATTATCATTAGAAACAATATGTGACACGGCAATTGCTGATATTGTGGTCCACGTAAGCTCACATGCAGACAATTACGCAATGCTTTAAAATGATACGAGTTAGGTGTATTAGACTAACACATTGTGGTGCCCACACACACGACATACTCCCGTATCAAGTAATTGCACAAAGCTTCGTCGTAACGCGTGATTATGCCAGAGTTATCCGTAAAATTTACAAAGTATATAGCACAGAGGTGTACAGGTCAGCAAATGAATGCAGCAAAGTAACATGTGCGTATACACTAGGTTGAGGTTGATATTAACCACTGATTTGCATCAGAAAGTCAATACGATGTAATAATGATCTTTGATCAATAAAACATAAAGTTCCTCAATTCGGTAACTTTCGGTTTTGGCAATTAAGCTCTTTTTGCAAATATTCTGATGAAACTAGGTCCGTAAGTCAATACGACAGAAGTTTAATCAGAATATCCCGGATAACCATAACATAACTACCCGAAACCTCAGATTTTGGCAATTCTATCAAACGAAATTACGGTACTAAGACCATATGCCCATGAGGTGTTCAGCCACGAACGCGTAGTTTGTTATGTTTGTATCACTAATGCACGCAATATTTAGTCTACGAAGCCTATCAGCATATCACACGTAATCAACATACGTCTCATTATACTATACAATTCTTTAGCCTGTGTCAGATCCCCACTGATGTACTATAATTTCCTCTTTTTATCCAGGAAATCATTTTGGTTTTTCTAATTTTTAGGTCTTTTGAAATTTTTCAATGTTTTTGGTTTTTCTGATAAAATGACTCCCCCTAAAATAAAGAACATATTTTTGGGTTTTTAATTTTTCTGAAAAACAAAACAAAAATTTGAAAGAAACAATCCACTTGAAAGCATCAACTTCTTTGAGGATTAAACAATCCCCTCGAAAGCATCTACTTCTTTGAGGATTATGATAGAAAAGAGAAATTCCTAATTAGCAAAGAGAAATTCCCAATTAGCAAAATATTAAAAACTAAAACTAAAACTAAAAAGCGATAAACCGAGGTGCCGATTAGTCCTGTTTTTCTTTTATATTGTTTACTTTTAAAAGATATTCAAAGCGGGATCTGTCAAAAGCTTTTGTAAACAAATCTGCACGTTGGTAGTCAGTATGGATTTTGACCATATCTATCAATTCCTTAGCGTAACAATCACGGATAAAATGATATTTGATCCGGATATGTTTCGCTTTAGAATGATTTTCAGTATTTTTAGTTAAAGCAATTGCGGCTTCGTTGTCACAGTGTATAGGGGTTTTAAGAAACTGCAAACCGTAATCCACCATCTGTTGTTGGATCCAGAGTACTTGCGAACAGCAACTTGAGGCTGCAATGTACTCAGCTTCACAGGTAGACAGCGCCACGGAAGTCTGTTTCTTGCATTGCCAGGTAATTAACCTGCTCCCTAAAAACTGGCAACCAGCTGTAGTAGATTTGCTATCTTTGTCACAGCCACCCCAATCTGCATCACTAAAAGCAATAAAATCAAAATCATCATCATTAGGGTACCAAAGTCCTTTTGAGGGACAACCCTTCAGATATCGAAGGATACGCTTGACCGCCGTCAGATGACTTTGTTTCGGCTTCGATTGATAGCGAGCACAGAGGCACGTTGCATACATAATATCTGGTCGAGACGCTGTCAAATACATCAGAGATCCGATGATTGCTCTGTATGTAAATGGGTCTGTCAGCTCCCCCTTAGCGTCCACTCCAATCCCGTGATTGGGTTGAATCGGGGTATCCATCGGCTTAGGGTCCTCCATCTGGAATCGGCTCAAGATGTCGGATACATATTTCGTCTGGTGAATGAAGATCCCGTCGGGTCTTTGGTCCACCTGTAAGCCGAGGAAAAACTGCATCTCCCCCATTGCGCTCATTTCGAACTTTTCTTGCATGACAGTTTCGAATTCCCTGCATAAAAGTTCGTTAGTTGAACCAAATATTATATCATCAACGTAAATCTGTACTAGAAGCAAATCATCTCCCGTCTTCTTCGTGAAGAGGGTGCAATCGACGAGGCCGCGCTTGAATCCTATGGAAATGAGGTATGTACTTAGCTCCTCGTACCACTGTCTTGGAGCCTGGTGCAAACCATATAGAGCTTTGTTCAGCACATAGACCTTATCCCGGTGGATTGGGTCCTCAAAGCCTGGTGGCTGCCCGACATAGACCTCTTCCTTGACTTTCCCGTACAAAAATGCGCTCTTGACGTCCATTTGATAAACTTTGAATTTCTTGTATGAAGCAAACGCACGGAACATCCGAATAGCTTCAATCCGTGCTACTGGTGCATAGATTTCGTTATAATCAATCCCTTCGATTTGATGGAAACCCTGAACGACCAATCTGGCTTTGTTACGAACAATAACCCCACGATCATCCTTTTTGCACTTAAACACCCATTTAGTGCCTATTTTCTTCCTTCCCGGCGGCAAATCCGTGAGCGTCCAAACTCCCAATTTCTGGAATTGTAATAACTCCTCCTGCATTGCCTCAACCCAGGCATCTTCATTCAAAGCGTCCTTGTATGTCCTTGGCTCTACCTGCGACACATAACACGCAAACGACCAATCATTTTGACTACCAGATTTTTGAATTTTGGCATATAAAGCTAAAGCACCAAAACTCTCTGGCGAGTTAACACTTCTCAGCTGCCCTCTGGTCAAAACACCACTTCCAGGATCACCGATAACTTGCTCCAGCGGGTGAATACGATGAATCCGAGATTCCGGATAATCAGGTACAATAACTCCAGTCTGAGCAGTCAAGTTTTCTACAGCATCCAGATCATGACCCGTGTTTGATGAAGTAGCAACATCTGGAATTGGAGTTGGGTTCACTGGCATTGCCTCTGGTTCTTCTGCATGTTCAAGAATGACTTCTTCAAATTGTTCAACTTCAGATTCTGAAGAGTCTAATGAAGTTGAAGCCTCTTGAAACACATCTTCCTCTTGTATAGGAGCATTGGTATCATCAGAAGCTGGTAGTGGGTTCACGGTGATTGGACGCACCAACGATGAAGTCGTTGCGTTTTCACACTCGTAAAGTAATCTGATAACAGCTTCTTCAACCAAGCTATCTAGGTTGAATGATTCAAAGAAGTCTTTGTAATCAAACATCCAATCAGGACCCGTGCCTTGCAAATTTTGAGTATATCATTGAACTTCCACGTTAGCCCAATCCTCCACTTGACGAGTTCGCTTGTTGAATACCCGTTTGAGCGGGGTTGCATATCCAACAAAATATCCCTCCTCAGCTTTAGGACTAAACTTCTCACCTGGATTCAACATTGTGCATGGCGCCTCAAAAGGTTCTAGATACTCTAAGTTGGGCTTTCGTCGGTGTAACAGTTCATAAGATGTTTTTCCAAACTTCTTCACTGTTAGAACCCGATTTAGTGTATAATTTGCTGCATAAATCGCCTCGTTCCAGAACATTACCGGAAGATTTGAATCAGCAAGCATTGTTCTAGCCGCTTCAATTAGAGTCCTATTCTTTCGTTCAGCAACACCGTTCTGCTGTGGGGTGTATGGAGCCGTATATTCATGATGTATCCCTTTGCTTTCACAAAGTTCAACCATCTTAGAATTTTTGAACTCCGTCCCATTGTCACTCCGGATTCTCTTTATCTTCACATTGTAGAGATTCTCCAATCAAGTGAACAGAACTTTCAGGTTGTTAAAGGTGTCACTTTTGTTTTGCAGACACATCACCCATGAAAATCTTGAGTAGTCATCAGTGACAACTAAACAATAAAGCTCTCCAAGATGACTTTTGCGCTTGACCGGTCCGAATAGGTCCATGTGCAGTCGCTCAAGTGGCATCTCAACAGAGTTGACTTTCTTCACTTTGTGGGCCTGTTTGTGTTGCTTCCCCTTCTTACAGCTTACACATTTGTCATTCAGATGGAAATGTTTCACGTTTACTCCATCGACAAGTCCATTTTTCACAAGTTGATTCATTTTTCTCAGATGAATATGCCCCATTCTTCGGTGCCACATTATCGATTCTTTCTCAGTCGCTTTGGATAGAAAACATGTTATTTGCCCCTGTGATGTCATCGCCTTGGACATATCAAGAATATAGAGATTGTTGACGCGAGGTGCCATCAACATTATCCACTCCTTTGGAATTTTGAAGCCCGGTTTGAGAATATAGCAGGATTTGTCATCAAAATGCACAGAAAATTGTTTATCACATATTTGACTGACACTCAGCAGATTATAATCTATCTGCTTCACATAAGATATCCGCTCAAAGCTCACTATCCCATTACTCACGCTTCCCTCCATTGTGATATATCCACCTTTATTACCAGCGAATGCGACATACCCTCCATTGATGTTTTTCATGTCGAACAGCAATGCGAGATCCCCTGTCATGTGGCCTGAAGCTCCACTATCAACAATCCAAAGACTGCTAATAGGGCCAGCTGAAGCTCCCTGCACACAAAAAGTAAATCATTTAGTTCTTTCGGGGGACCCAAGCCTGAGTCTTGGGCCTTTGAACATCAGCTTTCAAAGAAACATTCTCATTCACATTTTCAACAACTTTTTGTTTTGGATCAATCTTTTTCTGATTGTTCAAAACAGTTTCCTTTTTCTCATTGACCTTAGAAGTAGAAGCTCCTGGAGTACCATTGGGTGACCAAGAATGTTCAGATCTTTTAAGAATGCGAATCTGAGATTTTGGTTTCTCAGTCGGTTTCTGAACATTGTTAACAAACGTAACTTTCTTGGTTACCTTATCTGAGTTAACAGACTTAGGTCCAACATTTGATTTGACAATCGGTTTTTGTGGAACCTTTTGCCTATCAATTGTTGCGTTCACCACAGGCTTTCTCCATGATTGTTCCATAGCAATCCGATTTCTTTGATCATATTGAATTGGACGATTATTCCTCATTTGATGAAAATTGTTTTGATTATAAAACTGTTGTTGTTGAGGAACAACTCGTCTATGTGGTGGAACATAATGATCAATCGGTTTTCTCATGGAATTTCTCACTTCAACCTCATGTCTTTTATGCCTTACATATGGACACTGAGCAAGTAAATGCCCACGTTCCCCACATTTAAAGCATTTTCGATACTCTTCAAAAACATATTGAGCATTTGGTTGAGCAAATGATCTAACAGGATATTGATCATTGTACTGTTGATTCCTCAAATTCTCAGGAAGTGGCCCTTTTGAGTAGGTAGGCTCATGAAAACCATTAGCTCTGTCATTTGGTCGGATGAACTCTGTGACATGGACCTTTGGTTCTTGAGGAACATCCAAATACAATTTCTTTAAAATTGCTGGTGGAATCTCATTTGTTCTCTCATGTTTTGGGAACCAAATAGTGCTTTCTTCCCAAATCTTTTCTATTTTAGCATAGTTATCATTTTTGATTGGAAATTCCTCATCCGAGATGATTTTATCGGATCCTTCCATCCGATAAAACACCTTGACAGGTTTGTCACATGGTTCATTCTCAAGGTCCTTTTTAGACACATTCTTTTCAGACTTTTTCTCACGATGAGCATTTGCCATCGGATGCACATGTTGAGATGGTGAAACTGGTTCAGTAGTAATGATGTGATTTTCTTTTGGAATTTCACATGCATTAACAGTTTGGTCATTACCAATATCATCACTCTCTGAGTTTGAATTCACACTTTCAGCATAAACACCCTCATCATTCAAGCCTAAAATCGGTCTCACATCGGAATGAGGATCACCAATACTCGAGGTATTGGATTCAATTTCCGATGATGAGTCTGATTTTACCGAGCTCTCCGGTATAACTTGGTGATAATTATGATTTTCAAAAAGCACCGGAGATGGCACAGACTTGTAACTAGTGGTGTTATCATCTATGATGTGGTCTACCACGTAAGCAATATGCTTATAACTTTCCAACTATTTGTTTACTTTCTCAGCAAAGCATTTTATGGCTGCCATTTCCAACTTGGTATTTTCAATTTCATTGATATAGTTGTTAATTGCCAATTGTTTTAATGATAAAGTATTTTTCAAGTCGGAAATGTCCTTTTTGTAGCCATCTAATACCTTGTTGAAAGCATTCAACTCTTTGCGAGTAGATTGACTGTTTATGATAGCACTATCACGTTGAACTCGGAGTTGTTTATTCTCCTCAGTCAATCTATCACATGTGCCACAATATTTATCACTTTTAATATCAGTGCTAGACTCAGAACTTACAGGTTTTGGCGGATCAGTCATGGCCATCAATGCGAAATGAGCTTCCTTTCCAGTAAAGAATTTGGAATAGTCAATCTTGGTGAAAGCATCATCAGCAATGCACGACTTCCTTGTCATCAGAAAATCCGCTTCTGCTAGCAACTGATCTATGTCATCATCTAGTGATGTAATACTTGCTTCTGTATCCAATTCACTGTCTGAATCAGAATAAACCGATTCACACTCCTCAGGAACATCAGAAACAGTATCAATCACCATTCCAGAATTAGCTTTCTCAACCTTAACCTCAACAGGTTCAGTCTCCACATCCATGTCAGCCTCAGAGTCATCACTTTCACACTCAGTTTCTTTCTTTTCATCCACCGTCACCGACTCTTCAATATCAACCTTGCAAGCAACGCAAGCCACATTGCCACCAGTAGTAATTTCCTCCACTCCTATTTGCAATCCCGACCAATCAAACCTTTCATCTTGTTGAGTCATCAATGCTTGATTCTGACTTGTGTTCTGTTGTGTCTCATTCGGTGTAGTGATCGGTATAACTGTTCGGTTAGTGTTGTTAGGAGATTGGTTTTGGATCTGGTTTGATGTGTTAGGTTGTCTGTTTTGGTTGTTGTTAGAGTTATTTTGACGGTTTTGGTAATTGTTGTTGTTTTGGTAAGAAACTCGGTTTTGGTTTTGTTGTTGACGATTCTGGTAGCTTGCATTGAATGGGTTTCTATTACCTTGTTTTGGTGGCTGGGTGCATTCACGTTTAAAGTGACCTTTTTCTCCACAGTTAAAACAAGTAACTTTCTCCTTATTGAACCCGTAGGTTGTGTTAGGAGAAGTTCCCAAATCTGTTCTACCTGTCGTTTCAATAAACTCCGTTGCTCTTCTCATGATGCTTGCAAAAGCCCATTGGATATCAATGAGTTCCATCTCTTCCTTGTCGATCTGTGCATAGTCCTCATTGGTTAAGTTGTTATTCCCAATTTGACTAGCAACAAGTCCATTGTAAGATGAAACCATTGCTGAGACTAGTGCAATATGTTGTTGAGCAATTTCCACTGTCACATTGCCCAAGTTAGAAGTCTCCAAAACCACTTGTTGTTGATTAGGTTGAGTGACTTGGTTCATTGGTTGTTGAGATTGGCTAGCAGTATAGAAAGATGCTTGTTGCATTGGGGAGAATGGTGAAATGTAGGAATTGTTGTATTGTTGTTGTGGTGGTGGTTGTGTGTATGATGGTTGTGAGTAGGATGAAGTTTGTGCCATGTAGTTGATGGTAGGTTTTGGTGATTCCATAACATTGGAAATGCAAGCAACATGTGGTGCAACTATCCCTCCTGAACTTGAGTTACTCACAGGAACTGAAGTGCCTCCAAAGTATAAGCTAGGATTCTGAGGAACCTGTGCTCTTCTGGCTTTCCTCTTCTCTTCCATTTCCTTGTTTTCCAGCTTCTGTATAAACTCTTGAATAGTCCAGTATTGATATGCATCCTTCTCCCTGAGAACTTCCACATGCTGATCCCAGTAAGGTGGTAGAGCATCTGCAAACTTATCCACCAAATTCTTCATATGAATCTGTATACCATAACTTGACAATTCAGTTAGCAAATGACTATATCTAGGAGTTAATTCTTTTAAAGTTTCATTTCCAATATAAGAAAAATTCTCAAACTCCTTTCTCAATTTATCCATCCTCAAACTTCTTGTTTTCTCATTCCCATCATGCCTCCTCTTAAGCACATCCCACAATTGCTTAGACGTTGTACAAGTCCCAAATTGATGCAGTAGATCATTTGTGATTGCCTGAGTCAATTGGGAAAAGGCTTTCTTTTCCACCACATATTTCTTTTTCTCATCCTCAGTTAAGCTTTCCAACGGAATTGGTTCACCTGTGTTCTCCAAAATCGGTGCTGTGTAACCTTTAGCAATCATACTCCATGCCTCTGCTCCCTCCACTCCCATGCCTTCTAAGTGAATCTTGAACTTGTTCTGCCACTGATTGTATTCTTGTATCTCCATGAGCTTCGGTGGCCGATTCCCGCTACCTGAAGACAAATCGTTAATCAATGTAGAAATAGCATTTGTAGTTTGAGTGTTTACCACCGCTGCTGCTACTCCCTAGTAGTCAGGTTGTGGTGCTGGAGGTGCTACACTTTGAGGCATCGAGCTCGTCATCGCCATGTAATTAATCGGTTGTGAAGACTGTGTGCTCGTCTTTTGTGCTGCCACCATCCATGGGTCCATCACTTGCTGTTGTGGTTGTGTCGTTGCTGGTCTCGGAGTAGTCGGAAAATTCCACATGATCACGAACTTCGAAAAATTCAACACTTAGAAAATTTTCCAAAAACTAAGCCTAGGTTCGCCCAGTAAAACTTCACTTTCGTCCTTTCTGATGTAGATTCGCCCAAACAGTGTCACCCGAATGTAAAAACTCACCAGAATGTAAAAACACACTAATACAAATCCACGTTCGCCCAGAAAGTTCTAGGTTAGACCAGTAATTTTCCACGTTCGCCCGTTTTATCAACCGAAGGTGAAAAATTATACCCGAAAGTGAAAAAGTTCAAACAAAATTTTCAGATTCGCCCAAAATAACCTAGGTTCGACCAAAACACAACTCACCTTCGCCCACTAGGTTCCAGGTTCGCCCATTTTCAGAAATTTCCAGATTTGAAAAACGGTTACACTTTGAAAAACGGTTATTTTGATCTCTGATTTTCAAAAGTTTGTGGATTTGAATGATCTTAATCAGGTTATGATTCGGAATTGATTTGGAGCAACTTTAATACTTGGAATTTTAGATTTTAACCACAAAATCAACTTCAAATCAATCAAAAACACTCAAAAACCATTTTCATGCAAAAATAGATGTATTTTGATCAAAAATATGTCCAAATCAGCTCTGAGTTTATCAAATTTGTTGTTGTATGATCCGTATGGCTCTGATACCACTTTGTAAGCGAAAGATTTTGACTAAAACAGGATTAGATGATCATACAAGTTACAAAACCAGGTGCGGAAACCCTAGCTTTGAACAAACTGATAGAAACTCAAATCAAAACACAATCAATATCATTTTCAAAGCTTTTCATAGATTAACTTTTGCATAAACTTGATTACAATGACAATATGGTTAATCTAGATCAATTACAGACACTTTCAATCTAACCTGGAACCTGATCTCAAAACACACACAACTAATAACTCTCTTACATTCACAAAAACACAAAATCTATATATAGAGTCTGCACATTCGCCCCTTTACTATGGTCGAATGTGGAATAGTTCCACATTCGCCCAGTACAAGGTACGAATGTGTATCTTAGCCAGCTTCCAATCTACCTTCGCCCATAAGCTTCCTACCTTCGCCCACTTTGGTTTACCTTCGCCCACTATTATTTCACATTCTACCCAACAGCACTATTAACACATGTTAACATCCAATCACTAGTCGCAAAACGCATCTACAAAAGGTGGGGGTGATGTGGGTTGTTGGATTATGGTGTTGGAGTAAATATACATTATGTTAGTATATTTATCTCTATAGTCACTACAATCATTTATATAATGATAATCAATTGTTAATATTATCTTAAGCCCAATAACAGATATGTCTTTGACGACGGACTATTATTAGATGAGCCTTATTAGGATGTCCCCTGTGTATGTAAAAATATGGAGAGATATTATGATATTAGGGTTGAGAAATAATCATAACACCATTAACCGTCCTATATCTCTCTCCCAATGTGTTCATAACTTAAAAATACAATATAAACCATCAGAACTGCATACCCTAAAGGGAACCTGATCAAGATGATGGTGTCTTCTATTATTGAGGTTCCTGAATGGTTAAGCATATCAGGTACACATGATTATACTTATGTTTATGCCTTATTCTGATTAATATAATCAACATGTAGTATTAGAGCGATGCTAATTATATTAATTTAATTAAAAAAACTCGATTTGTTGTTTATGAAATCAAATCATATTGGCTTGATTATTCCTGTTTACGAAAAAAAATCAATATGATTCCAAAATAAAGTAGTTTTTTTTGTTTTGTTTTGTTTTTTCGAGAACCAAAGAAAAGTCAAATCATTCCTTTTAGGCCATTATGTTTTAGCAATTCATTCATTATTTGACTTTATCTTTATAGAATGTATGTAACATGATTTCATCTTAACACAATATTTTATATTTTGAAATTCCCTTATTTTGGAATAAAATTAAGATTTGATTATGTTTTTTTTTCGGTTGATGTTCTTTACGAACGCATAATGTAAGTCTAAGATCTTCTCTATCGGGTATCAAACACGTACACAATCAAAGGCGGAAACAATGATTCTATATAAAGAACAAAGAAGAAACATTAAACACACGATTATATTGATAAAGTGCACACGACTTCAAAGAGTCGTCTGGTACACACACGTTCAACAAAACATATGACAAGCAACCCCAAAACAAAACATGAAACACCTATTTATACTTATCATAGGCTGTCACCATTACATGGGCCACATAGGCCGAACCCAGTACCATATAACCCGAGACAACGCAAACCTTTAAGTCTAGCCCAACAATATCTCCCTAGGTTTGTGTTGACTTGGTAAGTCACTACTGCTTCTTGCTGCGCTTCTTGGAGCTCTTCCTCTTTTTCTCTAATGCCTTCTTCCATTTTTCAGATGACTTTCCAACATATGAACCGAACAACCCAGTTTCCACTCTTCCTCTGCTATAAGATGCTAATCCCAGTCTAGCTATCTGAGCCACTACACTAGTGAACGATTTAGCACAGGCTTCATACGTGGTATCACATTAAATCTGATGTTTCACCAGGACTTGAATATCTTCAGAATGCAAACTCATCAGGAATGGTCTTCATCTTTTCAGTAGGTGGCCACTGAACTGTCTTGAATGGCTTTCCATTTGCAGTCAACACACCTTTATACTCCACCAGTAATGAACTTCCAGTCTTCATATCTCTGATATTCACCTTTGCTTGCTCCTGAATCTTCTTATGAAACGTGCTCCCAATCCTATTTCATGGATTTCTTGTCTGATTTATGAAAGGAGCTCTCGCAAGTTCTGCCGGATCGATCTTGGTCCAGGAGTTGAAAGCAGAAGTAGAAGGATAGTATCAACTGTTCCATTTCCTCTATGAACAACAAATACTCCTTTGTCATCATTATATCTCCAACAATCTATCCCTGTTCGATTTCCATAAGTATCAAACCGATCTCTGGTAGTTGTCACGAATTTTTTAGGATGCTCTTCCATAGGATCAATAGACGGCTCAGCTGTATTCTTAAGAACATAAGTACTCCTAGGACGACGATCTCTCACTCAAGGGACTTGATCTTCATAATACTTCTTCATATGTTCTTCATGCTCCTTTTCTGATCTTTCACGCTCAGCAGGAGTCATAACTTTCTCAACAAATGATGACGTCTCTGAAAACTCCTTTCCAAACTTATTTTCTAGTTTCTGAGTCAAGTTAAGCAATCTAGCTGAAACATCTCCTATTCCCGACTCCAACTCAGCGATCTTTTGATTCTTTTCAGTGACCGTCTCCATCAAACTCTGTACATGAGCAGTGAGCCACACATTCTTTGTCTCCAACTTCAAAACTTTAGTCTGCAGTCTATGAACATCCACTTCAGCAAAAATGTCTTCATCACTGTCATTCCCTTCCTTATTAGCCTCTGTCTCTTCAGTCGTTAAGAATTCAACGTCCACATGGTTTCCTTCTTCTTTATCAGCCAAGAAAGCCATATGAGCTCTTTGAAAAGCTTCTTCATCAAATAAAACCTTGCTTGAACCAGATACATTGGAAGGTCCAACTTCTTCATTTATTCTTCCTGTGATTGGTGCCTTGTTCATGAACTGAGAAAATGATTCAGTTGCAGTAGCAGGCATTGCAGTGGAACTAATAACACCAACAGGAATGTCGGTAGATACACCAGCATCAGTCATGATAACATCAGCAGCAGTAGAAAGAGTTTTAGCAACAAGAACTGAAACATCAGCAGTAACGGTCAACCTGGGATCCCTTTTACTTCTCTTCCTCGGCCTAAGATCAGAATTAGGGTCTTCAGCAACTTCAACATCAACAGATGTCTCAACTGATACATCGGATGGAGGAATCCTTTGTTCAGCTTCATGAACGGTATTCAGTATACTCAAAAGAATTTCTGCTTGAGGAATGGCAATCTTAGAGGCAGCAGTGATGGGAACTTCAGTCACAATCTCTTCTCCAACCAATCCTCTCTCAGCTTCAGACACTGATTTCACTTCAGCATTCTCAATAATAAAATCATCTATATCCTCTTCATTCAAATCATCAAAATCAAAATTATCAAACTGTTCTTCATCATTTCCAGCAATCTTCTCATCTTCTTTCACTACCTCCTCGTCTTCACTTTCCTCCTCAGTTAATTCCACATTTTCAGGAGGTGAACGTTGCTCAGCAGGTGGTGGTTCAACAATCTGAACATCATGCTCTTCAGCTACCCGAGCAGATGGAGGAGTTGGTGTTTCTTCAATAATTTCCGCAAAATTGCCGAATTTTACCAGTGGAAACTTTCCTTCAAACACTTGCTTGGCATCCTTGCGATTTTGTATTATAAGCCCAAAAGCCTGAGGAGCCATGCATTTCTGATCATACGCTTCAACAGTCCTTTCCAGATTCGGATATTTGTGCTCCAATATCATTTGCACGAATCGTGGAAACTTGTAGAAATACTTCTTGTTCAGTGTCTTCACATTTAACATCATGTCTTCAAATACACACCTCAAAAAATTAAAATCCCATCCTTCAATCAAGGCTACCACTCCCAAAGTGTACTTCAAATTCATCTGATCCAATCCACTCTTGTTCCCTCCAAAACTCGCCAAAAATATATAAATCAGCATCTCCAGTAACTAGGAAATAATTTCTTAACATACGGAGATGCATGTAAGTCACCCTCATATCCCATCTTCTTCAGTGTCGGAACAACTTGCTCTTTTATGAAACTAACCGGGTCCTCTTGAGAATCACCAAAAAGTAATACATCCCGAACATCTTGTTCTGAAATCGTCACTTCAGTTCCTTGAATCTTTGAACGAATAGAGGTATCTGTCTTTCGTGCCGTTGAATTATCCCAGAACTCAGTATTCTAGTCTGCAAGTACAACCAGATTCTCTCTCAAAGCGTGCGTAATTATGCAGGTATTGAGACCAACAATCAGGGACTTGTACTCCTGCATGTGATCTTCAGGTGGGTCAGATAGGGAACAGACTACATTGTGATCTCTTTCAATCTTTGGTGCATGAGCAGCCATTTCTGCACAAAAACGAACTGTATCAGTCAACAAAATTTATCAAAAATCACCAAAATATTTAAAACAGCTTGATGGGCCCCCCTTTTAGCCATCTTGATCATATTCGGGTCCATATTCTTTTGAATCAGATAGCCATATGGGCCTCGGGTTGCATAACCACACATATAAGGTTGTGTCCAAGTGGAGTGAGGGTGTCCGAGGGCAAAGAGGTAAAAAGCTGCGAGTGTCCGAGTGCTAAAAGTGTGTCCGAGGGCAAAACAGTCAAATATCAAGAGTGTCCGAGGGCAAATTGGTCAATGACATGTGTGTCCGAGCAAAAATGGAGTGTCCGAGTGGGGTAAAGTGTGTCCAAGGGCAGAATGGTAAAATGTCATGAGTGTCCGAGTGCAGGATGTGTGTCCGAGTGGGGAGTTGTGTCCGAATGACCAGAGAGTGTCCGAGGGTATTCTGGTCAAATACCATCATTGTCCGAGGAAACAATGGTAATTCTGTCTTTGGTTGAGTTTGAACTCCAGGCGTGTGAAATCCACACGCCGCTCGAGTTCAAGTTTTCCGGCGCGTGAGTCCCACGCTCCGCCGTCTGGAGCATTAAACCACCGTGATCGTCCCATTTTAATGAGTTTCCTTTGCCTTCTAGCCTCCTCGTATACCTGTAAATCACTTCAAGAACACCATTTTCATAACAAAACATCAGATTATTAAAGCTTTACCTTTTGATACCCTCGAAATCCTTGATGAACACTTGAAGGTTTCCGGCGGTTGATTGTGTGTGTGAGAGAAGTTTGAGAGCAGAATAGATTTTGTGACTTTTGAGAAACACACACGCCCCCCCCCCCCTTTTGTGTCAATTCAAGATTTGTGTGGCCCACCAAACGTGTGGTGGGCCCAACTCGGATCCCAAGTCCATTTGAAAAGTTTTGAGGTGTATTTTGCAAACGGGTCCAAGTCAGATCGTGAACTGGTCTAATAGAAAGTTAACTAAAATTATTTAAACAAAATACTTAAAATATATTTTTGTCACGAGATCAAATCACTGAGTTTTGGGCTGAGCTACACTTATCGACTCTACTCTACTTTAGTTGGTCTTAGCAATTGCCAGTATATTTGTCCCCTTAAACTTATTTCCTTAGGCCTTCTCGTATGACGATTTGTGATTTTATTTATCATGTTTTGGTGTATTTGTTACTAACACTCAAGTAATTCACAATCAAGTCCTAGAATCTTAAGTGATACACTCTATCATGCAAGCAGTGTCCCTACCACATATTTTCACAGTATCTGTTCTAGAATTCTGAAGCCTTTACTGGGACTGGATTGAGAGAAGAAAAGAATAGATCAATAAGAGATTTAGAGTAATATACAAGTCAGATGATTTCTGAAATGACGAGGGCTTTGGGTTTTGGACTCTAGAGGGTCTCTTTTATGACATCCTGACTGTGTCCATGTCAGCATATATCTGGATGCAGTTGAGGAGCAGCCATGACATCTTTGGACACTAAGGTCTCTTTTAGGTGAAAATGATCTACAGCACGACAACGAATAGCTAGGTCAGCATGTATCCGGATGCAGCAAAAGCTTTCGTTGCCTAGCATCTCCAGGTCTTTGCTTACACAAAACAGAGGAGATACACGAGTTTTTCAGAAAAGGTTCCAGACCTAGACCACGGTGTTATGCTTCAGGACATCACACAAGCATTCAAATAGAAGTTGTACCTGATTCCAAGTGATGTTCCTTACTAAGGTCGTGTCTTATCTTTACGTTCTTCACAAGATCATTAACATTTCAGCCATCAGGACCAAGCCTACCAACATATCACACTAGAGCCAAACTGTTTCGATACATGTCTTAAGTGAGTCAGCCTTAATCCAACTATGAAAGTTCATTTCATCTCTCGTTTTTTACAACAAAAATGTTTTGACCTTTTCTTACGATACATCCCCCTAAATTTGTGCTTAAATTAAGAATTTAAAGAACAAATTTATAAACATAAGACTAGGAATTTTTTTTTAATCGAAACACGAAGACCAGTTCAGTCCTCGAAATGGACCATTTTGAGCAGTTTGGAAAGAGCTTCAAAGCGAGCTTGATCAACAGGTTATGTAAAAAGATCTGCGACATTGTCGTCAGTGTGAATGTGTGTAGGTTCAATTAAACCTTGGTTAAATGAGTCTCGGATGAAATGTTCTTTTATGGCAATGTGTTTTACTTTTGAAAATTGAACTGGATTTTTCACAATTTGGATAGCAGCATCATTATCACAATAAAGAGGAGTAAGAGAGAAATCCAAACCGTAATCGACCAACTGATGTTGTATCCAGATCACCTGAGAACAGCATGCTGAGACAGCCACATATTCAGCTTCCGTTGTTGAGATGGAGACTGTTTGCTATTTTTTACATTGCCATGCAATAAGCCGATCGCCTAAGAATTGACATCCCGCAGAAGTGAATTTCCTGTCAACATCACAACCTCTAAAGTCGCTGTCAGAAAAAGCATGTAATTCAAAGGGAGAATCCCTAGGATACCAAAGACCAAATCTGGGTTTCCCCTTAAGGTATCTAAAGATTCTCTTAACAGCATTTAAATGAGAAGTTTTAGGATTAGCCTGATAACGTGCGCATTGACACACAGCGAACATGATGTCAGGTCTGCTAGCAGTCAGGTACATTAGCGAACCAATCATTGAACGATACAGTGTTTCATCCATGGCTTCTCCTTCCAGATCTTGAGTTAGACCTGGTATCTCAGACATTGGGGTGTTGGCTGGCTTTACGTCATTGAAGCTGAATTTTGCAAGAATGTCATCCACATATTTTCCTTGATGAATCAAGATACCCTCAGAATTTTGACGAACTTGCAGACCTAAGAAAAAAGTCATTTCACCTAGAGCACTCATCTCAAACTGCTTTTTCATCACCTCTTCGAACTCTTTGCACAGTGCATCACTAGTGGAACCAAAGATGAAATCGTCCACATAAATTTGCACCAGAATTCGGTCTTCATTCACCGTCTTGACGAATAAAGTCTGATCAATAACACCACGGGTGTATCCATTAGCAAGCAAATGTTCAGTCAAGGTAGCATACCAAGCACGAGGTGCCTGATGTAACCCATACAAAGCTTTGTCTAATTTGTACACATGCTCTGGAATTTTGGATTTGTGAAACCCGGTGGTTGACCAACATTGATCTCTTCTTTCACAGTTCCATATAGAAACGCTATTTTGACATCCATCCATCTGACAGACAGTAAATCCTTTAAACGATGCATAGCCAAGAAATATTTTGATTGCTTCCAACCTCGCAACCGGTGCATATACCTCATCATAGTCTAAACCCTCAATCTGTCTGAACCCTTGCACAACCAATCTAGCTTTGTTTCTTACAATTACCCCACTGTCATCTCTTTTGTTTCGATAAACCCACCTTGTGCCAAGAGGTCAAACTGATTAACTAACTTCCAAACCTTTAGTTTCTCAAACTGATTAAGTTCATCTTGCATTGCATCAACCTAGCTTGGTTATCGCATGGCCATAGCAGTAGTCTTTGGCTTAATTTGCGAAAAGAAGCACGAGTACAAGCATTTGTTGATGTCACCAGTTTGACTTCTTGTTAAGACACCTGCATCCACTGGATCAATGATGTTTTCTAGTGGGTGATCTCGTAGAATGTTTGTAGGAGTGGCTCTGTCTAGAACTGAAGAATCTCCAGGTAGAGGCGTAATACTACCCGTTGCATTCCCTTCTACGGTGTCAGAATCAGCTTCGTCCTCATCATTGTGCTCCACCGTGCATTCAAGAGGTATGGGATCATAGAAAGCGAGAATTAAGGTATCAGAAGACAAATCTTCGTCATCTACCTATTGCACGGGTTCCGTAGTGGGAATGAATAGTTCGGCAGAATTTGAATGTTGATGTGTTGATGAGGATCTAGGTATAGCATCCCCCTCATCCTCTGCATCATTAACCAAAGAGGATGAGGTTCTAGCAGCGTATGTTGAGGAACCTGTATTTGCACCACTAGACACATCATCAAAAATACGAAAGGATCGAAAAAGAGTATCATAGTCAAATAACCAGTCTGGACCCACTCTAGCATTTGTCTCATTTTCTTCAATCCAACGCACGTCAAACGACTCTACGATTTGCTTAGTTTGTTTGTTGTAAACCCTATATGCAGTCTTGCCAGCATACCCAACAAAATAACAGTCGTTAGCTTTCGCATCAAACTTTGGTGTAGCATCCAGATACAACAGGGTACACGGACAACCAAAAGCACGAAAATGCTTAACGGAGGGTATAGCATCAAAAGCACTTCGTAGGGTGTTTTCATTCGTGCTTTGTTGACTAGAACTCGGTTTTGCACATAACAGGCTGTGTTCACAGCTTCTGCCCAGAAGAAATTCGGAAGCTGTGAGTCACACAACATTGTGCGAGCAGCTTCAATCAGGGTGCGATTCCTTCTTTCAGCGACTCCATTCTGCTGTGGCGTCCTTGTTGAGCTGAATTGACGTGCAATCCCTTTCTGAGCACAGTAATGGTTTAACTCGGCATTCTTGAACTCAGTCCCATTGTCACAACGAATGCCCTTTACCTTCAAGTTGGTCTGATTCTCCATTAATATGACAAACTGTTTTACTATTTCTACAGTCTCACTCTTGTTAGCCAAAAAGAAAACCCAAGTAAAACGTGAGTAATCATCAGTTATTACTAAACAATAAGCTTTGCGAGAAATAATGAGCACATTCACTGGACCGAATAGGTCCATATGAAGCAATTACAGCAAATAATCAATAGTGTTTACCAACTTAGAATGATGTGGTTTTCGATGATGCTTTCCTCTGGCACATGCAACACATTTTTCAATTATTATAAAATCACGTATTGGCAAATCCCTTACCAATCCCAGTTTAGCCACCCGGTTCAAGTTTTTAGCATTTGCATGTCCAAGACGACGATGCCATAGAATGGCATTGTTTTGAGAGACTTTTAAGAAAAGACATGTAACGTTTTCAGATGGAGGTCTGTTCATGTCAATGACATAAGCATTACCTCGACGTTCAGATTTTAAGAGCACCCATTCTTCTGGAATTACGACTCCAGGTTTCAATATTAAAGATCCTTTATCAGTGAAATGAGTTGAGTAACCATTATCACAGATTTGTGACACGCTTAGTAAACTATGCTTCAATTCAAGAACATAGTTTACTTTATTAAACTGAAGAGCACCATTTCTTACCGTTCCCCTTTGAGTTATTTGACCCTTCTCACCTCCTGCAAATGAGACAAAACCACCATTGAAAAATTCCACATCGGTAAGCTGGGATAAGTCTCCTGTCATGTGCCTTGAACAGCCGCTATCAATGTACCAGAGACGAATGATAGTCCTCCACAGTCGTTCCTGCACATGATGCAGGATCAGTTAGTTGTAGGTAACCAAGCCATAGTTGTTTTGGATACACCGTTGGTATCCATATACTGGACTTTCATCCAGTGCATGTTGGCAGTTGAAACATTAGCACATAGATTAGATATATCATTCACAGAACAAGAAGAACCTACAGACGGGGAAGAGTTTGGAATAGAACATTTTGGTTTCCAGTGAAATTTGTTTTGTGAAACCAACTTTTCTTTTGAATTGGAGGATGCCTTGTAAGTTTTAATCTGAGAGTTAGGTCTTTTACCAGACTGTTTGAGCCGTTTATTTCTATTCCAATCACCATCAGTAGGCTTCACCTTGGATTTGTCATTCCGCATTGCCTTAGGTTTCTCAACCTTCATCGGCTTGGGATGATTATGGTTCCCGTTTGGAGCCTTCTGATGTTTCCAGCTTGCAAATGTTTTCAGATTTGTGTTACAATTTCTGGCAATGTGTTCTGGGATTCCACATGTGTAGCATGTCTGACGTTTTACATGTGGATCCCCCTGAGATCTTGCAGACTCTCCAGACTCAAAAGATTTGTTTACATCTCTATACCTGTGTGATGCTATTTTGGAATACCTTTTTCCCTGATTTGAAAAATTTTGTTTTTCATATTTTCGTAAAACATGTTATGGTGGGAGATATTACCCAGTCCCACCCGTACTGGATTGTTTTACCAAAAGATTTTTCGTTGTATCACAAGCATTTGACAAAATAACAGAATCTGAATGATCAAACAATGAGTCAGACGATAAATCACAAGGTTTTATACTCAAAACAAACGAGCCCGCACAAATATTTTTGTCTTTAGCAGAAATTGATAAATTGTTTCTCTGATTTTTATTATTTAATGCAAGTGAATCAGAGTCATCGACTTCATCTCCATCATCTACCCAATCCTCAACAACTAAATTTTCTGCACAAGAATCAACCAAATTAGTAATATTCACATCATCAGAAACATCATAGCAATTTTCTTTAGAGACATTTTCAGCTACAGAAGACGCAGGAGATTCAGAAGATTTTGAACTCTCTTTATCTGAATCAAATGAGTTTGAAATGGACACAGAAACAGATTCATTCAATTCGGACATGTCCTCAGATGATTCGGCTGTTTCACATGACTGATAGCTAGATGCGTTGGTCTCTCCTGAGTCTGGATCAGAGTCAGACTCAGGTTCAGTCACTGGCGAATCATCTGAGTGAGATTGAGAATCGGACAGATTATTTTCACTGTTTGCTCTTTGCTTTAAACAAAGCTCTCTGATTTGTTTCATGAAATTAAACTCATAGGTCACACTTGAATCTGGTTGGGTGGTCAGAGCAGAAATCGGTTCGTTAACTTGTATTGATTCAGTTGAAGTTGGAACCTCATCTTTTCTAACCTCAAAAACTCTATCTATTTCTTTATTCTTTTCATAATTTAACGTCTCTGTTTGCTTTAAAGCATCTTGAGATTTAACAAAAGTTTTTGACGAGGCCTGCTCTTGCATAGATTGTCAGTTTTTAGGTTTAGAGATCCTAATGGGGACCGATTCCGGTTTGGAGATTTCAATATGATCCCTTGATGGTCGACTGGTTGGCTCTTCTATTTGAGGACCGTATCCTTTAACAGGCAGAGCAAACAACTCTTCATCTGACATAGGAATTGAGGAATAATTTTCATTAAAGGGTGGTGGAATTTCCACAAACCCCAGACCTTTATTCCTCACTTCCTTTGGTCTGAACTTTAACTGGGTATTGATCATTTTTTCAACTTTGGGACTAGAACAATCGAATTTTTTAAAATGAAAATCTGCATTTTCAAATTTTGATTTTAAGTCGATTAATTCCGCGGTTAAAGTATCAGATAGTCGTTTGAAGTGTAAGTATCGACACGTGTGGTCACTCACCTCCTGATACAAACGCTTAATATCAAGTTTTTGTTTTTCGACCATTTCTTTATAGGAGTTAAATTTCTTTTTAATGTCCCAGGTGGTCATTTTTTCATATTCAAGCTGTTTGTATGCAGAGAGAGTTTCTTCTCTAAATCCCTTAACCTTAAGTTTGAACCTTTCAGTGCAACAAGATTCAGCTAAAATTTCAGAATGTACCTCAGCTGCCGACGGAACATAATCATCATCCATCTGGGCCATAAGAGCTTTGTACACTGTATCTTCAACAATCTTCAGATCCTCCATTTGAGATGACCAATACCATCCACCTCCTGACTGAGCGACCATAGCTTTATTTGAGTTAAAGGATTCGGATCCAGTGTGAGTGGTAGATGATTGACTTCCCAGAGTCGCAGCGGGAGAGGCAGTTACAGGAGCAGAGTTGTCTATTTCTTTCTTCGGCTTGGTGCACTCACGAGCAAAATGGCCAAGCTCATCACAGTTATAACAACGCATCTTCATTTTATCCCAGCCCAGTTTCTTTGTTGGGTTCTCCCACACATCTTCATTTTATCCCAGCTCAACACTGGACAACTTATTCGCTCTATGGACCACCATAGCTATTTGCCAAGTCAAGTCCATTTCTTCTATATCATCTTGATTAACATCCTTTAGGTCACATGCTCCAACATCTTTGGCAGTAAGTTGTCCAGTCAGAAATGCATTGTAGCAATTCATGAATCCAGCAAACAAACTTAAGTTGTTTTCGAGCTCCTTTGGAATTTTTACTGTTGACTGAGGTGCAGCTGAAGAAATTGATGTAGAGGAGGAAGATCCAGTAGTAGCCACTGAGGAAGCAGGTATGACGGAGCCTTTTGATGCACTTGGTGCAAACATGGGTGGGTACGAAGATCCACTGGCTGGAAATGAGTACAACGAGGGACGCTGAGGTTCTTGTTGAGACATGAGGGCATTACTGGGAGTTGCGATGATTGCATTATTATAACTAGCAGTCTGAATCATATAACGTTGTCTGTCATCGAGGTCATAGGACTTGATCAAGGATATGGTTTCAGAAAGAGTGAGTCTTGCTAAATCTTTGGTTCTCTTGATCAGTGTTACATTTGAGTCCCAACTCCTTGGTAGAGTGTTAAGCAGCTTTTTGTTCATAACGGAGTTATCCACCACCATATCATTTGATTTCATTTCACTAACTAAAGCCACAAAGCGCTGAATCTGGCTTTCGAGTGATTCGCAAGGAATGTCATTAAAAGCATTGAACTTCTGGCTCAGCATCTCCCTTCTGCTTTCTTTCATTTCTTCATTTCCCTCATACAGATTTTTAAGTGCTTCCCAAAGCTCTTTGGCAGTGGCATTGTCACGAACTCCAATCGATACTTCAGGTGAGAGTCCTTGATGAAGATAAGCAATTGCCCTTTCATCAATATCAGTCTTTTCGTGATCTTCATCAGTGTACATGCTTTTTGGTTTGATAGTAGTGGCTCCAGTTATTTCATTAACCACATAAGTGATCACACAGGGGTCGTTTAAGATAGATCTGAGGGCCTTTGCATCTTTTATTTTCATGACTTGAATGAACCTGAATTTCCACCCAGAATAGGACATTCCAAGTTGAAGAACAGGTATCTTCTTATGAGTTCCGATAACAGATTCCATAGCTTTGTCCACTTGAGCAGCCACAAGTAGCTGGTCAGTATTTAGTCCGTTCAAATTTGCCTGGTTAACAATTTGATCCATTTCTGAAATAGAAGCTTAAATTTATTAGTCCAATTTTAAAATTTTTAAAGTTTAAATCAGTCTTAGAAGGTCCACAGTCCAGTCCAAAGTTTGCTAAAATCCAGTCCAGTTGAAGCAGTGCTGTGTGTGACTCGGACACAGCTATAAGGTCGGACACAGTTTGTGGGTCGGACACAGTTGTAAGGTCGGACACAGTTTGTGGGTCGGACACAGGTGTATGGTCGGACACAGTTTGTGGAGGTCGGACACAAGTGTTGAGGTCGGACACAGAGTTGAGGTCGGACACAGTCTTCAGCTCGGACAATTTCCAAGAATTTTAAAGTTTTTCAAAAAATTTAAGGAGATTTTTAAACAATAAAAACCATTCCTTTTTAAAAAAAAAAAAAAAAAAAAAAACAATTATCTCCTTAATTTTAGCAAACAATTTTGACTTTCAACCAAATCGGATCAAACCAAGAATTTTCTTAAAATTTTGAACGAAAAAGCGTTGATAATCAAAATGAAATCAACAAAACATGGCTGCACAGAACAAACTGATCAGTAATAAAACACATAGCTATGAACTCAATATGAATCAAAACAATAAAATCAACCTTTTCGCTAGCAGGAACTTCTTTGATCTTCTTCTTTTGATACCGAACCGAGCCTTCGAAATACTTTTTAGGCTCTGATACCAATTGTAGGTCCAAGATCTTCTCTACCGGGTATCAAACACGTACACAATCAAAGGCGGAAACAATGATTGTATAGAAAGAACATAGAAGAAACATTAAACACACGATTATATTGATAAAGTGCACACGACTTCAAAGAGTCGTCTCGTACAAACACGTTCAACAAAACAAATGACAAGCAACCCCAAAACAAAACATGAAAACCCTATTTATACTTATCATAGGTGTCACACCACGCCAATGGTGGAAACACGTGGCATGACGCTCGAAAGCATATTAAAGTCAAGATTAACACAAACTATATTTCATTAGAAAATATCATTATATTAAAATGTCGAGGAGTACCTAGTTTCAAACATTAAGTTTTAAAGTGGGGTGTTTCCGTTTATGTCCCAACCCGATGGTAACAATAGATGAAACCTCCAACCAGTGTCCGACATCCCGAATTCCACCGTTCTAGCCGCATACCTGTTCAGCACTTAGTTACCTAAAAGTTATGTTTAAAAAGACGTCAATATATACATATTGGTGAGTTCATAGGTTTTAGTTACACATCACAACAACATTTTGAAACAAGCATGTAACGGAAGTATAATATAAGTAGTGTCTTATATAAGGAGTTGCAAGTTCCTACAAGACGACGACGACCTATCCTGGGCCCATAACCAAACCAAGACTATACAACGAATTGCCCCGCGAGTTGTTTCTTGGACAACAACTCAGTTCAGAATACGTGCACCTCTTGTCTTTACCGGGTTGACCCTATCATCCAGAGGTGGGCCTCGTCAGGCACCAATAGTACTATCCAAATATTCCTTCGGTTTCATATCCCTGAATTAATGGTTACAGTAAACAAGCGAGGTCCTACCCTAAGGGGTTTCCAGCTACCTATGTACCCATCGTGCTACTTATTATATTCCATATGTTACAACATTTTAACAAACATATCTTTCCCCCAAAAACGTAAATGGGGCCGTGAAACTCACCTTAATTTCCAAGCTTAGCTAGCAAATAAAGCCCAAAACTTTGACCGACTTCCTCGTGCCCTAATTACCAATAAAGGACACCTTAAAGTCTATCATATATAAGCCTAGCTTATTTTCCGGTTAAAAGATAGTTTATTCAACTATCTAGACTCGTGTGTAGTAACCCGAGCCTTGAGGTATTTTAACTCGACGAACCAATCGTGACTTATCATAATTCATGAGTTCACATACGGCATAGTACCCAAGTCGCGCACCCGTTACTCTTCGTGTGCAAACCATGTTGGACTAATACCAAGAAACGTATAACTCATCCCGAGTCATAGCTTGTCTCGTAAACCAGATAATATAATTGTCTTGTATAATTATTTTCGGAAAATATACCTTGCGGAAATATAATATAGTTATTAAAATCCGTTTAATAACATTTGTTATTTCTTTTCACAAAATCCGAGTGTTTTTAGTGCTTTCAAAACATTACTTTCAAATAATTTTTCCCAAATAAGTTAAGCGTCTACGTATTTCAAATCCGTACATTTAACATTGTTTTGGTTACCAAAAACCATTGAAGTTGACACAACTGACGTTGGACAAAACTATATATTTGTTTTGCTAATATTGTTCGTGATCGACTATTATTGTTTCCGATACTCTTCGTTAAAACGTCGTGATTTTGTATCGAATTAGTCTTGTCAAACACTTGAAAATAGTTAATAAAGACGCACCACAATAACGACTTTGCGCTTCGGATTTTATAAAAATTTTGGCAGAGTTCCCTCTGTTTTTGTACAAACCAGACAACACAAGTTGTCTACAATTTCCCAAAATCAACACCTAAACACATGACGACCATTATTTATTCGCAATTCTATTAAACGAGACACTTATGCGTTTCGATAACTTATACAAAAAAAATACCACTTATTTATAAATATATATATAACAATATATATAGTATATAGTCCAATATCAACACAAAGTCACGGTTTTAGTATATACAACATCAATTTATACTTTTCGTTAATATAGTCCGGTTCGTTTCGCGAGTTAAAGATACTTGTTAGCATTGATATATTTATAAATATATACATATATATATATTTATAAATGTTTCGCAAAATAAATACGTGATTAATTATTTATACCGAAATTACACGCGCGTATCCTGCGGCCGCCTCGTATGCCGCGTTGACTGAATCGCTTGACCGAGTTGACTCGTTGACCGGGTTTGACAGCTGTTGACCGAGTCGACTCAGTTTGACCAGCATTGACTCAGGTTTGACTGGATCTACCGAGTTAACTGGGTTTACCGCACCAGATCTGACCCGAACTGAACTCGTTTGACCCGCGACCAAAAACCACAGTCAAGACCAGATCTGACCCGAGCATCCAAAACTGACCCGGACCAAGGTTGAGTCGAACCCGAAACACACGGATCTGAACAAAAACGCCCGGATCTGACCTGAAACGCCCGGATCTGACCCGAAACCAGATCTGAGCTGAAACTCAAGACCCAAATTGAACCGGCTCGCAAAACGAACTTGGACTCGGACCAAAACCACGAGTTTGAACCAAAACCCAACTGACCGAACCAAAAATCACACCCGAGCCCAACTGTTTCACTCCACAGCCACCTAAACAAGATGGATCGGACCATAAACGTTGTTACACGTCCCGATATGCACGACGTATACGAAATCAGCTGCAAACCCATCAAACCATCACCACGATCGGAACCACCAGACCCGTACGCCACCACCAAACAACATCCATAACTGACCTGCCACCTACAGCCACCAAAACCACTATAATCGGCCAGATCTGTAGCACCAACACCACACCTTTCGGGCCTGACACAACCATCACCGGACCATCACCACCAACCCCAAAACCCACCGAAAACCACCCTTCTACTGCTGTTTCTGCGCGTTTTTCGGGCCACAGGCCTGCGCCGCCACCACCCAAGCTTGGTGGTGGCCGGCTGTTGTTGTTACAGGGACCAGAGGGATGGTTACCGGGAAGAATAGGAAGAGATCAAAGAGAGAGAGTTTTTGTGGTTTTAGAGAGAGGGTAGAGTGAGAGAGGGTATGCGGCAGCCACAAAGGAAGAAGAAGAAGAAGAAGAAGAATCTTATGCTTTTATACTTAGGGTTAGGTTAGATGGGTTGTGCACCGCGTATCGAACCCATTATAACATCTCGTGTCTCGGTTTACAGTTAGGGTAGATGACATATCAGGCAAACTAGTCGGTTTTGTTTGAAATAAAAAAACATAACTAAACCGAGCAATTTAAATGTTATTTTCATCATCCAACGCGTGAAATCAGAACACTCGTTAAATTCACATTAATCGATTCGGTTGTGCTATTCTCTAATTAAACGACTCGTTTACTTTCGAAACTTAATAAATGACATTATTTACAATAAATAATTATTCTGATAGTTCGATAATGGTTAAACCACGCAGTTTGACGTCCATCTTCCACGTCAGTTCCCCTCCGCGTTATCCAAAACGTTGCGTTTTAGACCGTTTTTCACGCCAATTTCACATCCGATCGCATCGATAGCAAATACGTGTTGTATTTACGTAGAATAACCTTAGGTTAGTCCAGTTTGATGGATTTTTTACTGATGTCAATTCGTTAACGTTAAATACACGAAGTCTTTCTTTAAAGTCACTAAGACTTCTACGAACTTGAGAAGGACATCGTAGGACTCATATCGGCTCAACTAACCATAATTAACCTGAAACCATGTTAATTACTTTGAAAACATGATTAGAATCACTTTAATCGTTGTACGAAATTTGCCGGTTGTCACATTCTCCCCCCGTTAAGAGAATTCCGTCCCGGAATTCAGTTCAAGTCATCCGATATATTAGTATCCTTAAACAAGGCAGGATGCTTGCGACTCACGCGATCTCCTATTTTCTACGTGAACCCCAATTCACGCTTAGCATTCTAACGAACACAATATCATGAGCTGGCTACGACCGAGTTCTTGGATTTCGCAATCCGGCACATATATCGGTTTTCCCGAATTAGTAGAGCTTCGTGTCAACCTAAATTTTGTCGGTCGAGGAATTGACAATGCTTCCTCAGGCCATACTTGCGGAATTCATCAAGATCCCACTAAGCTCTTGTGATAGTTCGAGCTTACTCGTTGCGAGACCAATTTTAACCGATATCTCCGAGTCACTGGAGTACTAAGCGAAGTCACTCCATTACCGTTTTCGTGCTTAACAACACCCTTTCAAGGTATACACTCAGCAAAGTCCTATACCGATTTGAAGTTCCTAAGGCTAACGCCTTGTTAGTACAACTTCCCGATCGGTTTGGCCACTTATTCAAGCAGATTTGAATCTACCAAATTTGTTGGTCATCTCTCGAACAACTCAAGCCAGATCATTGGTATATCTCTATCTGTCATTCAATGTACTAGAGACGTACACGTATGCCCTCCAGAGGACTTCGAGCAGTACACCCCGAACACTGGGTGATAATTTCTATCACATAGGAAATTCTGGCGATGAAGCACACGAATTTGATTTGCCACCGACACCAATCGTATCACACGGGACACTTCCATCCAGGACAATCAATTCGAGAATGATAATCCATACTCATCTCAAATTGAGTATCCCAGACTTGCGTTCAAGGTTCGGCAACCCCTAAGGTAGGATAACTACTAAAATCCGATATTATGAAAGTTGGCATTTAGTGTCTAGCCACGAATCTCCAAGAGTATAGGTGGCTGTCCGTATGCCTCATATTATAACTACAAACGAGTAGGGGATGAGAATGTTCCAAACAGCGATCGATAATTGCTTGCATCCCATCACAGCCACCGGACACCTCAGGCGACATGACCATTAGGTTCGCTCGTTCGAATCTCACTAACCGGGTGATCTTACCAGATCACAAAGCAGTCGACATTCTCGAGGACGCTCCAGGTTGTTTATAGTAGCGGATGGTATTCATGTGTCCTCACATGGACTGAAATCCACTATGCACCAACTTACAACCTTTCGCATGAGCGATTGTGGTTAGTGGTACTAGGGCGCCTAATATGGACTGATGGATGTCGAAAGTTTTTGCGTCACTTTCACCCCTCAGCTCCCCAAAAAGTAGACAGTGTATATTAGACATACGACCGTACAATTCCACAATACGCGAGAATCTTATGCCTTTTATACTAGTCGGTTTTGTTCGAAATTAAAAACATAACTAAACCGAGCAATTTAAATGTTATTTTCATCATCCGACGCGTGAAATCAGAACACTCGTTAAATTCGCGTTAATCGATTCGGTCGTGCTATTCTCTAATTAAACGACTCGTTTACTTTCGAAACATAATAAATAACATTATTTACAATAAATAATTATTCTGATAGTTCGATAACGGTTAAACCACACAGTTCGACGTCCAACTTCCACGTCAGTTCCTCTCCGCGTTATCCAAAACGTTGCGTTTTAGACCGTTTTTCACGCCGATTTCACATCCGATCGCATCGATAGCAAATACGTGTCGTATTTACGTAGAATAACCTTAGGTTAGTCCAGTTTGACGGATTTTTTACTGATGTCAGTTCGTTAACGTTAAATACACGAAGTGTTTCTTTAAAGGCACTAAGACTTCTACGAACTTGAGAAGGACATCGTAGGACTCATATCGGCTCAACTATCCATAATTAACCTTAAACCATGTTAATTACTTCGAAAACATGATTAGAATCACTTTAATCGCTGTACGAAATTTGCCGGTTGTCACAATAGGCGGTCACCATTACATGGGCCAATAGGCCGAACCCAGTACCATATAACCCAAGACAACGCAAACCTTTAAGTCTAGCCCAACACATAAGAAAACCGAAAATTTTAGTATATTTTGGTTTGAAAACGGATCAGATCATGTTTCCTAAAAGTTAGGATCTTAATTTTATCTCCTATTATTTTCGAAATCAACTAAATCGATAAACTTGTTTAGAAATCTTAGAAAATTTTGGAGATAATTAAAATCCCTTTAAAATAGGAAACTGATATTATGTAAAATCCCTAAAATTTCGAACCACATTTATTTAGTGTTAGTTCTTAAATAATAAGTTTTCGGTTTTAAGGTTAACGAATTTAGTTCTCAGGTTAACAGTTAAATTTCGGATAATGGTCCTCAGTGTATAAGTTCTCGGTTTTAAAGCATTCGATCAAGTTCAAGAACAGGAGTTCTCGGTCATGGTCGTCATCTTCGAAAACCCATAATGTTTTTCGAGAACCCATAATGTTTCCAAGAACCCATCCTATTTATCGAGAACTGTCATGTATTCGAGATCCAATATTTTTCGAGAACTATTAAAGAACCCGAGAACTGTTAAAGTTATCCGAAAACATAAGTTATTCAAGTACTCATAATATATCCGAGAACTCGTCAGTATATCGAGAACTAATTCTGATATTCGAGAACTCGTCATGACATTCGAGAACTCATTATGATATCTGAGAACTCATTAAGTCTTCGAGTACTCATGATTTACTCGAGATCTCATAAGTCTTCTGGGAACTCATCACTTTCGAGAACTCATAATTTCGAGAACTCATAATTTCGAGAACCCCTTACGTTATTCGAGCTCTATAAGTTTTTTGCTAACTCATTATTTCCACGAGAACCCCTTATGCTATTCGAGAACTCATATAAATTTTTTTGAGAACACAATTCTTTGAGAACCAATTATTTCGAGAACTCATAAGCTAATTCGAGAACTTTTCTTTTTTCGCGAACTCATAAGATTATTGAGAACCCATTATTTTTTGGGATCTCTAATAAAATTTACCGTTTTGATAAAACCTAATGTATCATGTTTATTCAAAACATTATAAAACCTTGATTAACTTAAAATAACGGTTTACGTGTCCCTTCTGCCCAAAGGTGATGTGTAACAGATTATGTTAGTGAACCAAGTGTAATGCATTAGAACTTTGAGTGTCTCACTTCTGCCCAAAGGTGATGTGATACATTCACTGTTAGCAACTTAATACTTAAATAAAGAGCATATAGCCAAAGCTAGAGCATGTTATTTAAGTAGCTTATGCTGGTGTTATTATATTATCACATCTTCATATCAAAATTGATACTCACATTTAATGATCCTTCATTAATATAATGATCATAATCTAACTCTGCCTTACATCAATACCCGTAACTCGAAACTAATCACACATTCTTCTATAAATTACTATCTCAATTAACTGATCCACTCTAATTATCAAAACTAAGAAGAGTTATCTTAAACTTTGTTCTTATTAAGTCTTAAATTACCTCTTAAGACATAACATTCCTACGCTCTATCTGATAAAGTATTACAGAATAACATTGAGCATAAGAAAGTGGGATACACAAAATGTCTCTTATGGTAATCAAGAATGGTTTTACTGATTCCTATCAAGTGAGCTATTAAAGATTCTGAAATTCCCAAGACTAATGTATTATCAATGGAAATGAAAGAATATAACGAATTCCTAAGAAGCATGAAATAAATAAATCTAAATCTATGGTTAAATGGGATCTGTGAATACATGTTATTATTGAATAACATGACCCATAAAGCTAAGGGGTTACACATGGAAATCAATAAGTTTCTAGTGCTTAATAACTTTTCAATCAGTACGATTAGATGCATTATGAATCAACTATAACACTCAGAAATATCAAAGTAAAATGTGTGTGTTGATAGCGAATTATGTACAGGAAAACGTACGCATTAAGCTAGAAAAGTTGATGTTATTAACCTTACTACCACTAAATCTAAAAGAGGAAGAATAATTACGATAGAGAAGATAATTATAAGGTCTGGAAACGAAATACAAGTACTACCTTTAGCCATAAGTTTCTCCAAAGGGAAAGTCTTGCTAAGCAAAATTGTGCCATTAAGAATAGGCATAAGCAATGAGATTACCCATAAGTAAAGAGAACAACTGGCTAAGATATCTAGTGCCTAATTAAGGATATTTAACTCCACAAATGCTAATGAATTCCAATTAACACATGACGGTTGAGTATAGTTTTATACGTTTCCTTACCATAATTCAACAAATACTTAAGATGACAGTATGTGGCTAAAATAAGGGTTAATTAACCATTAATAATTGATCTTAATGTTGAAGCTTTATGATACCTTACGATATTCTTGATATTACTCAGAATTTAGTATCAATTCTAAAAGCTACAAATTTTTTTGATAGTTACAAGGTTTTAATGACCAAACCAAAGCCACTATTAAGTTAAACTCTTATATTGTTTGTTGTTATTATCTGAATAGAAACCTTATGAAATAAAACTAGATGATCCAATAACGTTTTCACAACTTTGTTATCTTGAAAATGAGAATTTAACAAAGGAAAATGAGACCCATGCAATTCATCCACGAAGACCAAAATTTCATGACTAATCATGACCAGGTCACTAAAGGATGCTTGGCTATCAAATCTCATTCTCAGTGATTTTATAGCATGTGTTAAACGCCCTAATCATTAAATGACGAAAGGAATAAATGGGTTTCCATCATAAGTCATAATTAATTGACATTAATGGAGCTTAGATAAATATCTGATTGTATCTAACCTGTTTCCTACCGACCAAAGTATTAAAGAAATCAATTTATATATACTTAATGAGATTTCTTCTAAGTATGTTCTTAAAATACCTGAAATTTCTACGATAAAGGAAATCAAGTATAAAATATATAAAATATTCTCGTTCACGCGCATCATTAAAACTTATTATGTGGAGATAGTACGATACCTAAAAGATTAGTGGGAGCATTATATGTCCTACTTATGACTTGCAAAAGTTACAGAGGTGGGGGCAACGAAAATTTGATCTATCCTCAAATTACACCTCTTTCACTGGACAACTCTCTATCACAATTTGTCTTCTTAGCTTTTAACGTACTCCTAACAAAGTTTTGTTGATGCCTAAATATAGGCGAACTTATATTTCTTACTAAAGTAATCCTCATCAAGAGAAACGACAATAAACATCATTAGGTTGTTTTCTCTATTAAAATCTATGGATCTTCCAAATGTTAGATCTTAATCATGCTGAATTCATTAAGATCTCTAAGGTAAGTGGGAGCAGTAAAAATCCTTATTATGACTTTTCGGAAGTACAATATGCAGGGGAGAGACTCATTAAAATTCGAGACTCATTAAGTTTAACTCTGAATTTATCTTCGATTATTCCTCTTGTACACCCAACTCTTACACAGTTAGAAACTAATATTGCTCCTTATATAACTGAAAATAAAAAACACCTAACTAAAGTTAAGTTTGTATCATAATAAACCCAATGCTCAACTCAGGAGGTCATTTGGGTCTAAAAGCCCATTAAATTTGATGATTATGTAACCTGCCTAACTAACACGAAATGGATGTTTGGAAAGTTTACCGATCCTACCTCTTCTAATTAAATAATTAGTATGAATCAATATTCTTTAGAATAACGTTTTGGATTTGGTTGAATAACCTAAAGGTATTCATAATTAAACCAGGTCCGAATGGGAACGTTGTAAGATAAGATTGATTGTAAAAGATTATACACAAGAAGGGATTAGATTAACAAAGAATCATCTTATCTGCATTTCAAAAGATTTCTTTGAGGATCATTACCGTCCTAGTAACTCATAATAACTAAGAGCCACATTAGATGGGCATTAAGATAACTTTCCATAACGATGACCTACATGTTAATTAAGCAACCTGAATGTTCCAAACTAAAGCGTAAGAACAATTAGTCTGTAAGTCAATAAGATCCATATATGGGTTGATGCAAGCATAAAATGTGTTGGAATCATAATGAAATTCTCTTCATCAAGAACTAAGTGGATTAAAGAACCTATCTCAAGATGAGTGGGAGAAACTAATGAAAACTTGTCCTTACATAGATGACGTTTCTCTTCACATGTATATGTTACCTAAGTCAAAGCATTGTTCATGCATAATTTTGACATGATGAATATCGGGGAATCCTCTTACGTGATAGGAATCAAAATATACCGAGATAGACCCAACGGGATATTAGTTTCATCCCATAAGTTTTACTCTAAGCGGGTCCTTAAGTATGTAACATACAACATTGCTCTCTTTTAAAGGATAATAGGATAATTTGAGATTATCACCTTATGCTTCATTAATTAGAAGACTGATGTAAATTTAAGTCTATGCTTGTTTATGATATTTTTCGTATTGCTTGATACTAGACTTGTCTAGATTGATGAAAAGCATCTAATGGAACAATACAATATCTTTAAGAAACAAGAAACTATAATAAAAAGAAGAAGTGAGAACCTAAAGTGATTGACTACTCTTACTCTAACTTTGTTATATTCAAAGGAAATCAAGTGTCAATTTCTTGGTATATCATAACGTTAGCAAACATAACTATCTTATGGAGGAGTTATAAGGAACTGTAACAACAACCTAAGTTATCATGACATAATGTGTTGCTGATCACAACAGAATGGTCATTAAATGTTGTTGGTAAATTTATCAGATGACTCATAACTTATTAACTCCATGTAAATACTAAGTTGAAGACTTACTGTGATAAAGTCAGCCGCCCTAATTTCTCAAACAGTAACAGTTTGAGAGGAGCTGTATTAGAGTTCGATACGAAATTATTGTTCGCTAATGATTAAGAACAAATAGAGTAAATCAGAATTTTGTATCGAATGAATTCATGATATGCTTATTGATCCAATAACTAAAGGTCTATCACCCATAAGTCTCACTAAGGGACAACTAAGAGAAAAGGGTATTACTGATGACCATGTACAACTACATATCGTACTATGAATGACTTATGACTAATGACTAATTACAAATGATTAATGATTAATTCTCCTCATTATTAATATATTGTTCACCACACGTGTAACCGTCACTTTTTGACAAAAAAACCAATTTTGAGATGATCTTGTCCGTCCAAATTCGACGGTTATTTCTCAAATTAAATCCTAGCCACAACAAAATGGTGGTTATGGCCAAAATTTGGCAGTTTTTTTTTTTTTTCATTAGCAGTTAAGGAGTTATTGGGTCTCCCTACAATAGTGGAGCATAACTCCTTAAACATGGACATGGGCATCTATCTTCTAAACTCCATAATCAAACCTTAAATTCATCCCCAATCTCCGCCTTCAAAATCGTGCAAAGGCAAATCTACGAGAACAAGTGTTCAATCATCTATCCTTTTATTTCGACAAATATGCAGAGGTAAGTGTTTAGGTTTTCCTTTGATTTCTTGAATTAGGGCTTCATTTTCATGCTACTAATGGCTTTCAGTTTTCTGCACTTAGTATTGTCTACTTAGGGTCGCGACCGGACGACGACTGTGAAGACAGAAAGATCCGATGGCATGAATTAGCATGATGACTAGCCCTCTCTTCTCATAAATCAAGGTTTACTGAATTCAACTTCTTTAGGTGCCCCTGTTATTATTTTGTTTTTATGATACTCCACTTTCTTGAAAAGTTTGTGACAACAAACATTTATGTATTGAAAAAATGCATAAAATTTATGGCATATTGCATATACTCGCATCCTGTTGCACGTGTTAGTGAAGGTTCAACTATGGTATCTTTATAAATTCTTAGGTGGACACATAATATAATTTGTAGATAATGACATGATTAAAGTTTAGAACAGTTGCAATAACATAACCACAAGACAGAGATGGTTTTATATATTTTGTTGTTGTCTTTTTTTTTTTATTTTTATTTATTTTGATATAGGCTGGTTTTGAAAATATGCGTGGAAGGAATAGAACATAATCCAGTTGTCTATGAATTACTGGGTGAAATGTCATATCGAAAGTTTAAGGTTGATGTTAAGGTATTAATGGTTGAACATCTTTTATTGTTTCCATCTTTGGTTACAAAGTTTTTTTCATGACAATTAACAGATATTAACCACTGAAGTCGGTTTTTGTTAATATGTATTTACTAATGCAGGAATGGTTGAGAATTTATTCTCATAGGCGTTTTCGCAAAGCAGTGAAACAAGCTGAGTCAGCATGGAAAATTCTTCATTGATCAGTTTATAACGGGATTGCTTCATGTTTAACTTTTAAATTGGTTGATTTGGGTTGTGTCTTTTATCTAAAAAGGTCTAACAAAATATCGCTGAACGGAACGGGAGTGGGTCGAATGGGTTTGAAGTGGCCCAAAGTCATTTTATGCAGATAAATATGAAATTGTGAGACATGTTGTTCAATCTTATATAGTGTTTTGGTGTGCTCAAAATAATGAATTGTTCTACTTTAATTAGAGTTGATTTTTTTTTCATATACAGGTTAGTGATCTCAAATTCTAGAGAAGGCAAGATAAATTTATATATGGTGGTTTTTACTATGTTGTGCATGGAATAAATGAAAGTTGCATAGCTATTGGAGTTTTTGAATATAGCAATGACGAGATTCAACCAATAGCTTATGTGGTCACCCTTGCTGATGTACCTAAGGCTGAAGCTTTACATCATAAGTAATATATCAAATTTAATTCCTTTAGTTCTCATGTTTGTGATTCAGCGGTTCGCAGGGAAGATATAATGATTCATTGTTTTGTCTTTTTTCATTCATTGTGCATGTTTATATTCTTTTTGCAGCTCTTGGAGAAGGTCATGGAGAAATTTGATACCCTGTTATTATGTGGTCATTAAGGCTTCTAATGCGCTCTCAACAAGTATTTTCTTAATGTCAAGGCATTTGTGCACACTCTTGATGTTTATCATTGGCCCAATTTGGAAAAGGTTAGAATGTATAAAAAAAAATATTGAAAATCCGGATGAAAGTCTCTTTGTGTCATATTTCACACACCCTATATTATTATATAATGTTTTGACTTTTAGTTAAATGTTGCAGCTTTTGCCCAAGACCTTGGATGTTGGAACCAAGCTTACAGTTAGTATTTGTTCTTGCACAAGTAAGTGTTTAGTTTATTGACCAAATATGATCGGTTTTTCACGGGGTCATGGGATGTTATATCAGGCCGAGAAGTCTTGAATCTGGAACAGGAGGTATGTTATATCGTGGCCTGCAATGCTTCTCTTGACTGTTGGCGCTGGAAGTCTGAATGCAACAAGGAGTTCAGCGTCAAAGCTGTTAAAGACCCGCTGCAGGAAAATCAACATGTTGAAAGAGGTTTTGTGCTAAAATGGGTTAGTTGGGTCCCAATTAAGTGTAATGTGTTGGTTTGGTGAGCGGAAATGGGGCGATTACCAGTGAAAAAAGAATTAGTTAAAAGAAATCTCCATGTCGGGTCCTTGGTGTGTCCGTTTTGCGAGTGTTCAGATGTGTCTACGGAACATATCTTAACGGGTTGTTCTATGGCTGTGGAAGTGTGGGATGCGGTAGGTCGGTGGTGCCGATTGAGTCCTATTTTGTCTTTCCGGATGAAGGAACTCTTGGAGCTGTATATAGATACCAAAGGTAGCAAATGGGGTAAGAATATTATTCACGGCATTATCATAGAAAGAGGTGCCACCCCCATTATGTTAACCAACTTTCTATGTTTATGTTTCTGACTTTAGAACTACTTGCTATGTTGGTATGTTTTGTGGATTAAGACAACTTTCATTTTGTAGGTTTTTGGTATTATATTTAAACTTTTGTAGTAATGTTGGTGTGGTTGGTATTAATGTTGTCACACATTTTGTTTCATATCAAGATTTCATATAATTTTTTTTTAAACAAAACAAATAAATTCGTATTTGTTTTTCAATGGCTGATTTCATAAATAATATATATTAACAAAACTTTTAAAATTGATATACTTTAAGATTATATAGGGATATAGGGATTAGTTATCGACATTCGCTTACTCAAAATGATAACATCAACTCAAATATACTTTCACACTTTTCTAATCCCCGTTCAAAAACCCGTCCCAACGGACGGGTATCTCACTAGTTATGATTTGTTTGTCTATTAGTATGCTAAGCTAGCATAATGCCATAAAGACAATAATATAACAAATCAACTAAAGGCATAACGTTAATTGATCCTAATGTTAAGTTTTAAATTTGGGTGTAGTATGATTAATGGGGATCATAAGTCAAATAAAGACTTAACGGTTGTATTTCTCTGCTACATTTTGGGTTTAGAACTAAAAATGAGTATTAATCTTTGAAGACTTACGTAATACTCATAATAAATGATTACTCGTCTAAGTGGGAGAATGTTGGAGTAAATATACATCATGTTAGTATATTTATCTCTATAGCCATTTCAATCATTTATATAATGATGATCAATTGTTAATATTATCCTAAGCCCAATAACAGACATGTCTTTGGTGGGCAGACTATCATTAGATGGGCCTTATTAGGGTGTCCCCTATGTATGTATAAATATGGAGAGATATTATGAGATTAGGGTTGAGAGACAATCATAACACCATTAGCCGCCCTCTCTCTCTCTCTCTCTCTCTCTCTCTCTCTCTCTCTCTCTCTCTCTCTCTCTCTCTCAATGTGTTCATAACTTAAGAACACATAAACCATCATGACTACATACCCTAAAGGAAACCCGATCAAGATGATGGTGTCTTCCATTACTGAGGTTCCTGAATGGTTAAGCATATCAGGTACACATGATTATATCTTATATTTATGCCTTATGCTCTCATTAATATAATCAACATATGGATGAATTCGATTGCTAGTTGCTATTAAAAAAAATAAAAAAATCTCTGGCCCACCACCACCACCGTGTGGTTTTTGGGGGGTTGAAGTAGAATTGACGTGGCTGCCACATGTCGCTTCATGTCCCCTTCACCCCATGACCATACTTTGTAGTCTTAGACTAACATGGTGTGATCATGCCCTTGATGCAAGGACCGACATGTGACATCTGCCTCACTTTTGGTGAAATTTTCCTCCAAGCTAAAAAATGCGTATGACGGTGGTGGCATGGACGGTAGGCCAATGACTGCAAGTCACGTTTAAACCATTAAATTATAAAATAAAAAACATTAAAAGCATATCTCAAAAAATAAAATAAAAAAACATTTAGATTATACGTATTATAATTTTGCCTTATTTGTACTTTCAACTCTTCGTACATTTCTCGATACAGACCTTCGAGGTGATCCATTTTCATTGAGATGAATTTCATATCCTCTCATCTTTCTTTAATTGTGTCTTTCTATAAATACACCTTTCGGATATGTCCCTAGCTTGGATATCGGGTTAGGATTAAGTTTGTATCCTTTTTGGCTCGTTTGGATTGTTATATAGTGAGCAGGGGTATTTTAGTCAATATTCTAGTTACGTACGCGTATGAGCCCATACGGGTCAATGTTAGAGGCGTATGGAAGCAGTGACTATAAATACCCCATGCCTTGTGTTATTTTGTGGAACTTTTGCCATTATTAACAAGTGCGCCCTTAAGTGTGTGTTTTTGTGTGTGTGCTCTTCATATTATTATCCTTTTCACTAACAATCACCAATAACTACTAACTAGATTATTAATTCCGCCTGTAATACAATACGCGTGTAATATTCGTTTCTTGTCCGGAACACGATCCTACAACTGGTATAAGAGCTACAGCTCCTATCACGCATGTTGTTATAGGGGTTTTGAATCAAATCTGAAAATTTTTAGGCAATTGTTATAGAAAACCGATTTTAACTCGTTTATTGCCTAAAACATTTTTAAAATCAAAATGGTTTTAAGGGTTTGAGTATCGGCCATGTTAGATCATATCTTGCAAATATTGAGCCCTAAATAGATGAAACAAGTTTTTGGATAATTTGAACTTGCCATACGCGTATGGGTTCATATGCGTTTCATCATGGACATGTATGAAGCCCATACGTGTGACTTACTAAACACGTATGAAAGCCATACGCCTAACAGTTCAAAAGTTTGGCAATTTTTTTGTTTTTGATCAATTTTTAGCCGTTTACGATGTACTTATGTGTTGTGTATGAGTATGTGCAAATATGCAGTTCTCCTTGGGGCTGAAATATAATGTCATTATACATCTGGACCCGACATCGAAACAGTTTTGGGATTCAGCGGTGTTGGATTGCGATTGTAATCCAATAGCGCTTGTTGGACGTGTTAATGGACTTGAGGTGGTTTTCTCTCAGCAAAGTATTCGTGAAGCTCTACATTTGGATGACCAAGATGACTATCCTATCCGGTTTCCGAAGTACCTTATTAGAGGATTCTTTAAAAGGCTTAAGTATGCAGACAACATCAAAGATTCCATGTTTCTGAAGTCTGGTCTATGCCGTCATTACAGATACTTCTTGCATATCCTAATCCACTGCATTAGTAACATAATCACAAGCTTTGATGCAGCCTACATGACTATTTGCTATGCTATGGTGGCCCTAATCTAGAACAAACCGTTCAACTTCTTGAGCATGATTTTTCACCATATGAAGGAGAACTTGGGAACGAAATAAATGAAACAAGAAAAAAGATCAATTATGTACCCAAGATTCTTACAGGTTATCTTTGATGCCCAAATTCCAGATCTTCCAAAAGTGGAAAGTGATATTATGTAGCTGGAATATACGAACGGCGTGGGCATGTCCAGGATGAAGATGTACATGATGAGCAAAGAACCAGCATATAAGAGGATTATTTGGCACATTCTGAGAGAGGATTATCCAGAACCACCACAGGATCGTTGGAGGAACGATGACAGTGTTTCTGGTGTTGAATAAGTCGATCATGTTTTTGATGATGAAGACAATGATGTTGATGATGATGGAGAAGAGGGTAGTGAGGCTCCTAAGGGGAATCTCCCTAGGCCTTCACCGACCTGTGGAGTCCCGATTATTATTTCTGAACCTGCGTTTGCTACTGCCGAACCTGAATCTAGCAGCACAGTTGTCTGTATCCTTAACAACAACTGTAGAAGCTGAATCGTCTCGATCCCAACCTGATAAGGGAAATGGCATAGCTTTTACAGTCGAAGATCCTAGTCCCAAGAAGGCTCAGACAACTTAGTAGTCTGGCGAAGAGTCTGATGGTAGTGATATTGAGGATGATGATCCTAAGGCTTGATTTATATCCAAGATTATTAAGGAAGGGAAAGAGTTGGAAAGACAAAGGCAGACCCAAGAACTTGTGACCCTACAAGAATGCTAGGCACTACGCAAGGAAAGAGCCAAACGAGATGATCCAGAGTTTTCGATGAGCATGGCTGATTTGGATGCCAAGCAAGAGAAAGAAAGACCGAGCAAAAAACGTGTTGCTGCTAGCTGGAGCGAATATTTGATAGCACGGTTACTAAAGAAGAACATGAAATCGTCTAAAGCCAAATTTGTGACATTCAAAGAACCAACTTCATCCACCACCCAACCTGAACAAACTAAAACAACCAAATCAACAAGAAAACCCAAATCGCGTATAACCAGAGCAACCAAAACAACACCATCTACAACCACAACATCCATTCCCACACCATCTATTGAACATACTTCAGTCTTCACTGAGTCCACCTGAGCTGCAGCTACTGTTCAGACTTCCACTGCACCAGCATCCATTGACTCTGAGCTTTAGAGATTACTTTCTGAAATCAAAGTCACCCAGTGCCAAACATCCCAACCAACTCAACAACCACCCTTCATGATTTCCATATCACCAGTTCCCACCACATTAGCAAGTCCATCTTTATAGTCACAGATAAACAACCTGGTAAGCATGCTACAAATGCAGGTTGCAGATAACCTAGAAAACCAGAGGAGTATAGCTGAATCAAAAAATCGAGATCATCTGTTCCCGACCATAGTTAATGAAACAAGGTCAGAGAATAGAAGAATATCTACTACACTTGATAGGTGATGCTCAAGCTATCTAGCAATGAGCAAGAGATTCGCTTGTTGACTGAATCACGTGATGAAAAAAGGAATCATCTAACCATTGTAGAGTCAGAGAAATAAAAGCTAAAGAAGCGTGTTGATAAATACTTCAACAAGCACAAGAAACTCACTTCTAGGGATGGTGATGATGGTGATTATAATGATGACGAAGAGGATGATGACGATAATGATCATGAGTCGGGAAAGGATCGTTCCGGGGTTGAAGAGGATGAGGAGGATCAGGAAGGTGATGGTGGTGTAAAGGCCACGCAGACAAAAACGGCTGATGCACAATATAGGGTGAGACATGAGAAGAAAGATCAGGATGCTTATGGTGAACTAGGTGTAGGAGAATCTTCCTCGCAGCGTGGTCCAACTGAAGAGGATCTCCGGTTATTCAGGGAAGTTGTGAAGTCTAAGGATGTACCTCTCAACTAGACTCAAGATTTCTATAGTATGTTTTTCATAGATGATGATGGGAATTGTGTTACGAAGCCATATATGGACTTAGAGGAAATTGAAATACCTCCAGAGCCATCCAGGGAAGAGGTTACTCAGATCTTTGGTCTCACATATGAACAGGTGATTCCAACAGACACTACTGAAACTTTCAATGAAGATGATCCGTTGGAAGATATTGAGATTAAAGACATCACTGCAGAAGAATATTCGAAGAATGTGCATGAAAATGCTGAGATTCGTGTTGACATCCCTATTCCTACCCGACAAGACTTTGATATTGTTAAACGATGTTTGAAATTACACCCACTTGAAGATGAACCAGAAATCAATGAAGACAAAAAGAATAGGTTTTAGGCGAAATGTGAGGCGTGGTACTCAAGAAGGAAGCCCGAGCAGACTCAAGCAAAGAAAGTTACCCGTAAACAGAATCTCATATCTGGTAACATTGTGAGTTGGATGTTCGTGGCATAGTCGAATGCGATAGGGATCAAGTTTGAGACCGGTATTCTCTACTTCTCAAGTGTATACAAGATCAAGTCCTTACCATACTGGTATGTTCGTGATCTTGCAAGATTAAAGCCGATCAAGACTAGCAACACGCTCGAGATGTATCGAGGTTTGTTGGAAAGGCAAAGAAACTCGAAGTAGGTGTACATTGAGCCGTAGTATCCAAAGAGCTACCAGACTAATGAACTTCATCACATTACTGGTAAGCCTATCTAGAAGCACAAGATCACCCCTCCAGAGATTATGACCAGGGTCCCACTTGTGCCGATGGAACAAGACTTCTCGGACAAGTTCATCTTTTGGTATTACAATTATCTGACAACCGAAGCAGTCATTGTTTTGAAGAATGATCCCAAGATTTGCAGGAAGATACGTGTTTGGGATCCTATGTGGCTGATTAATCTCTCTGAACAAGACAGATGCTGAACAAGAACCAGATACACTTTCATGATCAAGATGCTGATCAAGTTGTCTGGTTTCAGAAGATGGTCATATATTGTGCTACCAAGAAGATACACTCGGGATGTTACTGGTCGAAGTTGCAGGTTATCAAAGCTTGAAGATGGTTGCTGGTTTTGAAGACTGGGTATTGGTGGTTTGTGTTTTAGGTTTGTTTTGTAAATATCCAGCTAGATCCAAGGGTTAGTCTGTAAATACATCATTCGGATATGTCCCTAGCTTGGATATCAAGTTTGTATCGTTTATGACTCGTTTGGTGTGTTATATAGTGAACATGAGTATTTTAGTCAATATTCTAGTGCCATATGCGTATGAGAGGGCCATACGTGTACATGTGGTACACGTATGAGCCCATACGGTTCAATTTTAGAGGCGTATAGCAGCATGGACTATAAATACCCCATGCCTTGTGTCATTTTGTAGAACTTTTGCCATTATCCACAAGAGCAGCCCTCAAGTGTGTGTTTTTGTGTGTGTACTCTCCATATTATTATCCTTCTCACTAAAACTCACCTATAAAAACTAACCGAATTATTGATTCCGCCTTTAATTTGATACACGCGTGATACTCGTTTCTTGTCCGGAACACGATCATACACTTTCTCTTGTTTAATAGTCATTGTTTTTCAAAAACGACTTGAAGGTTTCATTTTTCATCAATCTTTTGTTTTTGAAGGTCATTAAATGTAGTCCAATTTTGTTGATTTTGGATAAATGCTCCTATAATCAACACCCCCACTAAATAATTTTGGTGCCCTCTTCTTTGAATGGTGTGTACCGATTGGGCGATTTACTTCAACCTCGACATCGTGCCCATCATCATCTCTTAGATTAATGTCGGTACAAGCAACGCTCACAAGAGAACGAGAAGATGAGCTTGTTTTCATTCGTTTGGATGAATTTCTTGCAAGCAGTATGTTCACCCATTTGGTCGAGGGCGCGCTATTTCCCAACACTGGATAAATTTGAAAAGGTTATGAATGTTTTTACGTTGATATAAGATAAGCGCTCTCGACAAGATGTTAGATTTTCCCCACTTTTTGGTTTGCAATTGAAGTAGTGACTGTTATAGGCCGTCATGTCTGTATTATTTTCACACCACTTTAACGAGAGACTATCATTTTCACGATAAATCTCTCGTTTTATCTCTTAGTGAAATATAACGTGCATTCTATTCCAAAAATGGTTTTAATTTTGACTTTTACCTATCTTCGGGTTTTCGGATACGAATATCCAAAACTTCACCAAAGCGATTTCTTCCTCCTCAACCCATCTTAGAGAGGTCCTTGCAACGTTTTACTTCTCCTCCACGGGTTTCATTCTATGACTTCTCTTTTTTAACTTTTTAGCTGACGGATCACCCACCTCTTGCGGTTAGGTTTTAGGTACAAAGTCGGGTGTAGAAACGGGAAGATGAGGTTGCGTGATGTTGTGAACTAGATATTGAAACGGGTGGATTGTTAGTTGTTGAAGTTGAGGATAGGCTCCGTAATACATTCCTCATGATATAAGTTGCGTATCTGACCTGTATTCATTTGCATGACCCGAAATTTCTAATTACCTTATGGAGATTAGGATTCAAGGAGACAGCTCGCCTATATGGGTGGTTTAGGTCATACTCATGGTTGTTGCGATTCATATTCGGTTTAAGATATTGAGGATTTAATAAAAATAGAAGTTGGAATTAGGAGATATGCGCTTAAACAATAACCAAAATATTGTGTGTGTGTGTGTGTGTGTCTATATACACACACACTAATTAAATTAAATATTTTAATTGATTTTTTTAAAAGAGCCATTGGCTAACGGCTCTTTTCAAACGACTAGTATAAATTGCCACGACAAGTCCACTACTTGCCCCATGCCAGTTGATATCCAATGGAGGTTTCCCCATGCTGGCCACGGTGTGGTGGGCTGGTGTGGAAGGGCTACAAGGCCCATTTCTGTGACAGCCATCAAACTCAAGTTAATATCTTTATCAAACATATAAGTCTACGTTAGCGAAACATACTTAAAACGTACTTAACGGGATTAGGTGAGTCTGTTCGATGATTCGGGGTATCATCAGGAGTCGGTTTACATACAAACGTCCAAGGGTTGGTGATTCGGAGGATCACGAGGTAAGAATGCACACAATGTCCATGGTTTGATGATTCGGGGAATCATAGGGGAAAGACACGCATACACACAAGCCTTGAGTCTCGTGGTTGGTAAATTTACATAATTGGGAGTGACTTATCAAGTATAATATGTCCCAAGATCAATTAACAACTTTTGAATACGTGTATATGTGAATTGATATGATAATATATGTTCCAAGTGTCATTTTGGGTTGTTGGGATGAATGAGACCCATGATCTCTCATTCACACCTATAAAGGTGCGAATGAGAGGCATAATTTCCTGTTTACACCAACGAACATGAAGATGAACATAATTTCTCATTCTCACCTATGAAAGTGCGAATGAGAGACATAATTTCTCATTCACACCTATGAAGGTGTGAATAAGAGAAATAATTTCTCATAGTCACCTATAAAGGTACGAATGAAAGGTATAATTTCCCATTCACACCAACAAAGGTGCAAATGAAGATAATTTCTCATTCTCACCTATGAAGGTGTGGATGAGAGACAAAAATTCCCATTCTCACATATGAAGGTGTAAATGAGAAGGTGCAAATGAGAACAGACTATATAAGCATATCCTTGGTTCATTTTCATTATTTCACAATCCTAACTCGCCTTCAAGTGCTCTCTTACGAACCCTAACCTGTAGAAATGGGTTTTTGCCCTTATTTCTTAGATCCTTAAGCCAAATCAAGTTTATAAACAATATCAAATGAAGATTCAAGGTACGTTAAGGATATAGACCCTTTTCATTTCATTTTTTTTATAAACCCTAACTGTCCAGATCAGATTGCAAAGTGTATTCCTAAATAAAAGCCTTTCTAAACTAGATCTAGACCTAAACAATATGTTTTCTTATAAAAAAAACAAGTTTAGATGATGTTGTTAACCATATCATTTGGGTTTTTGTGTTTTATGTTAATAGAATGTTAATAGGATAATGATTAAATGATTTGAGATTATTTAGAAGCATGAGTAGGTGATGTTTGAATGATTGATTGATGTTTTGTGGACTTTGACCAATTTTGGGGGTTTATGTTATAGATATAGGGCTTGTAACATGAGTATGATGATAATAACATATTAGAAACACGTTAGGATGATTTAATCTATATTAGATAATCTAGAATATGAAGTTTTTAGATTGATTTCAATACTATTCATTTGATGTGACATTTTCATAATTTTCCATTTTAGGAAATATACGATTTGATATGCAAAGTGAACAAGTTGATGTCTGAATCAGGTGTGATAACATGCTATTAGGTTAGATAAATGTTACTGAGAGTTTATTTATGATTCGTTGGGTTTTCAATCGGATTTAAAGGGTTTTGTTTGTCAAAATAGCTTATGAGTTGAAGAGTGCGAATGATCTCTCATTTGCACGGTCTAATGTGCGAATGAGAGAAAAGACTCTTCACTTGCACGGGCGTTGTTATGTTGACACATTTTAGCATATTACGGAGTAAGAATGCAGTCATCAATGGTTTCAATCACAGTAGTAACATACTTAACGTATAGCTAACGCTGGATAAAATATTAAAATGGATTTGATCTTTCACATATATGATACTTGTTTTTGAAAAACTTGTGAACTCGTCAGCATTGTTGTGTTGACACATTTTAGCATGTTTTCTCAGGTCGCTAAGGTATCAGCACTGGTATAGGATGCACTAGAGTCCACAGCATCCGTTATCTTTCATTCTGCCTGATTTGAACTTTTTAAATGTTTTGAAAAACTACTTTATTTTGAAATGGGTCTATAAACTAAACTTCTCTTTCACTAACCTTTAAATTTTGTGGTTGTGTTTACGTTATTTTTCTCATATAGTTATCATTTATTATGACCGTTGACTTTGATCCTGGATTGTCACACGCCTCACGGTAAAACCCCACAAGTGGAATTTTATGGTGTGACGAATTGGTATCAGGGATAATGGTTATAGTGAATTAGGACTGCATATCGAGTCTGGTCTATTGCCGAGTCTCTCACACTAAACGGTCGCACACTTAAGAGTGAAGTCAAGTGGGAATTAACTAACATAGCAGGGTTGTCGATATCATCATCATTTACATGTTACATCATCCATTCTCTCTGTTTTCTATTGTCTATCCCTATCTCCTCTCTTCTTCTTCTAGGTTGAAGAGGAAGCATTCAGCTTGTTGATTTGGCACAGTAGTGGCGTACATTGGAGTGGATTTTGGCGTTATTCTGAGATATGTTCAAGATTCAAACATTTCCCTTCAATACTCTAATGGACACACTCGCTCACATACACTATCACTACTCGCCCACTTGTCGAAGTGTATTCCTAGTGAATGACTCTTCTTATACCATAATTGTCCTATGACTTGAAACTCAAGCTAGAAGCCCACTTGGAGAACCATCTACGGCAATATATCATTTTGGGTGCACACAAAATCATAAGTTGACATACATGAAAATCCTGGTGAACTTTGTGTTTGAGCTATTGGTAATGGTTAAACCCAATTCCTAAACCTTTTGCCCCAAAACACATCACTCATGCTACCCTTTATCACAATAGCAGGACACCGTTATTGCCATTAAGTTTTGCTTATTTAATTTCTTGTTGAACTCTATCTTGAACTCGTTAATCTAACGAAAACCTTTACATATTTTGGAAACCAATCCCTTACCCTTGTAGTGGAGTCTGTTAACTTTTTGAAATCACCGTTACGTGTGATTTCCCTTCATTGATATCGCCTCTTTTCAAACTTCCCTCTATAACCTAGGTGGACCGGTTGTGCTCATCTGGCAATCAGATTTGAATGTTTTGTTGTTTCGGTTTGATAATGTGTGAGAAATGCAGACTGTTCTATCAAAATGTTGTTACTCGGTTTGTGATGTTGAGACCATGTAATTTTATCCTTGCTCACATGTAATATTATGATGATTTCGTGATTTCATGATTTTATGTTGTGAATGCTATGATTATGTTAGAACAACACATTTATGTCAGCATATCAATGGCAAAACTTCATGCTACTTTTCCAGCTTCTCAAAATTCTGGAGGCATCGTCTCCATCCCATGAAGGTGTGGATGAGAGACAAAAATTCCCATTCTCACATATGAAGGTGTAAATGAGAAGGTGCAAATGAGAACAGACTATATAAGCATATCCTTGGTTCATTTTCATTATTTCACAATCCTAACTCGCCTTCAAGTGCTCTCTTACGAACCCTAACCTGTAGAAATGGGTTTTTGCCCTTATTTCTTAGATCCTTAAGCCAAATCAAGTTTATAAACAATATCAAATGAAGATTCAAGGTACGTTAAGGATATAGACCCTTTTCATTTCATTTTTTTTATAAACCCTAACTGTCCAGATCAGATTGCAAAGTGTATTTCTAAATAAAAGCCTTTCTAAACTAGATCTAGACCTAAACAATATGTTTTCTTATAAAAAAACAAGTTTAGATGATGTTGTTAACCATATCATTTGGGTTTTTGTGTTTCATGTTAATAGAATGATAATAGGATAATGATTAAATGATTTGAGATTATTTAGAAGCATGAGTAGGTGATGTTTGAATGATTGATTGATGTTTTGTGGACTTTGACCAATTTTGGGGGTTTATGTTATAGATATAGGGCTTGTAACATGAGTATGATGATAATAACATATTAGAAACACGTTAGAATGATTTAATCTATATTAGATAATCTAGAATATGAAGTTTTTAGATTGATTTCAATACTATTCATTTGATGTGACATTTTCATAATTTTCCATTTTAGGAAATATACGATTTGATATGCAAAGTGAACAAGTTGATGTCTGAATCAGGAGTGATAACATGCTATTAGGTTAGATAAATGTTACTGAGAGTTTAGTTATGATTCGTTGGGTTTTCAATCGGATTTGAAGGGTTTTGTTCGTCAAAATAGCTTATGAGTTGAAGAGTGCGAATGATCTCTCATTTGCACGGTCTAATGTGCGAATGAGAGAAAAGACTCTTCACTTGCACGGGCGTTGTTATGTTGACACATTTTAGCATATTACGGAGTAAGAATGCAGTCATCAATGGTTTCAATCACAGTAGTAACATACTTAACGTATAGCTAACGCTCGATAAAATAGTAAAATGGATTTGATCTTTCACATATATGATACTTGTTTTTGAAAAACTTGTGAACTCGTCAGCATTGTTGTGTTGACACATTTTAGCATGTTTTCTCAGGTTGCTAAGGTATCAGCACTGGTATAGGATGCACTAGAGTCCACAGCATCCGTTATCTTTCATTCTGCCTGATTTGAACTTTTTAAATGTTTTGAAAAACTACTTTATTTTGAAATGGGTCTATAAACTAAACTTCTCTTTCACTAACCTTTAAATTGTGTGGTTGTGCTTACGTTATTTTTCTCATATAGTTATCATTTATTATGACCGTTGACTTTGATCCTGGATTGTCACGCGCCTCACGGTAAAACCCCACAAGTGGAATTTTATGGCGTGACGAATTGGTATCAGAGATAATGGTTATAGTGAATTAGGACTGCATATCGAGTCTGGTCTATTGCCGAGTCTCTCACACTAAACGGTCGCACACTTAAGAGTGAAGTCAAGTGGGAATTAACTAACATAGCAGGGTTGTCGATATCATCATCATTTACATGTTACATCATCCATTCTCTCTGTTTTCTATTGTCTATCCCTATCTCCTCTCTTCTTCTTCTAGGTTGAAGAGGAAGCATTCAGCTTGTTGATTTGGCACAGTAGTGGCGTACATTGGAGTGGATTTTGGCGTTATTCTGAGATATGTTCAAGATTCAAACATTTCCCTTCAATACTCTAATGGACACACTCGCTCACATACACTATCACTACTCGCCCACTTGTCGAAGTGTATTCCTAGTGAATGACTCTTCTTATACCATAATTGTCCTATGACTTGAAACTCAAGCTAGAAGCCCACTTGGAGAACCATCTACGGCAATATATCATTTTGGGTGCACACAAAATCATAAGTTGACATACATGAAAATCCTGGTGAACTTTGTGTTTGAGCTATTGGTAATGGTTAAACCCAATTCCTAAACCTTTTGCCCCAAAACACATCACTCATGCTACCCTTTATCACAATAGCAGGACACCGTTATTGCCATTAAGTTTTGCTTATTTAATTTCTTGTTGAACTCTATCTTGAACTCGTTAATCTAACGAAAACCTTTACATATTTTGGAAACCAATCCCTTACCCTTGTATTGGAGTCTGTTAACTTTTTGAAATCACCGTTACGTGTGATTTCCCTTCATTGATATCGCCTCTTTTCAAACTTCCCTCTATAACCTAGGTGGACCGGTTGTGCTCATCCGGCAATCAGATTTGAATGTTTTGTTGTTTCGGTTTGATAATGTGTGAGAAATGCAGACTGTTCTATCAAAATGTTGTTACTCGGTTTGTGATGTTGAGACCATGTAATTTTATCCTTGCTCACATGTAATATTATGATGATTTCGTGATTTCATGATTTTATGTTGTGAATGCTATGATTATGTTAGAACAACACATTTATGTCAGCATATCAATGGCAAAACTTCATGCTACTTTTCCAGCTTCTCAAAATTCTGGAGGCATCGTCTCCACCCTATCATTAGCGCAAAGCCACTCCTCGGGAACATACTATATACTCGCAAGACCCCATTCGTCGATAGTTTTACACCCAGGTGTGCCCATACTCTCTAATGAGATCATGGGGTTGAATGTGTTTGTAGTTGCTCCACCTACACCTGAACCGGTTGTGCCAGCTAACCTTCCACCTACTCTGCCTTTAACCATCCACACCCAGAAGCACTGTGAATATCGAAGATTTAGAGGATCTACCTCTCAAGAACGTAGCTGGTGATAGAATCGACATAAAGCAAAAGAGAAGGGACTATTCCCCGCAGAGGATACTTCAACCCGTCAAGACTTTCAAGAAATAAGGCATCCATTCTGGTAAACACTTGAAGTGTAACAGTCGTAACTTCCACCACAATGGGACTATGCAAAAAATTCCATTGTAGACGTTGTGTAGTGACATGCCATTTCACTAGGGACTGCAGGGCCAAGCATCAGATCAAACCACCACAATCATCAGAGATGCAAAAAGCTTGCCATAACAGCGAATGGAAAGGATAGTACAAGGTAATGTGAGATGACACCAACAATTTGGAGGAGAGCCTCAATCCCTCTCAATCTCAGAAATGGCAAGAGAAACCTGACCATCCTAACTCTTCCCACCCCATTCAGCCTATCAAGAAACTAGGAGCTTACATTGGTAAATATCCAAAGGGATACAAGTGCAACTATCACCACAAATGTTCATGCTCCAAGTATCAATGCAAGCATTATGGCTAAGGCGGCCATGAGGCCAAGGACTGTAGGGGTAAGATCCGAGCTAGACCCTCCCCACCTGCTGCTGGTCAACCAAATCGTGGTTGCTACAATTAAGGTGAAGATAGACATATCATGTGTTACTGCCCAAAGCTGGAGTAAGAAGACACCCGTACGTACTCAAAGCTTGCCCATTGGTCCTATCGATTAATTGTTGGTCTCGGTACGCATTATGTTGTATGAATCTTAAGTTTCGTTGTCTCTAGTTCCACGTATTTTCACTTAAGTCAAACCCGAGTAGGACGATGGTTGGGAATCATCATTCGTCCTCATCTCTTCGATAGTCTAGCAAGCCAACTCCAAGAGCCAAAAGTTCTTAGCCTAAGGCCGGCTTAAAACCTTGAGCTATTCTGCACCTAACCACTTGAAATTTGTTTTGCAACTACCCTTTTAAAAACTCGCTTCACACCTAGCTTACAATTACTGATGAAACCAACTGAATTTCGGGACGAAATTCTTTCAACAATGGGATGAGGTAACAACCGGAAAAGTTTTTTTCTTTCTTTTCCCTAACAACTCTAAGCAATTTTCAGGACGTAAATTCTTTCAACAGGGGGATGATGTGATACTCGGCAAAATTAGGTTAATACTTTTATCAAACATATAAGTCCACCTTAGCAAAAAAAATTTAAGACATACTTAACGAGATTAGGTGCGTCGGTTCGATGATTTGGTGAATCATCGGTAGTCGGTTTACACACATGTGTCCAAGGGTTGGTGATTCCGAAGATCACTGGGTAGGAACACACACAATGTCTAGGGTTTGATGATTCGGGGGAATCATTGGGGAAACACACACATACACACAAGCCTTGAGTCTTGTGGTTGGTGAATTTACATAATTGGGAGTAACTTATCAAGAATAATATGTTCCACAATCAATTAACAACTCGTGAATACATGTATATATGAATTGGTATGATAATATATGTTCCAAGTGTCATTTCGGGTAGTTGGGACGAATGGGAGCCATAATCTCTCATTCACACCTATAAAGGTGCGAATGAGAGACATAATTTCCCATTCACACCAACGAAGGTCCAAATGAAGATAATGAATTTCGGGACGAAATTCATTTAACAATGGGATGATGTGACGACCAAAAAAAATTTTTTCATTCTTTCCCTAACAACTCTGAGCAATTTTTAGGACGAAAATTCTTTCAATAGGGGGATGATGTAACACTCGGCAAACTCAGGTTAATACTTTTATCAAAGTTAGCGAAAAAAATCTTTAAACATACTTAACGGGATTAGGTGCGTCGGTTCGATGATTTGGTGAATCATCGGTAGTTGGTTTACACACATATGTCCAAGGGTTGGTGATTCGGAAGATCACCGGGTAGGTGTGATACCCCGAAAAATTCAGGTTCTCACTTTAACTAAACTCTAGTTACATTCCTTGCATTATACTTAACTAGGGTTAGTTAGATAAGACATACGTGCATGGTTATGAGTCAAGGTGTGATTGCATGATTAGTGAACCTCGGACGTTGGTGAATAATAAACTTATGTGTCTCGGTGATACCTGACAAACTTATGTGAAAACCATACGTGATTATGTGAACCTAAACCGAACACGTTAATAGAAATCATTAAAAGTGGAGCATGAGGTTGATTAGGGTCTTAATGCATGGGGTTACACTTCTTACGGTCCGAAATAATGAAAACGTCGAAGGATAACGCGTCGGGAGGCGAAACGAGGCAAAAGCGCGCCACCCGGACCTGTGAGCGGCCGCTCACAGGCTCCGAGCGGCCGCTCGAACCTATCTGACGGGTTTAAACCGCCTCAAACTCGTATATAAGCATCCTTAACCCCCATGCAGCCCTCATACTCAACCCTAATCGCCCCCTTACTGCCCCACACGAATATTTCACTCCAAAAACTCCTGCTAAGGCTCAAGATCATCAATTGGGAGGCTCCAAGGCGCGCGATTGATTGATTTGAAGAGCTAAGGGTATAACTCATGATTTCTTACGCTTTTTACTTTATGTTTTATTGTAAAAATCATATAACAAGTTTGTCCAGGTCTGAATGGGTTTAATAAACATTAAAACATGAGTCTTTTGAAGATTAAACGGATTAAACCTATTAATAAACGCGTAGTAACATCATAGGATGCTTGTTGCGCAAGTTATTGGTGTTTTGATCCTAAAAGCTTTGATCTTGACATGTTTGATAATAGGATCTGATGGGAATAGGTATTAGGAAAGTTGGATGATGATTATTAGGTGTTATTGATTGATAATATGCAACTAGGGTTTGATATAATTGATAATATTGCACGATCAGAATCTGGACAGATTCTGAATGTCGACTTGTAGGGTCTGTTTCGTGGCTTGAAAATAATTGGTTTGATCGATTCTTTGCATGATTGTAACGTACAAGGTCTTAGCTTTTCATAATGGGCAAAACCATCGAATTTGGACATCGTTTGAGTCGTTTTTGGAATTTTAATTGATTAGGGGTCATATCAGATTTTCGGATTTGTAAACTGGGCTAACTTTAAATGGTCATAACTTGAGATTTACAAGGAGTTAGGTTATGAAATTTTTACAGTAGGTCAATACTGGAAAAACAGAGCTTTTCCAAGTGGATTCATCTCGTTTGGATGAATACACAATTTTTAAGAATTTTCCTACTAAACTGACCTGTTGAGGAAATTTTCTGAACACTGCTGTGTTGTACGAATTTTCATAATTTTTGTGTTTGGAATTAAGACAAAACAAAAATAGGTATTGCCAAGTGAATCCCAAAGAAAATTCAGTAAAAATTTGGGAGGATAACTCACTGGTTTACTATTTTAAATAAATTCGTTTTGATGGCGCACAATCTGTCCTGAAAACACAGATTGTGTATTATGTGCTTATGTGATTACTTGAGGTCTTAGGTGATCTAAAATTGACATAAATCGGAAGTACACATGTTTATGACACATACGGGCTGTAGAAACTAATTATAACCAATTCATTCACCAACGAGTCCGTAGGGTTTACTATTGCATGTAGAATCACTAGGCGTCGCATACACACTTTTGAATATTAAAACGCCTTGGACAAACGAGTTATATGGTGTAATGATGTTACGCCTATACTCACGTAGTGACACTGTTATTAGGGTGTCGGTAGCATATAATACTTGCTGTTCGGATTCTTTGCTTACGCGATAAGGTGAGTTTCACTACTCTTTTCTCAAAAGCATGCGTCTCGGGTTGAGACAACTTACTTAACGTTTCTAGTCCGGTTCGGGACTACTTTTACACATCCCGGGTTTGGGGTGCATGGTTCACGTGGTGAATCTATTTTTACTAATTCATATATATGTCCTTGATGAACTAAACCAAACACATCGTTTAAGTCCTTCAAAATACCGAATCAATTGCCGGTTGGGCAAGCGGGTTAATTAGTTGATAGCGCTATTAGGTCTAACAAACCTCACATCGTGCTGGGAGCACGGATGTGAACTATTAGCTTCAAACATAATCATTGTCGATGGACAATGATGCAAGGCATCCTTATCCCGGTTATGGGAACTTGTTCATTAGTAGTTCGGTATTCGCCGGTTTTAGTTATCATGAGTGGGCTAGCTACCCCTGGCATATGAATTAGCTATTTACTTGTGGCCATGGAGGCCGACGTTCTTACGTACTGTTATGTGGTCTGGGAGACCGACGTTTTCATTTGGTTACATGGTTTGGGAAACCTACGCTTTTACTTACTCACCTACTTTACTCAGTGAACTCACCAACATTGTTTGTTGACCCACGATTTACATGCTTTTGCAGGTAGTTAGCTTCCGGTGCCAGGATTAGAAAGCACTGTACACTTCACTGCATTTGGGCTCTCGGGCATACACATAAATTATATATTATGCTTTCGTATGGTTTTAATTTGGGTGCGTTGTTTTGCGCATGGTTTTAAAAGGTTTAAATTTGGTTTACGCTTCCGCAGCTTAACTAAACTTGGTTTTTGAAAACGAACTAAATGGTTTGGGCATTTAGAGTTCGTTCCTGTGACTTATGGCTATGGGATCCTGGTATGTCACGCGCCTCGCGGTATAAACCCCGTAGTGGAAATTTGAGGGTGTGACAGATTGGTATCAGAGCCATTGGTTATAGTGAACTAGGACTGCATGTTGAGTCTAGTCTATAATCATTATAGCATAAGTACACTCCCAACTTAAGTGCACAACTAGCTATTAGCTACATATATCTACAACATATGATTTCGGGAGATATGTTATCTCCTAGTTCTAGACTTAATTCTTAACACGTCAATGGTGGGAACCTAGGGTTACACCAGGTGGCGCATTACTGGGAGTAATATCCTAACTAACCTCATGGACGAGGAGACAACAATAGTACAAGGGAGGGAGCCTTGCGAGCGTTATGGCGCACGTACACAGGAAGCTGCACGATGCGCATGACGTGGTACCATTAAATCAACTATGAAGGAATTCGAATGCTGAGACTTATCTTTTGTCACTTAGCAAGGAGACAATTAGTTTCTGTTCCTTGCTACTTGATCTTTCTTACCCCCATTCGAAACTCAGACGGGACTGGGTTACGCATATAGAACTTATTTCTTACTTTAGTACCTTACGCCTAGTATGAGCGGACGGACGTATGACTGCATATCCCTGTTACTCATAAGTATATGGTAGATTCATGGGAACACATTAGATCAGGACTTGTTACACACACTCTTGAGGAGTTACGTAAAGCCTGCGATGTAATGCAACATCACAAGGGAGGATGAAACCTACTAATGGCTGATAGCCACGATTGGAGGAACGAGTGGTACAGCTTACCACTAAACTGGTTCACATAGGACTAGAGAAGGAGATTGTACGTGATGAGAACCATATAACACTGACATCGCAAAAGAGGAAGGATAAGAGATGGAAGGGGAACCTGAGCAGGACGAGCACATGGAAAGTGACGATGAAGGCTCTACTATCTAGACAGAGCATGGCGACGATTGGCTCTTACCTTTTCTTGCCTATCTTTTCTTTCATTTTCCTTTGCTAACTTAGATAAGACTGAGTTCTTATGATCAACGATAGGGTGGTTGAGGCCCTCGCATCTTTCCAAGCTAGTAAAGATCTATTTTGCTAAATCATTCTTTTCCCCTGACTTCCACATTTGAACTTTCTTATACCTTGAACGCACATTGTATTTCCAAGCCTTTTATTGGTTGTAAACCTCGATAACTCCAACGGGACTGAAGGAGACCGTCTGATTGCTTCGGTAGTATAAGTCTTTGCTCTGTGCATTTGCCCCCAGGCAGGATGAGGTAATGTATGCCACATGCACACTCGATGAGTTACAGATACTTGGGTGGAGAATGTAACCCCCATGACGAAATTTAGAAACTTGTTATCTAAAGACGGATGGGTCTGAAATCGACGCCTACACTACCAAGCTACAGGAGTTAGCTACTACATGCTCACACATATTTAACCTACATTACAAACGGATCGAGCTTCATACCAAAGGGGTTATCCCACAGGTTCGTAGCATGGCTACTACGGCTCACCTACCCAGAATATAACAAACCTTTCACCTGGCTCACAAACTCACCGACGAGGCTGTTGAGCATGGTACTTTTCCGAAGCAGGGTGCTTCATCTTCTACTTTTGGTGATAACAAGAGAACGTGGGATAGTATGCGGTATAAGTCCTTCAACAATAACCACAACAGTAACAACAACAATGGGGCTCGTGGAGGAGCATTTGTGATGGGCTCTGGGGAGGCCAGGACTGATAACAACGGCGTGACAGATACGTGTTCCTTAAACGCCACTCTCGCTTCTGTTTTATATGATGCTGGTGCAAACTATAGTTTTGTGTCATCAAAACTTAGCAAACAACTAGGGATAGTTCCTACACTTCTTGATACCCCGTACTTTATAGAGTTAGCTGATGGGAAGCCTGTTAAGGTAACCCACATCCATCGTGACTGTAAGCTCGAACTAGATGGACAGTTGTTTGCCATCAACCTCTTACCTATCACCCTAGGAAGCTTTGATCTCGTGGTTGGTATGGACTGGTTGTCCAAGCAACACGCTGAAATTCTCTGTCAAGAGAAGATTGTTCGTATCCCTCTCCCTAGTGGAGAATTCTTATCTATCCAGGGTGATTCTGGTGGTGCCATGATGGGCATCATCTCTTTCCTGAAAGCCTAGAAGTGTATTCGGAAGGGCTACCCAGCCATATTGGCTAACATTTCTGATACTCGAGCTGAAGCTGAAACAAAAATTGAGGATATCCCTGTAGTTCAGGATTTTCCAGATGTCTTCCCAGAGGAATTACCCGGACTTCCACCTGTTCGACAAGTGGAATTTCAAATTGACCGTGCACCAGGAGCCGCCCCAGTTGCGCGTGCACCATACCGCCTTGCACCAGGCGAACTTCAAGAACTATCCACCCAACTCCAAGAGCTATTGGACAGGGGTTTCATTAGACCTCGTTCTTCACCTTGGGGAACTCCAGTCTTATTTGTTAAGAAAAAGGATGGGAGTTCCCGTATGTGTATCGATTACCGGGAATTGAACAAGGTGACAATTAAAAACCGCTACCCTTTACCTCGTATTGATGATCTATTCGACCAGCTTCAGGGGTCGAGTTTCTATTCCAAGATTGACTTAAGGTCGGGGTACCATCAACTGAGAGTCCGAGAGGAGGATGTGCCAAAGACAGCCTTTCGAACTCGTTATGGGCACTATGAATTTTTGGTAATGCCCTTCGGGCTGACCAATGCACCAGCTGTGTTCATGGACCTCATGAACCGTGTGTGCAAACCCTATCTAGACAAATTTGTCATAGTGTTCATAGACGACATTCTGATCTATTCCAAGAGTAGGGGAGAGCACGAGCAACACCTACGACTGATCTTGGAACTTCTGAAAAGTGAGCAGTTATATGCAAAATTCTCCAAGTGCGACTTCTGGATTCGTGAGATCCAATTCTGGGGTCATGTGGTGAACGAGGCAGGAATACATGTCGATCCCGCTAAGATTGATGCGATTAAAAGATGGGAGGCCCCTAAGAACTCCCACAGAGGTCCGATAATTCCTTGGCCTTGCAGGTTATTATCGCAGATTCATTCAGGGATTCTCAAAAAATCGCTCAACCCCTCACTGCTTTGACACAGAAGGGGATTACCTACAAGTGGGGAGATGCCCAAGAACCTGCTTTTCTGATACTAAAGACTAAACCTTGCAGTGCTCCAATATTATCACTACCTGAGGGTACGGAGGACTTTGTGGTGTACTATGATGCATCTATCCAAGGTCTAGGGTGTGTTTTGATGCAACGTGAAAAGGTGATCACATATGCTTCACGACAACTAAAAGTTCATGAGAAAAATTTCCCCACTCACGACTTGGAACTGGGAGCGGAGGTCTTCGCTCTCAAAATTTGGAGGCACTACCTCCACGGGACAGAGTGCACGATTTCACAGATCATAAAAGTCTCCAGCATATATTCGACCAGAGGGTGCTAAGCATACGACAACGCCGATGGGTCAGACTCCTGAATGGTTATGACTGTGCCATCAAGTAACATTCAGGGAAGGCTAATGTAGTAGCAGATGCCCTGAGTCGTAAGGAAACAAAACCCAAACGAGTGCGAGCCTTGCAACTTACCCTACAATCTAATCTTCATGTTAAGATACGTAAAGCCCAGGGCGTGGCTTTGAAAGGGAAAACATCGGGCTTGAAACCTTGCACGGTGCTGATAAGCACCTGGAATGAAGGACATAGGTTCTTCAGCACTTCATGAATCAAGTCTGGATTCCACGTGTTGGAGATCTCAGACAACTAGTGCTCGATGGGGCACACACCCCTCGTTATTCGGTACATCCTAGTTCGGATAAAATGTACCGAGATCTCAAACTCTTTACTGGTGACCAAACATGAAAGCTGAGAAAAGTCACTTATGTTAGTAAGTGCTTGACTTGCGCGAAGGTTAAGATTGAATATCAGAAACCTTCAGGCCTACTTCAACAACCAGAGATTCCGATGTGGAAATGGGATGGGATTTCCATGGACTTCATTACGAAGCTTCCTAAAACGCCCAGCGGGCACGATATGATTTGGGTCATTATTGACCGTTTGACCAAATCAGCGCATTTCATGGCAATTAGAGAGGCGGACATGTTGGAACGTCTAGCCGCTTTTGTATTACGGAAATTGTCTCTAGGCATGGGATGCCAACTTCTATCATATCGGATCACGACGCGCGATCTACTTCCCATTTTCGGGAAACTCTCCAAATTGCTTTGGGAACTCATTTGGACATGAGCGCAGCCTATCACTCCCAGACGGATGGATAGAGTGAACGTACCATCCAAACACTAGAAGATCTACTGCGAGCGTGCGTGGTGGACTTTGGAAACAGTTGGGACAAGCACTTGCCTTTGATTGAATTCTCTTATAACAATAGTTATGACACTTCGATCCAGTGTGCACTTTTTGAGGCACTTTATGAACGGGAGTGCAAATCCCCCATATGTTGGACTGAAGTTGGGGATAGCCAACTGACAGGTTCCGAACTTGTGCACCAAACTTCTGACAAGATAGTGCAATCAGAAAACGGATGGCTGCTACTCTTGAGCGACAGAAAAGCTACGCTGATGAGCGTAGGAAACTTTTAGAGCTCCGGAATGGGAACAAGGTACTATTAAAGGTGTCACCTTGAAAGGGTGTGACACGCTTTGGAAAACGGGGGAAGATGAACCCGTAAAACGTTGGACCATTCGAGATGGTTGATGGGATTGGTCTGGTAGCTTACAGGTTAAACCTGCTTAACAAACTTGGTAGGATACACGATGTATCCCACATATCGTACCGAATCTATAGAAATGCCTGTTGGATACAACACTGATGGTGCCACTGGAGGAGATCCAGGTGGACGATCGGCTACGGTTCATGGAAGAACCAGTGGAGATTCTTGAGCGGGGCGTCAAGAAACTCAAACAGAACACTATACCTATTTTAACGTACAATGGAATTCCCGTCTTGGACCGGAATACACGTGGGAGCGCAGAGATCAGATGCGGCTCAAATATCCACACCTCTTTTCTGAACTGAACCTATGCATAGATCAAATGCCGAACATAAAGCAGCTCGCTCAAAGTGAATTTCGGGGCGAAATTCCTTTCAACTTGGGGATGATGTGACATCCGGAAACCAAGCATACATTTTTTTAGCTGGCTTTACTGTTTACTTGCTGAATTTCGGGACGAAATTCTTTTCAACTTGGGGATGATGTGATACCCCGAAAAATTCAGGTTCTCACTTTAACTAAACTCTAGTTACATTCCTTGCATTATACTTAACTAGCGTTAGTTAGATAAGACATACGTGCATGGTTATGAGTCAAGGTGTGATTGCATGATTAGTGAACCTCGGACGTTGGTGAATAATAAACTTATGTGTCTCGGTGATACCTGACAAACTTATGTGAAAACCATACGTGCTTATGTGAACCTAAACCGAACACGTTAATAGAAATCATTAAAAGTGGAGCATGAGGTTGATTAGGGTCTTAATGCATGGGGTTACACTTGTTACGGTCCGAAATAACGAAAACGTCGAAGGATAATGCGTCGGGAGGCGAAACGAGGCAAAAGCGCGCCACCCGGACCTGTGAGCGGCCGCTCGAACCTATCTGACGGGTTTAAACCGCCTCAAACTCGTATATAAGCATCCTTAACCCCCATGCAGCCCTCATACTCAACCCTAATCGCCCCCTTACTGCCCCACACGAATATTTCACTCCAAAAACTCCTGCTAAGGCTCAAGATCATCAATTGGGAGGCTCCAAGGCGCGCGATTGATTGATTTGAAGAGCTAAGGGTATAACTCATGATTTCTTACGCTTTTTACTTTATGTTTTATTGTAAAAATCATATAACAAGTTTTTCCAGGTCTGAATGGGTTTAATAAACATTAAAACATGAGTCTTTTGAAGATTAAACGGATTAAACCTATTAATAAACGCGTAGTAACATCATAGGATGCTTGTTGCGCAAGTTATTGGTGTTTTGATCCTAAAAGCTTTGATCTTGACATGTTTGATAATAGGATCTGATGGGAATAGGTATTAGGAAAGTTGGATGATGATTATTAGGTGTTATTGATTGATAATATGCAACTAGGGTTTGATATAATTGATAATATTGCACGATCAGAATCTGGACAGATTCTGAATGTCGACTTGTAGGGTCTGTTTCGTGGCTTGAAAATAATTGGTTTGATCGATTCTTTGCATGATTGTAACGTACAAGGTCTTAGCTTTTCATAATGGGCAAAACCATCGAATTTGGACATCGTTTGAGTCGTTTTTGGAATTTTAATTGATTAGGGGTCATATCAGATTTTCGGATTTGTAAACTGGGCTAACTTTAAATGGTCATAACTTGAGATTTACAAGGAGTTAGGTTATGAAATTTTTACAGTAGGTCAATACTGGAAAAACAGAGCTTTTCCAAGTGGATTCATCTCGTTTGGATGAATACACAATTTTTAAGAATTTTCCTACTAAACTGACCTGTTGAGGAAATTTTCTGAACACTGCTGTGTTGTACGAATTTTCATAATTTTTGTGTTTGGAATTAAGACAAAACAAAAATAGGTATTGCCAAGTGAATCCCAAAGAAAATTCAGTAAAACTATGGGAGGATAACTCACTGGTTTACTATTTTAAATAAATTCGTTTTGATGGCGCACAATCTGTCCTGAAAACACAGATTGTGTATTATGTGCTTATGTGATTACTTGAGGTCTTAGGTGATCTAAAATTGACATAAATCGGAAGTACACATGTTTATGACACATACGGGCTGTAGAAACTAATTATAACCAATTCATTCACCAACGAGTCCGTAGGGTTTACTATTGCATGTAGAATCACTAGGCGTCGCATACACACTTTTGAATATTAAAACGCCTTGGACAAACGAGTTATATGGTGTAATGATGTTACGCCTATACTCACGTAGTGACACTGTTATTAGGGTGTCGGTAGCATATAATACTTGCTGTTCGGATTCTTTGCTTACGCGATAAGGTGAGTTTCACTACTCTTTTCTCAAAAGCATGCGTCTCGGGTTGAGACAACTTACTTAACGTTTCTAGTCCAGTTCAGGACTACTTTTACACATCCCGGGTTTGGGGTGCATGGTTCACGTGGTGAATCTATTTTTACTAATTCATATATATGTCCTTGATGAACTAAACCAAACACATCGTTTAAGTCCTTCAAAATACCGAATCAATTGCCGGTTGGGCAAGCGGGTTAATTAGTTGATAGCGCTATTAGGTCTAACAAACCTCACATCGTGCTGGGAGCACGGATGTGAACTATTAGCTTCAAACATAATCATTGTCGATGGACAATGATGCAAGGCATCCTTATCCCGGTTATGGGAACTTGTTCATTAGTAGTTCGGTATTCGCCGGTTTTAGTTATCATGAGTGGGCTAGCTACCCCTGGCATATGAATTAGCTATTTACTTGTGGCCATGGAGGCCGACGTTCTTACGTACTGTTATGTGGTCTGGGAGACCGACGTTTTCATTTGGTTACATGGTTTGGGAAACCTACGCTTTTACTTACTCACCTACTTTACTCAGTGAACTCACCAACATTGTTTGTTGACCCACGATTTACATGCTTTTGCAGGTAGTTAGCTTCCGGTGCCAGGATTAGAAAGCACTGTACACTTCACTGCATTTGGGCTCTCGGGCATACACATAAATTATATATTACGCTTTCGTATGGTTTTAATTTGGGTGCGTTGTTTTGCGCATGGTTTTAAAAGGTTTAAATTTGGTTTACGCTTCCGCAGCTTAACTAAACTTGGTTTTTGAAAACGAACTAAATGGTTTGGGCATTTAGAGTTCGTTCCTGTGACTTATGGCTATGGGATCCTGGTATGTCACGCGCCTCGCGGTATAAACCCCGTAGTGGAAATTTGAGGGTGTGACAGTAGGAACATACACAATGTCTATGGTTTGATTATTCGAGGGAATCACTGGGGAAACACACACATACACACAAGCCTTGAGTCTTGTGGTTGGTGAATTTACATAATTAGGAGTAACTTGTCAAGTATAATATGTTTCACAATCAATTAACAACTCGTGAATACATGTATATATGAATTGGTATGAATATTTATGTTCCAAGTGTCATTTTGGGTAGTTGGGACGAATGGGAGCCATAATATCTCATTCACACCTATAAAGGTGCGAATGATAGACATAATTTCCCATTCACACCAACGAAGGTGCAAATGAACATACTGAATTTCAGGACGAAATTCCTTCAACAATGGGATGATGTAATGACCGGAAAAAAAATTTCTTTCTTTCCCCTAACGACTCTGAGAAATTTTCAGGACAGAAATTCTTTTAACAGGGGATGATGTGACACTCGGCAAACTCAGGTTAATACTTTTATCAAACATATAACTCCACCTTAGCGAAAAATTCTTAAAACATACTTAACAGGATTAGGTGCGTCCGTTCGATGATTTGGTAAATCATCGGTAGTCGGTATACACACATATATCCAAGGGTTGGTGATTCGGAAGATCACTGGGTAGGAACACACACAATGTCTATGGTTTGATGATTCGGGGGAATCATTGGGGAAACACACACATGCACATAAGACTTGAGTCTCGTGGTTAGTGAATTTACATAATTGGGAGTAACTTATCAAGTATAATATGTTCCACAATCAATTAATAACTCGTGAATACATGTATATATGAATTGGTATGATAATATATGTTTCAAGTGTCATTTTGGGTAGTTGAGACGAATAGGAGCCATAATCTCTCATTCACAGCTATAAAGGTGCGAATGAGAGACATAATTTCCCATTCACACCAACGAAGGTGCAAATGAACATAATTTCTCATTCTTACCTATGAAAGTGGGAATGAGAGACCTAATTTGTCATTCTCACCTATAAAGGTGTGAATGAGAGGCATAATTTCCCATTCACACCAACGAAGGTGCAAATGAACATAATTTCTCATTCTCACCTATGAAGGTGCGAATGACAACAGACTATATAAGCATCCCTTTGGTTCATTCTCATTATTTTATAACCCTAACTCGCCTCTAAGTGCTCTCTTACAAACTCGAACCTGTAGAAACGAGTTTTTGCCCTTATTTCTTAGATCCTTAAGCCAAATTAAGTTTATAAACCATGTCAAGTGAAGATTCAAGGTGTCTTAAGCATCTAGACCCTTTTCAGAGTGTTTTGCTAAATAAAAACCTTTCTAAAACGTTTCTAAACTAGAACTAGACCTAAACAATGTGTTTTCTTATAAAAACACAAGTTTAGATGATGTTGGTGACTATATAATTGGGGCATTTGTGTTCTATGTTGATAGAAATATAATAGGATTATGATTAAATGATTTGTGATTGTTTAGAAGCATGATTTGGTGATTTTTGATTGATTGATTGAAGTTTTGTGGAATTTGACCCATTTTGGGGGGTTTATGTTATAGGTCTAGGGCTTGTAACATGAGTATGATGATAATAACATTTTAGGAACACATTAGGATGATTTAATCTATGTTGGATAATCTAGAAAATGAAGTTTTTAAATTAATTTCAATACTTTCCATTTTAGGTAAACTTTTCTTGCATTGATGTGACATCTCTATAATTTTCCATTTTGGGAAATATATGATTTGATATGCAATATGAACAAATTGATGACTAAATTAGGTGTGATAACATGCTATTCGGTTATATAGATTTTACTGCAAAGTTTAGTTATGGTTCATTGGGTATTCATTTGGGTTTGAAGGGTTTTTGTACGTCAAAATAGCTTATCATCTAAAGAGTGCGAATGAGAGGAAATATTTCTCATTTGCATAAACGGGGAATTTTTGTGAATCTTTTGTATAAACAAAGTGTTTTATGTGCATTACTTGTATGGGAACTATTTATGCAGGTTAAATTGAAATAATGGGTAACCAATGGGATGTCAGGTCTTGACGTGTGTGGTCGTGTCTGTGACAACCGGTAAAATTCGGTCAGCCTTTGACTAGATCTTAATCACGACTCCTATATGCTTTGCATATATTCAGGTTGATATTGGTTAAGTGAGTTGTTACGAGTCCAACGATGTCTTTCGTGGAGTTCGTGGACGTCTAAATGTTCTAAAGAACGACTGCGCATTTAAACGCCAACGAACTGATATCAATAAGAATTCGTCAGGATGGACAAACTTAGAGTTATTGCGCATAAATATGGCACGTATTGGCTATTGAAGCGATCGGATGTGGAATCGGCTTGAAGATTGGATTAAAACGTATCATTTTAGAGAACGCGAGAAGTAACTGATATGAGAACCGGACACCGAAGTGCGTGGTTTTAACCGCATTTATGCTTTCGGATTAAATATTTATCATAAATAATGTTATATGTTTAATATCGAAAGCTGTCGGGTCGTTCATATGAAGGAGACAGTAATCGATTAAGTTAACGCGATTCTAACAGATGTTCTGAAAGAACGCGTAGGATGCTGAAATTAATTATATCTTGCTCGGTTTAACTAAATCTTAGATTTCGAACTAAACTGACTAATTCTTATAAGTATTCATCGAGCCTAGGATAAAACCGAGACGGTTGATGTTATAACGGGTTCTGTACGCGGTATCCACCTACCTAGTCCTTAACCCTAGTATAAAAAGGGATCACTCTCCTTCTTCTTCTTCTTCTTCTTCTTCATTTGGCAGCCCACATCAAAGATTAAAACACAAAACCTCTCATCTCTCTCTTCATTTGGCACTAGTGGGTTTAGGAGTTGGTTCGGGTGGTGCTTGGTTGAGAGTTTGGGTCCGGTTCAGGTGGTGTTCGGTTGGGGTCAAATTTTAGTGGTGGATCTGCCTGCATGTTGGCTGAAGGTGATGGTGGTTGTGGTCGCTGAAGGAGGCGGCAGCTGTTGGGTTTTTGGTCAGATTATGGTGTGGTTCGGGCGGTGTGTGGCTGTGAAGGTCCGCTTGGTGGTGGTGCTTGGTGATGCTCGGGCCGGTTATGGTTATAAGTTGTGGTTGTGAGGCGCCGGCAGCCCTTGGTGGCGGTGGAGGAGGTCGAGTCGGGTTCGGGTCTGATGGGACTCGGGCTCGGGTCAGGTTTTGAAGATGGTTGTGGTTCTTTGGTTGTCAGATCTGATGGGTGCTCGGGTTGAATCGGGGTTGCATGTTGATGGTTCGAGTGATAGATGGTCCGATCAGGTACAAGGGTTGTATGGTTTGGGTGTTATGGGGCTGCATGTTGCTTGATGTTGATGATAATGATGTTCGGGTTCAGTTCGGTTCTCGAGTCAGGTTCGGATCCCAGGTATTATGGTTAGAAGGTGGATTAGATTTGGAGTTTCAAGCCCGGTCAGAGTTGTTTCGGGTCAGATCTGATTCGGTTCGAGTTTGGTCAGATCTGCTCAACATCGGAGATGCATGCGTATAATATGCTATAATATCTTGATTTGTTATTATATATATATAAGTGGGTATATATATATACATATTATAGTTACGAAACGATTGTGACTCGCGAAACGAACCGACAATGATTATTTAATAAGTGACATTGTATATTAAAGATGGATTTGATAATATTGTATATTGGACTGAACCGTTGGACTATAATATATATATATATATATATATATATATATATATATATATATATATATAAACTATGATACATAATTGTAACATAAAGTGCAAAATGTATAAAGTCTCATCCATTGGAAATACGGATTAATATATTGAATATCATGTGTTTGTAAATTGATTTTTTGTGAAAACTATAGACAACTTGTATTTTCTGGATTGTATAAAACAGAGGAAACTCTGCCGAAATTTTATAAAATCCAGAGCACAACGAGTGCACTATTGATTGAGGTTTTTATAACTTTCCATGTATATTGCACAGTATACTTTCCTATAAATAAATGTACAAAAAAAATTAAATTTATCCAATTTACAAGACGAGTTATGACTCGAGATGAGCTATACGTTTCGTAGCACTAGTCCAACGTAAGTTACACACGAATGGTAACAAGTGCGCAACTTGAGCACTATATCGTACATTAACACATAAATTAAGATAAGTCGCGATCGGTTCGTTGAGTCACACCACTTTCTAGACTTGGATTCGTACATACAAATCTAGATAGCTGGATAATAGGCTTTTCGTGTTAGATTTTAAGGTGTCTTTGCTGGTAATTAGGACACAAAGAAGTGACTAATGATTCAAGCGTTGATAGCTAACTAAGCAAGAATATCCAGGTGAGTTCATGACCCCAGTTTTTACTGTTTTATAACTGTTTTCGGGGGAAAACATACTTGTTTTATGAAAACCTGTTTACTAGAAAATGTAACAAAGATTGAGATATTGATTAGTGTTAACAAAGATATATTTGATTATACAGATTGGTATTAATGAAGATAAAATGGCATTAATAGAGATAAGTTGTATTAGATTATACAGATTGGTATTAATAAAGATAAATTGGATTATACAGATTAACATGTGTGTATGATAAGTAAACTAGAAATATAGAACACTTGATGGCCTTAGGTCGGTGCTTCGGGGAATACGTTGTACGCGACACCAGTGTCCCGGTAGGTTGATACGCTCTCCGCATTTCTTAATCATTAGCTCTAGGGCTAGAGCCATAGTTTATGTAATAGATCTATTGGGTTGACGCCCCCTCTTTTACCCCGACTAGCGGATTGGCGATGTCTATGGGAAATGAACATACTCTATAAATGTCATGGTTTGATTATGAGCCTTAGGATACATCATACTTGTAGGACTTAGCTAGTCTACTCGGTTCTATTCTAGTAATTACGGAAATCATACGCCCCTTTTAATCTAGGAAATATGAGTAATTGCTTTAAAACCTGTAAATGCGACAACTGTTTTTATTTTATAAAAACATGTTGGTGTCGAACGTTTTTGTTTTACCATTTCCGCTTTTAAGTATATTTTATTTTATGGGGAAGAAATCTCATTATTGAATAGGGTGGTTCAGGAAGGGCGATTTATGGGGATGAAATCTCATTATTGAATTGCATGGTTCAAGTTGGGCGATTTTATGGGGAAGAAATCTCATTATTAAACAGGGGTTTACGAAGAACAGACATAAAACCATGAACTCACTAACTTTATGCTGTCCTATTTAAGTATGTCTTTTAGGTTTAGATTTTGGCAATGCCATGGTTGGAATAGGTAAACATCTTGGAATTGGAAACCTAGGAGTATTAGAAATAGCGTTTGAAGTTAAAAGAGTCATAGGAGTATTTATTCCACTTCATAGTATTAAGAGATCACAACCTACAGGGAAATTCGGGGTGTGACAGTGTCAAACGTTAAACACTTTTGCAAAGATACAAAGTCTAGGTCTTGGACAACTAAGGGTTATTAGACAAACATATCATCGGTTAAACACTTATAGGCTATCTATGGTAGGTTTCCAGTAGTCGGTACTACCATAACACGCCTGATATATTACTTACTTGAAGATGCAACCTAAGGTGAGTTTGACGGCCCCACTTTTACCTACTCTATCATGGGGGAGAAACATCCTACACACTTGTTTACTTAAAGATCATTTATTACTATTGTTATCAATTCTTAATATGCGACTCATCTAAATCCCAAGGAAACCACTAATACGAGTATATAGCGGGGAAACGTGGATAGCTCTATTGGGCCTGACAAACTCCACCCAGTTCAACTAGAGGTTGGACAAGCTTATATTGTCTCAAACTACACAGGGCTTACCGGGAATGACGATAATCCGAAGGATACACATATTACGGAGTAGCAATGTAGGCAGCAATGGTTTCAATCGCAGTAGTAACATACTTAACGTCTAACTAACGTTCGATAAAATAGTAAAATGGATTTGAAATATCACATATATGATACTTGCTTTTGAAAAACTTGTGAACTCATCAGCATTGTTATGTTAATATATTTTAGCATGTTTTCTCAGGTCGCTAAGATATCAACACTAGCATAGGATGCATTGGAGTCCACATCATCTGTTATCTTTTATTCTGTCTGATTTGAACTTTGTAACTATTTTCTAAAACTACTTTATTTTGAATTGGGTTTGTAAACTAAACTTCGCTTCCGCTAAACTTTTAACTTGCATGGTTGTGTTTGTGTTTACGTTATTTTTCTCATATAGTTGTTGTTTATTGTGACCGTTGACTTGGATCTTGGATTATCACGCGCCTCGCGGTAAACCCCGCAAGTGGAATTTGATGGTGTGACAATTTCCACGCCACCACAATATGTAGCCATACAGTTAAAGTCGTCTAGCATGTGGAACTGAATGAAGAGTAGTTTAGTTAGTTATTTTTATGTGATTCAATTATTCTTTTTAGATGTATTCTTTATTTATTTATTTAGTTTTAGTTATTTTTATGTATCAATGAAATAAAAGTTTAAAACAAATTAATTAAAAAGGTGGATCATAAAGCTATGCATGTAAAGTTAGTTTTTAGTAAAAATGATGTGAGTTAGTGTGATTAAGATACTGTGTGGTTATATGATATCTCTATTACTCTAAGGTTGTATGATCTGGGGTGTGGAAGAGGTGGTATGAAACCCCTCCATGTTACCAACATCGCACTATTCGTAATGTAAAAGATGGCGTGGGGCACAATAGGTGGAATTCTTCAGCAATTGAGGGGGGGGGGGGGGGGTTGATGTGTGAGGCACTGATTAGTTGGATAAATAAAACCCTTGAACAATTATAAGGTAAAAAAATCAATTAAAAATTTTATTTATATGTTTTTATATAAATGAAGCCCATTGTCATCATTTTCACTAATCTCTTCTACCTCACTTCAAACTTTTAAAAAATTCATCTAGTTTTTATTTATTTATTTATTTTTTTATAAAAATGAATTCACACAATCAAAACTTTGACTCAAACCCCCTTAACCAACCTAACGACGTACCAAATGTTTTATCTGCCATCTCAATTTCCACTACCTAACTTTTCTCAATTTTCACAGCTCGTAGGGTATCGGATTAGAATTTGGGTTGGGCAACGAATTATGGGAACATTCTCAGGAATGATAGTTATACTAAACTGATGATACTCATTGAGATGTTAGTTGCAATGGTTTTATGTAGTCAGTTGTGGTGCAAGGAAAAAAAGATTGGTTTTGCAGTAAATTTGGGTTGATAGTTACAATGGTTTAAATGAACTTAGCATGCGTTTGGTGTGTGTTATAATGTGTCTTTAATAATGGGGTGCTAACCACCTCGGCGTTTCATAGTCGGTTCGTGTTTTGGGTCCTATCGTGTTTGTGTTCTTTTTTCTGAGGGGTTGGGGTCAATATATGCAGGTGTAGCCTTGATAGTAGCAGTAAATCATAGTATGGATTCTGAGTCTTAGCAGCAACTTATCGGTAGAGGGCTCGGGTTGGGCAGCGCACTAAGTGCTCTTTCACAGGAAGGTTAATTATTACATACATGGAGGAAATGAATGAAGGGTAAAGAACAAACATGGCAGCTTCAAGTAATCACTATACAATAGAATGCGACTGATCTAATTTAGAGAAACATTCGGTCACTGCTAGCTATCATGTCTAGTTAACAATAGAAAAGTGGGCGATCATCATATGGATTAAAACTAAGGAAGTGGGATGGGTTGGTGCAATATAACATGGGTCACTAAGCTTAATCATTAGCACAACTGATTTGTAGTTGTCACATTGGTCAAAATTTTGGTGTTGGGTTTTTAAGTGTAAGCGTCAAAAAAGGTCCAAGGAAAATAATTGAGATATGGTTTTGATGTCAAAATAAGGAGTTGCATATGTATGGTGTCGATTGCAATTTGTAAAGATGAGCTAATGTCTTACTGCTTATATATTGGTCCCTTAAGGTATCTCTTGTGGGTTCTAGGAGTTATTTTTGTGGTGGTCTACGTGAAGTAAACCCCATTACATTACCATTACAGTATCAAAGCGGATAGTAGATGAAACACTGTTGTCATATTACGGGAGGAATGGGTCTGGTATCCACCCATGTGGTATTTGGTTAAATTGCATTAGATTTATTTCAGGGTGTAAACTGAACTATGTCTAGGGGTTGGGATAGGTTATGTAGTGTGGGTGATGTGTGGTTTTCTTTTTGGTGGTCTGTACATTAGTGGCCAGTAACCTGCGGGTGGTTTTGTGTTTATAAAAAAGTTCCGTTTGGCTGTTAAAAAAAAAAAACCATCCCTCACCAGCAACCCCCACTGGACCATACACCTAAGTTTGTGCCGAAAACCCAACTGCAAGTTGGTGAACCGTCAGGTAGATAGGTAAAAAAGAAAAGCCAGAAGAAAAAAACCAAGGAAAAAAACACCAAACATGACAATTTAAAACACAATGCAATGTATTGTAGCCACAGAATTTAAAACATAGCTAAAACAAAATAGTAAGAATATATGTTCATGTCATTGTGTTTTATTTTTAAACCTAAAATAAAATTTTGTGTTTTTAATTTTTATGTTAACACCATGCCAAGAACATATGTTCTTAACTATAGTGGATGGGGTTTGGGTCTCAAAACCTCCGATTGTTAAGAGGGAGGTGTTGCGTTTCTATAGAAATCTTTTTAAGAAAGATTTCCTTGTTAGACCTGTTTTATTACGTGAGAACTTGAAACAGGTTCCGGAGGATTGTATTGATGGTTTGATTGCCCCGTCCACTAGAGAAGAAGTCAAGGCGGCTGCTTTTGATTGTGGTGCTGATAAGGCTCCATGGCCTGATGGTTTTAATTTCAAGTTCATCGCGCATTTTTGGAAGTATTTGGAGGATGACTTTATGAAACTGTTTGAAGATTTCTTCCATTACGGATCGATTAGTAAAGAATGTAGTATTTCTATTATTACGTTGATTGCAAAAACTAAGACACCGGTCGGGTTAAAAGATTACAGACTTATTAATTTGATTGGTTTTATTAGTAAATTGTTTTCAAAAGTAGTGGCTGCAAAAATGAAGAAGGTTATTGGGAAGATGATTTCTGATTCTCAGTCGGCTTTTCTTAAGGATAGGAATATTTTGGATGGGTCACTTGTGCTTAATGAGATAATTTGGTGGATTAAGAGGAATAAGAAACAAGTGTTCCTATTGAAGATTGATTTCGAAATGGGTTTTCCTCAAAGATGGGTGTTGTGGGTGAAAGGTATCATTAGTTCGGCTCGTTCGGCGATTTTAGTTAATGGTTCCCCAACTTTTGAGTCCCATTGTCAAAAGGGGATAAGGCAAGGAGATCCTCTTTCTCCTTTCTTATTTCCCATTGTTATGGAGGCTTTGGATTGTTTAATTAGAAGAGCGAGGGGCGTGGGAGTTGTGGAAGGTGTTTAAATCGCAAATGGTGGTCCGGTAGTGTCTCATATGCTTTACGCGGATGATGCCTTAATCTTGGGGAATCGGAACATAGAAAATTTGGAGAATACAAATCGTTTGCTTCAGGTTTTTTTATTTGTGTTCGGGTTTGAAAACTAATTTACAAAAATCGGTTCTCTTTGGGTTGGGAGTGGTGGAATCAGAGCTTATTTGTTTGTCTATATTGTTGGGGTGTAGAGTTGGCAAATTACCTTTCACTTACCTTGGTGTTAAGGTGGAGGAAAACATGAATCAGGTTTCTAATTGAGATCCGGGGGTGGAGACTATTCGGAATAGGTTGAATAATTGGAAGTCGAAGCTCTTATCTATTTGGGGTCGGCTTACTCTTTTAAAATCGGTTCTATCGCTCTCCCGGTTTATTATCTCTCTTTATTTAAAGCTCCTTTATCGGTTGTGGATAATATTGAAAAGATTATGCGAAAATTTTTGTGGTCGGGATGTAAGGAAGGTAGAGGTCTTTACTGGGTGGCTTGGGAGGTGGTGACTAGACCAAAAAAGTAAGGGGGTTTGGGCATGTCTATATTAAGTGATGTTAATAATGCGTTACTTGCAAAATGGGCTTATAAATTTAAGTCCAATAACGAAGGGATGTGGCGGAAGGTTATTGAGAGTATTCACGGAGGAAAGAATCGTTGGTCCTTCCTTTAAAAAATGGGTATACGGGTTGTTGGAAAAATATTGTTCGATTATTGGAAGGAGTGGTGGTTGATGATACAAGTTTTCAGAATTGTATAAAGGGTAAAATAGGTAATGGCGATAGTATAATTTTTTGGAATGATATATGGTTTGGGAATGCTCCTTTTATGGTTAGATGGCCTTGTTTATTTGCCCAAGATCCTCAAAAAAATGCTGCAGTGAATCATCGAATAAAACAGGTGGGAGATAAAGTTTGCATTGCTGAATCCAGGGCCTTCAACTCTGATACAGTTGCAGCGATTTCTGAGGGGCAGGATGTGCAGTCTGTACAAGCACAGGTTCGGTTGTCTAATAATTGTGATAAGTGGGTCTGGAATCAAAGCAGTAACGGCGTCTTCTCTGTTGCGACTGTGAAGATATGGCTGGGCAAGAACAGGGGCTCGGCAGTGGTTCGATACATGAGGTGGGAATCTTGGTTGCCGATAAAGATCAATATTTTCACTTGGCGTTTTGAGCTTGATCGTCTTCCGACCCGTTTGGCTTTGTTAACTAGGAGGTTGCACATTCCAGATCTATTGTGTCCTTTGTGTGAAGTTCTTCATGAGTCAGTTGCTCATATTATGGTGGAATGCGAGTTTACATTTAGGGTTTGGAGCAAGGTTTGGAATTGGTGTCGAGTTAATGGTTGTTGGGTCGATTCGGTTTCTGAATTGTTGAGGATGGAATTTATTTCTAATAAGCCCAAGTGGGAAAAGAAGATTTTAAGAGGTATTATTATGGTAACTTGTTGGATGATTTGGTTCGAGTGTAATAAAAAAAAATTTTCAAAACTCGAAGCCTCAAGTTGTAGAGATAGTTGCGGGTGTTAAGTCTTTATCCTTTTTTGTGACAACCGGCAGCTTCCGATCAATACCGATGTGATTATAAGTAACTATTTATTATGTAAAATTTTAAATTATTAAATTTCGGAGGTTAACAAATCGTTTTAACAAAAGAAACCATGGTGGAATCTTATACCGTGTTTTAAAGGCGTGTTTCGAATGCACGCGTGGGATAACAAATATTATATTTAAATTTCATGGTTTTGTTAAGTTTTAAAAATCAAACATTTCCGGCATGCTTTACTTATTATTTTATGAACCGTAAATGAAACCGAGGCATATTACGTTTAATCGGGTTCGTATACGCGATATAACCTACCAACCCTAACCCTACCTATAAAACCTGTTAGGACAAAAAGGATTGGTGAAACCACTTTTGCAAACCTTAGTCTAATTCACTTCTGTCAAATTATTCTAAGTATAGAACTACTGAAGAAAGAAGACTAAACTGCTGAAGAAGGATTCTACAAGTACTGAAGAAGAAATGCATCAGAAGTTCTGAAGTCCAAACCAGACAGTTTACTGAAGACAAACTACTCATCAGTAGTTTGTCATTCATCAGCACTTCTTCAAGAATCTTTCCACCGCCTTATGTTTCAGTAGTTTATTAGTTTAGTATTACTTTAACTTTTTGTACAAGTTCCAAGATTGCAACTTGTTGTAACTTGTCTCTGAACTTGCTTTTTGGCAAGGTTCATGTATTTGTAAAGTCTATAAATAGATGGGTTCATCCCTGTGTTTTAGACATTGATTTTTAATACAGAAATCCTTCAAAGCTTATCATTGTTATTTCCATTTCATTTACTGAGAGTCTGTTTAAGTGTTCATTCTCATTCAATGCTTAGATTCTCATTAAATACTTATCTTTAGTTTGATCAAACATCCAGGGGGAGTAATAACTCCTGTTGATAAGTGTAGCTTTAACTTATATCATTCCGCTGTGCTATTACTGATAATGAACTTGCTAGACACTTAAGTGTTCACTAGCAAGTTCATACAAAGAGCAATACTGATCCAACAATTGGTATCAGAGCCCTGGTTTATCTGATCACATATCAATCTAACACATTGAGAATCAGACACAGGCACTTATTGATATTCAATAAAGGATTAAAAGTTCACTTTTATCAACATCCATCACTTTAAGAGATATTTGACAAATCAATACTCTTTAAAATGGATCCTCATAATACTGGTTCTGCCAATAAACCTGCTATGCTAGTAAGAAATGAATATAATATCTGGCAAAGGAGAATGGCACATACCTTATCACAGACCAACACAGGTTGCTGGAAATCTATGATATATGGTCCTCATAAACCAGTAAATATCAATCTTGAAACTAAAGAAGAAATACCAAAAGACCCAAAAGACTATACAGATGATGATTTCCTAAAACTTGAGCTTGATGCTAAAGCTTTCTCTATGTTGGCAATGGCACTCCCAAATGAAATCTACTCTGGTCTATTACATTGTGATAGTGCCAAAGAGCTTTGGGACTGCCTCAAAGAACAGTTTGGAGGAACTGAAGAGGTGATTGCCAACACCAGAGAAATCCTGGCTCAACAATATGAAATTTTTGCTCACATTAATGGGGAAACTTTAACACAACAATTTGAAAGATTCTCCTCATTAATATCTGAGCTAAAATTAAATGGTCAGACCTACACAACTGTATCTATGCTTCATAGATTTTTAAGGTCTTTACCTGAAAAATGGGAAACATACTCTATAGTCTTAAGATCTTCACCAGACTTTAGCTCCTTCACTCTTACAAAACTTCATGGGAGATTACTTACTTTTGAAAGAGAAATTGATCAAAAGAAAAAGTTACAAAGTTCTGGTAAAACTGCTGATGACTATCTACCAGGTAGTACATCACTATTGGGACAAGACTCACCTACTTGTTCAAATAGTTTTGGATCTTTTGACCATATTGACATAACTGCTGGGATCTCATCTGAAAGATCATTCTCAGTTTATGACAATAATGATTTTAGTCAAACTGCTGATAACATGTGTTTTATCATGGACGATTTAAAAAATTTCAGCAGTGATGACTTGGAAGAAATGGATATTTTACACCAACTGGCCATGTTAAGTTTAAAAACAAACAAATTTTACAAAAGGTCAGGAAGGAAGTTTCCAGGACTCAACAGCTCAACAAAAATTGGTTTTGACAAATCTAAACTTAGATGTCACAAGTGTCAAAAGTTGGGACACTTTGCTAGAAAGTGTAGAAGCTCTAGCTTTAACCAATCTCAGTCTGGAAATAATTTTAACCCCAGTTATAACAGGAATAATGGAACACAAGGGAGTGCACATTTTGTACAGGCACAAGCTCCACAACACCAATATGTGCCACAAGTACAATATGTACAGATGCCTGCTCAACAGATGCAGAGCCAACAATCAATCCCTCCCTTTCTAGCTGCTCAACCACCTCCACAAACTCAGCAACCCTCACAACAAAGTTTATTTACTTCATGGTATGTTGACTGGAGCAGTCTTCCTTTTGACACTACTGAGTGTAACCCTGATGCAGACAACAAGATGTTTGACATCAACTAGGGAGAGCCTGACAATGGCAGAAAGAACTTTGCCTTGATGGCATTTGACGGATGCACCTCAAAATCTGCCTTGTCACAGGTATCAAAAGAATCTTTGACAAAACTTTTGTCAACTTCTTGTTAAGAATCTTTTGCTCTCATAAGAGAGACTAATGTGCACTTACAAGGTAAAGCAAACGACTCTGAGAGAAAATTCACTCAGTTGAAATGTGATTTAGAAAGAAAACTTTCTGCATAAAACAAAAGAAGTTTCTAAATTAACTAACACTGCGATTGAAACCCAAGCACAAATTAAAATCATGATAAATGACCTAGGAAATGTCAGACAAGAGCTTGCTGACACCAAGGTCACATGTGAAAAATGGGTTGAATCTTGTAAAGGGTACCAACTATTGCTAAACAAATAAAGTGCTTCAAATGTTAGGTTTGGCATAGGGTACAATCACACTGAAACACTAACAGATTTTTCCCCCAAAACAACTGAAGATGGGAGAAAAATTGTTTCAGGTGAAACTTCTGAAGAGAAAGAATGCACATCTTTCCATGAAAACTTTCTAAAAACTCACAAAGAAAATTCTTCAGAAGTACTGATAAAGTTTGACATTAAGCCATCCGTAGTTTCAACTACATCAGGAGTTGAGAACCTGTAAACTACTGATGACCTAAAACCAATCAATACAGTCAGAAACTTGTCTTTGAAAGAAAAGACAAAAGAATGTGAAATCTGTGGTCTGTTCAACCACAAGACAGAATTTTGCAGATACAGAAAAGGTATTCAGTACAACAAGAAAATTCAACAACTGGTTGTGGGAAAACAAATCAGAAATGATTTTGTAGAAACTTTTTCTCCCAGGAAACAACAACCAGTAAACACCTTTTCTCAGAAAAAGACAAAATCTCAACAAAAATCTTTTTCTCAAAATTCTTTTTCAGTAGTTAGACCTAAATCATCAGCAGTTTCACAAACTGCTGAGATTAAAGATCTCATGAACATGGTACAACTACTGATGACCAAAGTTGATGGTGGATCTCAAAAGGATACCACCATTGCTCTTAATGAAAAATCCATTGCCAAAAAGACATGGATTCCTCAACTTGGTCAAGAACAAACTGTAAATGTTCTCAAGAGCAAACCCAAAGCCAAACTGGCTTGGGTTCCAAAATCTAACTAATTTGCTATCTTGTGCAGAGAGTTTCCAGAGGCTTAAATAGCATTTGGTATGTAGGCAATGGAGGCTCAATGCACATGACAGGATGCAAATACCTGAAAAACAATTTTATTAGTCAAAGAGAAGGATCTGTATCCTTTGGGAACAATGCTAAGGGATATGTGCTAGGACATGGCAATGTCTCCTCTGGCAAAATACAGTTTGACAAGGTCAATCTGGTTGAAAACCTTGAGTACAACTTGCTGAGTGTGTCACAAATGTGTGATAAAGGATATTCTTCCTTTTTCACAAAGACAGCATGCAAGATCATATCACCAGAAGGCCAGAAGTTGATAGAGAAGATCATTTAAGATCATACTTTGTTGATAGCCAAAAGATGTGGCAATGTCTATGCAGTGGACATTGAAAAGGAGAAAGTACTGAACAACACTACCTGTTTCTTCTCAAAGGCATCAACTTCAGAGACTGATCTCTGGCACAGGAGACTTGGCCATGTGAACTTTAAAACCATAAATAAAGTCACAAAAATGGGCTTGGTCAGAGGTCTACCTTTAAAGGTGTACCAATATCAAGAACACTGTGTATCCTGTTTAAAGGGAAAATAGCATAAGTCCTCTGATAAGTCTATTGAAGAATAAAAAACAACTGCATGTCTTCAACTACTCCATATGGACTTATTTGGGCCTGTAAAAATCATGAGACTTGGTAAGAAGAAGTACTGCTTGGTCATCATTGATGACTATTCAAGATTTACATGGGTATTCTTCTTATTTTCCAAGGATGAGGCTGCTGAAATCATCAAGTTCTTCATTCTACGAGTAGAGAAACAATATTCTCTATCTGTCAAGGCCATTAGAAGTGACAATGGGATAGAGTTCAGGAACAAAACTCTGGATGAATTCTGCTTGTCTAAAGGGATTATTAGACAATATAGTATTCCCAGAACTCCTGAACAAAATGGTGTGGTAGAAAGGAAGAACAGAACCTTAATTGAAGGAGCAAGAACAATGTTAGCTGATTCAGGCCTACCATTGTATTTCCGGGCTGAAGCAGTTAACACTGCATGCTATGTTCAAAATAGAGTCCTTGTCAACAAGAGACACTCCAAGACTGCCTATGAAGTTCTTCATGGCATAAAGCCCCTTATCTCCTTTTTCAAGGCTTTTGGATGTCAATGTTTCATTCTAAACATCAAAGACTCTATTTCAAAGTTTGCTACCAAAGTTGATTCAGGTTACTTTCTTGGTTACTCTTCCACTAGAAAAGCCTACAAGGTTTTTAACTCAAGATCCAGGATAGTAGAAGAAACACTGAATGTCAAGTTCAATGAGTCAAAACACACTCTTATCCCAGCACATCCTGCTGAACTTTTTGACCTTGACAGCTTCCATTTTGGACCTGAAAAGACTATTACTTCATCTAAACCTACTTATTATGGTGATCAAAGGTTTGATGATGAGGATCCAGCACCATGGACTCCTCAAACAGTCATTAAGTCAACTTCCAAACCATCAGAAGTTTCATAAACTCTGATTCAAGAACTGCTGATGTACAAACTCAAACATCTGCTTCAGCACCTAAAACTACTGAAGACACTGAAACTGCTGAACCAGACATTATAAACCTCAGTGGTTTGTTTGATGAAGTACAAGAGCCACCTACACCTATCAGTGGTTTACAACAACTGATTGAACACAAAGATCATCCACTTGAACAAATCATGGGTGATATTGCATCAGGTGTTCTTACAAGAAACCAGCTTTCAAACTTTTGCTTCTTCTCAGCATTTATTTCTCAGTTGGAACCTAAAAAGTACCAAGAAGCCCTCAAAGACAACAACTGGGTACAAGCCATGCAAGATGAGTTGCTTCAATTCAAAACGCAACAGGTTTGGGAAATCTGTCCCTTACCACCAAACAAGCAACCAATTGGCACAAGATAGGTTTTTAGGAACAAACAAGATGAGGATGGTATGATTATAAAGAACAAGGCAAGACTGGTAGTACAAGGTTACTCTCAAGAAGAAGGAATTGATTATGATGAAACCTTTGCTCCAGTTGCAAGGCTTGAAGCCATTAGGTTATTTCTGGCCTATGCCATTTCCAACAAAATCAAAGTTTTTCAAATGGATGTTTAAAGTGCATTTTTGTATGGGAAAATAAAAGAAGAAGTGTATGTCTGTCAGCCACCTGGGTTTGAGGATCCTTCTCATCCTGAGAGGGTGTACAAACTAGACAAAGCTCTTTATGGGCTCAAACAGGCTCCAAGGGCCTGGTATGAAACACTGTCTAACTTTCTACTCAAAAATAACTTCACAAGAGGCTCCATTGATAAAACTCTTTTCATAAAACATGTTGGAAATCATATCTTACTTGTTCAAATATATGTTGATGATATCATATTTGGTTCAACAAACACAAAACTGTGTGATGAATTTAAGAAACTCATGCAATCAAAATTTGAGATGAGTACAATGGGAGAACTGCAGTACTTTCTGGGACTGCAGATTAAACAACAAACAAATGGAACTTTTATACATCAATCAAAATATGTTAAAGAATTATTAAACAAATTTTCTTTACAAGACTGTAAATCATGTTCCACTCCCATGACACCAACCACACATGTTGAACAAGATGATCAAGGAAAACAGGTTGATCAAACCATGTATAGATGTATGATAGGTTCCCTTTTATATCTAACTGCTTCTAGACCAGATATTATGTTTTCAACATGTGTCTATGCTAGATATCAATCAGCTCCTAGGGAATCACACCTCATTGCAGTCAAAAGAATCTTCAGATATCTGAAAGGAACTCCAACACTTGGAATTCGGTATCCTGCTTCAAGCAATACCAAGTTATCAGCTTTTTCAGATAGTGACTATGCAGGGTGTAAAATGTCAAGAAAATCAACATCTGGTGGTTGTCAATTCTTGGGAAACTGTCTAGTGTCCTGGCAATCAAAGAAACAAACATCTGTTGCAACTTCAACTGCTGAAGCTGAATATATTGCAGCTGCAAGTTGTACATCACAGATACAATGGCTCCAGTATCAACTTCTTGATTATGGAATCAAAGAAACCAAGACACCATTGCTTGTAGACAGCAAATCTGCCATTAGCATCATTCAAAATCCTGTTCAATTTTCAAAAACCAAACATATTGAAATCAGGTATCATTTCATAAGAGATTGCTATGAAAAAGGCAAGATTGAAGTGAAACATGTAGCAACAGCTAATCAAATAGCTGACATATTCACTAAACCCCTTGACACATCAACATTTCAGAAGTTAGTATCCATGCTTGGGATGCTAAATTTGTAAGTGTTTCTTTTTATTTTTCTGCACATATTTTCATTTTTCACTTACATTTGTTTTTAAGTCTGAAAACTTCTGAAAAAACAAACAAGAGAGAAACTACTGATGAACAAAACATCAGTATGGGAATATTTTCTGAAAAATTATTAACTTCTGATAAAACAACCCTCAGAAGTTATGAATAAAGTATTTATAAAGCATTCTCATCAGTTTTTCAAAACTACTGAAGAGAAAGTGGGAACTACTGATGATATTTGTTCTTCATCAGCAGTTTGGTCAAAAAGGGTAAATCAGACTTTTCCCACATCAGAAGTTTGACCTAGGCGGTTAAAAACTTCTGATAAATACCATTTCCAACACTTATCCTTTCAAAAAGAAAAAATTCCCTCCTTCTCTCTCACAAAACACTCTCAAGACCTAAACCTGCAAAAACACTGTTCGATCAACACATACACAAACCACATGGCTCTAGTACTGAAACAGGGACACAATCAAAGAGGCTACTTCGAAAAACAAGAAGCCTGGTCCCAATACAACGAAATCATTGATTTGGTCGTCAAATCCCAATACTTCACCGCCCTCACCATCCACCCTCCAATCCACACTGAAACTCTAAATGAGTTTTGGGCAAACACAGAGACGATGACGGTGAACAACAAAGTGATCTCCCTCAATTCAACCATCCAAGGGAGAAGAATGGCAATCACACCGGCTATTTTGGCAATTAGGCTGGGTTTGGATGATGTAAATGCCCCAGACCAATTCCAAACTCTCAGATTCATTTAGCTATTTTGAACCAAAGTATAAACTGCTTTTTCATTATATTATTATGTGTTTGAGTCCAAAAACTGGATCTTATGATCAGATGCCCTCAACTTTTCAACCTATTTTTCATTCCATAGTGAATGAAACAAAATTCAGGGCATCATCACTTTTCTTTAATGAGTTGGTGTTACATCATCTCAATACTAAAAAGAAGTTTTTGTTGTACCCAAGATTTATTAGGCATTGCATAATAAAAGAACTTGGAGAAGAGGTGCTTGTGGGTAAAACTACAATTTTAAACCCTTTGTCCTCACAAGCATACTCAAGGCACAACAAACCGGCTGCTTGGCCAGAAGATGACCAAGGGGAACTAGAAACAGTCCCCATGGAACCCTCATCTTCCAAACCTACACCCCCAAAGGCCAAGAAACCCATGCAACCAAAACAAAAACCTACCAACCCAAAACGAAAAGCAGTTCAGGAGGTTGAGATGCCTGAACTAGCTAATGTGCAATCTGCACTTGATAAAGATGTGACTGAAACATCCTCTCAGTCTCATCCATCTCAAACCCCAACAAGAGCACCAATCACCATACTTTTCAAAAAAAAAAAAAAAAACTAAAGAAAACTATTCCTATTGACTCCTCTTTTGAAACTGCTGAACCCATTGCCCAAACTACTGAACCAGCACCCCAAATTTCTGAACCTGGTATGGAAATAGCCAAACTTCTCTCTGGGCTAAAAGAGATAGTCCCATCTGAAAATGTCAGTCCCCAACAACCACATCAAACAGGGGACATAGCCTCAGATTCTGACATGGATGTGGACACTCACAGCCCTGACCAAAGAGATGAGGATGAACCAGGGTCTCTAAGCCCAAACTTCGAAACTCTTGGTACTTTTGAGGCTGCTACTACTCATTTACCACCCAGTGGTGGTTCTAAGGAAAGAAGCACCATAGCTAAGACCTCAACTGTGGCAACTACTGATGAAGGCTTTATGCCTGAGGTAGGAAATCCTCTGAACCAAGACAAAGAGGTACATGAGACAACTGAGTTGGGCTAAGCTCATGTTGTAACTGATACAGTCCTCATTGAGGATGTAATCAGGGATTCAGATGATTCCATTGACTTGGATGATGATTCACAACACAAAACTACTGAATTGACGGCTACAAGTGAAGGTCCTGCACCTGGTGTATCTATGCTCAACAAGCTAGTCACACCAGATCTGGTTAAAGTCCACTTAATCCCTGATTCCCCAAAAGTGGCATCTTCTGTACAACAAGAAGATCTCCCAAAAACACACCCCTCTCTACAAATGCCTACCCAATTCCCTGGTCCATCCAGCATAGACATGAACTAGCTATACAGCCCAGATGGTCCCTTATATCACATGATGAACACCCTCATCAAAAAACACTTCCAAACCTACATAGCTGACTTGGAGCTATCCATCAAAAACCAATTTGGAGTGATACAGACTAAGATGAATGATCTGTCCAACAAGATTGACTTCAACTCCAAACAGATTGCTACTCTTACAGGTCATTTCTCTAAACCCTCAAAGAAAAACTTATAGCTCACGCCCGCGCTCCCTGAGCCGGTGTGAGGCTTGTAAGACCTAATAGCGCTATCAACTAAAAACCCGCTTTCCATAACCCGGCAACTCATTCGGTACGTGAGGACTTACAGATGATAGAGTTGGTTTAGTTCTTCAAGGACACAATTTGCGAACTAGCAAAGTAAACGATCCACACAAGGATCCATCAAAGTAAACGACCCACACAGGGATCCATAGCATCCCAACCAGGGATATGTAAGTAGTCCCAAACCGGACTAGTAAAACGTTGAGTAAGTTGTCTCATACCTGAGACGCATGCTTTTGAGAAAAAGAGTAGTGAAACTCACCTTAGTGTGCAAGCAAAAGAAATCCGACCCGCAAGTAGAGTATGCTACCGACTCCCTATTACAAATTTCACTAGGTGAGTATACGTGCGTAACCAACACACCATGTAATTCGTTTATCCGAGACTTTTAAAAGTTCAAAACCGTGTAGTGACACCTAATGACTCTACATGCTCAAGTATGTCCTACGTATCCCGTTGGTGATCATAGTGATTATTATCAGTTTAATACATCAAATACATCTCATACAAGTTTTCACACAAGTACATGTCAACTACATACCACATACAACTCCAAATAGTCACATAAAGACCCCGTACACAATCTGCGTTTTTAGGACAGATTGTGCGCTGTGAAGAACGAATTATTTAAAATACTTAACGAATGAATTAAAGTCCCAAATATTTACTGAGTATTCATGGGGATTCGGTTGCAAACCCATATTTTTTTTTGTCTTAAAACCAAAGACAAAAATTATGAAAATTCGTACAACACAGCTATGTCCAGAAAATTTCCTCAACAGGTCAGTTTAGTAGAAAGATTCTCAAAAATTGTGTATTCATCCAAACGGGATGAATCCACTTGGAAAAGCTCAATGTTTCCAATATTGACCTACTGTAAAAATTTCATAACTTAATTCCTTGTAAATCTCAAGTTATGACCATTTAAAGTTAACCCAATTCACAAATCCGAAAATCTGATATGACCCCTAATCAAATAAAATTCCAAAAACGACTCAAACGATGTCCAAATCTGATGGTTTTACCCATTATGAAAAGATAAGACCATGTACATTACAATCATGCAAAGAAATCATCAAAACAATCAATTTAACATCACAATACAGACCCTACAAAACATCCTAACGAATCTGTCCCAAAACTGAAACTTGCACCCCAAGTTATTCATAAACCCTAATTATGCATAAAGATCTCTAACACATGCATAATCCATATTATCATGATCAAACACATATATTATCATACAAAAACCCTAATTATGATTACTAACAACAATCATCATCCTCAAATCACCATGAACATTCAAGAACTCCCACTAACACATGTATGCGATTTTTATATATATGTATACTCTATGATTTTTAAACTTTTCAAGCATTATAAATCATTATAAAACATGTGAAAATTATACCTTTCCACGCAAGAGTCCTCCAAGCCTAGAGATTTCACCCAAACTAGCTTGAAGAGATGATTAAGATTGATGTTTATTGAAAATTGAGAGTGTGTGTGTGTGTGGGGGGGTATTCACGGCGCAAGGGTGGGTTAGGGTTAGGGTTTTATTTTTTTTTTCATCAATAATTATAAGGGGATTTGGCTTGTTGCCCAAGTAATTGGGTATTAGGGCCTTTTAGTCTACTAACCGGACCCGTTAATCATGTTTTAGCCCAATACCGGACCCGATAATATTAACCACCCTAACTTACTTAAAAATCATTGTTTTTATCATCTCATAACATATTAATCATAGAGTGCACGTAATTTGCATGGTTTACGTACTAACTATCAGTTAAGCAGTAATTCGCATAAACACGTAATTCACATAAACATGTTACTTCACGTTCATCATATTTCAATTGTACACATTATCATGTATGCTAGACAAATCACCAACGTTCGGGATACAGGACTCGTGTGTGCATTGTGATGATAACTTTACTTATTATAAAGTAACATATGTTATTATCACATAACATATCTTATTACCCTATAACATATAGGAAGACCTTCCTAACTAACCCTAGTCAAGTGTTTAGTCACGTATGCATATGCAAGTTAACTAGAGTTTAGTTAAAGTAGGAACCTGAAAATGCGGGGTGTCACATCATCCCCAAGTTGAAAAGAATTTTGTCCCGAAATTCGGCAAGTAAACAGTAAAGCCGGCTAGAAAAATGTGTGCTTGGTTCCCGGATGTCACATCATCCCCAAGTTGAAAGGAATTTCGCCCCGAAATTCACTTTGAGAGAGCTGCTTTACGTTTAGTGTTTGGTTTATGCATAGTTTCAGGTTTAGTAAATAGATGTGGGTATTTAAGCCGCATTTGATCCATGCGTTCCCACGTGCATTCCGGTCCTAGACGGAAATTCCATTGTACGTTAATAATAGGTATAGTGTTTTGCTTGAGTTTCTTGACGCCTAGCTAAAGAATCTCCACTGGTTCTTCCATGAACCGTAGCCGATCGTCCACCTGGATCTCCTCCAGTGGCACCATCAGTGTTGTATCCAACAGGCATTTCTTTAGATTCAATGCGATACGTGGGATACATCATCTACCCCACCGAGTTTATTAAGCGAGTTTAACTTGTAAGTTACCGGACCAATCCTTTCGACAATCTCGAATGGTCCAATGTATCGCGGGTTCAACTTTCCCCGTTTTCCAAAGCGTGTCACCCCCTTCCAAGGTGACACCTTCAACAGAACCTTGTCCCCAACCTGGAACTCCAAAGGTTTCCTACGCTTATCAGCGTAACTTTTCTGTCGATCTCGAGCTACAGCCATCTGGTTCCTGATTTGCACTATCTTCTTAAAAGTTTCTTGCACGAGTTCGGGACCTGTTAGCTGGCTATCCCCAACTTTAGTCCAACAATGGCAGAAAGAACTTTGCCTTGATGGCATTTGAGGGATGCACCTCAAAATCTGCCTTGTCACGGGTATCAAAAGAATCTTTGACAAAACTTTTTTCAACTTCTTGCAAAGAATCTTTTGCTCTCATAAGAGAGACTAATGTGCACTTACAAGGTAAAGCAAACGACTCTGAGAGAAAATTCACTCAGATGAAATGTGATTTAGAAAGAAAACTTTCTGCAAAAAATAAAAGAAGTTTCTAAATCAACTAACACTGCTATTGAAACCCAAGCACAAATTAAAATCATGATAAATGACCTAGGAAATGTCAGACAAGAGCTTGCTAACACCAAGGTCACATGTGAAAAATGGGTTGAATCTTGTAAAGGGTACCAACTATTGCTAAACAAACAAAGTGTTTCAAATGTTAGGTTTGGCATAGGGTACAATCACACTGAAACACCAACAGATTTTTCCCCTAAAACAACTGAAGAAGGGAGAAAAATTGTTTCAGGTGAAACTTCTGAAGAGAAAGAATGCACATCTTTCCATGAAAACTGTCACACCCTCAAATTTCCACTGCGGGGTTCATACCGCGAGGCGCATGACATACCAGGATCCCATAGCCATAAGTCATATGAACGAACTTTAAATGCCCAAACCATTTAGTTCGTTTCAAAAACCAAGTTTAGTTAAGTTGCGGAAGCGTAAACCAAATTTAATCCTTTTAAAACCATGCGCAAAACAACGCGCCCAAATTAAAACCATATGAAAGAAAATGTAAAAACATAATATGTAATTTAGGTGTATGCCCAAGACCCCAAATGCAGTGAAGTGTGCAGTGCTTTCTAATCCTGGCACCGGAAGCTAACTACCTGCAAAAGCATGTAAATCGTGGGTCAACAAACAATGTTGGTGAGTTCACTAAGTAAAGTAACTGAGTATGTAACTGCGCTGGTTTCCCAAACCACGTAAGTAAGTAAGTTATGTTGGTGCCCCGCACCGTGTAACCACTAATTCATCGCATGCCAAGGGTAGCTAACCCATTCATGATAACTAACCGATTATACCGAATTGCTATGTACGTGTAGCCACATAAGTGTGCCGTATGCCTGACATCATTGTCTATCCGCAATGATAATGTTTCGTAGTTATAGTTCACGCCCGCGCTCCCCGAGCCGGTGTGAGGTTTGTAAGACCTAATAGCGCTATCAACTAATAACCCGCTTGCCAACCCTGGCAACTCATTCGGTACGTGAGGACTTACAAAATGATAGAAATGGTTCAGTTTATCAAGGACACAATTGCGAATTAGCAAAGTGACCGACCCTCATAAGGATCCATGGCATCCCAACCCGGGATGTGTAAGTAGTCCCAAACCGGACTAGAAAATGTTAAGTAAAGTGTCTCATACCTGAGACGCATGCTTTTGAGAAAAAGAGTAGTGAAACTCACCTTAGGTCGCAAGTGAAAATCCAAATTCCACGAATAGTAACGTGCTACCGACTCCCTATTACAAATTTCACTAGGTGAGTATACGTGCGTAACCAACACACCATGTAATTCGTTTATCCGAGACTTTTAAAAGTTCAAAACCGTGTAGTGACACCTAATGACTCTACATGCTCAAGTATGTCCTACGTATCCCGTTGGTGATCATAGCAATTATTATCAGTTTAATACATCAAATACATCTCATACAAGTTTCCACACAAGTACATGTCAATTACATACCACATAGAACTCTAAATAGTCACTTAAAGACCCCGTACACAATCTGCGTTTTTAGGACAGATTGTGCGCTGTGAAAAACAATTTATTTAAAATACTTAGCGAATGAATTAGAGTCCCAAAGTTTTACTGAATTTTATTTGGGATTCATTCGACAATACCTATTTTTTTTTTTTCTTAATTCCAAACACAAAAATTATAAAAATTCGTACAACACAGCAGTGTCCAGAAAATTTCCTCAACAGGTCAGTTTAGTAGGAAAATTCTTAAAAATTGTGTATTCATCCAAACGAGATGAATCCACTTGGAAAAGCTCTATGTTTCCAGTATTGACGTACTGTAAAAATTTCATAACCTAATTCCTTGTAAATCTCAAGTTATGACCATTTAAAGTTAGCCCAATTTACAAATCCGAAAATCTGATATGACCCCTAATCAATTAAAATTCCAAAAACGACTCATACGGTGTCCAAAATCGATGTTTTTGCCCATTATGAAAAGCTAAGACCTTGTACATTACAATCATGCAAAGAATTCATCAAAACAATCGTTTTACCAACCCGTTACAGCCCCTTCAACACGTTCAAACAAATCTGTCAGAATCTGAAACTTGCATCCCAAGTAATCTACAAACCCTAATTCATCATAAACATCCCTAATACATGTATAACACCTATAGTACTGATTAAACACCATATTAATCATATCAAAACACATATATTATCATGTGAAAACCCTAATCATGGCTGCTAATAACAATCATCATCATCAATCATCAAGAACATTCAAGAACTCCTACATATGCATGTATGCGATTTTATATATATTCTTTTTAGGGTTTTTAAAGTTTTTCAATCATTATAATTTATCAAGAATCGTAAAAACGTATACCTTGTGAAAGATTAAACTCCCTAGAGCCTTGAAATCAAACCCGAACTAGCTTGATTAGTGAAAGATTGCTTGATTGCTTGAAAACAAAGAGAGAGAGGGGGTGGGGGTTTCGCACGGCATCAAGGGGGCAAGGGATAGGGTTTTTATCTTTTTCCTTGCCTCCTAATTGTAAATGGGCTTTGCTTGTTCCCCAAGCAATTGGTATTAGGGCCCTTCTAGTCCATTAACTTAACCCGTTAACCATGTTCTAGCCCAATACCGAACCCAATATTATTAACCATGCTAAATTATATAAAAACCATTATTTTTATTATTACATAGCATGTCATTCATGTGTGCACGTAATTTGCATAACCTACGCATTACCTTTCAGTTAGGCGATCATTCACAAAAACATGTAATTCACATAAGCACGTACTTCATGTTCACCAAAATTCACTTGTATATATTATTGCTATGTATGTCACATAATTCACCAACGTTTGGGATACAGGACTCATGTGTGTATTTAACAAGGATTTTCCTACGTATAACATATGTTAGCATCTTCTAACATATGTTAAGCCTACTTAACTAACCCTAGTTAAGTATCTAGCCATGTATGAACATGTAAGTTAACTAGAGTTCAGTAAAAGTATTTAACCTGAAAATGCGGGGTATCACAAAAACTTTCTAAAAACTCACAAAGAAAATTCTTCAGAAGTACTGATAAAGTCTGACATTAAGCCATCAGTAGTTTCAACTACATCAGGAGTTGAGAACCTTAAAACTACTGATGACCTAAAACCAATCAATACTGTCAGAAACTTGTCTCTGAAAGAAAAGACAAAAGAATGTGAATTTTGTGGTTTGTTCAACCACAAGACAGAATTTTGCAGATACAGAAAAGGTATTCAGTACAACAAGAAAATTCAACAACTAGTTGTGGGAAAACAAATCAGAAATGATTTTGTAGAAACTTTTTCTCCCAGGAAACAACAACCAGTAAACACCTTTTCTCAGAAAAAGACAAAATCTCAACAAAAATCTTTTTCTAAAAATTCTTTTTCAGTAGTTAGACCTAAATCAATGAGTCAAAACACACTCTTATCCCAGCACATCCTATTGAACTTTTTGACCTTGACAGCTACCATTTTGGACCTAAAAAGACTGTTACTTCATCTAAACCTACTTATTATGGTGATCAAAGGTTTGATGATGAGGATCCAGCACCATGGACTCCTCAAACAGTCATTAAGTCAACTTCCAAACCATCAGAAGTTTCACAAACTCTGATTCAAGAATTGCTGATGTACAAACTCAAACATCTGCTTCAGCACCTAAAACTACTGAAGACACTGAAACTGTTGAACCAGACATTATAAACCTTAGTGGTTTGTTTGATGAAGTACAAGAGCCACCTACACCTATCAGTGGTTTACAACAACTGATTGAACACAAAGATCATCCACTTGAACAAATCATGGGTGATATTGCATCAGGTGTTCTTACAAGAAACCAGCTTTCCAACTTTTGCTTCTTCTCAGCATTTATTTCTCAGTTGGAACCTAAAAAGTACCAAGAAGCCCTCAAAGACAACAACTGGGTACAAGCCATGCAAGATGAGTTGCTTCAATTCAAAACACAACAGGTTTGGGAAATCTGTCCCTTACCACCAAACAAGCAACCAATTGGCACAAGATAGGTTTTTAGGAACAAACAAGATGAGGCTGGTATGATTATAAAGAACAAGGCAAGACTGGTAGTACAAGGTTACTCTCAAGAAGAAGGAATTGATTATGATGAAACCTTTGCTCCAGTTGCAAGGCTTGAAGCCATTAGGTTATTTCTGGCCTATGCCATTTCCAACAAAATCAAAGTTTTTCAAATGGATGTTAAAAGTGCATTTTTGTATGGGAAAATAAAAGAAGAAGTGTATGTCTGTCAGCCACCTGGGTTTGAGGATCCTTCTCATCCTGAGTGGGTGTACAAACTAGACAAAGCTCTTTATGGGCTCAAACAGGCTCCAAGGGCCTGGTATGAAACACTTTCTAACTTTCTACTCAAAAATAACTTCACAAGAGGCTCCATTGATAAAACTCTTTTCATAAAACATGTTGGAAATCATATCTTACTTGTTCAAATATATGTTGATGATATCATATTTGGTTCAACAAACACAAAACTGTGTGATGAATTTAAGAAACTCATGCAATCAAAATTTGAGATGAGTACAATGGGAGAACTGTAGTACTTTCTGGGACTGCAGATTAAACAACAAACAAATGGAACTTTTATACATCAATCAAAATATGTTAAAGAATTATTAAACAAATTTTCTTTACAAGACTGTAAATCATGTTCCACTCCCATGACACCAACCACACAAGTTGAACCAGATGATCAAGGAAAATAGGTTGATCAAACCATGTATAGATGTATGATAGGTTCCCTTTTATATCTAACTGCTTCTAGACCAGATATTATGTTTTCAACATGTGTCTATGCTAGATATCAATCAGCTCCTAGGGAATCACACCTCATTGCAGTCAAAAGAATCTTCAGATATCTGAAAGGAACTCCAACACTTGGAATTCGGTATCCTGCTTCAAGCAATACCAAGTTATCAGCTTTTTCAGATAGTGACTATGCAGGGTGTAAAATGTCAAGAAAATCAACATCTGGTGGTTGTCAATTCTTGGGAAACTGTCTAGCGTCCTGGCAATCAAAGAAACAAACATCTGTTGCAACTTCAACTGCTGAAGCTGAATACATTGCAGCTGCAAGTTGTACATCACAGATACAATGGCTCCAGTATCAACTTCTTGATTATGAAATCAAAGAAACCAAGACGCCATTGCTTGTAGACAGCAAATCTGCCATTAGCATCATTCAAAATCCTGTTCAGTTTTCAAAAATCAAACATATTGAAATCAGGTATCATTTCATAAGAGATTGCTATGAAAAAGGCAAGATTGAAGTGAAACATGTAGCAACAGCTAATCAAATAGCTGACATATTCACTAAACCCCTTGACACATCAACATTTCAGAAGTTAGTATCCATGCTTGGGATGCTAAATTTGTAAGTGTTTCTTTTTATTTTTCTGCACATATTTTCATTTTTCACTTACATTTGTTTTTAAGTCTGAAAACTTCTGAAAAAACAAACAAGAGAGAAACTACTGATGAACAAAACATCAGTATGAGAATATTTTCTTAAAAATTATTAACTTCTGATAAAACAACCCTCAGAAGTTATGAATAAAGTATTTATAAAGCATTCTCATCAGTTTTTCAAAACTACTGAAGAGAAAGTGGGAACTACTGATGATATTTGTTCTTCATCAGCAGTTTGGTCAAAAAGGGTAAATCAGACTTTTCCCACATCAGAAGTTTGACCTAGGCGGTTAAAAACTTCTGATAAATACCATTTCCAACACTTATCCTTTCAAAAAGAAAAAATTCCCTCCTTCTCTCTCACAAAACACTCTCAAGACCTAAACCTGCAAAAACACTGTTCGATCCACACATACACAAACCACATGGCTCTAGTACTGAAACAGGGACACAATCAAAGAGGCTACTTCGAAAAACAAGAAGCCTGGTCCCAATACAACGAAATCATTGATTTGGTCGTCAAATCCCAATACTTCACCGCCCTCACCATCCACCCTCCAATCCACACTGAAACTCTAAATGAGTTTTGGGCAAACACAGAGACGATGACGGTGAACAACAAAGTGATCTCCCTCAATTCAACCATCCAAGGGAGAAGAATGGCAATCACACCGGCTATTTTGGCAATTAGGCTGGGTTTGGATGATGTAAATGCCCCAGACCAATTCCAAACTCTCAGATTCATTTAGCTATTTTGAACCAAAGTATAAACTGCTTTTTCATTATATTATTATGTGTTTGAGTCCAAAAACTGGATCTTATGATCAGATGCCCTCAACTTTTCAACCTATTTTTCATTCCATAGTGAATGAAACAAAATTCAAGGCATCATCAATTTTCATTAATGAGTTGGTGTTACATCATCTCAATACTAAAAAGAAGTTTTTGTTGTACCCAAGATTTATTAGGCATTGCATAATAAAAGAACTTGGAGAAGAGGTGCTTGTGGGTAAAACTACAATTTTAAACCCTTTGTCCTCACAAGCATACTCAAGGCACAACAAACCGGCTGCCTGGCCAGAAGATGACCAAGGGGAACTAGAAACAGTCCCCATGGAACCCTCATCTTCCAAACCTACACCCCCAAAGGCCAAGAAACCCATGCAACAAAAACAAAAACCCACCAACCCAAAACGAAAAGCAGTTCAGGAGGTTGAGATGCCTGAACTAGCTAATGTGCAATCTGCACTTGATAAAGATGTGACTGAAACATCCTCTCAGTCTTATCCATCTCAAACCCCAACAAGAGCACCAATCACCATACTTTTCAAAAAAAAAAACTAAAGAAAACTATTCCTATTGACTCCTCTTTTGAAACTGCTGAACCCATTGCCCAAACTACTGAACCAGCACCCCAAATTTCTGAACCTGATATGGAAATAGCCAAACTTCTCTCTGGGCTAAAAGAGATAGTCCCATCTGAAAATGTCAGTCCCCAACAACCACATCAAACAGGGGACATAGCCTCAGATTCTGACATGGATGTGGACACTCACAGCCCTGACCAAAGAGATGAGGATGAACCAGGGTCTCTAAGCCCAAACTTAGAAACTCTTGGTACTTTTAAGGCTGTTACTACTCATTTACCACCCAGTGGTGGATCTGAGGAATGAAGCAACATAACTAAGACCTCAACTGTGGCAACTACTGATGAAGGCTTTATACCTGAGGTAGGAAATCCTCTGAACCAAGACAAAGAGGTACATGAGACAACTAAGTTGGGCTCAGCTCATGTTGTAACTGATACAGTCCTCATTGAGGATGTAATCAGGGATTCAGATGATTCCATTGTCTTGGATGATGATTCACAACACAAAACTACTGAATTGACGGCTACAAGTGAAGGTCCTGCACTTGGTGTATCTATGCTCAAGAAGCTAGTCACACCAGATCAGGTTAAAGTCCACTTAATCCCTGATTCCCCAAAAGTGGCATCTTTTGTACAACAAGAAGATCTCCCAAAAACACACCCCTCACTACAAATGCCTACCCAATTCCCTGGGCCATCCAGCATAGACATGAACTAGCTATACAGCCCAGATGGTCCCTTATATCACATGATGAACACCCTCATCAAAAAACACTTCCAAACCTACACAGCTGACTTGGAGCTATCCATCAAAAACCAATTTGGAGTGATACAGACTAAGATGAACGATCTGTCCAACAAGATTGACTTCAACTCCAAACAGATTGCTACTCTTACAGGTCATTTCTCTGAACCCTCAAAGAAAAACTTGATGAATCCAAAAAGGGGGAGAAAACTAAGGAACCTAGGGAGTCATTCGAAGCCAGGATAAGGGCAAGAGTGGCTATCCAAGAAAGAGAACAGAGAGACCAAGCCAGAAGAGAAAAACTGGCCCAATAGTTTGGTGTCTCTGTACAAAAAATAGAAGATACTGAAAAGTCTGATGAATCCCAAGGCTACAATAAAGAAACATCTGATGGTGAAAGTTCTGATGAAGACTCAGAAAATACTGAAGACAATCCTTCAGTAGTTGTCAACCCATCAGAAGTCAACACTTCCAACACTGAAACTGCTGAACAGCCTTCCAGATCAACTGAACCTACTCAACCAACTCCTGTTCCTCCAAGGCCTACTACTACAGTTACCATTATGACTGTACTAAACCCTTCTCCAATCTCTCAATCAGCAGAACTTCTTGAGAAGAGTTTAGTGGCAGTTCAAAAGAAAGCCAAGGAAGATCAGATTTGGAAAAATCTGGAAGCAAGGGATAATTTAGACTTAAGCCTGGATGAAAAGCTACAGGCTTATGAAGCAGAACTTCAAAGGCAGGCTAACCTGGAAAGAATTGCTGAGGAAGACAAAAGACAACAACTGATGTCTTACATCACCAAGAACAGCAAGACCAAAGCCTATACATTGAAGGGACTCTCCATGGAAGAGCTAACAAGAAGAGCTCAACTTGTTGCAGACAAACTTGCAACAAGTAAAGATGGAAAAGCCAAGAGAGCCCAGATGATTGAAGAATTAGTAGTAAATGGTTATGGTTCAAAAGCCTCTGTGTCCAAATGGAAAGAAGAAAGAATGGTGGACACTTATAGAAAATACAAGGCTGCAAGGGCTGCAAATCCAGAGAAGTTTGAAACTGCTGAAGTGTCAACTTCTGGTGTTTCAAGAAAACCTGCTACAAAGAAAAAGATAGAGGAGAATGTAAAGACTAATTTCAGGATGGTACTACTAGAATGAAGTACAGTAGTCCATTCTGACTTCGACATTGAAGAGAAACCTCTGATAACCCAATTTAGGGATCCTTCCACCTTTGCCTATCAAATTCAAAAGACCATTAAAGACAAACTGCACACTAAGGTAGTTACTAAGCATCACTTGCCAACCTTTCAACTACCTAATGTGATGCAACAAGAACAAGGAAGAGAATCCCACCTGAGAGTCACTGAAATCGAAGACATCCAACACTCAGGAGCATCCTAGGGTACCAGCATGGTTCCCTATACTTTAGACTTTGACAAGTCTAAAGTGCCTACCATCAGATGGTCCTTTACTGATGACAACTCAGTACAAGTGACAAGAAGAGACCTCACAAGCAGAGCCTATAAGTTGATGAATTATCTGAAGAAGCTATCAACTCAAGACCTGCTTACAATCCAGCATCTAGAACCACAAAGAGGACCTCTCACTGATGAACAGCTGAACTAGTTGAAGAATTCCATGTTTAAAGAAATATGGAAAATTGTCAAGGACAGAAGAAGAGAATAAAGGAATTAGAAAGGTTTTGGCTTCATCAATCCAGGGGGAGATTGTTAGGACAAAAAGGATTGGTGAAACCACTTTTGCAAACCTTAGTCTAATTCACTTCTGTCAAATTATTCTAAGTATAGAACTACTGAAGAAAGAAGACTAAACTGCTGAAGAAGGATTCTACAAGTACTGAAGAAGAAATGCATCAGAAGTTCTGAAGTCCAAACCAGACAGTTCACTGAAGAACTACTGAAGACAAACTACTCATCAGTAGTTTGTCATTCATCAGCACTTCTTCAAGAATCTTTCCACCGCCTTATGTTTCAGTAGTTTATTAGTTTAGTATTACTTTAACTTTTTGTACAAGTTCCAAGATTGCAACTTGTTGCAACTTGTCTCTGAACTTGCTTTTTGGCAAGGTTCATGTATTTGTAAAGTCTATAAATAGATGGGTTCATCCCTCGGTTTTAGACATTGATTTTTAATACAGAAATCCTTTAAAGCTTATCATTGTTATTTCCATTTCATTTACTGAGAATCTGTTTAAGTGTTCATTCTCATTCAATGCTTAGATTCTCATTAAATACTTATCTTTAGTTTTATCAAACATCCAGGGAGAGTAATAACTCCTGGTTATAAGTATAGCTTTAACTTATATCATTCCGCTGTGCTATTACTGATAAAGAACTTGCTAGACACTTAAGTGTTCACTAGCAAGTTCATACAAAGAGCAATACTGATCCAACCAAACCAACATAATCCTCTCCTCAACTTCATTATTAGTGTGACATCCATCACCCTCGTCTTTTATCTAATTGACAATAATAGCCCTTCAAATATTTTCATTATAGTCTCTGTAAGTTTCGTCGTTTTCAAATTTAATTTTAGAGCAAACTAAAATTTTATCATTTATTATTATTATGGATCGGGTATAAGTTTTAAATAAATGTGTATGTTGAAACATTTTCGGTATGGATTTTATAAAAAAAAAAATTCAAGTTTTATAAAGATTGGAAACTTTTAAGTTAAGTTAAGTTAACTTAGTTAATTTTTTATAAAATGGCCTTTAATTCTCGTTTTCAGTACGCGGTTTAATTTCTCCATCAGTTACGAGTAGGATGAAATGATAATTACGCGTTATAATCAAGTTTAATGTTGGTTTTATATCATAACCGATTGAAGCTTTAATGTGTATCAAATCATGTTTTTTTTAAACGCCAACACTATAAATACTTGTTATCAACCGGGTTCTGCACTATTACACTCTCCAAACCCACAAGGAAACTGCATCAAAACACATTCTATAAGCATTAATTTTAGCATCTTCTGTTCGGTTTTAAACTTCACACACGAACATCAAAACTTATTGTAAGTCATTTCTTTTTGTGCCATTTTAATCTTCATTCACTCCTTTGTAAAACCCCCATGGTTCGTGTGATTAACAGTAGTGAATTGAAGGTTATTGGTATTGGGTTAGGGTTAGGGTTCTTAGGTTGAATTGGGGAAGAAGATGATGAAATGTATATACTTGATAAATATATTAGTGTTTCATTATAAGTCACCAATCAAACAAATGGTGGAGTGGTTTGTCTGTGTGTGTGCTAAACAATCCACACAGTTTCGATTCTTGGAGCCCCATATTTTGTTTTCTTTTCTTTTTTTTCAACTTTTGATTCTTTTTATATATTTTTTTTTCAAACATATATAAATACTTGAAAACTTATAATATTCAAAGAAAAATCATTTTTGCTCCAAAAATTATGAAAATTTAGGAGTAACTTCTTGACACCATAAAGAAAATTTCCACATTTTTATTTTCTGGAAAGTGTCCTATTTTCGTATTTTTATTGAATTTATTTGTTTTAATAATATTTAATTGATTAAAAATTCATTTTTAATGATTTTAATCTCAAACCTTTTGGAAAATTGTTTCTAATCATTATGAACTGAAATAAAAATTATTAGTCCAGAAAACATTTATTTTTATTGATCACCCTATTTTTAATCATTTAAACATGATTTAATTTCATTAAATCAGTTTTAAATATAAATATGTTCATAAAAAGTATGGAAAAATTATTTGCATTGAATTACATCAGAAAGCATCCATTTTCTATAAAAATAGCATTTTTGGATCATGTCTTGTATAATTAGTCTTATTTATGTTTAATTAGACATAATTAAACATTTAGTTATTTATACTATTTAAACATCTATTTTATAAATACTTTTCTTATAAAATAGAAATATTTCTATGTTGGAAAATCTTAATTACCATTTGTTGGATCATGGTGTAACTCAAGATTATTTATTTAAACATTTATAATTATTGTATTTATTTACAATAATTTGGTGAAAATTATTTTGTCGTAATCATTCAGACATATTTTTATCTAAATATTCAATTGGTAATAATTATATTACCTAAACCATATTTACAAACTTTGGTATATTATTTTTAATATACAACTTCTATAATAATTCGATTTATCATAAAAACTCTAATTCCCCAAATCGACATAGCAAACCCTAATGCCTTAGATCCTAGATACCTTAGACTTTTAAGACGTTTTCCATTTATTAGTATTCTTATATGTTATAGGTAGAATTCTTCAGAATTCCCATTCTTTAACTCACGTCAGCTTATGTTGGATTTCATCGCTTTCGCAAACTGTGAGTATACTTATTCCCCTTTTTATTTTTACACTGTTGGGGTGAAACATGTACACGTATACAAATTTACACATACACTTACACATAATATTTTATACGTTTACAATTCATATACGTGTCTTGTTATCTTTGTGCTTTATGTTATACTTAAGCGTAGTTTACTTACATTGTATGCTCAAATCGTTATCTAGACTTAACTAAAGTTAAGGTGCTCAACTAAACAAATGCTCAAATAGACGTAACTTAAGTTACGGTGCTCAAATGCTCAAAAAGACGTAACACATGCTACGGTGCTCAAATCATTGTGAAACGTGTTAGGATGCTTGATGTGAATCATATTCGTTAGACTTTACTATGTTTGTTTACTACGTGTTTACATAATGCCTTGATTAATCTTGACACATGAATTGTAAATCTTTTCCTTTAAACTTATATTATATATAAACTTAAGTATGCTCACCAACATTATTTATGTTGACAAAATTACTTTCGTACATGTTTCAGGTTTGTTTGATGCTTCACATAGGATTATGGACTTAGAATGAATTTAATCAGTTTAGTTCGTTGAAACATGTTGTAATTGCAATCCTTGTAAATCAAATTGTAATTACATTTTAGTACCATGAGCTTATGAACAATCGTCACTACGTGGCACCTCGATGATTCCGCCATCGGTTGGGGTGTTACAGATTGGTATCAGAGCCATGGTTATAGGGAATTAGGTTATTAGTAAATGACCTAGACTATAACTAAGAACCTATTTTTGACCTTATTTGTGATTATTTGTTTATTTGTTCCACTAACTTTTCTCCTTTGTCACCTCTCATTCTTTCCTCTATCCCTCCTTATTTATTACTTCTTCATCTTGGGCATTGAGAAGTGACTTCATGGAGAAAAGGATTGCACTTTGGAGCATGTTGGACATTCCTGACTTAATAACCTACCCTTGTTTTCATTGATTTTTCATTTCTTAAACATGTGAGAACTCTACGTGAGACGATACGTGCAATCTGGAAGGGTGGAAGCCTGTACACTGGGTTTTCTAGCATAGGCAAGCATAGCTCATAAATCTGAATCAACCGACGGACCTGTTATGCTTACCTGGGGATTTCTGGAATGAGTGTCCACTTATAGGCTAAAGCACGTCTTCATTAATCTCCAATTGAGTTCGATTCTTCGAACAGTCAAAGTTTTTGTCGGATCTTATGACTAGACAAGAACAATCCAATGTTCTGTTGTCTAATTCTTGATTTCATGGTGATTTACTTTATGTTATTATCTTTTATATCTTTGTGATACATTTTCATACTTGGTTATTTCATACACATGTTGCACGACCTCATTTATACCTATGATGATTTTATTATTTTGTGTTGACTCTCATAAAATTCTTTATTTATAGATGGCTGGTCGTCGTTATGCTCGTACTCCTAAGCGTAACTCTCGTCTTCGATCTAATCGTCAAATTGCATCACTAGTGGCAGAACAGGTTGCTGCTGTGATTCCAAACTTAGTTGCTGAGTTCAGGAAAAGCAACAACACTGGAAATTTTGGAACCATGGGAGGGGGTATCACTCATTGCACCTTCAAACATTTTAATTCTTGCAACCCAACGAAATTCTCTGGGGAAGAAGGTGCTACTAGCCTTCTCCAATGGTTCGAGAGCATGGAGAATACTTTTATTAACAGCGAATGTCCTGACGAACTGCGCGTTCGCTATGCCACTAGTGTCCTCCAAAAGGGGGCATTGACTTGGTGGAATGGCGAGAAGCGAAATCGGGGCGCTGATGTTGCTTTAGCTTTGACTTGGACTGAAGTGAAGGATCTCATGATTGCCAAGTTCTGCCCTAGGAATGAAATCAAGAAACTTGAAGATGAGTTTCATGGATTGAAACAGGACAGTGGGGATAATCTGACATACAATACTCGTTATCATGAACTTAGTTTATTAGTTTCACATATGGTTACTCCAGTCTCTCGAGCAATCAAGAAGTACATTGAAGGATTACCTGACCTGATTCAAGATGTAGTCACTGGAAGCAAACCCACTACGGTTGAAGAAGCCATCCAACGTGCAGCCTCATTGACAGACAAACATGTGAGGAAAGGAAACCTGGTTAGGAAAGTAATGAATGCGACCGCTGAGAAAACTACCACTACTGTAGTACCATCTAAAGTGGTTTCAGCTAAGGCTGCCACCACTTCTGCAAATCCTAAGAAACGAAAAGGCGATAATCACGATCACATAGTTCAAACTCCTATGACACAACCTCCTGTCAAGAAAGGCTATATAGGAGTCCATCCTCAATGCAATACTTGTAGGTAACATCACCCTGCTCACCTCCCATGTCGTAAGTGCACTACATGTGGAAGATTTGGACATTTTGCCACTACATGTTGGGAAAGCACTCAAGATGAACGGGAACAACTCCGGATTTCTAATGGTAGGGCGTGTTACAACTCTGGCGACCCTAATCATATGCGACATCGATACCCTGAACTCATTAACGTAAATCAGGCGACTGGTCAAAACTGAGCTATGGATGGGATCTTCTTAAGTCATGAGAATGCTATACCTGTGTTTTCATTTTCTTGATTTTCATTTTCATTTTGTACTCAATCTACATCATACTCTTAAGCATATAACATTTGGAGATCTTTTTTGTAGTTTATTATGAACGAATCTCAGTTTGAAATCTATCGTGTTTGACTTTATTTTGTGATCTATTGAAATGCATGAAGTTGATAACTTGAGTTATGTGACACTTGTGTACTATGTTACAAATCTCTTTTTATCATATTACATGTTTATAGAAAAGAGATCTATTCATTATATATATGAACTTGATTGACGATATATGTGCTAGTGTATCTATAGATATGGGAATTTGCTGAACGTGAATTTTCAAAAATCATTGCCCTTGCAACATAGTATATAGTCATCTTTAAATAGAAGACATATATATACCAATTTGTGTGTCAGGCTAGTTTTTATGTGAATCATTTTTTTTTCTTTCAATCTTTTTGAGTTAAAGTATTTTGTTGACTTAAGGGACACTTATAGAATCTTAATGTGTTGTTGTGAATTGGTGTTATAGAAGGACATAGCACCTTAATGTAAGGTAAATTAGCGATTGCGGTCCGGAACGTAATCATTAATTTACAGGTACATGAGGGTGGTGTGTAATTCTATTTAGGCTATTGGTAGACAATCAGTACGAGTCCAAAGTATCGGGAGTGTGGTGGGTTAGCTGCGGTACACCCTATATATAAGCATAAACGATACTGCGGGAGCGGACTAGGAGTCTGACCAAGAACCTACCCATTACTACCTCTTCATTAGAACATTGACTAATAGCTAGCATTTTCGATAAGAACATTTTACATAAGCTTCAATTAGTTTTGTTGGATCTTTCTCTTGACCACATCTACAAAAAACATAAACCTTGTATACTCTTAAACTCTCGGTTATTTGGATTCTTTTTGCATACTCTGATAACGTTTAGTCAGAAACCTTTCTAAAATAAGGGATATTGCTTCATTAGTACCTCTGCCCCTCACCCGTTACACATTCCCAAAACCTTTCTCATTTAAACTATCAACTTTCTAACTTTGGGTCAACTATCAAGAATTTTGAAACTTTTACTTTGGGTATTAGACAACTATTTAAAATTTTGTCGAATCATAAATGATGAAATTTTCTCTAAAAAAAATCTAGCTGACTTTTACAACACATTTTGTTTCCTAGTAGCCTCCACATGAAAGAAATTTCGAGACGAAATTTTCTAAAGTAGGGGAAACTGTGACATCCGTCACCCTCGTCTTTTATCTAATTGACAATAATAGCCCTTCAAATATTTCCATTATAGTCTCTTTAAGTTTCATCGTTTTCAAATTTAATTTTAGAGCAAACTAAAATTTTATCATTTATAATTATTATGGATCGGGTATAAGTTTTAAACAAATGTGTATGTTGAAACGTTTTCGGTATGGATTTTATAAAAAAAAAAAAATCAAGTTTTATAAAGATTGGAAACTTTTAAGTTAAGTTAAGTTAACTTAGTTAAATTTTTATAAAGAAAACTTAACCAAAATCAATACAAATATAACCAAGTTATAATGGAGGGGCTAAACACGTCATTTATGAAAGTTTTAGAAATCTAAAACATGCATTGCCCCTGCACGTTTTTTTTCCAGTTATAAACTCGCCGCCGGCGAGTTTCCGGCGGACCTCCGGCGACCTTCAAACCCTATAAAATGGCCTTTAATTCTCGTTTTCAGTACGCGGTTTAATTTCTCCATCAGTTACGAGTAGGATGAAATGATTATTACGCGTTATAATCAAGTTTAATGTGGGTTTTATATGATAACCGATTGAAGCTTTAATGTGTATCAAATCATGTTTTTTTTAAACGCCAACACTATAAATACTTGTTATCAACCGGGTTTTGCACTATTACACTCTCCAAACCCACGAGAAAACTGCATCAAAACACATTCTATAAGCATTAAATTTAGCATCTTCTGTTCGGTTTTAAACTTCACACATGAACATCAAAACTCATTGTAAGTCATTTCTTTTTGTGCCATTTTAATCTTCATTCCCTCCTTTGTAAAACCCCCATGGTTCGCGTGATTAACAGTAGTGAATTGAAGGTTATTGGTATTGGGTTAGGGTTAGGGTTCTTAGATTGAATTGGGGAAGAAGATGATGAAATGTATATACTTGATAACTATATTAGTGTTTCATTATAAGTCACCAATCAAACAAGTGGTGGAGTGGTTTGTTTGTGTGTGTGCTAAACAATCCACACAGGTTCGATTCTTGGAGCCCCATCTTTTGTTTTCTTTTCTTTTTTTTCAGCTTTTGATTCTTTTTATATATATTTTTTTAAACAAATATAAATACTTGAAAACTTATAATATTCATAGAAAATTCATTTTTCCTCCAAAAATTATGAAAATTTAGGAGTACCTTCTTGACACCATAAAAAAAATTTCCACATTTTTATTTTCTGGAAAGTGTCCTATTTTCGTATTTTCATTGAATTTATTTGTTTTAATCATATTTAATTGATTAAAAATTCATTTTTAATGATTTTAATCTCAAACCTTTTGGGAAATTGTTTCTAATCTTATGAACTGAAAAAAAAAATTATTAGTCCAGAAAACATTTATTTTTATTGATCATCCTATTTTTAATCATTTAAACATGATTTAATTTCATTAAATCAGTTTTAAATATAAATAAGTTCATAAAAAGTATGGAAAAATTATTTGCATTGAATTACATCAGAAAGCATCCATTTTCTATAAAAATAGCATTTTTGGATCATATCTTGTATTATTAGTCTTATTTATGTTTAATTAGACATTATTAAACATTTAGTTATTTATACTATTTAAACATCTATTTTATAAATACTTTTCTTATAAAATAGAAATATTTCTATGTTGGAAAATCTTAATTACCATTTGTTGGATCATGGTGTAACTCAAGATTATTTATTTAAACATTTATAATTATTGTATTTATTTACAATAAATTGGTGAAAATTATTTTGTCGTAATCATTCAAACATGTTTTTATCTAAATATTCAGTTGGTAATAATTATATTACCTAAACCATATTTACAAACTTTGGTATATTATTTTTAATATACAACTTCTATAATAATTCGATTTATCATAAAAACTCTAATTTCCCAAATCGACATAGCAAACCCTAATGTCTTAGATCCTAGATACATTAGACTTTTAAGACATTTTCCATTTATTAGTATTCTTATATGTTATTGGTAGAATTCTTCAGAATTCCCATTCTTTAACTCACGACAGCTTAAGTTGGATTTCATCGCTTTCGTAAACTATGAGTATACTTATTCCCCTTTTTATTTTTACACTGTTGGAGTGAAATGTAACACCCCAACCGATGGCGGAAACATCGGGATGTCACGTATTGATGATTTTTTAGTAGCTCATGGTAAATAATAAATTTCAATAATTGATTTAAATAAATTACATACAATTGTTCTAGAATCCATGAGTTATGTTTTGAAATTTTAGTACAGAAGGTACAATTTGGTTTAATAAACCAAATCAACAAAAGAACCTCACATACATCATGTATAACTATTTGCAAAGGTTTGGTAATGAAGTTCGAACCAGAGGCATATTACAGTAGGCTATGTTTTCATTTAATTCAAACAATTCAAGTTTGTTATACACTCATGATTTAAGTCACATTATTCTCCTTGTAAATTGTTAAGTCGCCCCAAATTCTGTTTCAAATTTTATTTTCTTTGGTTACAAGAAACGATGGAATCGTGGTGCTCTTTTTTTTTTGGGGGGGGGGGGGGGGGAGGGGGGAAGGGGGGAAGACAACGAATAGATGGGGAGTAACCGTACCTTAGTGATGGCCTATTGTCACAGATGGAGCTCACCGGAAAGCTAACGGCAGCCGCGGTTGAACTTGAAAAAAAAAAGCCGATTAGAGTAAAGGAAGGGAGTCGATGGTGAGTCGTATGAGTTCAAGAATCTGCTAGGACATTGTTATTTATGGAGTACAACACGCAAATTTGGAGTTTGGAAACTCCTTGATTTGGGTTGGTAATTTAGGAGGGAATATGGAAAGTATTAACAACCTGTTCGAATTGCGCGAGATGAGCTATAGATTATGAGAATTTTGGCAAGTTCTCGATGAGGTATTTTGATGGACTTAGAGTTGCCTGAATTTATGGGTTGACCGAGAAGAACCCGTAGGGCGTGAAGAACAATGAAGATGAAATTGAGTTTACAAATATAATATTATAATTATAGAATATTGATTACGTGCATAATTAAAAGGTTTTAAAACTCATTTAAATTTATAAAGTTTATGACACTGATCTTATAATATATAAACCTTCCTAATCCTAATAATTTTTTATTAAAACACAGGATTGAAAAGTATATTTTGAAACAATCAACTTAGGCATGGGGTAATGGTACCAAATAATTGATAAAAGGGATAAAAAAAATGAATAATAATGGGAGCTTTTATTTATTAAAGATTAGGGGAAAATTACATGAGGTTACAGTCTCCCCTACTTTTGAAAACTTCGTCCCGAAGTTATTAAAAACACATGGTTTATAATTTGTTATATATCGAAAACCTTGATAGAATTTCACACTACCTTAACGTACCTGTAAACTAAAGATTACGTTCCAGACTGCAATCACCAATTTACCTTACATTAGGGTTTTGTGTCCTTCTATACACGTAAAACGAATAATGCAAAATAACCTTGTGATTGAATCTCTATATCAATGAGTCTAATAAATCTTTGTATCAATTTACATGTATAATGTATCCAAAGATGAGTCCAATTGTTGAGCAGGAAAAAGACCTCTACCAGTCAGTGAGTAGGAACCTCTACCGATTGTTGAGCAGGTGCGATAGCCTCTACCAGTCGTTGAGCAGGTTATTAGAACCTCTACCGACTGTTGAGCAGGCATGATGACCTCTTCCAATCGTTGAGCAGGTTATTAGGTACTCTACTAACTGTTGAGCAAGTACTCCATCTTCTACCAGTTGTTTGATTAAGTGTAACAATTGTTTTTGGTTTAACACATAAGTTGCAAATTGATAATACATACATGTAAGCAAGTTTGTAAATGCATCAAGTATCAAGTATAGCATGCGAGTTGTAATTGTATTGCCCTAGATAAGGTTAATGGGTCTAGGTGTGATTATAGTAACTAGTCCATGTTTTCAAGTATCGTAGATAGTCAGATATTCAAATATATTGGATAATCAAATCCTCATGCATACTAAGACTCGGGTTTTATGCACAAACAATTAAGTTTTCAATAGTATGGTTATCATGGAGATCAAGTTCATGTTCGAGATGGTAAATGATATAAATTTGGGTTTTTGGGAGGATGACGAAAAACTCGAAGTAACATTAAGATGGTGAATGTCAAGATAGTTAATAAGGAGTTTATTTTATAGGTTTTCACAGGGACACAAGTAGTAAGGAGATTCTGTAGCAGTATGGATTGTGGGATTTGAATCAAGGGTTAAAAATCAAGCGTATTGAGAAAACATTATTGTGGTAAATGCCAAAATTTGTAAAAGTTCGGACAAGTTGAAAATATGTAGGTGTCAATCGAGAATTTAGAGACTAAATATTGATCTTGTGAGTGGAAAGATTTTATTTTCAAAATTGGTTTTGGAAAAAGTAAGTGTGGCAATTTTTTTTTTTGAATAAATAGTACAAAGTAAATGGATTTAGATCGGAATGTCGGAGATTGTATACACGATGTCGGGTTTCAAAAATCAAGAATTTATTTAGGTGTTTTGTATAATAGACTTTGATTAATCCATAAAAATTTTCATCGAAAATCATTCGTTACGCCCATAAATTGTTACATAAACATTTGAAGTTTAGAAAATAGGTCTGTGAAAATAAAAGACTCTTTGATAAAATATTTATTTGTTCTAATTTGTGAAATCTCTAAGTGATGAAAGTTTGACAAAATTTCAGTGATCATTAGTGTTGATGCTAAGGTATCTCATGTATACAGTTTGATGGGATTATAGTTTAAACAAGGACTTTTAAAACTTTGGGTAAGACGAAATTTTTTTATGGTTGAGGTACTTTCAAAAGATAAATAAAATGCAGGGGAAGTTCAAAATAGAATTGGCAAGAAAACATTAACAGTAATAGGTTAAAAATAGGCAATATGTTGTAAAGGAAACCATATGATTTGGGTCAGATGTTGAAAATAATCGAACATGTGGGTAATATTGTAAGACGAAGTATGATTGTGAAACTCAGAAATGATCATGAAATTCAGGCTGATTAGTAAATTATATAAGAAATGAAATGGATTTGAATTGTAAAGGTTTTGAGATTCAAAGCTTAGAATTTAATGAGGGGGGTGGATAGGGATAGAGATAAAGAATAGGTAGAGTAGCAAATAAGGGAAGTAAGTACTGGTGGTGCCTAGTTGTGGTCTCGGGTCTTGGCTTCATCTTGAGGTCCGGTGGTTTGGGTTACGGTTGTGACTCGGGATCTGTTTGGCTCAGGTCTGTTGGAGTCGTTTTCGAGCTCAGGAGGACTTGGTAATGGTTCGGGTTCGAGACTTAGGTCAGGTTTTTGGTCCGGTTGAGGTCGCGTGGTGAAGGTTATTGGTGGTGATTTCTGCCCGAGTGGTCATTTGGATGGTGATAGTTGTAGCAGGGTCATTGTGGTTGGTATTGGTGGCTCTCTGCGAAGGATGGTCTCGGGTTGATGATGGTGGTTTGTTGTTAACAGATCCGGTGGGTGCACAGGTAGCGACAAGGTGGTCTTGGTGGCTCGTGGTGGGGTTATACGGTTGTTGCTTCCGGGTTAGTTAAGTCACGGGTCAGTTTGGTCTGCTTCGATCAGATTGCTTATGACGGTGGAGATGGATTGTTGGGTTCTTTGGGGCTTGGTTCGAGTGTTGAGCTCGGGTCTGGTTTTGGGTTCGGGTCTCGGACCAAGGGTGGCTCTGGTCTGATTCAGTTTTCGGTTCGTGTTTGGGCTCGGTCAAACCTGGTCAACGGGTCAAATCTGATTCGGTTCGAGTCAGGGGGTCACGGTCAACTCGGTCAACTGCTGGTCAACTTAGTCAACACTACTACTTTCGGTATAATTAACTTTGTGGTTATCTTTTGTGTTGTATTTATAGATACGAACGCAATATAAAATAATAACCGGTCATAACTAGCGAAACGAACCGGCTTTAATAATAAACGATATGTATAATCGGACGATTGGTAATAGTGACTAAAATGCGTGATTTATAATATTGATATTGGACTAAATTGGTTGGACTATATAGGTATATAAATATAAATAAATGTAGTTTATATAATAGCGTCGAAACGTATAAGTCTCGTTTGATTGGGAATTGCGGATAAAGAAATTGTAGTCTTGTGTTTTGAAGTTGATTTTGGGAATTATTAGACAACTTGTGTTGTCTGGTTCGTACAAAAACAGAGGAGACTCTGCCGAAATTTTATAAAATCCAAAGCGCGACTAATTTAATACCGTTGTGTATGCTTTTATAAATGAATTTCCAAGCGTCTTAATAAAGGTATTTATTTAAAACCGCGACGCTTTGACAAAGATAATTGTAACAATAATAAGTGAACCCCGGACAATATTTTGAAAAAAATAAATATAGTTTTGCCAAACATCAAGTATGACGAGCTTTTGAAAGGTTTTCAACAACGAAACTATGTTCATTGTTCGTATTCGAAAATATATAAACGTCTGATTTACTTGGGAAAGCTTTATGCAAAACAAATTTTTGAATACTTTAAATGTCGGATTTTGGGAATTAATGTAGCATTTATTAGTAATTGGAAATTAATAACAATAAGAATTATATTTTGCAAAGTGTATTTTCCTAAAAATAAACGTACAAGACAAATGCATTTATCCGACTAACGAGACGAGCTAAGGCTCAGGATAAGTTATACCTTTCGAGGCATTAGTCCAACGTGGTGTACACACGAATAGTGACAAGTGCGCAACTTGGGTACTATGTCGTGTGTTAACGCATAAGTAAGATAAGTCACGATCGGTTCGTCGAGTTAAAGCATATTAGGACTCGAGTTAATACACACGAGATAGTTGGATAAACTATCTTTTAGCTGGATAATAGGCTAGGTTTATATGTGATAGACTTTTAAGGTGTCCTTTGTTGTAATAGAGCACGAGGAAGTCGGTCAAAGCTTCGGGCTTTGTTTGCTAGCTAAGAAAGGAAATTAAGGTGAGTTCATGACCTCACTTTTTACTGTTTTATAAATGTTTTCGGGAGGAAGACATGCTTCTTTTATGAAAACCTGAGGAATTTAAAACGAACAAGTTTTTGAGAAATGAAATGGGTGTGTGAGTGTCACAGCCCCACTTTTACTGGTTTTACTTTCGGGGGAGAAACATGCTACTTACTTCGATCTTTAAAGATCATGTTATACTATGGTTACTTTAGATTACTATACGGCGTTTTCTACAAAGTCCTAGGGGAAACCATGAATGTGCGGGATGCACAACAAGGGAAATGTGGATAGATCTATTGGGCCTCACAAACCCCACTCGACGGCTGGGAGCTAGGCGGGTGCATATTGTCTCTAGCTTCGGGTTTACCGAGGCATTGGTAACCTAGTCAATATGGGCTGTTTCATCAAATTGGTACATCTTTAGTAATGGGTTCCCAACCGTAGTAGTAAATACACTTAACGTCTAGCTAACGTTCTTATAACATAGTAGTAACGGATATGATCTTTTCCAACTTATAACAACCCTTTTATAAAACCTGTGAACTCACCAGCATTATATGTTGACTTTTTAAGTATGTCTTTCAGGTTTAAACTTTGGTAGCGGCACGGTTGGAGTGGGCGACGTCTTGGGATCGGGGATCCTAGAGGGTTAGAAATGGCGTTCAGGGAACAAAAGGTCTTAGATGCATCTCTCCGTTGCGTGGAGAAGTTACCAAACGTCCCAACCGATTTGGGAAAAGTCGGGGTGTGACACTTTTGGATTATGCATCGGTCTAGATTTAAGGATATAGTTTGAAAGGATTGGAAGAATTACCCTTTGTATATGATGTAAAGTTTGTGGCGGTCCTCTGTTTGAGGACTCGTCGTTTTTAATGAAATTTTATGTTAAAAAAATGTTTAATGTTATTTTATCCTAAACAATAATGCAATAAATCATGAATAAGTTCCAAAAATATGCAAACGTATCAATTCTTGAAAATGAATACGGCAGCTACATTGAGGTTCTTTGATTTTGGTCACTAAGTAATTCTTAAATGTTTTTCATAGGTTAGGCACTGACTACATATGTTTCATTTTTTCTTAATTTGACCACACTTTTGTTTTTATTATGATTTTTTTAATAGTATTATTTTTTTACTTTTCTTTCTTTAACTAATTTATACTTAGGCTACTAGGTGAGCAGACACCAAAAATGTAATGTCTCAATACCATGTAGGCTGTCACATCAGCAAAGTGGTGTTTCAACATTCTTGAGACACAGGTGGGGTGTGCAGATATGAAAAACCCATGTCTCAAGCATTACCTGATTGGTCTGTTGGATTTAAAAAAAAAGAAAAAAAAGAAGAAATTATCTGATTGGTCCGTCCTTGATGTCTCAAGGAGGACGCGAGGGACGGGGGTGTTCCGAACAGGGGACCAGGGGCGGTGTGCTGTTGGGGTACGGGGCTGAAAACGGAGGATGGGGTGGCTCACGTCTGCTCACTGAGTAGTCTTACACACCTACACTTACCAATTTAAATTAATTTTTTTATCTAACTGTATTTCTACCGATAAACTTTATCAAAACTATCACATAATGAAATCTCATTTTAACCATTCTATTTACACCCCCGGGTTCTATTTCAACCCCCCTTTAAAGCGCCTCGCTTTGCCCAAAGCGAGGCGCTTTGGGTCAAATCGTAGTACTAGGTTGACTGCTTTATCGGGAAAAGCAAAAAGCGACTTCAAAGCGAGGCGCTTTGGCCCTTTTTTTCTAGGGGGGATGAATCTGGACATGTTTTCTAGAACAAACAACTGAGAATGAACAACTTTCATAAATATATGTACGTAACACATGAAGTGTGCAATCAATACCATGTATTACCAAATTTCAGATTTTACATCTCTAATCGATATACTAGACTTCCGGACATTGTTTAACGCGTTTTGGTTCTTTTAATTGCTCGTTTCAGAGCAAACAACCGAGTATAAACAACTTTCATAAATGAATATACGTAGCACATAAAGAGTGCAATCAATACCATGTCTAATCAAATTTCAAATTTACATCTCTAATCGATATACTGGACTTTCGGACCTTGTTTGACGCAGTTTCGTTCGTCAAATTGCTCGTTTCTTAAGCACCTCAATGGGTGGATAATGGGCCAGTCAGTTTGAAACTGGTACGGTTCGTTACCGGACCTGATCGGGTCGATACGGTCCGGGTGGATAACGAGTCGGTCAGTTCGAAACCGGTACTGTTCATTACCGGGCGGTCAGTTCGAAACCGGTGCGATTCGTTACCGGACCTGATTGGGTTGATATATTTCCAGGTGGATAACGGGCCGGTCAGTTCGAAACTGGTACGGTTCGTTACCGGGCGGTCAGTTTGAAACCGGTACGGTTCGTTACCGGACCTGATCAGGTCGATACAGTCTGGGTGGATAACGGGCCGGTCAGTTCAAAACCGGTACGGTTCATTACCGAAACTGATCACGTCGATACGATACATGGTACCTTGAAGTATCAAGACTATGAAATTAGTAAAACAACTTTTCAGGCAAGCAAGTAAAATTCAGTCAACGATGAAGGCAACCTAATAAAGGCTGAACACGAGTGTAATATTTAAAAATTATCATTTCTTGACATGCTTGGTAACACCTTGATCTGCAATATTTGAAAATTATCATTTCTTGACATGCTTGGTAACACCCTGATCTGCAATATTTGAAAATTATCATTTCTTGATATGTGGTTGTTCTAAATCCCATTTAATCTAAAATGTTACTAAAATGTGAGGACCTTCATTTATTGAAAAGTAATTAAAAATACTTAAAAATGAATTAAAACAAATTGTTGTGTGTTAGGTTTAGTCGGAGGACCACGTACAATGATTCATCAAAGTTGTACAAAGCTGGATGTTTCTACTGAAAGCCCAAACGAGCAATAAACGAAGCGAAACGCCTCAAACAAATTTTCTTGGCTTGGAAACAACTTAAAAGAACTAAAAATGAATTAAAATTATTTTTTGATCAATAACAGATAATTTTAAAGAATTAAAAGAAATTCATTTTAAAAAAAAAAAAAAAAAAAGCCAAAGCGCCTAGCTTTGGTCAAAGCTAGGCGCCTGTGGTCTAATCAAACCACTCAAGCGCTTAGCTTTGGCAAAAGCTAGGCATTTAAGCGCCTAGCTTTGGCCAAAGCTAGGCGCTTTGGCTTTTTTTTTTTTTTTAAAATGAATTTCTTTTAATTATTTAAAATTATCTGTTATTTAAAATTATCTGTTATTGACCAAAAAATAATTTTAATTCATTTTTAGTTCTTTTAAGTTGTTTCCAAGTCAAGAAAATTTGTTTGAGGCGTTTCGCTTCGTTTATTGCTCGTTTGGGTTTTTTAGTAGAAACATCCAGCTTTGTACAACTTTGATGAATCATTGTACGTGGTCCTCCGACTATACATTCGATACCCATATTTTTCAGAACATAATTTTTGCATGTTTAATTTAAATGCTTGACTTTCGGACTATATTATAATTGATCGTTGGTGGTTTTCATAGCACCTTGTTTGATTACACTCATGTTCAGCCTTTATCAGGTTGCCTTCATCGTTGATAGCTATCTCCCCGATTACAACTGAAAAGTTGTTTTACTAATTTCATAGTGTTGATACTTTTAACAATTGGATCGACGCTAACGCGCAAAACTTCAGAGTTCGTTGCGTAGATCAAGGAGATTGATGAAGATATTCATCAAGATGAGCAGGAATTGTTAACATTCCCATTGATTTCAAGTATGTTGCCTTGATCGTTGACAACTATCTCTCCGATAACAACTTAATTTTACTTATGGAATCTTTGTACGAAAATCGAAATCATCTCATTCCATGTTCTCCATATCCATACCTTGTTTCAACACACACCAGCTTTGTCATCACAGTTTCCAACCACTAATACCAAATTGATGATGCTCAACGTAATATTATTATTATTAATATAATATTCAGATTCTGATTACACCGAATCCAGTCTTCAAGTACGGTTCGTTACTGGACCAGATCGGATCTATACGATCCGGGTGGATAACGGGACGGTCAGTTCGAAACCGGTACGGTTCGTTACTGGACCTGATCGGGTCGATACGATCCGGGTGGATAACGGGCCGGTCAGTTCGAAACCGATACGGTTCGTTGCCGGGTGGTCAGTTTGAAACCAGTACGGTTCGTTACCAGACCTGATCAGGTCGATAAGATCTGGGTGCATAACGGGCCGGTCAGTTTGAAACCGGTACGGTTCGTTACCGGACCTGATCAGGTCGATATGGTCCGGGTGGATAACGGGCCGGTCAGTTCAAAACCGGTACGGTTCGTTACCGGACCTGATCGGGTCGATACAATCTGGGTGGATAACGGGCCGGTCAGTTTGAAAACGGTAAGGTTCGTATCCGGGCCTGATCAGGTTGATACGATCCGGGTGGATAACGGGTCGGTCAGTTCGAAACCGGTACGGTTCGTTACCGGACCTTATCGGGTCGATACAATCTGGGTGGATAAAGGGCCGGTCAGTTCGAAACCGGTACGGTTCGTTACCGGACCTGATCGGGTCGATACAATTTGGGTGGATAACGGGCCGGTCAGTTCGAAATTGATACAGTTCGTTACCGGGCGGTCAGTTCGAAACCGGTACGGTTCGTTACTGGACCTGATCAGGTCGATACGATCCGGGTGGATAACGGTCCGGTTAGTTCAAAACCGGTACGGTTCGTTACCGCACCTGATCGGGTCGATACAATTTGGGTGGGTAACGTGCCGGTCAGTTCGAAACCGGTAAGGTTCGTATCCGGGCCTGATCAGGTTGATTTGATCGTGGTGGATAACGGGCCAGTCAGTTCGAAATTGATACAGTTCGTTACCGGGCGGTCAGTTCGAAACCGGTACGGTTCGTTACCGGACCTGAACAGGTCGATACGATCCGGGTGGATAACGGTTCGGTCAGTTCGAAACCGATACGGTTTGTTACCGGACCTGATCAGTTCGATACGGTCCAGGTGGATAACGGGCCGGTCAGTTCGAAACCTATACGGTTCGTTACCGGGCGGTCAGTTTGAAACCGGTACGGTTCGTTACCGTACCTGATCAGGTAACGATAGTTTAATTGGGGGTAAAGCACCTGACTTTAAAAGTTATATTATTATTTATGAAAGTTGTTCATTCACCGTTGTTTGTTCTGAAAACCACAAACGAGCAATTAAACGAACCTAACCGCGGCAAACAAGGTCCGAAAGTCCAGTATATCGATTAAAGATGTAAAATTTGAAATTTGATAAGATATGGTATTGGTTGCACTCTTCATGTGCTACGTACATTGATTTATGAAAGTTGTTCATACTCGGTTGTTTGCTCTGAAACGAGCAACTAAACGAACCAAAACGCGTTAAACAATGTCCGGAAGTCTAGTATATCGATTAGAGATGTAAAATTTGAAATTTGGTAAAACATGGTATTGATTGCACACTTCATGTGTTACGTACATATATTTATGAAAGTTGTTCATTCTCGATTGTATGTTCTGAAAACTACAAACGAGCAATAAACAAACCGAAACACGCCAAACTAATTTTTCTTTGATTGGAAACTAGTTAAAACAATTAAAAATAAATTAAAATATTTTTTTAATTAAGTAAAACCATTTAAATTTAATTAAAACAATATATATATTTTTTTAAATAAAAGGGCCAAAGCACCTAGCTTTGGCCAAAGAGGGGTGCTTTGGGGGTAAAGCGCCTCGCTTAGGGCTAAGCGAGGCGCTTCGCTTTTAAAATTTCAGTTTTTTCTGACCTCGTACTGACCTCCTCGAAATGGGGGCAAAGCGCCTCGCTTAGGCCTAAGCGAGGCGCTTTGAGGGGGGTGAAAATAGAAGGTGGGGGTTGAAATAAACCGGGCCTTTTAATATCTTCGTCAAACGACAACTTTATAGTTCGATTTCTTACACATTTACACATTTTGGTGTTTAAAACGATCAACTTTCACGCGCCATGCATTCCCGAAACGAGGGGTATAATTAAAACTAGTTTCAACTATTTAACCAAGATTTGTGAAAGAAAGAAAAAAAATCGACACCCAACATCTAAAGTCATGGGCTGCCGTTTACTTGGTCTATGACAAAATTACCCTCCGTATTCTTCAAATTAAATACCTCTTGCATGGACACGTCATAAATTGAAATCCTAGATGGAAAAATAGGTAGTGAAGTAGTACATTGTACATATACTATTTTAGTTTTTTTTTTCTTTAACGGCAACCACTTTTTATATATATATAAAAAGAGCAAGAAAGCGGTTGGGTATATACCACCAACAACAAACGAAACTTACAAGAGACTCACAACATCAAATACAATCCAGTTTTCCAGCAGACATTTGGAACATGGGACCTATGAGACAACCATAAAAACGAATCTTCTTTAATTTGGTCGACCGTTTTTTGAACCGGGGTGAAAGTGCCTTCAAAGACCTAAGCAATCCTTGCGCTCGAAAGTCTCCATACCGTACCCAATAGGACTATATAGACAATCACTTTCCATCTCCGAGCTCCGGTACATTTAGAAACATACTCGATCATATCTGCAAGAGAATTAATGTTCGCCGGCCAAGGAATCCTCATCCATCGCAAGACATTCCACCAAAGCGCAATCGCCCAATGACATTCGATGAACACATGCTCCCCATCTTCAACCCCCAGGCACTAGCCCACATCTGTCGCACAAGTTGTTCGGGATAGACACTCCTCTTTTTATCAGTTCCGTGTTTACCGTAATCTTACCGCCCAAAGCCCTCCATAAAAGGAATTTGATTTCAAAGGCACCCACGCATGCCACTTCATTTTCAGCTCCTGTTGAGGCCCATAAATCTTTGCGGCAATCTGAATTCTAAGATCCCTTGTTGAAAAGCCGCTTTCTGCATTATTATCCCAGCTCCAAGTGTCCTTCCCATCTTTTAAACTGCATTGGTTCAATAAATCCAGCAACTTTCCCATTTGACTCCATTCAGAGTTTGTGTTGGGGCTGTTATACCACTCCAAGTCTCATATATTATTAGAAATCCATATGGAACTAACCAGACCATTTTTGTTTTTCTCCAATCTATACACATCCGGCAAAACCATCATGAGCGGTTCTTCTAGCAGCCATCCATCTTTCCAGAATCTAGTTTTGGATCCATCTCCCACCTTAACCTTCAAATAGTCCGCAATCTTTATCCCACATTTACCCAAAGCACATTTTATTAATCATATCAAGTTATATTAGTTGTAATTTTTTCCCCTCATTGATCCATCTTCCTTATCTTTTGGTAGGAGAGAGAGTGCATTGAATATTATTATCTACAATAATATTTAGATGAGAGAGAAAGCCATAAATGTAGTAGGACATTAAAATAGTTTCTAAAACAATTTGATAGAAAATGACTTTGATACCCTCAATTAAAACGCATATTGACGATCTTACCCTTAATTCCTATAATATATTAATTAGATTTTAAACACATCCCATCTTTTAATCTCTATCATCCATCTTTAAATCTTAGGGGTGTTCAAAATCGGATAATCCGAATTTCGGATATCCGAATTTCGGATAATCCGAAATTTCGGATAGTCAATATTGAGATCCGAATCCGAATCCGAAATTTCGGATATCCGAAATTTCGGATTCGGATTCGGATCATCCAACGGATAATCCGAAACTTAAAAAAAATTAAAAAAATAATAAAAAATAATAAAAAAAAACTATAAAAAACGTTCTCCTTTATGCCTAAAACGTGAACCTATTAAAAAAACAAAAATCGAAGTTAGATAAACGAAATTTGAACAACAAATATATAAAAAAAAACTTATTATTTTGATGGAAGGGGGCTGTGGAGGTCGGATACGAGGTGGACGGGGGCTATTATAGAGGAGAGAGGAGAGAGCAACAGCTATGGATTAGAGGAGTATGGACTTAGAGTTAGAAGGATTAAGGATTTAGGATTGTGTATTGTGTTATGTAGTGTATATAATATTATATATTTATATATATATTTTTAATATTCGGATTCGGATAATCCGATTATCCGAAAATTTTCAAAATCAGGATCCGAATCCGAATCCGAAATTTCGGATAATCCGATTTTCGGATATCCGAAAATCGGATTATCCAAAATTTCGGATAATTCGGATTCGGATTTTCGGATTTTTCGGATTCGAATTTTGGATTATCCGATTTTGAACAGCCCTATTAAATCTAATGGTTAAAAACACTTCCTACACTTCCTACACAAAACCATTTTCTAACAGAAACCCTACCCTATATATATATATATATATATATATATATATATATATATATATATATATATATATATATATATACTAGTAAGAAACCCGCGCGATGCAACGGTGAAGACAATTTACAACACGATATTTGTTTTTTGTTTGTTTATCAATCGTCACGTAATATATTGTTTTAGCTGTGACATTCTTGAACTCCCTAAGAGAACGCTATACCAAAGTCAAATTTTTTGAGTTATGAGAATTAGTCAACAACATAATTGACATCCATGCTTAATTAGACGTAAACTTCTTTATTTAGGGTGGTGGGGCACCCATCACTAAAATTCAATGAATTATAACATGTGACCTCATTCCACCACATTCTACAAAATCGTCACTAAATCACTTACACCCCTCATCACTTTCATCACTACTTATTCACACCAATAAAAAAACCATCACATTATTGCACCTCATCCACAAACAAATCACCCACCCCATCACTACCGTGGTATTGACCACATAACTTGGCCATCACACTGTGAAGATGGTGGTGGCGGCGATGTTTGATGTTGTGATGGGGCCATCACGACACACTCCACCATCCTTTGTAAAAAAAAATTGAATTGTTTGATCTTAACTCAAAGAAAGGAAAAGAAGATGTTATTTCTTGTTGCTAATAAATTACAATAATGCTTGGATAGCACAAGTTTTACCGAAAATTAAATTATTATTCACAATATAAACATTAAGATCATTAAATCTTAGCTATAGTTAAACACAATGTTTTAAAAATCGGTTTTTTTAACTAAACCGGATTGGACTTAGAAATGGTTTAACCGGTTGAACCGGGTTATATCGGGTGGTTTAACCGGATTGACTTGTTCTCCCTATAATTTTATAAATACAACTTTAACTCAAAAATAATATAAGTGTACATGATTTCGTAATAAAAAATAATAATTCAAAAGTGAATCCATAATACAAAAAAAATCAATAAGTATTCAATTCTCAACAAAGTTGTTTTTATATAAAATGGTATCATTGGTTTATGCTATTAGAGTGTTGAATCATGAAAACATCAAGTTTATAATCGCTTAAAAAGTAAAATTCGTTATCATTGTCATCCTCATCAACAAAAGTATAAAAATTTTCATTTTCTAGATTTTTTAATAAGAAGTTTTAGTTACCAATAATCAAAATATACTAAAATTATGTAAGATAAGTAACATCTATATCATCATTATGGACCTATAAAGTCCAAAGTTTAACATTGTACCGGTACCGGTATAGCGGTATAAACCGGTATACCGGAATTTACCGGCGATTCAAATCTTTTAGCGTTTCCTCAAATTACCGGACTGATTCGTACCGGCTAGGACACCGGTAAGCGGTATAACTGGTTTAACCGGCCGGTATAAACCGGTTTTTAAAACATTGGTTAAACATGTTATAGTATGCATTTCAGTTGGTTGTGTGGGTGTCTCGAATAAAAAACATCAAATTCCACATGTGTAGATTTAAAGAAATCCAAATTTTCATTTACTTATGAATACGCTAAATAGCTGGGATTAGTCACACTCATGTTTGACCACTACAAGTGGTCATTCAAATATAAGTATAAATTTTTAAGTATTATGAATACATTTTCTTACAGTTGTATAACATTTAGGTTAAATGTTCTAAGGCACTATTATTATAAATCAATCAGATTATAAAACTTAAAAGTTGATTCAATCTACAAGTAAAAACATAAAGAACTACAAACCATAAGAAATTACAAACCAATATCAGTAAATCGTCTTGCAAAACAAATCCTCTTGCAAAACAGGGGTAGTTAAATAGAAATAAGTTACATTAATAAAAGATGTACAGAACATTAATAACTAACATGGCAAGATTTGAGAAAGTGGGAATCGACATGTGAAGTTAGTAGTGTTAGCAGACCATTTTCCATTGTGCAGACTTTCACCATTTTGGGAAAAATTTGTGGGTAGACCAGTTCTGAAGCTGAACTCTTTCACCGTTATGCACTCCATGCAGTCTTTCACCATTTTCACCATTTTGAAACAGACCAAACAACTGGTTGGAATTCAGGTAACCCAATGCAGATTTATGCAGATGTACATGGCTTTCCAGGCCGCATGGTAACCTGCGTAATTCACAAACAATAAAGTTGAAGGCAAGACTATTTAACTTATGGTATTGTAATGAAAACATTAATTATAACACTTAATTGTCAACTTTGGTACCCTCATCTAGGCTATATCAAGACTGGTCGCATCAAGATATAGCCAAGATCAGGGTACCACATCTTGTATATTTAATCCCGCCATCACGGGTGACTAAATATTTACAAGGAGGAATCCTACACTAAATGTTACAATTGACAATAAAATGGATTTCAATAGTTATCCCCAGGTCTTTACCTAAAACTGGAAATATACGGACCCATATTTTTCCACTGCGACGTGCATTTCGTGTCATTGCTCGTCGACCTGCTTCTATTTGTCTAGATGTGATCCAAGCGGGTTCAAGTGCCTGAAGAGCGGGAGCGAATGATAAATTATAGCAAATATATGGTTAGATGTATTACACATTGTAAAAATTCACAACTTACCGATCGTGTCAATAATTACGTCACAGAAATGTCATTATTGGCTGCTAACAACTTGTCCCCATCCCTAATTCATCTCAATACCTTGCAACAGAAAACCCATCTTTCAATTACCCAAGATGCACTTTCAAATTGTAACTATTTCATTAATGAGTTGTACACTGTACCATTTTAAAACAAAAAAAAAGATAAAGATTAGATTATGCCTACAGTAGTCACGGTACCTGCATCATAAGAAAATATGAAATGATCAATTGCTACATTAACCAAAACAGATTCAGCAATCATGTTTAAAAAATGTACTATGCAAATGCATTTTTTAAATGATAAGGGAAGACATTTGAATAAATTAATAAGATATTCACTACAATCGTACCAGACTTGTGATCAAGAACCCGTTATGTATTTGAAATGAGATATGCACTACAATCTTACCATATTTGTGATCATCGACATACTCAAATTCGTTGCATATAATAAAGCATTAACTACTTTATAAACTTTTAGAAGAATGAAAAAAAAAAAAGTTGAACGGGTCAGATGGGTTCCCACATGTGAAATGTACATCTTTTTTATGTTTCTATCATAACATTATGTGAGAAACTCATTTGACCCGTTCAAATCTTTTCATGTTATTATTAGAATAACTTTTCCTTATAAATAAAAGTATAATTTTAGACTTATTTTTAAACATATAGTAACTTTATGAAGTAATCAAAAGAATCTAAAATGTGTTTGTTTGGCTTCAACTTGATGGATTTGAACAATGTGTTTTAGATTTAGGAAATTGAAATCCATGTAAAGAAACTCTTTGGTAGAAGTTGCATCATTTTTCCACTCATACATGCATCCCTTTTGGGGCAATACACTATAATAGACTCATAGTACCAGGGACCTTTAGTGTACTGGAGCAAGCAATATACACCATCTGCATAATAAATCATATAAGCTAGTAAAAGTAATCAATACCAAAGTTTTCCTTCCTTTCTAAATTGTTAAATATTTTTATCATATGAATCAAGCCTCCATATTTAAGCCAGACACTCGATCCGAGCATGTCCATGACATGTAAAAGATTAAATTTTTATCATGTTACGCTATCGGAAAACTAAGGTGGTCATAGAAGTGAAATATTTTAATCCAAAACAAACCAGAATGTAGAAATCACACTATCAACCGCGTTGATGTAGGGTGACGCCTTTGTCTTTTAGGCTTCATTGTAACTTTAGACAAACCTGTTTAATGTCTATAAAATATAATAAGGTTAGCTATTGGCCAATGAATAAAATCAAACTGAAGTTATATATAATGACATTTGAGTTTTCACCCCTTTCCAAAATATCTATGAAATGAAAACCACCAAATTGGAAGAATTCCATTTCTTTGGATTAAACTAACAACCTTTTTTCTTTCAAGCATGACCATCTAATTCTTTCTCTGATTCCCTGATGTTATTTACCAGATAGAATCTGCTCTTCCAACTTTGACCTAAAAAAAGTGAGTATGATGATTGTGAGGACATAAACTTTACCTGAGAAGAAAAACCCTCTATGTGTCTGGATAAAATGTTCAAATCTTCATCTTCTTGATTTCTGAATCCAATAAAATCCACATAAAACAATTTATTCCATCAAGTTTAATTTTTTTCTGATTAAAACTCACAAAGCAACAGTCAACAAGAAACCCAAATATTTTATAGGGATCTAGGTTAAACTAAAGCGATATTTTCAGAACAAACAACGGCGTAAAAAAACAAGAGGGTTTTGGTTAAACTGAAGTGATGTTTTCATAACAAAAAAATACGAACAATGACTATTTATACATGAATTTAGCTTCACCTTTTGTTTTCAGCACAAGCTTCAGATCTATCTTGATGGTTGCTATGCTGCCCTAACCGCAAGAGAACACCGCTCCAACTTCCATCTTTCACCACCTCCGACCACCCGTATCGTCAACCACCTCACCAACTCGATCTGTCACAACCATCCGACATCTACAGTAAATCCAGCTTCCACCACCGTTATCCTTCACCTAACTACTTCAAATTAAAGCATATAAGGAAAAAAAAAAAAAGGTGAGCATAAGAAAAGCAGGGTAACAGTATACAAAATAAACAAGATTACCTTACCCTTTCAAGGCCTAGATCTACCATGCGTTGTTCACTACTTCTCCGACTGTGAGAGGAACGACGATGACAAATCCTTGAAAACCTAGATCTGAATCGCATAGAGAGAGGAGAGAGAGAGAGAGCAAGGGATGATGGAGGCGGGTGTGAAATGAGGAGTGATAAAAAAAACCCTAGCTCTTGTATCTTGTATCCCGTGTTTTTTTTTTTTCAGTATTAGATTTGTGCATTCAAGATTTGTATAACATGCTATAAATGTTGTACATATCTTAAAAGTGGCAAATGACCGTTTTTGCACTTCCTATATGCTTATTAATATAGTATAGATATAGGGGAAGGAAAAATTGAAAACCCCCTTGAGTTAAGAAAACTTAGAAAACCCATGTAAAACCCATCTAAAAAAACTTTTTTTTTTTGAAAAAACTAAACAAGATAACATACATGTTTTTAAACGTTTGGGGCAAAAAAAAATTAAAAAGTGACGATGGAATTTTTTTTAAAAAAATAAACAACGCAAACTTTGTAACAGCGCTGTTAACATATGTTTTCTATTTTCTAACACATGTTAACAGCGCTGTTACAAAATTTGTGTTGTTTATTTTTTTTTTAAATTCCCTCGACACTTTTTTACTTTTTTTGCCCCAAAACACTTAAATACATGTATGTTACCTTGTGTAATTTTTTCAGAAAAAAAAACGTTTTTTAGATGGTTTTTACATGGGTTTTCTAAATTTTCTTAACTCAAGGGGGTTTTCAATTTATACTAATTTCCCTATATATATATATCTACTATCTACTATAATATCTACTATCTACTATAATATATAAATAAAAGCATTTAGGGGACACTTGGCATGTTTTGAGGGCTTCTTATATTTTTTTCCCGCTCATTTCCTAATTACCAGATTTGAGAAAATAGCGGATCTTTAATGAGTATTATAATAAGGCCGAACCCCTTCTTGAGAAACAAACTATTTGTAAACCCTAATTTTCACTTTTTCTATTTCAAAACAAATATAGACACACAGAGATGTTGATTGGGATCGTGCAGAGGATAAAAGAAGGGGCACCAATTTCAATCTTCTACTCACTGAATCAAAATCCAGGTTCACTTACGCATATTTTTTTTCGTAATAATGTGTTTCGATTTGTTCATCCTATTAAATCAGGGTTTTGCTATACTGTGATAATTTTTCTATGTGGGTTGTCAAAGATGGAGGTTCGATTAAGTTACAACTGTAATGGATTGTTTGATTAACTTGCATTTGTATGAAAGTCAACGGATGGAACCTGATGATAATTCAATTCCACATTTGTAGGGACTCCCTCAACAATGGAAGCCGTCAAAGTTGTTCTCCAAACCATAATCTTAATTCTAATTGTCAAAGATAGTAGCCAAGATAAACAAGGTGAGGCCAACCAAATTCAGCTTTAGAAAGGTCTCTATATTTCCCTTTTCCTTAGCAGGTATCAATGCAACTAATGTTTCGATTTTTAGTACATGATTTTGCAGTACTCATGTTCATTAGATATTTGTTTAGATTATCTATTAGATCTTATGGTGACAATGATTTGGTTAGTTTGATTCAAACGTAAGCTTTTTGTTTAATTGTCAAGTTATATGGTTATATGATTGGATTGCTATACATTTGGTGTTAAATTAGGTTGTATATTAAACAATGTTCTTCGAGTTGCTCCCTTATGGAGCAGATGAGGAAGCCGAATGGGCGGAATACAAGATTAAAGAAACCAATATGTTTACTTCAAATATATATCAGCGGGTGAGCTTTTGTGTGATGTATTACATTTATAAATAGTGGGCGGTTTTGATCGTTGTGGTGCTAAATGTCCATTGTAATTAGTGTACAGATCAGGTTCTTTTAGCAGGAGAAAGCATTTGCGTTGAGGTATCAGACGACCGGTATGTTAGAGATAATATTAAGGCAATGAGTGTTGGGTGAAGACGACATTGGAGATGAATCACCAATTCTGCTCTAAAGCTACGCGTGATCATTTCCTTCAAAAAGATATTAACAACTATGACAAGCTTCTATCTTCATATGAGAAATAGGTAAGAATTTATGAATGCATACATATTTATTGCTCATCTAGACTTAAAATGAACTGAACAAAGATTAAAAACAAAACTTACTTGCTAAAAAGCTCACCGAATCCTTTTTGGAAAATTGGAACAGAGGTTACAGATGCGTGTTGCTCAAAGGGCTAAATACTTTCTCTATCCATTATTTAATACATAACATATTATATAATTTACAAAACAATGGAGGGCTTAATATTTAACAATGATAATTCTTATAATGGTATCACATTTATTCACAATGACGAAGTTGGTGAGGGACAGTGTAATGAAGTTGTGCTGAAAGTATATTTGATTATTGTAAATGTTTTAGAGTAAATTGACGACGTCTAAAGTATATTTGAGTAAAAAGCAAAGTTTTGTTTGCTCATGTGAATTTCCATTAAGAGATGATGTTGGCTTTTGTCAAACTTTTGTTTAGATAATCTGTGACATTTGATAAAATAATCAAAAAAATAAAATGCATAGTGATGGACGGGTTTTTATTAGAGATTTATGTAATATGTAGTTATTGTTTATAAATGTTTTTGTATTGCATCATTTTTTGTGCCTAACTCCGTGTAGTACACGGGTTTTAAGCTAGGGTGTAAAAAGGTGTGGGCGTAGACGTTTAGTTTTGGTAGCATGTTGGGATAAGAGAGAGATCTATAACAAGTAAAAGAAGTTGAATATATAAACTTTTCGTTTTGCAAACACTATATAATACAAAAATAAAACCATATTATATTTCATAATGCTAAAACAAATAAATAGACATGAATAAGGACGTGTTTGGGAATACTAAAAGTTGAAATGAGAAGTTTTTTGAAACAAAAACATTCTAATGATTGTAATGTTATATTAATTAATCCTCATGCTATATGAATACTAGATGTTGAAAAAAGAATTTTATATATGAACTCTTTGTTTTAGCTATTGGTAACTTAGTGCAGATAATTAAGCAAATAAGAAGAAAGCATGGACCTATAGGTTTCTTATAAACTAAAGAAGGTGCGAAAATGAGCGGGGTTAGGCAATTTAGGTAATGAATCTAATATGGGTCAAATGATTTGCTTCAAGTCAGTTTTGGTTGACCCGCTAACATTGTTTCCTCTTTTTGATTTGCTTTAGGTCATTTTATTTTTGTTTTTGGCTATTGATATCCATCACGCCTTATTGTTTTATTCACTGAACAACATTACAATTTAGAGCTTAAAGGTAATTCAGTGGACTTGACTTTAGAAGGAAGAATTAATATAGCCTAGATGGTTGTACAAACAATGATCTATGGTAAATATTCAGCTTTTCAATCAATTTCAAACTGTTCTTGAATATTGTAGATTGTCATGAATGCATTGAAAGCCAAGAAGATTGACCGCCAAGATGTCCAATACATTATTAAGAACGGGAATTAGGCTCTAATGATAAAATGAGGTTAAAATCACATTTTTATGTGATTTGGTTCACAATAAGTTGCTTAAAGTGGTTGCAGCAAAGTGCAAATCTTAGGAGTAATACACCGGTTCAAGTGTTCAACTACATGCCATATTTTTAGTTGGGTAATTTTCACTTTATAAATATTCCTGCCTCTACAACTTTTTTTTTCTAAGTCATTTTTATTTGTAATTACCATAGTTGCCAACTAGCTGCAGGCTCCTTTTGTTGTTCTTTATAAATTGCATATATATTGCCTTTGGAACAACACAGGATCGATTTTTTATGGATGTATAGAAATACGTTGTAGTAGGTGGCTTCTAAAAGCTTAAGTTGTTCTTAGTTTTTTTTTTTTTTTTTTTGCATATTTGTAAATGTCTAAAAATTTTGTTAGTTGCGACTATTCAAATAAGTCTTGAAAGACAATACGAAAAAAACTTATATCCTGTTGCAAAGTTTTAAAATATTTTTCTTTAAAGCTTCTTATTTATTTCATTTACCCGTGTAGTACACGGGTTCTAACATAGTATATATATATATATATATATAGGGTATGGATCATACGAGAACCAACTTTAGGGAGAGAACCAAGGAACCAGTGTGAACAGGTGACATTTTTGTAAATATGATAAAAACGTAAAATAAATAAATAAAAATACGTGAAACACAAACCATCCATCAGATTCATCATCTTCTTCCCCCTTTTATCATCCAAACCCTAGATATCTTCATCTCCACCATCAGTCATCCATTCGACCATCGTCTAACCACCAAATCATCACCGCACAACCACCACCAAATCAGTTCTTATATTCTCTAAGAACAAACACACGAAACACCAACTCGCCATTTACTCTACGAAATTCAACAATTTCGTGTTTAAACAAATCTCAAGGTATTGCTCTCATCATTCCAGTATTCAACAATTCTCTTTACAATTTCATCGGTTTGGATTAGTTTATTTCCAGATTTCAATTCCGTACAGTTTTTTCTTCGATTTTGTAAGTTTTTGTTACTTTATTGGATCTATATGTTTTGGTTATTTATAATGTTGTTTTTCTTGTGAATCTAATTAGTTGAATTGTTTATTACTGTTAGTTTTAGGATTATTATTTTGTTATAGAATGTGGCTAATGATTGTTTTAATGTACATGTGAATTAAAAATGTTAATGCGCATGTACATAACGTAGTTGCTACTGATAAAAGTAATGTTAATGCACATGTGCATTTATATTGATATCATTAATGTCTTTCGCTCTAACACACATGTTCATATATTATGTGGTAATGAAAAAAGTAACGTTAATGCACATGTGCATTAAGATTGAAAATCTGGTTTTCTTATGTGTTGTTTACTCTTTGTAGTTAAAGATGAGATAAAAGTGGAAGAAGGTAACTTTTGTGTTATAATTGAGGGAGAAAAGGTTAAAAAAAACTACAGGATGCGATTGAGGATGATGACATAATCGTTAAGTGTTAGTTGAATGAGATATTTGATGATGGCTTAGAACTAGTCTTGGCAAAATGGGCCGATTGGGCAGGTTGAGTATATGGGTCAAAATGGGTTGAAGGTCAAAATATGTTAAGTGTTAGTTGAATGTCGAAACAGGTTGCGTCAGGCTGGTCCTACACGCTAATAGTTGTTGGTGGGTTTTGGTGAGAAAAAGGTATGTTAGCTTATGTGTTTAGGGTCAAAATGAGTTAAGTGTTAATTGAATGTCGAAATAGGTGCATTGAGATTGTTATAGCACATATTGGTATAAGTAAGTTAGTAACAATAATGCACAATTTCATGTGTTTTGTTGTAATTAACAAAGTAATGGTGTTGCACATGTGCATTCAAGTCGAAATATCGGTTTTCTTATGCGTATTTTATTGATTGTAGCTAACAGATGGGGAAAAATCAAAGAAAGTAACATTTGTATTACAATCGAGGGATAAAGGAACAAAAAGGTTATCAGATGCAATTGAAGATAGTGACACGATTGTTGATCAGAAATTTGAATCAGGTTGGTATTATTTGTTTAGTCCGGATGTACTTGGTAGTTACTTTATTCCGTTTATTATTTATGTTCTTTAATTATTGTATAGTAGAAACTAATCGAACTCCATTTGATCCCCCAGAATCGGAAGCTGATAGTGTAATGGATGTTTTATCAAGAAGTTGAATCAGGTTGTTATTATGTATTAAGTACATTTATATAGAAATGCACATGTGCATATGTGTAGTTGTATCTTTTGAAATATTAAATGTTTGATGTTTACTAACACAAAATATCCTATGTGCAGATTTGGAATTAAAAGGAAGGTTCAAACGAGGTCAAACAAGTGGAAACATATTGAAACGGCGAATAATGATGGTATGTTGATTTGCGCAATTTTTAACATATATTGTTGATTATGCACATGTGCATAATTATGGATGAAGTGATATAATATGTTTTATGACAAATGTGTATGCAGATGCAAGTATAGTAAAGAAAAAAAACATCAAAGTGTGTTAAAACGGTGGCAACGAAGTCAGCTCAAAAGACGGTTACGAAAAAAGTAAATTGGCATTTGAAACAAACACACGTTACACCACATCAACTTTGGTTAGGGATAAGGAAATTGTCAAACAATTAAAGAAGTTTGTATAACATTTTGTGTAATGTATGTTTGGTTTAACATTTTGTTATGTTGGTGAACGTGAGATTGTAAGATAATTAGAATTTTGTATGTAGTTGGTTTGTAATATGGATATTGTTTTTTGTTATCGTTTGTTTTATTGAGTTAATACGTTTGGTAGATACTACATGTAGTTGTATGATAAAAACAAATTGATATAAAAACTTTGTTATTTGAATATATATATATATATACATATACATACATGTATGCCCGAAAGTTAAACCACTAAAAAATCTAACAATATTAATGAAATGCACATGTGCATACAATACACGTTTCTTATTTTATAAGTCTTATATAGGGTGTTTTAAGTTTATTCATGTTTGTTGTCATACATGTGTTTTATTTTCAATTTATGTTATAATATGCATGACTAAACCCTTGATGAGTTCGAGTGTATTTTATGTCTCACTTTGCGTCCATTTAATGATCATTGAATAGAATTTGTGACCCCTTATATATCTGTATCGCATCCATTTAATAATCATTTAAGTATGGTAATTGACAATTCATTCAAAAGTGTTATTTAATGGTGAAATGCACATGTGCATATGGTGTATTTTATGTCTATATAACAGCGAAATGCACATCTGCATCAGGGATGACGTCATATGACGTCAAAACGGCCATTTTTTATTTATATTTTTTTATTTTTTTCAAATTATTAATGCAAAATAATCATTTTGGTGTTTTTACTTGTTTTATTTTATTTATTTATTTAGGTTATATAATTTTTTGATTGTTTTTTTTTAATTTTTTGATGGAGGAGTTTTTGTAGACACCCTTCATATTTACAAAAATGCTACCTATTCAGTCTGGTTCCTTGGTTCTCTCCCTTAATAGTGGTTCTCAAATGATCCAAATCTTATATATATATATATATATATATATATATATATATATAGGGATGGTTCAATAGAGAACTCATTTTATTGAGAGAACTCGAGAACTCCTAACTAAATACAAAAAAATATAATAAAAAAATCATAACTCAAAATTTAAGTAAAAAAATATAAAACTAGTTCGGAGCTTCTCTTTCCCACGTCATACCCGTTCGGAAAAAAAATAAAAAAAAATAAAAATAATAAAAAAAACACACCTAAAAAACGCTACTGCACATGTGTAGTATAACCCAAAAGCCTAAACCACTTACCCCCACCCAAAAACCTAATTCCACCCCACCCACCCCCACCCTCACTAAAAAACCTAAATCGCTTACCCAAAAACCTAAACCACCCATCCACCCCCCACCCAAAAACCTAAACCCACCCCACCCACCGCCTACCAAAAACCTAAGCCCCACCCGTCACAACCAAAAACCTAACCCCCACCAAAAAACCTAACCCCCTACCCAAAAACCTAAACCCACCCTACCCACCCCCAAAAACCTAAACCTTACAAACTAAACTAAAAAAAACTAACCCTAAAAGCTAAACTAAACCCAAAAACTAAACTCTAAAGCTAACCGGACATTTACTACACATGTGCATTAGAAGTCGCCTATTTTTTATTTTTTTTCTGAACCGGGATGACGTGGGAAAGAGAAGCTCCGAACCAGATTTTTGGTTTTTGACTTAAATTTTGAGTTATGATTTTTTTTTTAATTTAAGTAGGAGTTCTCAAGTTCTCTCCCTAACTATGAGTTCTCAATTGAACATTCCCCTATATATATATATATATATATATATATATATATATATATATATATATATATATAATAAACCGAATAGTCGGTCTGACAGTATCGGATCTAGATCGAAATCTTAGAGGTAAGGTTCAAAAAAAAATTTCTTTGCCGTATTTTCATACTCTGAATAAAAAACGATAATCTCTTTCAGTATTTGTGGAACTGTTAACTTACTATATTTTTTGCACTGTGAAAAACGATACCTAAATTTTTAAAGTATAATTGCGTGTACTATATAACTTTTCTATTTTTTTTAAATGCATATCATAAAGCAAATAATTTGTATTTCGATAAATTTTTGTTACTGTAATTTATTTTTATTTTTCTACAAATTACAAACCAAATATAATTTTAAATTAATTTACTTTTATGTAAACTAATATAAAAATTCCTTTTTAAAGGTGGTGTTAATACCTTGTCCCATACCTGAGTCCACTACCCGGTTATACACTAACCCGATTACTGAACCCTACTCAGTTTACCCGATTTTTCTATACTCGTTCATACGCAAACCGGGTTCCATACATCGAACCGAGTATTAAAAGAACCCGACATATGCACATGTACCTTTAACTAACTAATTGGACATAAGCCTTATGAACTTCTATCTTATAATTGATAAACGGAACTGGTCAATAATGAGTTATGGACTTGTGCGCTTCTATTTTTTTTTATTGTGGATTAATAATAAAACTTGGAGAGTGAGTTTAAAAAAATTGAGGGGTAGCATTAGTATACTTTCAGGGGTAATGTAATACAAAAAACGTAAAAAAGTAAAACAAAATTGTACTACACCGGACCCGCTACCCCTAGTTACAATATATGTCTGCCACTACGGTCCGAGTCGGGTTTTGACTCGGACAGATAACGCGATTCCCAACAATATTTCATATGAATAACGAGAGTATCATTTTTATATTTATTTTATTATTATTTTTAATAAAAAGTGAACCAATTTCCTACATTCTATTGGTGTTAGGTCATTGTAGACTAGTTCCACCCTAATTTCTTTTGCCCATCCCTCTGTTTGTCTCGACATATTCGTTTGTCTCGCGATCTTCATCTTGTTCATTGCTTGCCAATTGGAATCTTACTAGCCTGGCCGCTATTTACAATTGTTTTCCGGTTCAACCACCGGCCACTTGTATAGCCAGTAGATTGTTTCTGTGACACTTCAAAGGGGCTTGACAAGACTGCCGACACCACCAATCACCGGTTAAACCAGCCAGTTTGGTCCAGTTCCAAAACATTGCTCCACTATCCTTTTCATCGTCTACGTCGCCTTCCCACACTCCCCACACTACATAGCTTTACACCCGCTGGGAATAGCCTACTATTGAGTTGGATAGGGCTTAAGGTAGTAGGAGGTTATGGGCTCAATCCTCATGTGCAAGTTTAGCCATTAAACAAAGGGCCCACCTTATTACGTTATATGGGTTTTCCTTTAAGGGTTCCCATCCTGGAGGAGGTCACAGGTTCAATCCATGTACATCACAAAAAGTTTCCCGTGACGTTTTTAACTTATATATAACTCTTTTAAATTAATTAACTCTTTTTAAATTAGTTAACTTATATATTTAAGGGTTGTTTTTAATTTACATGAACATAACTTAAAAAATTCAACGTTGTTAGCTAATAAGAACCATCCATGTTATGAAATTGTACAATCAGCTCCACTAATTAATATATTTTTCAAACCGACTAACTATGTAATTTTGAAACCAATGATCAACCGTGCAATAGATGATTTTTTAATTGTAATTCCTCAGATGTATATTTTACAATCTGATGCAGAAACAAACTAGAAAATCTTGAAGAAACTACTACCAAGGGTCAAAGGAAAATACATATAAAAATCAAAGTTTTTCTGATAAGCCCATTAATGTCTTTAACTCTTTATCAATCTAATAGCTAAATATTCGGAGTATCCCCGTAAGCTTCGGTTTACTTTTCATCCATGTTTGTCCTTAAAAGTCATGGGCGCACCAAACTTTTGGTCAAGGCCATCCGTTACCATGGTATATGACAAAATTACCATTCATATTTTTCAAACGATATATCTAACTTCTATTGTGACGGGTCGGTTTTGAAGTACATCACGTAATATGTTAGTGGTGGGGAGGGAATGATAAATTTGATTTGTATTAACAAAAAAAAATTATCTAGAACAAATGTCAAATAAGGGTATTTTAATCGCCTTATCTTTCATTTTATTTTTTTTTTTCTAGATTTATACCTCAGGAGCGTCTTGAGGTTGACAAATCTAATATAACATATCAATTTTACATACGAAATAGACTTATGCGTTTTACAGTTACATGCAGGAAAATTTCGGGTAACAGATAACCTAAAACAATTAACAATATATCTCCAATGTTAACGCCTAACTTTAAACAATCATCATCATCATACTCAGTTTATCCCACCTATAGCAAAGCTAAGGTAGGGTCTGAGGAGGGCAAGATGTAGACAGCCTTACCTCTACCCCTAAGAATAGAGAGGCTGCTTCCAGTGAGACCCCCGGCTCGATGTGGTTTGGTATCAAGCCTTGGACATAAGGCACAAAACACTTAGCAATCGAGACAAACCCGATCAGTGCATATACCCCTTTGTCTTTTGGCTATCAACGTCACCACATGATGCATGATTAACCGTCCGTCGTTTTTAACGTTATTTTCACAAAATTAGTAAAATAACGTTAAAACTAGTGCAACTTTACTTTTGCCCCCGTGAAGGCCACACATATATACATTATATGCGCACACCGTAAGTGGGGCGTACTAACTTTAAACAATGTATAACCCTAATACTAAAATCTAACTTAAAACAATGTACAACTCTAATGCTAACACTTGTTGTAAATAGAATTCATATTTACTGGTTTGAACATAATTAATGACATGCCTATAAATAATTAATGAAAAACCTGAAGACTTGGTGTTTTTTTTTTTTCATGTATGAACAAAACCCCTCAAAAAAATAGTCGTTTTTTTCTCTATTTTTTATATAGCACCACGGTACTTATTGGAAAGATAATAAAACGCTCATTAATTCGGTGTAATTTTTTTCTTTAAAAAATCTCGTATATAAAAGATATTAACATTTAAAAATTATGGGAGTAAACATGAGAGAGAAAACTTCAATTTTGTTTTTAATTTTTTTTTTTCTAAAATCACTCAATGCAACATGGCATTTTACATGGCACTCTTAATGGAGAGAATAATTATATGAGTGTCATGTATGATATATATATATATATATATATATATATATATATATATATAGGGTTGTGTTCAATAGAAGATTTTTTTTTTGATAAAATAGTGCCACAGTAAACATTTTTTTTTTTTTTGCATCTGGTGTGTGTTAGCCTCAAGTTTTGGCAATTAGTGAAACCGCAACTTGAAGTTGTGGTTTATGCATACGTGGCTCGTTGCACATGACTCAGATGATGAGTAGGAGGGAAGGGAAGTAATCCGCAAGTTGAACTTCCCTTTTTTCTCTCTGACACTGATGTACTATGTATGGTCTAAAATTATAAACAACCTAGAAATCTAATAATATAAAATAGACTCAACTAAACTAGACCACACGACAGGCAAGTGTACCTATCAATGCAGTGCAGACTAAGTAACTCCGAGTATCGAACCCATATGACACTAATAGAAAAAAAACTTGCATGTGTTATAAATTTTATAGGGGCATGTATGTCTTTTAGTCGTTACCAGGAGAATCGTTGTTCAGTTATGTTGGGCACAATATACGCTCCCTTCTCAGTTATTCTGATGCTTGGAGTTTGAATTAGGTTCTTCCGAAAGGTATACTCTCTCTCCCTCTTGATGTTGGATCTGTAACAGTACCGATTGATTATCCGTTAATCACGATTCAAGGTAACAACGTTCTATATTTGTATTATATTGACGATTTGTCATCTTCTTTGAATTAGGGTTTCTTGCGAGAGGGTCAAACATGGCTGAACACAGGGGGTTCCTACTCTATAGCGAAGCTCCACCGTAATGGATTCGGAAAACAGATGTTGCTAGCGAGTTGATGCCCCAATTAGGCCTTTTCATTATTGAACAAAAGATGACTTGGAATTTGCGTTTGATTCTTAAATCGTTATTTAATTTTTGTAGTATGTTTTTCTGAAAACAATATTCATCCGGAAGTGGCTTTGATTTTGTTCACTACGCTTGCCCGCCATTTGGGAAAAGGGTTTAATACTAAAATTGTCGTTCCCTTTTATACATATATTGCTGCATAAAGTGGGTAATTAATCATATTTATTGATATGTTAGGATCTTCCCTCAAACCCAATTGGAGAGATCTATAAATTTCGAGAACTTGTGTTTACTAAAATAATATAGTTTTGGTAATATATTTAAAGCATTAGTTTTTTTTTTTTTTTTGAACGGCCAAACAAAACTTTATTCAAACAAGCTAGCAAGTCCCTAGCAAAACCATCCGGGAAACAAACAGTCCGAAATCAGTACAAAAAAGAACAATCCGAAACAAAACAAAAGGAGCAACCCGAAAACCAACACAAGGAGTTATCGCATCTTGTCCGTGTCGAACAAACACCAGGAGACCCAAGACATGTCTGACATTCTACCACGATTGGTGACCCACAGATAACTCATAACCTTGATTTCGTCTACCAAATGCCGAATGGATACCTGCTTTTGATTAAATACGTACTCGTTTCTGGCCCGCCAAATACTCCAAAATGTTGTCAGAATTACGCCATAAAAAGCCTTCTTCGCCTTCGCTCCCCTTTTGGCCGTGAGATGTAGCTGCAACAAATCATGGACATGGAACACAATCGGGTCTGGGACATTACACCATGAGAAAATAATATTTAAAGCATTAGTTATTTAAAAACTAAAAATAAATAACAATAAAGTTTTGGTTGTTATTTTGGTGATTCTAGATAGCTTTGTTCTTGTAAGTCAGAAACAAATAACACAAGTAGCTGGTAATAATGAGGCTGAGGTAAATGTTTGGTAATAATATTTAACCCATATCCAGTCATCTGGTGGCTGATGTAATTGTTTGTTTTTTTGTTAGTTATTATGTGGATGCAATAGTTAACAGTTGAAAAGAAACTTGATGGACTAGGGTTGTCAAAACTCTTTAATGCCTTAGGAAAAGAAATTTTGTTTCCTGAATATATTTCCAATTCATCTCCAGGTAATATTGTTTTTGGTGACTTGAAGAATACTAAAGCGTCTTGATTCAACTTTGTATTAATGGTACAATCATGCAGAAAACAAGCATCATCTTAGGACTTTAATGGCGCACCCAAGTCGTGTATGTTTTGGCCTCAACAGATTTGGAGTAAATTTATTAATAATCTAGAGGTATGTCTGCAATTGCTGCAACAGAAATTCAGATTTATAGTAAATATGCTAGATAGGACTAAAAAATTGCTTAAAAGGAAACACGTCAAATCCTCGATTTGTACTAAACCTAACAAGTTTCTCATCAACTTCTTTGCTGCTAATTTGCACAATAAGAAGATGAGAAGAAGTTGAATGCAACTTACATACATAGTATTGCATGAAAGCTTGGGTGCTTAATTTTCTTATTGCCTGAAGACGACATGGAGGTATACTAAAACGGGTCAAGTTTGTAGAGGTGACTGTTTTAACCCGTTTCAGCAAAACATGCCAATTTTGTTATGCCTAATCTCTTAACAACAAAAACACAAAATAAAGTAGCTGAAATGGGCCAAATGGAAAAAGTACATACCAAAGTAATTCTTAGAACATAAAACCTTATAAACTTTTTATTTGAAGTATTGTCATGTAAATTTCTAGGCTGACCCGTTTATGGCAACACGATTCCTATGGCTAAACAGTCTTACAACCAACCCCAGCTGCAACAATTGATGTCGGCCAGCATTCTTGTTCACACAACATGTACATCTTTGTGTGATTTAATTAAATATGATAATCTAAACATGCTCACACATGACGCAACATTCTTGTTCACACAGCAGGGGAACACCTATTTAGTCAAGAATTCAGATTTATATATTTTAATGGCTTGGGATGAAAGTTCTTTGCACTAACTTTAGTTAGTGTTATGGAATATTTTGTTGGTTAAAATGTACTTATTTAATTTTTTTTGTGTTTTTTTTTTCAATTTTTATCCACTTTTCTACGAATGTTTTTATACTATTTTCCCCAGGTAGCTACAATGAGAAGGTTGCATGCTATATATTGGATAAAATGGGGTTAAAAGGATATTGGGTAGCAACCTTACTATATATGAACATGCATTAGTTATTATTAACAAAGTTGTTTTTGTATTGAAATTGTGTGTTGTGTATAATGATTTACATTACAATATATAGGGAATACAAGTTGAATGAAAAGCTACAAAGTAAATACAAAGGCATGAATCATGGGCATGAGTCATGGGCAAGTATCATGGGGTCAATAATCTTGACTTGACTTAGTCAATAATCTTGACTTGACTAGGTATATGAGAGGAGAGTAATCTTCAATTATTGATTGCTTGATTTATGTTGTTAATACGCCCCCGCAAGATAGAGGATCCGTTGGAGACTCCAATCTTGGACCAAAAATATAGGAAGGGTGCATGTGCAAGCGGTTTGGTGAGCACATCCGCGAGTTGATCCTTGGAGCTGACATGAAGAACTTTGAGTTGCCCGGAATTGACTTGTTCCCGCACAAAGTGATAGTCCAGAGCGATGTGTTTCATGCGGGAATGGTAAACAGGATTTGCGCATACATAACTAGCTCCGGTGTTGTCATAGTAAAGCGATAGGGTGCTCTTAATTGGGAGCCCGAGCTCATCAAGTAAATTTTTAACGCATGAGAGTTCAACCGCAGCATTAGCAAGTGCTTTGTACTCAGCTTCGGTAGATGATCTAAAGACAGTTTTTTGTCTAGCAGATTTTCAAGAGATGATATTGGACCCAAGATATATGAGATATGCTGTAGTTGACCGTCCCCCATCATTAATACCGCCCCAGTCTGAGTCCGAAAAAGCCTGCAAGTTTAGGTTAGTATTGCGTTTCAAGAACAACCCATGATGGACCGTTCCTTTCAAATAGCGGAGTACCCGTTTGAGAGCTTGCCAGTGTGATTGTTTAGGTGAGTACATGAATTGAGATAATTTATTGACGGCAAAGGAGATGTCGGGACGTGTGAAGGCAAGATACTGCAAAGTGCCTACAAGTTGGCGGTACGGAGTGGGATCGACTGGGGGAGTGGAGTCAAAGGAAGAAAGAGAGTCGGAAGTGCTTAAAGGAGTGAGAACCTCTTTGGCACCATCCATTTTAAAGGTGGTAAGAATATCTTGAATGTGGCGATGTTGGGAAAGAAATAGACCATGAGGCGTAGGAATGACTTCGATTCCTAGAAAATGATGGAGAGGACCTAAGTCTTTGATAGAGAATTGGTTGCTTAGGGCTTGAACAAAGGAATCCATAAATGGATTGTGATTGCTGGTGAGGACAATGTCGCCAACGTACACAAGGAGGGAGCAAGTGATGTTGTTGAGATTGTATACAAAGAGAGAGGGGTCAGAAATGCATTTTTTAAAGCCAAAACGAGTGAGAAAGTTGGTTAGTTCGATGTACCAAGCACGTGGTGCTTGCTTAAGCCAATAGAGGGATTTTTTGAGTTTGGAATAAGTAGGAGCGATTTTGAACAACATATCGTAGGGAGATTTGTTGTTAAGGATGGGTGTAGGCAAACGATTGATTAAGTGGGTTGCGGTTTGAAAGGCATGGGACCAAAAATGTTGTGGTAAGTGGGAGTAGTGGAGTAATGCGAGGCCGGTTTCCACGACGTGTCAGTGACGTCGTTCGGCAATACCATTTTGTTCCGGTGTGTGAGGTGGTGTTGTGTAATGGGAGATACCTTGAGAGGCAAGATAAGGTGAAAGACCCACATATTCACCCCCATTATCAGTGAACAACGCAACAATGTTGGTTTTGAAAAAGTTTTCAACAAGAGATTTAAATTGTGGAAAAAGAATTTTGACATCGGATTTTTGTTTGATTGGGTATAACCAAATGTATTTGGAAAAATAGTCACAAAAATGACATAGTATTTAAAGCCATCGATTGACGTTTTTACAGGACCCCATACGTCGGAGTAGAGAAGTTGTAGAGGTTGATTGACAACAAAAGAGTTTTTGCCTAAAGGTAGTTTGTGGCTTTTATTTAAGGAACATGAAGTACAATGAAAAAACTCATGGGTCACCTTATTAAAACGAAGTCCCAATTTAGAAATTAAAGACTTGAACACTTGAAGCGATGGATGTCCAAGTATGTGGTGCCACATGAGAAGAGAGTTTGTTAGGGTGTTGTTAACTTGAGGAGACAATGAGATTGGTCCATAGTAGACATCATTGATGTTCACTCCTCGCATGAGGCGCGCCCCCGTGCGTAGATCCTTTACAAAAAAATGATAGGGAAAAATTCAACGGAAACACGATTAGTACGACAAACTTTGGCAACGGAAATAAGATTATTTTGAAGATTAGGAGCAATTAAAATGTTATTTAAAAGAAGTGGGCGAGAATTTGTTGGAATAGTTGTTTGAGCAATATGAGTTATAGGGAGAGTTTTACTATCACCTAGCACGATCTTATCGGGTCCTCCGTATTCAGAAAGAACGGAAAATTGTTAGTTGTTGTTCGCGGTGTTGTTGGACGCACCGGTGTCCCACATCCAAGATGAGGTTGTAGCCATTGGGTGAGGGGTGGTGTAGTTAACCACCGGGGTGTTGGTATTTTGAGGTGAGATGTCACACCCTCAAATTCCACGTGCGGGGTTTTACCGCGAGGCGTGTGACAAACCAGGATCTAAGTCAACGGTCACAATAAACGACACTATATGATAAGTAAAAATGACATAAGCAAACCATTAAATTTTCATAAATGATCCATCGCTGCGGAAGCGTAAAACTTTATTACAACACGAAAGTAAAAGCATAAAAGTTAGAAAATGCTAAATAAGATGCATATGAATCCTAGATGCCGTGAAACTCCGTGCGCCTATGAAAAGCTGCTACCTCAACGACCTGAGACAAACATGCTAAAAACGTCAGCAAATAATGCCGGTGAGTTCACAGGTTTTATGTTAAACGTTTAAGTAATAAAAGCCATAACGTTATCACTATGTTAGAAATGATAGCGTTAGCTACACGCGTGGATAATACTACTACGACCCAGAAACCATTACAGACAACGATATATGATTTTACCCGAAACGATATGCACTATCGTCCCACGGTAGCGTTATGACCGAGACAATATGCATCCGCCCGGCCTCCAACCGTCGAGTGGGGTCTGTCAGTCCCGATAGATCTATCCACATTTCCCCCGTTGTGTCTCGCACATTCATGGTTTCCCTCGGGACTTTACGTATCGTATAGTATGTAAATGAATTAACACAAGCATAACATGATAATTTATGAAATAAGTATAAGCATGTGTCTCCCCCGAAATGTAAAAACGTAAAGTGGGGCCATGAAACTCACCTGATATTGCTTCCCCTCTAAGATAAGTAAACCCGCTCAATAGACGGCACCAAATACCGGTAACCTATCATGATGAGCGTATAAGGTATTAGACTAACAACTCGTAGGTTGATTAGTCCCCAGCAGTCCAGACCATAACCGTGTACATTTGAAATGATGTTTAAACGTTTCACCGACCACACCAGACAAGACCCGACATCCCATTGGTGACCCGACATCCCATGTGTTAGCCGAAAGCAAGATATCATGCAACATATGCAATTAAACACTTAGCATGTGTGAAAATTCACTAAGTCTAACATAACGCCCAATTAATGCATAAACGAGTCCGAACACCTGTTACTAAGTCATTGGACATGTCACGGGGTTCCTAACATGTTCCTAGGCATCAATCCGTGTTTCAGGATGTTGAAATATACATATAGCAGCAGTACACGCGATTAGGAATCAAACATGCAATTAGGAAAAGTCAACTGGTGATTAGGAGAGTCAAACTAGCGAATAGAATTGTAATTTCCAGACATACTGGCGATTGGGCTCCAAATCGCCTATTGTTCATGCGATTGGGGGCCAATCGCCCTTAATACAGGCGATTAGAACTCCATATTCGCCCCTACTGCACTGTGCCGCCTTTTTGCGCGTTTAACCCTCCAAATCTGATCCGAAACATGTGGAAACACCCAATATCAAACCCAAAACATTAATCCAACTATTTCAAGCAAAAACCCCTAATTTATTAACATCCTAGCCGTCCCGAATGCATTTGTTTTCCCAAAATAGCATAATTATCATGTAAACATCACATCCTCATGCAAAACTTACCCTAAATAGCATATATCCAGATTTCATCACATAATGACGTTGTCTGACAATATCCTACTGTTCTAGCATCATCCTAGAGTAAACCCTAATCTCAAACAATCAACAAAACACAACATATCATCATCAATCCTCTATAATCATTCAAACGGGTCAAAACACCTAATATCAATATTACACATCTATAAACCTTTAAACACCTAGGTTAACATCATATTAACTCATTTAGATTAGAAACATATTAATAATACAAGAACAACCATGTTTAAACGATAAAAATCCTACCTTGCATGAATACATCACATATAACAAGCATAGAGTTTTGGGTTTGTTTAGAAACTGATTTTAATGAGTTTTCAAAGACACAAATGTTTAGAAATTAGGTCTGGACCTTTAGGGATCAAAACAATATCATTACAAAGGTTTGGGATGAAGAACACACCTTGAAATTGTAAGATAATGAGATGTAAAGCTTGGAAGTGTGATTTCTTGATCAAAAACGTGTTGCAGAGGTTGGATAAGGTGTGGGTGGCTTTGGGGTGTATTACGGTTTCACAAATGATGTTTTAAAACATAAGGGTGGCATTTATATGCATTTTTAGTCGTCACATGCAGAACAGGCGATTATACAGCAGCTATAGGCGATTAGGGCCTCTAATCGCACGTAGCTTCTAGCGAGTAGCCCCCAATCGCCCATATATCCCTCTAATTGCCTATCCTATTGGCGATTAGGCTACCCACAGTGGCCTAATCGCCTGTAGCCTATTTAACCGGGTTTTTGGCGCGTTAAACACTATTTTAACATATATAAACACGTTTTCACATACCGACAAGTCATATAATGATTATAAGTATATAATGCATGATAACTAACACGTTCCCATCTGATCACCAATTCCTGGGACTCAAGACTTGCGTGTGTGCGTTAAGCCCGACGATTCTTGTAACAACCGGCAAAATTAAGGTAATTCCGTACTAATTAATTAAACGCGATTAACGTAATTAACCGTAATTAGGTGCTGAATATTTAATTGAGGCCTTAGAAAGATAGGAATTCCCAAATAATGCATAGGAATGCATGAGTTTAATAGCAAAGCATGATAGGATCGTGCGCAGACAAAACTATCCGGTATGGACACTGGCGATTACCCGGTAAAACTGAAATAAGCGAAACGAACACCGGACACCCGGAATATAAAATAGATAATATTTTCACAAAATATTATGAGTTTTGGAAACCCAAAGCCATACGAGAAAGCTTATTGCACAAATCTCCCGGTAACGAATAAAGTGCGCGTACCGCACCCGATACGCGCGTAACACGTAAATTCACCCGATAAAAACCGAAATAAATTACCAGTAATTTAACTGGACATAATTTTATAAATATTAACGGTATTTTAATATTGAGAGAAAACGCGACGAAAATTTAAGAAATACCCGGGCGGTACCCGGAAGGAACTAACTTAAACATATTATGAATAATAATTAGCAAGGTGGACCCCACCAAACACCCATAGGGGGGCCGGCCTTGGGCCACTTAGAGTGGGAGTTCACTTAAGTTTTCTAAAATCTTTTCCATATTATTGTTAATCATGAGGTTGCATGCAATGAGATTGGGCAATGGGATTAACCAAATCATTTCTTCCCTCTCTCTCTTAAAACTCGGCCCATACACCCTCTCCATATCCCTCTTGATTTTTCATAATCTTAATAAAATCTTCCATAATCCAACAAAAGATATCATATGATCTTGGTAAGATTTGAAAGAGATTATATAGATACATACACACACACTTGAAGCAAAACACAAAAACTTCTTCTTCTTCTTCCTTGTGGCCGTGGCATTACACCCCCACATCAACATTTTTCTTGCAATTTTTACTACTCCAAACTACCTCTAGATCATTATCCTTCAAAACCCCATTGTGTGTTTCAAGAGCTTGGAGCTTAACCCATTGGAAGAACACACTAAAACCCCATCCAATCCAAGGTTCTTGTCTCCCCTAGCCTTGAGCTAGTAGTAAGTTTTAATCTTGTTTTGTTTGTTAATGTTCATATTAAGTGTTTATGAGCAAGTTGTACATTGATGGGTAAAGTATGGTTTTGAAACATAAAGAGGATGAATCTTACAAGAATAAAAATAAAGGAATAATAACATGAAGAAATCTTGGATTAACATTAATAAAAGTAATATTGTGAGAAAATGTAATAATAATAACATACACTTGGGTTAGAAGATGAGTGGAACATGTTTTGGGAAAAAGACTTGAATATAATAAAATATGGTTTTAATCATCATAGGATGATATAATAATGTCATAAAAATAATAAAATGGGTTAGAAAGCCATAGATGGAAAAGTTGATTCTTCAAAGTCCACTCACTTGGATGAGTAAAAATGGGATGTTTTGGGTAAAGATATGAAATAAACATGTTATTGGCATCTAGAATGGATTAGAAGAACTTTAAAAGTAAAAAGGGAGTAAAAACAACTAAACATGGTGAAAATGATTCTTCAAAGTCCACTAAAGTGGAAGAAAAATAATAACCATGAATGATTTAGTGGAAAAGGCTACAAGTGTAAATTAAAAGGATTAAATATGACAAACTTGGAAACCAATGGACTAAAATAAATATTTTAGAAGTTATTGGGCCAAAAACACAATAATAGAAATATTAGTGTCAAAAAGTGTAAGTAACGATTTACGAGGTTGAATTGGTAAATAATAATAGCCTACTTGGGCATTTTTAGTAAAAAGTATATTTTTATAAAATGGACGTTTTATAAAAATAAATGGAGTAACGCAAGTATTTTATAAAGTAAGATTTTATAAAATAAATACTTGGGAAGACTTGTACAAAAATAAGGTACTTTTATATAAATGGGAATATAAAAGTATCGGAGACGTTTTTGGTAACAAGTTGGACGAGTCGGACTAAAACGTATATAATATATTTTTCCGAAAGATAAACGTTCGGAATCGGAAGTTGGAACAATACTTCCATAAGAACACGCAACGGAAGTAAATATGAAAAACGCTAACTAACAAACTTAGTTACACGAACCAACGTGAACGGACTTATTACGTCGAGATAAAAATATACATATATATTTTACGGAAATAAAATATATATAACAAGGGTGAAACGTGCGTAACACTTTCCTAAGTGTAGTAACAATATTCGTGGGAAAAGAGGAACATAACAAACTAAAAACGCTAAACGACACATGAACTTAACAAGTAGTATCCACGCGATGGTATATGTACATATACTCGTTTCCGACGGAATTCTAGTACATCTATTTAAATGGGAAAATAGATGTGCGAGAAGGAAAACCGAGACGAGTAGATGAGATATATCTACGAACGCGTGAATACCGACAAGATCCTAGTACATTTATTTAAATGGGAAAATAAATGTACGGTGTGGTAAGTCTAGTCGGGCGTTAAGATTATGTTACCAAACGACAAAGACTTAGCATATTTATTTAAATGGGAAAATAAATATGTGGCAAAGTAAGTCGGGTCGGTTAATAAGAAAAACACTTTATATTGAGCGAAAAGATCCTAAGTATAATTATTTGAATGGGAAAATAATTATACGTTGGGTGGAGTCGTGTCAAGTATAATGTTGTACAAGTCATAAAGAATAATTATAAGAATAATATATGACTTGTAAGGAAAGGGTAATCCATCGCCATTGAACCTAGGATACGAAACTATTAAACGGGAATTGGGATAAAGACGTGGTCGGGAAGTTGGGTGTACAACTTGCCAAGGCACATACACCATAGGTGTAAGTGACTTATACGCCTAGAACCTTTGTAGGTACGGGATCACAAACTTTACTATTTTCTTTGAGCCAAGCACAGTTACAGGTGAGTCTCACGGCCCCATTTCTAAACTATTTAACGTTTTTACGGGGGAAAGATATGTTGGGATTGTATGACGGGTTGGATACTTGAGTAAAGATCGCCACTCGGGGTTGAGACCTCCCCACTATAATCATTTATTCAGGAATGAGAAACCAAAGGGATATTTGGATAGTACTATTGGTGCCTGACAAGGCCCACCCCTAATCGATAGCGTCGATTATGCATCGGCGTATGCCTGGGGTGCACTTATTCTGAAATAAAGTCGTAGGAATACCGAGTAACGACTTTGGGCGGGGGCATTATTATTTGTCTTGGTTTGGTTATAGGCTCAAGTAAATTGTAGGACTTTGCAACTCCTATAAAAGTCATAACAAGGATATTCCCACTTTATAAAGACTTATTAAATTAAAACCTGTGAACTCACCAATATTTATATATTGACGATTTTCAAACATATCTTTCAGGTAATTGATTGATGGAAGTTAGCATGGCGAGCAGGGTCGGGGATGTCTCCGAATCGGGCGTTGGGAATATCGTGACGGGGTCTTATCTCTTTATTCCATGGATTTAGGGATAAAGGGAGAAGCCTCTTTATCATTTTCGAAAACAATTTATGATTATGTATTAACAATTTGACATGATTATTAGCATTGAATAAATGCCCGTTTTCTAATTAATATTGTGCTTTGCATTAATCTTGGCTTAATACTTTTGAACCGTCGCGCCACGTGTTTCCGCCTTAGACGTGGTGTGACAGAAAGTGGTATCAGAGCCAAGGTTATAGCGAATTAGCATTTTTAAAAAAATCTAAACTATAACCGGATTTGGTTCAAAATCTTTCAAATATATGCGAAACGCAATAAAGTAAATTTTTCCAACGACCATTTGGGTATATGGAGATTCCGACCAAGCTAGCCATGGTAAGTATACGTATTACTTTTGTTAGAAGGTTAGGAAGAGAACCGTAGATATGTGCCTTAACTACCTAACGAATAATACTTAAATATTAGTACGGTTTCTTTTGCCAGGATGTCGAACGCAGGGAGCGTAGCACCGAGCTACGACAGTAGCCTCCAGATCATCCCAGCACCGCCAGCGGAGCCGATCGAGGTGGTGATACTCGATCCCGAGGATGATGAGATGGACGTTGATGTCGCCGTGGAGGGCGCCGACGGAGATAGCTCCGACGAGACGGACCCTAGCGAGGACCCAGCGTGGGCCCCCGCTGGAGACGATATGGCCGCCGTGGCCGACCTACCGATGGCCGAGGCCGACTTGCCTCTAGTGCCATTCCAGGCAGCACCACTGCCAGCACTACCTATCCGCGCCGTCAGGGACTTCCCTGTAGGTTGCGCAGGTCCTTCGAGACCTATCCCTACACAGTCGGAGACTGTCGAGTCTCCATACGACCGACGCGCACCAGTCGACCGTGAGCCTTTACCTACCCCACCTATCCCCGTTCCCTCTGGCATGAGGCTTGTGCCTGTCTGCCGGGGACACAACGGGTGGATCTCCGATGACTCTGACGATGAGTCAACTGCATCGGTGGAGCACATTGCTGTGCCTATCCCACCAGCAGGCCAGGAGGAGCACGTTGCTCCGATGACAGGGCATGCTACCGCTACCCCAGCCACCTTACCCACTATGCCCGAGCCCATACCACAGGATGGGCCAGCTTCTACTGGGCACATCCTTGAGGGCAGCTCAGCCCGCAGCTCTGAGTTGCACCGAGCAGGACTGGCAGCTCATGCCACTGCTAGCCCTCCTACCCCTACCACTGTGATGTCTACTATAGAGTGGGTCACTGTCACCCAGCCACTCATGGTCCCACTCGCCGAGCTTATAGTCCCCTCACCCTTAACCATGACACTACCCATCACCACTTTTCCCACACTACCACCCCTACCCGAGATGCTCCATACCCCACCACCTGCACCATTCACTATGGATGCAGGAGCCCCATTTGTGACACCCCCATTTGCACCATATACTCTAGGTGCAGGAGACCCATACCAGGTACCACCCTACTGCTTCACTGGATTACCGGGCTTTGCCCCACCCTTCACCCCACTACCCATACCCGATATCGTTGGCCCGTCCCAGCCGACGTACACTGACATCCCCGGGCCGTCGCAGCCCCACGGGATGGCCCCACTGACAGGACCCGCATGGTCCACGGTGATCTCGCTGGAGAGAGATTTCCAGACCCTCACCGACACGGTGCAGCGCACCGTGAGTCAGATGGAGCAGCAGGCCCAGCTCATGTGGGCCAGGATCATTGATGCCAGGGATGCACTGGCACATTACGCTGAGGAGCTATTGAGCATGGATGCTCATTGTGGCCTTACGGGCGACGCACACTTTGCGCATCGCCAATTCTTGTACGATCGCATTATGGCGATCAGTATGACTATCAGCATGTGCGCACCTCAGTACCAGTACCAGCACCCGCCGCCGCCACCGCCACAGTAGCATCAGGGACGTTTTGGGAGATCACCCGCGGACATAGCAGTAGTAGTAGTAGTATGATAGCACAGCATGGGTTATAGCACCCATCTGCATTTTTTGCCTAGCCGAGCGGGATTGTGCCGGCATATGACATTATATTTCTAGTGTATTTCATAGAGCAATGTAAGAGGAAGGTATCCTCGGTTTTTGTTATTATGAACAAATCATTGTACTTGGTATTGAAATTAATGAAAGTTTTGTTATGGTAAAATATGTGTTGTGATTATCTACGATTATTATTACTTATTCTGTTTATGTTGTGATTGCGTGTTGTTGTTATGGCGATTATTGTGTTCATATGTTGTGTGGTTGTTTATACTATATATGTGATGATATTGTATGAATGATTGTTGGAAATTAACCTTTGATATTGGTTATTGAAGAAACATGGCACCAGCCACAAGAAGCAACAGTGGGAATGAAAGACTACCCACGACACCTGAAGAGCTTGAAACCCTAGTTTCGGGACGTATCGCTCAGGCTCTCGCAGAACACAATGCCACGCGCACCGAAAGGTCGCGAGACCGAACCGGGAGCGACAGACGCGAAACCTCCCCTACTGGTAAGAAGACGTCGGGTATATGCGACAGGAGTTTTCGTGAAACTCCTACCTTATATTTAACATTGCTTTATTATTGCAGAAACGGCCTCACGAGAACGTGGCTGCACGTTTAAAGCTTTCCTGGACTGCAAACCACTGAATTTCAGCGGCACTGAAGGTTCTGTCGGACTAGTCAAATGGTTCGAGAAAACCGAAGCTGTGATTCGTATTAGCAGCTGTACCCCACGACAGGCTGTCATGTATGCCACCAACCTGTTTCTGGATCAAGTTCTGACCTGGTGGAACAACCAAGTGCAGACACTGGGAGATGATGCTGCTTACTCCTTATCATGGTTGGAGTTGAAAGAACTAATGATCGCCGAGTACTGTCCGGCGAGTGAAGTGCAGAAGCTAGAGACTGAGTTCTGGAACCTCACCATGGTTGGACCGGACGTAGCTGGTTACACGTCCAGATTCCATGACCTCTCCCGGTTAGTGCCTCGCCTGGTCACCCCGGAAGGCAAAAAGGTGGAAAGATACCTCTTCGGACTGGCACCACAGATACGCGGCATGGTCACTTCTTCCAAGCCTACAACCATGCGCGAAGCTATCGACCTCGCTTTGAGCCTCACTGAAGACGCCATTCGAATGGGCACTCTAATCCGGAAAGTGTCAGGGTTGAAGCTTACTGAGTCCAGCAGTGTTGAGGGTAAGAATCTGGGTACAAGTTCAGCCGTTGGGTCAAGTGAACAGGGAAATAGGCCAAGGTTTGGGAAGCGTAAGCGCGATGAAAGGAAGAAGGATGGATCATCAGGTTCAGGGAAGAAGGGAAAAGGGTATGTAGCCACTGGACGTGGAAATAATGGGAAGCAAGGTTATCAGGGCAAGAACGAAGTAATCTGCGGTAAGTGCCGTCGTTCGGGGCACAAGACTGAAGACTGCAGATCAGGAGCGCCAAAGAACAGTGGAGCGAGGCCCTGTTTCTCATGTGGATCGCTCGATCATTGGAAGAGGGACTGCCCCAAACTTAACAACCAAGCCCGTGGGCGAGCGTTCGTGATTGGTGCCGGTGACGCACGACAAGACCCTAATGTGGTCACTGGTACGTTCCCTCTAAATGGTCATTATGCTTCAGTATTATTTGATACTGGCGCTGATTTTAGCTTCGTATCTGTCGAATTTAAAAGATTACTTGGCTTAAAGACTAGTAAGCTAGACACACCATATTCCATTGAACTAGCTAACGGTAAGACTATAGAAACTCGAGAAGTAGCAAAGGGTTGTAAATTGGATCTCTGTGGTCATGAGTTTGACATTGAGCTATTACCAGTCGTACTGGGTAGCTTTGACATAGTCGTTGGCATGGATTGGCTATCCGCACACCGCGCCATCGTCGTGTGCAACGACAAAGTAATTCAAGTTCCCCTCGCGAGCGGTGAAACCCTATCGATCCAAGGGGAAAGGCGTGGAACGCCACTGAGAATTATTACCAGCATGAAAGCCAGGAAGTGCCTAAGGAAAGGTCTCGTCGCATTCTTGGCGCACGTGGTAGACAAGAAGGCTGACGAGCGAAAGCTAGAAGACATTCCGATAGCCAGAGACTTTCCAGATGTATTCCCAGAAGATTTGCCGGGATTGCCGCCACCCCGACAAGTCGAGTTTCGTATCGACCTTGTTCCAGGAGCAGCACCTGTAGCGCGATCGCCATATCGCCTAGCTCCTTCGGAAATGCAGGAACTGTCCGAACAACTGCAAGAGTTGTTGGACAAAGGTTTCATAAGACCAAGCTTCTCACCTTGGGGAGCTCCCGTCTTATTCGTGAAGAAGAAGGATGGCACTTTTCGAATGTGCATTGACTATCGGGAACTGAACAAGCTGACTATTAAAAATCGCTATCCTCTTCCCAGGATCGACGATTTGTTTGATCAACTTCAAGGATCCAGTTTCTACTCCAAGATCGACCTAAGGTCCGGTTATCATCAGTTACGTATTCAAGAAGAAGACGTGCCAAGAACAGCATTCAGGACTCGTTACGGACACTATGAGTTTCTGGTTATGCCTTTCGGTTTAACTAACGCACCCGCTGTTTTCATGGACTTGATGAACCGAGTGTGCAAACCATACTTGGACAAATTTGTTATTGTCTTCATTGATGACATCTTGATCTACTCACGCACTAAGGAAGAACACGAGGAACATCTCCGATTAATCCTCGAGGTACTTCGCAAAGAGAAACTCTATGCTAAGTTTTCAAAATGTGATTTTTGGATTCGAGAGGTTCACTTTTTAGGCCACGTGGTGAATGAAAGGGGTATACATGTCGATCCCGCCAAGATCGAAGCAATCAAGAATTGGGACGCCCCTAGAACGCCTACGGAAGTACGACAATTTCTTGGCCTTGCGGGTTACTACAGAAGGTTCATCGAGAACTTTTCTAAAATAGCACAGTCCTTAACCATGCTAACCCAAAAGGATAAGAAGTTTGAATGGACGGAAAAGCAGGAAGCAGCGTTTCAGTTGCTAAAGGATAAGTTATGTGGCGCACCAATACTATCACTCCCCGATGGTACAGAAGACTTCGTAGTTTACTGTGACGCCTCTCATCAGGGATTGGGTTGTGTATTGATGCAGCGAGAGAAGGTCATAGCCTATGCTTCCAGACAGCTAAAACTTCACGAGAAGAATTACACCACACACGATCTGGAACTAGGAGCCGTGGTATTCGCACTCAAGATATGGAGACACTATCTGTACGGAACCAAGTGTACAATCTTCACCGATCATAAAAGCTTGCAGCACATCTTTGACCAGAAGGAATTGAACATGCGACAACGGAGATGGGTCGAATTATTGAACGATTACGATTGTGAAATAAAGTACCATCCCGGGAAGGCAAACGTCGTAGCCGATGCCTTGAGTCGCAAGGAACGGGTTAAGCCACTGCGTGTCCGAGCTCTGGGTCTAACCATTCACACGAACCTGACTGACCGGATTCGTGAAGCTCAAACTAACGCTCTTAAACCCGAGAATGTCAAAGGTGAAAGGTTGCGGAAGATGGTTGAGTCACTGGAGTCAAAAGCGGATCAAGCTCTATATTTCATGAATAGAATTTGGGTACCAGTATACGGTGGATTGCGTGAACTAGTATTAGCCGAAGCCCACAGTTCGCGATATTCGGTTCACCCCGGAGCAGACAAGATGTTCCATGATTTGAAGGAATTTTACTGGTGGCCGAATTTCAAGAGAGACATAGCGGCTTATGTTGCGCGATGTTTGACTTGCGCAAAGGTCAAGGCCGAGCATCAGAGACCATCCGGATTGCTCCAGCAACCGGAAATACCAGAATGGAAATGGGAAAGGATCACTATGGACTTCATTACCAAATTGCCTAGGACAACAAGCGGCCATGACATGATCTGGGTAATCGTTGATCGATTGACAAAATCTGCACACTTCCTCCCCATTCGCGAAACGGATAAGTTGGAGAAACTAACCCGTTTGTATATTAAGGAAGTTGTGTCAAAACACGGTGTACCTATTTCTATCATCTCCGATCGAGATAGTCGTTTCACCTCAAGATTTTGGGAAAGTCTGAATAAAGCCCTAGGTACTCGCCTTGATATGAGTACCGCGTATCACCCACAAACCGATGGTCAGAGTGAACGAACCATCCAGACTCTGGAGGATATGCTACGGGCATGCGCAATCGATTTCAGCGGAAATTGGGATACTCACTTGCCACTGGTAGAGTTTTCGTATAACAACAGCTACCACACGAGCATTCAAGCCGCACCTTTTGAAGCTCTATATGGACGCAAGTGCAGATCGCCTCTATGTTGGGCCGAAGTTGGCGAAAAGCAACTTACCGGGCCCGAAATTGTTCAAGAAACGACGGATAAGGTCTTTCTGATTAGCGAACGTCTCAAAGCGGCACGTGACCGACAGAAAAGCTACGCAGACATGAGGAGGAAGCCTTTGGAATTCCAAGTTGGAGACAGGGTCCTACTAAAGGTGTCACCTTGGAAAGGTGTCGCGCGTTTCGGAAAGCGCGGAAAGCTAAACCCACGATATGTTGGACCATTCGAAATCCTGTCCAGAGTAGGCCCCGTAGCATACAAGCTCAAGTTACCACAAGAACTTAACGGTGTACACGACACGTTCCACGTGTCGAACTTGAAAAAGTGCTTATCCGACGAAACCCTCATCATCCCCGCAGACGAAATCCACATTGACGACAAGTTACACTTCGTCGAAGAGCCAGTCGAAGTAACCGATTGGAAGGTCCAAAAGCTAAGACGCAGTAAGATCAGATTGGTCAAAGTGCGTTGGAATGCCAAGCGTGGACCGGAGTTCACGTGGGAAAGGCTGGACCAGATGAAGCAAAAGTATCCCGCCCTATTTAAGAAGACCCCTATACCGGAGAGCTCAAAGTGAATTCCGGGACGGAATTCTCTTAACGGGGGGAGAATGTAACAACCGGCAAAATTAAGGTAATTCCGTACTAATTAATTAAACGCGATTAACGTAATTAACCGTAATTAGGTGCTGAATATTTAATTGAGGCCTTAGAAAGATAGGAATTCCCAAATAATGCATAGGAATGCATGAGTTTAATAGCAAAGCATGATAGGATCGTGCGCAGACAAAACTATCCGGTATGGACACTGGCGATTACCCGGTAAAACTGAAATAAGCGAAACGAACACCGGACACCCGGAATATAAAATAGATAATATTTTCACAAAATATTATGAGTTTTGGAAACCCAAAGCCATACGAGAAAGCTTATTGCACAAATCTCCCGGTAACGAATAAAGTGCGCGTACCGCACCCGATACGCGCGTAACACGTAAATTCACCCGATAAAAACCGAAATAAATTACCAGTAATTTAACTGGACATAATTTTATAAATATTAACGGTATTTTAATATTGAGAGAAAACGCGACGAAAATTTAAGAAATACCCGGGCGGTACCCGGAAGGAACTAACTTAAACATATTATGAATAATAATTAGCAAGGTGGACCCCACCAAACACCCATAGGGGGGCCGGCCTTGGGCCACTTAGAGTGGGAGTTCACTTAAGTTTTCTAAAATCTTTTCCATATTATTGTTAATCATGAGGTTGCATGCAATGAGATTGGGCAATGGGATTAACCAAATCATTTCTTCCCTCTCTCTCTTAAAACTCGGCCCATACACCCTCTCCATATCCCTCTTGATTTTTCATAATCTTAATAAAATCTTCCATAATCCAACAAAAGATATCATATGATCTTGGTAAGATTTGAAAGAGATTATATAGATACATACACACACACTTGAAGCAAAACACAAAAACTTCTTCTTCTTCTTCCTTGTGGTCGTGGCATTACACCCCCACATCAACATTTTTCTTGCAATTTTTACTACTCCAAACTACCTCTAGATCATTATCCTTCAAAACCCCATTGTGTGTTTCAAGAGCTTGGAGCTTAACCCATTGGAAGAACACACTAAAACCCCATCCAATCCAAGGTTCTTGTCTCCCCTAGCCTTGAGCTAGTAGTAAGTTTTAATCTTGTTTTGTTTGTTAATGTTCATATTAAGTGTTTATGAGCAAGTTGTACATTGATGGGTAAAGTATGGTTTTGAAACATAAAGAGGATGAATCTTACAAGAATAAAAATAAAGGAATAATAACATGAAGAAATCTTGGATTAACATTAATAAAAGTAATATTGTGAGAAAATGTAATAATAATAACATACACTTGGGTTAGAAGATGAGTGGAACATGTTTTGGGAAAAAGACTTGAATATAATAAAATATGGTTTTAATCATCATAGGATGATATAATAATGTCATAAAAATAATAAAATGGGTTAGAAAGCCATAGATGGAAAAGTTGATTCTTCAAAGTCCACTCACTTGGATGAGTAAAAATGGGATGTTTTGGGTAAAGATATGAAATAAACATGTTATTGGCATCTAGAATGGATTAGAAGAACTTTAAAAGTAAAAAGGGAGTAAAAACAACTAAACATGGTGAAAATGATTCTTCAAAGTCCACTAAAGTGGAAGAAAAATAATAACCATGAATGATTTAGTGGAAAAGGCTACAAGTGTAAATTAAAAGGATTAAATATGACAAACTTGGAAACCAATGGACTAAAATAAATATTTTAGAAGTTATTGGGCCAAAAACACAATAATAGAAATATTAGTGTCAAAAAGTGTAAGTAACGATTTACGAGGTTGAATTGGTAAATAATAATAGCCTACTTGGGCATTTTTAGTAAAAAGTATATTTTTATAAAATGGACGTTTTATAAAAATAAATGGAGTAACGCAAGTATTTTATAAAGTAAGATTTTATAAAATAAATACTTGGGAAGACTTGTACAAAAATAAGGTACTTTTATATAAATGGGAATATAAAAGTATCGGAGACGTTTTTGGTAACAAGTTGGACGAGTCGGACTAAAACGTATATAATATATTTTTCCGAAAGATAAACGTTCGGAATCGGAAGTTGGAACAATACTTCCATAAGAACACGCAACGGAAGTAAATATGAAAAACGCTAACTAACAAACTTAGTTACACGAACCAACGTGAACGGACTTATTACGTCGAGATAAAAATATACATATATATTTTACGGAAATAAAATATATATAACAAGGGTGAAACGTGCGTAACACTTTCCTAAGTGTAGTAACAATATTCGTGGGAAAAGAGGAACATAACAAACTAAAAACGCTAAACGACACATGAACTTAACAAGTAGTATCCACGCGATGGTATATGTACATATACTCGTTTCCGACGGAATTCTAGTACATCTATTTAAATGGGAAAATAGATGTGCGAGAAGGAAAACCGAGACGAGTAGATGAGATATATCTACGAACGCGTGAATACCGACAAGATCCTAGTACATTTATTTAAATGGGAAAATAAATGTACGGTGTGGTAAGTCTAGTCGGGCGTTAAGATTATGTTACCAAACGACAAAGACTTAGCATATTTATTTAAATGGGAAAATAAATATGTGGCAAAGTAAGTCGGGTCGGTTAATAAGAAAAACACTTTATATTGAGCGAAAAGATCCTAAGTATAATTATTTGAATGGGAAAATAATTATACGTTGGGTGGAGTCGTGTCAAGTATAATGTTGTACAAGTCATAAAGAATAATTATAAGAATAATATATGACTTGTAAGGAAAGGGTAATCCATCGCCATTGAACCTAGGATACGAAACTATTAAACGGGAATTGGGATAAAGACGTGGTCGGGAAGTTGGGTGTACAACTTGCCAAGGCACATACACCATAGGTGTAAGTGACTTATACGCCTAGAACCTTTGTAGGTACGGGATCACAAACTTTACTATTTTCTTTGAGCCAAGCACAGTTACAGGTGAGTCTCACGGCCCCATTTCTAAACTATTTAACGTTTTTACGGGGGAAAGATATGTTGGGATTGTATGACGGGTTGGATACTTGAGTAAAGATCGCCACTCGGGGTTGAGACCTCCCCACTATAATCATTTATTCAGGAATGAGAAACCAAAGGGATATTTGGATAGTACTATTGGTGCCTGACAAGGCCCACCCCTAATCGATAGCGTCGATTATGCATCGGCGTATGCCTGGGGTGCACTTATTCTGAAATAAAGTCGTAGGAATACCGAGTAACGACTTTGGGCGGGGGCATTATTATTTGTCTTGGTTTGGTTATAGGCTCAAGTAAATTGTAGGACTTTGCAACTCCTATAAAAGTCATAACAAGGATATTCCCACTTTATAAAGACTTATTAAATTAAAACCTGTGAACTCACCAATATTTATATATTGACGATTTTCAAACATATCTTTCAGGTAATTGATTGATGGAAGTTAGCATGGCGAGCAGGGTCGGGGATGTCTCCGAATCGGGCGTTGGGAATATCGTGACGGGGTCTTATCTCTTTATTCCATGGATTTAGGGATAAAGGGAGAAGCCTCTTTATCATTTTCGAAAACAATTTATGATTATGTATTAACAATTTGACATGATTATTAGCATTGAATAAATGCCCGTTTTCTAATTAATATTGTGCTTTGCATTAATCTTGGCTTAATACTTTTGAACCGTCGCGCCACGTGTTTCCGCCTTAGACGTGGTGTGACAATTCTACAAATCGCCAATCCTTGTATACATGGTTATGGACCGACACCCAATGATCACTCAGACCATTGTAGCGACTCCCGATGATTCCCGAATCATCGACACGACTCAACTGACCCGGTCAAGTATGATATTAAGTAGTTGTTTTCAATGTTTTTGTTGAGGTAGACTCGTATGTATGCAAAGTATTAAACGTATGTATGTAAAGTATGAAACGTATTAACCTGAATATGTCGGGTGTCACATCATCCCCAGTTGAAAGAATTTTCATCCCGAAAATTTCCCGAAGTAAAAGAGAACGAAGAGATAAAAAGAAAAAAAAATCCCAAAAATTTCCTAGTCGTCACATCATCCCCCTGTTGAAAGGAATCTCGCCCCGAAATTCACTCTTTGACAGTTACGAGTGTCGACCTAACCCAAGTAACGTTTCCCATAATGCAAACGATAGGATAACCGCGAACGAAGAATGATAGCAACAGATACTGTATGCCGGGGAACCGCCCTCCCCAAAGTGGATGCAAGATAAGTGACTCCTCCTGACCATAGACGTACTGGAGACTACTGTGATCGGTATAAATGATACACCGGTACCGTCTAAGTAGCATCTCCAAAGGACCCACATCAGACCCACGAATGCAAAATGATAACCATGTACAAGACCAAAAACACATGATGAATGCGAATGCTGAATGATGCGAATGAGGATAAAACCAAAGTACAATGAATACTAAGAAAGAAACTCACCAGTAACAGTATCAGGGTCCTCCATGTCCTCCCTCGCACTGATAACATAAGAATGACCAGTTCGACCGCCACCCTTGCCTTGCTTCACCTTGGGACAGTCCCGCCTGAAGTGCCCAGTGTCCCCACAGTGATAACATCCCTGCTTCTCCTGAGTAGCTGCAGCAGGGTTAGCAGCAGTAGTATGGGCAACCACCTGTTGCTCAGCCGTCTGAATATTTACCCTGCAGTTCTGGGCATGGTGCCCGGTCTTCTTACAACGGGTACAATAACTACAATTCCCAAGATGATGGTACCCACAACGATCACACATAGGCAGCCTCCCAGTATACCCACTCTGCCTCTGCTCAGAAGATGCACCTGTAGCCTCAAATTTCCTCGGCTGCTGCTGCTGAGGCTGAACTATACCCTTACCCACGCTCTCCCATTTCCTCTTGTTGCCATCAGAGGTCTTCACCACAGTACCCATAGGAGGCAAAACACCCTCCTGAACCTTCTGTTTGGTTAGCCTATGAGCCAACCAAATGGTATCTCGAAGTGTAGTAGCATCATTCGCGGTCACCAACCCGCGAATCTCAGGCACCAACCCACTAATGTAGAACTCAATAGCCTTATACTCAGGAGTCACAGAATCCGGGCACAAAAGTGCCAACTCATGATAACGAGTGGTATACTCCTCTACCTCAGATCCCACCATCTGATGATTCCACAGCTCATGCTCCAAACTCTTAATCTCATCCCTGGGGCAATACTCCCTCTTCAAACAAAACACAAACTCGGTCCATGGCAACGCATGGGCCTCCAGTAAACCAATAGTCTGCACCGTCGAATTCCACCAAGTCAGGGCACGACCCTCGAATGTCCCTTGAAGCATACTTCACACGATACTCCTCTGGGCAGTTACACATGGAGAAAGCGGACTCGACCTTCTCCAACCAACGAAGTAGTCCCACAGCTCCCTCAGTCCCACTGAAGTTATGGGGCTTGCAGTCCTGGAACATCTTGTAAGTACAGTGGACTGGAGGAGGTGGAGGTGGTGGAGGTGGTGGAGGATGAAAAGCATTCCCTGTTACAACAAGCAACACGGGTCACAAAACGAATACCACGCAACAAAAGACAAGGAATGATTGTAGGGGTAATTAAATTACCACCGTGGCCCTGCTGGCCGGCCTACTGCGCAGCAATAGCAGCTGCCACGTGCTCCTGAATCATATTATTCAGCTCAGCCTGGGTCATGTTAATGTTACCACGATCCCCATTGCGTCCACCGCCATTCCGACCACCAACGCGACCACTGTAACACCCCAACCGATGGCGGAAACATCGAGGTGTCACGTAGTGACGATTGTTTAATAGCTCATGGACTAAAGTGTAAATTTGAATACATTGATTAAATAATTTATTACATTGAAATGAAATACAACGATTCTAACTGCCAACTAAATTTGAAATACAATGAATCAAAATCTAAATATAAATCCAAAAGCTTAAAGGATGCATCTTAAAACAACCTGAAACATGTACAAAATAATTTGGTCAATACAAAAATTGTATTGGTGAGCATACCCTGTCTAAATAAATATAGTAGAAAAGTGTTTAGCAAATCATGTGCGGTACCATTTGCAATTATGTAATAAGTAATATCCGTTCAAAACCAAACCTGAGAATAATGACTAACCAACTGAATAATGAACTAACAAGACAATGACCAAGATTCTCTCAACAGAGTCTCAAGGGGGTATACCATAGTACTATTCATTGAAAAGTTAGGCCGCCCAGCGGTTAATGATTTTGTCAAGTCATAGACACACCAATTAACATAAAGCAAACACACATGAGAATTGCATTTAGTAAAAGAAATAGAAACTTGATAGTAAGTACATGAGTCACCCCAGAATAGTAAAACAGTAAAAAGGGGAAAGATATACTCACAGTTTGCGAAAGCGATCAAAATCCAACTTAAGCGGTCGTGAGCTAAATAATGGGAATTCCGAAGAATCCAACCTATAATGTATGAGAGTACTAATAAGGAAATGTCTAAAAAGTCTAAGGTATCTAGGGTCTAAGGCATTAGGGTTTGCTAAGTCGATTTGGGGAATTAGAGTTTTTATGATAAGTCGCGTTAATGTAAAAGTTGTATATCACAAATAATATACGAAAGGTTGTAAATGTGGTTTGAATAATATAATTATTACCAATTGAATATTTAGATAAAAATATGTTTGAATAATTAAGACAAAATAATTTAGTTACTTACTTTAACTAAATTAAAATAAATACAATAATCATAACTATATAAATGAATAATTTTGAGTTACACAATGATTCAACAAAAGATAATAAAGACATTAAACCATATGAGTATTTCTATTTTATAAGAAAAAATATTTATAAAATAGATGTTTAAATTGTATAAATAAATAAATGTTTTATTATGTCTAATTAAACGTAAATAAGACTAATAATGCCATACATAATCCAAAGATACTAGTTTTATAGAAAATGGATGATTTCTGATGTAAACAAATTAGAATAATTTTCCCATAATTTATATAAACCTATTTATATTTAAAAATGATTTATTGATATTAAATCATGTTTAAATGACTAAAAATAGGGAAATTAATAAAAAATAAAAGTTTTCCGAATCAAATATTTTTATTTCAGTTCATAATCATTAGAAGTAATTTATCAAAAATTTTGAGATTAAAATCATTAAAAATGAATTTTTAATCAATTAAATATGATTAAAATAATTAAATTCAATAAAAATATAAAAATGAGACATTTTCCAGAAAATAAAAGTGTGGTAATTTTCTTTATAGTGTTAAGATGTTACTCCTAAATTTTTATAATTTTTGGAGTAAAAATTGATTTATTATGAATATTAGAAGTTTGTGTGTGTTATATGAGTTTAATATACTAGTAAAAAAAACAATAAATAAACCTGAAAAGAAACAAAAGAAAAGGAAAAAAAAGATGTCCCTGCCTGGACTCGAACTCGTGTGCATCCAGTGGTACAAACAGATACAAACCACCAGACTACAAGTCTGGGTTGTGAATAATATGAAATCAAAATATATTTATATGATAAATCAAAAGTGTCATCTTCCCCAATTTAACTTCCAAGAACCCTAACCCTAACCACAAAACAATAATATCAAATCAGCCTAGATGGAAGATCTGAATCATGGGGCTTTTACAGAGGTATAACTATACAACAAAACGGCAAAGAAAAATTGATACTTACAACACGTTTGGAGATCGAAAACAAAGAAACAAAAGCCGAATAGAAAACCTGATTCCTAGACCCATTCTGGACGCGATTGGAAAGATTTTTTTTGTGGATTTTGAATGTTTAGAGGTGCAGAAGACTAATGTTGGGTTCGGTACATATAATGGATGTTTAACGACGTGGGTAGAAGCGTTTTTTTAGGATTCCGGCCGGTTACGTTTTGGATAATTAAAACTGATTTAAACGCAATTAAAAACGAGTAAAAACGTGGGAGACCTGATTGTATAAGGTGGAGTAATAGTTTGTAACGTAAAGATCCATTAAAGTGGATGTTATGGCATCGCCGGAGAGAATTCCGGTGGCCGGAACTGCCTCGCTGGAAAACCGAAGAAGACAGGAGGTGGGAAGAAATTTTTTTTAAAACTTTCAGAGTTTGACATAATTAGTCCCTTCACTTTAACCAAGCTAGCTTTTATTATGATTTGTTAACTTTCTTTATATAATAACTTAACCAAGTTAAGTTAGTTTAACCAAAATGTTTATAAAACTTTATAAAACTTGATTTTTTTTTTATTTTTTTTATAAAATCTATTCCGAAAAACGTTTCAACACGTGTATTTGATTAAAACGAAGGTACGATCTAGAATGAATACAATTGATAAATTTGAGTTCGTTCTTAAGTTAAATTTGCAAACAACAAAACTTACAGGGACTATAATGGAAATATTTGAAGGACTATTATTGTCAATTAGATGAAAGACGAGGGTGACGGATGTCACAACCACCAACGCAACCACCGCGACGTCCTGCCATCTTCTGTCGAAGCCAAAGACAAGACATCAGATTTCAAAACAGACAACAAGAAAATCATAAGTAACAAAGTTAAACCAAAGAACTGGATTCCATCATGACTGTCGGATCAAACACAGAGTCCACCAAGATTTCCATGCATTTCAACTTATTATTTCGTGTGCACCCGAAATGATAAGTCGCTCTACATGGTCCCCGAGGCGTGCTCCTAGCTTGACTTTCAAACCACAAGGCACCCACGTCCTAGAATAGATAAGAACTCCTAGGTGATACAACACCCAAGATGTAGAACAACAAGTACAAGTGTGCGATGATGTGTGCGAGCAAGTGTGTCCATTGGAGTATAGGAAGGGGAGATGTCCGAATCTTGGACAAATCTCCGAAGGATGCCGAAGCCACTCCAATGTATGCCACTGCCGTGCAAGGATAGTAAGCCTCCTCGTCTTCAGCACGGAGATGAAGAATAGAATAGGAAATAAGAATAATAGATAGATGATGTATGCATAAATGATGATAACGAATGCAATACCAACACCCCGGCAATTCCCCACATGATATGACTTATATGAATGTGACCGTCTAGTGTGTGTGACTCGACTATAGACTTGACTCAACATGCAGTCCTAGTTCACTATAACCATTGGCTCTGATACCAATCTGTCACACCCTCAAATTCCACGTGCGGGGTTTTACCGCGAGGCGCGTGACAAACCAGGATCTAAGTCAACGGTCACAATAAACGACACTATATGATACGTAAAAATGACATAAGCAAACCATTAAATTTTCATAAATGATCCATCGTTGCGGAAGCGTAAAACTTTATTACAACACGAAAGTAAAAGCATAAAAGTAAAAAAAATGCTAAATAAGATGCATATGAATCCAAGACGCCGTGAGACTTCGTGCGCCTATGAAAAGCTACTACCTTAATGACCTGAGACAAACATGCTAAAAACGTCAGCAAATAATGTCGGTGAGTTCACAAGTTTTATGTTAAACGTTTAAGTAATAAAAGCCATCACGTTATCACTATGTTAGAAATGATAGCGTTAGCTAGACGCATGAATAATACTACTACGACCCGGAAACCATTACAGACAACGATATATGATTTTGCCCGAAACGATATGCACTACCGTCCCACGGTAGCGTTATGATCGAGAAAATATGCACCCGCCCTGTAACAACCCGGCCCAGGGGGTGTCGGTGGGGATGTAGTTGATAACAAAATCGCACAACGAAAGCAACCAATGAATATTATTAATAAATATTTATACAACCTCTAGTTACAAAATAATACAAATATATAATATAAATTAACTAATATCTATTGCAGGGACGAAACGCGGCGGTCGTCGAAGCAGTTGAGGAGTGTAATCCACTAGTCGTTCCATACTTCTACCAACGCTTATCTCTAATGCTCTAATCCGCAACACTTATAGTCCGAATCTTCTATCGAAGTCATCTAGCGATCCTCACCTCTAATCTGCATCATATGAACATAATTCGTATGCTTCATAATCATCCCAACGCAGTACCTGAACACATGCTTAAAAAGAGTTGGGTCAGCAATTATGCTGGTGAGTCCGTGTAAGTAGTTAAGTAAAACCAAAACAATTTAACAGTTTAAAACATAGTTTACACAGTTCAAAACACACAGTGATGTACAAGTCACACCTCAATCCTAACACTGAATCCATCTACTCCCTTTATGGATTCCTATGGCAAAATATATGCCGCAACGGTTCGCAGGCCTCAGTGGAGGGTTTTCCGGGCTTCCGGATCCACTGTGCGTGGGGGATTCCCCAAGTGGTACTGCCCATATATTAAGTGGCCCAAATCCTTTGGGTTAATGAGTGCGCATCTGGTTCGGGAGCCCTTGTCACATCAAGTAAGTTTACACACACAAGCATATGTTCACCTCAAAACAGTAAAACGGAAAAAGGGGAAGTACACGAACTCACCTTAGTATCGTGCGTGTCATGTCACCTGGTGGTATGGTATTCCAAGTAAAGGGGTCCACCCATCGTTCATGTATAATGTCCTACTAAAGTTATATAAGATTAGTGGGTGTAACCAAGTTGCGGTTACATGTGTGGACGACTAGGACCTTTAGTTGTTTATACGGGTTTATTCTCTATTCTCATTTATAGTTCTATTTATCTAACTATGTGGTGTATAACCCTTAATCCGAAGTTATGTATGTTGAGCTTATTGTATTTTCTTACTTTCATACATCATTTGAATCATGCGTACGAACTAAATAGCCAACATTTTGTATCATGGAGCTTCATATCAGTTGAATTGTATATTATAGATAATGTGTAAATGTCTTACTTAGATGATTCTAAAGTCTGTTAGCCTACATTTTGTTATCATGTTCCTGTGATGTATAGTTCATGGGGCCTCATATTAGTTGTCATCACCAATACTTCATACCATTATATATATATCTATTGCCTGAGATCCAACAGATCATCCAACATCATCAACTAAACACACACACATAATATATATATATATATATATATATATATATATATATATATATATATATATATAGGTTTAGGATCATGTGAAAAACTTAATTTGTGTGAGAAGTGTGAGAACCAATAACATGAAGGCATAAAAGGGTAAGATTGTAAATTGGCTTGATAATCTTATTTTAGGAGATAATATCTCATTTAATTCGTGATTAATACCGAGCATTATTAGGGATTCTTTGTTTTCACATCCTCTACATTATTTTACAGATTTTTTGTTAACATTCAACACAATATCATTCATTCTCTGTATTATTCACGATCATATTGGTGTGTTTTATTCGAATCAATTCATATTAATGTGTTTTATATTTTTTTCAAAACTGTTCGTACTGTGTTTTAGTTTTTATATTAAGATACATATCATCGTTTTTTAATGTAGTATAGTGTTTGACGAAACAGCAGTGTTTTTATGTTTTTTGTGATTTTTACAGCAGTGTAGTACAGTGTTTTACGAAACAACAGTGTTTTTATGTTTTTTGTGATTTTACAGCAGTGTAGTATAGTGTTTTACGATACAGCAGTGTAGTATAGTGTTTTACATACAACAGTGTTTTCTTAGTCTTTTTTTTGATCTGTAATTATTGATGAGAGAGAGAAGGAAAGGGAGAGAATCATAATAAATAGGAGGAGAGAGGTGAGAGATGAGTTTTTAATGATGCAATTAATTAGAGTGTGTATTTTACTATCTTACCCTTAATGGTATAATCAAATAATACAATTATAATATTAATTACAAAAATGTCATCCAATTAATTCACACCATAGATTAAGATGATCTAATGGTCCAAAACACTTCTTACCCTTCTCACACAAAACACACTTTGCACAGGATCTCGACCCTATATATATATATATATATATATATATATATATATATATATATATATATATAGGGAATGGTTATAGAGAAAACCCTCCTTATTTGGTAAACTCTGGAAACTCTGACTTCCCAATATTTTTTTTTTTTTTGAAAAAAATAGGGCAAGTAATATACATGATTTTAAGCATTTTGGGCCAAAAAAATTAAAAAAGCGCCGAGTACTTTTTTTTTTTTAAAAAAAATAAAATTTTGACTAACACATGTTAAGCGCTAATAACAGGTGTTAACAATGTGTTAACTATATGTAAACAGTAGACGTTTTTTATTTTTAAAAAAAAAAACCGTTCAGCGCTTTTTCGATTTTTTTGGCCCGAAATGCTTAAAAAAATGTATATTACATACCCTATTTTTTTCAAAAAAAAAAATGTTGGGAAGTCAGAGTTTCCAGAGTTTACCAAATAATATAGGGCATGGATCCACAGAAAACCCTAAATAATGAGAAAACTCTAGAAAACCCTCAAAAAAACCTACTTCCCGAGCTTTTTTTTTTAAAAAAAAATTAGGGCATGTAATATACATGTTTTTAAGTGTTTTGAGCCAAAAAAATCAAAAAAGCGCCGAAGGGTTTTTTTTTTTTAAAAAAAATAAGTTTTGCATCATAACACATGTTAACTTATTTTTGCACTGGTAACATGTGTTATGATGCAAAACTTATTTTTTTTAAAAAAAAATAAACCCTTCGGCGCTTTTTTGATTTTTTTTGGCTCAAAACACTTAAAAACATGTATATTACATGCCCTAATTTTTTTTTTTAAAAAAAAAGCTCGGGAAGTAGGTTTTTTTTGAGGGTTTTCTAGAGTTTTTTCATTTTGGAGGGTTTTCTCCCTATCCTTCCACTATATATATATATATATATATATACAGTTAGATAACATAATACATGTTGGTTGCCTATTTCGCTCATATACTATACTAGCTTATACCCCGGGAGCGTCCCGGGTTGAGAAATCTAAGTAAAGTGAATAAAATTAGAAGTATCTAAACTATAAAAATGGCATCTATATAGCAATTACCTGTTGGAGAGCGACCCGGGTTGAAATATCTAATATGACAACATAATTAATGACTTGCCAATATATTATTATTATTATTATTATTATTATTATTATTATTATTATTATTATTATTATTATTATTATTATTATTATTATTTTAAACAAATCTCTGCCATAAGTTATCATATTCTAATATAAAAACGGTAATTGGGTCGAATATCACCTAATCCCAGGCCCGACCCAAACCCACAATTTTTTAAAACTAATTCCAAACCTGACACAATACCTGTCGGGTTACAAAAAATAGTCGTTTTTTTCTCCGTTTTTTATATAGCACTATGGTACTCGTTGGAAAGATAATAAAACGCTCGTTAATTCGGTGTAATTTTTTTCTTTAAAAAATATCCTATATAAAAGATATTAAAGTTTAAAAGTTATGAGAAGAAACATGAGAGAGAAAATAATAAAGTTTTAATATTTAAATTTAGTAGATTAGGTATTTAATAGATTATGTTAAATAATATTTAAACCATATTTATTCTTTTTTTTAATTGGTCTAGAGTTGCCACATCACATCCTATGTGGCATCTCTCAAAAGAGAGATTGCATAATATTATGACATGTCATCAAAATGGCTTTGGTTTATTATATGTATAGATAAGTGTTTAATATTTAGTTATTTCATTGGTCGGGTCGGGTCGGGCCCATGAGCTTGTCTAATCCACGCGCAACTCGCAAATTAATCTAAGTTTAACAATATGAACAGAATAATTAATTAAGTTATCAGCATATTAGTTATACCTTATGTTCGGGTTCCCGATAAACCGTATTTAGCCAGCATTCGTTTATTGTTTATTGACCGAGGCTTTGATTATGAACCAAAAATCATCTCCACAATCTGTTATTATGCCTAACCATGCCGCACCCTCATCGGAATCTAGATCCATCACCGTCGTTGATGCACCCTCCTTCACAGTTGACATGTCCCAAGCCGTCACCTCAACAGTCCGCATCTGATGCGTCAATATTGACAGTTAGTTCAGGCGCCAGAGATCGATTAGCACCGCCGTGCTTCCGCCCCGAGCCATCGTTCTCCTCTCTGCTCCGACATGTTTCTTGCTCCCTCATCCTCTGTTCATCTCTCTCCCAAAATATAGATGTGAGGTGGGTGTTGCTACACGGTAGCGGAGGCGGCAGTGCCGCCGTAGCTCCGCCATGGGTTCCTCCTTTCCTTTACCGGTTTCTCTTCCTCGATTCCTTTCTAATATACGAAAAGGCATGGTGTGTGTGTTAAACGTGGTGCTGCATATGGCAAGTGTGGGTGGGGACAAGTGTCCCCACCATGATGACTAATCACTAGTCACGGTTTGGGTTCGTTAACGTGTATTGATCTAGTTACGTAACGATCACTCGCGTAAGATGTTTATTTATAATAGTTTGGTTTTCAGTTTCGTACCAAAGCATATGGTTTATTATTCACCTTTGGTTATTTATAATTATATATTAATAGTATTGTGCAAAAAATTTTGGGCCCTAAGACCGGGTTGTTACACGCCCGCCCTCCAACCGTCGAGTGGGGTATGTAAGTCCCAATAGATCTATCCACATTTCCCCCGTTGTGTCTCGCACATTCATGGTTTCCCTCGAGACTTTACGTATTGTATAGTATGTAAATGAATTAACACTAGCATAACATGATAATTTATGAAATAAGTATAAGCATGTGTCTCCCCCGAAATGTAAAAACGTAAAGTGGGGCCGTGAAACTCACCTGATACTGCTTCCCCTCTAAGATAAGTAAACCCGCTCAATAGACGGCTCCAAATACCGGTGACCTATCATGATGAGCGTATAAGGTATTAGACTAACAACCCGTAGGTTGATTAGTCCCCAACAGTCCAGACCATAACTGTGTACATTTGAAATGATGTTTAAACGTTTAACCGACCACACCAGACAAGACCCGATATCCCATTGGTGACCCGACATCCCACGTGTTAGCTGAAAGCAAGATATCATGCAACATATGCAATTAAACACTTAGCATCCATGAAAATTCACTAAGTCTAACATAACGCCCAATTAATGCACAAACGAGTCCGAACACGTGTTACTAAGTCATTGGACATGTCACGGGGTTCCTAACATGTTCCTAGGCGTCAATCCGTGTTTCGGGATGTTAAAATATACATATAGCAGCAGTACACGCGATTAGGAATCAAACATGCAATTAGGAAAAGTCAACGGGTGATTAGGAGAGTCAAACTGGCGAATAGAATTGTAATTGCCAGACATACTGACGATTGGGCTCCCAATCGCCTATTGTTCATGCGATTGGGGGCCAATCGCCCTTAATACAAGCGATTAGAACTCCCTATTCGCCCCCACTGCACTGTGCCGCCTTTTTGCGCGTTTAACCATCCAATTCCGATCCGAAACATGTGGAAACACCCAATATCAAACCCAAAACATTAATCCAACTATTTCAAGCAGAAACCCCTAATTTATTATCATCCTAGTCGTCCCCAATGCATGTGTTTTCCCAAAATAGCATAATTATCATGTAAACATCACATCCTCATGCAAAACTTACCCTAAATAGCATATATCCAGATTTCATCACATAATGACGCTGTCCGACAATATCCTACTATTCTAGCATCATCCTAGCGTAAACCCTAATCTCAAACAATCAACAAAACACAACATATCATCATCAATTCTCTATAATAATTCAAATGGGTCAAAACGCCTAATATCAATATTACACATCTACGAACCTTCAAATGTGACACCCCAGGAAAATCCCACATCGGCCGTGGCCAGGAGAGATCCTTGGTTCATAAGTAATGTCTTGCCTCTTAAATCACCAACGCGTTTTGGGGTTTAATGTTAGTGGATGAGAGGAGAACTCCACAGTTAAGCGTGCTCAGGTGGGAGAAATTTCAGGATGGGTGACCTCTTGGGAAGTCTCCACTTGGGCAACCAAAAACAAATCCGTGAGCTCTGGATGGGCAAAGCGGACAATATTGGTGATGAGAGGGGCGGGGTGTTACATCAAACTCCTAGGTTAACATCATATTAACTCATTTAGATCACAAACATATTAATAATACAAGAACAACCATGTTTAAACGATAAAAATCCTATCTTACATGAATACATCACATATAACAAGAATAGAGGTTTGGGTTTGTTTAGAAACTGATTTTAATGAGTTTTCAAAGACACAAATGTTTAGAAATTAGGTCTGGACCTTTAGGGATCAAAACAATATCATTACAAAGGTTTGGGATGAAGAACACACCTTGAAATTGTAAGATAATGAGATGTAAAGCTTGGAAGTGTGATTTCTTGATCAAAAACGTGTTGCAGAGGTTGGATAAGGTGTGGGGTGGCTTTGGGGTATACTAGGGTTTCACAAATGATGTTTTAAAACATAAGGGTGGTATTTATAAGCATTTTTAGTCGTCACATGCAGAACAGGTGATTATACAGCAGCTATAGGCGATTAGGCTACCCATAGTGGCCTAATCGCCTGTAGCCTATTTAACCGGGTTTTTGGCGCGTTAAACACTATTTTAACATATATAAACACGTTTTCACATACCGACAAGTCATATAATGATTATAAGTATATAATGCATGATAACTAACACGTTCCCATCCGATCACCAATTCCCGGGACTCAAGACTTGCGTGTGTGCGTTAAGCCCGGCGATTCTACAAATCGCCAATCCTTGTACACATGGTTATGGACCGACACCCAATGATCCCTCGGACCATTGTAACGACTCCCGATGATTCCCGAATCATCGACACGACTCAACCGACCCGGTCAAGTATGATATTAAGTAGTTGTTTTTAATGTTTTCGTTGAGGTAGACTCGTATGTATGCAAAGTATGAAACGTATGTATGTAAAGTATGAAACGTATTAACCTGAATATGCCGGGTGTCACATCATCCCCCAGTTGAAAGAATTTTCATCCCGAAAATTTCCCGAAGTAAAAGAGAACGAAGCGATAAAAAGAAAAAAAAATTCCCAAAAATTTCCCGGTCGTCACACGAGACATTGTGTTCTCGTAGGAAGCGACTAAGTTTGCGACAATCTTTAGTGTCATGTCCGGGAATGTTACAATAGTAGCAATAGGTGTTATTGTTACAATTCGGGCGAGTGTTGGTATTGGTAGTTCGGGTTGTGGCGGCGGTAATGTGGGTGATTTGTTTGGCCATGGTGAATCGAAAAAAAAAGGTATAAAGCGGACAGAAGATGTCTGTCGAGTAGGTTGGGATTTAAGATGGCTCAAGGGAGCTTTTAGGCTCTTGATACCATATTATCATAGTTATTTTTGTATTGAAATTTTGTGTTGTGTACAATGATTTACATTACAATATATAGGGAATACAAGTTGAATGAAAAACTACAAAGTAAATACAAAGGCATGAATCATGGGCAAGTATCATGGGGTCAATAATCTTGACTAGACTTGACTTAGTCAATAATCTTGACTTGACTAGGTAAATGAGAGGAGAGTAATCTTCAATTATTAATTGCTTGATTTATGTTGTTAATAGTTATAAATCTCATTGGTCTTGATGCTACAAACGTATTAATGGAAACAAGTATTATAATTTTACCTTCATTTACAGTTGGGTGTGTAAGGAAGTTGCATGGAAAAATGATTAATGAAGGCTTTAAAGTGCAGGATCAAGGTTGATGTTGTGTTTTTTTTTTCTTTTTTTGAACAGCAAAACGAATATATATATATATATATATATATATATATATATATATATATATATAGCACCCAGCAAGCCGCTGGAAAAACAATCACCAAATACAGCCCCAAACAAAACAAAAAAAACGAACAGCCCCAACACAAAAACAAAACAGCTACAACAAAAAAAACAGACACAGACTACAGCATCGAAACAATGTCAAAACGAGTCCAACAATCCCAACACGGAGCCGAAATCTTCGCCCTTTGACAGATCCAGACGTAGGAGTCCTCCTTTATCCAATCAACACAACTCTAAATCGAAGTCGCTTTGCCGTCAAATACCTTTAGATTTCTATATGTTGTGTTGTATTTTGGTTGATTGTGCTTATGATTAAATTTTGTTTTGTCTTTAGTTTAGTTGTGTGGTTTTGTTTTCTAAAAGGTTTACAAAAATTTGTATAAATCCGGGCGTCTTTGGTCCCATTTTGATGGGTTTTGAGTCAAACTGTGTGAACCAAACCGTTAGGAATGATTTTTGCTCAATAAAAAATGAAGCCGAACCGTTGAAAATAAAAACCGAACCGAAATAAACAATTACATGCGCCTTGGTTCTGGTTTGGTTTTTTTGGATTGGACTGCTATACAGGTTCAAATAATGCAAATGTAAGCTATCGTAAAATAAAACTTCTCAAGCTACTGTTAGATGACGGTTTGACACTAAGTGAATCAATACTCGTATTTATCATTATCTAAAGTTTTACACTCATAAATAAGTTTGCATAATGATGACTTTTGTTTTTTTCTCATCGGAAACATCATAGATATGGCATTATGAGAAGATATATTCTGTATCTATATCTATATCTATCTATATCTATATCTATATCTATATATCTATTAATATATATAAAAGAAAATGGTTTTGCTGACGTGGCGTTCAATGGAGGCCTCAACCTCCACTTTTTTGTGCCAAGTGGCTTAATAATAGATGTTTTTTGAGGTTTTTGGAGTGTTTCCTTTTTTAACCAAAAAAGAAAAAAAAACACACGGGAAAAACGAAAACCTTCAAACCCTAAAGTTATCTCCGCCTCTTCTCATTATCTCACCATCTCTTTCTCAGCTCTCAATCATTCATCTCCTTATCCTTTACTCTCTGTCAATCTCCAGATCTTCAAAGTAAGTTCTCAATCTCATTACTCTCCCAATTTCACAAAAACCCTACCAATATCTCCTTCGTTATCATCTAACAAACAGCTTGAATCAATTAGATAAAACCCTAACCCTCCCACCCATTCCCTGTTCTTATTAAACAAACACACTTTAGAGAGAGAGAGAGAGAGAGAGAGAGAGAGAGAGAGAGAGAGCGGCGGAGGAGGATCCCTGGCCACCACCCTCCGATTTCCTGACGAACCACCGGTGTGCTACGCATAAACATCGATTTCCTGACGAACCACTGGTGTGCTACGCATAAACATCAGCTTCAGGTATCACGTTCTTATCATCATTATTATTATTATTCTATATTTGCTTTTTTTTTAAGATGTTTCTGGTGTATGTGTAAGAGTTTCAGATCTGTTAGAAGGGGAAGATATAGAGAAAGAAACCGGAAGAAAGAGAGAGACAGACGGAGAGGAGGAAGACGATGACAGTGACGGCGGCGGCTAAGGTCTAGGGTTTCGATGGTGATGGTTGTTCGGTGGTTGGTGGTTGATGGGTACGTCAATAATTCAATATCTGTTGTCTTTTCATATTTATTTGATTATTATTATAATTTACACATCTAGGATTTGTCAATTTATTAGGCTGATTTGTAGGTTTGTTTTTGTCAATGATTGAATGGATAAATTGTTGAATTCTTGATTATAGGGTTTTGTTAGATGTATCTGTTAATGAATCGAGCTTTAGGATTTGAACTTTATGAAATAAATTTGATTTTAATCTTGCCCCTGAGATTCATTCATTAATAATATCATCTTCTACACCCTGCTTTGTTACCATGGGAAGATCGATTGTTCCATAAGAACTGGAAGGTCCGTAACGATGCCAACATTGACCTTGCTTCCTTCCCTCTGCGACTCCATCACGGATCCTAAAGATCCTCGCATCCGTGAATTAGGTTTGCTTTACTCTTCTTCTTATTTCTATTATTATTATTATTATTATTATTATTATTATTATTATTGTTATTATTATTATTATTGAGTGTTTGTAAGGGAATTGATGAGAAAATTGGTGAGGAGGTTGTGGAAGGAAGAGATGGAATAAAAGACACAAAGAAATTCTTCAGTACTATAAACAAAAGGTATTTGTGTTCTGTTTGATTGTTGAGTAATATTGTAGCATCTATTTTTCTGAGTGTTTTGATCAATTAATAGACTTAGCCAATAACGGGTCTGTTTTCTGTTTACTTTTTGTTAAATCATGGGAGCAAGAGATAGAGCGTTCAGCGTCCAATGGTACTCGAACTGAACAATTTTGTCAACCGCTTAATTAGAGCTAAGGTGAAGTGCAGTACCTTTTATAAAACTATTAATATGTTGCATTATTGCATATTATGAATGCACTTGATCACTAGCAAAACCTAGATGCTTCATAATTTGATTTCTCTTTCGTTGACCTTCATGAAGCTAGGAATACCTATTATGAAGTAGAAGGAGATGAATCGAAGATCTGAAGGAGGAGGAAGCTGCATCGCCATCAATACAACAACAACTCCTTCTACCTGTCGATTCTACAACACTTCTTCAGGTTCTCTTTAATTCAATTTCTCTACACAACGATGTATTTATTTATTTATTTATTTATTTATTTGTTTTTAGTTATGCCAGCCAATCGCCTTCCCGATTTCTTGTAGCATGTGTGAGGCTCCTTATCTGTATCATGCAGTGTTACATGCCAGCCAATCGCCTTCCCGATTTCTTCAGGTTCATCAATCGCTGAAATAGAATCATAAAGGTACACGCGTATTCTTTGATTGGGCCCATTGGTCTTGAACATCAAGTGAGTTTAGCAAATCATTATAAAAATTCATTCTGTTCTTTCATATATGATGTTTCTTAAGATGCATGTATATTATGTTACAGGCAGAGGAGATGGCTCAGACATTCAGGCAAAGAATCGCTCAAGCAGAAGCAATGGCTCGCGCAGACATGCTTAGGTTCCAGCCAGAGGTAAGTATAGTTTTCCAGAATTCAGTTTAGCATGATTCATATATAGAGTAATTAAAAACCGTGAGATTCAAAACAATTAGTTTCGGTCAATTTGATGATACTAAGTAATTACAAGAACTGACGTAACAGTAATCAGTTTAAATGCCATCCTAACTCACCTTGATTAATTACCAAAATGTTACTCTCACTGTGTTGCAATTGTATTATATATATTTCAGAATTTTATAGATATATTTATTGGCGTAATTTATTATTTTTGATGAATTTTGTGAAAAGATACAACTTCTTTTGCCTTTATGATAATTTTTTGGTTTATGGTTCTTATGTAGATTATCCTTGCAGAAGAAAGCTATTTCAAAGCTAACCATTATTGACATAACCAAACAGATTTGTGAGTGAAAGCCAGAGCAAGGTAAAAAATGATTACTTGTCCATAACTTTTGACCATGTTTACAGGTTGACTTCTATTTCCTAACGTGACACCTATATTAGTATATTAGGTAATCACCTTATATCAAGTTTTGTGAAACGTTGATGGTCCTTCTGTACACCTAAATTAAGTTGGTTAATTATTCCTTTTTTATTCTTTTCTTGGTGATAAAAGAATAAAACCTAATCATGATTCTTCAGCAATACGAACAAGTCAAGAACTTTTACAAGAAATACCAGAAAGAAAGATTAGTCTATTATTTAGACCATTTGGGCTTAGATGGCGTGACAAGAACAAGGTTAATTTTTGTCTTCTTTTGCCACTTGATTTTTTCAAGGTTGAAACCCTTTAAAACAATATATTTGATTTAAATTTGTAATCGCCTTCCCGATTTCTTCAAGTTCATCAATCGCTGAAATAGAATCATAAAGGTACACGCGTATTCTTTGATTGGGCCCATTGGTCTTGAACATCATGTGAGTTTAGCAAATCATTATAAAAATTCATTCTGTTCTTTCATATATGATGTTTCTTAAGATGCATGTATATTATGTTACAGGCAGAGGAGATGGCTCAGACATTCAGGCAAAGAATCGCTCAAGCAGAAGCAATGGCTCGCGCAGACATGCTTAGGTACAATATGTTTGGTATTTTTCTACTTTTATCATTTTTATTAAGTCATGTTGCGAGAATACGGAAACGTAAAGAATTATTCATTTTTTCAATATGTTTGGTATTTTTTTTCTTTTATCATTTTTTATTAAGTAATATTAGATTTTTCAACCCGGAACCTTTCCGGGGTAATCAGCTAGTATATAATAAACCAAAACATTTTTAATGACATGTTATAATATTATGCAATCTCTTTTTTGAGAGATGCCACATAAGATGTGATGTGGCAACTCTAGACCAATTATAAAAAAAGGAATAAATATGGTTTAAATATGATTTAACATAATCTATTAAATACCTAATCTACTAAATGTAAATATTAAAACTTTATTATTTTCTCTCTCATGTTTCCTCTCATAACTTTTAAACGTTAATATCTTTTATATACGGGATTTTTTAAAGAAAAAATTACACCAAATTCACGAGCGTTTTATTATCTTTCCAACGAGTACCATAGTGCTATATAAAAAACGGAGAAAAAAACGACTATTTTTTGTAACCCGACAGGTATTGTGTTAGGTTTGGAATTAGTTTAAAAAAAAATTGTGGGTTTGGGTCGGGCCTGGGATTAGGTGATACCCGACCCAATTACCCTTTTTTATATTAGAATATGATAACTTATGCCAGAGATTTGTTTAAAATAATAATAATAATAATAATAATAATAATAATAATAATAATAATAATAATAATAATAATAATAATAATAATAATCACTTTACTTAGATTTCTCAACCCGGAACACTCCCGGGGTATAAGCTAGTATATAATAAACCAAAACATTTTTAATGACATGTCATAATATTATACAATCTCTCTTTTAAGAGATGCCAAATAGGATGTAATGTGTCAACTCTAGACTAATTAAAAAAAGAAATAAATATGGTTTAAATATGATTTAACATAATCTATTAAATAACTAATCTACTAAATGTAATATTAAAACTTTATTATTTTCTCTCTCATGTTTCCTCTCATAACTTTTAAACGTTAATATCTTTTATATACGAGATTTTTTAAAGAAAAAAATTACACAAAATTAACGAGCGTTTTATTATCTTTCCAACGAGTACCATATTGCTATATAAAAAACGGAGAAAAAAAACGACTATTTTTTATAACCCGACAGGTATTGTGTCAGGTTTGGAATTAGTTTAAAAAAAATTGTGGGTTTGGGTCGGGCCTGAGATTAGGTGATACCCGACCCAATTACCCTTTTTTATATTAAAATATGATAACTTATGGCAGAGATTTGTTTAAAATAATAATAATAATAATAATAATATTCATTAATTATATATTGGCTAGTCATTAATTATGTTGTCATATTAGATATTTTATTATGTCATATTAGATATTTCAACCCGGGACGCTCTCCAACAGATAATTGCTATGTTTTCTTTTTCTATCATATTCTGAAATAGCTCAAATCTTATTGTATGCAGTTAAAGACCTTTGACTGAATGTATTGGTGCTAAACAATCTCTGTCCCCTTGAAGTGCTTTGGATCTTAATATTCTGTTTTAAGTATTGATGTTGTAAGGTGAAATGGATCTTTTGGTATATTTTTTTTTAAGTATCTAATGTAAGTTGATACATAGATGCTATTTTTATAGTTTAGATACTTCTAATTTTATTCATTTTACTTAGATTTCTCAACCCGAAACGCTTACAGGGTATAAGCTAGTAGTATATAAAAGCGAATGATTCATTCGATCAATATATTTAATTCTTTCACTCATAACATAAACAAGTTTGGCAGTTAGCTACACACTTTTATTATACTTGCTATTGTCTGAGGTGTTAAGTTCCAACTAATTAATAGAGTAAGACTACACGATGTAGGAAAGTGGTGAAGCAGGCGTACAGCGACACGTGTCTATAGCAGGGGGTTCCATCTTCTTCCACGTCACAAAATGGTTTCCCCTTCACAAAAACCATACACAAACCCAATCAATGGATGCTCGCCACGTCACCCCCCGCCGCTGCCATTTTGGGGGGCGGGAGGGGGGATGAATTATCTTTTGAATACTCCCTCCATCTCATTAGAAGTGTCCATATTCCCTTTTTTAGTTGTCCCATTTCATGTATTCACTTTAAAAAAATTATTAGCCAATTTTCAAATTTACCCTTAAAACACAACTAAAATAAACAAAGAATATGATGGACCCACATATGACAAGGGTATTATTATCATATGGTAAGCAAAAAAAGCAATCATTTAATATGTATAAAACTTTGTGTTTTTCAAACCAAGACACTTCTAATGGGACGGAGGGAGTACAAAGGTATTAATAATTAGTATTATATCCCTAATAAGTTCTTAATGTAATTTTAAATATTTTAATAGATCATTCAAGCCACAAACCTAAACCACATATTTGAAAAAAAAAAAAAAAATTAACATTAATCATACCACATTTGCTTATTTTTCCAACCATACAGTTCATTTATTTTATCCAAACGTTACTCTTTTAAAGTATACGTGCCTAACAATTTGTCACATAAGAGGGGCCAAGAAAAAAAACATAACCGAGCCTACATTAGACACAGAAGAAGCGCCAGGCCAAAAAGAGGAATTAGAAATGAAGCACCTTCTTGCTTCTTGCTGGCTGACTCTTTATATATATGGCCTTGTAATTTTGTTTTGTTTTGGTGTTTTGAGGTGTATTCCCAGTTTCTTACTGGCTCTTTATATATATATATATATATACATATATAGGGTAGGGATCATACGAGAACCAATTTTAGGGAGAGAACCAAAGAACCATTGTCAACACAAACAAAAAAAACCCTAAAAACCCCACCTCCACCCCCTAAAAACCTAAACCCACTTACCTCACTCCCTAAAAACCTAAACCCCCAATCCCCCACACCGCCCCAACCCCCCCCCCCCCCCAATTGTGAAATGCACATGTGCAGCTAACCCCACACCCCCCAAAAACCAAAACGCTCCATCCCATCCCCCCAAAAAAGATACCCCCTCTTCCACCATACCCAAAAACTAAACCCTAAAGCTAAACCCATTAAAAAACTTAACTATAATAGTGAAATGCACATGTGCATGTAGTACAATTATCTTATTTTATAGTTTTATATAGAGGTTTTTTTTAAGTTTATTCACCAACAACCCCAAAAAACCTAACCCCATTCCCATCATACCTAAAAACTAAACCCTAAAGCTAAACCCATGAAAAAAAACCTATCTATAATAGTGAAATGCACTTCGCGTTTATTTAAAGATCATTGAATAAATTTTTTTTCCACCTTATATATCATATCACGTCCATTTAATGATCATTTCATTATGGCAATTGATAATTTATTCAAAAGTGTGCTCTAATAGTGAAATGCACATGTGCATACGGTATATGTATGTATATATATAACAGCAAAATACACATGTGCATAAGACCTGACGTAATTATGACGTAAAAAGGCCATTTTTTTGTTTTTTTTTTATTTTTTTTGTATTTTTTTCCCGAAAGATTAACACTAAAAAAACATTTTGGTGTTTTTACTTTTTTTATTTTTTTTATTTTTAGGTTATATAATTTTTTTATTATTATTTTTTATTTTTTGGTGGAGGGGTTTTTGTGTTCACACTTGGTTCTTTGGTTCCCTCCCTAAATGGTGGTTCTCAAATGATCCAAATCCTATATATATATATATATATATATATATAGAAAGTATAAATTGAAAACCCACTCGAGTTAAGAAAACTCTGAAAACCCGCCAAAAAACCATCTAAAAATGTTTTTTTTTTTTTTTTTTGAAAAAAATACACAAGGTAACATACATGTTTTTAAAAGTTTTGGGTCAAAAAAATAAAAAAAGCGCCGAACGAATATTTTTAAAAAAATAAACAACGCAAACTTTGTAACAGCGATGTTAACATATGTTAAAAAGCAGAAACATATGTTAACAGCGCTGTAACATATGTTAAAAAGCAGAAAACATATGTTAACAGCGCTGTTACAAAGTTTGCGTTGTTTATTTTTTTTAAAAATATTCGTTCAGCGCTTTTTTTATTTTTTTGGCCCAAAACGCTTAAAAACATGTATGTTACCTTGTGTATTTTTTTTCAAAAAAAAAAAAAACTTTTTTAGATGGTTTTTTGACGGGTTTTCAGAGTTTTCTTAACTCGAGTGGGTTTTCAAAATATCCACCCCCTATATATATATATATATATATATATATATATATATATATATATATATATATATATATATATATAGGGTTGAGTTAAAATAAAAACCCGCATAAGTTGTGAAAACTCTAGAAACATAATACTAACCATTGATCTTCTTTGATCAAAGGCTGATATTCATCCATCAATATAATAATAATATATCAGATAACCTTTTTGTTGTATAAGGTTGAGAAGGGCAATTTAGTCATACTCTATAACAAAATATCTTTTAAAAAAAGTACGAGCTTCATGCAGTTCAGAACATCACTATTCACCTGACACACTTCACTTCCTAGCTTTGTAATTGTTTAATATTAACGTTTTTTAAGAATACCAAATATCTTCTTCTCTCTCATTAAAATCAAACACAACACTCTCTCTCATTATCCTCACAAGAGATCCTTCCCTCTCATTCAAACACATCAGACTCTGTAATGAGAGAGAGTGTTTCTGCATAGAACCGCCCGGTCAGATCTAGGACCGGCGGTCGGACCAGGGAACCGCCGTTAAATGGGTCGGACCGGTGATGAAGCTCTTTGTTCGATTTACAGTCGTCCCTTCGATTTGCAGGTTTCCTTCGCTTTGCACTCTCTTGTAGCCTCTGATATAACGGGTCGTGAAGCTCTGTTCGAGTTGCATGTCTCTTACAACTTTTTATCTATGGTTGAATCTCTTGTTAGAAATGAGATGTTTTAATCGATCGGAGAAGGAAGCAGAACAATGATGGAGCAAATGAATATTAATATTCAAAAGGAAATAAATAAAAGATGTTAGAAACCCAATGACCAGTACACTATACACCACTACAACTATCACCAGCTTTTTTCAATTATTTTAATTTCTATTTATTCTTATTTCTAATAGAATTATTTGATAATTTATTTGTATTTTTAATATTTAGCTATTTAATCATGAACGTGTAATGTTAATTTACATATTGTGTAATAGTTAGTGTTGGCAAGTAGTTTTTTTTAGACCTTTAAGACGTTAATACACTTGGTCCATATGTACTAAAAATATATTAACAGTATTGAAATAATTGTAATATTGGACCATAATATGTAACAAAAAAATGTAACATTGTTTATACTTTCTTACAAAAATACATGCCCTATAAAAAAATATTAAATTATAATAAAAATGTGTGACAAAGAAAAAACAATAATAAAAATTACTAATACCTCTCACCTACCAAAAAGTAAAAAGGTGAGATGTGATGTCAAAGTGTAAGTGGGTAATCTAAAGATACTGTTATACAGATATGTTACACATTTTCATTAGTAAGTGTAAGTGGGTAATCTAAAGATACTGTTACACAGATATGTTACGTAAACTGAAAAAAATGTAGCATTCAATGTTACACAAAAAAAAAAGACAAAAAAAAAAAAAAAAATACAAAAAGTAACAAAAAAGAAATATAGTAGAAAAAGATATTGTTACACAAAAGAAAAACACAAAAAAAAAAAAAAAAAATAGAAAATGTAACAAAAAAGAAATATAGTAAGTGTAAGTGGGTAATCTAAAGATACTGTTACACAGATATGTTACGTAAACTGAAAAAAATGTAGCATTCAATGTTATAATGTTACTGTTAACATTAAGAAAGGACATTAGAAAATAATTTCTAATGTAACATCTAAACACATTTATTTACCTTACCTACCTAAAGTTGATATAAATGAGGCCAACCAAATTCTTATTTAAGTGGAGAAACTTAATATACCTACCTAGTGTGTATATTAAAAGGTTTGAATGTAAGTTAACTTATTTGGTACAAAAAGGCACGTGAAGTGTGTCTAAAAAGTAAAGTAACTTTCACCAAAATAACTATACACACTAGCTTCCAAAAAATTTAATAATATAAATAAATGGAGGTGTTACTTATTGGAATGGAGGTGGATGTGGAATCAAGACATAGTACAATGAAGATCTCCTTTATTGGAATGGATTTCTGCTTTGTTATATGGCTGTCAGGAAAGAAGAAAGGTCAAAGGTATGTTGGTCACCTCATTGAAGGACATGGGATAATGATGGATGATCTTGCCCTTGCTTGCTTTGAATCAGATGGTAGACGTGAAGTAAGGAGGATCATTGGATGGGTTTTCAAGGTTTCCATAACTCACATGGGTTTTCACTAGATACATAGCCTATATATATATATATATATATATATATATATATATATATATATATATATATATGGGTAGGGTTCAATTGAGAACCAACCCTTAGTTAGGAACTTTAGGAACCAATCTCATCCATCCATCTTCAATGGCATGATGGTAAATATGTTAAACATTAATTAACTTTTTAATTAAATCAAGGGGTAATATTGTCTTTTGGTATGTGAGTATTAATAGGTTATTTAGTATACATTGTAACTGACAAAAACCACAACTAATATCATTTGTGCGTACAAAAAAATTATACTGTACGATAAACATTAAACAACTATACGTCAGTGTATATTCATATTCCAACAATTATACATCAGTGTATATTCCAATCATTGCTACAAAAACATTATACTGTACGATAACATTAAAACAACTATACGTCAGTGTATATTCATATTCCATGCACTCACACGAACTGATAGGTTGGTCTTATCAAGAGTAACCTGAAACAAAGAAAAAGGTTGTTTAGCATATACATCATTGTATACATACAATATACATCAGACCCCAATAAAATTGATGCTATAGAACAGTGTTTAGTATCGTCATATTCAAACAATTATACATCGGTGTATAGTCCAATCATTGCTACAAAAAACATTTTACTGTATGATAACATTAAACAACTATACGTCAGTGTATATTCATATTCCAACAATTATACATCAGTGTATAGTCCAATTAGTACTACAAAAACATTGTACTGTACCATAATATTCAACAAATATACGTCAGTGTATATTCATATTCCAACAATTATACATCAGTGTATAGATGAATGTTAGTGTATCTGTACGCTTCAACATGATCTGAATTATACATCAGTGTATACTTCCAAAAACTAAACTAATATACGACAGTGAATAATTGTATAACTCTTTGTACGTATGAAAACTGCTATAACGCAACATGATCTGAATTATACATCGGTGTATAATTCCAAAACTTTGTACGTACGAAAAATTTTTGCACGTAAAAAAAAACTGCTCTGCAAACTGAAACCCTAATTGCGAACAAAAAAAAATAAAAAAACTAAAAAAACATTACACAAATACCTTGATTCTCTGCAAACTGAAACCCTAATTGCGATCAATCTATAACACCTCGTACGAGAAGGGTCTCGAAGGAAGGAGACGGTGGTTAGGGTTTGGAATTGGGGTCTCGCAGATAAGGATGGTGGTTCACGGTGGTGGTTTTGGTGGATCATTGTAGCGATGGTGGTGGAGATTGATGAAGATTTGGGATTGATGAAGTTGTGTTTGATTGAGATTGATGAAGATTTGGGATATAGTTTTGATAACTGATTATCGGAATTGGGGAATATATAGGGGAGCATTTTTTTTTAAAATTAAAATATAAAACATAATTTTTCAATTACCATCCTACCCTTAGATCAAGATTAAAAGATGAATGGCTCAGATTGGTTCCTAAGTTCCTAACTAGTACCTTGGTTCCTAAATGATCTTTTTCCATATATATATTATATATATATATATAAAACGTTTTTGCCGTTAAAAAAATGAAGCACCTTGGTAATCCAACTAGAAGCATGGTTAAAAAGTGTAGTCCTTCGATGCACATTTTCACATCTATTCAAAAATTTCAATACTTTTTAAAATAATTTCCCTTTTTGTAAATCACTAAAACACCTTGATTTATCTCATTTTCTGTACAACTAAGGTAACCATCCCTTTTCATTTTTTGTTTACTTTGTTTATTGGTCGTTTTATGCATATGAAATGGATTTGTGGTCATTAATTGTTTTACGTTTTGGTACGAATTTAACGAGTAAACACGCCGCAACACATATCCTTGGTGTGATGATTTTACATCTATTTTTTCAGTTAAATGGTCCCGCTACATCGTGCGGGTTTCCTTCTAGTGTATATAAGTATATAGGTTTATATAAATAAGTTAATTTATACAAGTGTCGAAATGTGTGAATGTCTTGTTAACGAAAATTACAAAATAAAACGTTTTTCAAATATTTATTTGTAACGATATAAATATCTATTTGTAACGATATATATATATATTTATTTGTAACGATATAAAAAAATCCCAAACAATATTTTCAAGACAAATATGTATATAGCATTTACCGAGCGTCAAATGTGTCAAATTCTAAGGGTTTCGGTAACTAAATGTTGTCTATTGTTAGGATTTAAACTGTGTGGACATTTTGTAGATGCATTATGTGGCTATCGCTTTCGGATTGTACAAAGATCGTCGTTTGTTTTGAAGTGTTGAAGATTACTAAGCCCATTCGACCTTGCGAGAGGTCGAGTGGAAATCATTAGTAGGTCGAATGTATTGGTCTAGGTCGAATAGAAAGGTTTTGTTTATTGGGTTGTTCATTCACACCCTCGAAGGGTCTAATGAAGTCCTTCGACCATTGCAAGGGTCGAACGGACAGGTTATATATATGTGAAAGTTTGTTTCCAACTTAACATTCGGTCATTTGTCTAGGTGTGTCAGTGTGTGTTGTCTATGGTGTTTCTAGAGTGTTCTAAAAGTTGCGTTTTCATTAATATTCTAACTTGTAAGGTTTTATCAAAGTTATATTAATAAAAATCATGTTTAAAATGGATCTTTACGTATTCTGATTTGATTATTATCATTTTGCATGCAAATTAGGGTTTCCGCACCTAGTTTGCTTCTACTTGTGTGATCTTTGTGTTGTTTTGTCAAAAAAGAAAAAAAAAAAAGAAAAGAAACCGATCCTACACATTCTGTTTATTTGGAAATATTTTATGAAAGGTAATATTTTGAAATCTTTTAATAACTATATTGTATTATCTCAAAGTGTATTTTCCTCAAAATAAGTATACAAGACAACTACATTTATCCGATTTACGAGACGAGTGACGACTCACAATGAGTCATACATTTCGTAGTATTAGTTTAACGAATAGTAACAAGTGTGCAACTTGGGGGCTATGTTGTATGTAAACATAATTAGTTTAAGTCACTATTGGTTCGTCGAGTTAAAACACTTAAGACTCGAGTTAGTTAACACGAGTCTAGATAGTTGAATAAACTATCTTGAAACTGGACAATAAGCTAGGCTTTTTGTGTTAGACTTTTATGGTGTCCTTTGTTTGTAACTAGGGCACGAGGAAGTCGGTTAAAGCTTCACGCTTTGTTTGCTAGCTAAGCAAGGAAATTAAGGTGAGTTCATGACCCTATTTTTTACTGTTTGTAAATGTTTTCGAGGGGAAGACATGCTTGTTTTATGAAAACCTGATGAATTTAAAGCGTAACAAAGTTTTGATAAATGATTTAAATTACAAATGCTTTTATAAACTCGTACATGGGTTAAAAGGAAATGAAATGTGTTGTGTGAGTTTTACGGCTCCATTTTACTATTTTTCTATTGGGGAAAACATTTGTTTTGTCAAAATGTTGTAAAATGTGAAAATGTGTTAAGTGGCACGATGAGTACTTGGGTTTGTTTTACACCACTCGGGGTGAGTCCTCCCTATTGTAACCATTTATTCGTGTGTGTGTGTGAACTAAAAAACTGAAGGAATATTTGGATGGTAATATTGGTGAATGAAAAGGCCAACCCCTAATCGATAACATCAATTATGTAACTATGTATACCAGGGGTGCACGAATTCTGAACTAAGTTATTATTTTTCGAGAAATAACTACTCGCGAGGCATTACGTGTCTTAGTTTGGTTATGGGGTAAAGGGATTACTCGTCATCATTTTGCTGGAACTAACTACTCCTCACAATAGCCATTGCTTGTGTTTGTTTCTCACATGTCTGTTGTTAAAATGTTTGTTCGTTTGTTTGATCATTTCCGCTTTTAGGTACAAACTTGTTGGTACGAATTACTGGCGAAAATGGTTTTCATAATGATATTTACGGATGTCCATTGATGAATCCGAGGGGAAAATAGTTTACAAAAGAAAAGTTTTCAAAAGTTATTATGGAATGTCTGGAAAGAATTCCATGGGGATAAAGTCTCATTTTGAATGTAGTTATTCGATCGACAAGAACCTAGTATATGTATCTTTATGGGGAGGTGAATATACGGTAAAGTGAGTCGGCCGAAGGTTAAATAAAATGGAATATCCGGCAAGGATTCCAAGGGGACTTTTATAATGATTTTCCCAAATAATGTTTCGTGTATTGAAAATAAACTTTCTTTAAATGTTTTACGAATATTTTCCTAGTGATTTAAACCAAAAAGGTTTTTATGAGAAATAAATGTAAAACCATAAGCTCACCAGCTTTATGCTGACCTTTTTGAGGACGTCTTTCAGGTCTAGATTTTGGCAACGACACGGTTGGAAACAAGCGATGAATTGGGATTGGAGATCCTAGAGGCTTAGTAAAGGCATTCAAAATTAATAAAGTCTTAGATGTATTATTCTGTTGCGTAGTAAGTGTGCCAAATGCTCACAACCGCCGGGAAAATCGAGGTGTGACAGTTTCGTATCAGAGCTATAGGTTTTAGTGAATTAGGTGTCAGTAGAGATATCTAGGCTTTAACCTGAGTTTTGTTTTGAATAAGGGAGCGAAATTACTAAGACGAAATATTTAGTACGAACGACTAGGAGTTGAAATTCCAACCGTTGCCAAATAAGTTAAATGACTATTAGTGTATTAAATTACACTAACTCAACGTATGTTCCTTCTGAACAAGAAACATTTGTTTATGTGAATAGTGAGTATTTTCTATAATTTTATATAGAAAGGTATAATAGCACTTGATGGCTAGGCGTACCTCACTAGTCACCAGCAAGTCATCGCTTTGGATAGCGAAGTTTATATTCACATAGAATTTAGCTGAGTCATTGTTCCGTAGTTATGAAGAATAACTTACTTGATTATATACTCTGTGTATTTATGTAAAGTATATAAGTATGTTTCTGTAATGGAACGTATCGCCAATGGTTGTCGACTTAACCTTAGACGTATCGAAAACGTGCACATGGGTCAAGTTAGATGGACATGTTGGTAGCACTGACATACAAATGGATTGTTTGTAGCATCTGTGGTCTCGCATCCCCAGGTTCAGGGTATGCTTACGTTGTTAATGTCGACTTCGGCCCGAAACAATGTGATGAAGCACCTCGTCTTGCAAATAATATTACGCAGGCTGTAATGTGATGAGGAAAGCACCAGAAAAGGTGATGCGCATGAGTAACATTATATACGTATTACATACGTGTGATTATGTGACTATAACGAATGCTTATGATATAACTCACGAAGGAAGACTAATAGGATGACCTTGTGAGGTAAATTTATTGTAACATAGACGTCATGTTATTGTGAATTTATAGGCACATGAAAGTTCTAAGAAACTCTATTGTGATGGTTTATATGTAAGACATAAAGGTTGTTTATTTTAACAGTAAGGATGTGATTCCCGATTATCCCATGTTCGTGTCGTTTGTGACTTTCTTTTACTTAAACCAGTTTAAGATCTTGATGACATTCATTCTTGAGCTTCTAAGGTTCATATTGTAGAACCTAGTTATATCTTTTGAGTTTATTTTACATCCCTTGTTCTTTGTTTGTAGCCATTATCAAATCGTTTTAAAGAAATCCCATTTTGTCAATTCCTTGACTCTCCACATAATTGGACATGTATCTTTATACATGTGTCATCTATTGTAAGTTCGAATTTTGTTAATTTGTGGATGTCCATTGTAGGGCTTCACATCGAACGATGGTTTCATTAATGATTTGGTTATCATTACGTTGCTTGTCATTCTAGAATTGTAGTCCTGATGTGTCATGCAGTTGTAGTCGATGAATCTTCTGATATCTTATCGATTAGTTTCTAACTCCAGATCATGAGCCGTGTAGTTCTTCTCGTGAACTTTGAGTTGTCATGAAGCATAGGCTATGACTTTGTCTATCTGCGTCAGCACGCAACCAAGACCCAATCGCGATGAATCACAATAAACTACAAATCCATCTGTTCCTTCAGGAAGAGATAGAATAGGTGCACTACACAACTTTTTCTTTAACAACTAGAAGGCTTCATCCTACTTCTCTAACCAATTGTACTTCTTATCTTTCTGGGTTAATAGCATTAGTGGCTACAATATTCTAGAAAATTCTTGATGAATCTTCGGTAATACCCAGCCAGAGCTAAGAATTAGCGTACTTCAGTAGGAGACCTTGGCGCTTCCCAATTCTTGATCGCTTCAATCTTCGAGGGGTTAACATGTATGCCTTTCTCATTGATGACATGTCCGAGGAAGTGCACTTCCCGGATCCAATATTCACACTTAGCGAATTTGGCGTACAACTTCTCATTCCGCAGCAACTCCAAAATCATCCTCTGATGTTGTTCGTGATCCTTCTTGGTTTGCGAATAGATAAGTATATCATTGATGTATACAATTACGAATTTATCCAAGTACGGTTTGCAAATTCTATTCATGAAGTCCATGAATACATCAGGTTCATTTATCAAACCGAACGTCATCAGTAAGAATTCATAATGACCATATCGAGTTCTGAAAGCAGTCTTAGGTATATCTTCCTCTGCTACCTTCAACTGATGATATCCGGAACGTAAGTCAATTTTCGAGTAGTAACTTGACCCTTGCAACTGGTCGAATAGATCATCAATCCTCGGTAGTGGGTACCGATTTTTAATGGTCAGTTTGTTCAACTCTCGATAATCTATGCACATTCTGAACGTACCATTTTTCTTCTTCACGAACAGGATTGGTGCTCCACAGGGTGAGAAACATGGTCTAATGAATCCTTTATTTAACAGTTCTTAGAGTTGCTTGGACAGTTCCTGCATCTCAGAAGGCGCTAACATGTATGGAGATCGGGCTATCGGTGCTGCGCCGGGAACAAGATCGATTTTAATTCAAGTTTCCTTGATAGAGGCAATCTAGACAAGTCTTCAGGAAAAACTTCTGGATAATCTCGTACTACAGGAATTTCTTCCAATTTACGTTCCTTAGCCTTTGTATCCACCACATTTGCTAGAAACGTCGGACAACCTTTACGCAAGAGCTTGCGTGTTTTCATCATACCAACAATCTTCAATCCCAAACCGCATCTATCACCATGTATTACTAAAGTTTCACCATTTGGGAGTGGTAAACGTACTAGCTTTTCCTAGAATACGATCTCAGCATGATTTTTCGATAACCAGTCCATACCAATGACAACATCGAAGCTTCCAAGATCGACAGGTAACAAATCAATATGGAATTTATGATCCTCCAAAAGAAGACTACAATCACAAAAGGCCTCACCGGTTTCTATACGTTTCCCATTAGTTAATTCAGTAGAGTACTTTTTATCTAGTTTACTTGACTTCGAGAGAAGGAGAGATTCAAATCTTCTAGAGACAAAACTTAAATCGGCTCCACTATCAAAATGTACTATAGCATATTGGTCATTGATTAGAAACGTACCAGTAACAACCGCTGGATCTTCCAGAGCATTCTCCGCATTCATCTCAAAGGCCATTCCCTTCAACTTGGGATAGTTCTTCCTAAAATGTGATACATCATAACAATTGAAACAGCCAGGAGCCTTTTTGGTACCTACTGCCAGATTCTTTGTATAACAGTTAGGGGCCAGGTGCCCAACTCTGTTGCAACGGGTGCATAACCTGCATTCACCAGCATGACCCTTACCACATGTTTTACCCTTCACGGGCTGGTTACGGTTATCTCCAGCATTAATTGCGTTGACTGCAAATAGCTGGTTCGAACCCCAGTTCCAACTTCTCTTATTGCGGTGCTGAGAACTATCCGACCGCTTCCTCTTGCAACTATCCACCATCGCATCATCACCAACCACTTTCTTTTCAGAATCAGCAGGCTTCTTCCCGGTTTCACCCTTTTTCAACAGAATTCCCTTGCGAACAGCATCGTCAGTGAGTGATTTTGCTAGGGATATGGCATTCTGAATGGTTGTCGGATGAGAAGAGGTGAGCATGCCTCGAATTTCAGGTGCTAATCACCAGATGTACCTCTCAATGTTGACATCGTCAGGTGTTACCTTGAGTTCATTGAAACGGGATGTATAACCCTGAACATTAGCGCCGTTCATGGTAAGATTCCAAAACTCCGTCTCGACTTTTTTGGAGCTCATTTCTCGGACAGTATTCACGGATCAACATGTCATTGAGTTCCGCCCAGGTGAGATTATACGCGGCAGTCTCACCAAGGGTTTGAACTTGCGAATTCCACCACGAAAAAGCCTCATCATGAAAAGAAAAAGAAGCATACTTGACTATCTGCGCCGGAGTGCAACCACTGATCCCTATAACAGACTCCAACTTTTCTATCCATCGATCCATGTCTAGAGGGCCTTCAGCTCCGGAAAACGGTCTTGGGTTATAACCCTGAACCATTTTGTAAGTGCATCCGGGCACTTGATTTCCAGTTGTCGCTCCAATGGGAATGCCTTCACCACATGCATTACCACGACCTCGACCTCGACCAAGATTCTGTTGGTTAAGTGCCGTATTCACATGTTAAGAGATTAGTTGTGCTAATTCCTCAGGTGAAGTGGGAAGACCTGATCCTCTACCGAGTTGAGTCCTTGGTGGCATTTTTGAAAATATTCTATCAAAAAAAGAAAATATTTTAGCGATACAATAACAATAAGTGGTTAAATACACAACAAATAGATAATCAAATATAAATAATACAACAAACAAAAAAGATAACCCAAGATATTTTATAGCGGAAAAATTACTTGTCCAACTTATACAAAATATTAGGCATTATGCCTAAAATGGCAAGTTTCAAATTTTTCCATACTAAAATACCACAAAGAGAACTACTAAGATACTAAGGGAGACTTAAGAGACCCCAAACATAGTCCACCTTCTGCTGCAGCTCCATAATCTGACCATTGACTTGTGTGATAGCACACTCATCCATGGCCCTCAACTCATCCAGACTCTACAACTTACCCTCAAGCTCTAAAATCTTAGCCCTACCAGCATTCAACTCCTCCTGGTGAGCCGCCAACTGTTTATCACACTTAGAACACCTACCCACCCAATGTTTTTCCTAACTAACAGGAGGTGGGGGTGGTGGTAGTGTGACAACATGGTCACCAGCAGTAGATAAACTGTCATCGACTCACGTCCTTCTCCTCTGACGAGTATACACTCTCTTCACAGGAGGACGGGGAAGCGGATCGATAACAAAAGTAGGCATAGTGGGGCTAATGGCTGCAGTAACCACCGGCTCAGACACGCGAGTCATGGTCACTGTAGAGGCAACAATATAGGCCAAACTAGATGGCCCAACAATATCAATAGAAACAAATGGGACAATGGAATCTACATGCTCCATCAGAATGTCTCTAGGAATCTCCTCGATGTAACTAACATGGGGAAACCCTAGTGGCTTAGCATAAAAGGACGTGAAGACTGGGAATGACTCATAATGTGCAGGATCATGGGTGGAGACAGCTACTTGCGGAGGATAATCCTCCGCCTTGCTATCTGACACAAGGTCAATAACATCAATAGGAGACATCTGTGATACAATAACACGTACCAAGTTAGTATATGAATAAATCCAAATAATATAATTTTTTCTTTTCTTGTCTACTTTAGCACAAGAATATTTTTCAAAGATCTTTCGGCTTCACGAATTTCGAAAACATTTTTTTAAAATCTTTTTAAGTTGTAGTCTAGAATTTTTGGGAAACTTTTCTAGTTCCCTACAACCACTGGCTCTAATACCAACTTCTATCACACCTCCAAAATGCCACAGCGGAAGACTTAGCATGGTGGTGAATGGAGATTGGTAATTAGTGGTGTAATAGCAAATGTTAAGCATTTGGACAAAGTTTATAAAAAACTTATATTACATAAAAGTTTTCAGTTAAGATCCAAAATGGATCTTAATGATACATAGGTCCCCAAATTCCTTATTTAAATACATGTCCAAACACATTATTGCTAAAACACTGTTTTTGCCAATTCCCGAAGCCTTTCATCTTGTATGTGAAAAACACGTTAAAACAATTGTTGATACACGTTTTGTAACTAGTGCTATTGGATTGAACATACAAATCTATTTTTGGCATTCACGTAGGGTCGAAAGTGGATATAAAGGGTCAAAGGTAATTAAGTAGGTCGAAGGTAGAAGATTCTGGTCGAAGGGAGAGTTTTGTAGGGAGTTGTGTTGATTCGCCCAAACATTAGGGGCGAACCTGCACATTCGACCTTACGAAGGGGCGAATGTGCAGGTCTATAAATAGTTTGTTTTTCATTTTCAAGTCAAGTTTTTGTCATTTGTTTCCCTCCTTCGATCTGGTTTTCTCCCTAGGGTTTTGTTTAAGTCTAATTTGTGTCTTTATCATTATAAACAAGATTTTGTAACGTTTATCAAGCATGTTTATGAATGAAAAAGGAATGTCAATGGTGATTTGTGTGTTTTGCTGATTTTATTATCATTTCGTAACTGATTCAGGGATTCCGCACCTGAATTGGTAGACTTGTTTAATAAAACCTATTGTTTTTGACAATTCAATCCTCATACAAAGTGGTATCAGAGCCATAAGGATCAAACAACTACGAATTGATAATATTTGAGCTGATTTGGACCTATTTTTGATAAAAAAAATTCTGTTTTCATAGAACAATGGTTTTTGATGAACGTTGATTGATTCGGACTAGTTTTCATGGATAAAATCTAGAATTCTCTGTATTAAACTTGTTCTAAATCAATTCCGAAGCAAAACTTGCAAAAAATCATCAAAATTCATCAACTTTTGAAAAATTAGGATCAAAATAACTGATTTTCAAAGAGTAACCATTTTTCAAAATGACAGGGTCGAACCTAGGGGAGAACGGTCGAAAGTGTGAGTTTTAGGTCGAATCTGAGAACTTTAGGTCGAACGTGGTCATTTTTAAGGTCGAACCTAGAAGTTTTGAATGTGTTGTTGTACATTCGACCAGATTGTGTATATTCGACCTTACGTGAGGTCGAAAGTGGGTTTACTTTGGTCGAAAGTGAGATTGTTTATTATATTCTAAATTCAAGTCAATAGAAAGGGTCGAACCTGGAATATTTCCACCTTCGAACCCACGATTATTGATAAACGGTCGAAAGTAGAATCTGATAAAAAAATTTTCTAATTGTTTCGTGTTTCAGACTTTGTAGACGATATGTGGAACTTTCCAACAACACCGAGGCCTAATACTACACCACAACAGCAAGTGACTATGGATCCATGGACTGTAGCTGCATAGAAGACGACTAGTCAACCATCTCAGCCGATCAACTACCTACCAATGACTAGATCGATGCCACAAACAGTTGCTCAACCACCACAACAACCCATGAATGATTATTGGGGAGTTGCAGCAGCTGCGGTACACTCTCAAACTACCAATGCTATTTCTACACTAATTCATGATTTATCTTCAGGTAGCGGGAGTCGTCCACCAAAGCTGATGGAGATGGTGGATTACAATCAATGGAAGACCAAGTTCAAGATTCATTTGGAGGGAATGGGAATGGAAGGCACTGAGGCATGGCAAATAATAGCTAAGGGTTATGTAGCACCGGTTTTGGAGAGAACGAGTGAACCAATTCCATTGGAAAGCTTAGCTGAGGATGAGAAGAAAAAGTTTGCGGTGGAGAAGAAGGCGTTCTCACAACTATCTCAGGCTATCAACACTGATCTTCTACATCAGTTTAGGTCTTGCACAACTTCGAAGCAGCTCTGGGATATGTTCAAGAATCATCATGATGGGAACGAGAAAACTAGGAAGTTAAGGATGGAAGAGTTAAGAAAAGAGTTTGAGAATTTTAGTTACATGGGAAATGAGACTTTGAAGGAGTTGATTCCTAGGTATTGCCATTTGTTTACTGAATTGTCAAGTTATGAGATTAAGATACCTATGTCTGAATTGGTGGATAAGTTCGCTGATGCATTACCACCATACTGGAATCAACACATTGAGGTCCTAAAGGAGGAAGATGCCTATCAATATTGGACCATTAATGAATTCATTCAGAAGTTGGAGAACAAAGAGATGGAAGAGAAGAGGAAAGCAAAAAGGGCACAAGTTCCTCAAAATCCGGAGTTATACCATGGTGGTACATCTTCTACTCTGACTAGTTCAAGTACTAGTAGTTCTGTTGCTCCACACATTGCTTGTGTTTCAAGCGTAATTGAACCAACCAAAACCCTGATAAAATATCTAGCTCAAACCTCATCTTATACACCACCATCATACCCTACCACTTACATTCCACCTTTTTTCACCAATGCAACAAGCTGCATGCTATTCAGCTAGCATGGACCAACCTCAACAACAATCATACATTCCTCAAATGAATCAACGTCAACCAAATCAAAGCCCAATAGTGTTGGAGATATCTAACTTGAACAATGTCACTATTGAAGTTGCTCAGCAACATGTAGCTTTGGTATCTGCTATGGTTGATTCTTATAATGGTTTGGTAGCTAGTCAAATTGGTAACAAAAATCTAACTAGTGAAGACTATGCTCAAATCGACAAGGAGGAGATGGGGCTAATTGACATACAGTGGGCATTTGCTAGTGTCATGAGACGAGCGACCGAGTTTATAGAGAAGACCGGTAGAACTGATCTTTCTACATCTCCCAACACCACATATGGCTTCAACAAAGCCAAAGTCACATGTTTTAACTATGGTGGGAAAGGTCATTTCAAGAGGGAGTGCACACAACCAGCTCAACAAGGAAACAGGAATCCATTTGACACCAATTACCAGAACCGTCAATCTTAGAATCAGGTATTTTATCAAAGCCAAAACAACACCAACTATCAACCACAAAATAATTACCAAAACCGACATAACATCTCACCAAACAATTCTGTTAGACAAACCACTACATCAAACCAGACCCAAAATCAAACACCACATAATCCAACCAAAACCATCATTCCAATTTCCACACCAAATAGCCAAACATCTACAGATAACCAAAACCAGGCTTTGGTAATTCAAAAGGATGAAGGATTTGACTGGACTGGGATGTAACTAGGTGTTTGTAACATCGCAAAATTTTCCCCAAATTTTAATATAAAACCCCTCATTTTTATACCTAAGTCTTTATTCTCCTAATTCACAACTTATATATATATTTATATATGTGTGAATAATAATAATAATAATAATAATAATAATAATAATAATAATAATAATAATAATAATAATAATAATAATATTAATAATTATATAAAAAAAAAATCAGATTTGTAGTTCTTTTTATGTACTTGCAAAATTTTTTAAGAAAACCAAACAAATAAACTTGTTAATCCATAGTCCAAACCAAGCCTAGTCCACATTCTCTTTATTTGTGATTGGAGCCCAAATCAGAAGCCCAGACCCGAGCCCACACCCGGCCCAGGTCTGAGCCCAACTACCCCTTCCCTTCTTGTTTTATAAAAAAAAAAGGAAACTATGCCGCTCCACCCGGGTCTCGAACCGGACCAACCTCGTACACACACATGCACACTTACCACCCGATCCACACACATTTCTTGTTTATTCTCCCACTCGTTTTAAATAAATACACAGCTAAAACCCTTTTCTTTTTCCCTTTCTTCCCTCGTCGAGCAGCAGCAGCAGATGTTGATATATTTTTTTTTCCTTCTTTTCTTTTTTTCTTTTTTTTTGACCATTCATTAACATGCAATAACCAAGGTTTGACTTAGGAATCGTGATTATCGGCATTTATACGTGATTACCCATCCAATTACAAATCAATTAGTACACAAATTAACCATTTACGCGTTTTTGTTTAAAGCAAGGTCAACGATTTCCAAATCGAACACCCGGCCATTTCACTATAAATTGAGCATTCAGGAACCATCACAACTCGCCACTAATCCTTCCTACATCCCCAATTTCTACCTATAAACTCCTGATCTTGATTTGCGAACGAGTGTTGACTTTTTGGTTGACTGTTCAATCGAACACGAAACATACTTGTAAGTCTAATCTTTTCTGTGAGTTTTGTTATTCGGCATACACACAACAATAACCCTATGATTAGTTGGGTTATTGTTGTGTAAATCAAACTATTATAAATCTAGGGCTCGAAGTTGATATTTTGGGGAAGAAGACTAGAATTCCCATTTGTTTAAAATCAATTCGTATTCAAATAAAACACAAACAGACGTGCAGGTCAGTTGGTTGTGATCCTTGTCTGAACCGGGTGAGGAGCAGGGTTCGATCCCTGCAACCACCACTCCTTTTCTTTATTGTTTTGTTTTCTTTAAACAAACAAATATACTTCCTTATTTTTTTAAAAATTCATTTTAAATACCAAAACTCTCTTAAAAATTCTACAAAAATTACCCTATATTAATCTCATGTAAAAGTTCAACTTACAATTTTTAGTTTTCTGAAATTTATTTATTTAATATTTATAATAATTAAATCAAGTTTATTCTATTTTATTTATAAAAATCTATAAAAATATCAAAACGATCTCATTAATTTCCACAAAAATTATTTTAAGCTTTTATAACATTAAGCTTTTCAGAAATGATTTTTATTTCTGAAAAATCATTTATTTAATATTTTTAAGCAATTTTTGTTAGATTTAATCATAATTAAATCATAATAAATCCAATTTTTAATATTTTTGCACCAAAATTTTATACAAATTATTTCTGATCATTTAGAACAGAAATATAAATTTTAAACTTATAATTCTTTAATTTTAATATTTTTAAATATTAAAGTTAAGATTTTGACAATTTGTAATAAATGGATTTAATAATCTATTTTAAAGAAAATAATTTTATAAAAATTATTTTTATACTTTAAACATATTCTTGTGACCATCTTGGATTTAATATTCATAAAAAGATTTTTGGTTAATTATTTACTAATATTCTCTCAATTATCAAACATTTTTAATAATAATCAAACGAGCACTTATCCCCAATTCGAAGCCCTAGAACATATACATTTGTATACTAGTTAGACTTAGACATATTTTATTACCTTATTATAGGGTGATACTTGACACATTTGGGCAACACACTAATTTTCAACAAGATATAACATTTTACCAAGGTGAGTTTTACATAGCCCCTTTTCTATTTATCACCATTTTTGGGGTGAAACATGTTACAACATCATTTATGCAATTCAATCATTAATGTGTCTATGTGTTTTCTATGTTGCATTATGTCTTGAGCATGATTAGAGTAAGCACCATTCTAGCATAATCATTAACATTGATCAAGCCGACGGTATACATTGATAGATCTATTGGACTGACAATCCCACCCGGATACGTGCCTCCTACAAAGGTTACGTGGGTGTTTGTTATCGTATAACATATTCAATTGGACCATGAGCGTATGGTATGTATCATATTATAACAGTCATCAGGGTTGATTATGCACTCGATTTATTTCTAGTATGTTCTCACATATGGACTAGATTGACATGACACATGAATTGCACAACATTTTTATTCAATTATCAAAAACCTATGTAATTCTCACCAACTTTTGTTGACCCAAAACCTTTTCAACTTAACATGTTTCAGGTTCTGTTTGCTTGAAGATTTGAATTGATGCTTGAAGATATGTGTATAGTTTTATTCAATTTGATGTACAAATTTTAGAACAATTGTATGTAATTCATTTAAATTATTTAATGGAATCTATTATTCACCATGAGCTACTGAACAATCATCATTACGTGACATCCCGATGTTTCCGCCATCGGTTGGGGTGTTACAGTGTTGAAGAGATTACAGCTGGTAATGTGGCGTGTGTTGCTCAGAAAATTGATTTGGAGGAGCCGGTGGTAGTTGAAGAAGTTTTGGAGGTTGAGAAGAGACCTGAAGTGAAGATTGAGGAAATGGTGGAAGAAGCTGATATGCTTGTTGAGAAGACTCCAGGATTGATTCTTGATTTAGTCACTGATATTCCTGAAGAGCGTGACTCAGTTTATTTTGATTCGGAGAGCGAGCCTGATTCTGAAGCTAGTGTTAACTCACTAGATGATGACATTGATCAACTTCTAGCCGAAGCTGATTTTCTTTTGACTCGCAAGTCCTGTATAGTGGATGATACTTTTACCAGAATTGATTATTCCAAATTCTTTGCTGGAAAGGAAGCACACTTTGCTTAGATGGCGATGACAGAGCCTCCGAAACAGGTAAGTTCTGATTCCACCATAGACATGAATAGTGACAAAAATTGTAGAACATGTGATAGATTGTCAGAAGAGAACAAGCAACTCAGGGTACAACTTGAGAGTGCTAGACTTAACTGTCAATCTTATCGCAAAAAAGCACACGAATTCAATAAAGTGCTTGATGGTTACAAAAAGGATATTTCTGATTTGAAGAAAACACTTTCTTTAAAACAATTGGCCATTAACAGTTACATCAATGAATTGGAAGAAACTAAACTTGAAATGGTAACCATCAAGTGCCTGAATAGGTTAACAAGAAGCTAGAAAGTTACAAACATATTGCTTACGTTGTTGATCATATTATTGAAGAACCCTCCCAACCGAGTAGTGCAAACTACAAGGCGGTTCCAGCTCCTGTGTTATTTGAAAATCACACTTTACATTCAATAACACCGGAGAGTTCAATCAAATCTGATTCTACATCGGATGATGAATCTAACATTTCTAGTGTTGGGGATCCAAATTCTAATTTTAGACCAATTTTGGATTGAACAATGAGGGGGTAACTGCTGTAACTGATGATTCTGATTCGGATGATGAGATAATTGAGAAAGTGAGTGATATTCCCATTGAAAATCACATTATCACCAATGAACCGGTATCACCTTCTCAGATTCTTCATCCAATGGCTAACGCTCATCGAGTGAATAAGTCAGTTAAGCAAGTTGAAAAGAATGAACAAGTGACAAACCCGTCAAAGTATTTTATCGGATGGAAGGATCCGATAAGATTATTTCTGACGAGGAATATCCAATTAAGTTTGCCAATTACTCCAAGATTGAGAAAATCTGGCAGGAGAGTACTATTTGGTTCCCAAAACACGAGAGAACCAATGATGTACCTCTAGAGATCTTAAAGAAAATTTATTTGGATGTTCCTAAAGAACCTAAGGTTCATGTCACCGAGTTAATCAAGCCAAACGAAAAGGTGAACAGTTTTCTTGAGCCGACTTACTCAAAGGACCCAGCTCCTGAGAGTTTAAGACGAAGGTGTGTGGATGACCAATATCCTATCACTACTTATGCAAAGTTGAATGCCAAGAACATGTTTGAAGAATAGCGTGCATGCTTTAAGTGCAGGGAGAGAGGGCATTTACTTGCTCACTGCCCGTACGTAACGTGACATCCGTCACCCTCGCCTTTTATCAAGTTGTTGGTAGTTGTCCTTGTAATTTTGAATCATTTTCGAATTCAATGAAAATATCAAATTCAATGTTTATCATTTGCATGTTACATGAATCGTGCTTATGTTTTAATCGGAAACATATAACGAAACGTAATTCAAACGCATTACATTGAGCATTTAAGCAATTTTTTCATTTTTTTACATTAGAAAATTGTAATTAATTTATAAATGAGAACCTTCATTCAAATAAATTACAAATGAATTTAGAAATTAAAATGCAACTTTAAGAAAATTAAATTAAAATGAATGTAAAGTCATTCAATTAGAGTAGGAACTAATTTTATATTCATTTCTAACCGTTTGTAAACCTTTGAAATGATTTTCAATATGTATTAAACACAAATAATGAATGCAGTTAATTAGGAAAACTGTTTCTATTTTATTTAACTGTACTATAAATTGGAAGGACACAAATGCAAAAGATGGGAAGTGGATTCAATCTCAAAGAACAACACTAATTTTTTTTTATTTGGTCATGAATCTTGTTGTTACATGATGATGCCGATGCATGTGCCTCAAGGTTAATTAGAATCTTTTAGATGCGATATTTTTCTACTAGGGTACGGATAACCTATATCTTACTTTCATATATTGCATGGATTATTGTTATGTTACTTTTACGGATTAGGGAATATATTTCTTTTCTAGTACGAATGAAGTCATTGTTTTTGTATGAACCGTTTGACCGTAAAGTTTAAATGTGTTCAATACAAATTTCATTTCTAAATGCTATTATGATTTGATATGTTTTATTTATTTTATTGATTCATTTTTTATTGATTTTGTTACACTCACCATTCTAATTATATAGAGATATTTATTTTGTCGCATTATATAAATTGTAATATTTATTTATTTAAATATATACACACACACACATATTTATATACATATTTTGACATTTTCATACTCATATTGTTGGTTAGTGTTTAACTTTAGACATGTTTTACATACGTAAAAACTATATATTACATTTTATTTTGCTACTTTCAAAGTCAATATTTAATTCTAGACGACATTAATTTATTAATATAATACTAGTCAACTAATTATATTTTAGTCACATCTATAACTGATATACGTTAAAATATACATATTTAAGTCCCCGATTAAACTCCCAAATTACGCGTTTTCGACCATAATTGCACGAATTCGGAACTCAACCGCTTCATATGTTTATTGCAGGTCTTAAACGACGTCCCACGAGCAAAGTCGAAGAAACCGGGCGAAAAACAGACAAGACGGAAAGTTTCTGCAAAAATCAGCTAAGTTTGGAAAATGTGCATGGCCGTGCACCTCAGGTGCACGCTCGTGCGGACTTGCTTGGCTCGGACACAGATGAGCTGCACTGCCAGTGCGACCTGGCGTGCAGCTGATGTTCCCGGGCACCCTGATCAGCACTGCCGTGCGGGTGCTCATGCGACTCAACTTCTCGGGTGCACTGCTAGTGCACCAGGCAGTGCACCCCCAGCACTCGGCCACCACCAGACCCGCACGCCCGTGCACCCTAGGTGCATGGCCGTGCGAAATATCTAGATATTTCCAGAAACGACTCAGCCACTTGCCCACTTGCACGTCAACTCATATTGATAAAGTGCACGGCCGTGCACTTTAGGCGCACGACCGTGCACAAAAGCAGAGTTTCTATAAAACAGAGCATAACCCACTAATCAGATATTGGGTGATCTCTGGGCGATTTAGGGCGATTTTCTGGACCAGGGAGCTGCTGCAAAGGCGAGGAACAAGCTCGGGAACTCATCCGAATCATCTATCATCATCCAATCCATCACATTCAAGTTTTATGGTTTGATCTATTAAGCTTTTAGTTGATTCAAATCTGTTTATTTTGGCTTGTTCGTGTTGTTTATGTATTACATTATAGTCTAGGGATAATATCTAGTAATCGTTAGTAGTAAAAACAATCGTTTGTATGGAATCATGTTTTGTATAAATTTGGCGTTTTTCATGTTTAGATCTTGATGATCATAGCGCAACCTTGTTTCGTTGTTGTTGGACTTGTAGTTGTATTTGAATGACTTTGGCGAATGTCGAATGTGTTAGGCGGATAAATGTTGAAAAACCGTCCGTTTAATCGTCCGGTAATAGACTAGATAACTTGTTAAATAGTTTATGCCATGAAACTGTAACCGGGTATTGGTTTGGTTAAAGTCAGTCGAATAACGGTTAAAAATGCTTACCGGCACGTAAAAGGGTTTTAAATGCCTAATGGTGTCGTTACTGGTCTTTGACACGGTTAATGATCTTTGATAGTTATTTTGGTAAAAATAGCAATCTTAGTAGACCTGGGTTCAAAGTTGGTAAAATGGAATAGGTTGTGAAATGCTCTACTTTATGCTAGTTTAGGTGGCTGTATTGTGTATTCGGTATCGCTTTCCTGAATTAGTATAGAATACTCTTAACAGATGACTAACTTATCTTTAGAAGATCTGCATGAGATCATATCAGTTGCTCGCTAATAAACGACTTGAAGTGGTTAACGTGTGCATTCGTGTTAGCTTTCTGTATAGTTGTCATGTTACGATGCCCGAAAGGGACACTAACTATCGGAAAATGGGAATGTTGATCACACGCCTGTATTACTTATGATATGTAGATGACATGCTAGGATTGGTATATTATAGTTTATAGAGTTATATTTTGTATTCGGAGTCTTATATATGTTATTTAGATATTTTAGAATTAATCTAGTTAAAAACAACAAACTTTCACTATCTTTTCTTACTGGTAAATCGGGGATAGAGTTTTAGTACCATTGCTTCGCGCGCGTCCATGGATCGATATCTGGTTCTTATCTACACATTACTACATATATGACAGGGTACACTTGCCCTATCGTGTGTGTTTTAATATTAAGGTCTAAACTAGTTTTATAAATATTAAAGCAAAACGTGTGTTATTTCATTGTAAAATTATGTTTATATTCGCACACGTCAAGTTTTTGGCGCCGTTGCCGGGGACGCGACGAGCTTTAGGAACGAACCGAGTCAACTTTTTACCAGTGTACATGCTTGTGAATACTTGTTTATACTTCGTTGATTCGTTATTTCATTTATTTATTTGCATATATGATTATTTGAATTTTTATTAAATTTATCTGTCTGTAGATATTTTGGATTGATTTTAGATTAGTTTATAGGATTGCATATAGATTCGTTCATTTATCTGCTTATAGGATTGTTTGATTTGATTTTTCGTTCATTAGGATGTTAATAGATTTAATTTATTGAATATTGGATTAATTGGCTTGTCTATGAATTTGATTTGTTCGTTATTTGATTAATTAGATTTATTTGTTCGTATTTGGACTAATTATTAATTTCATTCTTTGTATAGTTTTAGGCTTAGTCTGTTTATTTCTGTTTATTTTATTGATTCTATTAGTTTATATTTGATTTTCTTGAATATATAGCTTTCCGTTATTTTTGCATGAATTTATTGATTCTTTATTTCATTCATTTATTTTTCTGCCTTTTATCGCCTTTCTGGGTTTGTCATATATTCGGCTATTGCAACTGTATCATTCTTACATGCAGATTGATGTCCGCGAACCCCGGGTCTTCTGGTGATCTTTCTGACGAGGAGCGAAGACGCCTTAGGAGAAGCGAGGGGATTAGACTTCATAAGTTGCGTCTTGTTTCTGATATTCCTATTTCTGCTCCTATAGTTGAGGTCCCAATCGACGAGGCGAGGCACGATCTGGCTGACGACGAGGGGTCGGAAGCCCACAGTGACATTATCATGGCGGACGACGACATTCCGCTGAATGATAGTGGTCGTCCAGGAGGAGATGGACTGGCACCGAGTATTGTCCGGCTGGCTATTTTGGCTGACCATTTTAAGATCAAATCCAGTATCGTGAATATGATACAAAACTCGGTGCAATTCGGTGGACTGGAGCATGAGGATCCAGGCCGACATATTGCTGCATTCTTAGAGGTTTTAGCCACCTTTAAGATGACGGGCATCTCCGATGATGCTATCCGTCTCAGACTCTTCCCATTCTCACTTCGGGACAAAGCCCGGACTTAGCTTCTGTCACAACCCGCAGGGTCGATCACGACCTGGGCAGAGTTGTCCCAACAATTCATGCAACAATACTTTCCTCCTGAAAAGACACAGAAATTAAGGAATCGCATCATGACGTTTCGTCAAGATGACGAGGAATCATTGTACAATGCGTGGGAGAGATTTAAAGACCTACTCTTGAGTGTCCCACACCATGATATCTCAAAAAGACATCTGGTGCAAATGTTCTATCAAGGGCTCGAGTATGACTCACAGGAACGCCTTGATGTATATGCTGGGGGAGACATCGGAACAAAGTCCCCCAATGAAGCATGGGCCATTATTCAAAAGGCGTCCCAAAAGTCTAAGTCTCGAAAGAGTGACCGATCAAGGTCTTCATCTGCCCGATCGGGTGTACATGCCGTGGATAACTACACGGCCATTTCTGCACAGATAGAGGCGCTGGGTACGAGATTTGACAGATCTCAACAAAGTGTAGCCCAGGCCCAAAGTCTGTGTGATCAGTGCGGGGTGTCTCACGAGCCTGGCTCGTGTGCTCAGGGGGTTATGTATACTGGCCACGAGGATGTGGCTTACATGGGTAATCAGTCGAGACCCCAAAATAACCCCTACAGTAATACTTACAATCCGGGATGGAGGAACCACCCAAACTTCGGGTGGAGATCTGGTACTTCGAACCAGAACCCTCTCAGATTTCAGCAAAGAGCCTCCGTACCACACCAATCTCACCAATCTCAACAGTCCCAATAACAACAGCCTTACCAATCTCATGGCCAATCCTACCAATCCAGACCGAACCAGTACCAGAACCACGGCGCCGGGGGCAGTTCCCAGCAGCACGCCTAGGGCGGTACGTCTAGGTTGGAGGAAATGATGTCTCAACTCCTCACCAACACAACAAATTCCAATCAAATTGCTGAGCAGCGCTACCAGCAACACGAGGAGCGCTTCTCCAATTATGAAGGAGAGATGAGGGGACAAAAGGCGTCCATGCAGGCCATTGAAAACCAGGTAGGCCAGATGGCGAAGATGATGTCCGAGAGACAGCAGGGCAATCTCCCGAGCAACACTGAGCCTAATCCAAGGGGGCATGTAAATGCCATTATGACGAGGAGTGGTAAAACCACGGGACCTGACACATCGGGCTCACCACCGATCACTGAGACGGTCCAGACTGAGTCTTCGGACGAGGTGCACGCTAGGTGAGTCCCAGCAAGTACAGCACAGTTGCCGAAGCCAGTCACTGACTACACTCCTCCTGTTCCATACCCTGGCAGACTTAGGAAACAAAAAGACGAGGCGCAATACGGGAAATTTCTCGAGCTGTTCAAACAGCTACATATAAACATCCCGTTTGTGGAGGCCTTGGCTCAGATGCCTAAGTATGCCAAATTCCTGAAGGACATCCTCACCAATAAGCAAAAACTTGGGGACCTGTCCTGTGTACTCTTAAACGAGAACTGCTCTGCAAATCTGCAGAATAGACGGCCCATGAAGATGGGAGATCCAGGTAGTTTCACCATCCCTTGTCTGATAGGGAACATGTCTGTCAGTAATGCATTGGCAGACTTGGGTGCGAGCATTAACCTTATGCCTTATAAGGTTTTTGAGAAGCTGGATCTGGGTGAGCCTTTACCCACCAGGATGAGTATTCGTCTTGCTGATCGTTCGATCAAATATCCTCAGGGATTTGTTGAGAATATGCTTGTCAAAATTGACAAATTTGTATTCCCGGTGAATTTTGTCATCCTTGATATGGATGAGGACTCTAAAGTGCCTCTAATCCTCGGACGTCCTTTCCTTAACACGGCTAGGACGATTGTTGACGTGGCTGCGGGCCAAATCACACTCCGGCTGAATGATGAGCATGTGACTTTTGATGTTCAGAGGTCGATGCGTCATCCCGAGAGTCAGGATGACACACTATACTATCTTGATATAGTAGACCAGTTTGTCAGTTCTCACTTTCGAGGCACGATAGAGGGGAATGTTTCAGGCACACATCTGTTGTGTGGGGACTTAGATGGCATTATGAAGGAGGGTGTTGGGTCTGCTGACCTGGAGAAGAACAGATGATTGAAAAGCCAAAACATGCTAACAGTTGATCCACTTAATAAACAGTCCTTACAACATACTTCTCCCAAAAGACTGCTGACTCTAACAACTGTTCTATCCAAACAACTGCTGTGACAAAGTGCTGATACAAAGGACTGCTGAACAAACACTGATGAAGAACAACTGCTGACCAAAGGTCTGATGAAGAACAACTGCTGATTCAAGTATTGAAGACTAAAGCACTGCTGGAGCCAACAGCACTTAGGCTTCAGCAGAGGATACAAGACAATCAGAGTTTTCCTACAACAGTAGTTTACCTTCAGTGCTTTCCTCAAATTCTTAAAGAGTTGTGTTCTGACAAATGTGTAATTGCATTTGCTAACATCAAAGAGGTGAATGAAAACCTTAGAAAGAAAATTTTAGAAGATGAAGTTAAATTTGAGAAACTTTCAAAAGATTTAAAAACAAGTTTAACTGAAAAAGAGTCTGAAATAAGCAGCTTAAAACATGAAGCAACCATAACCAAAGACCAGCTCCAAACTATGATAGCAAAATATCAAAGTTGTAAAAGTGAGCTTGAGTCCACCCAAGTTGAATGTGAGAAATGGGTGGAATCATGTAGAGGTTTTGAGATGCTACTCAACAAACAGACCAAAAGTCATGTGAAGTTTGGTTTTGGTTTTGAAACCACTGCTCCAGCTTTTGAAAACACTGACAAAAAGAGTCAAAAGTCTGTTGAGATAGTTCCAACAAACCTGCAGGGTCAAGAGATTAAAATCACTAAACCAAATGGTAAGAAAATTGTTCTTGAAAAACCAGAAGGTTCCTCATCATTCACTGAACTTGAAAAGTATGAATTTAAACCTACCTGGTCTGATGAGTGTGATACTCTTGAGAATATCAAACCTGTTGATTTTAAAACCCCTGAAGGAAAGACAGCTCCTCAGGCAAAAGTCATTCCCCTGAAAAACCTTCCAGCAGATGCTCAAACATCTGCTGAAAAGAAGGCTGAAAAATGGAAGAAGAAAGAAAAGACTGTCAACTTGTTCTGTGATTTCTGTGAGAAGAAGAATCATGTCACTAAAAACTGTTTTCTTCTAAAAGCATATGACATCAACAAAGGAACAAGTGAATGTGATTCCAAAGCCACATGTTCAATATGTGGGAAAAAGAATCACAAGACCAAAGAGTGCTTGTATCTAAAAATTTTTGATGTTAAAATACAAGAATACAAAGCTAAAACTCTTGCAAATCCTGTGGTTAGTACTTCAAAAGGAAAGCCCAAACAGACTTTCACCCCTGTCCAAACACCTGTTACTAAAAGACTTGAAACATCTGCCTCTAGGGATGTCCAAGTAACAGATGCTCCACCCACAAGCAAATACCCAAGAGGACATGGACAACCACCATGTCATAGTCTGCCACATGTTTATGAGGTGCCAAAAAGACCCTCTAAACCAAGAGTGAACAGAAATCCATATGGGTATTATCATTTATCTGGAAGTAATCAAACAACTGCTGCCCCAAGTGTTGACATTCAAGCACTGGCAAATGGTCAGCAGCAGTTGTTGAACTTAATTCAAAAATTAGTTCAAACCACAGATCATCTTCCAAAGCTTGAGTCGGAAAAGTCTGAGGACCCATCCAAAGCCAACATGGCTTTGGACACTCACCAAAACTAATCCATTACTGATGTGCAGGGAGCTTCTGCTTGTTTAGATAGTCTTTGGTATGTAGATAGTGGAGGCTCCAGGCACATGACAGGATGTAGAGCCCTTCTTCTGGACTTCTTTGCTCATGGAGGGGGTGATATATCCTTTGGTAATGATTCAAAAGGTAAGGTGTTGGGGTCAGGGACTGTACAAGCTAGGAAACTCAAGTTTGAAAATGTCAATCTTATTGATAATCTCAAGTTTAATCTTCTGAGTGTTTCACAAATGAGTGACAAAGGTTATGGCTCATTTTGTACAAAGAAAATTTGCAAGATTATTGGGCCAGAAGTGGTGAAAAAGATTGATACCATCATTGCTGAGAGCAAAGCACAACTTGTTACTCACAGAAGTGGCAATGTGTATGTTGTTGATATGTTAAAGGACAATCCTATGGCAAATGTCTGTCTGTTTTCTGCTGCCTCCACTAAGGAGACAGAATTGTAGCATAGGAGATTGGGTCACACCAACCTTAACACTATCAACACACTCTCCAAACAAAGCCTTGTCAGAGGTTTACCATCAAAAGAATTTAAATGTGATGAGCATTGTGTTTCTTGTTTGAAAGGGAAACAACATAAAAGCTCTTACAAATCCATTGATGAGTCCAAAACCAGTCAATGTCTACAATTGTTGCACATGGACTTGTTTGGCCCTGTTAAAATCATGAGTCTAAGAAGAAAAAGATTTTGTCTTGTCATAGTTGATGATTTTTCTAGGTTTACATGGACTTACTTTTTACATTCTAAGGATGAGACTGCAGGTATATTGAAGGACTTTGTCACCAAAGTTGAAAAACAATATGACTTGCCAGTAAAAGTCTTCAGGAGTGACAATGGAACAGAGTTTAAAAATAAGGAGTTGGATGACTTCTGTGTGTCAAAAGGGATTGTGAGGTAGTACAGCATCCCAAGAACACCAGAACAAAATGGGGTGGTTGAAAGGAAAAATAGAACTCTTATAGAAGCTCAGAACCATGCTAGCAGATTCTGGTTTGCCACTGTCCTTCTGGGCAGAAGCTGTAAACACTGCTTGCTATGTTCAAAACAGAGTTTTGATCAACCCCAGACATCAAAAAACTGCTTATGAAATTTTGTTCAAAATCAAACCACTAATTTCATTTTTCAAAATCTTTGGCTGCCCATTTTCATCTTAAACCTCAAAGATTCCATTTCAAAATTTGCAGCCAAAGTAGATTGTGGCTATTTTCTGGGATATTCATCTACTACCAAGGCCTATAAAGTGTTTAACACAAAGACCAAGACAATAGAAGAAACTCTGAATGTAAAGTTCAATGAACTTTCATCTCTAAAAATCCCTGCAAATCCTGCTGAACTATTTGATTTAGATAAATTCAAATTTGAAGATATCACTGTTAAAACTAACAATGCAGGTATTCCATAGTCTCCACAACAAGATTACAGAACAGATGTTGTGATCCCCAGTCACTACAAAATCTATTCTGCCTCAGAGGAAGCAGCTGTTCAAAACAATTGTCAAAACTCTGCCACAGCTGTGTCAACCACTGTTGGCCAGTCTTATCCTCAAACCACTGTCTCACCTCTCACAACCACTGAACAATCATCTGTTGACAAAAGTCAATCATCTGTTGACAAAAGTCAGTCCAACTTTACACCACTTGGACCCATTCCTCCACTACCATTCCAAACATCTGATGGCACTACAGAAGTACCAACAGATGTTACACCAACAGAGTCACCAAACCTCTGTCCATCACCCCAAAATGCCATCATTCCATATCAGGGAGATCTTATTTACTTAAGAGCTCATCCACCAGACCAAATCATTGGCAACATCAGAGAGGGTGTGCTCACAAGGAGCCAATCCTCAAATATCTGTCTTTTTGCAGGTTTCCTATCCCTCACACAACCTGTCAAGTACCAAGAGGCACTAAAAGACAATAGTTGGGTAGAAGCTATGCAAGAAGAACTCCTTCAGTTTAAAAGACAACAAGTATGGGAGCTTGTACCACTACCTAAGGATGTTTGTCCTATAGGAACAAAGTGGGTCTTCAAAAACAAAACTGATGAAAGGGGTATTGTTGTCAAGAATAAAGCCAGGCTTGTGGTTCAAGGCTTCAGACAAGAAGAAGGAATAGATTATGATGAAACTTTTGCTCCTGTAGCAAGACTAGAAGCCATCAGACTATTTTTAGCCTTTGCTGTCAACCACAACATAAAGGTGTATCAGATGGACATCAAATGTGCTTTCCTTTATGGAAAAATTCAGGAGGAGGTCTATGTATGTCAGCCACCTGGTTTTGAAGACACATTCCATCCTGACTATGTCTACAAGCTCAACAAAGCTTTGTATGGCCTCAAACAAGCACCAAGGGCCTGGTATGAAACTCTTTCCACATTTCTCTTATCCATTGGTTTCACAAGATGTAAAATAGACAAAACTTTATTTCTTAAATGGAAAGGGAAACACTTAATGATTGTTCAAATATATGTGGATGACATCATTTTTGGATCCACATGTAACCAAATGTGTGAAGAGTTCAGAAAACTCATGACATCAGAGTTTGAGATGAGTGCCATGGGTGAGCTTCAGTGTTTCCTTGGTCTTCAAGTGAAACAACTGCAAAATGGCATATTCATTCACCAAAACAAATATGTAAAGAATTTATTAACCAGGTTTGAGATGAATGATTGTAAGCCATGTAGCACACCCATGAGTACAGTCAAGCTGCTCACTATTGATGACAAGGATGAACTGGTTGATCAAACACATTATAGATGCATGATTGGGTCTTTACTGTACCTAACTGCATCTAGGCCAGACATTATGTTTGCTACCTGTGTCTGTGCAAGATCCCAGGCTTCACCTAGAAAGTCAAACCTTATCGCTGTGAAAAGGATATTCAGATACCTCAAAGGTGCTCCCACACTTGGTATTTGGTATCCTGCTAATGGAAACATTGAGCTTTCAGGTTATTCAGATAGTGACTTTGCTGGCTGTCACACCACAAGAAAGTCCACATCAGGGGGGTGCCAATTTCTAGGGAATGTCTTAGTTTCCTGGCAAAGCAAAAATCAGGCAGCTGTTTCAACCTCAACAGCTGAAGCTTAATACATTGCTGCTGCAAGCTGTACAGCCCAACTCATGTGGCTTCAAAATCAATTACTGGATTTTGGGATAACTGCACTACAGACTCCACTCATGTTGGATAGTCAAGCTGCTGAAAATATCATCAAGAATCCAGTCTCTCATTCCATTACCAAACACATTGACATCAGACATTATTTTGTCAGAGACAGCTATGAAAAAGGTTTGATTTCTCTGCACCATGTTCCAACAGAGGATCAGTTGGCAGATGTGTTAACAAAAGCTTTAGACACATCTACCTTTACAAATCTGATTTCCAGAATTGGTATGTTAAACATGGACTAAACAAATAAATTTAAAAAAAAATAATAAATATATAATAAAATGTTTCAGGAAATCTAAATTTTTAAATAGCTGTTTGGTTGAAAAATCTGTTTACAACATCTGATCAGATAAAACAACCATTGTTTCATTCTTATCCACTGTTGGTTGAAAAATCTGTTTCAAAACATCTGATCAGATAAAACAACTGTTTTTACTATATATATATATATATCAAAAAAAAAAAAAAAACGGTTGGTTCCATCAGCTGTTTGCATCAGTTGTTTGCCAAAAACAGCTGTTCTCCACCAGATGTTTCATCCATCAGATGATTGCCACGTGTGCTCATACAAGCAGAGTTTTGGCCACATCAGCGGTTTCCTTGAGCCTATAAAAACCTTGTTTTACCACAACAGATGTTACACTGTCTCATTGTATTCAAAATACTGAAACCGCCTTCTCCATTTTCAAACCCTCAATCAAATTTCATTCATCATCACTCTCGGAATCCATTACAATGGATCTTCAAGCCAAAGCCACCCACAATTGTCTCCCATATCTGGTTAAAACAGATGATAACGCATCATTCCATTCCACCATCGACATCTTTCTAAACTCCAAATACCTACCCATCTTAACCGCTGACGCCCCCATCTATATCGATACTCTCCAAGAGTTCTGGTTGAATGCTGAGTTCCTATTGCAAGACAAAAAGCCTACTTCCATTATTTCCAAAATTGGAGAAACAAGTATCGTCATTACCCCTGAAATCATATCCACAACCTTCTCACTGAATGACCTGGCAGGTAAGGACTCGTTCACAAAAACAGAGCTTCACACTGAGTTCCAAGAAAGAGGGTATGATGGTCAGATGACTGGATCAACTCTTTTCAAAAAGTTTTTTCCACCAGTCATGAAATTTTTCTTCCATACCCTTCTTCTGTGTGTCTCCGCTAAGTCCACATCCTTTAATGAAATCCCATTAAGGATGCAATATCTGGGTTATGCCATGTTGTCAAACTCTGACTTCAATCTTTCCCAGGGATTGTCCATGGACTTAGTGTCAAATGTGAAAGCAATTAAGTCTGGGTCTAACAATGCTTTTCTAATCTACCCAAGAATTCTTAGTGTAATCCTACAAAAGGTCTTACCAGAAAAGGTTTTCAAAAAGGGTGAGGCAATGCAAATGAAAAGCTTAACTGATGAAACTTTCACTAGAATGCTGGGTGGAAGCACCCAAGAAAAAGTGTCAAAAGTTTCTAAAACACAAACAAAGAGGACAAAGACAACAACTGTTGTCAAAACCTCTGTTGTTGAGCCCACTGCTCCTGGTGATCATGGCACTACATCCAGTGCTGTGAAACCCACACCAGCCACTTCCAAAAAGAAACATCCATCCACAAAAACCACCACTCAACCACAAATGAGACTTCTGGATGATGAGGTACCAGAAGATAACTCTGTTGCACCACCAAAGCAACCTGAAACCACTGTTGTTACTTCCTCACAACAGTTGGACATACCTCCACCTGACCAAACTCCTCATGAATCCTCCCAAAAGGATCATGTTGTAAGCCAAGGGGACACACATCATGATACATTTGAGTCACTTGGCCAAATGTTCACAAGCCCCTCTCCCAGGGCTAATTCTCTTGTTACTCCTCCACCCTCACCATCACATCATGTTCCACAAACCATGCAACCTCTGTTTGAGGAAATTGAGAAATCTCAGGAAGATCCCAGTTCCTCTCTTCCACCTATCACTGAGAGCATACCTCCACAAGTGACTGGTCCTGAGAACACTCAATCTGCTATCCAACAAACAGTAGAGGAGGTTACACCACCTGAGTTCAATGCAACTCTAGGTGAGTTTTCAAGTGGAGTAGCCACTACTGATGTAGAGACCATTGTCTCACATCAGGACAGTATTTACATTGCTAAGACTCCCTTGAAGGCAACAACTGTTGAAGACACTATAGTGTCTCCAAAAACAGTTGGAAGTCCCCAGTACCAAGAAAAAGGGGCATCTGATTCACCTATTAGGACTGAATCAGGTAGAACTACCACTGGTAGGGACTCAGATGATCCTATTAACTTAGGAGATGGGTCAAAATACCAAGAATTGACGGACAGAGTTCATGCAATTGAAACCTCTGTAGCTGACATCAAATCTGATGTCAAGCTTATACTGGGCTCCATAGCAGACCTTTCCAAAAGTCAACCATCAACAGCTGATATAGCTAGTGAGCTATGGAAATCTGTTTTCCCCCATCATCATAGCTCACAGGAAACTAGCTGATCAGACACATGAAACTTATATGGCTGAGATCAGAAACATGGTAGATGCAAGGTACAAAGATACACATGCAGACATTAAAGCCATCAAAGATCACCTGCTGAAGACCACTGGCTCTGCCCCTACCACCATTCTCAGGGATGAAGATGATGATGTCTTCACGGCTGATGATGCCAAAAAGGGGGAGAGTGGCAGAGATAGGCTACCAAAGTTAGATCCCTTTGGCTGTCCTCCTTCTAAAAAGGGAAATGCTAAGTCTGCCAACAAACCAGAGGCTACTCAAACAGCACCACAACAACAACAACAAGCAACACCAACAGCACCACAACAAACCACTGACAAAAACAAAGCAGTAGACAACTCTGCAAACACAGAAGCTGAAAAGGCTGCTCAGGACAAACAGAAAAGGGCTGACACCTTGGAAGTTAAAGCAGAGTCCCTAGTAAACCTCAAGAAAAAACAACAGCAGGAAATTGAAGATGTGGGATTCTCAAAAAGGATGAAAAGGCCTGCTAAGCATGTCAGAAAACCACCATCCAAGCTAAACACCTCTGTTGACAAAACCACTGCTGCTGAAACCACTGACACCCAAAACACTGAAACCACCCAAAACACTGCTTCCCAAACCACTGTACCTAAACCAACAAGCACATCTGAACATACAACCACCAAACCTACACCCAAACCTACATCACCAACCAAATCCCAAACATCTGCTGGACCTACTAAAAGGCCAACAGATGTTAATCCAACCACTGCTACCAAATCACCATCCCCCAAAATCTTGTACACAAGGAAGAGAAAATCTACCTTTGTTGTACATGATGAAAACATACACACATCACCAAACACCACATCAACTGCACAATCCACTCCTCCTATCACAGCTATTCCAATCTCATCATTCTCACCACACACATCCAAATTCAGTTCCCATAGACCACCACCCACCATTACAACATTGGTTGTTCAGTATCCCCTTGAACTTGATCTACTCAAGGGGGAATTACAATCCTTCTACAATACTGATCAACCATCTGACAGATCCTTCCCATCTCTCCCAAATTTCCTTGTTCCCCTAAACATTGATACATATCTTAAATACAAGGGTGAACAGGTAGATGCCATCATTAAGGAGAAATGCAAAGGGAAGGATGACAGGACTGCTCAGGGCATCCATTCAGCAGAGCTTAGCAAACTCAGAAGGATTGAAGACTTTGCTAAGACCCTGAGCAACTCCATGTCCTCCATGCCTCTCAGTGTTGACTTGGAAAAGGAGGTTAGGGATTCTCTTCTGGAACAGATCTTGGCAACCAAGCCATACAAAGCAACCAAAAAGCAATTTAATGGTTGGACCACTCATGCTCTAAGAGAAGAACTTCTCAGAATAGAAGAAATGGCCAAAGACCCCAAAGCTAAAGTCTCTACTCCTAATTTTGGCAAAGGCAGAGACCCAGTCAGAGCCTTAAAGTTTAAAAGAATGAGACAAGAGATAGTAGCTGCTATCTATGGGGAAATGAGGTCTGTCTCTAGATGGTCTGAGCTGAGGCTGGTTGAGACATACAAGAGTCTGGAAGAGAACAGAAAGAAGGATCCCAGCCTGCCTAGAAAACCTGTATATACTGATGAGCCACTGATGAAGAGACCCCAACAGACTTTTACCTTGGACAGCCCACTTGAAACTTCTGATCTATCAACTGCTGCAAGAAGACATTTCAAGAAGCAGAAGGAAATGTCAGAAGAAGATCAAAAGAAGTTTGCTGATACATTTATCAAGGAAGGGCTCTTCAATCAGATACATTTTTTCTCTGATCCCACAACAGAGAAACTCAGGGAACTCATTGGAAGACCTCCATCTCCTAACTCATCCCAAATAAAAGTTCATCTCAACAAATCCTCTTACTCAAAAATTCTAAAATGGAAAGTCAACAAAGACAACCATGAATTGACTCTGCTCAGGTCAGATGGAAGAGTTCAAAAGATTAGCATGGAAGAAGCATACAGCCTATGTGCAGATGATCTTCAAACATTACTAAGTCTAGAACTTGAAAGAGATGAAGAAGACTTACTTGCTCTGAACTTTGAACTACAATTCAAAGGTCAAATCAGAGAAAGTCTGATGAGGAATAAAGATCAGTAAATAAAGCTGAGTTTTGGCATCATCTGTTCTAGGGGGAGATTGTTGGGTCTGCTGACCTGGAGAAGAACAGATGATTGAAAAGCCAAAACATGCTAACAGTTGATCCACATAATAAACATTCCTTACAACATACTTCTCCCAAAAGACTGCTGACTCTAACAACTGTTCTATCCAAACAACTGCTGTGACAAAGTGCTGATACAAAGGACTGCTGAACAAACATTGATGAAGAACAACTGCTGACCAAAGGTCTGATGAAGAACAACTGCTGATTCAAGTATTGAAGACTAAAGCACTGCTGGAGCCAACAGCACTTAGGCTTCAGCAGAGGATACAAGACAATCAGAGTTTTCCTACAACAGTAGTTTACCTTCAGTGCTTTCAATGTAACAGTAGTTTGTAATAGCAGATGTTTATGTTTGTTATTCTGTTAGATGTCACTGTCTTAGGTGACGTCAGCCTAGGTCATCAGTGGTTTAGGTTTGTCTATAAATAGAACAGTGCTTGTACTGTTCTATTACATCACACACACAAACATTCTCTCAGACAAACAATCACTGTGTGATCAGGCTGAGGGGGAGTACTTGTATGATTGTAATCTTTTAGATAAATGAAAGCATTCGATCAGAAAACAATTACTCTCGTGTTTTGATTAACAGTTTATTATTCCGCTGCACTTTCCATTCTATATTCATATCAATCTTATCATTCTTAGTTAAACATAATCAAAACAATCAAACTCAGATCCTAACAGAGGGCCATAGAGATGAGCAGCCGGTCTATCAGATCGGTGATGATAGTTCCCAGAGCCCGGGGCGTTTCGTGGAGATTGAGCGTGAGGAGAGTGCTAAGTCGAAGCCGTCTGTTGAAGATCCACCGTCTTTGGAGCTGAAGGAGCCCCCACCGCATCTGGAGTATGCATTTCTTGACGAGGAGGGTCGTCTGCCTGTTATCATTTCATCTTCTCTATCTGCAGTTGAAAAGAGCGAGTTGCTTCGTATACTGAAACTTCATAAGAAGGCAATCGCCTGGAAGATCATGGACATCAAGGGGATTAATCCCTCATTTTGTACTCATAAAATCTTGATGGAAGATGTCCATAAGCCTTGTGCGCAGCACCAGAGGCGTCTGAACCCGAACATGCAAGAAGTTGTTAAGTCCGAGGTCATTAAATTGCTTGACGCTGGATTGATATATCCGATCTCGGATTCTGTTTGGGTTAGTCCTGTGCACGTCGTGCCCAAGAAGGGTGGCATGACGGTGGTCACGAATGATAGGAATGAGTTGATTCCTACGCGGACCGTCATGGGGTGGAGAGTTTGCATTGACTACCGCAAGCTCAATGACGCCACCCGCAAGGATCACTTCCCGCTTCCATTCACCGATCAGATGTTGGAACGACTATCGGGGAAGTTATATTATTGTTTCCTTGATGGTTTCTCGGGGTATTTCCAAATCCCTATCGATCCTGTGGACCAGGATAAGACAACTTTCACATGTCCTTTTGGCACATTCGCCTACAGGCGCATGCCATTCGGGCTGTGCAATGCGCCGGCGACCTTCCAGCGTTGCATGGTTGCCATTTTTCATGACATGATCGAGGACTCCATGGAGGTATTCATGGATGATTTTTCAGTCTTCGGGAGTTCATTCGATTAGTGTCTAGGGAATCTGGAGCGGATGCTTCAGAAGTGCGAGGAGACCAGTCTTGTGCTCAACTGGGAAAAATACCACTTCATGGTGAAGGAAGGAATAGTCCTGGGGCATAAGGTCTCCCAAAGTGGGTTGGAGGTTGACCCGACCAAAATAGATATCATTTCTAGGCTCCCTCCACCCTCCTCTGTCAGAGCGATCCGCAACTTTTTGGGTCATGCGGGTTTTTACAGGCGATTCATCAAAGATTTCACAAAAATCGCCCGTCCGATGACCCGTCTGTTGGAAAAGGATGCACCGTTTGTGTTTGGTGCAGAGTGTGTGAAAGCCTTCGGGCTTTTAAAGTGTTTGCTTGTGGAAGCCCCTATATTGGTAGCATCCGACTGGGAGCTGTCATTCGAGATTATGTGCAACGCGAGTGACTTCGCGATAGGGGCGGTTGTAACCTCACGAATTTTCCCATTTATTTTGCATTAAAGTATTTCCCGATCCATGATAAAAAATCTAATTTATTTCTAAGTATTCTTATCTTTATCCGTGCACTCTATTTTTCTAAGTTTCTTTTATCATTGTACTTGAAAAAAAAAAAAAAAACTTCAATCATGACATATGTCCTATCCTAATTCTATTTATAAAATCGTCATTTTATAAGACGGTGTTTTTTTTTTATTTTCTAATTCAAACTAATGATTTTTTTTTATTTTTTTTTCTTAAATAAAGCCTTGAGTCAAAGTCCTGGTCAAAGTCCTAGTCAAAGTCTTAGTCAAACAGTCAAAGTCTTAGTCAAATAGTCAATTCATCATAAAACCTTACTTTATGGTGTTGACCAATTTTAATGGCTAATTGACTACAAAACTAGTATAAAAACCCACGTATGACCCATTATACTTTGCACCTCTAAATCAATTGTTTCAATCCGATTAAACTTTCCCTCATACCTTTCTTCTATAGTCTATTACTTCTACAATTGAAGCTTTGATTATAAGCTCTTGTAATTGGCAACTTTGGGGCTACACTTATACTTTTTCTCGAGACTTAATACTTTGCTAAGGTGAGTTTACGTAACCATGTTTATGCAATTCTTCATACTTGCAACATTATACTTAAGCAATTCTACATGCATGTCTAGTTGTAAACTTTAATGCCTCATGAATTAGACAACAACAGTTTCAACGAGTTTCAACGAGTTTCAACATTACATAATCATTAGCTATGGCCAAGCCGGCGATACTCAATAATAGATCTATTGGATTGACAATCCCACCCGGATACGTGTACCTCCTACATAGGTAGCGTGGGTGATTGTTATCGTTCCAACATATTATTAAGGTGAACCGTGGATGACGGGATGGACCTAAACTAGTCGGAGGTTTGATTATGTCGATTCAACATATTATGTTTATTCATGTAGACTTAAACTTACGATAGACATATGAATTGCTAAATTTTTATACTTAAACTATTTGCTTGACATGGCTTATGTATTCTCACCAACTTCTAGTTGACCCCCCCCCCCATTTTTACAACTCAACAGGAAATAATGATGCATGAAGACTAGAGTATTTACATGAGAAGGCAAACTGAAGTCTATGCTTGTTTGGTTTTTGTGATGTATTAGATTTCCACTTAAAACTCAATATGTATTTCCATTTTTGGATATTTTCAATTTAAATTAATTTCAATTAAAATTTGGTTACCATGTGCTACTGTATACTCGTTCTTACGTGACACCTCGATGTTTCCGCCATCGGTTGGGGTGTTACAGATTGGTATCAGAGCCATGGTTATAGGGAATTTGGTTATTAGAAAAATAATCTAGTCTATAACCATAGGATTATAACCAGTATTTGCTCCTTTTACTTGCTATTCTCTATCTCCCTCCGACTTCTTATCCCTACTTTTATCCCTACAAAGAATATTGCTCTCCATCACAAGATATACTCTTAGATTAATAGGACAAAATCCTCAGGTTTAGCCTGAACCACCTTGAGATCTCGTCGAAGTTCTAGATTTTGATAACGAACACGTGCAATCTGGAAGGGTGAACGCCTGTATTCTGAGTCTTCTGTCTAGGCTGGCATTGCGCATATATCCCAATCAGACGAGGGACCCGGATGCCTACCTGGGAATTCTCGGGATGAGTGTTCACTTATAGGCTAAAGCATGTCTTCATTATGTTATTAGAATCTAGAATCTTTGATAAGTCAACGTTTTCGTTTATTCGTTTAATTAATGAATAAATGATTACACTCACTTTCCTTAAACTAAGCTCTAAAATCTCAAAATTTTACAGCTTAAATCAATCTCATTTCATAACCACCTATGGATTTCAGAATCACACTTCACCTTACCATCTTAGCCACTTTTTAAATATTCAACACCCTACCCAAATCATATTATTTCATTTCTCCACATGTTACTTATTTAAAAAAAAAAAAAAAACTATAACCTCATACCTTAGCACAAACTAAAGATTTCTAAATCTTGTTGTATTTTCATTACCTAGTAACTTTACAAAGTACATATTTTTTTGTCAAAAGATGTCCTCGAACTTAAATTCAATTTTTTTTATTTATTGACGTAACAAACGATTTTCTATATAATGCTTTAAACTATTAAAAATCATTAATAGAACCTTGATCTTCAAAACCTAATGTCATGTTTGAAATCTCCAACTAATGGGAATATTTTAATCAAAGCCCACTTAGCTTGTACTATTTAACGACTTTTGCTTTATGTAAAAAACCATTTTCGAAAATAAGATTTTTTTTTATCCATAGGAATAATATCTAGCCTCTAAATTCTCCATCGACACTCACTCACTTTCAACTTGTTCAAATTTTTACAATATTTGGCATATACCACAATCATGTTTTCTTATACACTTGATTATAACCTTTGATCCAAACCCCAAAATTTACACTGCTACATAATCTCCTTACTATAAAATAAAATCTATATCAACTATCTTCACATTCACTATCTCTCACAACCTTGATTCTGCTTCAAGATTTTTCATCATCCTCTCAAGAAATAAATTCATATCCTTCATCTTCTCACACATGAGCTAGTTACCCATGATAACCAAACTATTGAAACTTGATTGTGTGTTGCATCAAACATAATCCTTAGTTACACATGAGGATTCGACTATCTACCATATTTGAACATTTGAAACTAGAATTCATGAAATATAAACTATAGACACACCTAGAGTCATTAACCTTGTCTAGGGCAACTCTATTACAACTCATATGCTATACTTGATACTTGATTGCTTACATGTACATATTATCAATTTGCAATTTATGTGTGTGTGTAAATTGGTACACTTAATTAAACAACTGATAGAGGATGAAGTACTTGCTCAACAGTTAGTAGAGTACCAAATAACCTACTCAACGATTGGTAGAGGTCATCATGCCTGCTCAACAGTCGGTAGAGGCCCTACAACCTGCTCAACGACTGGTAGAGGCTATCGTATCTGCTCAACAATCGGTAGAGGTTCTTACTCACTGACTGGTAGAAGTCTTTTTCCTGCTCAACAGTTGGACTTATTTTTGGATACATTGTATACAATTTAATCAAAAGGTTATTTTGCATTACTTACATGTGTGTTTAGAGTCATAGAAGGACAGAAAACCCTAATGTAAGGTAAATTGGTGATTGCGGTCCGGAACGTAATCATGAATTTACAGGTACGTTAAGGTGGTGTGAAATTCTATCAAGGTTTTCGGTAGAGAAACTAATTATAAACTCTAGTTACCTGGTAGTTCATTTAGCCTTTCTATAGTCCATCAACTCATGCATTTCTTTTAGGATTTCTAAAACTTAAGATTCTTATTCACCTTGCGATTCCAAGACACACCTAATCCTACCCTTAAAACTCACAGATAACAAACCTCTTATCCAAATTCATGTCGTGCCTTAACCCAAAATTTTCAAAACTACGACTGCCTTAATTTCTACCCAACCATCCTCAAACCTGTGTTTTTAAATAACTTCGGGACGAAGTTTCCAAAAGTAGGGGAGACTGTAACCTCACGAATTTTCCCATTTATTTTGCATTAAAGTATTTCCCGATCCATGATATAAAGTCTAATTTATTTCTAAGTATTCTTATCTTTATCCGTGCACTCTATTTTTCTAAGTTTCTTTTATCATTGTACTTGAAAAAAAAAAAAAAAACTTCAATCATGACATATGTCCTATCCTAATTCTATTTATAAAATCGTCATTTTATAAGACGGTGTTTTTTTTTTATTTTCTAATTCAAACTAATGATTTTTTTTTATTTTTTTTTCTTAAATAAAGCCTTGAGTCAAAGTCCTGGTCAAAGTCCTAGTCAAAGTCTTAGTCAAACAGTCAAAGTCTTAGTCAAATAGTCAATTCATCATAAAACCTTACTTTATGGTGTTGACCAATTTTAATGGCTAATTGACTACAAAACTAGTATAAAAACCCACGTATGACCCATTATACTTTGCACCTCTAAATCAATTGTTTCAATCCGATTAAACTTTCCCTCATACCTTTCTTCTATAGTCTATTACTTCTACAATTGAAGCTTTGATTATAAGCTCTTGTAATTGGCAACTTTGGGGCTACACTTATACTTTTTCTCGAGACTTAATACTTTGCTAAGGTGAGTTTACGTAACCATGTTTATGCAATTCTTCATACTTGCAACATTATACTTAAGCAATTCTACATGCATGTCTAGTTGTAAACTTTAATGCCTCATGAATTAGACAACAACAGTTTCAACGAGTTTCAACGAGTTTCAACATTACATAATCATTAGCTATGGCCAAGCCGGCGATACTCAATAATAGATCTATTGGATTGACAATCCCACCCGGATACGTGTACCTCCTACATAGGTAGCGTGGGTGATTGTTATCGTTCCAACATATTATTAAGGTGAACCGTGGATGACGGGATGGACCTAAACTAGTCGGAGGTTTGATTATGTCGATTCAACATATTATGTTTATTCATGTAGACTTAAACTTACGATAGACATATGAATTGCTAAATTTTTATACTTAAACTATTTGCTTGACATGGCTTATGTATTCTCACCAACTTCTAGTTGACCCCCCCCCCATTTTTACAACTCAACAGGAAATAATGATGCATGAAGACTAGAGTATTTACATGAGAAGGCAAACTGAAGTCTATGCTTGTTTGGTTTTTGTGATGTATTAGATTTCCACTTAAAACTCAATATGTATTTCCATTTTTGGATATTTTCAATTTAAATTAATTTCAATTAAAATTTGGTTACCATGTGCTACTGTATACTCGTTCTTACGTGACACCTCGATGTTTCCGCCATCGGTTGGGGTGTTACAGATTGGTATCAGAGCCATGGTTATAGGGAATTTGGTTATTAGAAAAATAATCTAGTCTATAACCATAGGATTATAACCAGTATTTGCTCCTTTTACTTGCTATTCTCTATCTCCCTCCGACTTCTTATCCCTACTTTTATCCCTACAAAGAATATTGCTCTCCATCACAAGATATACTCTTAGATTAATAGGACAAAATCCTCAGGTTTAGCCTGAACCACCTTGAGATCTCGTCGAAGTTCTAGATTTTGATAACGAACACGTGCAATCTGGAAGGGTGAACGCCTGTATTCTGAGTCTTCTGTCTAGGCTGGCATTGCGCATATATCCCAATCAGACGAGGGACCCGGATGCCTACCTGGGAATTCTCGGGATGAGTGTTCACTTATAGGCTAAAGCATGTCTTCATTATGTTATTAGAATCTAGAATCTTTGATAAGTCAACGTTTTCGTTTATTCGTTTAATTAATGAATAAATGATTACACTCACTTTCCTTAAACTAAGCTCTAAAATCTCAAAATTTTACAGCTTAAATCAATCTCATTTCATAACCACCTATGGATTTCAGAATCACACTTCACCTTACCATCTTAGCCACTTTTTAAATATTCAACACCCTACCCAAATCATATTATTTCATTTCTCCACATGTTACTTATTTAAAAAAAAAAAAAAAACTATAACCTCATACCTTAGCACAAACTAAAGATTTCTAAATCTTGTTGTATTTTCATTACCTAGTAACTTTACAAAGTACATATTTTTTTGTCAAAAGATGTCCTCGAACTTAAATTCAATTTTTTTTATTTATTGACGTAACAAACGATTTTCTATATAATGCTTTAAACTATTAAAAATCATTAATAGAACCTTGATCTTCAAAACCTAATGTCATGTTTGAAATCTCCAACTAATGGGAATATTTTAATCAAAGCCCACTTAGCTTGTACTATTTAACGACTTTTGCTTTATGTAAAAAACCATTTTCGAAAATAAGATTTTTTTTTATCCATAGGAATAATATCTAGCCTCTAAATTCTCCATCGACACTCACTCACTTTCAACTTGTTCAAATTTTTACAATATTTGGCATATACCACAATCATGTTTTCTTATACACTTGATTATAACCTTTGATCCAAACCCCAAAATTTACACTGCTACATAATCTCCTTACTATAAAATAAAATCTATATCAACTATCTTCACATTCACTATCTCTCACAACCTTGATTCTGCTTCAAGATTTTTCATCATCCTCTCAAGAAATAAATTCATATCCTTCATCTTCTCACACATGAGCTAGTTACCCATGATAACCAAACTATTGAAACTTGATTGTGTGTTGCATCAAACATAATCCTTAGTTACACATGAGGATTCGACTATCTACCATATTTGAACATTTGAAACTAGAATTCATGAAATATAAACTATAGACACACCTAGAGTCATTAACCTTGTCTAGGGCAACTCTATTACAACTCATATGCTATACTTGATACTTGATTGCTTACATGTACATATTATCAATTTGCAATTTATGTGTGTGTGTAAATTGGTACACTTAATTAAACAACTGATAGAGGATGAAGTACTTGCTCAACAGTTAGTAGAGTACCAAATAACCTACTCAACGATTGGTAGAGGTCATCATGCCTGCTCAACAGTCGGTAGAGGCCCTACAACCTGCTCAACGACTGGTAGAGGCTATCGTATCTGCTCAACAATCGGTAGAGGTTCTTACTCACTGACTGGTAGAAGTCTTTTTCCTGCTCAACAGTTGGACTTATTTTTGGATACATTGTATACAATTTAATCAAAAGGTTATTTTGCATTACTTACATGTGTGTTTAGAGTCATAGAAGGACAGAAAACCCTAATGTAAGGTAAATTGGTGATTGCGGTCCGGAACGTAATCATGAATTTACAGGTACGTTAAGGTGGTGTGAAATTCTATCAAGGTTTTCGGTAGAGAAACTAATTATAAACTCTAGTTACCTGGTAGTTCATTTAGCCTTTCTATAGTCCATCAACTCATGCATTTCTTTTAGGATTTCTAAAACTTAAGATTCTTATTCACCTTGCGATTCCAAGACACACCTAATCCTACCCTTAAAACTCACAGATAACAAACCTCTTATCCAAATTCATGTCGTGCCTTAACCCAAAATTTTCAAAACTACGACTGCCTTAATTTCTACCCAACCATCCTCAAACCTGTGTTTTTAAATAACTTCGGGACGAAGTTTCCAAAAGTAGGGGAGACTGTAACCTCACGAATTTTCCCATTTATTTTGCATTAAAGTATTTCCCGATCCATGATATAAAGTCTAATTTATTTCTAAGTATTCTTATCTTTATCCGTGCACTCTATTTTTCTAAGTTCCTTTTATCATTGTACTTGAAAAAAAAAAAAAAACTTCAATCATGACATATGTCCTATCCTAATTCTATTTATAAAATCGTCATTTTATAAGACGGTGTTTTTTTTTATTTTCTTTTTCAAACTAATAATTTTTTTTATTTTTTTTCTTAAAAAAAGCCTTGAGTCAAAGTCCTGGTCAAAGTCCTAGTCAAAGTCTTAGTCAAACAGTCAAAGTCTTAGTCAAATAGTCAATTCATCATAAAACCTTACTTTATGGTGTTGACCAATTTTAATGGCTAATTGACTCCAAAACTAGTATAAAAACCCACCTATGACCCATTATACTTTGCACCTCTAAATCGATTGTTTCAATCCGATTAAACTTTCCCTCATACCTTTCTTCTATAGTCTATTACTTCTACAATTGAAGCTTTGATTATAAGCTCTTGTAATTGGCAACTTTGGGGCTACACTTATACTTTTTCTCGAGACTTAATACTTTGCTAAGGTGAGTTTACGTAACCATGTTTATGCAATTCTTCATACTTGCAACATTATACTTAAGCAATTCTACATGCATGTCTAGTTGTAAACTTTAATGCCTCATGAATTAGACAACAACAACAGTTTCAACGAGTTTCAACGAGTTTCAACATTACATAATCATTAGCTATGGCCAAGCCGGCGATACTCAATAATAGATCTATTGGATTGACAATCCCACCCGGATACGTGTACCTCCTACATAGGTAGCGTGGGTGATTGTTATCGTTCCAACATATTATTAAGGTGAACCGTGGATGACGGGATGGACCTAAACTAGTCGGAGGTTTGATTATGTCGATTCAACATATTATGTTTATTCATGTAGACTTAAACTTACGATAGACATATGAATTGCTAAACTTTTATACTTAAACTATTTGCTTGACATGGCTTATGTATTCTCACCAACTTCTAGTTGACCCCCCCCCCCCATTTTTACAACTCAACAGGAAATAATGATGCATGAAGACTATAGTATTTACATGAGAAGGCAAACTGAAGTCTATGCTTGTTTGGTTTTTGTGATGTATTAGATTTCCACTTAAAACTCAATATGTATTTCCATTTTTGGATATTTGCAATTTAAATTAATTTCAATTAAAATTTGGTTACCATGTGCTACTGTATACTCGTTCTTACGTGACACCTCGATGTTTCCGCCATCGGTTGGGGTGTTACAGCGGTCTTGGGACAGCGGAAGGACAAGCACTTTCATCCGATCTACTACGCTAGCAAGACTCTTCGTGATGCTCAGGAGCATTATACCACGATTGAGAAAGAGCTTCTAGCTGTAGTGTTTGCATTCGACAAGTTTAGATCGTATTTAGTGCTGTCGAAGACCATTGTCTATACGGACCATGCAGCAATCCGATACCTTTTTAGCAAACAGGACGCGAAACCGCGCCTGATTAGGTGGATCCTGTTGCTGCAGGAGTTTGATATAGAGATTCAGGACAAGAAGGGTGCCCTGAATGTTGCTGCAGACCATCTGTCGAGACTCGAGCATGAAGATGCCGAGAACTCCGCGTGGGATACCATTAATGTAACATTACGCATTTAAACTTGTATGTTACACGTTCGTCATTAATAAAAACGTCAAGATTTATCTTATACGTTCGCATTTATTATTTTTGTCGCATTATTGAAACCCTAGTACTATATATATATATATTATATATGTGGTTATGTGTTTATTATAAAAAAAAATGTTTTGCTCTGGCCGGGGTTCGAACCCGCGCCAAAGCCCAAGCCAACACAACACTTAACCAACTGGGCTAAGCCATCAACCTGATTAAACCCGGACACCAATTAATCTTATACACACCTTGATCATTTGACAGTGGACTTGAGAAAGTCAACTGCCTTACGCGTAATGAAGAATCAATCACAATAACTTGTGATTGATCCATATATGGCAATGATACACGATTACCGGCCTTGTATGATCTGTATTACACGCTATTAACAACTAATCGTTGACCAATTTCAAATCCTACGCGCTTGACATTTAATCTAGGTCAACTTACCAATTAACCTAATCCATTGATCCTCACTATAAATTGATGAGCTACGAACCTTCACAACTCGCTCACATCTCCCTCTCAACCTCCAATTGCTTCTGAAACACTCTGATAATTATCTCTCTATACGCTGTTTGACTTTTGGCTTTGACCGAGCAATCAAACATAAAACATCACTGTGAGTTCTATTTCTTTTGTGGGTTTTGTTAGTCGGCAATCAAACAGCGAAAACCCTAACATTAATCGGGTTCAATATGTATGATTTGTCTGATTGTAGAAGCTAGGGTTCGTGTTTATGATTTGGGGATAAATCTGTTCGAACATAATGTATTTATTCAATTTAAACCGGAGATCATCACAACCACTGGCCTAGGCCAAGTGGTTGTGACCATGGGTTATAACCCAAGGCTCCCCGGTTCGAGTCCGGCTACGGCCACATTTTTGGTTTCTTTTCTTTTTAAACAACAAAGCTTTATTATATATATATTAAACATTTTAAACTTATAAATTCATTTTTAAATATTAAAACTATTTTATAAATTCTAAAAAAATTATGTTTATTAAATTTGAGATAAAAGTTTTATTTACAATTTTTATTTTTCCAAAATTCATTTATTTAATATTTATAACAATTAAATCAATTTTATACTATTATATTTATAAAAATCCATTAAAATATCAAAACAACTTTATTAAATTCTACAAAAATTATCCTGAGTTTGTATAAAGTTAAACATTACTGAAATAATTTTTAATTCAGAAAAATCAATTATTTTATATTTTTAATCAATTTTTGTTAGATTTAATCATAATTAAATCATAATAAATTCAATTTTCATTATTTTTGCACCAAAATTTTATACAATTTATTTTTAAATATTTAGAACAGAAATATGATTTTTAAAATAGAAATTCTTTAATTTTAGTATTTTTGAATATTAAAGTTAAATATTGGCAATTTGTAATAAATAGATTTAAAAATCTATTTTAAATGAAATAATTTTATAAAAATTATTTTTATACTTCAAACAGTTTATTGTATACATTCTAAATTCAAATTTTATAAAAAGACTTTCTTTTATTTAATTATCAAATTTCCCTTTATTTAATTAACATTTTATTTTAAATTCAACAATTGGTTATCCCCAAATCAAAACCCTAGGATACATTTACAAATTAATTAGACTTAGACTTATTATTTATTACCTTATTATAGGGTAATATTTGGCAGTACTTTGGGCAACACTATTATTTCATCTTTTCAAGAAGTTTAACATTTGCTAAGGTGAGTTTTACGTAGCCCCTTTTATTTATCACCATTTTTGGGGTGAAACATGTTATAACATCATTATTGCAATTCAATCATCAATGTGTCTATGTGTTTTCTATGTTGCATTATGTCTTGAGCATGATTAGAGTAAACATCATTCTAGCATAATCATTAACTCCGTACAAGCCGACGGTATACATTGATAGATCTATTGGACTGACAATCCCACTCGGATACGTGCCTCCTACAAAGGTTACGTGGGTGTTTGTTATCGCATAACATATTCAATTGGACCATGAGCGTATGGTATGTATCATATTATAACAGTTATCAGGGTTGATTATGCACTCGATTTATTTCTAGTATGTTCTCACATATGGGCTAGATTGACATGACACATGAATTGCACAACATTTTTATTCATTTTATTATCAAAAACCTATGTAATTCTCACCAACTTTTGTTGACCCAAAATACTTTCAAAATTAACATGTTTCAGGTAACAATGAAGCTGAGGCTTGAGTTAGCATGAGGATTTAACATGAAGTTTTATTTGAAGTTATTGAAGTTTTGTTATTTGATATCATGTATTGAATTCCTAGACATCATTTTATATTTGGATATTATGTTTGAATAAATTATTTAAAATTTATATTATACCATGTGCTACTGAAACAATCATCAATACGTGGCACCCCGATGTTTCCGCCATCGGTTGGGGTGTTACAGATTGGTATCAGGGCCTTGGTTATAGGGAATTAGGTTATTAGAAATAATCTAGACTATATCCTTAGGGACCTAAACAGTACTTGCTTCTCCTACTTGTAACCCTAATTGCTTCCCTAAACCTATCCTTATCCTATGCCTTATATAACCCTAAACCTACATGTGACTACTCTTATTCGTCTGCTGCAATCCTGATCCACCATTAGATTAATAGGACAAAATCCTCAGGTTTAACCTGAACCCCCTTGAGATCTCGTCGAAGTTCTAAATTTTAATAACGAACACGTGCAATCTGGAAGGGTGAACGCCTGTATTCTGAGTCTTCTGTCTAGGCTGGCATTGCGCATATATCCCAATCAGACGAGGGACCCGGATGCCTACCTGGGAATTCTCGGGATGAGTGTTCACTTATAGGCTAAAGCATGTCTTCATATGTTATTAGAATTTAGAATCTTTGATAAGTCATCGTTTTCGTTTATTCGTTTTAATTAATGAATAAATGATTACATTCCTTATATAAACTCTCATTCATTTCATTGTGTCTATTACAGATCATGCCTCCTCGTCGCAGCACTCGCAACAGCAATGGTGAGAACCACGAAGAAGGTGGTGATAACCATAACCACAACCATGACCAAGTTCCTAACCACAACAACAATGGGGTCGATGCTCAACTGGCTGCGATCATTTCTCAACAAATGGCGCAGCAAATCGCAACTCTGGTTCCCAATTTACTCGCTCAGGTCATCCAAATGAACGGCAACGGGAATGGTCACGGGAACGGAAATGGGAATGGTAATGGCAATGGGAATGGACCCCAAGCCTGCACCCTTAAGCATTTCAACTCTTGTAACCCTCCAAAGTTTAGTGGTGAAGAAGGAGCTACAGGACTCCTCCAATGGTTTGAGGGTATTGAGAATACCTTCATCAACAGTGAATGCCCCAACAACTTCAAGGTTCCTTACGCCATGAGTGTTCTCCATAAACGAGCACTCACATGGTGGAATGAAGAAAAGCGTACTCGTGGGGCCGAGGTTGCTCTTGCTATGACATGGGACCAAGTCAAGGAGGTCATGAAGGAAGAGTTTTGTCCTCGCAATGAAGTCAAGAAACTTGAGGATGAGTTCCACACCTTAGCTCAGGATAGTGGGGAAAACCTTGCCTACAACACCCGCTTTCATGAGCTTAGCTTATTGTTGCCCCACAAAGTTACTCCCCTGCCGGTAGCCATCGAGAAGTACATCGGTGGTCTGCCCATGCAAATCCAGGACACCGTTTGGGGTAGGAATCCTGCAACTTTGGAAGAGGCCAAACGTCTAGCGGCCACTCTTACTGATAATCACGTGAAGAACGGTACTCTCTTCCGCAAGGGCACTAAGAAGACGGTTGCCAAAGACACTCCACAGCCTGCAATTGAAGTCAAGCCTGAGACCTCAAGTAACAAAAAGCGCAAGGCTAGAAACTATATGGTTGCTGCTACTCCACCTGCTGCCCAAAACCCAGCCAAGAAACCATACACCGGACCTAACCCTTTGTGCAACACTTGCAAGTACCATCATCCAACACAGGTGCCATGTCGTTTTTGTACTAAGTGTCAAAGATATGGTCACCTGGTGAACGTCTGCCGAGCCCCTCCTACTACCCAAGACAACAACAACCCAGCTCCCAACCAACAAAACAACAGGCCTACTCGTGGTCAATGCTATGAGTGTGGCAACCCTAATCACTACATCAACAACTGCCCTAATCGTAACCGAAACCAAAACCAAAACCAAAACCAAAACCAAAACCAGAACCGCAACCAGAACCAAGGTGCTCGAGGTCGCGCCTACAATCTCAACGCTAACCAGGCTCGTGACAACAACGAAGTGGTGAATGGTATGTTTCTCATTAATAACCACTATGCATCCATATTATTTGATTCGGGAGCTGATAAGTCATTTGTGTCACTAAAGTTTGAACCTTTACTTAACTTACCCCACACTAATCTAGAGGAACCTTTCGTGGTAGAGGTAGCTAACGGGAAGTCTATTTCGATCGACTCTATTATTCGTAACTGCTTGTTGAACCTTGACGATCATACCTTCCCTATCGATCTCATCCCCATGCATCTTGGTAGTTTTGATGTTATTGTAGGCATGGACTGGTTGTCAACTCATCGTGCCGAAATTCTGTGCTTCGAGAAAGCCATACGCATTCCTCTCGAATCTGGTGAGATTTTGAAGATCTATGGTGAGAAACCCTGTGGCGAGCTTAAGCTTATGTCTTGTACTACTGCCCAAAAGTACTTACGAAAGGGGTATACATCCTTCTTAGCTAACGTGATAGAGAAGAAGGACAAAGGCAAAAGTATCCAAGACATTCCTATTATTCGAGACTATCCTGAAGTCTTTCCAGAAGATTTACCTGGTCTGCCTCCTGCTCGACAAGTGGAATTTCGTATTGATCTTGTTCCTGGTGCTAATCCTGTCGCTAAAGCTCCTTATCGTCTTGCACCCTCTGAGATGCAAGAACTTGCCAGTCAATTACAAGAACTTTCTGATAAAGGGTTCATTCGTCCTAGTTCTTCTCCATGGGGAGCCCCTGTCTTATTCGTTAAAAAGAAGGATGGTTCTCTTAGGATGTGTATCGACTACCGTGAACTCAACAAACTCACCATCAAGAATCGTTATCCACTTCCTAGGATTGACGATCTCTTCGATCAACTTCAAGGAGCAACCCACTTCTCAAAGATTGATCTCCGTTCTGGTTATCATCAGCTTAGAGTCCACGATGAAGATATTCCCAAGACAGCTTTTCGCACACGCTATGGTCACTATGAATTCATGGTTATGCCTTTTGGGTTGACCAATGCTCCCGCAGTATTTATGGATTTGATGAATCGTGTTTGTAGACCCTATCTCGACAAATTCGTGATCGTTTTCATCGATGATATTTTGATTTACTCTAAATCAAAATCCGATCACGAGCAACATCTTCACTCTATCTTGAGTCTCCTAAAGAAAGAACAACTGTACGCCAAGCTCTCAAAATGTGAATTTTGGCTTAAGGAAGTTCAATTTTTGGGACATGTTATTGATATGAACGGAATTCATGTTGATCCTGCAAAGATCGAAGCTGTGAAGAATTGGAGTGTTCCTACCACTCCAACGGAAGTCCGTTCTTTCCTTGGTTTGGCTGGTTATTATCGTCGATTCATCGCCAATTTCTCCAAGATCGCTGTTCCTCTCACTACCTTAACTCACAAGGGTAAGCCCTATGAGTGGGGACCTAAGCAAGAGGAAGCATTCGAAACTCTTAAGCTGAAACTCTGTGAAGCTCCTATCTTGTCTCTACCTGATGGTAATGACGATTTCGTGGTCTACTGTGATGCATCGAACCAAGGTCTTGGTTGTGTTCTCATGCAACGAGGAAAGGTTATTGCTTATGCGTCTCGACAACTCAAGACTCACGAAAAGAATTATACCACTCATGATCTTGAATTGGGCGCTGTTGTCTTTGCACTCAAGATTTGGAGACATTATCTTTATGGGACCAAATGTGTGGTGTTCACGGACCACAAAAGTCTCCAACATGTCTTCGATCAAAAGAATCTTAACATGAGGCAACGACGTTGGGTAGAATTACTTAACTACTATGATTGCGAAATTCGCTACCATCCTGGCAAGGCGAATGTTGTGGCTGACACACTTAGTCGTAAAGAGCGTGTCAAACTCCAATATGCAAGAGTTCGTACTGATCTTCAAGATCGCATTCTCCAGGCTCAACACACATCAGTCACCCAAGGTAACATGTACGATGAAATGTCTTGTGGTGCTGAAACTCAACTTGAAACCAAACCCGATGGTCTTCTTTATTTTCTTAATCGACTGTGGATTCCCGACCGTGATGATCTTCGTACTTTTCTCATGAACGAGGCTCATAAGTCTCGTTATTCTATTCATCCTGGAGCTGACAAGATGTACCAAGATCTTCGTTATTCTTATTGGTGGCCTGGTATGAAGAAAGACATTGCCCTATTCGTTGCAAAATGTCTCACTTGTTCCAAGGTCAAGGCTGAACATCAACGACCATCTGGTATGCTTGAACAACCAGAGATTCCTGTCTGGAAATGGGAGAGCATAGCTATGGATTTCATCACCAAACTCCCTCGTACACCCAAAGGTTTCGACAGTATTTGGGTAATCATCGATCGTTTGACCAAATCAGCTCACTTCCTACCTATTCGCGAGAAGTATTCTGTGGAAAGGTTGGCAAGGATGTACGTAAGTGAAATCGTATGTCGTCACGGTATACCTTTAGACATTATTTCTGATCGCGATGGTCGTTTCACCTCTCACTTTTGGGAATCTCTACAAGATGCTTTGGGTACCAAGTTGAACCTGAGCACTGCTTATCACCCTCAAACGGATGGTCAGACTGAACGAACCATCCAGACACTTGAGGATATGCTCAGGGCATGTGTCATTGATTTTGGTGGCGCATGGGATTCTCATCTTCCTTTGGTTGAGTTTTCATACAACAACAGTTATCACGCCAGCATTAACATGGCTCCTTTCGAGGCACTCTATGGTCGGAAATGTCGGTCACCTGTCTGTTGGACTGAGGTTGGTGAAGCTCGTATTACTGGACCCGAACTAATCCAGGAAACCACAGACAAAATTCAGCTTATTCAGGATAATCTTCTCAAGGCTAGAAGTCGCCAAAAGAGTTATGCTGATAAACGTCGTAAACCCTTGGAATTTCAAGTTGGGGACCTTGTACTACTTAAGGTATCCCCTTGGAAAGGAGTGATTCGTTTCGGTAGAAAGGGAAAACTAGCTCCTCGATACGTAGGCCCCTTCAAAATTCTTGACAGAGTTGGAAAAGTGGCTAACAAACTCGATCTTCCACCTGAGCTAAGCAATGTTCATCCGACCTTCCATGTTTCGAATCTCAAGAAATGCTTAGCAGATGAGAACCTTCATGTTCCTCTTGAGGATGTGCAAATCGATGAAAGCATGCACATTATCGAGAAACCCGTCGAGATTGTTGATACTGGAGTCAAGAAACTCAAGCGCAGTCGTATTCCGATCGTTAAGGTTCGTTGGGAATCTAAACGAGGCCCAGAGTTCACTTGGGAACGTAAAGACCAGATGAAGTCGAAGTATCCACATCTTTTCCCGCCAGACTCTCCAACTCCAACTTCGGGACGAAGTTCCTAAAAGTAGGGGAGACTGTAACATTACGCATTTAAACTTGTACGTTACACGTTCGTCATTAATAAAAACGTCAAGATTTATCTTATACGTTCGCATTTATTATTTTTGTCGCATTATTGAAACCCTAGTACTATATATATATTATATATGTGGTTATGTGTTTATTATAAAAAAAAAAATGTTTTGCTCTGGCCGGGGTTCGAACCCGCGCCAAAGCCCAAGCCAACACAACACTTAACCAACTGGGCTAAGCCATCAACCTGATTAAACCCGGACACCAATTAATCTTATACACACCTTGATCATTTGACCGTGGACTTGAGAATGTCAATTGCCTTACGCGTAATGAAGAATCAATCACAATAACTTGTGATTGATCCATATATGGCAATGATACACGATTACCGGCCTTGTATGATCTGTATTACACGCTATTAACAACTAATCGTTGACCAATTTCAAATCCTACGCGCTTGACATTTAATCAAGGTCAACTTACCAATTAACCTAATCCATTGATCCTCACTATAAATTGATGAGCTACGAACCTTCACAACTCGCTCACATCTCCCTCTCAACCTCCAATTGCTTCTGAAACACTCTGATAATTATCTCTCTATACGCTGTTTGACTTTTGGCTTTGACCGAGCAATCAAACATAAAACATCACTGTGAGTTCTATTTCTTTTGTGGGTTTTGTTAGTCGGCAATCAAACAGCAAAAACCCTAACATTAATCGGGTTCAATATGTATGATTTGTCTGATTGTAGAAGCTAGGGTTCGTGTTTATGATTTGGGGATAAATCTGTTCGAACATAATGTATTTATTCAATTTAAACCGGAGATCATCACAACCACTGGCCTAGGCCAAGTGGTTGTGACCATGGGTTATAACCCAAGGCTCCCCGGTTCGAGTCCGGCTACGGCCACATTTTTGGTTTCTTTTCTTTTTAAACAACAAAGCTTTATTATATATATTAAACATTTTAAACTTATAAATTCATTTTTAAATACTAAAACTATTTTATAAATTCTAAAAAAATTATGTTTATTAAATCTGAGATAAAAGTTTTATTTACAATTTTTATTTTTCCAAAATTCATTTATTTAATATTTATAACAATTAAATCAATTTTATACTATTATATTTATAAAAATCCATTAAAATATCAAAACAACTTTATTAAATTCTACAAAAATTATCCTGAGTTTGTATAAAGTTAAACTTTACTGAAATAATTTTTAATTCAGAAAAATCAATTATTTTATATTTTTAATCAATTTTTGTTAGATTTAATCATAATTAAATCATAATAAATTCAATTTTCATTATTTTTGCACCAAAATTTTATACAATTTATTTTTAAATATTTAGAACAGAAATATGATTTTTAAAATAGAAATTCTTTAATTTTAGTATTTTTGAATATTAAAGTTAAATATTGGCAATTTGTAATAAATAGATTTAAAAATCTATTTTAAATGAAATAATTTTATAAAAATTATTTTTATACTTCAAACAGTTTATTGTATACATTCTAAATTCAAATTTTATAAAAAGACTTTCTTTTATTTAATTATCAAATTTCCCTTTATTTAATTAACATTTTATTTTAAATTCAACAATTGGTTATCCCCAAATCAAAACCCTAGGATACATTTACAAATTAATTAGACTTAGACTTATTATTTATTACCTTATTATAGGGTAATATTTGGCAGTACTTTGGGCAACACTATTATTTCATCTTTTCAAGAAGTTTAACATTTGCTAAGGTGAGTTTTACATAGCCCCTTTTATTTATCACCATTTTTGGGGTGAAACATGTTATAACATCATTATTGCAATTCAATCATCAATGTGTCTATGTGTTTTCTATGTTGCATTATGTCTTGAGCATGATTAGAGTAAACATCATTCTAGCATAATCATTAACTCCGTACAAGCCGACGGTATACATTGATAGATCTATTGGACTGACAATCCCACACGGATACGTGCCTCCTACAAAGGTTACGTGGGTGTTTGTTATCGCATAACATATTCAATTGGACCATGAGCGTATGGTATGTATCATATTATAACAGTCATCAGGGTTGATTATGCACTCGATTTATTTCTAGTATGTTCTCACATATGGGCTAGATTGACATGACACATGAATTGCACAACATTTTTATTCATTTTATTATCAAAAACCCATGTAATTCTCACCAACTTTTGTTGACCCAAAATACTTTCAAAATTAACATGTTTCAGGTAACAATGAAGCTGAGGCTTGAGTTAGCATGAGGATTTAACATGAAGTTTTATTTGAAGTTATTGAAGTTTTGTTATTTGATATCATGTATTGAATTCCTAGACATCATTTTATATTTGGATATTATGTTTGAATAAATTATTTAAAATTTATATTATACCATGTGCTACTGAAACAATCATCAATACGTGGCACCCTGATGTTTCCGCCATCGGTTGGGGTGTTACAATTAATGCCAATTTTCCCCACGAGTTCTTGATGAGCGTCGAGTCGGTGGAAGATGTATCGCCATGGTTTGCGGATTTTGCGAACTACCTCGCGTGCGGGCTCCTTATCAAAGGATTGTCGCACCAGCAAAAGAGGAAGTTCTTTGCGGACCTCAAGCATTACTTCTAGGACGACCCATTTTTGTTCCGGGTCGGGGCGGATCAGCTGATTCGCCGTTGCGTGTTCGGGGTAGAGGCGGCGCAGATCTTGTGCGATTGTTACGAGGGGCCTACCGGATGTCACCATGGAGCGAATTACACTGCAAAGAAAGTGTTAGACTCCGGGTTTTATTGGCCCACACTCTTTCGTGACTCTCAGATATTGGTTGGTGCATGTGATTTGTAACATCACGTATTTTAAAATCACCACTTTACCCACATGTACTCCTTATATGATTTTGAAAAATAATATATATTTCTTTTACATTTTTTTTACCACTTTATAATAATAATAATAATAATAATAATAATAATAATAATAATAATAATAATAATAATAATAATAATAATAGTAATAATAATAATAATAATAATAATAATAATAATAACAACAATATTTATTAGACTAGTAACCAAACCTACTATCCAACAACTCAACATAACCCAACCCAAACCTTTTTGTCTTTCTTTTTCGGGCCCATCATCCCAGCCCAAACCTCTAAGCCCAAGCCGGCCCACTAGCCCCTCCCCTCTCTACACAGTTTAAAAAAAATATATATATAAAACATGACAGACCCGGGGACTCGAACCCGAGTCTGTTCTGTTCACACACACATGCAACACCACTAGACCAGATGCATATTACTGACTAAAAGTAGAGTTGTATTATATTTAAGCCCACTTGAATAAGGGACATTCATCCCCTTCGCTGCAACAGAACCGACCCCAAACATGGATTCAAAATCAAACTTTTACGCGCCTTGGACAAAAATGGAATCAATTACGGATTGATTACTGATCAACATCATCACGCTTTACCATAAAACTCCTCAATCATCCCTTAATTAGCTCGTCAAAACGCGTGGTTGACTATTACGGGTCAAATCTTCCAAAATTACAGTTTCTTGTTATTAGTAGAAATTGAACCTTTCCCTAGACCCACAAACCACCGAAAATTCTTTCCCCATTATCAATTTCAGTTTTAAACACATATTAAGTCCAGTTCAACCGCGTTTTGCTTTTCAAGCTTTATCGATCAATCATACGCATATACCTTCTGTGAGTATCAATTTTTCTTGTGGTTTTGATTTATCGGCATTAAACAAACAATAGCCCTAACTAATCAGGGGCTATTGTTTGTTGTTTATGATTATTGTAATAGTTAGGGTTCATATGAATTGAATTGGGGAAGAAAACTCTTCGCAGTTATCATATATATTTAAATCAGACTTAAAACAATCACCAAACTGATTCACAGATCAGTTGGTGATTCCTTCGTTGTTAAAATTCTGAACCGGCTGAGGGCCTGGGTTCGAGTCCCTTTAGCTGCACTTTTTTTTTAGTATTATTGCATTCTTATCTTTTTGTATTAATAATGTAAATTGCATTTAAAATAGTTAATGTGGTATATAAATTCTACAAAATTTACTTTATATAATATGACTAATAAAATTTATTGTACAACTTTTATTTTCGGAAAATTTAATTATTTAATATATATAATAAATATTACAAAATTATTCTATTTTGTTTATAAAATTCTATAAAAATATCAAAACGATTATATAAATTTCTACAAAAATTATTCTGACTTTATATAACTTTAGACATTTCTGAAATGATTTTTATTTCAGAAAAATCATTTATTTAATATTTTTAATCAATTTTTTTTAGTTTTAATCATAAATAAATCATAATAAATTCATTTTTCAATGTTTTTGCACCAAAATTTTACATAAATTATATCTATTTATTTGGATCAGAAATACAATTTTTAATTTAATAATTATTTAATTTTAGTATTTTTAAATATTAAAGTTATATTTTGACAATTTAAAATAAATAGATTTAATATTCTATTTTTAAAGAAAATAATTTTATAAAAATTATTTTCATACTTAAAACTTTATATTGTGACCATCTTTAATTTAAAATTTACAAAAAGGCTTTTGTTTATTTATTTATCAAATTTCTCTTATTTATTAAACGTTTAATTTATTAATCAAACGAACACATATCCCCAATTCAAAACCCTAGAATATATTTGTAGACTAGAAAGTGTGAGCGAAAGATTTTAGCTAAAACAGGATTATACGATCATACAAGTCACAAAACCAGGTGCGGAAACCCTAGTTCTGAACAAATTGATAAAACACAAATCACAACACAATCAAGATCATTTTCAACATCATTTCATAGATTAACTTCTTTCAAATAAGCTTTTACAATCAGTTTATGTTAATCTAGAACACACACACAATTTCTCAAAACACCTCTGAACCTGACCTGAACACAGACACAACTGACAACTCTATTACATAATCAAAATCACAAAACCTATTTATAGACACTGCACGTTCGCCCCTTTTCACTGGTCGAACGTGGACATTTTCCACATTCGCCCACTTCCAGTGGTCGAATGTGCATCTTGATCAAATCCAGACTACCTTCGTCCAACTTCAATCTACCTTCGCCCATAATATCTACATTCGCCCACAATTATTTACCTTCGGCCAAACACTAACACATGTTAATTATGTTTATCCAATCCTTAGTCGCAAAACGCATCAACAGAAAGACTTAGACATATTTATTACCTTAATTTTAGGGTAATACTTGGCATCGTTGGGCAACACATATTCTATTTCACGAGACTTAACATTTTGCTAAAGGTGAGTTTACATAGCCCCTTTTCTCTATTTTCACTATTTTTGAGGTGAAACATGTTTAAACATTTTATACTATCATTTACTCATACTTACTTGTGATTCAATTACACTATCATTCTATCATTTGATTGTAACAAAAAGATACAGTACAATCATTAACAATGATCAAGCCGCCTGTTTAGATTATAGCGCTATAGGTCTGACAAACCCACCCCCCTGCATAAATTCAGGGATGATCGATAACAGTAACAACATTTAACTAACTTGCGAGTTAGTCATCAGTCGACACAAGGTTTGGTTGTACAAAGACGCATTGTTACATGTCGGAATCATACTCTATCATCATACAACTGTGATTGTTGTACAGGCTATTGTTATCAATTATATTAAAAAACCTATGTATTCTCACCAACTTTTGTTGACCCAAAAATATTTTCAACTTAACATGTTTCAGGTTCTACTTGCTTGAAGAATTGAGTTATTGCTTTAAGATGTGTACATGGTATTATTCATTTTGATGTACGAATTTTTTTGTAGAACAATTGTATGTAATTTATTTAAATCATTTAATGAAATTTATTATTCACCATGAGCTACTGAACAATCATCAATACGTGACACCACGATGTTTCCGCCATCGGTTAGGGTGTTACAGATTGGTATCAGAGCCATAGTTATAGGGAATTAGGTTATTAGAAAAATAATCTAGTCTATAACCATAGGATTTAACCAGTACTTGCTTCCTTTACTTGCTATTCTCTGTCTCCCTCCTACTTCTTATCCCTACTTTCATCCTTACAAGAAGGTTGCTCTCCATCACTGGATCTACTCTTAGACTAATAGGACAAGATCCTCAGGTTTAGCCTGAACCACCTTGAGATCCCGACGAAGTTCTAGATTTTAATAACGAACACGTGCAATCTGGAAGGGTGAACGCCTGTATTCTGAGTCTTCTGTCTAGGCTGGCATTGCGCATATATCCCAATCAGACAAGGGACCCGGATGCCTACCTGGGAATTCTCGGGATGAGTGTTCACTTATAGGGTAAAGCATGTCTTCATATGTTATTAGAATCTAGAATCTTTGTAAGTCAACGTTTTCGTTTATTCGTTTTAATTAATGAATTAATGATTACATTCCTTATATAACCTCATTCATTTCATTGTGTCTCTTACAGATCATGCCTCCACGTCGCAGCACTCGCAATAGTAGTGGTGGAAAGCGAGAGGAAAGTAGCAACAACCACAACACTAACCACAACAACAACAACAACAACAATGGTGTTGATGCCCAACTAGCTGCAATCATTTCCCAACAAATGGCGCAACAAATAGCAACTCTAGTTCCTAACTTACTGGCCCAAGTCATCCAGATGAACGGAAACGGCAATGGAAACGGCAACGGAAACCACAATGGGAACGGGAATGGAAACGGGAATGGTCTCCCAGCATGCACTCTCAAACACTTTAATACCTGTAACCCCCCTAAGTTCAGTGGAGATGAAGGAGCTACGGGTCTTCTACAATGGTTCGAGGGTATTGAGAATACCTTCATTAACAGTGAGTGTCCTGATAACTTTAAGGTCCGTTATGCTATGAGTGTTCTTCACAAACGAGCACTCACTTGGTGGAATGAAGAAAAGCGCACCCGAGGAGCTGAAGTTGCACTTACTATGACCTGGGATCAAGTCAAGGAAATAATGAAAGATAAATTTTTCCCACCTAATGAGGTCAAGAAATTAGAGAACGAATTCCACACCATTGCTCAGGATAGTGGGGAAAACCTTGCTTATAATACCCGCTTCCATGAGCTCAGTCTGTTATTGCCCCATAAGGTCACTCCGCTACCTGTAGCCATAGAGAAGTATATCAGTGGTTTACCCATGTAGATTCAGGACACGGTATGGGGAAGGAACCCTGCTACTCTCGAAGAGGCCAAACGTCTAGCAGCTACCTTAACTGACAATCACGTAAAGAACAGAACCCTAGTTTGGAAAGGCAAGAAAGCAAGTGTTGTAGCCGCGGTAACTACTGAGGACCAGAAGCGTAAGACCAGGGATCCTGATACGAACCTCACTACACAAGCTCCTAACAAGAAACCCTATATAGGAAACTATCCATTGTGTAACACATGCAACCGACATCACCCCACTGCTTCAGCGTGTCGCTTGTGCACCAATTGTGGTAAGTATGGCCATCTAGTCAATACATGTCGCGAGACCCCAAACCCTAATGCCAATCAACCCACCAACCCTGCTCAGGCTGCTAATCCTAATCGATACAACTACGGTCAATGCTATGAATGTGGAGACCCAAATCATTTCCGTAACCGATGCCCTAAACTAAACAGAGATCAAGACCCTCCAGCTACTTAACAACATGTCCCACCATTCGAACGTTGTTTGCTTTTATTCTATGTATTGACGCTATTTGATTCAAGTAATAAATTCTAGTATTGAAATTTTGGTCTGAGAATTGTTACATGGTGCATGATTGTTTGAATGTGAACTAATTATATAAATCTATACAACTACAACTCATATACTGTGCTTGTTATACTTGCTTGCATAAACATGTTATCAATTTGTAATCTATGTGCTGCACTTAATAGAGGTCATCATGCCTTTTCAACAGTCGGGAGAGGCCCTACAACCTGCTCCACGACTGGTGGAGGCTATCGAACCTACTCAACGATTGGTAGAGGTCATTATGCCTTTTCAACAGTCGGGAGAGGCCCTACAACCTAATCCACGACTGGTGGAGACTATCGGACCTGCTCAACAATCGGTGGAGTCATAGAAGGACGCAAAACTTTAATGTAAGGTAAATTGGTGATTGCGGTCCGGAACGTAATCATGAATTTACAAGTACATTAAGGTAGTGTGAAATTCTATCAAGGTTATAAACTCTAGTTGTCTGGTATAAAAATTATTTTCATACTTAAAACTTTATATTGTGACCATCTTTAATTTAAAATTTACAAAAAGACTTTTGTTTATTTATTTATCAAATTTCTCTTATTTATTAAACGTTTAATTTATTAATCAAACGACACATATCCCCAATTCAAAACCCTAGAATATATTTGTAGACTTGAAAGACTTAGACATATTTATTACCTTAATTTTAGGGTAGTACTTGCTTGAAGAATTGAGTTATTGCTTGAAGATGTGTACATAATATTATTCATTTTGATGTACGAATTTTTTTGTAGAACAATTGTATGTAATTTATTTAAATCATTTAATGAAATTTATTATTCACCATGAGCTACTGAACAATCATCAATACGTGACACCCCGATGTTTCCGCCATCGGTTGGGGTGTTACATGATTCGTGCCAGAGGGCGACGAACATATTGGCACGCGACCAAATGCCGCAGAACCCCATCCAAGTCTGTGAAGTCTTTGACATTTGGGGCATTGACTTCATGGGACAATTCCCCTCCTCACGGGGCAATAGATATATACTCGTGGCTGTTGATTACGTGTCAAAGTGGGCCGAGGCGCAAGCCTTGCCCACAAATGACGCCCGAGTTGTAGTGAGGTTTGTTAGAAGCTTGTTCTCGTGGTTTGGTGCCCCAAAGGCACTAATTAGTGACCGTGGTACGCATTTCTGCAATGCGCAGCTTGATCGCGCGTTAGCACGTTATGGTGTCCACCACAGGTTATCCACCCCGTATCATCCACAGACAAGTGGACAGGTGGAGGTCACTAACCGTGGATTGAAGCGAATCCTTGAGCGCTAAGTTAATCAAAACTGCAAGGATTGGGTGGACAAGCTAGATGACGCGTTATGGGCCTTTAGGACTGCCTACAAGACGCCTATTGGGACGACTCCCTTTCGGCTTGTCTATGGCAAGGCGTGTCATCTCCTTGTTGAGTTAGAACATAGGGCATTCTGGGCTCTTAAAACAACGAATTTGGATCTTAAGACCGGGGTGAGACCCGTTTCTTGCAGATCCATGAGCTAGAAGAGCTTAGGCAACAAGCCTATGAGAGCTCGATATTGTATAAAGAGAGCACAAAGAGATTGCACGATAGTCGCCTGAAACACCGAGAAGATTTCCAGGTAGGCGACTTGGTCTTGCTTTACAACTCGCGCCTGCGTCTCTTTCCAGGAAAGTTGAAATCTCGATGGACAGGACCGTACACCGTTAAGGAAGTATATCCTTACGGAACTGCCTCGATTGAAAATTCAGAGGGTTTGACTTTCAAAGTCAACGGTCATCGCCTTAAAGTCTACATTGACGGACCTGTTGACTAATCCGTGGAGGTAATCGACCTCTACGCCCGACACACTTAATAAGTGTGGGGAAGTGAGTCTAGCTAGCGACTCGTTAATAAATATAGCACGGCGTGTATGGGCACGCCAAAGGGTAAATATGTAATTAGTGTAAATATTTATTGCTTTTCATAGTTGAACGTTGTTTCGAGTCATGTGCAGGTTCGTACGAGTATGATCAGAGCTGGAAGGAGCAATGAAGCGCAAACAGTCGCCAAACAGGTTTAACTTAGCTACAATGATGATTTCGGACAAAATGGAACACTTGCAGCCTCAAAACTGCACATCTGCAGGTCGTGCACGGTCAAGCGCACTGCCGTGCAGCTGACCGTGCATGACCAAGTGCACCAGGGTGCAAGGGGCAGTGCAAGAGGATGTGCACGGCCAAGCGTACGACCGTGCGCATGACCGTGCGGGCCAAAAAGCCTGGCCTAAATTCGTGGGTATTTAAACATCCTTAACTTCAAAACCCTAAACACTTGCACTCCCATCTGCACCCACGTTCCAAACAGCCAAAAAACCCGATTATTCATCATCTTTAGCTAGAATCTTCACTCCTTTCCTTCCAAATCAACCAAGGTACGAATCCCTTCATAATTTTGCACTTGTATTTTGAATTTTTAGATTAGATCTGTTCTATTTTCGTATTTTAGGGCAAGATTTGGGGGTTTTCTTCATAAAATTTAATAAACCCACTAATTTTGTTTAGTTTTAGTTTAAAGTAGTATAGTTTTTATTGTTGATATTGAAACCGTGCACACCCAGGCCCAAATCACTAAATATGAGTTTATTTGAAACATTTGAGAGATTTGGGTGTTTTTGTGTGAAAATTTTCAAAAATCTGGAAGTGTGCACAGTCAGCTGCACGGTCGTGCGCATGACCGTGTGTGCCGAGAAAATAGGGCTGCACTGCTAGTGCGACCTGGCATGCAGCCTCTGACCTGACCAAGGACCAAGGGTGCACGACCATGCACCATAAGCGTACGGCCGTGCATCAGATGCAGATTCAGGTCAGAATGCGCGCAGGTCCGTTTTGGACATCCGGGACCTCCGTTTTTTGTGTACTAACAGCTGTATATTAATTTTGCATACAGATGGCCCACGTCTACCTAGGGTTCGACAACCGAGACAAAAGGGAAGGACCATGCATTGAAAAGTTCATGAAGCTTTGGGGTAGGAGGAACTCATTCGGTGTTCCTATTCGTCTCAACTTGGACCTGCTCACCACGCTGAATCAGCATGAAATATATGATGGATTTGTCTCGCCGAATATGGCGAAACTGCTAAGTAAAAACCAGCCTGTCTACAGGGAAATTACGATTGAGTTCTTATCATCCTTCTCCTACAAGAAACCAAAGGAGGGGGTGTATAAGGACTTCCATACGAAAGACATTCGGTTTAGGCTCTGTGGAAAATGGTACCATTGGTCAGTTGCGCGACTGGAAGGAAGCTCGGGATCTATGAGCATTTGGAGACCGACTATGAAGATTTTTGTGGGATCCACAACTTCGTGGACAATGACGAGCGGGCCGCATTTTGGGCATCGATTGCCGTTGGTATACCTTATAATCCGAGGTCTGCCAAGGCAACTAGGATTAAGGACCCGCTACTCCGCCTGTTGCACCATGTTTTCAGCCACACTATCTGTGGCAGAAAGGACAGTTCGGGGAACTGTCCCACTCCCGATCTTCTTTATTTGTATCATTTTTACGAGGGTGCCCCGCTGAACTTGGCCGCACGGATGGCCGAGTTCTTTTTCATTGCTAGGGGCACCAAGGACGGGAGTGAGATCCATGGGGGGAGTACGTCACCCAGATAGCCGAGGCATTGGGAGTTCTGACCGATGAGGTCAAGGCCACGCTGACATTGGTCACTAATGGGGTTATCCTGGAATTTAGATCACTCAGGGCTCAGAACCTGCTAGCTGACACGGACGGGGGTCCACGCCTTATTAGCCAAGACATTATATGGGACCCCGTACCACCAGAGGAGGAGGAGGATGAGGAGATGCATGAGCAGCACGCAGGAGGCGGTGGTGACGCGCCACACGACTCTCCACACCCCTCTCCTCAGCACTTCCAGCCCCAGGACCAGCAGTGGCCTCCAGGCATCCCGACATACCCTGAGTTCTTCCAGTGGTTCCAGACGATGGAGCTGAACATGCACAACATCGGTGCAAACCAGGTGCAGATCAGGCAGGACCAGCAGTACATGCGGTCCACTATGGATTGTGTGCAGCAGGATGTCAGGCACAGCTTTGAGTACCTCTTTGCCGGGTTAGAGTAGGTGCATCCGGGTTATTTCAGGAACCCTCCCTTATTCCCTTATGGTGCTCCTAGCGACCAGCCAGGAAGCTCCGGTCAGCACCACGGGGACGACGCCGACCAGTAGCCACAACCATCTCATGCATGCAGTTGTTAGTACTTCTTTTATTTTATGCTTTTAGTACTTTATTTTCGGGTCTGCGTACCCAAGACTTTTTAGTATTTGTACTTGAACTATTTCTTTTCAGATTTCAGTATCTTAGTTTAGTTGTGTGGATGTGAATGATGGGTTTGATGACTTTGTTTGTGTCAAGAATGTTGATTATGCAGGTAACTGGCGAGCACCGTTATCGGGGCTCATGCCGTCCATTTACCCGGGCGTTTGTTCGACACGAGGGGAGTATTATTCACCTTTTTCCCACTATAGATAGCTAATTCATAAACGCTTTCTATTGTCACATTGGGGACAATGTGAATTTCAAGTGTGGGGAGGGATTATATCTTATATCTCGTTTGTCCTCTTATATATATATATATATATATATATATAAAACCTTATAAGTAAATATATGTATATATATATATATATTCATACAAACATCAAGCCTAACTAATTTTTGATAAAAATAACTTGAGGCGCGACAAACAGATGAGATACGAGCGTGTTAGATTCGTACACTTGCACTCATTTCCTTCCGGTTACGTGAGCATTTGAGCCTTAGAATAGATTACATTTCTTTGACGTGCTTGCGAGTGAGCCGGATGTTTTGTGTAGTTTAGAACTTGTCACTAGTATACTTGTTTAGACCAGATACGTGTGAGATTGTACGAACATGATTGAGGCATTTAGGATACCCTTTTGATTTAGCCTTTTCCTTTCGTTCTAACTGTTTCCCGCACCCATATGTTATCCACTAGTTAACCATGTTGAACTTAATCCCGTGTTTTTCTTATTTACCACACCATTTCACCACTAAAACCAAACAACCTTTTTTTTAAACCCTTGTGTTAAAACTTGGTTTAGGTTATTCTTTAACTAGTTTATGTATTATAAATAGTTCGTTCTCGTGTATAACTGATTAGAACCCATATGTTGATATTATTTCAGTTTCAGTTCATTATATATCATAGATATATATGTTAAAAAAAATGAGAACACCCTAAATAGGGTGAATTAGCAGTATTCGAGCAGTTTTTAGAGCTTTAAAGTTAGAAATTATAAGTTAGCTCGATTTAAAATAAAAATCGCCTATATTCGGGTTTGTGTTGTACAGTTGTATTAGTTGATATTAGTTAGACATAACCGCCGAGTTTTAGCCGATTCATCACTGTAAATATCCATTCCATACCCTTACACATGCCTAATATTACAACCCGTACAAGACCTCTTGATTTATGCCTTTTCACACGTTAGTTGGTGAAGATTAGATCTTTTGACAAGCTTATGATATTGCACGATTCATTGTCTTGGCAATGGAGCGATTTACACATACACATTACACGTATGTATCATAAATAAAACCGAGCGTGTGTGAATATTGTGAGTCGTGTACAGGTTTGCGCGCTTGTAGATCAGAAGTGAGTTGTTGCTTTTTAGTTATCTTATCACCTATTTTTTATATCATGTTAGCTTGACTATTATCGTCTGTACAGGTTATATTTTGTCTTTGTTGCCACTTGGTGAGTTTTTCGTTTATTTTTGTTTAAGTGTTTGCTTGAGGACAAGCAAAGTTCAAGTGTGGGGAGGTTTGATATACGTTAAAATATACATATTTAAGTCCCCGATTAAACTCTCAAATTACGCGTTTTCGACCATAATTGCACGAATTCGGTACTTAACTGCTTCATATGTTTATTGCAGGTCTTAAACGACGTCCCACGAGCAAAGTCGAAGAAACCGGGCGAAAAACAGACAAGACGGAAAGATTCTGCAAAAATCAGCTAAGTCTGGAAAATGTGCACGCCCGTGCGGACTTGCTTGGCTTGGACACAGATGAGCTGTGTTGGATCAGTTTTGCTCTTTTTGCTAAGTAAGAACTTGCTATCTTGACACTTAAGTGTTTAGCAAGCCCTTGTAAATCAGATTATAAGCACAGCGGAATGTATAAGTTAAAGCAACACTTTTTATACTAAGGAAGAGTTATTACTCCCCCTTGATGATTGAAACTAATAAATGACAAGTATTTATTATGAATCCAAGCAGTAAATGAGAATTAGATACTTAGACAGATTCACAATATATACAGAAATGGAATAGAACAGTGAAAGTGTTTGAAGGATTTTTCTATTAAAATCAATGTCTAAAATAGAAGGTTGAAGCCTTCTATTTATAGACGTTTACATACATGTATCTTGCCAAAAAGCAAGTACAGAAACAACAGAAACAAGTTGCACAAGTTGCAACATTGAAACTAACAAATACAGCTAAAAGTAATATTAAACAATAAACTACTGATGCAAAAAGGCGGTGGAAAATATCTGATGCTAAGTGCTGATGAATGACAAACTACTGATGAGTAGTTTGTCTTCAGTACTTCTGAAGTGAACTTGTCTGGTTTGGACTTCAGAACTTCTGATGAAGTTTCTTCTTCAGCACTTCTCTTATCTTCTCTTCAGCAGTTCTTTGTTTTCTTTTCAGTACTTCTATACTTAGCCAAAATGACAGAAGTGAATTAGACTAAGGTTTCCAAAAGTGGTTTCACCAATCCTCTTTGTCCTAACAATCTCCCCCTGGATTGATGAAGCCAAAACCTTACTAATTCCTTATGTTTTTCTTCTGTCTTGAACAATCTTCCATATCTCTTTGTACATGGTGTTCTTGAGCTGGTTTAACTGACCATCAGATGGAGATCCTCTCTGAGGTTCTAGATGTTGAATTGTGAGCAGGTCTTGTGTTGACAGTTTCTTCAGATCACTGATCTTTTTGTAAGCCCTGCTTGAGAGGTCTCTTCTTGTCAACAATACTGAGTTGTTATCAGTAAGTGACCATCTGATGATAGGTATCTTTGACTTGTTAAAGTCAGAAGAATAGGGAACCAGACTTGTCCCTTGGGTTGATGGTCCTGAGTGCTGGATGTTTTCAGTTTCAGTTAGCCTCAGGTGGGAGTCTCTTCCTTGTTGTTGTTGCATATCAGGCATCTGAACAGTTGGGAGATGGTGTTCAGTCACTACTCTGGTATGCAACTTTTCTTTGATGGTCTTTTGTATTTGGTAGGCAAAAGTGGAAGGATCCCTGAATTGTGTTAACAGAGGTTTCTCCTCAATGTCAAAATCTGAATGGACTATTGAACTTCCTTCAAGTAGTACCATTTTGAAGTCAGTTTTGACATTGTCCTCTGCCTTCTTTCTCTGAGTAGCAGTTCTTCTTGATACACCAGAAGTTCTAACTACTGATCTTGAAGGATCAGCAGTTTGAAACTTCTCTGGATTTGCAGCCTTGGCAGCTAAGTATTTCTTGTAAGTATCCATTAGTCTTTCTTCTTTCCATCTGGATACTGAGGCTTTTGAACCATAGCCCTCTGCTACTAACTCTTCTATTATTTGGGCTCTCTTGGCCTTTCCTTCTTTGCTTGTGTCCATTTTGTCTGCAAGCAGTTGTGCTCTTCTTGTCAGCTCTTGCACAGAGAGTCCTTTGAGTGTATAGGCTTTAGTCTTGCTGTTCTTGGTAATGTAAGACACCAGTTGTTGTCTTTTATCTTGTTCAGCAATCTCATCAAGGCTAGCCTGCCTTTGTAGTTCAGCTTCATAAGCCTGAAGTTTTTCTTCATGGCTTAAATCTAGATCATCCCTTTCTTCCAGAGTTTTCCAAATCAGATCTTCTCTGGCCTTCTTGTTGGCTGCAACTAAGCTCTTCTCTAATAATTCAGCTGATTGAGAGATAGGAGAAGGGTTTAGTACAGTCATTGTTGTAACAGTTGTAGGCCTGATGGGATCAGATGTTGGTTGAATGGGAGCAGTGGTTCTGGAAGGTTCAGTGGTTTGAGGTTTGGAAGTGTTAACCTCTGATGGGTTGACAACTGCTGATGGTTTGTCAACTACTGAAGGATTGTCTTCAGTACTTTCTGATTCTTCATCAGAACTTTTGCCATCAGAAGTTTCTTCATTGTGCCTTAGGGATTCTTCAGATGTTTGGGTCTCATCTTCTTTTTCTGCTGCTTCAATCTCTTCTATTGAGACACCAAACAGTTTGGCCAGTTTTTCTTTCCTAGCCTGATCTTTTTGATCTCTTTCAAGGATGGCCACTCTTGCCCTTATCCTGGCTTGGAATGACTCCTTAGGTTCCCTGATCTTCTCCCCCTTTTTGGATTCATCAATTTTAACCCTTGAAGCAGAGGGTTGGGAGAATTGTCCTTGAAGATGAGCAATCTGTTTGCTGTTGAAGTCTATTTTGTTGGACAGATCATTCATCTTTGTCTTGATCACTCCAAATTGATTCTTGATAGACAGCTCCAAGTTAGCTGTGTATGTTTGGAAGTGATTTCTGATGAGAGTATTCATCATGTGGTACAGGGGACCCTCTGGGCTGCATAGCTGGTTCAGGTCTATGCTTGTTTGCCCAGGGAATTGGGTAGGCATTTGTTGTGAAGGGGGTGTTTTTGGGAGATCCTCATGTTGTACAGAGGATGCCACTCTAGGGGTTTTAGGGATTGAGTGGGCTTTAACCTGTGCAGGGGTGACTGGCTTCTTGAGCCTGGATACCCCTGAAACAGGACCTTCAGAAAGTGCCGTCAATTCAGTAGTTTGTGTTTTTGAAACATCATCCAAATTAATGGAATCATCTGAATCCCTGATGTTGCCCTCAATGAGGACTGTCTCAGTTAAATCATGAGCTGAGCCCAACTCAGTTCTCTCATGAACCTCTTGTTCTTGGTTCTGAGGATTTCCTACTTCAGGCATTAAGCCTTCATCAGTAGTTGCCACATCTGAGGTCTTAGCTATGTTACTTCTATCCTCAGATCCACCACTGGGTGGTAACTGAGTAGTAGCAGCCTCAGATGCCCCAAGAGTCTCTAAAATTGGGCTTAAAGACTCTGGTCCACCCTCATCTCTTGGGATAGGGCTAGAGATGTCCACATCCATGTCTGATGTAGTGGTTATGTCCCCTGTTTGTTGTGGTTGTAGGGGACTGACATGATCAGATGGGACCTTCTCTTTTAGCCCAGAGAGAAGTTTGGCAATTTCTATTGCCTCTTGTTCAGAAATTTGTGGGGTTGGTTCAGTAGTTTGGGCAATAGGTGAAAGTTGTTGTTCAGCAGTTTCAAAAGAAGAGTGTGTTTCATATGTTTTTCTAAGTCTTTTTCTTTTGAATAAAATGGTTATGGGTGCTCTTGGTGGGGTTTGAGATGGATGAGACTGAGAGGGTGTTTCAGTCTCACCTATTTGAAGAGCAGACTGCTCATGAGCATGTTCAGGCATCTCAACCTCCTGAACAGCTTTTCTTTTGGGTTGGTGGGTTTTAGTCTTTGTTGGCTTGGGCTTTTTCGCTTTTGGTGGTGTGAGTTTGGAAGATGTGGGCTTCAGGGGGACTTGTTGTTGTTCTCCCTGATCATCTTCTGGCCAGGCAGCCAGTTTGTTATGCCTTGAGTATGCTTATGATGTTAAAGGATTTAGAGTTGAAATTTTTCCCACAAGCACCTCGTTACCCAGTTCCCCTATTATGCATTGCATAATGAACCTTGGGTACAACAAAAACTTTTTCTTGGTATTATTGTGATGTAACACCAACTCATTGAAAAATAGTTTTGATGCCCTGAATTTAGTTTCATTCACAATGGAATGAAATATTGGTTGAAAAGTGGAGGGCATCTGGTCATAAGACCCTGTTTTTGGACTCAAACACATAATAATATAATGAAACAAAAGCTTGTATTTTGGTTCAAAATATTTTTTTGAAGATTGTAGCATGGGAGAGAGTACCTTGATAACCACACTCAGTCATGGTTAGGTGAATATCAGAATTAGCAACATGGTCAGGGGCAGTTACATCATCCAGACCCAGTCTTGTTGCCAGTGTGGCCGGTGTGATGGTCAGTGGTTTCCCTTTTATTCTTGAGTTGAGGGAAATGACCTCATCATCCGTTGTCACCGTCTCATCATTTGCCCAGAACTCATTCAGTGTTTCAGTGTGAATTGGTGGGTTTATTGTGAGAGCAGTAAAATATTGGGATTTTACGACAAGATCAATGATCTCATCGTATTGGGACCAGCCTTCTTGTTTTTCAAGAAAGGCCCTTTGATTGTGTCCCTGCTTTAGAACTAGAGCCATGTGGTTTGGGTTTTGATCGAACAGTTGATTTGCAGGTTTAGGTTATTGAGAGAGTTTTTGAGAGAGAAGGAGGGATATTTTTGAGTTTGAAAGGATAAGTGTGGAGAAAAGGTATTTATCAGAAGTTTTAACCGCTTGAATCTACTTTATTAGAAGTTTTTAAACCGCCTTAGGTTAAAAATCTTTTTATCAGAGGTTTTAAATTGATTAGGTCAAACCTCTGATGATGGGAAAAGTCAGATTTGCCCTTTTGACTTAAACTGCTGATGAAGGATTACTTCATCAGTAGTTCCCATTTCCTCTTCAGTAGTTTTAACAGCTGATGAGAAATATTTTAATAAATACTTTTATTCATAACTTCTGAAGGTTATTTTATCAGAAGTTACACACTTTTTAGAAAATTATCCCCATACTGATGTTTGTTCATCAGTATTTTCTCTCTTTTCAGAAGTTTTGTTTCAGACTTTTTTTCTGTTTTGTAAGTGAAAAATGAAAAATTGCAAAATAAGAAAATAAACACTTACAAATTTAGCATCCCAAGCATGGATACTAACTTCTGAAATGTTGATGTATCAAGGGGTTTTGTGAAGATGTCAGCTATTTGATTAGCTGTTGCTACATGCTTCACCTCAATCTTGCCTTTTTCATAGCAATCTCTTATGAAATGGTACCTGATCTCAATATGTTTGGTTTTTGAGAACTGTACCGGATTTTGAATGATGCTAATGGCAGATTTGCTGTCTACAAACAAAGGTGTCATGGTCTCTTTGATTCCATAATCAAGAAGTTGATATTGGAGCCATTGTATATGTGATGTACAACTTGCAGCTGCAATGTATTCAGCTTCAGCAGTTGAAGTTGCAACAGATGTTTGCTTCTTTGATTGCCATGACGCTAGACAGTTACCCAGGAATTGACAACCACCAGATGTTGACTTTCTTGTCATCTTACACCCTACATAGTCACTATTTGAAAAAGCTGATAACTTGGTATTGCTTGAAGCAGGATACCAAATTCCAAGTGTTGGAGTTCCTTTCAGATATCTGAAAATTCTTATGACTGCTATAAGGTGTGATTCCCTTGGTGCTGATTGATATCTAGCACAGACACATGTTGAAAACATAATATCTGGTCTAGAAGCAGTTAAGTATAAAAGGGAACCTATCATGCATCTGTACATGGTTTGATCAACCTGTTTTCCTTGATCATCAGGTTCAACTTGTGTGATTGGTGTCATGGGAGTGGAACATGATTTATAGTCATTTAAAGAAAATTTGTTCAATAATTCTTTAACATATTTTGATTGATGTATAAAAGTTCCATTTGATTGTTGCTTGATCTGCAGTCCTAGAAAGTACTGCAGTTCTCCCATGGTACTCATCTCAAATTTTGATTGCATGAGTTTCTTAAAATCATCACACAGTTTTGTGTTTGTTGAACCAAAAATGATATCATCAACATAAATTTGAACAAGTAAGACATGATTTCCAACATGTTTAATGAAAAGAGTTTTATCAATGGCACCTCTTGTAAAGTTATTTTTGAGTAAAAAGGTGGAGAGTGTATCATACCAGGCTCTTGGAGCCTGTTTGAGCCCATAAAGAGCTTTGTCTAGTCTGTACACCCACTCAGGATGAGAAGGATCCTCAAACCCAGGTGGCTGACAGACATACACCTCCTCTTTTATTTTTCCATACAAAAATGCACTTTTCACATCCATTTGATAAACTTTAATTTTGTTGGAAATGGCATAGGCCAGAAATACCCTGATGGCCTCAAGCCTTGCAACTGGAGCAAAGGTTTCATCATAGTCAATTCCCTCTTCTTGAGAGTACCCTTGAACTACCAGTCTTGCCTTGTTCTTGATTATCATACCAGCTTCATCTTGTTTGTTCCTGAAAACCCATCTTGTTCCAATTGGTTGCTTGTTTGGAGGTAAGGGACAGATTTCCCAGACCTGTTGCTTGTTGAACTGAAGCAGTTCATCTTGCATAGCTTGCACCCAATTATTGTCTTTGAGGGCTTCCTGGTACTTCTTTGGTTCCAACTGTGAAATAAAGGCTGAAAATAGGCCAAAGTTGGAGAGCTGGTTTCTGGTAAGAACACCTGAAGCTATATCACCCATGACTTGATCAAGTGGATGATCTCTGTGTTCAATCAGTTGTTGTAAACCACTGACAGGTGTAGGTGGCTCTTGTTCTTCAAACAAACTACTGAGGTCTATAATATCTGGTTCAGCAGTTTTAGCTTCCTCAGTAGTTGCAGGTGCTGAAGCAGATGTTTGAGTTTGGCCTTCAGTATTTGTTGGATCAGAAGTTTGTGAAACTTCTGATGGTGTTGAAGTTGACTTAATGACTGTTTGAGGAGTCCATGGTGTAGGATCCTCATCTTCAAACCTTTGATCACCATAATAAGTAGGTTTGGAAGAAGTAACAGTCTTTTCAGGTCCAAAGTGAAAGTTGTCAAGGTCAAAGAGTTCAGCAGGATGTGCTGGAATAAGAGTGTGTTTTGACTCATTGAACTTGACATTCAATGTTTCTTCTACTATCCTGGTGTGAGAATTAAAAACCTTGTAGGCTTTTCTAGTTGAAGAGTAACCAAGAAAGTAACCTGAGTCAACTTTGGCAGCAAACATTGAAATAGATTCCTTGATGTTCAAGATGAAACATTGACACCCAAAAGCCCTGAAAAAGGAGATAAGGGGCTTCATGCCATGAAGAACTTCATAGGCAGTCTTGGAATGTCTCTTGACCACAAGAACTCTATTCTGAACATAACATGATGTGTTAACTGCTTCTGCCCAAAAGTACAAGGGCAGTCCAGAATCAGCTAACATTGTTCTTGCTCCTTCTATCAATGTTCTGTTCTTCCTTTCTACTACACCATTTTGTTCAGGAGTTCTGGGAACACTGTATTGTCTAATAATCCCTTTAGACAAACAGAATTCATCCAGAGTTTTGTTCCTGAACTCTGTCCCATTGTCACTTCTAATGGTTTTGACAGATAGAGAATATTGTTCCTCTACTTGTAGAATGAAGAACTTGATGATTTCAGCAGCCTCATCCTTGGAGAATAAGAAGAATACCCATGTGAATCTTGAGTATTCATCAATGATGACTAAGCAGTACTTCTTCTTACTAAGGCTCATAATCTTGACAGGTCCAAATAAGTCCATATGGAGTAGTTGAAGACATGCAGTTGTTTTTGATTCTTCAATAGACTTATAGGAGGACTTATGCTGTTTTCCCTTTAAACAGGATACACAGTGTTCTTGACACTGGTATACTTTCAAAGGTAGACCTCTGACCAAGCCCATTTTTGTGACTTTATTTATGGTTTTAAAGTTCACATGGCCAAGTCTCCTGTGCCAGAGATCTGTTTCTGAAGTTGATGCCCTTGAGAAGAAACAGGCAGTGTTGTTCAATACTTTGTCTTTCTCAATGTCCACTGCATAGACATTGCCACATCTTTTGGCAATCAGCAAAGTATGATCTTCAATAATCTTCTCTATCAACTTCTGGCCTTCTGGTGAGATGATCTTGCATGCTGTCTTTGTGAAAAAGGAAGAATATCCTTTATCACACATTTGTGACACACTCAGCAAGTTGTATTCAAGGTTTTCCACCAGATTGACCTTGTCAAACTGTATTTTGCCAGAGGAGACATTGCCATGTCCTAGCACATATCCCTTAGCATTGTTCCCAAAGGATACAGATCCTTCTCTTTGGCTGATAAAGTTGTTTATCAGGTATCTGCATCCAGTCATGTGCATAGAGCCTCCACTATCAACCTACCATATGCTGTTTAAGCCCCTGGAAACTCTCTGCACATAAAAGCAAATTAGTTAGATCTAGGAACCCAAGCCTGTTTGGCTTTGGGTTTGCTCTTGAGAACAGTTACAGTTTGTTCTTGACCAGGTTGAGAAATCCATGTCTTTTTGGCAATGGATTTTTCATTAAGAACCATGGTGGTATCTTTTTCAGGACCACCATCAACCTTGGTCATCAGTAGTTGTACCATGTTCATTAGATTTTGTATCTCAGTAGTTTGTGAAACTGCTGATGATTCTGGTCTAACTACTGACAAGAAATTTTGAGAAAAAGATTTTGGTTGAGATTTTATCTTTTTCTGAGAAAAGGTGTTTTCAGGTTGTTGTTTCTTGAGTTTAAAGATTCTTTCATAATCATTTCTGATTTGATTTCCCATAACATGTTGTTTAAATTTTTGATTGAACTGAATTCCTTTTCTATATCTACAAAATTCAGTTTTGTGGTTGAACAGACCACAAATTTCACACTCTTTTGCCTTTTGTTTTTGATCTAAAGGCAAATTTCTGACATTAGTGTAAAGATTTTGCTCATCAGTAGTTTTCAGGGTCTCAACTCCTGATGTAGATGAAACTACTGATGGCTCATTGTCAGATTTTGTTAATTCTTCTGAAGTACTTTCTTTAAAAATGCCAGGATTTCTGTTTAGAAAGTTTTCATGGAAAGATGTGCAGTCTTTCCCTTCAGAAGTTTCATTTGAAACAATTCTTCTCCCATCTTCAGTAGTTTTGGGAGAGAAATCTGTTGGTGTTTCAACATGATGGTATCCTATGCCAAACTTAACATTTGAAGCACTTTGTTTGTTTAGCAATAATTGATACCCCTTACAAGATTCCACCCATTTTTCACATGTGATCCTGGTGTCAGCAAGCTCTTGTCTGACATCTCCCAGGTCATTTAGCATGATTTTAATTTGTGCTTGGGTTTCAATAGCTGAGTCAGTTAATTTAGAAACTTCTTTTGTTTTAGCACACAGTTTTCTTTCTAAATCACATTTTATCTGTGTGTATTTTCTTTCTAAATCATTGGCTTTACCTTGTAAGTGCAGATTTGTCTCTCTTATGAGAGCAAAAGTTTCTTTGCAAGAATTTGAGCAAAGTTTTGACAAAGATTCTTTTGATACCTGTGACAATGCAGATTTTGAAGTACAGCCTTCAAATGCCATTAAGGCAAAGTTCTTTCTGCCATTGTCTGGTTCTCCCCAGTTGATGTCAAACACATTGTTGTCTGCATCAGGATTGCACTCTGTGGTGTCAAAAGGGAGACTGCTCCAGTCAACATACCCTGAGGTGAAAAGACTTTGTTGAGAGGGTTGTTGAGGCTGTGGAGGATGTTGAGCAGCTGGAAAGGGAGGGATTGATTGTTGGCTCTGCATCTGTTGAGCAGGCACTTGAACATATTGTACTTGTGGCATGTATTGCTGTTGAGGAGCTTGTGCCTGTACAAAATGAGCACTCCCTTGAGTTCCATTATTCCTATTATAATTGGGGTTATAGTTATTTCCAGATTGTTATTGGTTAAAGCTAGAGCTTCTACACTCTCTAGCAAAGTGTCCCAACTTCTGACACTTGTGACATCTTAATTTAGATTTGTCAAAACCAATTTTTGTATTACTGGTCAATCTTGGAAATTTCCTTCCTGACCTTTTATAAAACTTGTTAGTTTTAATGCTTAGCATGGCCAGTTGGTGTAATATGTCCATTTCTTCTAAGTCATCACTGCTAAAATTTTTCAAATCATCCATGATAAAACATAGATTATCAGCAGTTTGACTTGGGTCATTATTGTCATAACCTGGGAAAGATCTTTCTAATGAGATCCTAGTGGTTATGTCAATATTGTCATAAGATCCATAGGAACAAGTTGGTGAATCTTGTCCCAAAAGTGCTGTACTACCTGGTAGGTAGTCATAAGCAGTTTTACCAGATGATTGTAATTTCTTCTTTTGATCAATTTCTCTCTCAAAAGTAAGTAATCTCCCATGGAGTTTTGTAAGAGTGAGGGAGCTAAAATCTGGTGAGGATCTTAAAACAATGGAGTATGTTTCCCATTTGTCTGGTAAAGACCTTAAAAATCTATGTAGCATAGACACTGTTGTATAGGTCTGACCATTTAACATTAGCTCAGATATTAATGAGGAGAATCTTTCAAATTGTTGAGTTAAAGTTTCCCCATTAATATGAGCAAATGTTTCATATTGTTGAGCTAAAATCTCTCTGGTGTTGGCAATCACCTCTTCAGTTTCTCCAAACTGTTCTTTAAGACAATCCCAGAGTTCTTTGGCACTTTCACAATGTAAAAGGCCAGAGTATATCTCATTTGGGAGAGCCATTGCCAACATAGAGAATGCTTTTGCATCTAGCTCAAGTTTTAGGAAATCATCATCTGTATATTCTTTAGGGTCCTTAGGGACCTTAACATTAGTTTCAAGATTAACATTTACTGGTTTGTGAGGACCATATATCACAGATCTCCAACAACCTGTGTTGGTTTGTGACAAGGTATGTGCCATTCTCTTTTGCCATATGTTGTATTCATTTCTAACAAGCATGGCAGGTTTAGTGGCAGAACCAGTATTATGTGGATCCATTTTAAAGAGTATAGATTTGTCAGATGACTCTTTTGTCACACCCTCAAATTTCAACTGCGGGGTTTTACCGCAAGGCGCATGACATACCAGGATCCCATAGCCATAAGTCATATGAACGAACTCTAAATGCCCAAACCATTTAGTTTGTTTTCAAAAACCAAGTTTAGTTAAGCTGCGGAATCGTAAACCAAATTTAAACCTTTTTTAAAAAAACTATGCGCAAAACAACGCGCCCAAATTAAAACCATACGAAAGCATAATATATAATTTATGTGTATGCCCGAGAGCCCAAATGCAGTGAAGTGTACAGTGCTTTCTAATCCTGGCACCGGAAGCTAACTACCTGCAAAAGCATGTAAATGGTGGGTCAACAAACAATGTTGGTGAGTTCACAAAGTAAAATAGGTGAGTAAGTAAAAGTGTAGGTTTCCCAAACCATGTAACCAAGTACAAGCACCGGTCTCCCAGACCACATAACCACAAGTAAAAACGTCGGTCTCCCAGACCACAAGTAAACAGCTAATTCACATGCCAGGGGTAGCTAACCCACTCATGATAACTAATACCGGCGAATACCGAACTACTAATGAACAAGTTCCCATAACCGGGAGAAAAGTGCCTTGCGTCATTGCCCATCAACAATGACATATGTTTTAAGTTATTAGTTCACACCCATGCTCCCAGCACGATGTGAGGTTTGTTAGACCTAATAGTGCTATCAACTAGTAACCCGCTTGCCCAACCGGCAATTGATTCGGTATTTTGAAGGACTTAAATGATAGGGTTGGTTTAGTTCATCAAGGACATATAGCATGAATTAGTAAAAGTAGATTCACCCCGTGAATCATGCACCCCGAAACCCGGGATGTGTAAAAGTAGTCCCAACCCGGACTAGAAACGTTACGTAAGTTGTCTCGACCCGAGACACATGCTTTTGAGAAAAGAGTAGTGAAACTCACCTTAGGTTGCAAGCAAAAATATCCAAACTTCAACGTAATAGAGACTCGCTACCGACTCCCTATTATATGTGTCATTATGTGAGTACACGTGCATAACCAATATACCACATAGTACGTTTATTCGATTCTTCTAAAAGTTCAAAACCGTGTAGTGACACCTAGTGACTCTACATGCACAAGTATGTCCTACGTATCCCGTTGGTGATCATGGTGACTATTATGAGTTTAACACATCAAACACATCCCATGCAAGTTTCCACACAAATATATGTCAATTGCATACCATAAACAACTTCAAATAGTCACATAAGGACTTCGTACACAATCTGCGTTTTTAGGACAGATTGTGCACTGTGAAAAACGCATCTTTTAACCCACTTAACGAATGAATTAAAATCCCAAATTTTTACTGAGTGTTCATGGGGATTCAGTTGTAAACCCCTATTTTTATTTTGTCCTAAAACCAAACACAAAAATTATAAAAATTCGTACATCACAGCTGTGTCCAGAAAATTTCCACAACAGGTCAGTTTAGTAGAAAAATTCCCAAAAATTGTGTATTCATCCAAACGGGATGAATTCACTGGAAAAGCCGAGTTTTTCCAATGTTGACATACTGTAAAAATTTCATAACTTAATTCTTTGTAAATCTCCAGTTATGACCATTTAAAGTTGACCCAATTTTCAGTTCCGAAAATCTGATATGACCTCTAATCAATTAAAATTCCAAAAACGATTCAACCGACGTCCAAATCTGATGGTTTTGCCCATTATGAAAAGCTAACACTATTTACATCACAATCATGCAAAGAAATCATCAAAACTATCAATTTACCAACCCATTACAGCCTCTACAAAACGTCCAAACGAATCTGCCAGAATTTAAAACTTGCAGCCCAAGTTATTCACAAACCCTAATCATGCTCAAAAATCTCTAACACATGCATAATCCACACTCTCATGATCAAACACATATATTATCATGTAAAAACCCTAATCATGGCAACTAACAGCAATCATCATCATTAAATCATCAAAAACATTCAAGAACTCATATATATATGCGATTATATGTATGTTGTTTTTAGTGTTTTTAAAGTTTTTCAATTATCATAATTCATCAAAGAACGTATAAATGCATACCTTGAAATGCTAAAACTCCCTAGAGCCTTGAGATTAAACCCGAACTAGCTTGATTAAGTGAAAGATTGATTGGTTGTTTGGAAAATTGAGAGGGTTGAGGGGGAGGGGATCCACGGCGCAAGTAGGGTAATGGGGTTAGGGTTTTATTATTTTTTTTAAACTATAATTATAGGATAAGTTTGCTTGTTCCCCAAGTAGTTGGGTATTAGGGCCCCTCTTGCACAATATCGTGACCCGTTAAGCCTATACTAGCCCAATACCGGACCCGATAATATTAATCCCTCTAAATTGTATAAAAACCATTGTTTTTATTATTACATGAGATATTAACCATCAAGTGTACGTAATTTGCGTGGTTTACATATTAATCGTCAGTCAAGTGACAATTCACATAATTCACATAATTCATATAAGCAGGCACTTCACCTCCATCATGATTTAATTGCACATATTATAGTTATACATGCCACATAATTCACCAACGTTCGGGATACAGGACTCATGTGTGTGTTAAACAATGCTTTTCCTATTTAACACATATGTTAATATCATCTAACATGTGTTAAGCCTACTTAACTAACCCTGGTTAAGTATCTAACCATGCACAACACGTAAGTTAACTAAAGTATATCATGTAAGTTAACTAGAGGTCAGTAAAAGTATTAACCTGAAAATGCGGGGTGTCACATCTCTTTTAAGTGATGGATGTTGATAAAAAGTGAACTTTTGATCTTTTTATTGAGTATCAATAAGAGCTTTGTGTCTGATTCTCAATTTGTTAGATTGATATGTGATCAGATAAACCAATGCTCTGATACCAATTGTTGGATCAGTTTTGCTCTTTTTGCTAAGTAAGAACTTGCTCTCTTGACACTTAAGTGTTTAGCAAGCCCTTGTAAATCAGATTATAAGCACAGCGGAATGTATAAGTTAAAGCAACACTTTTTATACTAAGGAAGAGTTATTACTCCCCCTTGATGATTGAAACTAATAAATGACAAGTATTTATTATGAATCCAAGCAGTAAATGAGAATTAGATACTTAGACAGATTCACAATAAATACAGAAATGGAATAGAACAGTGAAAGTGTTTGAAGGATTTTTCTATTAAAATCAATGTCTAAAATAGAAGGTTGAAGCAATCTATTTATAGACGTTTACATACATGTATCTTGCCAAAAAGCAAGTACAGAAACAACAGAAACAAGTTGCACAAGTTGCAACATTGAAACTAACAAATACAGCTAAAAGTAATAATAAACAATAAACTACTGATGCAAAAAGGCGGTGGAAAATATCTGATGCTAAGTGCTGATGAATGACAAACTACTGATGAGTAGTTTGTCTTCAGTACTTCTGAAGTGAACTTGTCTGGTTTGGACTTCAGAACTTCTGATGAAGTTTCTTCTTCAGCACTTCTCTTATCTTCTCTTCAGCAGTTCTTTGTTTTCTTTTCAGTACTTCTATACTTAGCCAAAATGACAGAAGTGAATTAGACTAAGGTTTCCAAAAGTCGTTTCACCAATCCTCTTTGTCCTAACAAGCTGTACTGCCAGTGCGACCTGGCGTGCAGCTGATGTTCCTGGGCACCCTGATCAGCACTGCCGTGCGGGTGCCCGTGCGACTCAACTTCTCGGGTGCACTAGGCAGTGCACCCCCAGCACTCGGCCACCACCAGACCCGCACGCCCGTGCACCCTAGGTGCACGGCCGTGCAGAATATCTAGATATTTCCAGAAACGACTCAGCCACTTGCACGTCAACTCATATTGATAAAGTGCACGGCCGTGCACTTTAGGCGCACGACCGTGCACAAAAGCAGAGTTTCTATAAAAACAGAGCATAACCCACTAATCAGATATTGGGTGATCTCTGGGCGATTTAGGCCGATTTTCTGGACCAGGGAGCTGCTGCAAAGGCGAGGAACAAGCTCGGGAACTCATCCGAATCATCTATCATCATCCAATCCATCACATTCAAGTTTTATGGTTTGATCTATTAAGCTTTTAGTTGATTCAAATCTGTTTATTTTGGCTTGTTTGTGTTGTTTATGTATTACATTATAGTCTAGGGATAATATCTAGTAATCGTTAGTTGTAAAAACAATCGTTTGTATGGAATCATGTTTTGTATAAACTTGGCGTTTTTCATTTTAGATCTTGATGATCATAGCGCAACCTTGTTTCGTTGTTGTTGGATTTGTAGTTGTATTTGAATGACTTTGGCGAATGTCGAATGTGTTAGGCGGATAAATGTTGAAAAACCGTCCGTTTAATCGTCCGGTAATAGACTAGATAACTTGTTAAATAGTTTATGCCATGAAACTGTAACCGGGTATTGGTTTGGTTAAAGTCAGTCGAATAACGGTTACAAATGCTTACTGGCACGTAAAAGGGTTTTAAAAACCTAATGGTGTCGTTACTGGTCTTTGACACGGTTAATGATCTTTAGTAGTTATTTTGGTAAAAATAGCGATCTTAGTAGACCTGGGTTCAAAGTTGGTAAAATGGAATAGGTTGTGAAATGCTCTACTTTATGCTAGTTTAGGTGGCTGTATTGTGTATTCGGTATCGCTTTCTTGAATTAGTGAGGTTAGAATACTCTTAACAGATGACTAACTTATCTTTAGAAGATCTGCATGAGATCATATCATCTGCTCGCTAATAAACGACTTGAAGTGGTTAACGTGCGCATTCGTGTTAGCTTTCTGTATAGTTGTCATGTTAGGATGCCCGAAAGGGACACTAACTGTCGGAAAATGGGAATGTTGATCACACGCCTGTATTACTTATTATATGTAGATGACATGCTAGGATTGGTATATTATAGTTTATATAGTTATATTTTGTATTTGGAGTCTTATATATGTTATTTAGATATTTTAGAATTAATCTAGTTAAAAACAACAAACTTTCACTATCTTTTCTTACTGGTAAATCGGGGATAGAGTTTTAGTACCATTGCTTCGCGCGCGTCCATGGATCGATATCTGGTTCTTATCTACACATTACTACATATATGACAGGGTACACTTGCCCTATTGTGTGTGTTTATATAGTAAGGTCTAAACCATTTTTATAAATATTAAAGCAAAACGTGTGTTATTTCATTGTAAAATTATGTGTATATTCGCACACGTCAATAACGTATACACATACATGTATGTATAGTTATTTCATATAAACATCATGTAAATATATTAAATTCTTTTTGATGTTATCCGTACAAACTATATTTACTCTTTCCATTTTATATAAATTTGAATTGATATTTTTTTATTTTTTTTGTTACATTATACTATCTAGATATTTTAGAGTCCTAGACTATATACCTAAACCCACATGAACCTAGAAATCTTCAATTCATTCTAATTCATGTATTATATTGCTCATGCATATACTATTCATTCTATTAGGGTAATTTATGGAATTACCTAAACCGCTACGATTTGTGTCAGTCGTACTTGTTATTCTTCGCAACTTGTGAGTATATCTTTCCCCTTTTTCATGTTTTACTATTTTAAGGCTACTCATGCACACTATTATTAAATGTTATTCTTTAACTATATGCAATTCTCATGTGTGTTTGCTTTATGTTAATTTGTGTATTTATGCTTGTCAAAATCATTAACCGCTGGACGGCCTAGCATTTCAATGAATAGTACTATGGTATATCCCCTTGAGACTCTGTTGAGAGAATCTTGGTCATTGTCTTGTTAATTCATTTTTCATTTGGTTATTCATGTGTTAGTCTCATACTACTTATTACATAATTGCAAATGGTACCGCACATGAATTGTCAAACACTTTTCTTACTATATGTATTCAAATCAGCGTATGCTCACCAATACATTTTTGTATTGACATATACTATTTTTGTACATGTTTCAGGTTGTTTTGAGATGCATCCTTTAAGCTTTCGGATTTTTATTTAGATTTTGATTCATTGTATTTTAATTTAGTTGGCATTTAGAATCGTTGTATTTCATTTCAATGTAATAAATTATTTAATCAATGTATTCAAATTTACATTTATAGTCCATGAGCTATTGAATAATCGTCACTACGTGACACCTCGATGTTTCTGCCATCGGTTGGGGTGTTACACGTAAGGCATAAGAGGCACGAGGGTGAAGTGAAGCAGAAATATCAAAGTCCAGTAGACAATAACTATTATCCACAACGACGTTTTGTCTCTCAACCAGCACCGTTTTATAATCAAAGCCGATATTTTCAAAAGAGGGATAATCGTCAGATGGCATATGATCGTCGTAACCGGATAGCCATGGAGAAACCTTTAAAGAAACCAGTGGTGAACACAACTGTAGATAAACAGTAGGTCCACTAAAACTTGCTGTTAAAACAACGGTTGGACCTGTCTCTGTTAAATCAGAGAAGCTAACTACGAAAGTTTCCTTTAAGAATGAAGTAAATAAACCGACTAAGACTCCAAAATCTCAGATCCGGATCTTGAAACGTTCGGAACAATTTTGGTCACCGGTGGGTTCTCAAGGTGCTTCAACTTCAAAAGTAAATGAAAAATCTGAAAATGAAAAGAATTTGATTGATCAGAAAAAGGTCAATTCAAATTCAATTGAAAGTGAAAAAGAATAACAGAATGTTCAAAGACCCAAGACCAAGCTGGCTTGTGTCCCTCGAAAGAACTAATCTTCTGGTCACATGACAGGGGATTTGTCGCTATTGTTCGACATTAAAACCATCAATGGCGGATATGTAGCATTTGTACAGAACAAAGGAGGTTACATTACTATTGAGGGTAGTGTGAGTAATGGTATTGTGAGTTTTGAGAAGATCTCGTATGTGAAACAGATCGATTATAATCTGCTTAGTGTTAGCAAAATCTGTGATAAACAATTTTCTGTATTCTTTGATGACAAATCTTGCTACATACTCAAACCCGGTTTTGTACTTCCAAAAGAGTGGATCATGCTGAAAGCACCGAGAGTGAATAATCTTTACATTCTCGACATGTCAAAGGCGATGACAACTCAAGGCCAAGTAATGTGTTTCCTCTCCAAGGCTATTGAAATAGAATCTATTATGTGGCATAGGAGGATGGGAGACATTCACCACAGAAAATTGAACCATCTAGTGAAGAATGGACTTGTCGAAGGAGTTAATGTCAAACATTTCTATCAAAATGACAAGTGTGTGAGTTGCAAGAAGGGAAAGCAGCACAAACAATCCCACAAACCAAAGAAAGTAAACTCTGTGGAATTGCCACTTGAGCGTTTGCACATGGACCTATTTGGACCTGTCAAGCTTAAAAGTCATGCTGGAGAGTTGTACTGTCTTGTGGTTACTGACGATTATTCCAGATTCACGTGGGTAATGTGCTTGCATCATAAGAGCGACACTTTTAACAATCTGAAGATTATGTTCACTCGATTAGAGAATGTTTATGGTCTGAAGGTCAAAAGAATTAGGAGTGATAATGGCACGGAGTTAAAAAATGCACAGATGGATGCTCTTTGTGAAGATAAAGGAATTCATCATGAATACAGTGCTCCGTATACCACTAAACAAAATGGTGTCGCAGAAAGGAAAAACGGGACTCTAATTGAAGCGGCGAGAGCAATGCTTGCGGATTCCAATCTTCAGTAATGTTCTGGAATGAAGCTATTTACACAGCCAGTTACACATTGAATCGTGTGTTAACAGTGAAGAAGTTTGGCAAAAACTTCTTATGAACTGTTGAACAGACGAAAGCCGAACTTAGAGTATATAGAACCATTTGGAGCATCGTGTACTATGCTTAATCCATCTAAGAAGTTTGCACCAAAAGCTGAAGAGGGATTCTTTGTTGGATATGCAACCCCGCTCAAACGGGTATTCAACAAACGAACTCGTCAGGTAGAGGAATAGGCTAACGTTGAAGTTCAACGGTATACTTAGAACGTACAGGGTAGCGGTCCAAATTGGATGTTTGATTACAAAGATTTCTTTGAATCATTCAATCTAGATGACTTGGTTGAAGAGGCTGTATTAAGATTATATTACGAGTGTGAAAAAAGCAGTGACATCACCGTTGGTGCGTCCGATCACCGTATCTCCTCCAACAGCTTCTAATGATGCCAATGTTCATGCAGCAGAAGAAGTGTTCCAAGAAGCTTCCACAACTCTTAATTCATCAGAATCGGAAGATGATGATGATGTCACAAGTGAAGCTATTCTAGATTTTGCTATAGGGACATCTCCAATGAACCCAAATCCAAATGGTGCTTCAGCATCTAACTTGGGTAATGATCTGGTTTCTACAGAGAATTTGACTACTCAAACGGGAGTATAAGTACCTGATTATCCGGAATCTCGGATTCATCGTATTCACCCGCTCGAGCAAGTTATTGGTGATCCTGGTAGCAGTGTAATGACTAGAGGACAACTTCGGAATGCAAATTCACCAGAAAATCTTGGCGCTCTAGCGTTACATGCTAATATTCAGAAATCAGGTTGTCAGAATGAGTGGTCTTTTGCTTGTTATGTTTCGCAGGTTGAGCCCTGGACATACAAGGATGCTCTTTTGGATGATGCTTGGGTAGAGGTGATGCAAGATGAGTTGTTGCAGTTTCAGAAACTGGGAGTGTGGACACTAACAGATTTACCTCCGGGAAGGAAAAAGATTGGAACCAAATGGGTTTTCAAGTGCAAAAAGGATGACAGAGGCGTAATCGTGGGAAATAAGGCTCGACTGGTAGTTCAAGGATTTCATCAAGTGGAAGGAATCGACTACAACGAGATTTATGCACCTGTGGCACGTTTAGAAGCAATTCGTATGTTTCTGGCATTTGCCTCATACAAGAAATTCAAGGTGTATCAAATGGACGTTAAGAGTGCGTTTCTTACGGTGTGGTCAAGGAGGAAGTTTACGTAGGTCAGCCACCAGGCTTTGAAGATCCTATCCATCGGGATAAGGTCTACGTTCTGAACAAAGCGTTATACGGGTTGCACCAAGCTCCACGCCAATGGTATGAGGAGCTGAGCATGTATCTTCTATCCAAAGGATTCAAACGCGGTTTGGTAGACTGCACTTTGTTTACCAAACGAACAGGGGATGACTTGCTTCTAGTCCAGATTTATGTTGATGACATTATTTTTGGATTTACTAATGAACTTTTGTGCAGAGAATTCGAAAATGTGATGCAGGAAAAGTTCGAAATGAGTGCGATGGGGGAGATGCAGTTTTTCCTCGGCCTGTAGGTGGAACAAAGACCAACGGGGAACTTTATTCACCAGACAAAATACGTTTCTGAAGCCTTGAGCCAATTCCAGATGGAAGATTCGAAGCCGATGGATACCCCGATTCAACCTCATCACGGGATTGGAGTGGATGCTAAGGGGGAGCTGACTGATCCTTTTACATACAGAGCAATCGTCGGATCTCTGATGTATCTCACCGCATCTAGACCAGATATAATGTTTGCCACATGTCTCTGCGCATGATATTAGTCGAAGCCGAAACAGAGTCATCTCGCAGCTGTCAAAAGGATCTTACGATATTTGAAGGGTTGTCCGTCGAGAGGAATATGGTACCCTAATGATGATAATTTTGACCTAATTGCTTTTAGTGATGCAGATTGGGGCGGTTGTGACAAAGACAACAAATCCACAACGGCTGGACGTCAATTTTTGGGGAGCAGGCTCGTGACCTGGCAGTGCAAGAAGCAGACGGCAGTTGCACTATCCACATGTGAAGCAGAATATGTGTCAGCTTCAAGTTGTTGCTCATAGGTTCCGTGGATTCAACAACAGATGGTCGATTACGGTTTGCAATTTCTTAAAACCCCTATACACTGTGACAATGAAGCCGCAATTGCATTAACTAAAGACACGGTCAATCATTCAAAAGCTAATCATATCTAGATTAAGCATCACTTTATCCGAGATTGTTATGCCAAAGAGTTGATTGACATGGTCAAAATCCACACTGATTACCAATGTGTAGATCTTTTTACCAAAGCTTTCGATAGATCTCGATTCGAGTTTTTGTTAAAAGCTAACGATATAAAAGAAAAACAAGATTGGTCATCACCTCTGTTTATCATTTTTAGTTTTTAGTTTTACTGTTTTTCAAAAATTCAAAAAAACCCAAAAATATGTTTTACATTTTAGGGGGAGTTTTAGATTTTCAGAAAAAACCCAAAAACATTGAAAAATCCAAAAAGCCATAAAAATTAGAAAAACCCAAAATGATTTTCCTGAAGAAAAAGAGGAAATGATAGTACATTAGTGGGGATCTAGACACATGCTAAAGATTTGAAATGTTATATAAGCCATGTGTTGAGTCTATGTGATGTGCTGGTAGGCTTCGTAGACCTATTACTACGTGTTAGATACATACATATCAAACGAATTCGAATGTGGATGAACTCCTCATTGGCATATGGTCTTAGTACCGTAATTTTGTTTGATAGGGTATTTGTACAAAACTCAGAGGTTTCGGGTCATTATGTTACTAGTTATCTGGGGATAGCCTTTCTGATCTTTTGTTGTAAGGTTCGGACCTAGATCAGACAGGGTATTTTGCTAAAAGAGCTTTAATGCCAAAACCTAAATTTACCGAATTGAGGAACTTTCTATGTATGACGATAATCAAAGATTATCTAATGCATCGTATCCAATCATTGATGCAAATCATTATTGATATTAGCCCTCAACCTGGTAGAGTGCATATGTTACTCTGCAGCATTGATTTGCTGACCTGTACACCTCTGTGCCTCAATACCTTTTAATTTTACAAATAACGAAAGCATAATCACGTGTTACAATGAGTCTTTGTGCAAATTATTCCTTGATACGGGAGTATGTCGTGTGTGTGGGAACCACAGACAATTTTGTTCATACTATAGATAATCGTATCAAACACTGCATAAAAGTCTATATAAGAGCTTATGTGGATAACAATATCAGCAATTGCTGGATCACACATTGACTTTAATGATAATAAACACTAAAGATCAACGGTGTGATCAGATTTCTCAAAAACTGATATGATCCTCTTCCCGGAAATCACAAATCATTTACTGCTTTATGTTTACATTCATGCATTTTACATTTGTTCAAAAATTTACAAAAACTCAAAAAGATTTTAGGTGTGTTTTAGCATAAATTTCAGAAAAACCAAAAAGATTTTACATTTCCATATTATTTTTGATAACGGATGGTGATTGATGGTCGTTTTCTGAAACTTGATGAACCATTTGAGTTTTGTGACTTTAAAATGAGAAATGATGAATGTTGGATGCTTAAAAGATTAGAAAAGGATTGAACAGGATTCGATTTTGAGATTTGGTAAAATGTTCAAAAATTCCAATCTCCATTCGCCCCTTCGATGGGTCGAATGTGGAATTTTCCTTTACATTCGAGCTTTTTAAAACGGTCGAATGTGAGTGTTCATGTGTATTTTACACATTCGAACCCTGTTTCTACTTTCGAGCTGTGACAACCGGTAAAATTCGGGAAATGGCCGGAGACTATGGAATATTACCATAGGGTGTGTTAATTATGATTAGAAACCATTTAGAGAAATAGTAGTTGAATTAATGGTGGGTCATAATAAGAGTCTCAAACGTTCTAAGTTTGATGGTTTCGGAACGAGGACTCTATGCGGTAGGAAACACAATAATAATGATTTTAGTTGGATGTGGACGATTCACTAGGAAAAAGGGGTATGAGTGGTTAAATGGATAAAAACCTTAAGTTATTGTTATGGAAAAATAATTGTAAGGTAAAAAGAGAATGTATTATGTTTAGAGTTTTATAAATAAAAATATAATACCCAACCCCCACCCTAGGTCGCCGCCCCCCTCACCCAATCAAAGAGTTTTGATTAACTAAATAATTATTATTATTATTATTATTATTATTATTATTATTATTATTATTATTATCATTATTATTATTAAATAACTCACCTAACCCATTATAAATACCCCCATTTCCATACATCTACCACACACACATAACCTTACACATTCTCATTTCCCCCTCTCTCTCTCTCTCTCTAATTTCGAAACCCTCCCTTTCTCTCTCTAAATTGCTATGTTTTGATGATTCCTTCAAGAATCATAAGAGTTTTTATCAAATCTTTCAAGAACCCAAGAGTTTAGAGCAAGAAAACATTGATTTCCAACGAGTTTAAAGGTTAGTTCTTAAACAAAAAAAAGATTTATTTAAAAGTTTCTTATTATTTTGGTTTTGATTTAAGATTCACCAAACCTTCAAAGATTTTGGGTAAAACGTGATAAAAACAAGTAAAAGGAAAAGAGAGAAATAGAAAAGATGATGTAAATATGTATGCATGTGTGTCGTATATGAATATATATATGTATGTATGCATCCCGTGTATATATATATATATGTATATGTACAAGTATGAATCAATATTATGAATATATATGTGAACTAGGTTGCTTTGTTTAATAAAATGATGGAAATGGATAGATCCATGGATTTTATGGACATGCAAAGGAAGTTTATGATAAGACTTTAAATCTGAATTTAAAGAGTGATTAGTAACCTTGGATGATTTAGATTGTTAGCACTAGGATGAATATAGTAAAAAGTGGACTATTGAAACAATAAAGTATCTAATTTCCAGATCTGAATATTAATAAGTTTTAGTGGTTTTTATGAACCCAAACTTGAGCAAAACAAGTATAAGTAGGAACTAGATGCTTGGGAGGTCTTGCATGTACGATCAGGACACGTATTGAGGCTTAAAACGCCAAACTATGGACCCAGAATGTAAGAATATTAAATCTAAGTTAGAACAGGTTCACATAGACTTTATGAAGGTGAAAATAAAGGTGATAAAGTAAAAATGAGTTATCTAGGTTAAAACTCCAAGACTATTGAGATAAAATGCGTAAAACGTAAGTTTTTGACAAAATATACCTATTAAGAACATCTAACTTTAGGGTTGATGTAAAACAGCTTGATTGAGGTTAAAATGAGTATAAAAGTCATTATTTAAGGTACAATATATGTTTACCTTAACAACAAATGATATAAATACAAAACTATGTCGCAGAAATCGCCGGAATGCGAGTTTTGAGGCATAGAATAGTCACAACTTAAGGATAACTTGGAATAACAAATTAGACTTATTTGTTAAGTTATATGAGGAATCAAAAGGACTCTAGACATGAGAAACTTTAGATATTATGTAATGTGTGTTTGGTGGAAAAGAACATAATTTATGTAAGTAGAAACATAATGAGTTGTTGAACACAAACACGAACGTTATATGAATGAGTAAGTATGAGTAAGAGGACTCAAGGAAATAAGGATATAATGAATTGTGTGGTCACTCGAAACCTAAAAGGATTTAACAACATTTAATCACCACCGGGAAATGGGTGGAAATGAGTATTGAGAAACTAAGTAAACGAAGGTTGGTGAAATGTTAGATCAAATTTAGGCAAATATGCTAAACAACCCTATGAATGTTTAGGGCTAGTTTGGTAAAGGAGCACGTGGCACAAATTCAGGGAAACATTGTGATTATAGCTTAAAGGTGAGTTTCACGACCCCTTTTCTTTTAAATGTTTTTGAACGATTTATAAATCAGGGGATTAACATGCTTATATGATGCGATAGACTATAAATATAGAATATTGATGAACTTAGGTTAGTGCACCAGGTGGGTACATTTGATATAATGTGTCACCGTTGTCAACCGACGAGTTGCCACTCTTTCTCCCAGCACATCTTAAGGCCGTTGTTTATGTTGTAGTACTATTGGGTTGACGTCCCCGTTTTCATGATTTGTCTGGGTCGAAATCTGCTTCAAAAATGAACATAACCTCCAACAAGTACCTCTCGCGGAGAGGCCACCACAGGGAACAAAGTTATGGATTGATTAAGAGCCTTTGGATTACATCATACTTGTGGGACCTTGCAAGTCCACTTGATTCTCTATTTAGTACTATTCGATCATATGTTGTTTACTAAACTTGAAAGTTTATTCATAAACCTAAGAACTCGCCAACATTTTTGTTGATGTTTTTGAGCATGTTTTTCAGGTACGGATGAATGAAGCTCTTGGGGAGAGTGGGTTTAGCAGGCACTACGTTGGACATGTTGAATGGGACCTTAAACTATAAAACTATGTTTTACTATCTTTTATTTAAATAAATTGTAAAACACTACTTATGAAATTTCGCTCCATCTTGGATATGACATATTTTTAAAACTTTCTTAGACCAAAAGCTTAAATGTGTTGGGCTAGAGGGTGGTTGCAAGATGTCCATGCGTATACTCAAGTGATTTGCTAAACTTTATAGTAACAACTTCCGTTACCTCATGACTAGCATTCCGCTGTGCGCTGTCGGGGTGTGACAGAAGTTGGTATCAGAGCTAAGGTTATAGCAAACTGAAAATCTTTGGTCTAAGCTATAACCATGAACGCTCTCCCAGAAACTATATAAAGTAACTCTAGAACTACTTATGTGTTATATCAAGTACCATATGCGTAGATATACTTATATGAATATGTGCGGCATCACTAAATTTGATAAATAATTGATATGGTAGCGAATTGGCCTTATAGTTCGTTTGACGATTTTAGTGTAATTGGATAAGACTATCCATAAATCTAGGTTCATTATACGTTTATGTTAAAATAGTGTATGAAAGGAATAATAATCGATGGTAGTAATTTAATGTTCTAAGTAATTGACATTTAGATTCGAAATGTACATAGCGAATAGTACATAAGAATAGAGATATTCTTAGGGTGCATTATGGAATGTGATTATGTGAACAATTTTATATTGTTGTGTTATTATGTACTTATTTAGTACGAATACCACTTGTCGCAGATCATGACTTCATCAAGCACCTGTCTCTCTAGTACCGAGAAAGAGCCGTCACGAGCACCACATGTTTCCAAGGAAGCACCTATGACTCCGGAAGATGATGACTTGAATGTTCCCGGAATCGGTTGGTTGGTCGAACGTGACGAAGAGGTTGTAGTGGCTCCAGTAGTTGATGAGCCTAAGGCAGTAGTACCCGCTAGTTCAGGACCATTGGTAGCACTAGAGGTTGATCCTAAACCTACTGAGATAGCACCCGTTGTGAATGAGACTGCTCTCAAGAGGCCGATAAACACCGAGGATCAGGAGACGCCTGTGAGGAAGAAGCGTAGGGCAGAGGCGAGACGTTGGGATTGGTTACCACATAAGTTGAGTATATGGGCAGAGATAGAAGGCATAACTCGTAACTATGAGAAGAGTAGACCTTTCGCAGCAGTTAGTGTTCCCTCTGTCACACCCTCAAATTTCCACTGCGGGGTTTATACCGCGAGGCGCATGACAAACTAGGATCCCATAGCCATAAGTCACATGAACGACTCTAAATGCCCAACCATTTAGTTTGTTATTGTAAAAACCAAGTTTAAAGTTTTAACCAAACCAATAATAGTATAGCGGAAGCGAATGGAAAATAGTTAGATAAAGTCTGCGCAAAACACCGCATCCAAAACCAAATAAATAGTAAATGTTAAAAATAGTTTATTGTTTGAGACCCATGATATGATGCATGTCCTAACTGTGCTCCGTTCCTAGTTACCTGCAAAAGCATGCTATCGTGTGTCAACATAAAGCTGGTGAGTTCACAAAGTAAAGTAATTTAGTATGCAAATGCGCTAGTTTCCAAAACCACGTAAATAAGTAAAGTAAGTTGGTTCCTAGAACCGTGTAACCACTAGTTCATCGCATGTAAAGGGTAGCTAACCCATTCATGATAACTAACACCGAATATACCGAACTGCTATGTACGTGTAGCCAAAAAAGTGCGCCGCATGCCTGACATCATTGTCTATCCACAATGATAAAGTTTCGTTAAGTTATAGTTCACGCCCGCGCTCCCCGAGCCGGTGTGAGGTTTGTAAGACCTAATAGCGCTATCAACTAATAACCCGCTTGCCAATCCCGGCAACTCATTCGGTACGTGAGGACATACAGATGATAGTTTTGGTTTAGTTCATCAAGGACACAGTTTGCGAACTAGCAAAGTAAACGACCCACACAGGGATCCATAGCATTCCAACCCGGGATGTGTAAGTAGTCCCAAACCGGACTAGAAAAATGTTAAGTAAGTTGTCTCATACCTGAGACGCATGCTTTTGAGAAAAAGAGTAGTGAAACTCACCTTAGTGAGCAAGCAAAAGAAATCCGACCCGCAAGTAAACTATGCTACCGACACCCTAATACAAATGTCACTAGGTGAGTATATGTGCATAACCAACACACCATATAACTCGTTTATCCGAGACTTTTAAATGTTCAAAACCGTGTAGTGACACCTAATGACTCTACATGCTCAAGTTTGTCCTATGTATCCCGTTGGTGATCATAGTGATTAGTATCAGTTTAATACATCAAATACATCTCATACAAGTTTTCACACAAGTACATGTCAATTACATACCACATACAACTCCAAATAGTCACATAAAGACCCCGTACACAATCTGCGTTTTTAGGACAGATTGTGCGCTGTGAAAAACGAATTATTTAAAATACTTAACGAATGAATTAAAGTCCCAAATATTTACTGAGTATTCATGGGGATTCGGTTGCAAACCCATATTTTTGTTTTGTCTTAAAACCAAACACAAAAATTATGAAAATTCGTACAACACAGCTATGTCCAGAAAATTTCCTCAACAGGTCAGTTTAGTAGAAAAATTCTCAAAAATTGTGTATTCGTCCAAATGGGATGAATCCACTTGGAAAAGCTTAATGTTTCCAATATTGACCTACTGTAAAAATTTCATAACTTAATTCCTTGTAAATCTCAAGTTATGACCAATTCACAAATCCGAAAATCTGATATGACCCCTAATCAAATAAAATTCCAAAAACGACTCAAACGATGTCCAAATCTGATGGTTTTGCCCATTATGAAAAGCTAAGATCTTTTACATTACAATCATGCAATGAAATCATCAAAACAATCAGTTTACCAACCAGTTACCGCCCCTACAATACGCTCAAACGAATCTGCCAGAATTTTAAACTTGCATTCCAAGTAATCTACAAACCCTAATTTTCCATGAACATCACTAATACATGTATAACACATACAATACTGATTAAACACCATATTAACATAGCAAAACACATATATTATCATGTGAAAACCCTAATCATGGCTATTGTAACATTTCGCATTTATTTTTGTACGTTACATGGACATTATCAATAAAAACGTCAAATTCTACCATTTACATTCGCATAAAATTGTTTTTGTCGCATAATTGGAACCCTAATACTATATATATATATATATATATATATATATATATATATATATATATATATATTCTATATGTGGTAGTATGTGTTAAATGTCAAAAAAATAAACACTTGGGCCGGGAATCGAACCCGCGCCCAAGGCCGGCCCAAACACACATCCATGATACTACCAACTGGGCTGGCCATCAACTTTGATTAAACCCCAGCACGAATTAAACTTATACGCGATTTTAAAACCTGCACAATTGACTTAGGAAAGTCAACTGTGGACGCGTTTGTATAATCAATCAGAATCAATTCGTGATTGATCTAATTTTGGCATCTCTACTCGATTACCGGCCTCATCCAACTACGATTACACGCTAATTCCCAATTATCGTTGACTAATTGAAACTATACGCGTGTGAAATTGAATCGTGGGTCAACCTTGCCAATTAAACAATCCATCGATTCCCTATATAAATTGACCTTCTGCAATCCTTAACAACTCGCTCACACATCTCTCTTAACCTCCAATTGCTCTGAAACACCTCTGATATACCCACGCATACACGGTTTGACTATTTAAGTTGACTGTCCAATCGAGTATCAAACAACACTGTAAGTCCAATTTTTTTTTGTGGGTTTTGTTAATCGGCGTCCATACAACGAAAACCCTAACAATAATCGGGTTAAAAATGTGTGGATTGCTTGATTGGAAAAGCTAGGGCTCGTAATGAGATTTGGGGATGAAACTGGATCGATACAGTATATTTATTTTAATTAAACAGGGGTTAGTCACAACCACAGGCCTAGGCCAAGTGGTTGTGATCGTTGTTGGTGACCAAAGGCACCCGGGTTCGAGTCCCGGCTGTGGCCTTCCTTTCTTTTCTTTTTCATTTTTAAAACAACAAATCATATTATATATATATTATACATTTAAAACTTATAAATTCATTTTTAAATATTAAAAGCTTTTTATAAATTCTAAAAAAATTATATTTATCAAATCTGAGATAAAAGTTTTATTTACAATTTTTAGTTTTCTAAATTTAATTGATTTAATATTTATAATAATTAAATCAATTTTATACTATTATATTTATAAAAATCCATTAAAATATCAAAACAATTTTATTAATTTCTACAAAATTATCCTATGTTTGTACAATGTTAAACTTTACTGAAATAATTTTTAATTCAGAAAAATCATTTATTTTATATTTTTAATCAATTTTTGTTAGATTTAATCATAATTAAATCATAATAAATTCAATTTTTATTATTTTTGCACCAAAATTTTATACAATTTAATTTTAAATATTTAGAATAGAAATATGATTTTTAAAATAATAATTCTTTAATTTTAGTATTTTTGATTATTAAAGTTAAATTTTTGGCAATTTGTAATAAATAGATTTAAAAATCTATTTTAAAGGAAATAATTTTATAAAAATTATTTTTATACTTCAAACACATTATTGTGAGCATTCTAAATTCAAATTTTATAAAAAGACTTTCTTTTATTTAATTATCAAATTTCCCTTTATTTAATTAACATTTTACTTTAAATTCAACAATTGGATATCCCCAAATCGAAACCCTAGGCTATACTTATAAACTAGTTAGACTTAGACTTATTTGTTGCCTTATACATAGGGTAACACTTGGCAATCTATTGGGCTACACTTATACTATTCCTCAATACCTAATACTATACCAAGGTGAGTTTACGTAATCCTGTTTATGCGATTCTTTATACTTGCAACAATTTTAAGCAATTCAACATGCGTGTCTAGTAGTAAACTTTATTGCCTCATGAATTAGTCAACAGTTTCAACGAGTTTCAACATTTACATAATCATTAGCTATGGCCAAGCCGGCGATACTCAATAATAGATCTATTGGATTGACAACCCCACCCGGATACGTGTAACTCCTACATAGGTAACGTGGGTGATTGTTATCGTTCAACATATTACTAAGGTGAACCGTAGATGACGGGATGGACCTAAACTAGTCGGAGGTTTGATTATGTCAACATATTATACTATTCATGTAGACTTAAATTTACGATAGACATACGAATTGCTAGACTTTTATACTTAAACTATATGCTTAACATGGATTATGTATTCTCACCAACTTCTAGTTGACCCCCCCCCCCATTTTTACAACTCAACAGGTGATAATGATGCTTGAAGATTAGAGTATTTATGAAGAAAATAAGGAGTCTATGCATGCTTGATTCTTGTGTGATGTATTAGATTTCCACATTCAAAACTCTTATGTATTTCAATTTTTGGATATTTGCAATTTAATATTTATTTCAATTAAAATTTGGTTTACCATGTGCTACTGTATACTCATCAATACGTGACACCTCGATGTTTCCGCCATCGGTTGGGGTGTTACAGATTGGTATCGTCTGCTGCAATCCTGATCCACCATTAGATTAATAGGACAAAATCCTCAGGTTTAACCTGAACCCCCTTGAGATCTCGTCGAAGTTCTAGATTTTAATAACGAACACGTGCAATCTGGAAGGGTGAACGCCTGTATTCTGAGTCTTCTGTCTAGGCTGGCATTGCGCATATATCCCAATCAGACGAGGGACCCGGATGCCTACCTGGGAATTCTCGGGATGAGTGTTCACTTATAGGCTAAAGCATGTCTTCATATGTTATTAGAATTTAGAATCTTTGATAAGTCAACGTTTTCGTTTATTCGTTTTAATTAATGAATAAATGATTACATTCCTTATATAATCTCATTCATTTCATTGTGTCTATTACAGATCATGCCTCCACGTCGCAGCACTCGCAACAGCAATGGTGAGAACCACGAAGAAGGTGGTGACAACCATAACCATGACCAAGTTCCTAACCACAACAACAATGGTATCGATGCTCAACTGCCTGCGATCATTTCTCAACAAATGGCGCAACAAATCGCAACTCTGGTTCCCAATTTACTCGCTCAGGTCATCCAAATGAACGGCAACGGGAACGGTCACGGCAACGGGAACGGGAACGGGAACGGCAACGGTAATGGAAATGGACCCCCAGCCTGCACCCTTAAGCATTTCAACTCTTGTCACCCTCCAAAGTTTAGTGGTGAAGAAGGAGCTACAGGACTCCTCCAATGGTTCGAGGGTATTGAGAATACCTTCATCAACAGTGAATGCCCCGACAACTTCAAGGTTCGTTACGCCATGAGTGTTCTCCATAAACGAGCACTCACTTGGTGGAATGAAGAAAAGCGTACTCGTGGGGCCGAAGTTGCTCTTGCTATGACATGGGACCAAGTCAAGGAGGTCATGAAGGAAGAGTTTTGTCCTCGCAATGAAGTTAAGAAGCTTGAGGATGAGTTCCACACGTTAGCTCAAGATAGTGGGGAAAACCTTTCCTACAACACCCGCTTTCACGAGCTTAGCTTATTGTTGCCTCACAAAGTTACTCCTCTGCTGGTAGCCATCGAGAAGTACATCGGTGGTCTGCCCATGCAAATTCAGGACACCGTTTGGGGAAGGAATCCTGCAACTTTGGAAGAGGCCAAACGTCTAGCGGCCACTCTTACTGATAATCACGTGATGAACGGTACTCTCTTCCGCAAGGGCACTAAGAAGACGGTTGCTAAAGACACTCCACAGCCTGCAATTGAAGTCAAGCCTGAGACCTCAAGCAACAAAAAGCGCAAGGCTAGAAACTATATGGTTGCTGCTACTCCACCTGCTACCCAAAACCCAGCCAAGAAACCCTATGGTGGAACACACCCTCTTTGCAACACCTGCCAGTTCCATCATCTTCCTGGTAGACCATGCCGCCAGTGTAATAACTGTAAACGGTATGGACACTACACCAATGCCTGTCAAGCCCCTGCTGCCCAAAACAACCAAACCAACCAAAACAACCCAGCCAGAAACAACCCCGCTCCCAACCAACAAAACAACAGGCCTACTCGTGGTTAATGCTACGAGTGTGGCAGCCCTGATCACTACATCAACAACTGCCCTAATCGTAACCAGAACCAAAACCGAAACCAAAACCAAAACCAGAACCGCAACCAGAATCAAGGTGCTCGAGGTCGCGCCTACAATCTCAACGCTAACCAGGCTCGTGACAACAACGAAGTGGTGAATGGTACGTTCCTCATTAATAACCACTATGCATCCATATTATTTGATTCGGGAGCTGATAAGTCATTTGTGTCACTGAAGTTTGAACCTTTACTTAACTTACCCCACACTAATCTAGAGGAGCCTTTAGTGGTAGAGGTAGCTAACGGGAAGTCTATTTCGATCGACTATATTATTCGTAACTGCTTGTTGAACCTCGACGATCATACCTTCTCTATCGATCTCATCCCCATGCATCTTGGTAGTTTTGATGTTATAGTAGGCATGGACTGGTTGTCAACTCATCGTGCCGAAATTCTGTGCTTCGAGAAAGTCATACGCATTCCTCTCGAATCTGGTGAGATTTTGAAGATCTATGGTGAGAAACCCTGTGGCGAGCTTAAGCTTATGTCTTGTACTACTGCCCAAAAGTACTTACGAAAGGGGTATACAGCCTTCTTAGCTAACGTGATAGAGAAGAAGGACAAAGGCAAAAGTATCCAAGACATTCCTATTATTCGAGACTATCCTGAAGTCTTTCCAGAGGATTTACCTGGTTTGCCTCCTGCTCGACAAGTGGAATTTCGAATTGATCTTGTTCCTGGTGCTAATCATGTCGCTAAAGCTCCTTATCGTCTTGCACCCTCTGAGATGCAAGAACTTGCCAGTCAATTACAGGAACTTTCTGATAAAGGGTTCATTCGCCCTAGTTCTTCTCCATGGGGAGCCCCTGTCTTATTCGTTAAAAAGAAGGATGGTTCTCTTAGAATGTGTATTGACTACCGTGAACTCAACAAACTCACCATCAAGAATCGTTATCCACTTCCTAGGATTGACGATCTCTTCGATCAACTTCAAGGAGCAACCCACTTCTCGAAGATTGATCTCCGTTCTGGTTATCATCAGCTTAGAGTCCACGATGAAGATATTCCCAAGACAGCTTTTCGCACACGCTATGGTCACTACGAATTCATGGTTATGCCTTTTGGATTGACCAATGATCCCGCAGTGATTATGGATTTGATGAATCGGGTTTGTAGACCCTATCTCGACAAATTCGTGATCGTCTTCATCGATGATATTTTGATTTACTCTAAATCAAAATCCGATCACGAGCAACATCTTCACTCTATCTTGAATCTCCTAAAGAAAGAACAACTGTATGCCAAGTTCTCAAAATGTGAATTTTGGCTTAAGGAAGTTCAATTTTTGGGACATGTCATTGATATGAACGGGATTCATGTTGATCCCGCAAAGATCGAAGCTGTGAAAAATTGGAGTGTTCCTCAAACTCCAACTGAAGTCCGTTCTTTCCTTGGTTTGGCTGGTTATTATCGTCGATTCATCGCCAATTTCTCCAAGATCGCTGTCCCTCTCACTACCTTAACTCACAAGGGTAAGCCCTATGAGTGGGGACCAAAGCAAGAGGAAGCATTTGAAACTCTTAAGCTGAAACTCTGTGAAGCTCCTATCTTGTCTCTACCTGATGGTAATGATGATTTCGTGGTCTACTGTGATGCATCGAACCAGGGTCTTGGTTGTGTCCTCATGCAACGAGGAAAGGTTATTGCTTACGCGTCTCGACAACTGAAGACTCACGAAAAGAATTATACCACCCATGATCTTGAATTGGGCGCTGTTGTCTTTGCACTCAAGATTTGGAGACATTATCTTTATGGGACCAAATGTGTGGTGTTCACGGACCACAAAAGTCTCCAACATGTCTTCGATCTAAAGAATCTTAACATGAGGCAACGACGTTGGGTTGAGTTACTTAACGACTATGATTGCGAAATTCGCTACCATCCTGGCAAGGTGAATGTTGTTGCTGACGCACTTAGTCGTAAAGAGCGTATCAAACTCCAATGTGCGAGAGTTCGTACTGATTTTCAAGATCGCATTCTCCAGGCTCAACACACATCAGTCACCCAAGGTAACATGTACGATGAAATGTCTTGTGGTGCAGAAACTCAACTTGAGACCAAACCCGATGGTCTCCTTTATTTCCTTAATCGACTGTGGATTCCCGACCGTGATGATCTTCGTACTTTTCTCATGAACGAGGCTCATAAGTCTCGTTATTCTATTCATCCTGGAGCCGACAAGATGTACCAAGATCTCCGTTATTCTTATTGGTGGCCTGGTATGAAGAAAGACATTGCTCTTTTCGTTGCAAAATGCCTCACTTGTTCCAAGGTCAAGGCTGAACATCAACGACCATCAGGTATGCTTGAACAACCAGAGATTCCTGTATGGAAATGGGAGAGCATAGCTATGGATTTCATCACCAAACTCCCTCGTACACCCAAAGGTTTTGACAGTATTTGGGTAATCGTCGATCGTTTGACCAAGTCAGCTCACTTCCTACCTATTCGTGAGAAGTATTCTGTGGAAAGGTTGGCAAAGATGTACGTAAGTGAAATCGTATGTCGTCACGGTATACCTTTGGACATTATTTCTGATCGCGATGGTCGTTTCACCTCTCACTTTTGGGAGTCTCTACAAGATACTTTGGGTACCAAGTTGAACCTGAGTACTGCTTATCACCCTCAAACAGATGGTCAGACTGAACGGACCATCCAAACACTTGAGGATATGCTCAGGGCATGTATCATCGATTTTGGTGGCGCATGGGATTCTCATCTTCCTTTGGTTGAGTTTTCATACAACAACAGTTATCACGCCAGCATTAACATGGCTCCTTTCGAGGCACTCTACGGTCGGAAATGTCGTTCACCTGTCTGTTGGACTGAGGTTGGTGAAGCTCGCATTACTGGACCCGAACTAATCCAGGAAACCACAGAAAAAATTCAGCTTATTCAGGATAATCTTCTCAAGGCTAGAAGTCGCCAGAAGAGTTATGCTGATAGACGTCGTAAACCCTTGGAATTTCAAGTTGGGGACCTTGTACTACTTAAGGTATCCCCTTGGAAAGGAGTAATTCGTTTCGGTAGAAAGGGAAAGCTAGCTCCTCGATACGTAGGCCCCTTCAAAATTCTTGACAGAGTTGGAAAAGTGGCTTACAAACTTGAACTTCCACCTGAGCTAAGCAATGTTCACCCGACTTTCCATGTTTCGAATCTCAAGAAATGCTTAGCGGATGAGAACCTTCATGTTCCTCTTGAGGATGTGCAAATTGATGAAAGCATGCACATTATCGAGAAACCCGTCGAGATTGTTGATACTGGAGTCAAGAAACTTAAGCGCAGTCGCATCCCGATAGTTAAGGTTCGTTGGGAATCTAAACGAGGCCCAGAGTTCACTTGGGAACGTAAAGACCAGATGAAGTCGAAGTACCCACATCTTTTTCCACCAGACTCTCCAACTCCAACTTCGGGACGAAGTTCCTAAAAGTAGGGGAGACTGTAACATTTCGCATTTATTTTTGTACGTTACATGGACATTATCAATAAAAACGTCAAATTCTACCATTTACATTCGCATATAATTGTTTTTGTCGCATAATTGGAACCCTAATACTATATATATATATATATATTCTATATGTGGTAGTATGTGTTAAATGTCAAAAAAATAAACACTTGGGCCGGGAATCGAACCCGCGCCCAAGGCCGGCCCAAACACACATCCATGATACTACCAACTGGGCTGGCCATCAACTTTGATTAAACCCCAGAACGAATTAAACTTATACGCGATTTTAAAACCTGCACAATTGACTTAGGAAAGTCAACTGTGGACGCGTTTGTATAATCAATCAGAATCAATTCGTGATTGATCTAATTTTGGCATCTCTACTCGATTACCGGCCTCATCCAACTACGATTACACACTAATTACCAATTATCGTTGACTAATTGAAACTATACGCGTGTGAAATTGAATCGTGGGTCAACCTTGCCAATTAAACAATCCAACGATCCCCTATATAAATTGACCTTCTGCAATCCTTCACAACTCGCTCACACATCTCTCTTAACCTCCAATTGCTCTGAAACACCTCTGATATACCCACGCATACACGGTTTGACTATTTAAGTTGACTGTCCAATCGAGTATCAAACAACACTGTAAGTCCAATTTTTTTTTGTGGGTTTTGTTAATCGGCGTCCATACAACGAAAACCCTAACAATAGTCGAGTTAAAAATGTGTGGATTGCTTGATTGGAAAAGCTAGGGCTCGTAATGTGATTTGGGGATGAAACTGGATCGATACAGTATATTTATTTTAATTAAACAGGGGTTAGTCACAACCACAGGCCTAGGCCAAGTGGTTGTGATCGTTGTTGGTGACCAAAGGCACCCGGGTTCGAGTCCCGGCTGTGGCCTTCCTTTCTTTTCTTTTTCATTTTTAAAACAACAAATCATATTATATATATATTATACATTTAAAACTTATAAATTCATTTTTAAATATTAAAACCTTTTTATAAATTCTAAAAAAATTATATTTATCAAATCTGAGATAAAAGTTTTATTTACAATTTTTAGTTTTCTAAAATTAATTGATTTAATATTTATAATAATTAAATCAATTTTATACTATTATATTTATAAAAATCCATTAAAATATCAAAACAATTTTATTAATTTCTACAAAAATTATCCTATGTTTGTACAATGTTAAACTTTACTGAAATAATTTTTAATTCAGAAAAATCATTTATTTTATATTTTTAATCAATTTTTGTTAGATTTAATCATAATTAAATCATAATAAATTCAATTTTTATTATTTTTGCACCAAAATTTTATACAATTTAATTTTAAATATTTAGAACAGAAATATGATTTTTAAAATAATAATTCTTTAATTTTAGTATTTTTGAATATTAAAGTTAAATTTTTGGCAATTTGTAATAAATAGATTTAAAAATCTATTTTAAAGGAAATAATTTTATAAAAATTATTTTTATACTTCAAACACATTATTGTGAGCATTCTAAATTCAAATTTTATAAAAAGACTTTCTTTTATTTAATTATCAAATTTCCCTTTATTTAATTAACATTTTACTTTAAATTCAACAATTGGATATCCCCAAATCGAAACCCTAGGATATACTTATAAACTAGTTAGACTTAGACTTATTTGTTGCCTTATACATAGGGTAACACTTGGCAATCTATTGGGCTACACTTATACTATTCCTCAATACCTAATACTATACAATGGTGAGTTTATGTAATCCTGTTTATGCGATTCTTTATACTTGCAACAATTTTAAGAAATTCAACATGCGTGTCTAGTAGTAAACTTTATTGCCTCATGAATTAGTCAACAGTTTCAACGAGTTTCAACGAGTTTCAACATTTACATAATCATTAGCTATGGCCAAGCCGGCGATACTCAATAATAGATCTATTGGATTGACAACCCCACCCGGATACGTGTACCTCCTACATAGGTAACGTGGGTGATTGTTATCGTTCAACATATTACTAAGGTGAACCGTAGATGACGGGATGGACCTAAACTAGTCGGAGGTTTGATTATGTCAACATATTATACTATTCATGTAGACTTAAATTTACGATAGACATACGAATTGCTAGACTTTTATACTTAAACTATATGCTTAACATGGAATATGTATTCTCACCAACTTCTAGTTGACCCCCCCCCCCCCCATTTTTACAACTCAACAGGTGATAATGATGCTTGAAGATTAGAGTATTTATGAAGAAAATAAGGAGTCTATGCATGCTTGATTCTTGTGTGATGTATTAGATTTCCACATTCAAAACTCTTATGTATTTCAATTTTTGGATATTTGCAATTTAATATTTATTTCAATTAAAATTTGGTTTACCATGTGCTACTGTATACTCATCAATACGTGACACCTCGATGTTTCCGCCATCGGTTGGGGTGTTACAGCTACTAATAACAATCATCATCATCAAATCATCAAGAACATTCAAGAACTCCTATACATACATACATGCGATTATATATATGTTGTTTTTAGAGTTTTTAAAGTTTTTCAAGTATCATAATTCATCAAAGAGCATATAAATGCATACCTTGCAATGCTAAAACTACCTAGAGCCTTGAGATTAAACCCGAACTAGCTTGATTAAGTGAAAGATTGATTGATTGTTTGAAAAATTGAGAGCGATAGGCGAAGGGGAAGCTCACGACGCAAGCTTGGGGAAAGGGTTAGGGTTTTATTTTTTTTAGCCTATAATTATAAGATGAGCTTGCTTGTTCCCCAAGTAGTTGGGTATTAGGGCCCCTTTTGCACAATATCTTGACCCGTTAAACCTATTCTAGCCCAATACCGGACCCAATAATATTAATCACTCTAAATTGTATAAAAGCCATTGTTTTTTATTATCTCATAACATATTAATCATGTTGTGCACGTAATTTACATAATTTACGTATTATCTTTCAGTTAGGCGATAATTCACAAAAACATGTAATTCACATAAGCACGTACTTCACGTTCACCATAATTCAATTGTACGTATTATTGTTATGTATGCCACATAATTCACCAACGTTTGGGATACAGGACTCGTGTGTGTGTTTAACAAGGATTTTCCTAATTATAACATATGTTAACATCTTCTAACATATGTTAAACCTACTTAACTAACCCTAGTTAAGTATCTATCCATGTATGAACATGTAAGTTAACTGGAGTTCAGTAAAAGTATTAACCTAAAAATGCGGGGTGTCACATCATCCCCAAGTTGACAAAGATATGGTTCAGGATGGACAGTTATATCCTCTGGATGTAAGTGTCCATCAGAATTGTGAAATAAGCAAAGATAGGTGATTGTGTATGTAATGCAATAAGAAAACGACACTCGATGTACGAGGAAATCCCTGGATCACTTGATGATCGCCGGCACAAAACCTCGGGAGGAGTCTAGGCCCCTGCCTTGTTTGTTAATATAAAAATGGTAAAAAAAAGTGTTACAACTTTGGAACTATGATGAAGGAACTAAGGTTACAATGATTGTGTAGTGTTGTATGTGTGAGTAGAGAGAGTATCATGTGTTGTTTTGCTAGTATCAAGTGCTAGATAAAGTGTAAGTGTGTTCCAAAGTGTCCTATTTTCGTTCATCATACCCCTATATATATTTTACATGATAATAAATAGAGGATCCCACAATATCCGTTGTCTTCAATGATCTTGTGGACTGTCTCAGGTGGTTTTTGAGGATGCTTCAACTGAAATGGACATTGGATAGCAGTTTCCACCTTTTTTGCCTAGCATTCATCATTTTGGCAGTTACACTTTGACTCGCTCTTTAAGCTTATACGCCTATTCCTCTTGCATCCTTAAATTCATTGACTTGGTAAGACTTTATAGCCATTGGAGAGGAGTTACAAGTCTTATTCATCCATTGATTGTACCTTCAAAAATATTATGACAAGATAATTCGTTAGTCTATCCTCAGGAGGCACATATGTCAGAATGTTGTTATATCCTGAAGTCTGCTCATTCCTTTACTATCCTGAGAATGTCACGTAGAACACTTCAGGTAAATCCATCCTGAGGATTTTACCACCAACAATTATCCCCAAAAATATGTTACCGTTAATATCTCTAACAGTTATAATATTTTTAATGCCTCAAGTTTATCTCTGATGCTGATATGACACATGTCAGGATGGATAACGGCTAGTTTCCAGGCTGATATTTCGTGATGACCGTTACACCTCATCACTTTCTTCCACCTATATCTAGGCCTTCATTTTCTCCTTTATAATCACCCAAGAATACCTGAAAAGGTAATTCTTCTTCTTCCCTGTTCTTTTTAATTTCTTCAAAACGTTTACAATAATACTTTCAAGATGGGCAAGAAATCAACCAGATCCACTAGCAGTGTTGGAATCCCAAAGGATTTCACATCCCAAAACCTGCTTAGCAATCCAGAACAAGAGATCTGTTCCTTTACTGATAGGGACATACAGATTTTGAAGGACTCAGGGGCTTTTCCCAGTTCTGCAGAATTTCATCCGTATGACTTGGGTGCAAACTCTGATTTTGCATCCTCAGTATGGGTTTGCTTTCTATACGTGCCCTTTCTTCTTGGCTTGAAGTATCCATTCCCTCCTTTCGTCAAAGAATTCTTTGATGTGACTGGGATGGCATATGCCCAAGCCATGCCTGAAATATGGAGGATCTTAATGGTATGTAATAAGATTATTTAGAATCATGGCATCAATCTCCAGATTGGTGACCTGACTTATGTTTATAAGCTGAAAACCCACGGTTCCAGTCGTTATGTTCTTCAGCTTATTCATAAAGATCCTTCAATCCTGTTCAACGTTATCAAATCTGACAGATCCTGGAAGTCTAAATTTTTCTTTGTAAAGAGGGATTCCATTCCTTATGGGGATGACATCCGTTTGTCTTGGTTAAAAAGTGGTAAAGTTTTTTCAAAATTACAAACTTCATTTTTTAGAGATAAAAAGGTTTTCGTGGTTACATCTTGGAGATATCACTGATATTTTAAAACTTTTTTTGTGGAAGCTACTTCATTTGCTAAGCTTCATCCTCCCTTGATTGATTCCTTATTTAGGTATAAAGCTGTTTTAGATTTGCGTGGGAAAGCTAGATCCTTTGAAGCAGAAGAAAGTCATTCCACTAGCCAAGCTACAGAAACATCTGGTAAGTACCACCTGTTACATCCTGAGGATGTTTATATCCTGTTATGCGTACCTGTCTAATTCTGTGTTTTCTTTACTTTTCTCAGCAAACAAACCTGCCTTCTTTGACCTTGATGACATTGACAGTCATTATGTCAAGGCAACCATGGTTACTTCTCCATCCAGCTCCAGGATGACAAGCCCTCCTCCTTTTGTTCCTAATCCTATGGCTCCTGCTTCTTCCAAGAAAAGGAAGACTGCTACCACCTCTACTTCTACCGAAGAGACCTCCCATTTTGAGGGTCTTAATTTTGATGACACCTTAGGCAAGATTTTCCAGTTTACTCTTCAGGTATAAGACTATTCTGAAGATGGCACAACATATTCATATACATATATATTAAAGATGAAATACTTACCTGTTTTCTTTTTTCTTATAGGGACACGAATATCTATTAAAGTCCTTGGATGAGGTGGCTATTGAGATGAACAATACCAAGTCCAAGCTGGAAGATGCGAAGAAGGCTGCTAAAGATAAGAGCCAAGCCTTTTATAAACCGGGGTCATGCCTATTTTAGTAATAATTGGCGACAAGGCCTAATGTAGCATGTTGAGGATAGCTGGCGTCAAGGCCAAGTATAACTGGCGTCTAGGCCACTGGCGACTAGGCCAAATACGAGAAAGAGACATTGAAAATTGTCTAAACCTTAAGGATTCAATGTATATTCTAAAAATGATGAAATTGTCAGCCACTTTTACATGAACTGGTCCCATCATCCTGAAGATATACATGAATACGTGCGCTCCAGGCGGGGTTGTTAACCCAATGTGACAGGTGAAAACCTTTAAACCTTAGAAAGGTGTAAGACACCTTAACGTAGGAGAGGGTGGAAAACCCTCTAGTCTTCAATGTTCCATCTTCAGGATAGACCTGAAAAATTCTCAGGATGGACTATTTCTAGACCATGTTTAGTTGCAATATAATTGAAATAAAATGGAGAGAGATACCTGCATATGGAGATTTTTCACTAGTAATCTGAACCATGGTTTCTCTTCCAGAGAGATCAGTCACATGAGTCTTCACACATGATAGTATTTTAAGTGAATCGCATTCCAAGATCTTGTTAGAATTTCACCTTCCATGGTCGAGAGGCAATATGCTCCCTTTTCAGCCTTAGAATCGATCAAGTAGGGTCCTTCCCACTTAGGAGCTAATTTACCATCACTTGGCTTGGTAGTGTTTTGGAAGGCTTTTCTTAAGACCAAATCTCCCACTTGGAATCTTCTTATCCTTATATTCTTGTTGTAGGCTTTGGCTATCCTTTGTTGATAAGCTGTTATCCTCAATTTAGCTACATCCCTAAGCTCATCCACTGTTTCAAGATCTTGAAGTAATACCTCTGAATTGGTGGTCGTATCCTGAAGATGTCTTCTTGCTGTAGGCATCACCATTTCTGTTGGGAGCATTGCTACTGTCCCAAATACTAAGGAAAAAGGCGTCTGTCCAGTTGCATTTTTTGATGTAGTTTTATCTGCCCAAAGTACGAATGGAAACTCTTATGGTTTTATCATAGACATGATGTTGTTGTCCTTCAAAGTCATTTACCAAAACTGCACTTATTGCATTCCCAGAAACTGCTAGGTATATCTTGAGAGGTTCACTCGCGACCGACAGAAGGGCTATGCAGATCAGAGACGCAAGCAACTTGAGTTTCAGGTTGGTGATAGGGTTTCATTGAAGGTCTCACCTTGGAAAGGTGTACCATGTTTTGGTAAACGTGGCAAGCTCAACCCTCGCTACATAGGCCCATTTGAGATCCTCGCCAGGATTGGTCCAGTGGCCTACATTCTTAAGTTGCCAGAGGAACTTAGCGGCGTTCACGACACTTTTCATGTATCTAACCTTAAAGAGTGTCTATCCGACGAGCCATTGATCATTCACATTGGTGAACAACTTGACTTTATTGAGGAGCCAACCGGGGTGACAGATTGGAAAGAATAGAAGTTGAGACGAAGCCGGATTAAACTTGTGAAAGTCAGATGGAATTCAAAATGCGGACACGAATTCACTTGGGAACGTGAAGACCAGATGAGATGCAAGTACCCAGCTCTCTTTCCTGAAGCACCTGCAGCCAATGACTCAACTCAATTTTGCGGACGAAATTCCAAAAACAAGGGGAGAATGTGACTCCTGCCAGATTTCCAGATTAAGATCCGTACACACTCTCACCATTCTGTCAATTCCAGTTATGCATTAGACATTTTATTACAATACATGTGTCACCCAGAGTTTAGAAAAGCCCATGATAGTTCAGGAATCCGTTACAGAATCCTGTTTACCCATGCAAACCCGGACATTCATGAGACATTTTGTGAATACTCATCACATGAAATAATGAAATTTCACCATTCGTTGATTTAACTCTCTAGACATAAATACCATGAGTTAACAAGACAAATCAACATATGTTCAAACATAAAATTACACAAGGCATTGTATGGAATTAACATCAAGTTATTATCAAATAACAATCCATGCATATATTGCCAATGATTTGACACAATATTCATAAACATTATATTATCATGAATTGATTCATCACTTAATCACAAGATTTTCGGCCATATCCATATATGTACATGTGTGTGAGGTTTAATCACAATCAACATAACATAACCCCATACCAATCAATACATGAAGGTATATATACACGTACACACGTGGACAAGCATGCTAATCAAATTCCAGAAGCACAAGTGTATACATATACATATATGTATGTATGCGATCCAAATAAACATGTGTGAGTATTAGAATCAAACAAATACATTTCCACTCACACATGCATACCTACGGCCACACATAGATATCCACACACAAACCACACTTCCAAGACAAATCTTATTACATAGAAAGGAACATGAGCCACCCTATATCCTTAACTTACTCAAGTTAACTAACCAAAACATCCAAGTTTTCCTTCCCCATGTTTTCGGCTCATTGTTTTCCCAAGAAATGTATCAAAGTTTGATTGTGTACACTTCCTAGATTACACTAAATAAACATTATGTATACACATATACATATATATATATATATATGCATATATGTATCCACGGTTACACACACATATATATACAATCAAATACATCCACACACACACACTCACAAATTACTCACCAATCTTATCCAATATTCACCCAATTCTAGATGATACACTAACATGGATCATAGACTTTTCAACAATGCATTCCCATACCTTTTGTTCTACCTAATGTGTCCATGAACCTTTCCAAGGATTGTCTATATGCCACCCTAAATAAGCAATCAAAATCCAAGTCAAACCTTAGAAGGAAATGGAGAAACACCATTATAGAACACTAGAAAACATGTGTTAACTTACCCTATATAACAACCAATCCACTCCCACTCTTCCTTTCCATCTCTCGTATATATATATATATATGTATGTATGTATGTATGTATGTATGTATGTATGTATGTATGTATGTATGTATGTATGTATGTATGTATGTATGTATGTATGCACAACACAGGGGATCACCACAACAATCTAAACACTTAAACAACCACATCACACCTTTACCTCTCTTCCTTTTCCTGGTTTTTCCTTCGACCGAGCCACGATCAAGTCTACGAGGACCGTTTCAGTCGGTAACCACAATCGTGCACTAGCTACAAGCCATAGTCAAACACTTGGGAGTCACATTATGGAGGAAGAATAGCATTCATTTTATCTTTCCTTTGGTTATAGCTAAGGTAAGTAGAACTGAGCCAAACCTTCCTTTTCCTTGATATTTCAATCGCATATAGGGTTCACCCGAACCCTCACAATCGAGCACACACTTACACACATAAGTAGAATACATAAAAATTGATTAAAAACTCGAGTTTTACATCATTAGTTCGATATATACTCACACACATACACTTATACATATGAAACATATATATACAATAAGAAGTGCATTCGAACATGTATATGCACATACACATATGCGAGTGTGTGCATGTATGTATAGGGCCGAGAACAAGCTATCAAACCATAATTTTTAACATAAACCATACCTTTTTGACAAAGACAACTTTAGAAACATGTGTTAATGTAGCAAAAACATATGTTAATTAGCTTTAACACTAGAGTTTTCTTTGAAACGTATGTTAATGACCAAGTGTACGTGTTAACAAAGGCAAAAATGCATATATGTGATATTTTGATACAAAATGGCCAAAATATATGTTATTATGTTACTTTTGGATACAAATAACCGACACACCTATAACACATGGTAACACATAGGAAGCCAAGACAACTATTTTGCCACTAATGGCTAACCATGATTACAATAACGATAAAAAACAAGCTTTTTCAAAAAATACAGTGTGTGACATATATGGAGAGTGGTACAGAAACACACAGTCCAAAGGTGTTCAAGTCATGTGACCAAATTCATGGTAAATTGTACAACCATACACTTAAGCTGCCTTTAATGAATATAGAGCATCACAGTCCAAACATTTCCACATCTGATACAGTCCAGTTTAGCAGTCAAAAACCAGGTGAGTTTCCACGGCCCCATTTTTTAATGTTTTCATACTTTTGGGGGAAAACATGCGTACAAGTTTAATTACATTTTTTACTATTATGTGATCATGAGACAAAAAGGTTCAGAGTACTCATAAGTCCTCGTGTCATACATTTACTGTAACCATTAGTTATGGAGATAGCCATGAAACACCAGAATAGATCTATTGGATTGACACCCCCATAGTTGGTTAGTCGCTCTAACCGGATGACAGATATCAAAGGAGTGCTTGTATTTCACATTACATTCATTTTCTTTAGTGTACAATGGGCAAGTCACAACATTCTCCAAGGTTTGGTTACGGGCTCATGATAGTCACATAATGATTATTGTTTTAGCTAGGCAATGATCCAGTCACCCGTCGTTTACATAGAACTCAAAACCCGTGACCTCACCAACTTTATTGTTGACATTTTTTAATTGCATGTATTTCAGGCAATTAGGTTAGCATCATGGAACTTGGAGTCGCACACGAGCATATCGGGGATAACCTGAACTTTGTTTTGGAAATGATTTTAGACATGTCATTTTAACTATGGGTTTTGAGACGATGTTTTGTTTATTTTTCTTAAACACTGTCGTCTTTTAATATATCTCCTATTTATGAAATTGGTGCTTGCTTGACTTGTGTGCTTGAAAACCTTTCGCAATTACATCTCGCATTTTAGCCTTGGCGGGGTGTGACATGTATACTTAAATTCATGTTTATTATTGTGATTATGTTTACAAATATTATATTTATAAATTATAAATACGAACAAAACTGTGTTAACTAGCGAAACGAACCAAGGAATAATAACGACAAATATAAAAATAAGAGGATCGGTAATTGTATGAAAGCATGACATTATTTTGTTTTATATTGGACTATATGTATATAAGTATATATGTTTCTATAAATAAGTTAATTTATACAAGTGTCGAAACGTGTAAATGTCTTGTTAACGGAAATTGCCGATAAATGGGATTAATTGTCTTATTTTTGTGTCTTGATTTTGGGAATAATGCAGACAACGGGTGTTTTCTGGTTTGTACGAAAACAGAGGAAAGTTTGCCGAAATTTTTATAAAATTCTATGGGCAACGAAGACAATATTGTTATGTAATTTTAAAACAACTTCCCCCGTGTTTAGACAGGTGTATTAATACAAATTCAAAACGCTTTGACAAATATTTATTTATAATGATATAAATAAATCCCAAACAATATTTTCAAGACAAAAAATATATAGCATTTACCGAGCGTCAAATGTATCGAATTCCAAGGGTTTCGGTAACTAAATGTTGTCTATTGTTTGGGATGATCAGACGTTTCGTAGTATTAGTCCAACGATGTTTACACACGAATAGTAATTAGTGCGCAACTTGGGGGCTATGTCGTATGTAAATATAATTGTTTAAGTCACGATCGGTTCGTCGAGTTGAAACACTTGAGACTCGAGTGAGTACACACGAGTCTAGATAGTTGAATAATTATCTTGAAACAGGATTATAAGCTAGGATTATTTGTGTTAGACCTTTTAAGGTGTCCTTTGTTGGTAATTAGTGAACAAGGAAGTCGGTTAAAGCTTTGGGCTTTTTTTGCTAGCTAAGCAAGGAGATTAAGGTGAGTTCATGACTCCACTTTGTACTATTTGTAAATGTTTTCGGGGGGAAGACATGCATGTTTTATGAAAACCTGATGAATTTAAAGCGTAACAAAGTTTTGAGAAATGTTTAAAGTTGCAAATGCTTTTATAAACTAGTACATGGGTTAAAGGGAAATGAAATGTGTTGCGTGAGTTTCACGGCCCCATTTTACTATTTTTGTTTTGAGGGAAATATATGTTTTATCAAAATGTTGTAAAATGTGAAAATGTGTTATGTGGCATGATGAGTATGTGCGTTTGTTTTACACCTCTCGGGGTGAGTCCCTGCTACTGTAACCATTTATTCATGTGTGTGTGTGAAATCGAAAACCGAAAGAATATTTGGATAGTACTATTGGTGCCTGACGAGGCCTACCCCTAATCGATAACGTCGATTATGTAACTGTGTATACCAGGTGTGCTCTATTCTGAACTAAGTTGTTATTTTCTGAGAAACAACTATTCGCAGGGTATTACGTGTCTTAGTTTAGTTATAGGCTCAAGGGATTACTCGTCATCGTTTTGTAGGAACTAGCTACTCCTCACAATAGCCATTGCATGTGTTTATTTCTCATATGCCTGTTGTTAAAATGTTTGATCATTTATGCTTTTATGTACGAACTTGCTGGTAGGAATTACAGGGGAAAATGGTTTTCATAATGATATTTATGGATGTCCATTGAATGTAGTTGTTCAATCGACAAGAACCTAATATATTTATCTTTATGGGGAGGTAAATATACGGTAAAGTGAGTCGGGCCGATGGGTAAATAAAATGGAATACCCAGCGAGGATTCCAAGGGGACTTTTACAAGGTTTTCCCCGAATAACGTTTTGTGTAATGAAAATAAACTTTCTTAAAATGTTTTACGAACATTTTTCAACTGATTTAAATAAAAAAGGGTTTTATGAGAAATAAATGTAAAAAAATAAACTCACCAGCTTTATGCTAACCTTTTTAAGCATGTCTTTCAGGTCTAGATTTTGGCAACGACACGGTTGGAAACAATTGATGTATTAGGATTGGAGGTCCTAGAGGGTTAGTAAAGGCGTTCAAAATTAATAGTCTTAAATGTATTATTCCGTTGCGTAGTTAATGTGCCAAATGCTAACAACCAACGGGAAAATCGGGGTGTGACAGAAACTCACAGGTAAGGTTTAGATCTAGTTTAGAAAGGTTTTTCAAAGGTTTTAATTGTTGAAAACATACTAAGTTCAGGTCTGGACACTTTATGTTCAAAATAACAACATAAAAATGTTTGGAAAAGGATTTGGATGAACCACACACCTTAGATCTTCACTTTCTTATGATTTTAAAGGTTGTTTTGGCTCGAAAATGATGATTTTAGGGCAAAATGGGTTTATTGAGGTTAGGGGCTGAGAGAGAGCACTTGGGGTGAGTTAGGTTTGCACAAATTATGAAAAACAACTCAAGTATAGTATTTATAACTGTTACCAGTCGTCCCACCCATTCTGGGCGACTGTCTTCCTCTCCAAACGACTCCATAAGCGAGTGGGCCCTTAGCCGGTCCCCGCTCAACTTCACGCAAATTTTATTTATTTTAATAGTAATTACATTTTTGCAACCATATTTTAACCAACTACTCCCACGATTTTTAAACGCCCATAACTATTTTATACGTTAATATTTTCTTACTATTAATACACCGTACAAATGAGCATTGTATTCTCTTTAATTTGAATATAGTATTGTTATAGTGTTTTAATTTAAAAAAAAGGATATGTTAGGGTTAAGTAATAACTAAAATGAAAACGAACATAAATCAACCAACGTATCTGTTTTGGTCAAAAATTGCCTAATAGAATTAATTTTGTTTTTCAAATTAGTAAATGTGAGGTAGGGTGCTAAACGTGTGAGATATAGTAAAAGCTTAGTGTTACTTTCAAGATGGTATTTTATAGTTATAAAGAAACGATATTATGACAACTATTTTTGGGATGACAAAGATATGGTTCAGGATGGATAGTTATATCCTCTGGATGTAATTGTCCATCAGAATTGTGAAATAAGCAAAGATAGGTGATTGTGTATGTAATGCAATAAGAAAACGACACTCGATGTACGAGGAAATCCCTTGATCACTTGATGATCACCGGCACAAAACCTCGGGAGGAGTCTAGGCCCCTGCCTTGTTTGTTAATATTAAAATGGTAAAAAAAGTGTTACAACTTTGGAACTATGATGAAGGAACTAAGGTTACAATGATTGTGTAGTGTTGTATGTGTGAGTAGAGAGAGTATCATGTGTTGTTTTGCTAGTATCAAGTGCTAGATAAAGTGTATGTGTGTTCCAAAGTGTCTTATTTTCGTTCATCATACCCCTATATATATTTTACATGATAATAAATAGAGGATCCCACAATATCCGTTGTCTTCAATGATCTTGTGGACAGTCTCAGGTGGTTGTTGAGGATGTTTCAACTGAAATGGACATTGGATAGCAGTTTCCAGCTTTTTTGCCTAGCATTCATCATTTTGGCAGTTACACTTTGACTCGCTCTTTAAGCTTATACGCCTATTCCTCTTGCATCCTTAAATTCATTGACTTGGTAAGACTTTATAGCCATTGGAGAGGAGTTACAAGTCTTATTCATCCATTGATTGTACCTTCAAAAATATTATGACAAGATAATTCGTTAGTCTATCCTCGGGAGGCACATATGTCAGAATGTTGTTATATCCTGAAGTCTGCTCATTCCTTTACTATCCTGAGAATGTCACGTAGAACACTTGAGGTAAATCCATCCTGAGGATTTTACCACCAACAATTGTCCCCAAATATATGTTACCGTTAATATCTCTAACGGTTATAATATTTTTAATGCCTCAAGTTTATCTCTGAAGCTGATATGACACATGTCAGGATGGATAACGGCTAGTTTCCAGGCTGATATTTCGTGATGACCGTTACACCTCATCACTTTCTTCCACCTATATCTAGGCCTTCATTTTCTCCTTTATAATCACCCAAGAATACCTGAAAAGGTAATTCTTCTTCTTCCCTGTTCTTTTTAATTTCTTCATTACATTTACAATAATACTTTAAAGATGGGCAACAAATCAACCAGATCCACTAGCAGTGTTGGAATCCCAAAGGATTTCACATCCCAAAACCTGCTTAGCAATCCAGAACAAGAGATCTGTTCCTTTACTGATAGGGACATACAGATTTTGAAGGACTCAGGGGCTTTTCCCAGTTCTGCAGAATTTCATCCGTAAGACTTGGGTGCAAACTCTGATTTTGCATCCTCAGTATGGGATTGCTTTCTATACGTGCCCTTTCTTCTTGGCTTGAAGTATCCATTCCCTCCTTTCATCAAAGAATTCATTGATGTGACTGGGATGGCATATGCCCAAGCCATGCCTGAAATATGGAGGATCTTAATGGTATGTAATAAGATTATTGAGAATCATGGCATCAATCTCCAGATTGGTGACCTGACTTATGTTTATAAGCTGAAAACCCACGGTTCCAGTCATTATGTTCTTCAGCTTATTCATAAAGATCCTTCATTCCTGTTCAACGTTATCAAATCTGACAGATCCTGGAAGTCTAAATTTTTCTTTGTAAAGAGGGATTCCATTCCTTATGGGGATGACATACGTTTGTCTTGGTTAAAAAGTGGTAAAGTTTTTTCAAAATTACAAACTTCATTTTTTAGAGATAAAAAGGTTTTCGTGGTTACATCTTGGAGATATCACTGATATTTTAAAACTTTTTTTGTGGCAGCTACTTCATTTGCTAAGCTTGATCCTCCTTTGATTGATTCCTTATTTAGGTATAAAGCTGTTTTAGATTTGCGTGAGAAAGCTAGAACCTTTGAAGCAGAAGAAAGTCATTCCACTAGCCAAGCTACAGAATCATCTGGTAAGTACCACCTGTTACATCCTGAGGATGTTTATATCCTGTTATGCGTACCTGTCTAATTCTGTGTTTTCTTTACTTTTCTCAGCAAAGAAACCTGCCTTCTTTGACCTTGATGACATTGATAGTCAGTATGTCAAGGCAACCATGGTTACTTCTCCATCCAGCTCCAGGATGACAAGCCCTCCTCCTTTTGTTCCTAATCCTATGGCTCCTGCTTCTTCCAAGAAAAGGAAGACTGCTACCACCTCTACTTCTACCCAAGAGACCTCCCCTTTTGAGGGTCTTAATTTTGATGACACCTTAGGCAAGATTTTCCAGTGTACTCTTCAGGTATAAGACTATTCTGAAGATGGCACAACATATTCATATACATATATATTAAAGATGAAATACTTACCTGTTTTCTTTTTTCTTGTAGGGACACGAATATCTGTTAAAGTCCCTGGATGAGGTGGCTATTGAGATGAATAATACCAAGTCCAAGCTGCAAGATGCGAAGAAGGCTGCTCAAGATAAGAGCAAAGCCTTTTATAAACCAGGGTCATGCCTATTTTAGTAATAATTGGCGACAAGGCCTAATGTAGCATGTTGAGGATAGCTGGCGTCAAGGCCAAGTATAACTGGCGTCTAGGCCACTGGCGACTAGGCCAAATACGAGAAAGAGACATTGAAAATTGTCTAAACCTTAGGGATTCAATGTATATTCCAAAAATGATGAAATTGTCAGCCACTTTTACATGAACTGGTCCCATCATCCTGAAGATATACATGAATACATGCGCTCTAGGCGGGGTTGTTAACCCAATGTGAAAGGTGAAAACCTTTAAACCTTAGGAAGGTGTCAGACACCTTAACATAGGAGAGGGTGGAAAACCCTCTAGTCTTCAATGTTCCATCTTCAGGATAGACCTAAAAAATTCTCAGGATGGACTATTTCTAGACCATGTTTAGTTGCAATATAATTGAAATAAAATGGAGAGAGATACCTGCATATGGAGATTCTTCACTAGTAATCTGAACCATGGTTTCTCGTCCAGAGAGATCAGTCACATGAGTCTTCACACATGATAGTATTTTAAGTGAATCGCATTCCAAGATCTTGGTAGAATTTCACCTTCCATGGTCGAGAGGCAATATGCTCCCTTTTATTGTAGGCTTTGGCTATCCTTTGTTGATAAGCTGTCATCCTCAATTTAGCTACATCCCTAAGCTCATCCACTGTTTCAAGATCTTGAAGTAATACCTCTGAATTGGTGGTCGTATCCTGAAGATGTCTTCTTGGTGTAGGCATTACCATTTCTGTTGGGAGCATTGTTTCTGTCCCAAATACTAAGGAAAAAGGCGTCTGTCCAGTTGCATTTTTTGATGTAGTTTTATCTGCCCAAAGTACGAATGGAAACTCTTATGGTTTTATCATAGACATGATGTTGTTGTCCTTCAAAGTCGTTTACCAAAACTGCACTTATTGCATTCCCAGAAACTGCTAGGTATATCTTGAGAGGTTCACTATCCTCAGGTTTCATAAGGAGTGGAACTGCTGCAAGATATTCCTTCAGCTTCTTTAATGCCTCTTCATGCTTTTGTCCCCAGTCGAATTTATTGTTCTTTTTCAGGATGTCATAGAACTGCTTGCATTTTTCTGAGGATTTTGAGATGAATCTGTTTAGAGCTGCTATCCTGCCAGTTAATCTCTGTACATCCTTGAAATTGGCCGGAGATTTTAGATCAAGGAGGCTTTGATTTGTTCTTTACTAGCTTCGATGCCTCTCTTGGTTACTAAGTATCCGAGAAATTTGTAGAAAATGAGATCTTTATACCCAAAAATCCCCTTTATATATATATATATATATATATATATATATATATATATAGAGAGAGAGAGAGAGAGGTTAGAAGTTGTATAGAAAATGATGTTTTCCTAAGAAGTGCAAGGAAGCCACACATTAATGACATGTGGCATTCCTAATTTCTAAAGAAAATGGTATCTTGGTAATTAACAATTAAATTAGATTTTTTTAATATTAAAACAATTTGATAATAATAACTAGATACTTATGAAATGGATTTTAGTTTTCAAAAAAATCCTACTTTTATGCCACTGAATATTAACATCTTCTTCATACAATCTCAATGAATCTCATCACCATATTCATCATAATTCCTCGTAATTTTAGAAATCTTTTTCATCTCCAACCAAAAACAACATATATCACAGTGTTTTAACCCGGGTTGATGTTTGCATATACGTTCATTGTGTTTTAAAACACTATAACATCAACTATCACGCATTAAAACACACCAACATAAAGCTTATGAACATAAAACACGATGCAAAGAAATAAACATCGGTTAAACACCTTGCAAAGAAATAATCAAAGACAAAACACCATGCGAAGAAATAAATCTACTAACAACCCTTAAAAATGATAAGACACTGTTAGTTTTGATAAAACACTATGCGACGAAATAAACACTGATAAATACTATACGAAGAAATTAAGCACCACAACCTTTTTAGAAGAATATTAGATGGATGAAGTAATAAGGGTTTATAAATTTTTAAGAAAGTTTAGTGTAAAAAGTAGTTTAACATAAAAATTGGGTCTTTGATCAAAATAAATTAATGGATGAGATTAAAAGGGGAAAGTATACGTTGAGTTTCTAAAAGAGGAGGAGAAGGGCAAAATAGGTATAACCCACAATGGTTGAATTCCACCCCTATTTTTTTAACGTCCATATGTTTTTCATATGACATTATTTAAAAAAACACACTATGAAAACAAGCATTTTATCCTATTTCATTTGCATACCATATTGCTATACTTATTAAAATTTTTTTTGCTAGGTTGATAGTACTTGCGTCTAAATGTAAACAGTTGATATTATTACTTGAGTTTAAACATTCTGAATGTAATAATAGCTTTTTTGTATTTTTAGTTTGTTTCTAATATCATGGGAAACTTAGACGATGCTGAACTCCGGCGAGCCTGTGAAACTAAAATGGCGGGAAGTAGATAGAAGGTTGTGTTATTGATTCATGTGTCGAAAAGCCGATGAATTTGGGGGAAACCAGCCAAGATTGGTAAGGGTCAGATGGCCAAGCCCAGAGTTCTTGCAATCACTAGTCAGTTTTCTTTTCTTCATTGGTCTTTTTTGTTATTATTATTATTATTATTATTGTTATTGTTGTTGTTGTTGTTGTTGTTGTTGTTTGTTTGTTTGTTAAGTATTTGGATCATAGTTTGGTTGACTGATTAAGTTTGTTGTTGTGTGATGTGGTTTATGCTTTTTGATAGCTTGTGTCTATTCATTCTATTGAGCCAACGTTGAAACCATTGGCTATGACTATGTCTACTATGTGTATTCATGTCTTTGGAGAAGTGCCTTCATCTCCACTTGTTGGTGTTATGCAGGTCTCTCCTTCAGTCCAAGAATCTCATATTCTCAATACTTGATATTACCTACTTGCGTTTAAACAATAATAACTTGCGTCTAAATGTAAAAACTTGATATTACTTACTTGCGTTTTAGCATGTATAACTTGCGTTTTATCATTTATAACTTGCGTTTGATCCAGTCGTTTTACTAGGTCGTCTTATCAGGCATAACTTGCGTTTCGAAAACACAAGTATACCCTCAATAAAACACAAGTACTATCAACCCAACAATTTTTTTTTATAAAAGTATAGCAATATGGTATGGAAATGAAAGAGGATGATATCACACCACGACCGATGGCAGAATACATCGAGGTGCGACTTGTGATCGATTGTTCAAAGACTTCATGACACTAGTATTGTGACAAATAATTTAAAGATAGATTTCATTCATAGCATTGAAAGGTCAAAAGATAGAAGTGCAACTTGTCTCAAAATAACGAAAATACAACATCAAGAATAACAAAATTAAACTAGTGTGAGTTTCTAGCTAATCCAATTAAGTTTCTTGATTTCCTCGCATCAAACATTTCCTGCATCATGTATAAAATATCCGTCAACACATAAATTATTGGTGAGCATACTATTTTTTGACCTACGTATATAGTATAAGAAAGTTTTACAAAAATCATCATGCCATAGTCATGCGCATACATAACCATACGAAAGGCATCAACAGCCGAATACACAATTGAGAAAACTTAACATGACCCATAAAGGGGGCGGTATGTCAGTCCTATAGCGCTATACATGTAAGGTGGGTTGTATGCTAATAGACATTTGTATGTAAGAATTAGATTCTAGCATGGCATGGCATATATGCATTAGATTGAGCATAAGAGTATAAGAGTATGAAATCGTTTAAGGTTTTTGTATAGATACATGTTGAGTCCAAAATAATTAAAGAGCAAAAGGGGACAAGTATGAACTCACCTTAGGGTGCGTTAAAGTTCTCAAAAAAGAGTCTTGAAGAATAGGGTCCTTAGCTCCGATTAACTAGAATTAGAAATTTAGGAGTTTTAGGTTCGAGTTTTAGGTATAAATTCAAGAGAGTCAGGCAAGCCTTTTAGGCGAACCAAAGCACAAATTGCCTTTAGGGCAATTCAGATGGTCATGAGTTGAAGTTAGACCAAACACAAAATCACCATGAAGATGATTCGGATGGTATGAAGGTTAGGAATGTGAATCCATTAGAAATGTTTATGTCACGACCACTTCGTTTTATGGATAAACATGGGTCTTGGACACGGGATTTTCCCTTTCTAGTGTGGACTAATCCATATCACAAGAAGGGTCAAGAGATTTGGTAAGGAATGGTGTAACCACAAACCTTCCAAGAATTTGTTATTAGAGTAATAGGATTAAAGATTGGAAGTATACTTATGATAATACATAATATAACTAGGAGGTTTAAGTAGAGTATGGTGACTTGTTTGGATGAGCCTTGGCTCTCCTTTGTCAACCATTACCATAACACAAAATCCATCCAACATTGAATTGTTGGTGGACTTGGTTGGTATCTCTACAACAAAGATCCTAGAGCATAAAGAACAATGGAACATAGTCACCTTTGAGGCCTACTTTTGGTGATCTACCCTTAACACATTTCTGTGGATAAGCAAGGGGTAGATCCTAGAGGTTTCTCCAAGGAGTTTTAAGTAGAAAAGAAGAAGAAAATCTGTAGAAAAGGTAAAGGTTTAAGCTCAAGAACTTACTGTTGTGAATCAGGAAGTTGTTTGAGAAACCTTGAAGATTAGAGAGTATTAGAGAGAGTTTAGAGGTGAACAAAGGATTAAAGAGTGGGGAAGAAGAGCATTTATAAGTGGGTAAGGTGGTTGGGTCATTAAGGGAGTAATTAGGAGGAGAATAGTTGGTGGTTGGGTGTAAATTCGCGAGTGGGTCAAGTTGCTTCTAGAAAGGTCCCGTCGCGCTACATGACGGGAATCTAGTATCTGGTCAGGCGACGCGACCTGGTGTTTAGGCGCAAAAAATGTTTTTTGGTTAGGCTTGGCCCAACAGACTTGGTTTTGGACGTGTTTTCAGGTTAAAACGTAAGGTTTAAGCCCATTTTGACATGTTTTTGGATTGGTCGTGATTCTTAACTCGTACGTGTTCGTTTATGCTTCGGTTTAGAGTTAAAATTCGGTTTTCAAGCGTAAAAATGCAACATGATTGTATTAAATTGAATATACATGATTGATTATGTATAAGTGTATTTTGTAACATTTCGAAATTTTCAATGTGTTTTTTTATAATAAATAGCAAATAAAAATTTGACATAATAAGACAAAACAAATAATATTAATAATAATAGTAATTGCTTACACTCTCGTGACTAAAAAAATACACAAAGTTGTGAATACAAGTTTGACATTCAAACCCATTTTAATTCATAATGTATTTTAATGCATAATGCCATTTTAATCCATAATGCATAATACCATTTTAATGCATTTTGTCTTGACATACAAGGCAATCAAACATTCCAAATTTCGCACAACCGTTTTTCGAAATCCTTTATAATCCAATCACATGGTTAACCACAATCACCATTAATTGTGATTGAAACAATCAATCATGTTGATTACGACAGTTTACATTGACCACGAACCAAAGCTCGACCATTTGAAACCATAAATACATACTACCCGAGCCAAAACAACGACCGTCACCAAAACGACAAGCCGCCACCCACCGCCACCCACACTATCTCTGTAGGCATTTGGTCGCAACCGTAGATCAACAACCACCCTTCAACACTACCGTCGCACTCCGTTATTGGACTATCTTGTCGTATCGTCGTTCTGGCTTCACACAGCCATAGCGTCATACACTGTACTTGTCCAAAACACCATTTGTATGATGTTGCTGCTATCGACCCTATGAGTTATCAACACTTCATGTGTCGCTTGTCGAGTTATTAGCGGCAATCACTTACGTCGCGTATGGATTGCTAACAATTCGGATCTCCTCGCAAACCTTCTTAACATGTTCTTCTAACCAGGTACCAAATAGGATGTGATTTGTTTTAGACGATTTTTGCTTTTAGACAAAATACACCTTGAGGAACCTTGTCAAACTAATTAATCGACTTTTCAAATCATACAAAAACGTATAATTATATCAAGAATGATATATCATATCTTTTATCACATATGCATTTTGCCTTAAAATATGAATTGTTTTATGTTGACACATTAATATTTAATCTAGTACTAGTATATTATTATTATTATTATTATTATTATTATTATTATTATTATTATTATTATCATTATTATTTTCATAAAGTAAATATATTTCTCAAGAAAGTGTAAAATATTATGTCCTAAACTAACTTTGTAAATGCTATGATTCTTTATTTTGTAAGATATAAATCTTGGTGTCAAATTTTCACCGATATAAATCATACAATTAATAGTAATTTAGAATGATAGTAAATTGTATAATTTTATAAACTAATAATAGAGTATATAAAGTTATAATTTGTGTAAAGGATTCTAAATAACAATTTGATAAGGATTTTTCTCAATGACGTCACTTATAAAAGAAAAACACATTGACAACTTTTGATATTATGTTTAGTAATAAAATGCAAAGCTTAAGGATAGCGGATCATTTTAATACAAATCTATCATTTTTTTTATTAAGACATGTATTTTGTATTCAAACCATCAAATGGAAATCTTGTCTCGAAACAGTTTCAAGGACTTTTATTAGTAAAAATAATGAAATAGATATACCCAAAGCGGTATATTTGCTCAAGCACTACGTCTATATACTAAAACACCACTTTTAATTAGGTGCGATTATAATTTGCTGATTTCCCTTTTACTCTAGTAAGTTCATCACAATCAAGGTGAGTTTACATAGTTCCTATTTACTGTTTTACATTTTTGGGGTGAAACATGGTTAAAATTTTTCGATACAAGGTTTGATTGTACAAAAGACGCATTGTTACTTGTCGGACTCATACTCTTACATTATACAACTGTGATTGTTGTACAAACTATTGTTATCTATTACATTCAAAAACCTATTGTTGGGTTTGCTGACCTAGAGAAGAACAGATGATTGGAAAGCTAAAATATACTACTCAGTTGATCATATTAATAAACAGCATTTACAACATACTCCTCCCAAAAGACTGTTGACCCTAACAACTGTTCTACCCAAACAACTGCTTTGACAACTGCTGCTACAAAGGACTGTTGGATAACAACTGATAGAGAACAACTGCTGACTAAAGGTCTGATGAAGAACAACTGCTGATCAAGTGCTGAAGACTAAAGGTCTGTTAGAGCCAACAACACTTAGACTCCAACAGATGATACAAGACCATCAGAGTTTTCCTCAACAGCAGTTTACCTTACAGTGTTTTACAATGTAACAGTAGTTTCTATATAACAGATGTTTTATGTTGTTATTCTGTTAGAGGTCACTGTCTTAGGTGACGTCAGCTTAGATCATCAGTGGTTTAGATTTGCCAATAAATAGAACAGTGCTTGTACTGTTCTATTCATCACTCACAACATTCTCTCAGACAAACAATCACAAAGTGATCAGGCTGAGGGGGAGTACTTGTAATATTACAATCTTTCAATTAATGAAATCTTTGGATTAAAAACAATTATTCTCTTGTTTTGATTATAGTTTATTAATCCGCTGCACTTTCCATTTATATTCACTTCATTCTTCTCATCTTTACTTAAACAAATCAAAACAATCAAACTCAGATCCTAACAATTGGTATCAGAGCTTGGTCAATTAAATTCGATCTAACCAATCAATTTAATATAAACAGATCAGCTCACAATTATTGATATCATTTGTTTGTCGGATTGAAAACAGAGTAATAGTTTATCTTAGATTCAACCATTTTTAAAGAGACTTTGTTTTCGAAAAAAATCAGAGAATGGCTTCAATCAATCACGATCCACACAACACTGGCACGAACAACAAGACACCGATGCTTGTCAGATCCGAATACAATATCAAGCAACGTCGGATGAGCCATGTTCTAGCTCAACAGAACACTGGGTGTTGGAGGTCGGTTATCTTCGGACCACATGTTCCGATGGTGCCGAGTACCAAAGATCCCAAGGTTCAGGAGCCTAAGAAACTTGAAAACTACTCTGACCAGGATTTTCAGAAAATTGAGTTAAATGCTAAGGCCTTTAGTATTGTGGCCATGGCTCTACCCAATGATATATATGCTGGGCTGTTACACTGTAACAATGCAAAGGAGTTGTGAGATGCACTGAAAGAACAATTTGATGGGACTGAAGAGGTTATTGAAAACAACCGTGAAATACTTAACCAACAATATGAAACATTCAGTCATGTTAAGGGAGAGTCATTAACTCAACAATTTGAGAGGTTTAACTGTCTCATTAGTGAACTAAAACTGGTTGGTCTAACTTACCCTCATTCAACTTTGAACCATAGGTTTTTAAGATCAATACCAGATAAATGGGACACTATTGCTATAGTTATGAGAAACTCAATTGGATTCAAGGAGCTATCACTGACCCAGCTTCATGGTATGCTCTTGACCTATGAGAGAGAGCTTAACCAGAAAAAGAAGCTCCGGGACTCTGGAAAAGTGTCTGATGAATATGTATTTGGTAATACAGTACTTCTGGGTCATGATGAGGTGCCTGGTAATAGTAAGGATCAGAGTTATGATCATTTCATTGACATAACTTCAGGTTTTAACTCTCATTCTTATTCACCAAACTATGTTTTTACAATATGTGGTGGTGATATCCAGGCATCTGATAACATATCCTTTGAGTATGATGACTTAAAATACTTTGACCCTGATGATTTGGAAGAAATGGACATTATGCACCAATTGGCCCTTCTCAGTTTAAGAACTAACAATTTTTACAAGAAAACTGGGAGAAGGTTTCCAGGGTTAACTGGCAGGTCAAAAGTGGGGTTGGATAAATCAAAGATAAAGTGTTATAAATGTCATAGACTTGGTCATTTTGCTAGGGAATGTAGGAGTCAACATGGTACACCTATGATTACCTATCCAAATCAAAGGCAACAGACCAACACTTACCAAAATTCCTATAATAACCCTGGACCAAATGTGCAAAACACTGCTCATTTTGCACAGTCCTTAAACACTGTTCATGTCCAGTTTGTCCAAACCACTGTTCCTCAGATCCATTATGTGCAAACCCCTGTTGCTCAGGCACCTGTGCCAATGACTGCTGCTCCACCCTCTGCTCCTGCAGAGACCAGTCAACAGAGTTTCTTCACACAAGGCTTTGTTGATTGGAGCAGTCTACCAAATGAGTTGACAAATGAAAATTTTGCACTAGTTGCCAAAGCTGAAAATGAACCAGAAAATTTCTGTTTCATGGCTATGGTAGAAGAGGTTGATTCTAAGGAAGTGGTAACTGAATCTGTTGTTCTGACTGATGAAATTGTTGATGAGGTAGTTACGGGTGAAAAATCTGAAGAAGAGGTTGTGAGTCTCTCAGATCCCTGAGGTGCATCTGATGATTGTGAGTGGAAGTGTGATTGTGCATTGATGGCTGCTGCTAAGGTATCTCCTCAAATCCTTAAAGATTTGTGTTCTGACAAATGTGTAATAGCATTTGCTAACATCAAAGAGGTGAATGAAAACCTTAGAAAGAAAATTTTAGATGATGAAGTTAAATTTGAGAAACTTTCAAAAGAGTTAAAAACAAATTTGACTGAAAAAGAATCTGAAATAAGCAGCTTAAAACATGAAGCAACTATAACCATAGACCAGCTCCAAACTATGATAACTAAATATCATAGTTGCAAAAGTGAGCTTGAGTCCACCCAAGTTGAATGTCAGAAATGGGTGGAATCATGTAAAGGTTTTGAGATGCTACTCAACAAACAAACCAAAAGTCATGTGAAGTTTGGGTTTGGTTTTGAAACCACTGCTCCAGCTTTTGAAAACACTGAAAAAAGGGATCAAAAGTTAGTTGAGGTAGTACCAACTAATTTGAAGGGTTAAGAGATTAAAATCACTGAACCTAATGGCAAAAAAATTGTTCTTGAAAAACCAGAAGGTTCCTCATCATTCACTAAACTTGAAAAATATGAATTTAAACCTACTTGGTCTGATGAGTGTGATACTCTTGAGAACTTCAAACCAGTCGAATTCAGAACCCCTGATGGTAAGAAAGCACCACAGGCAAAGGTCATTCTCTTGAAAGATCTTCCAGCAGATGATCAAATATCTTTTGAAAAGAAGACTAAAAAAGGGAAAAAGAAAGAAAAGTTTGTTCACTTGTTCTATGATTTATGTGAAAAGAAGAATCATGTTACTAAAAACTATTTTCTTCTAAAAGCATATGATATCAACAAAGGAACAAGTGTATGTGATTCCAAGGCTACATGCTCAATATCTGGTAAAAAGAATCACAAAACCAAAGAGTGTCTATATCTCAAAAATTTTTATGTCAAAATACAAGAGTACAAGGCTAAAACTCTTGCAAGTCAAGTGGCGAGTACTTCAAAAGGAAAGCCCAAACAGACTTTTGCACCAGTCCAAACATCTGTTACAAAAAGTCTTGAAACATCTGCTCCCAGGGATGTCCAAGTAACAGATGCTCCACCCACAAGCAAGTATCCAAGAGGATATGAACAACCACCATGTCATAGTCTGTCACATGTTTATAAAGAACCAAAAAGGCCTTCTAAACCAAGAGTGAACAGAAATCCCTATGGATACTATCATTTGTCAGGAAGTGATCAAACATCTGTTGCACCAAGTGTTGACTTCCAAGCACTGGAAAATGGTCAGCAACAGTTGTTAAACTTGATTCAAAAACTAGTTCAAACCACTGATCACCTTCCTAAGCTTGAGGCTGAAAAGTCTGTGGACCCATCCAAAGCCAACTTGGCTTTGGACACTCACCAAAACTAATCAATTACTGATGTGCAGGGATCTTCTGCATGCTTAGATAGCCTTTGGTATGTAGATAGTGGAGGCTCCAGGCACATGACACGATGTAGAGCCCTTCTTTTGTACTTCATAGCTCATGGAGGGGGTGATATATCCTTTGGTAATGATTCAAAAGGTAAGGTGTTGGGTTCAGGGACTGTTCAGGCTGGAAACTCAAGTTTGAAAATGTCAATCTTATTGATAATCTTAAATTTAATCTTCTTAGTGTTTCACAAATGAGAGACAAAGATTATGGCTCATTCTTCAATAAGAAAACTTGTATGATTATTGGGCCAGAAATGGTGAAAAAGATTGACACCATCATTGCTGAGAGCAAAGCACAACTTGTTGCTCATAGGAGTGGCAATGTGTATGTAGTTGATATGTTGAAGGACAATCCTATGAAAGCTGTCTGCCTGTTTTCTGCTGCCTCCACAAAGGAAACAGAATTGTGGCATAGGAGACTGGGTCATACCAACCTTCAAACTATCAACTCACTATCCAAACAAAGCCTTGTTAGAGGTTTACCATCAAAAGAATTCAAATGTGATGAGCATTGTGTTTCCTGCTTAAAAGGAAACAACATAAAAGCTCTTACAAATCCATTGATGAGTCCAAAACAAGTCAATGTCTACAATTGTTGCACATGGACTTGTTTGGCCCAGTTAAAATCATGAGTCTAAGAAGAAAGAGATTTTGTCTTGTCATAGTTGATGATTTTTCTAGGTTTACATGGACTTACTTTTTACACTCTAAGGATGAGACTGCAGGTATCTTGAAGGACTTTGTCACCAAATTTGAAAAACAATATGACTTACCAGTAAAAGTCTTTAGAAGTGACAATGGAACAGAGTTTAAAAATAAGGAGTTGGATGACTTCTGTGTGTCAAAAGAGATTGTGAGGTAGTACAGCATCCCAAGAACACCAGAGCAAAATGGGGTGGTTGAGAGGAGAAATAGAACTCTTAATGAATCTGCAAGAACCATGCTAGCAGATTTTGGTTTGTCACTGTCCTTCTGGGCAGAAGCTGTAAACACTACTTGCTATGTTCAAAACAAAGTTTTGATCAACCCAAGACATTAAAAGACTGCTTATGAAATTTTGTTCAAAATCAAATCATTAATCTCATTTTTCAAAATCTTTGGTTGCTAATGTTTCACTTTAAATCTTAAAGATTCCATTTCAAAATTTGCAGCCAAAGTAGATTGTGGATATTTTCTGGGATATTCTTCTACTGCCAAGGCCTATAAAGTGTTTAACACAAGGACCAGGACAATAGAAGAAACTCTGAATGTAAAGTTCAATGAACTTTCATCCCTAAAAATCCCAGCAAATCCTGCTGAGTTGTTTGATTTAGATAAATTCAAATTTGAAGATATTACTGTCAAAACTAACAATACAGGTATTCCACAATCTCCACAACAAGATTATAGAACATATGTTGTGATTCCAAGTCACTATAAAGTCTATTCTGCATCAGAGGAAGCAGCTGTTCAAAACAACTATCAAAACTCTGTCACAGCTGAGTCAGCCACTGTTGGCCACTCTTATCCTCAAACCACTGCTTCACCCTTTACATCCACTGCTCAATCATCTGTTGACAAAAGTCAATCCAGTTTTACACCACTTGGACCCATTCCCCCACCTCCATTTCAAACATCTGTTGGCACTATAGAAGTGCAAACAGATGTTAAATCAACAGAGTCACCAAATCTTTTTCCTTCACCTCAAAATGCCATCATACCATATCAGGGAGATCTAATCTACCTAAGTGCTCATCCACCAGATCAAATCATTGCCAACATCAGAGAGGGTGTGCTCACAAGAAGCCAATCCTCAAATATCTGTGCTGGATCAGTTTGCTCTTTTTGCTAAGTAAGAACTTGCTATCTTGACACTTAAGTGTTTAGCAAGTCCTTGTAAATCAGATTATAAGCACAGCGGAATGTTATAAGTTAAAGCAACACTTTTTACACTAAGGCAGAGTTATTACTCCCCCTTGATGTTTGAAACTAATAAATGACAAAGTATTTATTATGAATCTAAGCTGTAAATGAGAATTAGATACTTAGACAGATTCACAATAAATACAGAAATGGAATAGAACAATGAGAGTGTTTGAAGGATTTTTCTATTAAAGTCAATGTCTAAAATAGAAGGTTGAAGCCTCCTATTTATAGACGTTTACATGCATGTATCTTGCTCAAAAAGCAAGTACAGAAACAACAGAAACAAGTTGCACAAGTTGCAACATTGAAAGAAACAAATACAGCTAAAAAGTAATAATAAACAATAAACTACTGATGCAAAAGGCGGTGGAAAATATCTGATGCTAAGTGCTGATGAAGGACAAACTACTGAAGAGTAGTTTTGTCTTCAGTACTTCTGAAGTGAACTTGTCTGGTTTGGACTTCAGAACCTCTGCTTCTTCAGCACTTCTCATATCTTCTAATCAGCAGTTTCTTGTCTTCTCTTCAGTACTTCTATACTTAGCCAAAATGACAGAAGTGAATTAGACTAAGGTTTACAAAAGTGGTTTCACCAATCCTCTTTGTCCTAACAATCTCCCCCTGGATTGATGAAGCCAAAACCTTACTAATTCCTTATGTGTTTCTTCTGTCTTGAACAATCTTCCATATCTCTTTGTACATGGTGTTCTTGAGCTGGTTTAACTGACCATCAGATAGAGATCCTCTCTGTGGTTCTAGATGTTGAATTGTGAGCAGGTCTTGTGTTGACAGTTTCTTCAGATCACTGATCTTCTTGTAAGCCCTGCTTGAGAGGTCTCTTCTTGTCAACAGTACTGAGTTGTTATCAGTAAGTGACCATCTGATGATAGGAATCTTTGACTTGTTAAAGTCAGAAGAATAGGGAACCAGACTTGTCCCTTGGGTTGATGGTCCTGAGTGCTGGATGTCTTCAGTTTCAGATAGCCTCAGGTGGGATTCTCTTCCTTGTTGTTGTTGCATATCAGGCATCTGAACAGTTGGGAGATGGTGTTCAGTCACTACTCTGGTATGCAGCTTTTCTTTGATGGTCTTTTGTATTTGATAACCAAAAGTGGAAGGATCCCTGAATTGTGTTAACAGAGGTTTCTCCTCAATGTCAAAATCTGAATGGACTATTGAACTTCCTTCAAGTAGTACCATTTTGAAGTCAGTTTTGACATTGTCCTCTGCCTTCTTCTTCTGAGTAGCAGTTCTTCTAGATACACCAGAAGTTCTAACTACTGATCTTGAAGGATCAGCAGTTTGAAACTTCTCAGGATTTGCAGCCTTGGCAGCCAAGTATTTTCTATAAGTATCCATCAGTCTTTCTTCTTTCCATCTGGATACTGAGGCTTTTGAACCATATCCTTCTGCTACTAACTCTTCTATTATCTGGGCTCTCTTGGCCTTTCCATCTTTGCTTGTGGCCACTTTGTCTGCAAGCAGTTGTGCTCTTCTTGTCAGCTCTTGCATAGAGAGTCCTTTGAGTGTAAAGGCTTTGGTCTTGCTGTTCTTGGTAATGTAAGACACCAGTTGTTGTCTTTTATCTTGTTCAGCAATCTCATCAAGGCTAGCCTGCCTTTGTAGTTCAGCTGCATAAGCCTGAAGTTTTTCTTCATGGCTTAAATCCAAATCATCCCTTTCTTCCAGAGATTTCCAAATCAGATCTTCTCTGGCCTTCTTGTTGGCTGCAACTAAGCTCTTCTCTAATAATTCAGCTGATTGAGAGATAGGAGAAGGGTTTAGTACAGTCATTGTTGTAACAGTTGTAGGCCTGATGGGATCAGATGTTGGTTGAATGGGAGCAGTGGTTCTGGAAGGTTCAGTGGTTTGAGGTTTGGAAGTGTTAACCTCTGATGGGTTGACAACTGCTGATGGTTTGTCAACTACTGAAGGATTGTCTTCAGTACTTTCTGATTCTTCATCAGAACTTTTGCCATCAGAAGTTTCTTCATTGTGCCTTAGGGATTCTTCAGATGTTTGGGTCTCATCTTCTTTTTCTGCTGCTTCAATCTCTTCTATTGAGACACCAAACAGTTTGGCCAGTTTTTCTTTCCTAGCCTGATCTTTTTGATCTCTTTCAAGGATGGCCACTCTTGCCCTTATCCTGGCTTGGAATGACTCCTTAGGTTCCCTGATCTTCTCCCCCTTTTTGGATTCATCAATTTTAACCCTTGAAGCAGAGGGTTGGGAGAATTGTCCTTGAAGATGAGCAATCTGTTTGCTGTTGAAGTCTATTTTGTTGGACAGATCGTTCATCTTGGTCTTGATCACTCCAAATTGGTTCTTGATGGACAGCTCCAAGTCAGCTGTATATGTTTGGAAGTGATTTCTGATGAGTGTATTCATCATGTGGTACAGGAGACCCTCTGGGCTGCATAGCTGGTTCAGGTCTATGCTTGTTTGCCCAGGGAATTGGGTAGGCATTTGTTGTGAAGGGGGTGTTTTTGGGAGATCCTCATGTTGTACAGAGGATGCCACTCTACGGGTTTTAGGGATTGAGTGGGCTTTAACCTGTGCAGAGGTGACTGGCTTCTTGAGCCTGGATACCCCTGAAACAGGACCTTCAGAAAGTGCCGTCAATTCAGTAGTTTGAGTGTGTGAAACATCATCCAAACTAATGGAATCATCTGAATCCCTGATGTTGCCCTCAATGAGGACTGTCTCAGTTAAATCATGAGCTGAGCCCAACTCAGTTCTCTCATGAACCTCTTGTTCTTGGTTCTGAGGATTTCCTACCTCAGGCATTAAGCCTTCATCAGTAGTTGCCACATCTGAGGTCTTAGCTATGTTACTTCTATCCTCAGATCCACCACTGGGTGGTAACTGAGTAGTAGCAGCCTCAGATGCCCCAAGAGTCTCTAAAATTGGGCTTAAAGACTCTGGTCCACCCTCATCTCTTGGGATAGGGCTAGAGATGTCCACATCCATGTCTGATGTAGTAGTTATGTCCCCTGTTTGTTGTGGTTGTAAGGGACTGACATGATCAGATGGGACATTCTCTTTTAGCCCAGAGAGAAGTTTGGCAATTTCTATTGCCTCTTGTTCAGAAATTTGTGGGGTTGGTTCAGTAGTTTGGGCAATAGGTGGTGAAAGTTGTTGTTCAGCAGTTTCAAAAGAAGAGTGTGTTTCATATGTTTTTCTAAGTCTTTTTCTTTTGAATAAAACGGTTATGGGTGCTCTTGGTGGGGTTTGAGATGGATGAGACTGAGAGGGTGTTTCAGTCTCATCTATTTGAAGAGCAGAATGCTCATGAGCATGTTCAGGCATCTCAACCTCCTGAACAGCTTTTCTTTTGGGTTGGTGGGGAGCAGTTTTTGTTGGCTTGGGCTTTTTGGCTTTTGGTGGGGTGAGTTTGGAAGATGTGGGCTTCAGGGGGACTTGTTGTTGTTCTCCCTGATCATCTTCTGGCCAGGCAGCCGGTTTGTTATGCCTTGAGTATGCTTGTGATGTTAAAGATTTAAAGTTGAAATATTTCCCACAAGCACCTCATTACCCAGTTCCCCTATTATGCATTGCATAATGAACCTTGGGTATAACAAAAACTTTTTCTTGGTATTATTGTGATGTAACACCAACTCATTGAAAAATAGTTTTGATGCCCTGAATTTAGTTTCATTCACAATGGAATGAAATATTGGTTGAAAAGTGGAGGGCATCTGGTCATAAGACCCTGTTTTTGGACTCAAACACATAATAATATAATGAAACAAAAGCTTGTATTTTGGTTCAAAATATTTTTTGAATATTGTAGCATGGGAGAGAGTACCTTGATAACCACACTCAGTCATGGTTAGATGAATATCAGTGTTAGCAACATGGTCAGGGGCAGTTACATCATCTAGACCCAGTCTTGTTGCTAGTGTGGCCGGTGTGATGGTCAGTTGTTTCCCTTTTATTCTTGAGTTGAGAGAAATGACCTCATCATCCATTGTAACCGTCTCAGCATTTGCCCAGAACTCATTCAAAGTTTCAGTGTGAATTGGTGGGTTTATTGTGAGAGCAGTAAAATATTGGGATTTGACGACAAGATCAATGATCTCATCGTATTGGGACCAGCCTTCTTGTTTTTCAAGAAAGGCCCTTTGATTGTGTCCCTATTTTAGAACTAGAGCCATGTGGTTTGGGTTTTTGATCGAACAGTGGATTTGCAGGTATAGGTTATTGAGAGAGTTTTTGAGAGAGAAGGAGGGATATTTTGAGTTTGAAAGGATAAGTGTGTAGAAAAGGTATTTATTAGAAGTTTTAACCGCTTGAATCTTCTTTATTAGAAGTTTTAAAACCGCCTTTGGTTAAAAATCTCTTTATCAGAGGTTTTAAACTGATTAGGTCAAACCTCTGATGATGGGAAAAGTCAGATTTGCCCTTTTGACTTAAACTGCTGATGAAGGATTACTTCATCAGTAGTTCCCATTTTCTCTTCAGTAGTTTTAACATCTGATGAGAAATGTTTTTATAAATACTTTATTCATAACTTCTGAAGGTTATTTTATCAGAAGTTACACACTTTTTCAGAAAATTATCCCCATACTGATGATTTTTGTTCATCAGTAGTTTCTCTCATACTGATTTTTGTTTAATCAGTAGTTCTCTTTTTGTTTTTCAGAAGTTTTGTTTCAGACTTTTGTCTTTTGTAAGTGAAAACCAGAAAAAAAAAGAAGGAAAAGGTAAACAAGATGGAATCAAGGATGGAAAAAGGAAAAAAAAATTTTTGATGATTTATGCATAACAGTAGTGATTGATGTAGAAGTTTGATGTAGAGTTGGGTAGAATCAAGTGTTAACTTGGATTCTAACTGATATGCATATAATGTTAAAAAAAAAAAATAAAGTAAACACTTACAAATTTAGCATTCCACGCATGGATACTAACTTCTGAAATGTTGATGTGTCAAGGGGCTTAGTGAAGATGTCAGCTATTTGATTAGCTGTTGCTACATGCTTCACCTCAATCTTGCCATTTTCATAGCAATCTCTTATGAAATGGTACCTGATCTCAATATGTTTGGTTTTTGAGAACTGTACCGGATTTTGAATGATGCTAATGGCAGATTTGCTGTCTACAAACAAAGGTGTCTTGGTCTCTTTGATTCCATAATCAAGAAGTTGATATTGGAGCCATTGTATCTGTGATGTACAACTTGCAGCTGCAATGTATTCAGCTTCAGCAGTTGAAGTTGCAACAGATGTTTGCTTCTTTGATTGCCATGACACTAGACAGTTACCCAGGAATTGACAACCACCAGATGTTGACTTTCTTGTCATCTTACACCCTGCATAGTCACTATCTGAAAAAGCTGATAACTTGGTATTGCTTGAAGCAGGATACCAAATTCCCAGTGTTGGAGTTCCTTTCAGATATCTGGAAATTCTTTTGACTGCTATAAGGTGTGATTCCCTTGGTGCTGATTGATATCTAGCACAGACACATGTTGAAAACATAATATCTGGTCTAGAAGCAGTTAAGTATAAAAGGGAACCTATCATGCATCTGTACATGGTTTGATCAACCTGTTTTCCTTGATCATCAGGTTCAACTTGTGTGATTGGTGTCATGGGAGTGGAACATGATTTACAGTCATTTAAAGAAAATTTGTTCAATAATTCTTTAACATATTTTGATTGATGTATAAAAGTTCCATTTGTTTGTTGTTTGATCTGCAGTCCTAGAAAGTACTGCAGTTCTCCCATGGTACTCATCTCAAATTTTGATTGCATGAGTTTCTTAAAATCATCACACAGTTTTGTGTTTGTTGAACCAAAAATGATATCATCAACATAAATTTGAACAAGTAAGACATGATTTCCAACATGTTTAATGAAAAGTGTTTTATCAATGGCACCTCTTGTAAAGTTATTTTTGAGTAAAAAGGTGGAGAGTGTATCATACCAGGCTCTTGGAGCCTGTTTGAGCCCATAAAGAGCTTTGTCCAGTCTGTACACCCACTCAGGATGAGAAGGATCCTCAAACCTAGGTGGCTGACAGACATACACCTCCTCTTTGATTTTTCCATACAAAAATGCACTTTTCACATCCATTTGATAAACTTTAATTTTGTTGGAAATGGCATAGGCCAGAAATAACCTGATGGCCTCAAGCCTTGCAACTGGAGCAAAGGTTTCATCAGAGTCAATTCCCTCTTCTTGAGAGTACCCTTGAACTACCAGTCTTGCCTTGTTCTTGATTATCATACCAGCTTCATCTTGTTTGTTCCTGAAAACCCATCTTGTACCAATTGGTTGCTTGTTTTGAGGTAAGGGACAGATTTCCCAGACCTGTTGCTTGTTGAACTGAAGCAGTTCATCTTGCATAGCTTGCACCCAATTATTGTCTTTGAGGGCTTCCTGGTACTTCTTTGGTTCCAACTGTGAAATAAAGGCTGAAAATAGGCAAAAGTTGGAGAGCTGGTTTCTGGTAAGAACACCTGAAGCTATATCACCTATGATTTGATCAAGTGGATGATCTCTGTGTTCAATCAGTTGTTGTAAACCACTGACAGGTGTAGGTGGCTCTTGTTCTTCAAACAAACTACTGAGGTCTATAATATCTGGTTCAGCAGTTTTAGCTTCTTCAGTAGTTGCAGGTGCTGAAGCAGATGTTTGAGTTTGGCCTTCAGTATTTGTTTGATCAGAAGTTTGAGAAACTTCTGATGGTGTTGTAGTTGACTTAATGACTGTTTGAGGAGTCCATGGTGTAGGATCCTCATCTTCAAACCTTTGATCACCATAATAAGTAGGTTTGGAAGAAGTAACAGTCTTTTCAGGTCCAAAGTGAAAGTTGTCAAGGTCAAAGAGTTCAGCAGGATGTGCTGGAATAAGAGTGTGTTTTGACTCATTGAACTTGACATTCAATGTTTCTTCTACTATCCTGGTGTGAGAATTAAAAACCTTGTAGGCTTTTCTAGTTGAAGAGTAACCAAGAAAGTAACCTGAGTCAACTTTGGCAGCAAACTTTGAAATAGATTCCTTGATGTTCAAGATGAAACATTGACACCCAAAAGCCCTGAAAAAGGAGATAAGGGGCTTCATGCCATGAAGAACTTCATAGGCAGTCTTGGAATGTCTCTTGACCACAAGAACTCTATTCTGAACATAACATGATGTGTTAACTGCTTCTGCCCAAAAGTACAATGGCAGTCCAGAATCAGCTAACATTGTTCTTGCTCCTTCTATCAATGTTCTGTTCTTCCTTTCTACTACACCATTTTGTTCAGGAGTTCTGGGAACACTGTATTGTCTAATAATCCCTTTAGACAAACAGAATTCATCCAGAGTTTTGTTCCTGAACTCTGTCCCATTGTCACTTCTAATGGTTTTGACAGATAGAGAATATTGTTTCTCTACTTGTAGAATGAAGAACTTGATGATTTCAGCAGCCTCATCCATGGAAAATAAGAAGAATACCCATGTGAATCTTGAGTAGTCATCAATGATGACTAAGCAGTACTTCTTTTTACCAAGGCTCATAATCTTGACAGGTCCAAATAAGTCCATATGGAGTAGTTGAAGACATGCAGTTGTTTTTGATTCTTCAATAGACTTATAGGAGGACTTATGCTGTTTTCCCTTTAAACAGGATACACAGTTGTAACACCCCAACCGATGGCGAAAACATCGGGATGTCACGCATTGATGATTGTTCAGTAGCTCATGGTGAATAATAAATTCCATTAAATAATTTAAATGAATTACATACAATTGTTCTAGAATTTGTACATCAAATTGAATAAAACTATACACATATCTTCAAGCATCAATTCAAATCTTCAAGCAAATAGAACCTGAAACATGTTAAGTTGAAAAGGTTTTGGGTCAACAAAAGTTGGTGAGAATTACATAGGTTTTTGATAATTGAATAAAAATGATGTGCAATTCATGTGTCATGTCAATCTAGTCCATATGTGAGAACATACAAGAAATAAATCGAGTGCATAACCAACCCTGATGACTGTTATAATATGATACATACCATACGCTCATGGTCCACTTGAATATGTTATACGATAACAAACACCCACGCTACCTTTGTAGGAGGCACGTATCCGGGTGGGATTGTCAGTCCAATAGATCTATCAATGTTTACCGCCGGCTTGTACGGAGTTAATGATTATGCTAGAATGGTGCTTACTCTAATCATGCTCAAGACATAATGCAACATAGAAAACACATAGACACATTGATGATTGAATTGCATAAATGATGTTGTAACATGTTTCACCCCAAAAACGGTGATAAATAGAAAAGGAGCTATGTAAAACTCACCTTGGTAAAATGTTATATCTGTTGAAAATAGTGTGTTGCCCAAATGTATCAAGTATCACCCTATAATGAGGTAATAAATATGTCTAAGTCTATCAAATCTACAAATGTATAAGTTTCTAGGGCGTCGAATTGGGGATAATTGCTCGTTTGATTATTATTAAAAATATTCGCCAATTGAGAGAAATTTAGTAAATAAATAACTACAAATCCTTTTTATAAATGTTAAATCTAGGATGGTCATAAGAATGTGTTTAAAGTACAAAAAAATAATTTTTATAAAATTATTTCCTTTAAAATAGATTTTTAAATCTATTTATCACAAATTGTCAAAATTTAACTTTAATATTTAAAAATACTAAAATTAAAGAATTATTATCTTAAAAATCATATTTCTGTTCTAAATATTTAAAAATAAATTGTATAAAATTTTGGTGCAAAAATAATGAAAATTGAATTTATTATGATTTAATTATGATTAAAACTAATAAAAATTGATTAAAAATATTAAATAAATGATTTTTCTGAAATAAAAATCATTTTTGAAAAGCTTAATGTTATAAAAACTTAAGATGATTTTTGTGGAAATTTATGAGATCGTTTTGATATTTTTAAATAATTTTATAAATAAAATGGAATAAACTTGATTTATTTATTATATATAATAAATAAATAAATTTTTGAAAACTAAAAATTGTGAGTTGAACCTTTCCATCAGACTAATACAAGATAATTTTTGTAGAATTTTTAAAAATGTTTTAGTATTTTAAAATGAATTTTTAAAAAAATAAATAATTATATTTTAAAGCTTGTAAGCAAAACAAAAAAAAAATGGAAGGAAAAGATGTTGATGCCAAGGTTTGAACCCATGTGGGTTGGTCCAAGAACACCAGACACAACCACTTGGTCTAGACCAGTGGTTGTGTTTATTTTCAGTTTTTAAATTATAAAATGTATAAAAATTCAGTGTTCTTCCCCAAATTATATGAACAAGCCCTAGCTTTTGCAATTACGTGATTCATACAACAATAACCCAATCAATTATGGGGTTATTGTTGTGTGATTGCCGAAGGATAAAACTCACAAGAAAAACTTGACTTACAAACACGTTTCGTACGATAATTGATCGGTCAAAGAAAAAGTCAAACTCGAACCAAACTTCAAAAGCAGTGGATTGTTAAGAGAAATTGGAGGTTAGGAAAGAATGATTGGCGAGTTGTAATCGTATTCAAAGGCTAAATTTATAGTGAAATGGGTTGGATGAACGATTGGTAAGTTGACTCGGCTTTTATGATGATGACGCGGAATTGGTAAAAAAATTCGGTATGTTTGACCATGTTTTAATGTATAATCCGCGTAATACATAACACGAGTAAGTTAATTAGTGATTACCATAATTAACTTCAATCAAAAGTCAAGGAATTTTGTGTGGGTGTGTTCCAGCCGTGCGCAGCAGCAGATAAAAAGGAAACAGGTCTATTTGAAAAAAGGGTTAAATAGATAGAGTTCCTAATTTCATCACAATTGGCTTCATGGAGCAGTGGTTGAAGCGTGTGTGTATGTATGAAAGGTCACAGGTTCGAAACCCGGCTGGACCTCCTATTTTTCTTTTTTAAACAGAATCAAAGGGGGGGGGGGGTTTGGGCTTGGTTAATGGGCTCAGGTTTTCAGGTGGGCTAGGATTGGAGTTAGTGTTGGGCTAGGGGTGTTGGGTTGGGTTATAAGTTAGTTGTTATTATAGTTATGAAATAAAATGATAGGTTTATAGATTTATTTATTTTTTTAAAATTCAGATTTATTATTATTATTATTGTTATTATTATTATTATTATTATTATTATATACATACACATATATATATATATAAGTTGGTCGGAAAAAAAACTTAGGCACCTTATGAACGAAAGTAATACACGTATTAGAATCTGAAAATTTTGCGATGTTACAGTCTCCCCTACTTTTAGGAACTTCGTCCCGAAGTTAAGAGAAACACTAGGTTTACAATTGGTCAACCACTGGAAACATTGATAAAATTTCACACTACCTTAACGTACCTGTAAATTCATGATTACGTTCCGGACCGTAATTACCAATTTACCTTACATTAGGGTTTGCGTCCTTTTATGACTCTATCGATTGTTGAGCAGGTCTGATAGTCCCCACCAGTCATTGAGCAGGTGGTAGGGCCTCTCCCGACTGTTGGAAAGACATGATGACCTCTACCAATCGTTAAGTAGGTTGTTTGGTAGGCAACTAACTGTCGTACAAGTAAGCAAGTATGATCATAGATATAGCAATTAGTTCACATTCAAACAAGCATGCACACAGATGTTATAACAATACTCGAATTTTATTACTTGAATCAAATAGCGTCATTACATAGAATTAAAAGCAAACAACATTTAAATGGTGGAACTTGCTGTTAAGTAGCTGGAGGGTCTTGATTTCTGTTTAGTTTAGGGCATCGGTTACGGAAGTGATTTGGGTCCCCATATTCATAGCATTGACCATAGTTGTAATTACCAGGATGATTGGGATTAGTAACCTGAGCAGGGTTGTGGATAATTGCAGCCAGTCGGGCATCAACACCTTTGTTGTTTTTGTTGTTCTTGTGGTTGGTATTGTGGTTATTGTTACTTTCCTCTTGGTTTTCACCACTGTTATTGCGAGTGCTGCGACGTGGAGACATGACCCGTAAGGGACACAATGAAGGTTCAATGTGGCATGAAATGAATGAGGTGATATAAGGAATGTAATCATTTATTCATTAATTAAAACGAATAAACGAAAACGTTGACTTATCAAAGATTCCAGATTCTAATAACATATGAAGACATGCTTTAGCCTATAAGTGAACACTCATCCCGAGAATTCCCAGGTAGGCATCCGGGTCCCTCGTCTGATTGGGATATATGCACAATGCCAGCCTAGACAGAAGACTCAGAATACAGGCGTTCACCCTTCCAGATTGCACGTGTTCGTTATTAAGATCTAGAACTTCGACGAGATCTCAAGGGGGTTCAGGTTAAACCTGAGGATTTTGTCCTATTAGTCTAAGAGTAGATCCACTGATCTCAAGGGGGTTCAGTTTTCTATTAAAATCAATGTCTAAAATAGAAGGTTGAAGCCTCCTATTTATAGATGTTTACATGCATGTATCTTGCTCAAAAAGCAAGTACAGAAACAACAGAAACAAGTTGCACAAGTTGCACAAGTTGCAACATTGAAAGAAACAAATACAGCTAAAAAGTAATAATAAACAATAAACTACTGATGCAAAAGGCGGTGGAAAATATCTGATGCTAAGTGCTGATGAAGGACAAACTACTGAAGAGTAGTTTTGTCTTCAGTACTTCTGAAGTGAACTTGTCTGGTTTGGACTTCAGAACTTCTGCTTCTTCAGCACTTCTCATATCTTCTAATCAGCAGTTTCTTGTCTTCTCTTCAGTACTTCTATACTTAGCCAAAATGACAGAAGTGAATTAGACTAAGGTTTACAAAAGTGGTTTCACCAATCCTCTTTGTCCTAACAATCTGTCTTTTTGCAGGCTTTCTATCCCTCACACAACCTATCAAGTACCAAGAGGCAGCTAAAAGACAACAGTTGGGTAGAAGCTATGCAGGAAGAGCTCCTTCAGTTTAAAAGACAACAAGTATGGGAACTTGTACCACTGCCTAAGGATGTTTGTCCAAATGGACAAAGTGGGTCTTCAAAAACAAAACTGATGAAAGGGGTATAGTTGTCAAGAATAAAGCCAGGCTTGTGGTTCAAGGCTTCAGACAAGAAGAAGGGATAGACTATGATGAAACCTTTGCTCCTGTAGCTAGGTTAGAAGCTATCAGACTCTTTCTAGCCTTTGCTGTCAACCACAACATCAAGGTGTATCAGATGGACATCAAATATGCATTCCTATATGGCAAAATTCAGGAGGAGGTTTATGTATGTCAACCACCTGGTTTTGAAGACACATTCCATCCTGATCATGTCTACAAGCTTAACAAAGCTTTGTATGGACTTAAGCAAGCACCTAGGGCTTGGAATGAAACTCTTTCCACCTTTCTCTTATCCATTGGTTTCACAAGAGGTAAAATTGATAAAACCTTATTTTTGAAATGGAGAGGGAAAGATTTAATGATTGTTCAAATATATGTGGATGACATCATTTTTGGATCCACATGTAACAAAATGTGTGAAGACTTTAGGGAACTCATGACAGCAGAGTTTGAAATGAGTGCTATGGGTGAACTTCAGTGCTTCCTTGGTCTCCAAATTAAGCAGCTGCAAAATGGCACATTCATTCATCAAAACAAATATGTGAAAAATTTGTTAACTAAATTTGAGATGAATGATTATAAGCCATGTAGTACACCAATGAGTATAGTCAAGCTACTCACTATTGATGACAAGGATGAACTGGTTGACCAGACACATTACAGATGCATGATTGGGTCTTTATTGTACTTAACTGCATCTAGGCCAGACATTATGTTTGCCACTTGTGTTTGTGCAAGATCCTAGGCTTCACCCAGAAGTCAAACCTTATTGCTGTGAAAAGGATATTCAGATACCTAAAAAATGCTCTCACACTTAGTATCTGGTATCCTGCTAATGGAAACATTGAGCTTTCAGTTATTCAGATAGTGATTTTGCTGGCTGTCACACCACAAGGAAGTCTACATCAGGAGGGTGCCAGTTTCTAGGGAATGCCTTAGTCTCTTGGCAAAGCAAAAAGCAAGTAGCTATTTCAACTTCAAAAGCTGAGGCTGAATACATTGCTGCTGCAAGTTGTACAGCCCAACTCATGTGGCTTCAAAATCAACTGTTGGATTTTGGGATAACTGCACTAAGAACTCCACTCATGTTGGATAGTCAAGCTGCTGAAAATATCATCAAAAATCCAGTTTCTTACTCCACAACAAAGCACATAGACATCAGACATCATTTTGTCAGAGATAGCTATGAAAAAGGTTTGATTTCTCTGCACCATGTTTCAACAGAGGATCAGTTGGCAGATGTGTTGACAAAAGCTTTAGACACATCTACCTTCACAAATCTGATTTCTAGAACTGGTATGCTAAACGTGGACTAAAACAAAAATATTATAAATAAAAACATTAAAATGTTTCAGAAAATCAAAATCCATCCTTAAAAATAGCTTTTTGGTTGAAGAATCTGTTAAGGATAAAACAACCACTGTTTCATCCACTCTATCCACTGTTAGTTGAAAAATCTATTTCAAACATCTGATCAGATAAAACAACCACTGTTTGGTTGAAAAATCTGTTTCAAACCTCGGTTCAGATAAAACAACTGTTTCTTATATATATATACATATATCTATCTAAAAAAAACCAACAAGTGCTGTTAGCATCAGCAGTTTGGAAAACAACAGCTGTTTGCATCAGATCTTTGGCAACAACTGTATACCACCAGATGTTTGGCCACATCAGCGGTTTCACCAGAGCCTATAAAAACCCTGTTTTACCACAACAGTCGTTACACTGTCTCATTGTATTCCTAATACTAAAACCGCCTTCTTCATCCTCATACCCCTACTCCAATTCCGCTCACTCTCATACTCGAAATCCATTACAATGGATCTTCAAGCGAAAGCCACCCACAATTATCTCCCATGTCTGGTAAAAACAGATGAAAACATACCATTTCATTCCACCATCGACATCATCTTAAACTCCAAATACTTGACAATCCTAACCGCTGATTATCCTATTTATCTTGATACCCTCCAAGAATTTTGGTTGAATGCTGAGTTTCTTCTTCAAGACAAAAATCCTACATCCATTATCTCAAAAATCCTACATCCATTATCTCAAAAATTGGAGAGACAATTTCACACTACCTTAACGTACCTGTAAATTCATGATTACGTTCCGGACCGCAATCACCAATTTACCTTACATTAGGGTTTTGTGTCCTTCTATGACTCTAAACACACATGTAAGTAATGCAAAATAACCTTGTGATTGAATCGTTTACAATGTATCCAAAAATGAGTCCAACTGTTGAGTAGGAAAAAGACTTCTACCAGTCAGTGAGTAAGAACATCTTCCGATTGTTGAGCAGGTGCGATAGCCTCTACGAGTCGTTGAGCAGGTTGTAGGGCCTCTACCGACTGTTGAGCAGGCATGATGACCTCTACCAATCGTTGAGTAGGTTATTTTGGTACTCAACTAACTGTTGAGCAAGTACTTCATCCTCTACCAGTTGTTTGATTAAGTGTACCAATTATTTCACACATAAATTGCAAATTGATAATATGTACATGTAAGCAATCAAGTATCAAGTATAGCATACGAGTTGTAATAGAGTTGCCCTAGACAAGGTTAATGACTCTAGGTATGTCTATAGCAATTAGTTTATATTCCATGAATTCTAGTTTCAAATGTTTAAATATGGTAGATAGTCGAATCCTCATGTATAACTAAGGATTATGATTGATGCAACACACAATCAAGTTTCAATAGTTTGGTTATCATGGGTAACTAGCTCATGTTTGAGAAGGTGAAGGATATGAATTTAGTTCTTGAGAGGATGATGAAAAATCTTGAAGCAGAATCAAGGTTGTTAGAGATAGTGAATGTGAAGATAGTTGATAAAGAGTTTATTTTATAGTAAGGAGATTATGTAGCAGTGTAAATTTTGGGGTTTGGATCCAAGATTATAATCAAGTGTATAAGAAAACATGATTGTGGTATATGCCAAATATTGTAAAAATTTGAACAAGTTGAAAATGAGTGAGTGTCGATGGAGAATTTAGAGACTAGATATTATTCCTATGGATAAAAAAAAACTTATTTTCAAAATTGGTTTTATACATAAAGCAAAAGTTGTTAAATAGTACAAGCTAAGTGGGCTTTGATTAAAATATTCCCGTTAGTTGGAGATTTCAAACATGACATTAGGTTTTGAAGATCAAGGTTCTATTAAGTGATTTTTAATAGTTTAAAGCATTATATAGAAAATCGTTTATTACGTCAATAAATAAACAATTGAATTTAAGTTCGAGGACATCTTTTGACAAAAATATGTACTTTGTAAAGTTACCAGGTAATGAAAATACAACAAGATTTAGAAATCTTTAGTTTGTGCTAAGGTACGAGGTTATAGTTTTTTTAAAAATAAGTAACATGTGGAGAAAGGAAATAATATGATTTGGGTAGGGTGTTGAATATTTAAAAAGTGGCTAGGATGGTAAGGTGAAGTGTGATTGTGAAATCCATAGATAGTTATGAAATGAGATTGATTTAAGCTGTAAAATTTTGAGATTTTAGAGCTTAGTTTTAAGGGAAGTGAGTGTAATCATCTATTCATTAATTAAAACGAATAAATGAAAACGTTGACTTATCAAAGCTTCTAGATTCTAATAACATAGTGAAGACATGCTTTAGCCTATAAGTGAACACTCATCCCGAGAATTCCCAGGTAGGCATCCGGGTCCCTCGTCTGATTGGGATATATGCGTAATGCCAGCCTAGACAGAAGACTCAGAATACAGGCGTTCACCCTTTCAGATTGCACGTGTTCGTTATTAAAATTCTAGAACTTCGACGAGATCTCAAGGTGGTTCAGGCTAAACCTAGGGATTTTGTCCTATTAGTCTAAGAGTAGATCCAGTGATGGAGAGTAATCTTCTTGTAGAGATTAAAGTAGGGATAAGAAGTAGGAGGGAGATAGAAAATAGCAAGTAAAAGGAGCAAATACTGGTTATAATCCTATGGTTATAGACTAGATTATTCTTCTAATAACCTAATTCCCTATAACCAAGGCTCTGATACCAATCTGTAACACCCCAACCGATGGCGGAAACATCAAGGTGTCACGTAAGAATGAGTATACAGTAGCACATGGTAATCAAGTTTTAATTGAAATTATTTTAAAGTGCAAATTTCCAAAATTGAAATACATAATAAGTTTTAAATGGAAATCTAATACATCAAAATAACCAAATAGCATAAACTTCAATTTGTCTTCTCATGCTAACACTCTAATCTTCACGCATCATTACTTCCTGTTGAGTTGTAAAAATGGGGGGGGGGGGGTCAACTAGAAGTTGGTAAAAATTACATAGGTTTTGATAATTGAATAAAATTTGTACAATTCAATTGTCATGGCAAGTCTAGTCCATATGTGAAAACATACTAGAAGTAAATCGAGTGCATAATCAACGCTTGTGACTGTTATAATGTGGTACATCCCATACGCTCATGGTTCACTCGAATATGTTATGCGATAACAAACACCCACGCTACCTTTGTAGGAGGCACGTATCCGGGTGGGATTGTCAATCCAATTGATCTATCATTGTATACCGTCGGCTGATCAATGTTAATGATTATGCTAGAATTGTGCTTACCCTAGTCATGTTCAAGACATAATGCAACATAGAAAAACACATAGACACTTTGATGATTGAATTGCATATAGAATGTTGTAACATGTTTCACCCCAAAAATGGTGTTAAATAGAAAAGGGGCTATGTAAAACTCACATTGGCTAAGGTGAATTATCCTCTAAGTGTTGTGAATGTATGCGAGGCGAATCCCAAAGACTCAACAACGTAGCTAGTCCAAATTGAAGAAAACGAAAAAGAAAGAATATCAAGCTTCCAATTCGCCAATTACAAGAGCTTATAATCAAAGCTTCACTTGTAGAAGTAATAGACTATAGAAGAAAGGTATGAGGGAAAGTTTAATCGGATTGAAACAAACGATTTAGAGGTGCAAAGTATAATGGGTCATAGGTGGGTTTTTTATACTAGTTTTGGAGTCAATTAGCCATTAAAATTGGTCAACACCATAAAGTAAGGTTTTATGATGAATTGATTATTTGACTAAGACTTTGACTGTTTGACTAAGACTTTGACTAATCAATTTAAGGAATGTGTTAAGTTTATTTTCTTCTGAAATACTACACAAGATGATAGTTGGCTCAGTTGGTTGTCACTGTGTGTTGGTTGGCTGTGGACGCGGGTTCGAGTCCCGGTCCACACAAATTTTTTTTAGCAATTATTTCCCTAAACCTATATTATTCTAAATTCATAATATGATTATATAAGCTCGAAAGTGACTCGAAATATTTTTAAAACGTACAAAAGTGTCGAGATACAAATAATTATTAGTTTAAGGTATTTAAAACATATATTGTTTAAAACAATACATTCTTTTTATCAAAAAAAAATTAGGGGAAATTCGCGATGTTACACTACTGATGTAGAGACCATTGTCTCACAACAGGACAATGGTTACATAGCTAAGACTTTCTTGAAGGCAACAACTGATGAAGCCACTATAGTGTCCCAAAATCAGTTGGAAGTCCCTAGAATCAAGAAAAAGGGGCATCTGGTTCTCATCCTTTGGACTCACCTCCTAGGATTGAACCAGTTATAACTGCCACTGGTAGGAATCCAGATGATCCTATTAACTTAGGTGATGGGTTAAAATACCAAGAATTGATGGCCAGAGTACAGTCCATTGAAACCTCTGTTGCTGATATCAAATCAGATATCAAGACAATTTTGGGATCATTGGCTACCCTTACCAACAGTCAAATGTAGATGCAATTGTGCGACTAATGCTTCGGATTGAACAACAAACTTATTTTGGTAAATATCGTTGGTGCGAAGGAGAGAGTCAGAAGGTGCGAATGAAGATTAGAAGGTGCGAAGGAAGATCTTCTGGTCGAATGTGTTTATTGTTTAATGTGTAACTTGGTTCGACCAATCAGTTTGGGCGAACCTGCACATTCGCACAATCAATTTGGGCGAATGTGCAGTCTATAAATAGACAAGTTTGATTTTTGAATGTAACTTTTGGTCATTATTATTCCCTCCACTTTCTGATATTCTCTCTAGTGTTTTGTTTAACTCTTTTAACGTTCATACCTTGTTTGTAATCATATTTCAACATGTAATCGAGTTGTTAATTAATGAAAAGCTTTTGAAAATAATGATCTGTGTTTTTAATCTGTTTGACTATTATTTTGTGATAGTTTTAGGGTTTCCGCACCTAAAACTAACTTGTTTGATCATTCTTTGTTGTTATACGATCCTTTCACGAACATACAAAGTGGTATCAGAGCCATTCTGGATCAAACAACCACAAATTAATAGTTTCTCAATTGATTTGGACCCAATTTTGGTCAAAAAGTTTCTGTTTTCAATGAACAAACTGATGTGATAAGATTTTGATTGATTACAACTTGATTTCGAGGTTAAATTGGATAATTCTCTTCATTAAAGTTGTTCCAAATCAATTCCGATTCAAAACCTGATTTAGATCATCAAAATCCATCAACATTTGATAAACATGATCAAAATTAACGGATTTTCAAAGAATAACCGTTTTTGAATTCTCTAGGGTCGAAAGAGAGAGAGAGTGGTCGAAAGTGGAAATTTATTTGGTCGAACGAGGGACTTTGTGGTCGAAGGAAGTTTTATAGTGGTCGAACTTAGACTTTCATTGCTTATTTTGTTCATTCGTCCAATTGTGTCACCTTCGATTGATCGAACGGTCGAAGGAGCAGGAGAACGGTCGAACAAGAGGAAAAAGCGGTCGAAGGAGATTTTGTGATTTCAGTCCACATTCGTATCAATCAAAACGGTCGAAGGAGAACATAATTTCTCATTCGCACGTTCGATCATACGAAAGAGAATCCTGTTTTTAAAACATTTCTAATCTTTTCGTGTTTAATCGTTTGCAGGACAAGATGTGGAACTTCCCAACAACGCCTAGACCTACTCAAGCACCACAACAGCAGACAACACAAGATCCGTGGTCCGTTGCAGCCCAGAAGACTAGTCAACCATCCCAGCCCATCAACTATATGGCTATGACTAGTTCGGCTCCTCAACAAGTTGTTCAACCATTACAACAACCGATGGACAACTATTGGGGAGTTGCAGCAGCTGCAGTCCATTCGCAGACGACCAACGCCATATCCACTCTTATTCATGATCTATCCTCAGGAAGCGGCAATCGTCCACCAAAGCTAATGGACATGAAGGAGTACAACACATGGAAGACGAAGTTTAAGATTCATGTTGAGGGACAAGGACTTGAGGGAGCCGAGCCATGGCAAATGATAGTGAAGGGTTACGTTGCTCCTATTCTGGAGAATACTGGAGAACCGATACCTTTGGAGAATTTGGCGGATGATGAGAAGAAAAGGTTTGCGATAGAGAAGAAGGCATTCTCTCAGCTATCCCAGGCGATCAACACTGATTTATTGCATCAGTTTGGATCCTGTACAACATCCAAACAATTATGGGATATGCTGAGAAACCGACATGATGGTAATGAAAAGACAAGGAAGCTGAGGATGGAAGAGCTTCGGAAGGAATTTGAAAACTTCAGTTACATGGGCAATGAGACTCTAAAAGAGTTGGTTCCATGGTATTGCCATTTGCTCACTGAACTGTCGAGCTATGAGATCAGCATACCAATGTCAGAATTAGTAGATAAATTTGCTGATGCTTTACCACCCTACTGGAACCAACACATCGAAGTGTTGAAGGAGAAGGATGCATACCAGTATTGGACTATTAACGAGTTCATTCAAAAGCTGGAAAACAAAGAGATGGAGGAGAAGAGAAAAGCTAAGAGAGCTCAGATTCCACAGAATCCTGATCTGTATGTGAGTGGTACATCTAACTCTCTTTCTGCTTCAAGCACTACTTCTAATGTTGCTCCTCACATAGCATGTGTATCCAATGATGTTGAACCCACAAAAGCACCCATCAACTACCTTGCCCAAACTTCATCTTATACACCATCATACACATCACAATCCTATTCAACACCAAACTTTATTCCACCTTTTTCACCATTACAACAAGCTGCATGCTACACAGCAAGTCAACAACAACAACAATGTGTTAGAGACCTCGAATCTTAACAATGTGACTGTTGAATCTCAAGCACAATCAAGTCAAAACCCGATTGTGTTAGAGACCTCGAATCTTAACAATGTGACTGTTGAAATTGCTCAACAACACGTTGCTCTAGTATCTGCTATGGTTGCATCTTACAACGATTTGGTTGCGAGTCAAATCGGAAACAACAATCTCACCAATGAAGACTACGATCAAATCGACAAAGAGGAGATGGAGCTTATGGACATTCAGTGGGCTTTTGCAAGCATAATGAGGAGAGCCACTGACTTTATTCAGAAGACTGGCAGAACTGACCTTTCAACTTCTCCCAACACCGCATACGGATTCAACAAAGCAAAAGTTACATGCTTTAATTGTGGAGAGAAGGGTCACTTTAAAAGAGAGTGCACACAGCCAGCACAGCAAGGTAATCGAAACCCGTTCAATTCAACATACCAAAACAGACAAAATCAAAACCAAAATCAAGTTTCATACAACAGTCCCAACATCTCAAGCTTCCAACCCCAAAACAATTATCAGAACCGTCAACAAAATACCAACACTAGACAATCCACAACTCAAAACCAACCTCAACAAAATCCAAACCGAACCATAGTTCCTATCTCTACACCTAACACACAAAACCAAAACCAAACTGACAATCAAAACCAAGCACTTGTGATCCAAAAGGATGAAGGTTTTGATTGGACGGGTATGCAATTGGGGGTGGAGGAGATTACTACTGGGAACGTGGCTTGTGTGGCACAGCAGATGAGTCTGGATGAGAATGAGGAGATTGAAGAGGAGGTTATGATTGAGAAAGTGTCGGAGTTGAAAATTGAGGAAGTGAATGAGGATGTGAATGCTGAGAGTGAAGACAAGAAATCGGGGATGATTCTTGATTCTGTCACGGATGTTGGAGACCACTACGATTCAGCTTACTCGGATATGGAGAGCGAATCTGATTCAGAGGCTAGTGTGAATTCACTAGATGATGACATTGACCAACTGCTAGCTAAAGCTGATTTCCTGATGACCCGCAAGTCATGTATGGTGGATGATGCGTGCACCAAGATTGACTACTCCAAATTCTTCGCAGGGAAGGAAGCTCACTTCGCTTTGATGGCAATGACAGAACCTCCTAAACCGGGAGCTCCAGCTGGCCCTGTTAGCAGCCTATGGATTGTTGACAGTGGAGCTTCTGGTCACATGACAGGGGACCTCACGCTACTCTTTGATATCAGAAACATTAACGGAGGTTATGTGGCATTTGCTGGTAATAAAGGAGGCTACATTACGATGGAGGGTAGTGTAAGCAATGGGGTCGTGACATTTGAGTGGATATCATACGTGAAACAGATAGATTACAATCTGCTCAGTGTTAGTCAAATTTGTGATAAACAATTTTCTGTGTATTTTGATGACAAATCCTGCTACATATTGAAACCTGGGTTTGAACTTCCGAAAGAGTGGGTGATGCTGAAGGCACCGAGAGTAAACAATTTGTATCTTCTCGATATGTCCAAAGCAATGACCACCCATGGCCAAGTCACGTGTTTCCTCTCTAAGGCTACAGAAAAAGAATCTATTATGTGGCACAGGAAAATGGGACACATCCATTTGCGAAAGATGAACCAGTTAGTGAAGAATGAACTTGTCACGGGAGTTAATGTAAAACACTTCCATTTGAATGACAAGTGTGTTAGTTGCAAAAAGGGAAAGCAGCACAAACAGTCCCATAGACCAAAGAAAGTCAATTCTGTTGAACTGCCGCTTGAGCGTTTGCATATGGACTTATTCGGTCCAGTCAGACGTAAAAGTCATGCCGGGGAGTTGTACTGTCTTGTGGTGACTGATGATTATTCAAGATTTTCATGGGTCATGTGCTTGCATCAGAAAAACGACACTTTTGACAATCTGAAGGTTCTGTTTACATGTCTGGAGAATATATATGGTCTGAAGATCAAACGAATCCGGAGTGACAATGGGACGGAGTTCAAAAACGCTCAGATGGAGGATCTTTGTGCAAATAAGGGAATTCATCATGAATATAGTGCTCCGTATACAGCCCAGCAGAACGGTGTCGCAGAGAGAAAGAACAGGACTCTAATAGAGACGGCGAGAACTATGCTTGCGGATTCAAATCTTCCAGTCATGTTCTGGAACGAAGCTATTTACGCAGCATGTTATACTCTTAACCGTGTTTTGACAGTGAAGAAGTTTGGCAAGACTTCTTATGAGCTGTTGAACCGACGCAAGCCGAATCTGGAGTATCTAGAACCATTTGGTGCCCCGTGTACAATGCTGAATTCTTCGGAGAAGTTCGCACCAAAGGCTGAAGAAGGTTATTTTGTTGGATATGCAACCCCATTAAAACGGGTATTCAACAAAAGAACTAGAAAAGTCGAGGAGTGGGCAAACGTCGAAGTACAAAGATACACACAAAATGTACAGGGTGGAGGTCCAGATTGGATGTTTGATTACAAAGACTTCTTTGAATCATTCAATCTAGATAGCATGGTTGAAGAAGCTGTACTTCGCTTATATTACGAGGTCGAAAACGCTGTGACTTCACCGTTAGTGCGTCCGATCACGGTAAATCCTCAAGCAGCTTCTAATGATACCACTGCTCCTGTGATGGAAGAAGAGGTGTTCCTAGAAGCTTCCACAACACATAATTCATCAGATTTAGAAGATGAAGACGATGATGCAACAAGTGAAGCTATTCTGGACAATGCTACTGTGACACCACCAGTGAACCCAACTAATACTGATGCTTCAACATCGAATGTGGGTAATGATCTGGTTTCTACAGAGAATTTGACAACTCAAACGGGAGTACAAGTACCTGATTATCCGGAATCTTGGATACATCGGATACACCCGCTTGAACAGGTTATTGGTGATCCTGGTAGCAGCGTGATTACAAGAGGGCAGTTGAGAAATGCTCAAGCACCAGAAAATATTGGCAACCTTGCTTTATATGCCAAAATATAGAAATCCGGTTTTCAAAATGACTGGTCTTTCGCTTGTTATGTTTCGCAGGTCGAGCCGCGGACATACAAGGATGCTCTTTTGGATGATGCTTGGGTGGAAGCAATGCAGGAGGAGTTGTTACAATTCCAGAAACTCGGTGTATGGACACTGACAGATTTGCCCCCTGGAAGAAAGAAAATTGGAACCAAATGGGTGTTTAAGTGCAAGAAGGATGATAGAGGAGTCATAGTGCGAAACAAAGCTCGTTTGGTCGTTCCAGGTTTTCATCAAGTTGAGGGAATCGACTACAATGAAATCTATGCACCGGTTGCACGTTTGGAAGCTATCCGAATGTTCTTAGCGTTTGCATCATGGAAGAAATTTAAGGTGTATCAGATGGATGTAAAGAGCGCATTTCTTTACGGTGTGGTCAAAGAGGAAGTTTACGTAGGTCAACCGCCAGGCTTTGAGGACCCTATTCACCGGGATAAGGTTTATGTGTTAAACAAAGCTCTCTACGGGTTGCACCAGGCTCCGAGACAATGGTATGAGGAGCTGAGCACATATCTTCTCTCGAAAGGATTCAAACGCGGACATGTAGACTGCACACTGTTCACGAAACGAGCAGGAGATGATTTGCTTCTTGTACAAATTTATGTTGATGATATTATTTTCGGGTTAACTAACGAACTTCTGTGCAGGGAATTTGAAAAAGTTATGCAGGAAAAGTTCGAAATGAGCGCAATGGGAGAAATGCAGTTTTTCCTAGGCTTGCAGGTGGAACAAAGACCAACCGGGATCTTTATTCACCAGACGAAATACGTTTCTGAAGTCTTGAGCCGATTCCAGATGGATGATTCGAAGCCGATGGATACCCCGATACAACCTAATCACGGGATTGGAGTTGACCTTAAGGGGGAGCTGACTGATCCATTTACATACAGAGCAATCGTCGGATCTCTGATGTATCTCACAGCGTCTAGACCCGATATAATGTTTGCGACATGTCTTTGTGCGCGATATCAATCGAAGCCGAAACAGAGTCATCTTGCAGCTGTCAAGCGTATCCTTAGATATCTGAAGTGTTGTCCATCGAAAGGACTTTGGTACCCTCATGATGATAATTTTGACCTAATCGCTTTTAGTGATGCAGATTGGGGCGGCTGTGACAAAGACAGCAAATCCACAACGGTTGGATGTCAGTTTATGGGGAGCAGGCTCGTGACCTGGCAATGCAAGAAACAAACCGCAGTTGCACTATCCACATGTGAAGCAGAATACGTTTCAGCATCGAGCCGCTGCTCACAGGTTCTTTGGATCCAACAACAGATGGTGGATTACGGTTTGCAATTTCTTAAAACCCCTATTTACTGTGATAATGAGGCCGCAATCGCATTAACGAAAGACTTAGTAAATCACTCAAAGGCTAAACATATCCGGATTAAATATCATTTTATCCGTGATTGTTATGCTAAAGAGTTGATCGATATGGTCAAAATCCACACTGATTACCAACGCGCAGATCTTTTTACCAAAGCTTTTGACAAATCCAGATTTGATTATCTTTTAAAAGCTAATGGTATTAAAGAAAAACAGGACTGATCACCACCTCAGTCTATCACTTTTTAGTTTACATTTTTACTGCTTTTCAGAAAAATTTCGAAAATCCAAAAACATTGAAAAATTTCAAAATCCATAAAAATTAGAAAATTTCTTTGCTGACTGCTATATCTTCTTCCCTTAGATTAATGTCGTCAGATTTCTGTGAACAAACGATATCTGGGCAGTCACATAATTGAAATGCTCCAGCTTATCCTTGGGAACAGTAAATTCGAAAATCTATAAAAAATCAGAAAATTCTAAAATGATTTCCTGGAGTATATAGGGAAATGATAGTACATCAGTGGGGATCTGACACATTCTAAGTAATGTACTGCTATATAGGACGTGTGTCTGAGTCTGTGCGATGTGCTGATAGGCTTCGTAGACCTATTACTGCGTGCCAGATACATACATATCAAACGAATTGTTGTGTGGATGAACTCCTCATGGGCATATGGTCTTAGTACCGTAATTTCGTTTGATAGGGTATTTATACAAAACTCGGAGGTTTAGGGTCGTTATGTTATTAGTTGTCTAGGGATAGCCTCTCTGATCTTCTGCTGTATGTCATTACGGACCTAGATCAGACAGGGTGTCTTTATAAAAAAGCTATATGCCAAATCCAAAAGTTACCGAATTGAGGAACTTTCCATGTTATATGATGATGAAAGATTATCTATTACATCGTATTGATCATTGATGCAAATCATGATTAATATCAGTCCTCAACCTGGTATAGTGCATATGTTACTTTGCTGCATTAATTTGCAGGACCTGTATACCTCTATGCATTATATCTTGTACAATTACAGAAGACGAAAGCATAATCACGCTTTACTATGAGTCTTTGTGCATTTATTTCTTGATACGGGAGTATGTCGTGTGCGTGGGAACCACAGACAATTGCGTTTATACTATAAATATCAGTATCAGTTTAAAGCACTGCACAAAAGTCTGCATGTGAGTTTATGTGGATCACCATATCTGCAATTGCCAGATCACACATTGTTTTTAATGATAATAATTTCAAAAAGATCAACGGTGTGATCAGATTTCTCAAAAACTGATATGATCCCTTTACCAAAAATCCCAAAACATTTACAGTTTTTCATTTACATTTCTGCAGTTTATCTTCTCGTCAAAAATTACAAAACTCAAAAAGATTTTAGATGTGTTTTAGCATAAACTTTAGAAAATCCAAAAAGATTTTTCATTTCCATCTTATTTTTGATAACTGATGGTGGTTGATGTCGATTTTCTAAACCTTGATACACCATTTGAGCTTTGTAACCTTTTAAATGTGAAAACATGATTGTTGGATGCTTAAAAGTTGGAAAATAATTGAACCGGGACTCGTTTTTGAGATTTGGAAAATTTTCAAAAATCCCATTTTTCATTCGCCCATTCGGTTGGTCGAATGTGGGATTTTACATGTTCCTTCGTATGTTCTATATGGGCGAAGGAGAGTGTTCATGATTATTTGTCTCATTCGAACCCTTTTGGCTCATTCGAACCTTTCACTAGGGTCGAAGGAGACAAAAGTTTCTCCTTCGTATGTATAGAATGGGCGAAGGAGTATGCCTATATATACCCATCTGTCTCATTCGAACCCCATTCAAAATTTTTCAGATTTTTCACTCTAAACTCACCTTGTTGCTTGATTCTTTTGAACCATTCCATTGTCTTCGTCACTTCATACTGATCATTTTGCACCATTTTACACAGGTTAACATCATGGAATGAAGGATTAATTCACTGTTTTATGCTTCGAGCCCTAACATACTAATACTGTTTAAAATCAACATCATTGTAACAATTGATGATTAGGTTTCATTACATATGTGTTTTAGGGGGAGAATAATCATTAATCATGGATTTAAAACTAACAGTATGATCAATTGATCAACTGTTATGGTTCGAACCCTAGTTTTAATTGAAAACACACATGTAATGAACAATTGATGTATTTGATAATTTTGAAAGGTTAATCGGCATCTTTAGGATCTGTTTCAATCAAAAGAACACGATCAGAAACACTTAAAATCAAAATTGAAAATTCAAATTTTAGAACAGTCACCTTCGACCATTACGAATGGGCGAAGGAGAAAATAAAACGGTCGAATGAAGAGTGTTTGGGCGAATGAAACTTTTATTCAAAATTCATACATTCGTACCATTCATATTTCTCTTTCATACCTTGTTAAATCTCTTTCGTACCCCCGTTTGGGCGAAAGAGAAGGTTTATTACTAAAACTTTTCAAATTTGAAATTTTGTCGATTTTTAACGTGTGTTTTGTTTGTTTTGCAGATTTAAAGATGTCTGAACAAGAGAAGACGACGAAACAAGCTGGATCATCATCACAGCCTGCCATGCTTTTAGACTTCGAGAATGCGCATAACTGTTGTGCGTATCTCGGAGAGATGAAGAAGCATACAGAGTTCATTGGTATTATTGATTTCTTGAAGAGATGCAGGGTGATAGATGCCATTGCTACACCGACGATTATCTACAGGGATATGATGCAAGAATTTTGGTCGGAAGCGAAGCTTGATTTCTGGAAGTGCGAATCATGTTTGACGAGCAAGATTCAAGGACAATGAGTCATTGTTTGTGAAGAAGATCTGAGAGAAGCGTTGAATTTAGATGATGAGCCGACAGATCCTAAGGAGTTCAGTTTTATGGATCAGCGAATGTGCTTTCTCAGAATGAAATACAATGGACCAATCACTGACGGTTCATTGCATAAGGGAAAACTATGCCCCCAATTCAAATATCTGGCACACATTTTGATTCATGTATTCGGATCTGCAGCTGGAGGATATGATTTGATGAGAAAGAGCATCAGTTCTATGATGGTTGCCTTAGTGTTGAACAAACCGTTCAATGTTTCAGGCATGCTGATGTCTCATTTACTAGAGCCTGTGAACGGTACGAGGAATCTTAAGTTTCCACTTTATCCTCGTTTTCTCCAGATGGTGTTTGACAACAAGTATAAGGAGCTGAAAAGAGATCCTAAGCACATAGTTGTTCAGGAACATATGTCACTGAATACACTCGCTAGGATGAAGGCGTATAAGGGATTGTCAGTTGATGAACGTCCTCCAGTAAGACGTTTATTTGGACACCTAGCTAGAGTTGATTATACAGATCCGGGTAAAGGGCTTGTGAGGCATGCAAACAGTGATTCTGATCCTGATAACCCATTACATCCTGTTGATCCTGATGCTAAACGCAAAAGACAGGTTGTGAATGTTGGAGCAAAGAGTGGAAAGACAAAGAAAAAGGAGATAAGGATAGATGTTGCTACTGAAACAGAAAAGAAGAAAAGTACACCGAGAAGACATAAGAGTATGGCGAAGAAAGGATTACACTTAGTTGATGAAGCGTCTGTTGATTCAGAAGAGACGATAGAAGATGAACAATGGGATTCTGATGCTGAAACGTTAAAGACCACCTCGCCCAAGGCCATTGAGGCTGGTGTGTCTACTAGTCAGGGTGTTGAAGATCAAGGGAATAAGAGTCCTATTCCTGTTGATGAAGATGAGTTGATTATGAATGTAGATGAGACGTTTACTGGTTCTCCTGTGCAAGTTGCTAAGAAGAAGAAGAAACAGGAGGAGCCGAGTATCAAGAGAAAGAAAGAGATTGAGTCATTGATAGCTGGTAAGAAACTACCACCGGCTACTAGTTCTAAGTCACCGGTTACTGCACCAGCACAGAAGAAGCAAAAGACTGCGACAACATCGAGCACACAACCGACTGAAGATATACCTATGGATGAGGTTAATGAGGCATTGGATAACGTGCTCAAGAAGATCAGAAAAGGCAAACTGCCTGATGTTGTTGAACCACCAATGAAGAAGAAAGTTTCGGTGGATAGTGACATTATGAGTGCTGTGAATCAGAGATTGTCTGAGATGATGAATATAATCAACAAACAATAAACTGAGATCGAGCAGTTAAAGTCGAATGATAAGAAGATGTTGGAGGTCGTAGTCACATTAGCTGATGATAATGAAGCTTTGAAGAAAACGATTAAAAGATTGAAAAGAGAGAATAAGAAGTTGCTGAAGCACGAGCAACGAAATACCAGGAGAATCATTGTCTTGAAGGAGGAGAACAAACAGTTGAAGAAGAGTAACAAGCATATGGATGATTTGATCAAGAACTTGTACTCTCAAGCTCCTCAACTTCAAGCTGGTGAAGTAGATAAGGAAAGAGAAGAAGAACAAGTTGATTTCGAACCATCTGATGAAGAAGAAGATGAAGAACTTGATGAAGATGCAGGAAATGATACGAAGAAGAAGAAGAAAGATGATAAGGATGATGAAGGTTCAGGTGATGGTTCGAGTGATGGAAACGGCTCTTCTTTTGATGATAGTAGTGATGATGATGATGATAACGCTGACAAGTTTACATATGAGAAGCGTGACTCAAGCAAGGGTGGAGAGTCGAGCTCTAAGACTCCTGGAGAGAATGTGGATGAAGATATATTCTGGAATGAGAAACTGCAATCGTTATCTGAAGACGATAAGAACATGTATCGCCAGATGCTCACTGATCGAGTCTGGACGATCGACATGACCAGTAGATTTCCAGAGATATTTGAGTCGAGCAATAAACTATTTGAGTTGGAGTTTGATGACCCTGATCTTGAGGATGGGAAAGTTTCTGCGGCAATTTCAAAAGAGATACTTGAGGGTTTAGCAAAGCAAGTAGGAAAGACTTTGGAAGAATTACTTCCTGACAATTTCATTCCGAAGATACCTGAGAAGGAAGCCGGGAATCATTCTGATGACCGTGATGTTCCTGCATTTGAGGATGTTGAAATGGAAGATATTACGAGTGAGGAGTATCCACAATACTTCAAGACTAATCAAGATTGTGGATTTCCTGGATTCTCAGATGAATTGCTAAACCATGCCGAGAAACTGGCGAAAGAGAAGAGCAAAGCGTTGAAGACGAAATCTTTAAAGGGCATGACAAACTACGGTTCGAGTAGTCGGAGAGTTTGAAGGAATTCTTGAAGAAGTTGAAAGAAAAAGAAAACAATCGTCCGAAAGCTGAAATTCAAGGAAGCTTTTACAAACTTCATAGTGGTATTTTCAAAGGTCGTGCTTTGGCATGGAAGTTTGTTAAAGAATTGAGATGTATTGCAGTAAAGTGGGAGAAGGGAATCTTATACTTCGATAAATTTCATCATTTGAAGACTCTTCCCTATTGGGCAATCCGTGATATTTGTCGTCACCGTTTAACGGGAGCGTCAAATAGTAAGATTACCTACTTTGCTGAGAAAATGACGAGAGAAAGCCGAACCAAGTGGGATTTGTTTAAACCACAATATCCTAAACGAATTGTTCACAAGAAGGATATTGATCAGATTACAGGTATGCCCAAGGTGACGTTAAAGTACAAACCACCGCGAGTGTTGAAAAAGATTCCTTTGTTGCCTATCCCACAACACTTCGCCAAAGATTTCATCTGGTGGTATTACGATTGGAAAATTGCAGAGGCCGTGATTGTATTGAAAGACGGAGAGAAGAACTACAAGAAAGTACACATTTTTGATCCCATGTGGTTAATAAACTGTTCACATGAGGATATAATCATGTTGTTCTACAATCCGATCTATTCTGATGCGAAGGATGCTGAGCAAGCAGGAAAGTACCAACGTGTGGTATTTCTGTGCTTTGCATATGATATTAATGCTGGGTGTGACAATGGCGAGAAGCTGGGAAAGTTTGTTGAAAAGCAAAAGGTGCCTGAACTGAAAACGAAGAAGCAAAAGCAATTTCAGGAACCGGAGTTGACGAGAGAACAGAAGATTCAACGACATATCAGACTGATGAATATTAGATTGGACGAACAACGTCGACAACAATCCAAGCAATAGTCGAGGGGGAGTTTGTAGATGCAATTGTGCGACTAATGCTTCGGATTGAACAACAAACTTATTTTGGTAAATATTGTTGGTGCGAAGGAGAGAGTCAGAAGGTGCAAATGAAGATTAGAAGTGCGAAGGAAGATCTTCTGGTCGAATGTGTTTATTGTTTAATGTGTAACTTGGTTCGACCAATCAGTTTGGGCGAACCTGCACATTCGCACAATCAATTTGGGTGAATGTGCAGTCTATAAATAGACAAGTTTGATTTTTGAATGTAACTTTTGGTCATTATTATTCCCTCCAGTTTCTGATACTCTCTAGTGTTTTGTTTAACTCTTTTAACGTTCATACCTTGTTTGTAATCATATTTCAACGTGTAATCGAGTTGTTAATTAATGAAAAGCTTTTGAAAATGATTATCTGTGTGTTTTAATCTGTTTGAATATTATTTTGTGATAGTTTTAGGGTTTCCGCACCTAAAACTAACTTGTTTGATCATTCTTTGTTGTTATACGATCCTTTCACGAACATACATCAACCATCCACACCTGATATTGCTAGTGAACTATGGAAATCTGTTTCTCCCATCATCATAGCTCACAAAAAATTAGCAGATTAGACTCATGAAACTTACAAAGCTGAAATCAGAAATATGGTGGATGCTAGGTACAAAGATACCCATGCTGACATTCAAGCCATTAAAGACCATCTGCTGAAGACCACTGGCTCTGCCCCTACCATAATTCTCAGAGATCAAGATGATGATGACTTCACTACTGATGATGCCAAAAAGGGGGAGAGTGGCAGAGATAGATTGCCAAAGCTAGATCCCTTTGGTTATCCACCCTCACAAAAGGGAAAATCAAAGTCTGTCAACAAACCAGGGTCTACCCATATAGCACCACAACAACAACAACAACCAAATGTTCAAACCTCTGCTGCTACTGAAACTGCCAAAACCAGCAAAGCAAAGGAAATTGATACCATGCTAATGAAGAAGCTGAAAAGGTTGCTGAGGAAAAGCAAAATAGGGCTGACACCTTGGAAGTTAAAGCAGAGGCTTTGGTACAAAAGAAAAGGGAACAATAGCAGAAAGTTGAAAATGTGGGCTCCTCTAAAAGGAAGAAAATGCCTGCCAAACATGTTAGAAAACCACCATCCAAACTTGCTGCTAAAACCACTGCTGCCACCAAAACCACTGATACCACCACAACATCTGAACCCATCACCATAACCACCAAACCAACTGTAACACCCCAACCGATGGCGGAAACATCGGGATGTCACGTATTGATGATTATTCAGTAGCTCATGGTAAATAATAAATTTCAATAATTGATTTAAATAAATTACATACAATTGTTCTAAAAGAATTTGTATATCAAATGAGAAATACTAGCTACACATCTTCGAGCATTAACTCTAATCTTCAAGCAAGCTATAACCTGAAACATGTTTAGTTTGAAAATATTTTGGGTCAACAAAAATGTTGGTGAGAATTACATAGGTTTTGATAATCGAATAAAAACTTGTACAATTCGAGTGTCATGGCAAGTCTAGTCCATATGTGAAAACAAAACAATCGGGTAAATCGAGTGCATAATCAAACCTTGTGACTAGAATATTGTGGTCCATCCCATACGCTCATGGTTCACTCGATTATGTTATAAATTCGATAACAATTACCCACGCTACCTATGTAGGAGGTACACATATCCGGGTGGGATTGTCAGTCCAATAGATCTATCATTGTATACCGTCGGCTGATCAATGTTAATGATTATGCTAGAATAATGTGCTTACCCTAGTAATGTTTAAGACATAATGCAACATAGAATAACACATAGACACTTATGATTGAATTGTAAATTGAATGTTGTAACATGTTTCACCCCAAAATAGTGAAATGGAAAAAGGGACTATGTAAACTCACCTTAGTGTTAGAATGGAGACCCTTGTTATATACGTAAATGTGGCTCATGTGTATCCAAATATCACTCTATTTCATGGTAATAAATAAGTGTTGGGGAAAACTTAATAAGTCTAAGTTTTCTAGTCTAAAATGTGCTAGGGGTCCTAATTTGGGGATTAATAATTGATTTTGAGTAATTGTTAATAACTTTAATAAATAAAGAAATAATTAATAAAAATATTTCTGACCAATATTAACTAAAAGTAGCTGAATTAAAATATAATAAATGTGGAAATAATTTTTATAAAATTATTTTCTTAATTAATGAATATTTATATATTAATACTTATTTGACAAAATATAGACTTAATATTTAAAAATATTAAAATTTATAAATTTCGAATCAAAAATTTATATTTCTGATCTAAACGATTAATAATAATTTTGTCACACCCTCAAATTTCCACTACGGGGTTTATACAGCGAGGCGCATGACAAACCAGGATCCCATAGCCATAAGTCACAGGAACGAACTCTAAATGCCCAAACCATTTAGTTCGTTTTCGAAAACCAAGTTTAGTTAAGCTGCGGAAGCGTAAACCAAATTTAAACCTTTTTAAAAACTATGCGCAAAACAATGCGCCCAAATGAAAACCATACGAAAGCATAATATATAATTTATGTGTATGCCCGAGAGCCTAAATGCAGTGAAGTGTACAGTGCTTTCTAATCCTGGCACCGGAAGCTAACTACCTGCAAAAGCATGTAAATCGTGTCTCAACATAAAGCTGGTGAGTTCACAAGGTAAAGTAATTTAATATGCAAATGCGCTGGTTTCCAAAACCACGTAAGTAAGTAAGTTGTGTTGGTGCCCCGCACCGTGTAACCACTAATTCATCGCATGTCACGGGTAGCTAGCCCATTCATGATAACTAACCGAATATACCGAACTGCTATGTACGTGTAGCCACATAAGTGTGCCGTATGCCTGACATCATTGTCTATCCACAATGATAATGTTTCGTAAGTTATAGTTCACGCCCGCGCTCCCCGAGCCGGTGTGAGGTTTGTAAGACCTAATAGCGCTATCAACTAGTAACCCGCTTGCCAACCCTGGCAACTCATTCGGTACGTGAGGACTTACAAAATGATAGAAATGGTTTAGTTTATCAAGGACACAATTGCGAATTAGCAAAGTGACCGACCCTCATAAGGATCCATGGCATCCCAACCCGGGATGTGTAAGTAGTCCCAAACCGGACTAGAAAATGTTAAGTAAAGTGTCTCATACCTGAGACGCATGCTTTTGAGAAAAAGAGTAGTGAAACTCACCTTAGGTCGCAAGTGAAAATCCAAATTCCACGAATAATAACGTGCTACCGACTCCCTATTACAAATGTCACTAGGTGAGTATACGTGCGTAACCAACACACCATGTAACTCGTTTATCCAAGACTTTTAAAAGTTCAAAACCGTGTAGTGACACCTAATGACTCTACATGCTCAAGTATGTCCTACGTATCCCGTTGGTGATCAATTATCAGTTTAATGCATCAAATACATCTCATACAAGTTTCCACACAAGTACATGTCAATTACATACCACATAGAACTCCAAATAGTCACTTAAAGACCCCGTACACAATCTGCGTTTTTAGGACAGATTGTGCGCTGTGAAAAACAATTTATTTAAAATACTTAACGAATGAATTAGAGTCCTAAATGTTTACTGAATTTTATTTGGGATTCACTCGACAATACCTATTTTTTTTTTTGTCTTAATTCCAAACACAAAAATTATAAAAATTCGTACAACACAGCTGTGTCCAGAAAATTTCCTCAACAGGTCAGTTTAGTAGGAAAATTCTTAAAAATTGTGTACTCATCCAAACGAGATGAATCCACTTGGAAAAGCTCTATTTTTCCAGTATTGACCTACTGTAAAAATTTCATAACCTAACTCCTTGTAAATCTCAAGTTATGACCATTTAAAGTTAGCCCAATTTACAAATCCGAAAATCTGATATGACCCCTAATCAATTAAAATTCCAAAAACGACTCAAACGATGTCCAAATTCGATGGTTTTGCCCATTATGAAAAGCTAAGACCTTTTACATTACAATCATGCAAAGAAATCGTCAAAAAAATCGATTTACCAACCCATTACAGCCCCTACAAAACATCCCTAATACATGTATAACACCTATAGTACTGATTAAACACCATATTAATCATAGCAAAACACATATATTATCATGTGAAAACCCTAATCATGGCTGCTAATAACAATCATCATCATCAAATCATCAAGAACATTCAAGAACTCCTATACATACATGTATGCGATTTTGTATATATTATTTTTAGGGTTTTCAAAGTCTTTCAATCATTATAATTCATCAAAAATCGTAAGAACGTATACCTTGTGAAAGATTAAACTCCCTAGAGCCTTGAAATCAAACCCGAACTAGCTTGATTAGTGAAAGATTGCTTGATTGCTTGAAAACAAAGAGAGAGGGGGTGGGGGTTTCGCACGGCACCAAGGGGGCAAGGAAGTAGGGTTTTTATCTTTTTCCTTGCCTCCTAATTGTAAAAGGGCTTTGCTTGTTCCCCAAGCAATTGGTATTAGGGCCCTTCTAGTCCATTAACTTGACCCGTTAACCATGTTCTAGCCCAATACCGGACCCAATATTATTAACCATGCTAAATTATATAAAAACCATTATTTTTATTATTACATAGCATATCATTCATTTGTGCACGTAATTTGCATGATCTACGCATTACCTTTCAGTTAGGCGATCATTCACAAAAACATGTAATTCACATAAGCACGTACTTCATGTTCACCAAAATTCACTTGTATATATTATTGCTATGTATGTCACATAATTCACCAACGTTTGGGATACATGACTCATGTGTGTGTTTAACAAGGATTTTCCTACGTATAACATATGTTAGCATCTTCTAACATATGTTAAACCTACTTAACTAACCCTAGTTAAGTATCTAGCCATGTATGAACATGTAAGTTAACTAGAGTTCAGTAAAAGTATTTAACCTGAAAATGCGGGGTGTCACAAATTTATGTGAAATTTTGATGTAAAAATAATAAAAAATGAATTTATTATGATTTATTTATGATTAAAATAACAAAAATCAATTAAAAATATTAAATAAATAATTTTTCAGAAATAAAAATCATTTCTGGAATATTTATTTTTTTATAAGTTTAGGATAATTTTTGTGGAATCTTATAAAGTCGTTTTGATATTTTTATAGAATTTTATAATTATAATTGAATAAATTTGTAATATTTATTATATATAATAATTAAATGATTTTTGACAAACTAAAAATTGGATAATAAATTTTATCATTTGAATAACATAAAATAAATTTTGTAGAATTTATAAATTGGATTTAGTATTTTAAAACCATTTTTAAAAATAATAATGAATATATAAGTATAAAGGGTTTTAAAAAAAATGGTCTGTATGTGCTAGGGATCGAACCCGGGTCTAAGACCGGGTGGGGTTTTATCACAAGCCTAGCCACCATTTGGGCTGGACCCTGAGAACGATTAATCTTGGTTTGAATTAATTATATAGGTTTTCTGTTTAAACTTATATTTTGTTTTTAAAACAAAAGAAAAGAAAAAGATGGGACAGGGGTCGAACCCAGGCCTCAGGCCGGTTCCCCAAGTCTTAGAGACAAGGCAAATACCAACTAATCCACAGATCAGTTGGTGATAGATTTCCATTCGTTTAAAATATATAACTGTGTCTGCACGTTGTTTATCCCCAATTTGAAATCGCATGAACCCTAGAATTCTTAATAATCAAAATTAACGAACAATAACCCGATTATTCATGGGTTTATTGCCGTCATAGGGGCGATTAACTCAACCAAACAAGACTTACAAACTGCAATCGATGTAGATTGACGAGTCAAAGCAGAAAGTCAACGGCTTGATCTACACGAATTTGAGAGATTAACAGAGAGTTTTGAGGGTTGGGAAAGTGTAGTCGGCATCTATAGAGAACCAAGGTAGCTTCAATTTATAGGGAAAGCATATAATTGGAAGGTTGGATTGATTGGTTAATTTCGGTCAAAGTCGAGCGAAATTGAGCTCGTTTCGAGCTGTGATTGAGTTCTGTAAACGCGTTAACTAATTAAGGGCTGATTATAGTTTCCAAAACAGTTTTTAGGCGCGACGAATTTGAATCATTTTGTCGGTGGGTCGGGTTTGGTTTGGCGGGTCGGGCTTGTGTGTAACCGGGTCACAGGGATAAAGCTTTCAGGGGTTTGGGCCGATCAGCTGTTGGGCCTACGGCCTGGGCTCAGGTTTGGGATGGGCTGGGCAGTGTGTTGGGTTTGTTTGGCTATGGATTTTGTTTTGGTTATGGTGTTATTGTTGGGTTAAGTTTATAAAGGAGCTTTATCATTCATGTAATACATGTTCTAAAAATATATATATATATATATACTGAATTTATTATTATTATTATTATTATTATTATTATTATTATTAGCATCATAAAAAAATGTGTAATATATATATATATAAAGGGTATAAAATATATTGTTTCTTAGGAAAATTTTGTATTCGCTTGAATTTATACCGACTTTGTAATATTCAAAATATGATAGATCGTTTTGAAATAATACTAAGAAAATTTAGACATGATTATATAAAAAATATTATAACACGGGTAAAAGTGAGGATTTTATAAGTTCTAATTATTTGAGAAAACGTGTAATGTTACACCAACCACTGAACCTACTACCACAACCACCAATACACCACTTACAACCACTCCACCACCTAAATCCCAAACATCTGCTGGTTCTACAAAAGTGCCAACAGATGTTAACACAACCACTGCTGCAACACCACCATCACTAAAAATCTTGTACAGAAGCAAGAGAAAATCTACCTTTGTTGTATAGGATGAAAACATTCACACATCACCACCTACTACTTCAACCACACAATCTACACCCATATCTGCCATTCCACTTTCATCATTCTCACCACACACCTCACAATTTACATCCCATAGACCACCACCAACCATTACACCATTGGCTGTTCAGTATCCCCTTGAACTTGATCTACTCAAAGGGGAAATGCAATCCTTCTACAATACTGAACAACCATCTGAAAGATCTTTCCCATCTCTTCCACATTTTCTTGTTTCCCTAAACATAGACCAATATCTAAAATTCAAGGCTGAATAGGTTGATGCCATCATAAAAGAGAAATGCAAAGGGAAAGATGACAGGAGTGTTCAGGGCATCCATTCAGCAAAGCTTAGCAAACTGAGAAGGATTGAAGATTTTGCTAAGACCCTGGGCAACTCTATGTCTACCATGCCTCTCAGCAGTGACATGGAAAGGGAGGTTAGGGAATCTCTTCTTGAACAGATCTTTGCAACCATGCCCTACAAAGCAAACAAGAAATAGTTTGCAGGCTGGCCACTCATGCTCTCAAAGAAGAACTCATAAGAATTGAGGATATGGCCAAGAATCCCCCAGCTAAGGTCTCTGCAACTGATTTCAGTAAAGGCAGAGATCCAGCCAGAGCCTTGAAATTCAAAAGAATGAGATAAGAGATTGTGGCTGTCACACCCTCAAAATCCACTTGCGGAGTTTTACCGCGAGGCGCATGACAAACCAGGATCCAAACCAACGATCACAATAAACAAGTCTAACATGAACATAATGTAATTTCAAAGCAATGTTTAAAATTCCCGTTTACAACGGAAGCTTATTCAAAACAGTATCTCAAAAGTAAACCAATTGTTCAACATATGAAAACCATGCGACTCTAACTAGACGCCGTGCAGACGCGTGCGCCCTAGTTCCATTGTGCTACCTTAGCGACCTGAGAAAACATGTAAAAGTTTACGTCAGCACAAAAATGCTGGTGAGTTTACAGGTTTTGTATCCAAGTACCAAGTCCACCTGTCCATACTATAATAAGTCGAAAACCAGTATACGCTAGCTAGGCGTACGTTTTGTTACTACCACGATTGGAAAACCATTACTAACGCGAATACCAAAAGTATGCCCGATGTAAGTTCCTGTTGTTCCTGTTGTTCCTGTTTGAGACAATATGCACTCGCCCGGCCCTCCAAGCCGACGAGCGGGGTTGGTCACTCCCAATAGCGCTATTCACATTTCCCCGTTGTGCAAACCCGCACATTCATGGTTCCCCCCGGGACTTCCAAAGATCGTGTAGTACACAAGAGAAACCCATAGTATGACAGTAGTTACCAAATAATCGTTTTAACACATGTTTTCTCCCCCGAAAGTATAAAACCAGTTTAAAAGAGGGGCCGTAAACTCACCTTAACGTGCAAGCAAAGAATCCGAACAGCAAGCAATATATGCTACCGACACCCTAATAACAGTGTCGCTCAGTGAGTATAGGCGTAATATCATTACCCATATAACTCGTTTGTCCAAGGCGTTTTAAATGTTCAAAAGTGTGTATACGACGCCTAGTGATTCTACATGCAATAGTAAACCCTACGGACCCGTTGGTGAATACTTTGGTTACAATTAGTTTCTACATTCCGTATGTGTCTCAGACAAGTGTACTTCAGTTACATATCAATTCCATACCACCTAAGACCTCAATTAAGCACATAAGCACATAATACACAATCTGTGTTTTCAGGACAGATTGTGCGCCATCAAAACTAATTTATTTAAAATAGCAAACCAGTGAGTTAACCTCCCAAATTTTTACTGAATTTACTTTGGGATTCACTCGACAATACCTATTTTTGTTTTGTCTCAATTCCAAACACAAAAATTATGAAAATTCGTACAACACAGCTAGGTCCAGAAAATCTCCTCAACAGGTCAGTTTAGTAGGAAAATTCTTAAAAATTGTGTATTCATCCAAACGAGATGAATCCACTTGGAAAAGCTCTATTTTTCCAGTATTGACCTACTGTAAAAATTTCATAATCTAATTCCTTGTAAATCTCAAGTTATGACCATTTAAAGTTAACCCAATTTACAAATCCGAAAAGCTGATATGACCCCTAATCAATTAAAATTCCAAAAACGACTCAAACGACGTCCAAATTCGATGGTTTTGCCCATTATGAAAAGCTAAGACCTTGTACGTTACAATCATGCAAAGAATCGATCAAATCAATTGTTTTCAAGCCACGAAACAGACCCTACAAGTCGACTTTCAGAATCTGTCCAGATTCTGATCGTACAATATCATCAATTATATCAAACCCTAGTTGCATATTATCAATCAATAATACCTAATAATCATCATACAACTTTCCTAATACCTATTCCCATCAGATCCTATTATCAAACATGTCAAGATCAAAGCTTTTAAGATCAAAACACCAATAACTTGCGCAACAAGCATCCTATGATGTTACTACGCGTTTATTAATAGGTTTAATCCGTTTAATCTTCAAAAAGACTCATGTTTTAATGTTTATTAAATCCAATCAGACCTGGACAAACTTGTTATAGGATTTTTACAATAAAACATAAGTAAAAAGCGTAAGAAATCATGAGTTATACCCTTAGCTCTTCAAATCAATCAATCGCGCGCCTTGGAGCCTCCCAATTGATGATCTTAAGCCTTAGCAGGTGTTTTTGGAGTGAAATATTCGTGTGGGGCAGTAAGGGGGCGATTAGGGTTGAGTATGAGGGCTGCATGGGAGTTAAAGATGTTTAAATACGAGTTTGAGGCGGTTTAAACCCGTCAGTGCCCTTCGAGCGGCCGCTCGGAGCCTGTGAGCGGCCGCTCACAGGTCCGGGTGGCGCGCTTTTGTTTCGTTTCGCCTCCCGACGCGTTATCCTTCGACGTTTTCGTTGTTTCGAACCGTAACAAGTGTAACCCCATGCGTTAAGACCCTAATCAACCTCACGCTCCACTTTTAATAATTTTTATTAACGTGTTCGGTTTAGGTTCACATAATCACGTATGGTTTTCACATAAGTTTGTCAGATATCACCGAGACACATAAGTTTGTTATTCACCAACGTCCGAGGTTCACTAATCATGAAATCACATGTTAACTCACACAAGGAGTCAGAACCCGACCCACACAAGGAGTCAAAGCATCTCATAACCCGAGATAATGCTCGTATGTCCTATCTAGCTATCTAGATAACCCTCGTTAAGTATAATATACGCGTGACTCGCTAAGGTAGACTTTAATCTAGACCATGTTGTTAACCAGAATTTGCCGGGTGTCACATCATCCCCACGTTAAAAGAATTTTCGTCCCGAAAATTGCACAAGTACCAAAAGGAATAACGAAGGAAACAACAAAAGATAGAAACCAAAAATAGAAACCAAAAAGAGAGATTTACCCGAGTTGTCACATCATCCCCACGTTAAAAGGAATCTCGCCCCGAGATTCATTCAGCTGCAGAAGAGACATATCTCGACTCGAACGCTTCCTTAGGAAAGAGATGAGGATATTTAGACTTCATCTGATCCTCCCGTTCCCAAGTATACTCTGGTCCCCGGTCCGAGTTCCACCGAACCTTAACGATACGAATCTTGCTGTGACGTAGGCTACGAATCTTGTAATCCAGAATCTCCACAGGTTCTTCCACAATCCGAAGACGATCATCAACCTTGATCTCTTCCAGTGGAACGATGAGAGACTCGTCAGCCAGACACTTCTTCAAGTTTGACACGTGGAAGACGTTATGTACGTTACCGAGCTTCGTCGGTAAATCAAGACGATATGCCACCGGTCCAATCCGTTCCAGGATCGTAAATGGTCCGACATACCGTGGATTGAGTTTGCCACGCTTCCCAAAGCGTATGACGCCCTTCCACGGTGAGACTTTTAGAAGTACCTTGTCATTGACTTGGAATTCCAGTGGTTTGCGACGCTGATCAGCATAACTCTTTTGCCGGTCCCGTTCCGCCGCCAACCGATTTCGAATCTGTACGATCTTTTCCGAAGTTTCGTACACTAGTTCAGGCCCAGTGAGTTGACTCTCACCCACTTCAGCCCAGCAAAGAGGAGAACGGCATTTCCGTCCGTACAGTGCCTCGAACGGAGCTGCCTTGATGCTCGTGTGATAACTGTTATTGTACGAGAATTCTACTAACGGTAGATGAGCTTCCGAACCTTTGCCAAAATCGATCACACATGCCCGCAGCATGTCTTCTAAAGTTTGAATCGTGCGCTCACTTTGACCGTCAGTCTGTGGATGGTAAGCTGTACTCATGTCTAGTTGTGTACCCAAAGCCTTGTGCAAAGACTTCCAGAAGTGAGAAGTAAAATGAGAGTCACGATCCGAGATAATAGAAACTGGCACCCCGTGCTTAGAAACAACTTCCTTCAAATAAAGACGAGCCAAACGATCCATGGTGTCGGTCTCCTTAATAGCAAGAAAATGGGCTGATTTCGTCAACCGATCGACAATCACCCATATCTTGTCATTCCCACTTGGTGATTTAGGAAGTTGCGTGACAAAATCCATGGTAATCCGTTCCCATTTCCACTCCGGAATTTCAGGTTGTTGCAAGAGACCCGACGGTTTCTGGTATTCCACCTTGACCTTAGCACAGGTCAAGCATTTGCTCACGTATGAGGCTATGTCCGACCTCATGTTCGGCCACCAGTAAAGCACCTTCAGATCTTGGTACATCTTATCCGAACCAGGATGAATAGAATACCGGGACTTATGAGCCTCATCTAGGACGAGCTCCCGTAGTCCCCCAAACAAAGGAACCCATATACGTTCTGCAAAGTAGTGCAGGCCATCAGGCCTTTGCTCGAGGTGCTTGTCGGCACCGTGCATGGTTTCAGCTTTAAGGTTTTCCTCCTTCAAAGCTTCTAACTGGGCAGAACGAAGTTGATCAGGCAACGACGAATGGATGGTGAGCTGCAACGCCCGAACGCGACGAGGTTTAGTTGATTCCTTCCTGCTCAAGGCGTCTGCTACAACATTCGCCTTGCCAGGATGGTACTTAATAGCACAATCATAGTCGTTCAAAAGTTCGATCCAACGACGCTGCCGTATGTTCAAATGTTGCTGGTCGAAAATGTGTTGGAGACTCTTGTGATCGGTGTAGATGGTGCATTTGGTACCGTACAAGTAATGTCTCCAAATTTTCAACGCGAATACCACGGCACCCAACTCCAAGTCATGGGTGGTGTAGTTCTTCTCGTGCACCTTGAGTTGACGAGAAGCATACGCAATCACCTTCTCGCGTTGCATCAACACACAACCGAGACCACGAATAGAAGCATCACAGTAAACAACGAAATCATCAGGGCCTTCAGGTAAAGACAAAATAGGAGCAGAACACAGTTTGGACTTCAGTTCTTCAAACGCTGACTCTTGTGGTTCACCCCAGTCGAATTTCCTATCCTTCTGAGTGAGAGTGGTGAGGGGTTGAGCAATCTTCGAGAACCCCTGAATGAAACGACGATAGTAGCCCGCAAGGCCTAGGAATTGCCGCACCTCAGTTGGCGTCTTTGGTGCTCCCCAGTCCTTGATCGCTTCGATCTTAGCTGGATCGACATGAATTCCTAGTTCATTGACCACATGTCCTAGGAATTGAACTTCGCGTAACCAAAAGTCACACTTTGAGAACTTGGCGTAAAGTTGTTCCCGTCGCAAGAGTTCCAAAACTAACCGCAGATGTTCCCCGTGTTCGGTCTCGTTCTTCGAGTAGATCAGAATGTCATCAATAAATACAATGACGAATTTATCCAGATATGGTTTACAGACGCGGTTCATCAAGTCCATGAAAACCGCCGGTGCGTTCGTGAGACCGAAAGGCATGACCAAGAATTCGAAATGGCCATAACGTGTTCGAAAAGCAGTCTTCGCAACGTCAGCCTCCCTGACGCGCAGCTGGTGATAGCCGGACCTCAAGTCGATCTTGGAATAATAACTAGAACCCTGAAGCTGGTCGAATAGATCATCGATACGTGGAAGAGGATAACGGTTCTTGACGGTCAATTTGTTCAGCTTTCTGTAGTCTACACACAATCGGAAACTCCCATCCTTCTTCTTGACAAATAAAATCGGGGCTCCCCAAGGGGAAGAACTTGGCCGGATGAAACCCTTGTCCAAGAGTTCCTGTAACTGACTAGACAACTCCTGCATCTCGGGAGGTGCAAGACGGTAGGGGGCCCGAGCAATAGGAGCAGCTCCCGGTACGAGGTCGATACCGAACTCAACCTGACGATGGGGAGGAAGACCAGGTAAATCATCGGGAAACACATCAGGAAACTCGCGTACAACCGGAATATCGTCGATCTTCTTCTCATCACCAGAGGAAACAGATAAAAGCGCCAAAACGGCTGGATAACCCTTTCGAAGACACTTAAGGGCTTTCATGCTAGAGATGATGTTTAGCGAAACACCACCCTTGATACCGTACACAGAAAGGAATTCTCCATCAGGGAGAGGAATCCGAATAACCTTATCATAACAGACGATCTCCGCGCGATACAAAGATAACCAATCCATTCCTACCACAACGTCAAAACTACCCAATGGTACCGGCATAAGGTCGATGGGGAACGATAAACCCGACAACTCTAATTGACACTCCCGAAGAACACTAGTAGCTTCAATCGTCTTCCCGTCAGCTAACTCAATAATATACTTGGCCTCTAATGGTACGGGTGCTACATTTAGCAGTCGACTAACATCCATGGATACAAAACTCTTGTCGGCACCAGAATCAAATAACACGCTAACAGAACGATTATTGAGAAGAAACGTACCGGTGACTGTATCAGGGTCCTGTCTAGCCTCAGCAGCCCCAATGACGAAGGCACGTGCATTCCTGCCGCCGCCCCCGTTGTTCCCATTCCCGTTGTTTCCACCCTGTTTCAGTTTTGGGCAATCCTTCTTGTAATGCCCAGTGTCACCACAGTTGTAACATCCTTGTTTCCCTGTAGTACCCTGAGTAGTTGGAGCTGAACTGTTGGTCGGAGCCTGAGTCGATGGAAGTGTAGCCCGACAATCTTTAGCATAGTGGCCCGTTCGCTGGCAGCGGTGACAACGGTTACTGTCGCGGTTCCCTTGGTGATGGCGTCCACACTTGTTGCATTTGGGCAGTTTTCCCGCATAACCACCCTGCTTGTTACCCGAAGAAGATGAACCCCCATTATCAAACCTTTTTCCCTGCTGTACTGACCCAGATCCTTTCCCGTCGTTTTCCCACTTGCGCTTGTTGGTCTCTGGAGCCTTAACAGTCGAACCTTTCGCAGGCAAAATCCCCTCATTCACCTTTAAGTTAGTCATCCTATGGGCCGATCGAACTACCTCCGCATAAGTGGGATGATTTCCAGCAGCCACCAACCCTGCAATTTCCGGCACTAACCCTGAGACATAATGTTCAATCTTACGATACTCTGGCACGTGCAGATCGGGACACAGCACTGCCAACTCATTCCTCCTCACAGTATACTTCTCGATTTCCGATCCAGTCATCTTGAGGTTCCACACCTCATGCTCCAGCTTCTGTACCTCTTCCCTCGGGCAATACTCCCGCTTCAGCAACTGCACAAAGTTCTCCCATGGCATAGCATATGCCTCCCCAATACCCATGTTCTGGGTGATACCATTCCACCAAGTCAATGCCACGTCCTGAAATAACGCAGCCGAATACTTCACCCGATCTTCTGGGAGACAGTTACACATCAGAAATACCGACTCCACTTTCTCCAACCACCTAAGCAAGCTAACCGCACCCTCAGTGCCAGAGAATTCCTGGGGCTTGCAGTCCCGGAACATCTTGTAGGTACACATGGGTGGGGGTGGGTTAACAGGACCACCTGAAATGAAACGCATGAGAAACCACGAAGAATGCAAACAAGGTTCACCAATGAGTCAAGGAAAATGGATAAGTCAACTTACCACCACCGTTGTGCCCTAACTGAAAGGCAGCTTGGAGTAAGTTGTTCAGATCATCCTGCGATAGGTTAACACCTCCACGACCACCAGCACCACCGCGACCACCTCCACGTCCTCCTCGTACTCCAGACATGATTCTGGCAGAAAGAGCGAGAAAATTTAGTTTCGCAGATAAGGATAACCACTAATGTTCACAAGATCAAAGCTAGATCCAATCCAGGACTATCCCCTCAAACCCAGAGCTCACCAGGGCTTCCATGCATTTCGGTTTATGATTTTGTGTGCACCCAAAATGATAAACCGCTCTACATGGTCCTCCAAGTGTTCTCCTAGTCCAAAGTTCAAATCACCGAACATAGACTCTCAGCTACACACCATAATGCTACGGTAGTTTATGGCAAGTGTTTCTATTGGAGTGCGAAAGGGAGATGTCCGAGCCTTGGACAAATCTCAAGAGCACACGAGTTACTCCAATAGACTACACTGCCTAGAAAACAAGTAACCCAACCTAAGATAGAACGGATGATGTAACATAGAAAGACCAACGATTTAGAGACACCCCGACAAGACCATACGTAAACCACTATAACGTTTAGTACCATGTGATCGTCTAGTGTGTGCGACTCGGCTATAGACTAGACCCTACATGCAGTCCTAGTTCACTATAACCATTGGCTCTGATACCAATCTGTCACACCCTCAAAATCCACTTGCGGAGTTTTACCGCGAGGCGCATGACAAACCAGGATCCAAACCAACGATCACAATAAACAAGTCTAACATGAACATAATGTAATTTCAAAGCAATGTTTAAAATTCCCGTTTACAGCGGAAGCTTATTCAAAACAGTATCTCAAAAGTAAACCAATTGTTCAACATATGAAAACCATGCGACTCTAACTAGACGCCGTGCAGACGCGTGCGCCCTAGTTCCATTGTGCTACCTTAGCGACCTGAGAAAACATGTAAAAGTTTACGTCAGCACAAAAATGCTGGTGAGTTTACAGGTTTTGTATCCAAGTACCAAGTCCACCTGTCCATACTATAATAAGTCGAAAACCAGTATACGCTAGCTAGGCGTACGTTTTGTTACTACCACGATTGGAAAACCATTACTAACGCGAATACCAAAAGTATGCCCGATGTAAGTTCCTGTTGTTCCTGTTGTTCCTGTTTGAGACAATATGCACTCGCCCGGCCCTCCAAGCCGACGAGCGGGGTTGGTCACTCCCAATAGCGCTATTCACATTTCCCCGTTGTGCAAACCCGCACATTCATGGTTCCCCCCGGGACTTCCAAAGATCGTGTAGTACACAAGAGAAACCCATAGTATGACAGTAGTTACCAAATAATCGTTTTAACACATGTTTTCTCCCCCGAAAGTATAAAACCAGTTTAAAAGAGGGGCCGTAAACTCACCTTAACGTGCAAGCAAAGAATCCGAACAGCAAGCAATATATGCTACCGACACCCTAATAACAGTGTCGCTCAGTGAGTATAGGCGTAATATCATTACCCATATAACTCGTTTGTCCAAGGCGTTTTAAATGTTCAAAAGTGTGTATACGACGCCTAGTGATTCTACATGCAATAGTAAACCCTACGGACCCGTTGGTGAATACTTTGGTTACAATTAGTTTCTACATTCCGTATGTGTCTCAGACAAGTGTACTTCAGTTACATATCAATTCCATACCACCTAAGACCTCAATTAAGCACATAAGCACATAATACACAATCTGTGTTTTCAGGACAGATTGTGCGCCATCAAAACTAATTTATTTAAAATAGCAAACCAGTGAGTTAACCTCCCAAATTTTTACTGAATTTACTTTGGGATTCACTCGACAATACCTATTTTTGTTTTGTCTCAATTCCAAACACAAAAATTATGAAAATTCGTACAACACAGCTAGGTCCAGAAAATCTCCTCAACAGGTCAGTTTAGTAGGAAAATTCTTAAACATTGTGTATTCATCCAAACGAGATGAATCCACTTGGAAAAGCTCTATTTTTCCAGTATTGACCTACTGTAAAAATTTCATAATCTAATTCCTTGTAAATCTCAAGTTATGACCATTTAAAGTTAACCCAATTTACAAATCCGAAAATCTGATATGACCCCTAATCAATTAAAATTCCAAAAACGACTCAAACGACGTCCAAATTCGATGGTTTTGCCCATTATGAAAAGCTAAGACCTTGTACGTTACAATCATGCAAAGAATCGATCAAATCAATTGTTTTCAAGCCACGAAACAGACCCTACAAGTCGACTTTCAGAATCTGTCCAGATTCTGATCGTACAATATCATCAATTATATCAAACCCTAGTTGCATATTATCAATCAATAATACCTAAAAATCATCATACAACTTTCCTAATACCTATTCCCATCAGATCCTATTATCAAACATGTCAAGATCAAAGCTTTTAAGATCAAAACACCAATAACTTGCGCAACAAGCATCCTATGATGTTACTACGCGTTTATTAATAGGTTTAATCCGTTTAATCTTCAAAAAGACTCATGTTTTAATGTTTATTAAATCCAATCAGACCTGGACAAACTTGTTATAGGATTTTTACAATAAAACATAAGTAAAAAGCGTAAGAAATCATGAGTTATACCCTTAGTTCTTCAAATCAATCAATCGCGCGCCTTGGAGCCTCCCAATTGATGATCTTAAGCCTTAGCAGGTGTTTTTGGAGTGAAATATTCGTGTGGGGCAGTAAGGGGGTGATTAGGGTTGAGTATGAGGGCTGCATGGGAGTTAAAGATGTTTAAATACGAGTTTGAGGCGGTTTAAACCCGTCAGTGCCCTTCGAGCGGCCGCTCGGAGCCTGTGAGCGGCCGCTCACAGGTCCGGGTGGCGCGCTTTTGTTTCGTTTCGCCTCCCGACGCGTTATCCTTCGACGTTTTCGTTGTTTCGAACCGTAACAAGTGTAACCCCATGCGTTAAGACCCTAATCAACCTCACGCTCCACTTTTAATAATTTTTATTAACGTGTTCGGTTTAGGTTCACATAATCACGTATGGTTTTCACATAAGTTTGTCAGATATCACCGAGACACATAAGTTTGTTATTCACCAACGTCCGAGGTTCACTAATCATGAAATCACATGTTAACTCACACAAGGAGTCAGAACCCGACCCACACAAGGAGTCAAAGCATCTCATAACCCGAGATAATGCTCGTATGTCCTATCTAGCTATCTAGATAACCCTCGTTAAGTATAATATACGCGTGACTCGCTAAGGTAGACTTTAATCTAGACCATGTTGTTAACCAGAATTTGCCGGGTGTCACAGTGGCTGCAGACTATGGGGAGATGAAGTCTGTTGCAAGATGGTCAGAGCTGAGGCTGGTAGAAACTTACAAGAAGTTAGAAGAAAACAGGAAGAAAGACCCTAACTTGCCCAGAAAACGTGTCTACCATGATTAACCCTTGATGAAGAGACCTCAACAGGCTTTTACATTAGACAGCCTACTTGATACTTTTGATCTATCTGCTGCTGCAAGAAGACAATTCAAAAAGAAGAAAGAAATGTCTTAAGAAGATCAAAAGAAGTTTGCTGATACTTTTATAAAGGAGGGCCTCTACAATCAAATACACTTTTTCTCTGATCCCACTACTGAAAAACCTAGAGAACTCATTGGGAGACCTCCATCACCAAACTCATCCAGAATAAAAATGCATCTCAGCAAATCCACTGATTCAAAAATTCTAAAATGGAAGGTCAACAAAGACACCCATGAATTGACTTTGCTCAGATCAGATGGAGAAGCTCAAAAGCTAAGCATGGATGATGCATATAGCCTGTGTGCAGATGACCTCCAAATATTGCTAAACCTTGAGCTTGAAAGAGATGCAGAAGACCTCTACTCTTTGAACTTTGAGTTACAATTAAAAGGTCAAATTAGAGAAAGTCTGATGAGGAATAAAGATCAAGAATAAAGCCTAGTTTTGGCATCATCTGTTCTAGGGGGAGATTGTTGGGTCTGCTGACCTGGAGAAGAACAGATGATTGGAAAGCTAAAATATACTACTCAGTTGATCATATTAATAAACAGCATTTACAACATACTCCTCCCAAAAGACTGTTGACCTTAACAACTGTTCTACCCAAAAAACTACTGTGACAACTGCTGCTACAAAGGACTGCTGGATAACAACTGATAGAGAACAACTGCTGACTAAAGGTCTGATGAAGAACAACTGCTGATCAAGTGCTGAAGACTAAAGGTCTGTTGGAGCCAACAGCACTTAGACTCCAACAACAGTTTGTATATAGCAGATGTTTTATGTTGTTATTCTGTTAGAGGTCACTGTCTAAGGTGATGTCAGCTTAGATCATTAGTGGTTTAGATTTGTCTATAGATAGAACAGTGCTTGTACTGTTCTATTCATCATTCACAACATTCTCTCAGGCAAACAATCACAGAGTGATCAGGCTGAGGGGGAGTACTTGTAATATTACAACCTTTCAATTAATGAAAGCTTTGGATTAAAAACAATTATTTTCTTGTTTTGATTATAGTTTATTATTCTGTTGCACATTCCATTTATATTCACTTCATTCTTCTCATCTTTACTTAAACAAATCAAAACAATCAAACTCAGATCCTAACACCTATGTATTCTCACCAACTATTTATAGTTGCCCCTATCTTTCCAACTTAACATGTTTCAGGTTTTATTTGCTATTGGAAATTGTACGAGTTTTAGAACACGTAGGAGCATTGAACCTAGTTTATATTAATCAACTTTTGTAATCATTACTTGTAAGAAAAATTGTAAATTGTTTAATATTATTCAACTTTCATTTAGTACCATGAGCTATTGAACAATCATCACTACGTGACACCTCAATGTTTCCGCCATCGGTTGGGGTGTTACAGATTAGTATCAGAGCCATGGTTATAGGGAATTTGATTATTAGAAAAATAATCTAGTTTATAACCTTAGGATTTTAATCAGTACTTGCTCCTCTTACTTACAACTCTACTTGTTTCTATTCTCTATCTCCATCCTACTTCTTATCCCTACCTAACCCCTACAAGATGATTACTCTCCATCACTGGTTCTACCCCTAGACCCATTAACCTTGTCTAGAAAAATACAATTACAACTCACATGCTATATTTAATACTTGATACTTATTGCATTTACAAATTTGCTTGCATACATGTATTATCAATTTGAAACTTGCGTGTTGAAAACATTTGTTACATTTATTCAACAACTGGCAGAGGATGGTGCACCTGCTCAAAAGTTAGTAGAGTACCTAATAACCTGCTCAACGATTGGTAGAGGTCATCATGCCTGCTCAATAGTCGGTAGAGGTTCTAGTAGCCTGCTCAACGACTAGCAGAGGCCATCGCACCTGCTCAACAATCGGTAGAGGTTCCTACTCACTGGACTCATTTTTGGATACATTGTACACGATTTGATACAAAGATTTGTTAGACTCATCGATACAAAGATTCAATTACAAGGTTATTTTGCATTGTTTGTTTTACATGTGTGTTTAGAGTCATAGAATGACACAAAACCGTAATGTAAGGTAAATTGGTGATTGCGGTCCAGAACGTAATCATGAATTTACAGATATGTTAAGTTAGTGTAAAATTCTATTAAGGTTATGATACGGTTCTCAGTGCGTCTTCAAAGTATCAGAGGTGTGGTAGATTAGCTACGGTACTCCCTATATATAAGCACTGATGGTGCGTTGAGAATGAGACTGAGACTCAAACAAAAAAAAACGAACCCTTGTCAACTTGGTAGCCCAATAAGTCATTTCAAAGTCTAAGTTTGTAGATGCATTTGTGCGACTAATGCTTTGGATTTACCATAAACATATGTTAATAAGTTTTGTAGAGTGGGCGAAGGAGGTTTTATGTGGGCGAAGGAAGAAAATCAAAGGTGCGAAGGAAGAAGATAATACGAAGGAGAGACAGGAGGCGAAGGAAGATTGTGTTAGTTATGTATTGCTTCATTCGACCAGGCTGTTTGGTCGAATGTGCACATTCGCACTAATACTGTGGGCGAACGTGCAGCCTATAAATAGGTTAAGCTGATTTTTTAATGTAGTTTTAGTCATTATTATTCCCTCCAAGTTCAGTGTGTCTCTCTAGTGTTTTGTTAAACTTAATTCACGTTGTGTCTTTCATGTTTTGATCAAATTAACGTGTAATTGAGTTTTGATTATTAATGAGAAAAGCTTTGAATAATGATTTACTTGTTTTGATCTTATTGATTATCATTTTGTGATTGGTTTAGGGTTTCCGCACCTAAATCAAACTTGTTTGATCATTTCTTTGTTGATTTGTCGATCCTTTAGCACATACAAAGTGGTATCAGAGCCATTCTGGATCAAACAACCACAAATTTATAATTTCTCAGTTGATTTGGACCTAATTTTGGTCAAAAAGTTTCTGTTTTCATAGAACAAACTGATTTGATGAGTTTTTGATTGATTACTACTTGTTTTCATGGTTAAAATGGATAATTCTCTTTGATAAACTTGTTCCAAATCAAATCCGATTCAAAACCTGATTAAAATCATCAAAATCTATCAACATTTGATAAACATGATCAAAATTGACTGATTTTCAAGGAATAACCGTTTTTAAAATAGCAGGGGTCGAACCTAGAGAGAACGGTCGAAAGTGTGAGTAAATTTGGTCGAACGAGTGAATTTCTGGTCGAAGGTGTTGATTTTGTGGTCGAACGAAGAGTTTCATAGTCTATTTGTGTACATTCGTCCATCAGAGCTTCATTCGACTGATCGAACGGTCGAAGGAGGGAGAAAACGGTCGAAAGAGAGAACAAACGGTCGAAAGAGTTTGTGTGTTGTCATAGTCCACATTCGTACCTTTCCAGACTGTCGAAGGAGAAGAATTTTTCTCATTCGACCATCCGTAAGTGCGAAGGAAAAACCTGTTTTAAAATTTTTCTAATCTTTTCGTGTTTGAACATTTACAGGTTAAGATGTGGAACTTTCCAACTACGCCAAGACCTAATCCAGCATCACAGCAGCAGACAACTAGAGATCCATGGACAGTTGCAGCCCAGAAGACTAGTTCACCATCTCAGCCAATCAATTACATGGCTATGACTAGTTCTACTCCTCAGCAAGTTGTGCAACCGTTACAGCAACCAATTGGCGATTATTGGGGAGTAGCAGCAGCTGTCGTTCACTCACAGACGACTAATGCCATATCTACACTCATTCATGATCTATCATCAGGCAGTGGAAATCGTCCACCAAAGCTCATGGATATGATTGAATATAACACATGGAAGACAAAGTTCAAGATACATGTGGAGGGACAAGGCTTAGAGGGAGCCGAGGCATGGCAGATGATAGTGAAAGGTTATGTTGCTCCTATTCTGGAGAACACAGGTGAACCCATACCGTTGGAGAACTTGGCTGATGATGAGAAGAAGAAGTTCGCGATTGAGAAAAAGGCGTTTTCTCAATTATCTCAGGCGATCAACACTGACTTGCTGCATCAGTTCGGATCGTGTACTACTTCAAAACAGTTGCGGGATATGCTGAGAAACAGACATGATGGTAACGAGAAGACTAGGAAGCTAAGAATGGAAGAGCTTCGTAAAGAGTTCGAGAACTTTAGTTACATGGGTAACGAGACTTTAAAAGAATTGGTTCCAAGGTATTGCCACTTGCTCACAGAGCTCTCAAGTTACGAGATTAGCATACCTATGTCTGAACTGGTGGATAAATTTGCTGATGCTTTACCACCATATTGGAACCAACACATTGAAGTGTTGAAAGAAAAAGATGCATACCAGTATTGGACTATCAATGAGTTCATACAAAAACTGGAGAACAAAGAAATGGAGGAGAAGAGGAAAGCAAAGAGAGCACAGATTCCACAGAACCCAGAGTTGTATGTGAGTGGTACATCTACTTCACTTTCTACTTCTAGCTCTACTTCAAGTGTTGCACCTCATATTGCTTGTGTATCTAATGTTGTTGAACCCACCAAAGCACCAATCAACTATCTTGCCCAAACTTCATCATATACACCACAATCTTATCAAACACCTAATTTCATTCCACCTTTTTCACCTATGCAACAAGCTGCCTATTACACTGCTAGTCAACCTCAACAACAACCATATAATCCTCACATGAACCAAATGCAGATCACTCAAACACAATCAAATCAAAGTCCGATTGTGTTAGAGACTTCTAACCTTAACAATGTTACTGTTGAGATTGCTCAACAGCATGTCGCATTAGTATCTGCAATGATTGCATCATACAACGGTTTAGTTGCTAGTCAGATTGGAAACAACAATCTAACCAATGAGGACTATGCACAAATCGATAAAGAGGAAATGGAGCTTATGGATATACAGTGGGCGTTTGCTAGCATCATGAGAAGAGCCAGTGATTTTATTCAAAAAACAGGGAGAATTGACCTTTCGACTTCTCCAAACACCACTTATGGCTTTAATAAAGCCAAGGTCACATGTTTTAATTGTGGTGAGAAGGGTCATTTCAAGAGAGAGTGTACACAGCCGACTCAACAAGGTAATCGAAACTCGTTCAATTCAAGCTACCAAAACCGACAAAACCAAAACCAGAATCAGGTACCATACAACAGTCCCAACATTTCTAGCTTTCAACCTCAAAACAACTACCAGAACCGTCAAAACACACAACAAAATACCAATACTAGACAATCCACATCTCAAAACCAGCCACAACAGAATCCAAACCGAACCATTGTTCCCATCTCTACACCTAACACTCAAACCCAAACTGAAAACCAAAACCAAGCACTTGTGATTCAAAAAGATGAAGGTTTTGATTGGACGGGTATGCAATTAGGAGTGGAAGAGATTACTGCAGGAAATGTGGCTTGTGTGGCACAAAAGATGAGTTTGGATGAACATGTGGAGATTGAAAAAGATGTTGTGACAGAAAAATTGACGGAGTTGAAAATAGAAGAGTTGAATGAGGATGTGAATGATGAGTGTGAAGACAAGAAGTCTGGAATGATTCTTGATTCTGTCACCGATGTTGGAGAGCAATAAGATTCAGCTTACTTGGACAAGGAAAGTGATTCTGACTCGGAAGCTAGTGTGAACTCACTAGACGATGACATCGATCAGTTGCTAGCTGAAGCAGATTTCCTTATGACCCGCAAGTCGTGCATGGTGGATGATGTCTGCACAAAGATTGATTACTCAAAATTCTTTGCAGGGAAGGAAGCTCATTTCGCACTGAAGGCAATGACAGAACCACCTAAACCGGTAAGTACTGAATCTCAATCTAAATCTCATGTTTGTGATACATGTTCTGCTTTTGATAGTTTGACTGAAGAAAATAAGCAACTCAAGGTACAACTTGAGAGTGCTAAAATAAACTGTCAAATTTATCAAAAGGAAGCAAAAGAATTTAACAAAGTACTTGATGGTTACAAAAAGGATGTTTCTGAACTGAAAAAGACTTTGTCTTTAAAGCAACTTGCCATTAACAACTATATAAATGAAATGGAAAACACAAAGTTAGAAATGGCAACCATCAAGTGCTTCGCTGAAAAAGTGAATAAAAAGTTAGAGAGCTATAAGCACATTGCTTATGTAGTTGACCACATCATCGAAGAACCTTCACAGTCGAGTAGTGCAAACTACAAAGCTGTCCCATCTCCAGTGTTGTTCGAAAATCATAATTTACTTGCGATAGCACCGGAGAACATAGTCAAATCTGGCTCCACATCAGATAACGAGTACACCACATCCAGTGTCGGAGACCCGTATTCTGATGTGAGACCTGGTTTAGGAAACAATGAAGGTGTGGTAGCTGCAGATGATTCTGATGAAGAAGATGAACAGCCTGAGACGGTTGTTGAGAAAGAAAGTGATATTCCTGATGAAAATCATATAATCACTACTGAACCATTCTCACCATCTCAGATTGTCCATCCCATGGCTAATGCTCACTGAAAGATTCAACCAGCAAAGAATGTTTCTAAGAAAGTTGAGCAGTCTGTTGAAAAAAATGTTGAAAAGAAAGTGGTTAAGAAAGTTGAGAAAAATGTGATTAAATCTGCTGATAAGAAAATTGAAACTAAAACTGAGAAATCAAATGAAAAGAACAATAAATCGTGTGATAAACCTGTGAATGTTTTCTATCGGATGCAAGGCTCCGATAAGATTATGTCTGATGACGAATATCCGATTCAATTTGTGAACTATTCCAAAATTGAAAAGATCTGGCAGGAAAGTACAATTTGGTTTCCAAAACATGAACGAACCAATGATATTCCTCCAGCCATTTTAAAGAAAATTTATTCGGATAATTCTAAAGACGCAAAGGTCAATGTCACACAATTCGTTAAACCAACAGACAAGTCAAATAGTTTTATTGAGCCGACTTACTCAAAGGACCCAGCTCCTGAGAGTTTAAGAAAACAGTGCATGGTTGATCAATATCCCATTGCGAGTTTTTCCAAGTCGAACATCAAGGAAAACTATGAAGAATACCGTACGTGTTTTAAGTGCGGGGAAAGAGGACATTTACTTGCCACCTGCCCGTATGTACGACACAAGAGGCACGAGGTGGAGATGAAGCAAAGACATGATTATCCTGTTGATAATTACAGTTATCCTCAAAGACGGTTTTTCCCTCAGCCAGCACCTTATTATAACCAAAACAATTTTTTCAAAAAGAGGGAAAATCATCCGATGACTTATGACAAACGCAATCGGATAGCCACTGAGAAACCATTAAAGAAACCATTGATGAACACAACTGCTGAAAACAAAAAGGTTCCTGCTAAACCTAATGCCAAATCAGCAGTTGGACCTGTCTCTGTTAAATCAGAGAAGGTAACCAAGAGGTAGCATTCAAAGACGAAGTAAAGAAACCGGCTGAGACCTCAAAATCTCAGATCCGGATATTGAAACGGTCTGAACAGTCTTGGTCATCGAAGGGGTCTGAGGGTGTTTCAACTTCACAGAATGTGAAATCTGAGAAAACAAAAGTTGAGTGTGAAAAGAAAGAGGTTGTTAAAACCCAAGATGTTTGTGAATCTAATGAATCTTTGAAACAACCAGTTCAAAGACCCAAGACCAAACAGGCTTGGGTCCCCCGAAAGATCTAATTGTTTTACTTGATATGTGTAGGGAGCTCCAGCTGGCCCTGTTAGCAGCCTCTGGATTGTTGACAGTGGAGCTTCTGGCCACATGACAGGGGATCTCATGTTACTTTTTGACATCAAGAATATAAATGGAGGTTACGTAGCGTTTGCAGGAAATAAAGGAGGCTACATTACAATGGAGGGTAGTGTTAGCAACGGGGTAGTGACATTTGAGTGGATATCGTATGTGAAGCAGATAGATTACAATCTACTCAGTGTCAGCCAAATCTGTGATAAACAATTCTCTGTTTATTTTGATGACAAATCTTGCTACATCCTGAAACCGGGTTTTGAACTTCCAAAAGAGTGGGTGAAGCTAAAGGCACCGAGAGTAAACAACTTGTATATTCTCAATATGTCCAATGCTATAACCACCCATGGCCAAGTCACGTGTTTCCTCTCTAAGGCTACAGAAAAAGAATCAATCATGTGGCATAAGAGAATGGGACATATTCATTTGAGAAAGATGAACCAGTTGGTGAAGAATGAACTTGTCACTGGAGTTAATGTGAAACATTTTCATTTGAATGACAAGTGTATTAGTTGTAAAAAGGGTAAGTAGCACAAACAGACCCATAGACCAAAGAAAGTCAATTCCGTTGAACTACCGCTTGAGCGTTTGCACATGGATTTATTTGGTCCAGTCAAGCGTAAAAGTCATGCTGGGGAATTGTACTATCTTGTGGTGACTGACGATTACTCAAAATTCTCATGGGTTATGTGCTTACACCAGAAAAGCGAAACGTTTGACAACCTGAAAGTTCTGTTCACTCGTCTAGAGAATATCTATGGTCTAAAGATCAAAAGAATCAGGAGTGATAATGGGACGGAGTTCAAAAATGCTCAGATGGATGATCTTTATGAAAACAAGGGAATTCATCACGAATACAGCGCTCCGTATACACCCCAGCAGAACGGTGTCACGGAACGTAAAAACAGGACTCTAATCGAAACGGAGAGAACAATGCTTGCGGACTCAAATCTTCCAGTAATGTTCTGGAACGAAGCAATTTACGCAGCATGTTACACTGTAAATCGTGTTTTAACAGTGAAGAAGTTTGGCAAAACTTCTTATGAGCTGTTGAACCGACGAAAGCCGAATCTAGAGTATCTAGAACCGTTTGGAGCCCCGTGTACAATGCTTAATCCTTCGGAGAAGTTCGCACCAAAGGCTGAAGAAGGCTATTTTGTTGGATATGCAACCCCACTCAAACGGGTATTCAACAAAAGAACTAGAAAAGTCGAGGAGTGGGCTAACGTCGAAGTACAAAGATACACTCAGTCCAGACTGGATGTTTGATTACAAAGATTTCTTTGAATCATTCAATCTAGATAGCATGGTTGAAGAAGCTGTACTCCATTTATATTACGAGGTCGCAAACGCAGTGACTTCACCATTAGTGCGTCCGATCACCATAAATCCTCAAGCGGCTTCTAATGATGCCACTGTTCCTGTGATGGAAGAAGAAGTGTTCCAAGAAGCTTCAACAACGCTTAATTCATCAGATTCAGAAGATGAAGACGATGATGCTACAAGTGAAGCTATTCTGGACAATGCTACAGTGACACCACCAGTGAATCCAAATCCAAATGGTGCTTCTTCATCAAATGTGGGTAATGATCTGGTTTCTACAGAGAATTTGACGACTCAAACAGGAGTGCAAGTACCTGATTATCCGGAATCTCGGATACATCGAATACACCCGCTTGAACAGGTTATTGGTGATCCTGGTAGCAGCGTTATGACAAGAGGGCAATTGAGGAATGCTCAAGCACCAGAGAATATTGGCAATCTTGCTTTATATGCCAAAATACAAAAATCTGGTTTTCAAAATGACTGGTCTTTCGCTTGTTATGTTTCACAGGTCGAGCCGCGGACGTACAAGGAAGCTCTTTTGGATGATGCTTGGGTGGAAGCGATGCAAGAAGAGTTGTTACAATTTCAGAAACATGGAGTTTGGACGCTGACAGATTTGCCCCCGGGAAGAAAGAAGATCGGAACCAAATGGGTTTTTAAGTGTAAAAAGGATGATAGAGGAGTTATAGTGATAAACAAAGCTCGTTTGGTTGTCCAAGGTTTTCATCAAGTAGAGGGAATTGACTACAATGAAATCTATGCACCGGTTGCACGCTTGGAAGCTATACGAATGTTTCTGGCGTTTGCATCCTGGAAGAAATTCAAGGTGTATCAGATGGATGTAAAGAGCGCATTTCTTTACGGTGTGGTCAAAGAGGAAGTTTACGTAGGTCAACCACCAGGCTTTGAGGACCCTATTCACCGGGAAAAGGTTTATGTCTTAAACAAAGCTCTCTACGGGTTGCACCAAGCTCCGAGACAATGGTACGAGGAGCTGAGCACGTATCTTCTCTCGAAAGGATTCAAACGCGGATTGGTAGACTGCACACTGTTCACGAAACGAGCAGGAGATGACTTACTTCTTGTGCAAATTTATGTTGATGATATTATTTTCGGGTCTACTAACGAACTTCTGTGCAGGGAATTTGAAAAAGTTATGCAGGAAAAGTTCAAAATGAGCGCAATGGGAGAAATGCAGTTTTTCCTAGGCTTGCAGGTGGAGCAAAGACCAACGTGTGATACCCCGAAAATTCAGGTTCTCACTTTAACTGAACTCTAGTTACATTTCCTTGCATTATACTTAACTAGGGTTAGTTAGATAAGACATACGTGCATGGTTGTGGAAATTTTCTGAACACTGCTGTGTTGTACGAATTTTTATAATTTTTGTGTTTGGAATTAAGACAAAACAAAAATAGGTATTGCCAAGTGAATCCCAAAGAAAATTCAGTAAAAATTTGGGAGGATAACTCACTGGTTTACTATTTTAAATAAATTCGTTTTGATGGCGCACAATCTGTCCTGAAAACACAGATTGTGTATTATGTGACTATGTGATTACTTGAGGTCTTAGGTGATCTAAAAATTGACATATAACGGAAGTACACATGTTTACGACACATATGGGCTGTAGAAACTAATTATAACCAACTCATTCACCAACGAGTCCGTAGGGTTTACTATTGCATGTAGAATCACTAGGAGTCGCATACACACTTTTGAATATTTAAAACGCCTTGGACAAACGAGTTATATGGTGTAATGATGTTGCGCCTATACTCACGTAGTGACACTGTTATTAGGGTGTCGGTAGCATAAAATACTTGCTGTTCGGATTCTTTGCTTACGCGATAAGGTGAGTTTCACTACTCTTTTCTCAAAAGCATGCGTCTCGGGTTGAGACAACTTACTTAACGTTTCTAGTCCGGTTTGGGACTACTTTGGGGTGCATGGTTCACGTGGTGAATCTATTTTTACTAATTCATATATATGTCCTTGATGAACTAAACCAAACACATCTTTTAAGTCCTTCAAAATACCGAATCAATTGCCGGTTGGGCAAGCGGGTTAATTAGTTGATAGCGCTATTAGGTCTAACAAACCTCACATCGTGCTGGGGGCACGGATGTGAACTATTAGCTTCAAACATAATCATTGTCGATGGACAATGATGCAAGGCATCCTTATCCCTGTTATGGGAACTTGTTCATTAGTAGTTCGGTATTCGCCGGTTTTAGTTATCATGAGTGGGCTAGCTACCCCTGACATTTGAATTAGCTGTTTACTTGTGGCCAAGGAGGCCGACGTTCTTACTTATTGTTATGTGGTCTGTGAGACCGACACTTTCATTTGGTTACATGGTTTGGGAAACCTACGCTTTTACTTACTCACCTACTTTACTTAGTGAACTCACCAACATTGTTTGTTGACCCACGATTTACATGCTTTTGCAGGTAGTTAGCTTCCGGTGCCAGGATTAGAAAGCACTGTACACTTCACTGCATCTGGGCTCTCGGGCATACACATAAATTATATATTATGCTTTCGTATGGTTTTAATTTGGGTGCGTAGTTTTGCGCAAGTTTTAAAAGGTTTTAAATTTGGTTTACGCTTCCGCAGCTTAACTAAACTTGGTTTTTGAAAACGAACTAAATGGTTTGGGCATTTAGAGTTCGTTCCTGTGACTTATGGATATGGGATCCTGGTATGTCACGCGCCTCGCGGTATAAACCCCGCAGTGGAAATCTGAGGGTGTGACAGATTGGTATCAGAGCCATTGGTTATAGTGAACTAGGACTGCATGTTGAGTCTAGTCTATAATCATTATAGCATAAGTACACCCACAACTTAAGTGCACAACTAGCTATTAGCTACATATATCTACAACATATGATTTCTGGAGATATGTTATCTCCTAGTTCTAGACTTAATTCTTAACACGTCAATGGTGGGAACCTAGGGTTACACCAGGTGGCGCATTACTGGGAGTAATATCCTAACTAACCTCATGGACGAGGAGACGACAATAGTACAAGGGAGGGAGCCTTGCGAGCGTTATGGCGCACGTACACAGGAAGCTGCACGATGCGCATGACGTGGTACCATTAAATCAACTATGAAGGAATTCGAATGCTGAGACTTATCTTTTGTCACCTAGCAGGGAGACAATTAGTTTCTGTTCCTTGTTACTTGACCCTTCTTACTTCCATTCGTAACACAGACGGGACTGGAATACACAAATAGAACTTATTTCTTACCTTAGTACCTTACGCCTAGTATGAGCGGGTGAACGTATGACGGCATATCCTCGTTTTCTCATAAGTATATGGTAGATTCATGGGAACAAATTAGATCGGGACTTGTTACACACACTCTTGGGGAGTTACACAAAGCCTGCGATGTAATGCAACATCACAAGGGAGGATGAAACCTACTAATGGCTAATAACCACGATTTGAGGAACGAGTGGTACAGCTTACCACTAAACTGGTTCACATAGGACTAGAGAAGGAGATTGTACGTGATGAGAACCATATAACACTGACGTCGCAAAAGAGGAAGGATAAGAGATGGAAGGGGACCCTGAGCAGGACGAGCACATGGAAAGTGACGATGAAGGCTCTACTATCTAGACAGAGCATGGCGACGATTGGCTCTTACCTTTTCTTACCTAACTTTTCTTTCATTTCCCTTGTTAACTTAGATAAGACTGAGTTTTTATGATCAACGATAGGGTGGTTGAGGCCCTCGCATCTTTCCAAGCTAGTAAAGATCTATTTTGCTAAATCATTCTTTTCCCCTGACTTCCACATTTGAACTTTCTTATACCTTGAACGCACATCGTATTTTCAAGCCTTTATTGGTTGTAAACCTCGATAACTCCAACGGAACTGAAGGAGACCGTCTGATTGCTTCGGTAGTATAAGTCTTTGCTCTGTGCATTTGCCCCCAGGCAGGATGAGGTAATGTATGCCACATGCACACTCGATGAGTTACAGATACTTGGGTGGAGAATGTAACCCCATGACGAAATTTGGAAACTTGTTATCTAAAGACGGATGGGTCTGAAATCGACGCCTACACTACCAAGCTACAGGAGTTAGCTACTACATGCTCACACATATTTAACCTACATTACAAACGGATCGAGCTTCATATCAAAGGGGTTATCCCACAGGTTCGTAGCATGGCTACTACGGCTCACCTACCCAGAATATAACAAACCTTTCACCTGGCTCACAAACTCACTGACGAGGCTATTTAGCATGGTACTTTTCCGAAGCAGGGTGCTTCATCTTCTACTTTTGGTGATAACAAGAGAACGTGGGATAGTATGCGGTATAAGTCCTTCAACAATAACCACAACAGTAACAACAACAATGGGGCTCGTGGAGGAGCATTTGTGATGGGCTCGGGGGAGGCCAGGACTGATAACAACGGCGTGACGGATACGTGTTCCTTAAACGCCACTCTCGCTTCTGTTTTATATGATGCTGGTGCAGACTATAGTTTTGTGTCATCAAAACTTAGCAAACAACTAGGGATAGTTCCTACACTACTTGATACCCCATACTTTATAGAGTTAGCTGATGGGAAGCCTGTTAAGGTAACCCACATCCATCGTGACTGCAAGCTCGAACTAGATGGGCAGTTGTTTGCCATCGACCTCTTACCTATCACCCTAGGAAGCTTTGATCTCGTGGTTGGCATGTACTGGTTGTCCAAGCAACACGCTGAAATTCTCTGTCAAGAGAAGATTGTTCGTATCCCTCTCCCTAGTGGAGAATTCTTATCTGTCCAGGGTGATCCTGGTGGTGCCATGATGGGCATCATCTCTTTCCTGAAAGCCTAGAAGTGTATTCGGAAGGGCTACCCAGCCATATTGGCTAACATTTCTGATACTCGAGCTGAAGTTGAAACAAAAATTAAGGATATCCCTGTAGTTCAGGATTTTCCAGATGTCTTCCCAGAGGAATTACCCGGACTTCCACCTGTTCGACAAGTGGAATTTCAAATTGACCGTGCACCAGGAGCCGCCCCAGTTGCGCGTGCACCATACCGCCTAGCACCAGGCGAACTTCAAGAACTATCCACCCAACTCCAAGAGCTATTGGATAGGGGTTTCATTAGACCTAGTTCTTCACCTTAGGGAACTCCAGTCTTATTTGTTAAGAAAAAGGATGGGAGTTTCCGTATGTGTATCGATTACCAGGAATTGAACCCTTTACCTCGTATTGATGATTTATTCAACCAGCTCCAGGGGTCGAGTTTCTATTCCAAGATTGACTTGAAGTCGGGGTATCACCAACTGAGAGTCCGAGAGGAGGATGTGCCAAAGACAGCCTTTCGAACTCGTTATGGGCACTATGAATTTTTGGTAATGCCCTTCGGGCTGACCAATGCACCAGCTGTGTTCATGGACCTCATGAACCATGTGTGCAAACCCAATCTAGACAAATTTGTCATAGTGTTCATAGACGACATTCTGATCTATTCCAAGAGTAGGGGAGAGCACGAGCAACACCTACGACTGATCTTGGAACTTCTGAAAAGTGAGCAGTTATATGCAAAATTCTCCAAGTGCGACTTCTGGATTCGTGAGGTCCAATTCTGGGGTCATGTGGTGAACGAGGTAGGAATACAGGTCGATCCCGCTAAGATTGATGCGATTAAAAGATGGGAGGCCCCTAAGACTCCCACGGAGGTCCGACAATTCCTTGGCCTTGCAGGTTATTATCGCAGATTCATTCAGGGATTCTCAAAAATCGCTCAACCCCTCACTGCTTTGACACAGAAGGGGATTACCTACAAGTGGGGAGATGCCCAAGAACCTGCTTTTCTGATACTAAAGACTAAACCTTGCGGTGCTCCAATATTATCACTACCTGAGGGTACGAAGGACTTTGTGGTGTACTATGATGCATCTATCCAAGGTCTAGGGTATGTTTTGATGCAACGCGAAAAGGTGATCACATATGCTTCACGACAACTAAAAGTTCATGAGAAAAATTTCCCCACTCACGACTTGGAACTGGGAGCGGAGGTCTTCGCTCTCAAAATTTGGAGGCACTACCTCTACGGGACAGAGTGCACGATTTTCACAGATCATAAAAGTCTCCAGCATATATTCGACCAGAGGGTGCTAAGCATACGACAACGCCGATGGGTCAGACTTCTGAATGGTTATGACAGTGCCATCAAGTAACATTCAGGGAAGGCTAATGTAGTAGCAGATGCCCTGAGTCGTAAGGAAACAAAACCCAAACGAGTGCGAGCCTTGCAACTTACCCTACAATCTAATCTTCATGTTAAGATACGTAAAGCCCAGGGCGTGGCTTTGAAAGGGAAAACATCGGGCTTGAAACCTTGCACTGTGCTGATAAGCACCTGGAGTGGAGGACATAGGGTCTTCAGCACTTCATGAATCAAGTCTGGATTCCACGTGTTGGAGATCTCAGACAACTAGTGCTCGATGGGGCACACACCCCTCGTTATTCGGTACATCCTAGTTCGGATAAAATGTACCGAGATCTTAAACTCTTTACTGGTGACCAAACATGAAAGCTGAGAAAAGTCACTTATGTTAGTAAGTGCTTGACTTGCGCGAAGGTTAAGATTGAATATCAGAAACCTTCAGGCCTACTTCAACAACCAGAGATTCCGATGTGGAAATGGGATGGGATTTCCATGGACTTCATTACGAAGCTTCCTAAAACGCCCAGCGGGCACGATATGATTTGGGTCATTATTGACCGTTTGACCAAATCAGCGCATTTCATGGCAATTAGAGAGGCGGACATGTCGGAACGTCTAGCCGCTTTTGTATTACGAAAATTTTCTCTGGGCATGGGATGCCAACTTCTATCATATCGGATCACGACGCGCGATCTACTTCCCATTTTTGGGAAACTCTCCAAATTGCTTTGGGAACTCATTTGGACATGAGCGCAGCCTATCACTCCCAGACGGATGGATAGAGTGAACGTACCATCCAAACACTAGAAGATCTACTGCGAGCGTGCGTGGTGGACTTTGGAAACAGTTGGGACAAGCACTTGCCTTTGATTGAATTCTCTTATAACAATAGTTATGACACTTCGATCCAGTGTGCACTTTTTGAGGCACTTTATGAACGGGAGTGCAAATCCCCCATATGTTGGACTGAAGTTGGGGATAGCCAACTGACAGGTTCCGAACTTGTGCACCAAACTTCTGAGAAGATAGTGCAAACCAGAAACAGGATGGCTGCTGGTCGTGATCGACAGAAAAGCTACGCGGACAAGCGTAGGAAACTTTTAGAGCTCCGGAATGGGAACAAGGTACTATTAAAGGTGTCACCTTGAAAGGGTGTGACACGCTTTGGAAAACGGGGGAAGATGAACCCGTAAAACGTTGGACCATTCGAGATGGTTGATGGGATTGGTCTGGTAGCTTACAGGTTAAACCTGCTTAACAAACTTGGTAGGATACACGATGTATCCCACATATCGTACCGAATCTATAGAAATGCCTGTTGGATACAACACTGATGGTGCCACTGGAGGAGATCCAGGTGGACGATCGGCTACGGTTCATGGAAGAACCAGTGGAGATTCTTGAGCGGGGCGTCAAGAAACTCAAACAGAACACTATACCTATTATTAACGTACAATGGAATTCCCGTCTAGGACCGGAATACACGTGGGAGCGCAGAGATCAGATGCGGCTCAAATATCCACACCTCCTTTCTGAACCTGAACCTGTGCATAGATCAAATGCCGAACATAAAGCAGCTCGCTCAAAGTGAATTTCGGGGCGAAATTCCTTTCAACTTGGGGATGATGTGACATCCGGAAACCAAGCATACATTTTTTTTTTAGCTGGCTTTACTGTTTACTTGCTGAATTTCGGGACGAAATTCTTTTCAACTTGGGGATGATGTGATACCCCGAAAATTCAGGTTCTCACTTTAACTGAACTCTAGTTACATTTCCTTGCATTATACTTAACTAGGGTTAGTTAGATAAGACATACGTGCATGGTTGTGGAAATTTTCTGAACACTGCTGTGTTGTACGAATTTTTATAATTTTTGTGTTTGGAATTAAGACAAAACAAAAATAGGTATTGCCAAGTGAATCCCAAAGAAAATTCAGTAAAAATTTGGGAGGATAACTCACTGGTTTACTATTTTAAATAAATTCGTTTTGATGGCGCACAATCTGTCCTGAAAACACAGATTGTGTATTATGTGACTATGTGATTACTTGAGGTCTTAGGTGATCTAAAAATTGACATATAACGGAAGTACACATGTTTACGACACATATGGGCTGTAGAAACTAATTATAACCAACTCATTCACCAACGAGTCCGTAGGGTTTACTATTGCATGTAGAATCACTAGGAGTCGCATACACACTTTTGAATATTTAAAACGCCTTGGACAAACGAGTTATATGGTGTAATGATGTTGCGCCTATACTCACGTAGTGACACTGTTATTAGGGTGTCGGTAGCATAAAATACTTGCTGTTCGGATTCTTTGCTTACGCGATAAGGTGAGTTTCACTACTCTTTTCTCAAAAGCATGCGTCTCGGGTTGAGACAACTTACTTAACGTTTCTAGTCCGGTTTGGGACTACTTTGGGGTGCATGGTTCACGTGGTGAATCTATTTTTACTAATTCATATATATGTCCTTGATGAACTAAACCAAACACATCTTTTAAGTCCTTCAAAATACCGAATCAATTGCCGGTTGGGCAAGCGGGTTAATTAGTTGATAGCGCTATTAGGTCTAACAAACCTCACATCGTGCTGGGGGCACGGATGTGAACTATTAGCTTCAAACATAATCATTGTCGATGGACAATGATGCAAGGCATCCTTATCCCTGTTATGGGAACTTGTTCATTAGTAGTTCGGTATTCGCCGGTTTTAGTTATCATGAGTGGGCTAGCTACCCCTGACATTTGAATTAGCTGTTTACTTGTGGCCAAGGAGGCCGACGTTCTTACTTATTGTTATGTGGTCTGTGAGACCGACACTTTCATTTGGTTACATGGTTTGGGAAACCTACGCTTTTACTTACTCACCTACTTTACTTAGTGAACTCACCAACATTGTTTGTTGACCCACGATTTACATGCTTTTGCAGGTAGTTAGCTTCCGGTGCCAGGATTAGAAAGCACTGTACACTTCACTGCATCTGGGCTCTCGGGCATACACATAAATTATATATTATGCTTTCGTATGGTTTTAATTTGGGTGCGTAGTTTTGCGCAAGTTTTAAAAGGTTTTAAATTTGGTTTACGCTTCCGCAGCTTAACTAAACTTGGTTTTTGAAAACGAACTAAATGGTTTGGGCATTTAGAGTTCGTTCCTGTGACTTATGGCTATGGGATCCTGGTATGTCACGCGCCTCGCGGTATAAACCCCGCAGTGGAAATCTGAGGGTGTGACACAACGGGGATCTTTATTCACCAGACCAAATACGTTTCTGAAGTCTTAAGCCGATTCCAGATGGAAGATTCGAAGCCGATGGATACCCCAATACAACCTAATCACGGGATTGGAGTTGACGCTAAGGGGGAGCTGACTGATCCATTTACATACAGAGCAATCGTCGGATCTCTGATGTATCTCACCGCGTCTAGACCAGATATAATGTTTGCAACTTGCCTTTGTGCACGATATCAGTCGAAGCCGAAACAAAGTCATCTTGCAGCTGTCAAGCGTATCCTTAGATATCTGAAGGGTTGTCCATCGAAAGGACTTTGGTACCCTCATGATGATAATTTTGACCTAATCGCTTTTAGTTATGCAGATTGGGGTGGCTGTGAGAAAGACAGCAAATCCACAACGGCTGGATGCCAGTTTATGGGGAGCAGGCTCGTGACCTGGCAATGCAAGAAACAGACCGCAGTTGAACTATCCACATGTGAAGCATAATACGTTTCAGCATCGAGCTGCTGCTCACAGGTTCTTTGGATCAAACAACAGATGGTGGATTACGGTTTGCAATTTCTTAAAACCCCTATTTACTGTGATAATGAAGCCACAATCGCATTAACAAAAGACTTTGTAAATCACTCAAAGGCTAAACATATCCGGATTAAATATCATTTTATCCGTGATTGTTATGCTAAAGAGTTGATCGATATGGTCAAAATCCACACTGATTACCAACGCGCAGATCTTTTTACCAAAGCTTTTGACAAATCCAGATTTGATTATCTTTTAAAAGCTAATGGTATTAAAGAAAAACAAGACTGATCACCACCTCAGTCTATCATTTTTTTTTTGTTTAATTTTTACTGTTTTTCAGAAAAATTTCGAAAATCCAAAAACATTAAAAATTTCAAAATATATAAAAATTAGAAAATTTCTTTGCTGACTGCTATATCTTCTTCCCTTAGATTAATGGCGTCAGATTTCTGTGAACAAACGATATCTGGGCAGTCACATATTTGAAATGCTCCAGCTTATCCTTGGGAACAGTAAATTCAAAAATTTATAAAAATCAGAAAAACCAAAAATGATTTCCTAGAGTAAAAGGGGAAATGATAGTACATCAGTGGGGATCTGACACATTCTAAGAAATGTAATGCTTTATAGGGCGTGTGTCTGAGTCTATGCGATGTGCTGATAGGCTTCGTAGACCTAATACTGCGTGCCTGATACATACATATCAAACGAATTGTTGTGTGGATGAACTCCTCATGGGCATATGGTCTTAGTACCGTAATTTCGTTTGATAGGGTATTTGTACAAAATTCGGAGGTTTAGGGTCGTTATGTTATTAGTTGTCTGGGGATAGCCTCTCTGATCTTCTGCTGTAAGTCATTACGGACCTAGATCAGATAGGGTGTCTTTATAAAAGAGCTTTATGCCAAATCCTAAAGTTATCGAATTGAGGAACTTTCTATGTTTTATGATGATAAAAGATTATCTATTACATCGTATTAATCACTGATGCAAATCATGATTAATATCAGTCCTCAACCTGGTAAAGTGCACATGTTACTTTGCTGCATTAATTTGCTGACATGTATACCTCTGTGCATTATGCCTTGTAAATTACAGACGACGAACGCATAATCACGCTTTACAATGAGTCTTTGTGCATTTACTTCTTGATACGGGAGTATGTCGTGTGCGTGGGAACCACAGACAATTATGTTTATACTATACATAACAGTATCAGTTTAAAGCACTGCACAAAAGTCTGCATGTGAGTTTATGTGGATCACAATATCAGCAGTTGCCAGATCACACATTGTCTTTAATGATAATAATTCAAAAGATCAACGGTGTGATTAGATTTCTCAATAACTGATACGATCCCTTTACCGGAAATCCCAAAACATTTATTGTTTTTCATTTACATTTCTGCATTTTATTTTCTCGTCAAAAATTACAAAATTCAAAAAGATTTTAGGTGTGTTTTAGCATAAACTTTAGAAAATCCAAAAAGATTTTACATTTCTATCTTATTTTTGATAGCTGATGGTGGTTGATGCCGATTTTCTAAACCTTGATGAACCATTTGAGCTTTGTAATCTTTTAAATGTGAAAATATGAATGTTGGATGCTTAAAAGTTGAAAAATAATTGGAACGGGACTCATTTTTGAGATTTGGAAAATTTGTCAAAATTCCAGTTTTCGTTCGCCCATTCGTTTGGTCGAACGTGGAATTTTTGTTGTTCCTTCGTACAGTTTATTTGGGCGAATGAGAGTGTTCTTGAATAATTTCCACATTCGAACCCTTTTGTTCCCTTCGAACCTTTAAATAGGGTCGAAGGAGCCAAAAGCTTCTCATTCGACCGATGCAAGTGGGCGAAGGAGCATGCCTATATATATGTGTTCAGTCTCTTTCGAACCCTTACAAAATTTTTTCAAAATTTCTGAAGTGAAGTCCACTTGTTGCCCGGTTGACTTGATTTATACCATTGTGTTCGTCTCACTTTCCTGATCACTTTGCACTTCTTGTTACAGGTTAACAACTCATTTTCATGGATTAATCGACCCATTTCAGTTTTGAGCCCTAGAAATCAAAAACTGATACATATCATGTTCATTGTTGAAATTGTTGTTTGGGATTCATTATATCATTGTTTTAGGGGGAGAAAATCCAAAAATTAAGGATTCTAATCCATCATTTTGATCAGTTGATCATCATTTTCATTCGAACCCTAATTTTATCTAGAAAACACTGATATAATGTCAAATTGATAAAACTGTTGGGTAGGAAACTTTAATCGGTGCTATTACTTGCCAAACAAATCAAAATAACATGATCAGAAACAATACAATTCAAAATTGAAAATTTAAATTTGCAGACAGTTTCCTTCGCCCATTTCGAATGGTCGAAGGAACATAATTTGGGCGAAGGAGATATTTGTCTGGGCGAATGAAATTTAAACGGTCGAATGAAACTTTTATCTATAAATTTTCACATTCGTACCTTTACAATTTCTCATTCGCACCAATAAACTCTCATTCGCACCCCCGTATGGGCGAATGAGAAGATAAAATACCAAATTTTCAAGCTTTGAACATTTTATCGATTTTTAACATGTTTCTTTGTTTTGTTTTGCAGTTTGAACCATGTCTGAACAGGAGAAGCCTACTGAACAAGCCGGATCATCCTCACAGCCTGCAAAGAAAGTAACTGAAGAGCTTTTAACATTCGAGAATGCGCATATTTGTTGTGCGTATCTTGAAGAGGTTAAAAAGCATACTGAGTTCATTGAGATCATAGAGTTCTTGAAAAGAAGTCGGGTGATAGACGCAATTGCTACACCTACCATTATCTACAGAGACATGATACAAGAATTCTGGACTGAAGCAAAGTTGGATTTCTGGATTTGCGAATCGTCTGTGATTAGCAAGATCCAAGGAAAGATGGTTATTGTTTCTGAGCAGGATATTAGAGAAGCCTTGAATCTTCAAGATGAAAAGACTGATCCTAGAGAGCTTAGCTTTATGGAACAACGAAAGTGCTTTCTGAGGATGAAGTACAATGGGCCGATTACTGATGGTTCATTGCATAAGGGAAAGCTGTGTCCACAGTTCAAATACTTGGCTCATGTGTTGATACACGTCTTTGGTTCAGCTGCTGGAGGATATGATTTGATGCGAAAGAGTATTAGCTCGATGATGGTAGCACTGGTATTGAACAAACCGTTCAATGTATCAGGGATGCTGATGGAACATTTGTTGGAGCCTGTGAATGGCACGAGGAATCTGAAGTTTTTGCTGTATCCTCGATTCCTCCAGATGGTGTTTGATCATAAATACAAAGTGTTGAAGATGGATCCTAAGCACATTGTCGTTCAAGAACATATGTCAATCAATACACTAGCTAGGATGAAAGCTTATAAAGGATTGTCAGTAAATGAACGTCCACCTGTTAGACGTTTATTTGGACATTTGGCGAGGATTGACTATGAGGATCCAGGTGAAGGTTTAGTGAGACATGCTAACAGTGATTCAGATCAAGATAATCCATTACATCCTGTTGATCCAGATGCGAAGCGTAAGCGACAGGTTGTTAATGTTGGAGCAAAAAGTGGAAAGGGAAAGGAGAAAGAGATCAGGTTAGAGGTTGTTCCTGAACCTGCTAAGAAGAAGAGTACACCAAGAAGAAACAAGACAATGGCTAAGAAGGGATTGCATATTGTTGATGAGGCGTCGATTGATTCTGAAGAGACGCAAGAAGATGAACACTGGGATTCTGAAACTGAAACGCTGAAGACTACCAAGCCCAAGGCCACTGTGGCTGGTGAGTCTGTTAGTTTGAACAGATCTGTAGAAGAGCAGAGATTGAAGAGTCCTATTCAATTGGACGAAGAGGATGAAGATTTAGGTCTGGGAACAGGTGACTTTCCTAGTTCGCCAGTTCAGGGGGAGAAACCGAAGAAGCCCCAATACAAGAAGAAAGAAAAGGTTGTGAGACCTGCATAAAAGAGAGCTAGAGAGATAGAGACACTGATAGCAGGAAAGAAGTTGCCACCTGCGTCTAGCTCAAAATCTCCAGTTGCTGCTCCAGCCTCAAAGAAGCAGAAAACCACATCTAATTCAGGTACATAACATGAAGCTGATTTACCTGTTGATGCATTCAATGAAGCATTAGATAATGTTCTGAAGAAGATTAAGAAGGGTAAACTGCCAGAGGTTGCTGAAGTCCCCAAGAAAAAGGTTACAGTTGATAGTGATGTGATGGATACTGTTAACCGGAGACTTACTGAAATGATGAATCTGATAAACAAGCAGCAGACTGAGATTGCCCTACTGAGACAAAACGACTCAAAGATGCTTGATGTAGTTGTTTCAACACATGAGAATAATGAAGAGTTGAAACAGAAGATCAAAAAGTTGCAGAATGATAATAAAAAGTTGTTGAAACATGAGCAGAGAAACACCAGACGGATAATAGCTTTGAAAGATGAAAACAAGAAGTTGAAAGAGACTAACAAAAACATGGATAATTTGATCAAGGATTTATACTCTCGAGCTCCTCAGCTGAAAGAAGGTGAAGAAGATAAAGAGCTTGAAGAGGAGCAAGTTGATTTTGAACTATCTGATGAGGATGAGGAGGATGATGCAGATCTTGATGAAGATGCTGGTAAAAATCCTAAAAAGAAGAAAGATGATGATGATGATGGTTCAGATGATGGATCTGGTGATGATAACAGTTCTGCATCCGATGATGATGATGATGACAATGATGATGATGATAAAGACAAATACAAGTATGAGAAGAGAGAATCTGGAAAAGGTGAAGAATCTAGTTCGAAAGCCCCTAGAGGATCAGTAGATGATGATACGATCTTTTGGAACGAAAAGCTGAAGTCTATGTCAGAAGAAGACAAACAGATGTATCGCCAGATGCTCACTGATCGAGTCTGGACGATTGACATGACTAGCAGATTTTCTGAGATCTTTGAATCTTGTGACAGGGTGTTTGAATTGGAGTTTAATGATCCAGATTTGGAAGACGGTGAAGTCTCAGCGGCGATGGCGAAAGAGATCTTTGAAGGTCTGGCGAAACAGGTTGGCAAAACAGTTGAAGAATTGTTAGCTGATAACCAGATTCCTGATCTAACTAAAAAGGAAGCTGGAGATCATTCTGATGATCGTGATATACCTGGTTTCGAAGACATAGAAGTTGAAGATGTGACGAGTGAAGAGTATCCAGAGTATTTCAAAAGAGACAAGAATTCTAGATTTACTGCTTTCACAGATGAGTTGTTAAAGGAAGCCAAGAGACGTGCAAAAGAGAAAAGTGATATGTTTGTTGATGAGATATTCAGAGGGCGTGAGAAACCATTTATCAGACAATCCGATAGCTTGAAAGAGTTATTGAGGGAGTTAAAAGAGAAAGAGGCGAACCGTCCTAAACCTAAGATTCAGGGTAGCTTTTATAAATTCCACAACGACATGTTCAAAGGAAAAGCGTTGGGATGGAAGTTTATAAATCAACTGAAATGTGTAGCAGTGAAGTGGGAGAAGGGGATCCTATACTTTGATAGATTCCATGATTTGAAGACTCTCCCATATTGGGCAATTCGTGATATTTGTCGACACAAGATGACTGGTACGACAAATGGTCAGATTGCATACTTTGCTGAGAAGATGGCTAGGGAGAGCAGGACGAAGTGGAACCTCTTTGAACCTCAATATCCAAAAAGGATTGTTCACAAGAAGACTATTGATGATATAACTGGTTTGCCCAAGGTGACTTTAAAGTACAAACCACCAAAAGTGTTGAGGCACATTCCATTGCTGCAGACTCCTCAACATTTCGCTAAAGACTTTATCTGGTGGTACTACGACTGGAAGATTGCAGAAGCTGTTATTGTTTTGAAGGATGGTGATAAAAGTTTCAAGAAAATACACATTTTTGATCCTATGTGGTTAGTAAATTGCTCACATGAGGACATCATAATGTTGTATTACAATCCTATTTTTAGCGATGTTAAGGATGCTAAACAGGCTAGTAAATACCAGCGAGTGGTATTTCTGTGTTTTGCTCATGATATCAACGCCGGATGCGACTATGATAAAAAGCTCGGCAAGTTTGTTAAAGCTCAAGAGATTCCTGAAGAGAAAAAGAAAACGCCGAAGCAGGTGTTTGAGAAGGTGATGACATTGGAACAGAAGAAACTTTTGAGGATCAAGCTGATGAACAAAAGAATGGATGAGGAACGAAGAGTTAAACAATCCAAGCAATAGTCGAGGGGGAGTTTGTAGATGCATTTATGCAACTAATACTTTGGATTTACCATAAACATATGTTAATAAGTTTTGTCGAGTGGGCGAAGGAGGTTTTATGTGGGCGAAGGAAGAAAATCAAAGGTGCGAAGGAAGAAGATCATATGAAGGAGAGACAGGAGGCGAAGGAAGATTTTGTTAGTTATGTATTGCTTCATTCGACCAGGCTGTTTGGTCGAATGTGCACGTTCGCACTAACACTGTGGGCGAACGTGCAACCTATAAATAGGTTAAGCTGATTTTTGAATTTAGTTTTAGTCATTATTATTCCCTCCAAGTTCAGTGTGTCTCTCTAGTGTTTTGTTAAACTTAATTCACGTTGTGTCTGTCATGTTTTGATCAAATTAACGTGTAATTGAGTTTTGATTATTAATGAGAAAAGCTTTGAATGATGATTTACTTGTTTTGATCTGATTGATTATCATTTTGTGATTGGTTTAGGGTTTCCGCACCTAAATCAAACTTGTCTGATCATTTCTTTGTTGATTTGTCGATCCTTTAGCACACACGAAGTTAACATCCCAGATTATCTTATCCCTTATAAACAAAATCTAGTGCTTCAATTATCCCACAACCTACACCCATACTTGACCTTTTCATTCACACCCAAGACCCTTGTAGACCGTTTGTGTCTATTACTCAAATCGCTTGACATTCCATGCAAACCTTTACATTTTATTTTTATTATTATTATTATTATTATTATTATTATTATTATTATTATTATTATTATTATTATTAAAAAAAATTTCTCGCAATTACATGCAACCCTATTAAAACGTTTTCTCTAAAGAAATTTCAAGAAAAAAAAATTTTAAAGTAGAGGAGACTGTAACATTTTGAATTTTTCAATGTGTTGTTTTTTATCATAAATAGCAAATAAAAATTTGACATAATAAGACAAATAATAATAATAATAATAATAATAAGAATTGCTTACACTCTCCTGACTAAAAAAAATACACAAAGTTGTGAATACAAGTTTGACTTTCAAATCCATTTTAATCCATAATGCATTTTAATGCATAATGCCATTTTAATCCATAATGCATAATGCCATTTTAATGCATTTTGTCTTGACATACAAGGCGATCGAACATTCCAAACTTCGCACAACCGTTTTCTGAATCCTTGCTAATCCAATCACATGGTTAACCACAATCACCATTAATTGTGATTGAAACAATCAATCATGTTGATTACGGCAGTTTACATTGACCACGAACCAAAGCTCGACCATTTGAAACCATAAATACATACCACCCGAGCCAAAACAACGACCGTCACCAAAACGACAAGCCGCCACCAACCGCCACCCACACTATCTCTGTAGGCATTTGGTCGCAACCGTAGATCAACAACCACCCTTCAGCACTACCGTCGCACTCCGTTATTGGACTATCTTGTCGTATCGTCGTTCTGGCTTCACACAGCCATAGCGTCATACACTGTACTTGTCCAAAACACTATTCGTATGATGTTGCTGCTATCGACCCTATGAGTTATCAACACTTCATGTGTCGCTTGTCGAGTTATTAGCGGCAATCACTTACGTCACGTATGGATTGCTAACAATTCGGATCTCCTCGCAAACCTTCTTAACATGTTCTTCTAACCAGGTACCAAATAGGATGTGATTTGTTTTAGACGATTCTTGCTTTTAGACAAAATACACCTTGAGGAACCTTGTCAAACTAATTAATCGACTTTTCAAATCATACAAAAACGTATAATTATATCAATAGTGATATATCATATCTTTTATCACATATGCATTTTGCCTTAAAATATGAATTGTTTTCTGTTGACACATTAATATTTAATCTAGTACTAGTATATTATTATTATTATTTTGATAAAGTATATATATTTCTCAAGAAAGTGTAAAATATTATGTCCTAAATAACTTTGTAAATGCTACGATTCTTTTTTTTTTGTATGATATAAATGTTGGTGTCAAATTTTCACAAATATAAATAATAGAGTTAATTGCCAATTTAGTCCCCGAGGTTTGTCAAAAATTGTCACTTTCATCCAATTTTTTTTTGTCAATTTAGTCCCTGTGGTTTTATTTTTTTGTCATTTTAGTTCCTGAGGTTTGTCAAAAATTGTCACTTTCATCCAAATCTTGTTAGTCCACAGGGACTAAAATGTCAAAAAAATGAAACCACAGGGACTAAATTGACCAAATAAAAAGATTTGGATGAAAGTGGCAATTTTTGACAAACCTCAGGGACTAAATTGGCAATTAGCTCTAAATAATACAATTTATAGTTATTTAGAATGATAGTAAATTTGTATAATTTTATAAACTAATAATAAAGTATATAAAGTTATAATTTGTGTAAAGGATTGTAAATAACAATTTAATAAGGATTTTTCTCAATGACGTCACTTATAGAAGAAAAACACATTGACAACTTTTGATATTATGTTTAGTTATAAAATGCAAAGCTTAAGGATAATGGATCATTTTAAAACAAATATATCATTTTTTTATTATGACATGTATTTTGTATTCAAACCATCAAATGGAATTCTTGTCTCGAAACAGTTTCAAGGACATTTATTAATAAAAATAATGAAATAGATATACCAAAAGCGGTATATTTGCTCAATCACTAGTCTATAGATACTAAAACATCACTTTTAATTAGGTGCGATCATAATTTGTTGATTTCCCTTTTACTCTAGCAAGTTCATAACAATCAAGATGAGTTTACATAGTCCCTTTTTACTGTTTTATATTTTTGGGGTAAAACATGTTTAAACATTTTTGATACAATAGCAATTACTCATTCTCATTATGTTGAAACTTGTGCATTCATTTTGACTGTAACAAAAAGACACTGTACAATCATTAACATTGATCAAGCCGCCTGTTTAGATTATAGCACTATAGGTCTGACAAACCCCCCCCCCCCCTCCCCCCCGCATAAATTCAGGGATGATCGATTAACATTTACACTTTTACTAACTTGCGAGTTAGGTCTCAGTCGACACAAGGTTTGATTGTACAAAAGACGCATTGTTACATGTCGGACTCATACTATTACATTATACAACTGTGATTGTTGTATAACTTATTGTTATCTATTACATTCAAAACCTATGTATTCTCACCAACTATTTATAGTTAACCCCCATCTTTCCAACTTAACATGTTTCAGGTTTTATTTGCTATTGGAAGTTGTACGAGTCTTGGAACACGTAGGAGCTTTGGACCTAGTTTATATTAATCAACTTTTGTAATCATTACTTGTAATCAAATTGTAAATTGTTTAATATTATTCAACTTTCATTTAGTACCATGAGTTATTGAATAATCATCACTACGTGACACCTCGATGTGTCCGCCATCGGTTGGGGTGTTACATATTTGACTAAAAGTTTTCCATTGATCATAAGCTCGAGATTACAAGATAAAATGGAAAATTACAAGAGTACAGGGACCAGAATTGAAAATGCAAAAAGTACAAATGTTACAGATGAAAAGCGTGTTTGTATTGTGTATTTTTTTTTAAAAAATAACGTCGTATGAAAAAGTTATGGCTGTTTTAAAAATGGGGGTAGAACTTTAATGACGCTAAGAAATTACCATTGTGCCCCTGATTATTAAATTTAATCGTACGCTCCATATTGTTTTTACACTTTTTACAATAACTGAATTTTTACGTCAGCTTAACCCTAATTTTTTTACGTTTGTAGATTTCACCAATATGTTTATTTTTAATCATGATTATAGATGATTCTTGTTTCATTTTTCAAACGGTTTGGGAGAGAAAGGTGTGCTAAATGAAGGAAATGGTTTGTGTTTTTTTTTTTTCTTTTTAAACCATGAATATAATTACTATTGTATCCCTACAGGTGTTAATAAAACAATAATTATAAAACACTAATTACAATAATATCATTCCTTTAATCTAAACTGTTAAAAATATATTCTAAAGGCTTAAACCACTTCCTACACTTCCTAGGAAAACACCATACAAATTGGCTTAATTTACTAAACATTAGAAGTAAAAAGAGAATTTTTTTACTATAAAAAAATGCTAGGAGATATTTATGTCATTTTAATGCTATATTTTTCTATGTATATTGATATAACGTTAATCATCGTTTTTTATACGTTAATTTATATAATTCGTGAGGGCCTAGGGCCTTTTTTCAGTCGTACAAGACACTTAAACCCTGAGGCCGCTTGGGTGAAGTTTTTTTAGATAGAAAAATAACTTAGTTGTCACACCTTAACTTAGTTCTAAAATTTTTGTTTTACCTACGTATGCCAAAATAGAACTTTACTAATCCTGGTTAAACAAGTTCTAGCTTGATGGAGTTGTTCTGTACAGGGGAGGCTTAAGAAGGGCCTGAGGGGGTCCCGGCTCCCACCAGTAGTGTAAATTTCTTCGTTTTTGTCTGAATTTTTTTTATATATTAAGTCCGGTCACCACCCATTTGATTTTATATTACGTAAATTTTGGGTTTGTGATTTCCAGCCCCCACCATCTTAAATTTCAAGCTTCGCCACTGGTTCAATATATATTAATATTTCTAAAATTTGTGTCATTAACGTTGTAAAAATGGCCAAACTGCATGTATGCAATACAAAAAAGGATAATACCGATACTTGGTTAAATGTAATAATCAGTCATGTCTCCTTGTAAATCAATTTAAACGTAATAACTAAGCATAGCTATAATATGGTCAAAGCAAGTATGGTCGAAAATAGTACAAGCAAAAACAAACACGTTAGTGGAATGACTGTGATGATGGTTGTGTTGTTGTAGGTGACGACGTAGGTGGTTGGTTTGGTGGTGGCCGGTGGCCGGTGATGATGGTGGTGGTAGATGAGTGTGGTGGGGGGTGAGAGAGACAGAGATATATAGTGAGTATAATATTTTTTTAAAAGGGTAATTTAGTAATTTTACATGGACTTAACTGTAAAACTTAACCTCCATCTGAGTCAGAGACCATCGATGCAACAAAATATAAAGCACATAACCCATATGTGTAATTTTGAAAAGCTGAGAAGCATACTTTAAATTTTGGGAAACCACAAAGACCATCCATGTAGTTTATTCTAAACTTTTGGTAAGAGTAAAAAACGAAAGGTGTGATAACGTAAAAAAGGAATTATTATTGTGTATGTAATTTTTAAGGAGGAATCGCCAGTATACATAAAATTTGTAATTTAAAGAAAAATAAAATAAAATTTGAGGTGTTTAGTGAATGGGGAAAGATGTGGATGATATTCATTCACAATACTATCTATCTATCCAAAAAAATCTGTTTATTTGATTTGAAGCGAGTGTTTGTTTCATAACTGTCATGGAACTCTCTCTATGCACTTCTTGTGTCCTAATAATTCCCTCCTCCATCATTAGTAATTCTAGCTTCTTCAACTGCTTTTATTAATATTTATATTATTATTTGATTTGAATTCTGAAGAATTTGTTTGTTGTGCAATTTATAGGGAAGGTATTGCCCCATAATATTAAGTTTGCATTCGCATGTAATAATAATAATATCTCTACAGAAGCCTCTGTTGCGAGTAGTACCAATGCCCCCCCATTTTCTGAAATTCATGGGAGGAGACCACTTTTGACTTCTTTTCTTGCTGCTGCTGCAGGTATTGTTTATTATTTACTTGATTTGGTTATTGGTATCAAGGTACAACCATTACCATGGCTTTTTTACTCTTTATCAATGCATGATCATGATCATCACTAGACACTAGGAAAGTCTCATTTATTTGATGGCCTAGTCAAACTCCAAGATTTCAACTGTATATTGAAATTTGTAGATGTCACTTAGAGATTGACTATACTTTTAGTATTCAATATGAAATGAAGCTAACATTTTGTCACTAAGTGGTCTTTCAAACCGTTTGTTGAGACCTGTGCTAGGGAGTGGCCCTAACTCCCATCCAAAAAATCCATTTGTTGAGACCACTCTTAAGAATTTCAAGTTTAGCTCAGTTCGTAGCTCTCTCGAAAAGAACTATCTAAAAAATAATGACCTAAGCTGAGCAGGCTCATTTTGTAACCAAGTCGAGCTCAACCCAAGGTCGGCTTGGCTCGTTTAACTTCAAGCTGGGCTCATGTCAATCCGAGCCACCTCATTTAATTTTGAGCACGAACTCGAGATCACCATGGCTAGACTCGGCTCGACTCGTTTACAACCCTAAGTGTAGCTAGTAAATCCAACCAATCTTTAGACATTTGGTCTGTCACAATTTCGATTTCGAAGTTGATTTCCTTATAGTTGAACATCAAAGGCAGCATTTTAAGTACATCATACTACGAGCAACAATTTTTTTAGCATCCAAAATGATACGGTAAGTTTTATATTTTCAATTTGACCTGTGGGGAGTTGAAAGTTAAAGTATATCTTGAACTATGCGGTACACTTTCCCTCACATTCAAAAACTACATCTTTTATGGCACAAGTTGATGATAGGATCAAACACACACAAAACTGAGCATGCACACACGAATATCTATGTCTACTGTGTTGCAACTAGGGTTTCTTTTATTATCTGGGTGCTACAAGGAATTACAAGTACAACGAATCTGTATTGAAGTTAAAGTATATCTCTGACTGTGTATTACTCTTTCCCTCACATGCAAAAACTGCAACCATTTTGGCAAAAGCTAAAGAAAGACGTTTAACTACTCTTAAATAGGCTTCAATAGTGATAGAAAAGGATGGTATTGTGGCCCTAATGGGTGCACTTCTTATTTTTGTTGTGTCTAATGTGAATGATTTAATTTATGAAATGAGCAGCTGCTGGTCTTTGTGTCTGTGATGATGCTGGTGCTGTCAGTACAAGTAGACGAGCTGTGAGATCCCACATTATATATATGTATATAGAATTTACTAATAAATGCATAGCTTTCTACTTAATGTTTTGAATCTTTAGCTCTCTCTTATTGCAGCTTAAGGGGGCCAAAGTGCCTGAGAGTGAATATACTACTCTTCCCAATGGGCTAAAGTTAGTAATTTTCAAACACCTACCATTTTCCTTTTATGGGTCGCAATAAGAATGTATTATTTAAACTAATTTTGTTTTTTATTAGTGTCAGTTAAAAGCAGTTGCTTACTTACAACTTTTTTAGTGGATATGTGCTAGGTTAATTTTAACGAAGTAGAAAATTTTTAATGTACCTAATGTATCATGAGCAACTGTTCTCAGGTACTATGATTTAAAGGTTGGAAATGGAGCTGAAGCGGTGAAGGGATCTCGGGTTGCAGTACGGTTTGTGGCACATTTGTATATTTAGATCTTATCACATGCTTGGATGTTTTTGAGCCTATGTGTTACATGATTAAGAAGAGGGTGTTTGCATGTTCATTTTGGATAATATTATCTCATTTTTAAGATTTGAAATCCTCATAATCAGTTTTTAGTGTTTGAAAAAACAAATCATACTTGTTATTATATGATTATTTTGGGTCAATATTTCAGTTTCATACTTGTTCCTCGAATATCTTTTAACTTTTCATAAAATTCTCCTTTTTTGTTATTTTATTTATTAGTTTTCTAAAAAACAAAAGTTTATCAGATAATCAAACATCTGAGACACTATGTTGTACAACAAGTTTTATCACACGGTTATCTGAATTGGATTGTATATATCACGTTAATGTGTTAACAAGGAAAAACATAGATGCCCTAAGTTCCCAGTAACATGTATTTTTTTGTCAAGTCTATTAGAAAGCTGATATTTTAATATGTTTATGATTCTGGTTGCTTAGATTTCTTTGCACCTTTTAACTCGGTGGACCTATATGCTGTTGTAGGTACACTATGTTGCTAAATGGAGAAACATCACTTTTATGACAAGCAGACAGGGACTTGGTGTCGGCGGAGGAACGGTAAGGAATAATAGTAAGCTAACTTTTTTATTATAATTTATCTAAAAATAAAGTGGGGTTAACATGTTAAAAATTGCCAAAACATATATTCAAAGGCGTACAATGTCCTAAATTGGTTTAGTTGGGATGAAATGATCTTATTTTTTAGTAATCTGGTTTTAATTGCAATACATTAGTTACTAAGAGAAGTATTTTGATCTAAACTATTTTGACCCATTTTACATGATCTAATCAATGTTGCCTGTTTTTCCACCTCAACATGTTACGGTTTTATGTTTACGTTGATGAAATTTGCCAAAGATGTACATTAATGAAATTCCATTGTTCCAGCCTTATGGGTTTGATGTTGGCGAATCAGAGAGAGGAAATGTTCTTAAAGGCTTGGACCTTGGAGTTCAAGGCATGCGGGTAGGAGGCCAGGTACAAGTTTTGCTCTCACTTGATACCTTTTTTTTTTTTCTTTTAACAAATTCACTTTCTTCTGCTTTTGTCACATCACTGGTCTTGTGACCCATCTCTTTGATGTACTCTCCCATCTATATTACAATTTTATTATACTTAATGAATGCAAACTGACGGTAGTGTCATCTGTACTGGAATTTATTCATGGAGCATATATTTTTTTGTATGAAAGCCTAAAATTTCCAGCCCATTAATGTCAAACGGCCCATCCATCAACTATATGCTAAATTATATACAGACCCCTCAGTGTTCGTCTAGTAGCAAAATATTCCCTGGATTTACTAGTACTACTGTTAAATGTTGCACAACTATTGTACTTGAAACACCTCGGCTTTGGATGAAAACCAACTTTCCAAAAATAAAATTATGTTCATTGGAACAACCCTTAAAAAATTTACATAATAGTGGCAGGTAAACAGGCAACAAGCAGCCCCGCAACCCTCTTTTGAATTGCAAACCCTTGTGATATTCAATTAATTTATTTGCAGCGACTGCTGATTGTTCCCCCTGAGCTTGCTTATGGAAGCAAAGGTGTGCAGGAAATTCCTCCAAATTCAACCATTGAGGTAGCTTATTTATTTCTAGTAGACTCATTGTGCCTGATTATTATTTATACCTTAATTTTATAGTAACTTTCTTTGCATATAAGTAGTTACTTAAAGGTTTTGAAAAGCCTGAGCGGATGCAATGCAGACTTTGTTTTTCTTGATTGTGAAAACCCATCTTAAACTTTTGAACTCTACTTGTTCTTATTCATATGGTGAGATAAAGTAATGTAAGAAGCTTCCTAACCCATTTATGTGGAAACGGTGCGGATCAGTTTCGTCCGTATGTATAACAGGTAAATTGTAAGAAAGTTGTTGAAAATGAATTGAGTCCGTCAATAGTCAGCTTAAAATGTCAAAATTATTACACTTAATTACTCACAAAACCATAAAAATGGAAAAAAATGGCATCTAATGTCAACCCAATCCGACTGGATTCACACATAAAAATGACCCACATGTTCCATTACACGACCCACCTTACTATCACCTACCCATTGTAAGATGATTTCACCTTTTAGTGCAAAGGAAATATAGTTGGATCTTCTATAGACTTTCACGTGTGTTTAGCAGACCTGTGTTTATTTATATTTAGTGTTCAATTGCTGGATATTTCAATCTCCAGTTCTGTATCAGACTTACTTTTGCTCACTTCTTTATGTATCAGATTCACTAGGGACTTTATTCACATCTTGAATGGTGTGGAGCCTCTTTTGACACCACTGCCAAAAGAGAGATTAAAAGTAACCGAATACATCTTTTGTAAACCGTTGTAGCCATCACGTGAGAGATAATCGTCGAGTATATTGTGCTGTCTGTTTCATGTGATGTGTGTTGATTCGCTGTCATTTGCGTTGGAAAACTTGGCGGGTTTGGTTGGGTTGGGAGTGGTGAAGTGGGTAACGGGTCAAAAATGTTAATTTTTTAACACAGTTTTTTGTCAAAAAGTTTTAGTGCTTTCATATTTCACTACTTTAATGGCTGTAAACCAAAAATAAATAAATAAATAAAAATAAATTCACTACTTTTATATCATTTCATTGATATCTAAGTGTTTACTAATATAGATTTTGGAGGTTTAATGCACGAAAGTACACTTCTGGCCATGTTTCATTTTAAGGTATTAAAAAAATGGTTAAAATTGATTTTAAAGAAAACTCTATGACTTTAAGCTTTGCCCATAGCTTCTAATTCATGAAACATTTTAAAATAATTTGTTCAGGCATTAAGTTTTCCTTAAAATGACAATAGGTATTTTGTATTCTTCACACTAGTTGAATATAATAAAACTAAAGTTCTTCCGCAAAAGGCCTTTATGCTTGACCCGATCAGACCGAAATTACCATATTTGAGCCATACCCATTAACCAAAATCGTCAAGTTTTCCATCTCTACTAATGACCAGCTTTATGCTCCTGGGATATTATTCACCCCTTTGGCCATAACATTTATTTTTATTAATCTCTTCTTTTTGTTTGTTTTCAACAATGCAGATAGATATAGAATTACTGTCAATCAAACAAAGTCCATTCGGGTAAGCCGAAACATCTGCTTCGTTCCATGTGTTTTAAGTTGAGATACTTACAAATAACCATAAACATTTTGCAGGACTCCTGTCAAAATAGTTGAGGGATAAGATGAATATGCTCTATTACCTTTTGTTATACATGGAGATGACACATAAGCTGGAATATCATCAACATAAGGACCATTGTACTGCTTTTTAGAGGACCACAACTTTTCTCTACTTCTAGATGCCATATTGTTTAGTATTATTATTTTTGTATTTCAATGTGAAACGTCATATCCTAAATAATGATTTTTCATGGAAGGTATATAATATTGATCCTTGGTGCTTAAATTTGTATAATGAAAGTTAATATTATGGGTGCCGATTTCTGTTATAAAATAATTAGGTTTTGAATTAACTAGTTTAACGTGTTTAAAAAACTAGTGGTGTTCTTGTTGGCTTCGTTTGATAAACCGTACATGTTAGGGGTTGTACTAATATTGAATGGGTAAACCCGTCAAGTATTTCAAATAACAATTACAAAAGTCATATAAGCTATTTTATGCAATCCGATTAAAATCTTTACAACTTGATGTAGATCCATGTTTTGGTTTAATGAATGGTTACATAAGAAAAAAAGTTCAACTTTAATATAATCCGTTTATAAACTTAAACACGTTTATTACTTTACCTGATTAGAAATTTGTGTATCACATGGGTTGAATAAAAATAAATTTTTATAGCAGGTAACAAAAAAGTCACGTCTTTAAAAACTCATGCATTGCACAGATAGGCTTATTCACTTGAAACTCCATTGTGAGTTTGTCAAAAATCCACACAATATCACCCAATATTTTCAACCACTGAATTCCTAGAACCATATCATAATTGTCCAACTCAATCAATAGCACATCTCCTTTAAACCATATACCCAGCATCATCCGCTTAAATCCTTTAAAAACTTTAGCACCCATCACACCAGACCATTAGCCACATTAACCTTTATGATCGCTTGTCTAGTGGTAATCAAAAAATATTTTAAAACCAACTCCTTAGTTACAAGGACAACATAATAGGGAGTAGGGTTGTTTAACCACGAGGAGTCTGTGGTTTGTGTTAATAGCGATTTTTAATTATAATAATAGAAAAACTAATAAAATTATGAAGATTAAACTAAGGTGCTTCTTTGCTTGCAAGAAAAGATTGTTTAAAGTTTGATTAAAAACAATAATATAAAGAAAATGCTCACTCTGGATTTTCGATTCGGTAATTATCAAATGAATTATGTTAATACCCTATCTAGGAAATCATATAAACATGACTTTGTTTAAGTTGTTTGACCCAATTCAGCTATCATAGCATTAATTGCAAAGTTAAATTAATCGTATTACAAGAAAACCAAGATACGATAACAAAATGCAATAATATTAATCAACCAAACTGTCTAGATCAGTCAAACATACAATCAGACGCAAAGAACTTTAAGGTGTTCACAAAATCTGATTTAAATAATGAGTATCAAACAGAAGACAATTGATAGAATACCCAAATCGTTCACCTGGTGAGAACCGCAAAAGGATTAGCCGAGTATATTCATGATTTCAGCTTCAAAACTTGTTCTGGATCACTCTGGGATCAATTGGAATGAAAGGATCTGCAAAAGTACTCAAATTCGTCCCTTAGAAGCTCTGGAAGTCGAATTCTTTTGTCCCAAAACGGCTGCTATGTTTCAAATGTGAAAATAGGGCTTTTATGGGCTGAAGGGTTATTCGCGCGCCATGAATAACTTCCTGACTTATTCGGGTGGCATGAATAAGTCATAAATTCGTGAGGATAACAAGGGTAAATAGCTGGATTCATTAAGGGCAGTATAGTCATTTTGCAACCCAATTCAGTTATTCACGGGGCATGAATAACTCCTGAGGTTATTCATGGGGCATGAATATGTAATCTGACATAAATTATTTTCTTTTTATCCCTTATTCATCCGTGCACTCGTTTCATCTCCAATTAAACTCTTTTTCTCTCGTTTTAGCCCACAAACACCTGTTTAACACCAAGACACAAATAAGTATCTAAGTCACAATATAAACGAACGTTAAATGATTAAAAACTATACAAAACTAATATATAAACATAATGCATTTAGCAACACATCACTTTACAGAAGGGACTTCTTGAGTTGTACATTGTAATTTCACAGCAATTTCAAACTTATGAAATTATGGGTTGACCCAAAGTCTATTAAGATGTGCAACTTCCTTGTAGCAACATTCCCTACTATTTTCATGGTTAAATAGGACGGAATTCCATTCATAGCATGAATTGAAATATGAGGTTGAAACATGGTATTGGTTGTTTCTGTCATATCTTGTGTTTCCTCTATAATATATTCCTTTTCCCCTCATCATTTATTTCAATATTGAATAACTGCATATTCTTACATTTATGGGTTGAAGAGTATTTTTTTGTGTAGAAAAAACACTCTCCTCTAGCCCTTTTTTCACATGCCTCTTTATTAGATAATCTTATCAGCATTTTTCCATTTTAGTTATTATTTGAGCTAGGCAATAAGGGTAAAGTAGCAACACTTACGGTTGATGTTCTTGACCCATAATTTGTTCATTTGTTTAATTATAACTAGACCCATTGTTCCCTTGAAACTTCTTGAAATCTTTATTGCCAAACAAGGTAGAATGTACCTTAACTTGTTGTTTGGCTATAGCAATAGCATTTTCTTAATGTTCTTGGCTTAAAAACTTTCACCAAACACCTTATTTCTAGTTTGATACCACCAATAAACAAACTGGCAACATATTCTCCAGATAACACTACTTTGGTCATTAAAGCATCAAAAGCATTGTAGTTTTCATCTAAGGTTCTAGTTTTTGTTAATTCTTCAATTCTTCCATATCATCTTCCCATAAATTCTAAAAAAATCATATTGTGATTGATTTTACATAATCCCTCCAGGGAGTCTGTTCTATTGATCTATTTTGATTGGATAAGTACCCTTGATGCCGTTTTAGGGCTATCCATTCTAAGTTGAAAACTGCATAATGAACCTTCAAGTGTTGAGGGGTTCTGTCAACCAAGAAGAAGTGATTGCACTTGTACACCCATCCATCTAAATATTCACCACTAAATTTTGGAAAATCCAACCTTGCCAACCTTTAATCTTGATGAGTATTCTCTGTTTTATTGCTCTGTGTTTGTGTATTGCTACTACTTTGTAACTGTATGTCTACAATTTGTTGTTTGAGGCTATCAAACATGGTTGAAGATGGAGATTTAGTTGAGCGTTCGCATTAGTGTTGTCTCTTGGCATTGCTTGAAAGTTCTTGATTGATTGTGTGTATTCCTGTTAACACGTTTAAGACCGATACTACAGATCACACATGATTGTATCTCTCAGACATTGAACATAAACATAAATAACTAAACAAATACGCATGTAATAACTAGAATCATTCTTTATTGATGATGATAAATGAATCATCTGCATACATACACACATACATACGTTGTTGAATGGTACATTGGTGTAGACGGATCGGTTTTGATAAAAAACAGTTATATGATCATACAAGGTGAGGAATCCCTAGATTGTTTACAAAATGATATAAATCGAATCAGACAAAATCAATCACCTTTTCAATCTCCATTTCATTAATAAACGTGTTTATTTTGCTTACAAATTAGGTTTACAATGAAATAAATCAACTATAGAACTTTCTAGACACAGAGAGAAAACCTAGACTCAACACACTCACAGAAACGGCAAAAGTTACAAACTAAACAAAATTTTCAGCTTATATAGATATCCACATTCGACCTCACGTCTAGGTCGAATGTGTTCCTTCGACATGCAACATAGCTCGAACCAAACATACAGTCTTCAGTCTTCTCCCTTCGACCATTTATATCTTCCTTCGACCCATATATATACTACCTTCGACCCTTCGTAAACACACAAAACACTTTTATTGATAATTCAAAGCAACTAGTTGCAATACGTGCATCTACAATTGGCCTGAGGTGAGCTCAACCTTAGGCCAACCTAGATTAGACCACACATAGTAGCACTCTCTTGAGAACTGCTGCAACTATCTCTAGGAAACCCTTAATCTAACACACATATATAGGATATGACTCAATATGTTCGGTGGGCTGGGCCTCAGGCGAACTTATAATATGTTAGCCTGGGTTACCACAAGTTCGCCCATTAAATTTTTGCCTATATACTAAATTGTATAGCAATGGTCACAAACTTGCACTAAGAGTTCTAGTGACATTTTTTTTCCAATTTTTCCATTTCTTGTTGCCAAGTATTCGCCATTAATGGTGTATCATAGGTCCTGAAGCCTGAATCAAGTAAGCTCTGATACCAATGATAGGCTTTGTTTAGTGAGAGAAACAAAAGAGAGAGAGAGAGAGTGAGAGAGGATTCAGACCAAACGAAGCTAGGGTTGTTGATACCCTGCTAACTGTATTATAACGACCATTCACAGTTTGTTCCCACCATACAGTTTAGCGCTACAACTAATACATCTTTACACTATTTGTCAATGTATTCTAATACTCACCAAAACAACTATTACAACATTACAAAAGTAACCCTTCAATTATCCAACTAACATATTAACTGTAACATTGATAAGACTAGTTGGATTGGGAATCGGCGCCACCGGCAATCCGGTCATGATACATGGACCGCTTATGAACTTAACCAAGCGATTCTTGCATTGGCCAAGGACCGGAGGCTAGATCAGATTATGGTATTTTCTGAGTTACAGGTGTCGTAGAGAAGGAGCAGGAAGTAGGGAGAAAGAGACATAATTGTTCTAGATGCAATTGCAAAGGTTGAGCCGTCCTTGGAGACAACTGACGTGCTAGACTTATTCAACTTTTCCTACATAATATATGCAGTAAGTATAGATTTTGTGACGACCGAGAAAATTTTTCTTTTTATCGCTTCATTCTCTTTTACTTCGGGAAATTTTTGGGACGAAAATTCTTTCTACAGGGGGATGATGTGACACCCGGAACGTTTAGGTTAACATTTTATAAAACACATTAGTCTACCTTAGCAAAAAAAAAAACGTTTTCAAACATACTTAACTAGGTCAGTTGAGTCGTTATGATGGTTCCGGGAATCATCGGGAGTCGTTACAATGGCCCACGGGATCATTGGGAGTCGGTTCATAACCATTTGAACACGGATTGGTGATTTGTAGAATCGCCGAGTTTAACGCACACACGTAAATATCGAGTCCCGGGAATTGGTGAACGGATGGGAACGTGTTAGTTATCATGCATTATTTGCATACAATCATTATATGACTTGTCGGTATGTGAATACGTGTTTATATGTGTTAAAATAGTGATTTCGCGTAATTGCATGACATTATAGGTGATTACGCGTAATTGCCAATAGGTATAGGCAATTAGAGCCTAATCGCCAATAGGTAGAGGCGATTAGAGCCTGGCGATTAGAGCCTAATCACCAACAGGTATAGGAGATTAGAGCCTAATCGCCAATAGGTATAGGCGATAAGAGCCTAATCACCAGTAGGTATAGGCGATTACAGCCTACTCGCTAGTTGGTATAGGCGATTACAAATTCTAATCGCCTATACTGCACTGTAATCGCCTGACGCGTACTAAACGACTAGAAACGCCTATAAATACCCCCTTATGTTTTAAAACATCATTTGTGAAACCCTAATACACCCCAAAGCAACCCAACACCTTATTCAACCTCTCCAACACGTTTTTTTATCAAGAAATCACATTTCCAAGCTTTACATCTCATAATCTTACAATTTTAAGGTGTGTTCTTCATCCCAAACCTTTGTAATGATATTGTTTTGATCCCTAAAGGTCCAGACCTAATTTCTAAACATTTGTGTCTTTGAAAACTCATTAAAATCAGTTTCTAAACAAACCCAAACCTCTATGTTTGTCATATGTGATGTATTCATGCAAGATAGGATTTTTATCGTTTAAACGTGGTTGTTCTTGTATTATTAATATGTTTCTGATCTAAATGAGTTCATATGATGTTAACCTAGGAGTTGAAGGTCCATAGATGTGTATTATTGATATTAGGCGTTTTGACACGTTTGAATGATTATGAAGGATTGATGATGATATGTTGTGTTTTGTTGATTGTTTAAGGTTACGGTTTACTCTAGGATGATGCTAGAGCAGTAGGATAATGTCGGACAACGTCTTTATGTGATGAAATCTGGATATTTGCTATTTAGGGTAAGTTTTGCATGTTGATGTGATGCTTACATGCTAGTTATGCTATTTTGGGAAAACGCTTGCATTCGGGACGGTTAGGATGATGATAAATTGGGGGGTTTTTGCTTGAAATAGTTGGATTAATGTTTTGGGTTTGATATTGGGTGATTCCACATGTTTCGGATCTGATTTGGAGGGTTAAACGCGCAAAAAGACGGCAAGGTGCAGCAGGGGCGATTAGGGAGTCCTAATCGCCTGTACTATTGGCGATTGGCCCCCAATCGCATGAACTATAGGCGATTGGGAGCCCAATCGCCAGTATGTCTGGCAATTACAACTCTATTCGCCATACTTTCCTAATCACTAGTTGACTTTTCCTAATTGCATGTTTGATTCCTAATCTCGTGTACTTCTGTTATATGTGTATCTTAACGTCCCGGAACACGGTTTGACACCTAGGAACATGTTAGGAACCCCGTGACAAGTCTAATAACTTGATAGCACGTGTCCGGACTTGTTTATGCATTAATTGGGCGTTATGCTTGATAGGGTGAATGTTTGCGCATGCTAAGTGTTTAATTGCATATGTTGCATGATATCTTATATGTGGCTAACACGTGGGATGTCGGGTTACCAATGGGATGTCGGGTTTTGTCTGGTTTGGTCGGTTTAAAGTTTAAACATGTTTTCAACATACACGGTCAATGTCTGGACAATTTGGGGACTGATTAGCCTTCGGGTTAGTAGTCAATCACACTTATGTAAACTCATTAATAGGTCGCCACTTGTAGGGACTATTGCACACGTATCGGATTTCTATTTTACCTAGGACGCACTCTAAGGTGAGTTTCACGGCCCCACTCTTTTACTGGTTTTACATTTTTGGGGGAGAAAACATGCTGTGTTCTTTAAACGTGTGTCGATTATGTTTGCAAGTTCATTATGTTTGGGAGTGTTCATTTGGGTTCAAGGTATTTATTTATGTTCCACTACAACAAAAATGGGATTTTAATACGCACAAAAACGTCCTAAAATGTTATTTTATAGGACCTTTTGTTTAATAGGACCAACAGTAAAAGTGTTTCATGTAAAGGGGTCGTAATAAGTCCCGAAACTTAAAAAGCGTCCTAATATCTCCAATATGATTATAAAACCAATTTTATGGTCGCATAATATGTCTATGAACAACCCAAAAAACTTCTAATAAAAACATATTAGAACACTTTTACAATGTTCTAAAATGTGCTTACCTACTTTTAATACACATACAAGCGTCCTTAAAAATTAATTTATAGGACCCTCATGATTAAAATTATAGGTACTTTAGTACCAAGAAAAGGGTCCTAATATCCCAAATAAGATATGAAACCAATTTTATGGCTGCATTATATGTCTGAAACTCATATAGCGTACCAAGAAAAGCATATTCGGACACTTTTCATTATTATAACAAGTTTAATAGGACAAAATTTCAAAGTCCTAACTAGTCATATTATACGACGCTTTTTTAAACATCCACACACACAATTTTACGATATGGTTATGGACATCCAAATAATGGTTTTTATTATACAACATCAACTAATAAAAGAAATAAAACTTTATTATATTTCAAATAAGCATATTCATAACAAAAACATTAAACAAAAAAAAAATTATAGCATTATCCAACATAAAGTCTTGTAACATTTAACAAAGATTTTAAAAGCGATGAAAGAAACAAGCATCATAGAAGCCTGAGTCATCATGCGTCCTCAATTCTCACGGACTACCTACAAATAAACCATCCATGTATAAGCATTAAGTTCCAGATTATTAAAATTATTAGTATCACAAGTTTAACGAATAAACCGTCCAAATTTTGTGTTTTTTTCACTACTTGATATGACCATAACCAAATAAAACATCCGCTAACTAAACAATAATTTATATGAGTTTACCCTCAATTTATTAATATGTTAATAACTTATGTTGGGTGTAAAAAATAGACAAGTAAATAAAATTGGTGAACAAGTGACAATTATTATTTTATGGGAATTACAGTTTGTGATTATTTACATTCTAAAACAATAAAATATATAAGAATTACCTACCTCAATGCCTCTCAAGCTGGTGCAACACAAGAAAGTATATAAATTACACGCTCTTCTACTATTAACATCTTGCTGGAGATAGGGGCATAAATCTGGGAAGTAAAGCAGAAAAAATAGGCGTCACAATGATAAACAAAGCAAAATTTAACGAACAGTCAAATTTTCAAGACAAGATATGTAACATTATAACATTAATTAACCTGAGCCACAAGACAGGCTTTCTCCACAAGAATCACACCTTAAAAGATCTGGTCTAATAGCAGATTTAAGACAAGGAAAGTTCTACAAAATGATAAATTTCCAATTAAGGTGCAGAAACACAAATATGTTATAATATTATTTGTTATAATCACTAAACGGAACTCCACCAATTTTGGTAGTATAATAATCAGCTACTTCATAATTATCATCAGCCCAAGGAAAAAAAACAACAGTAGTAATAAGTATAATCACTTTATTTACAATAATCATGAGAAAACTAAACACATGCCGTACACACATATGATAACCCTAATATGGAACTGGATATGAAATAATTAGTACGAGTTGATGCTTTATTGTGAATGGAGGAGTAACTGATGAATTAAGTGGACTACATGAAAGGTTCATCACCAATTCGTTTCACAACACCCTCTGAATCACTGTAAATCGCGAAAGACAGGTCACTTAACAGTTCAACTCCAAACCAATTAGCCAAAGAGTTTTATCAAGTTCATCATAAGACCCAATAACAGAAAGATGAAGAGTCTGACCCACATTATAAGATTCCAAGAATACTTCACAATAATGACCCAATAACTGAAAGATGAAGAGTTTGCAAAGGCACACACTTAGGCGCTGAGGCGCAAGACAAGCTTTTAGGCATTGAAGCAAAGAAGTGAAGTTTCTTATAGGAAACTGAGATCTTCTTCATGCCATGACCACTTTTAAACATAAATGCACTATAATATAAGCGCACACATATAACTTTACGCTCAGCCTTGGTTTAAAAAAAGCATACCTAGCTAGGCGCAAGGCTCAAGCTCCTGCGCCTCGAGTACGAAAAGCGATGCGCTTTTGCGCTTGGCGCTTCAGTTTTAAACCTTGTCGCTTTTGTGCACATTTCGCTTTTTAAAACCAAGTGCCCAGAAATTATGAATTGCTCGTGGATTTTGAACCTACACATTAACATTAGATGAAATCAAAACCTTTAACAGCAACGAAATGAAACAAATCATATGACCTGCTAATAAAACTTAGTATAGCTAAAAGTAAGTTATAATTTCACTAGCGAGAACTTTAATTTTTTCCTATTTCACTTTGACCAGAAACAAAATTTGTCAAAGATAGTTTTTTACTCTTTCCTCTGTCACTACTTAGAACTTTTGTACCATTGTACGAAGATACCTACCAACAAGCCATAAGCTTATGGGAAACAATGTGTCAAGGATAGCTTGGCAAAAATATATACAAAAAACATCAGGCAATCTCATAGTTACAAAGTTGTCAAGAAGTTAATAAAATTTTTTTACATCATTACGGAAATTGTACAAACATGTTGTCAAAATATCTAAGAGGGAGCCATGACGGAATCGGTTATCCATAGCTTTAAATCAACTTTAGTTTTTATTAATAATTTCGTTGTCAACTATTATATAGCCCTAATTTTATAAAATTGAAACAAAACAAATAACTGACATATTAAATGCAACAAAATTACGAGATTTGTATACCCTAGACAACAAAAACCGGGTAGAGCATTCACCGGGAATATAACCGGCGATAGTGACTTCGTCTGCAGTGGGGTGAAGCACCGGCGGCGATGGTGAGGCAGCCGGCTATAGCGATAACAATGGAGCAGAGGAGGAGAAGGAGGAGTGGTAATGGTGGTTGTGAACAAGTAGGTAATTGTGGTAGGGTGATGTTAGAAGTTAAATTTCACATGAGAAGCATAGTACATGAGTTTGCTTGGATCAAGCTGTAGAGAAGATTGAGTAGAAGTGAAGAAGTCTTCCTAGGGTTTTTTTATTTAGAGTGAGAGATTTGGGGATTAATGGGAGGGAAAAATGAAATTTTTAAAATTTTAGAAAAGATAGACACGTAATTGACGACACAAAAAAAATGCATTGACACCACACAAAAATGCATGTTATAATTTCTTTAGATTTTTGAGACTATGAAATTGTTTGTATGATATAAGCTTTTACATTTCATAAAATAAGTGTTAAATATTCTATTAAGTTATGCTATAATAAAACTCTAGCCAATAAGTGTCTTATAATAACACCACAATGATTAAGCGTCCTATAAAGGTTAAAAGTATAAGACCCATATGCCAGTGTCCTATTAAGTTATGTTCTAATATGACTTCGACTAGAAAACGTCCTATAACATCGAATATTTATGAGTTAACTACAAAGTGTCGTATTAAGTTATGTTATAATAGGATTCCTGATGATCAATTGTCCTATTACATTACAACATAATAGGACACCAACAACCAAATGTCTTATAAATTACTTTATTAGGATCTACATCTTAAGTGTCTTATTAAGTTATACGATAATAGGACGCCAAAGAATCATACATCCTATTAAATAGCTTTTTAGGACACCGGTTTAGTAGCGTATATTCTAAAAGGACCCTAAAAGTTCATTCGTCCTATTATATAGTTTTTAGGACCCTATTTTACAAGCGTCCCACACAAAAGGTCCTTAAAAGCCATTTTTGTTGTAGTGTTCAGTATTTATATGGCCTATGTTGTGGTAGTTCGTTAGCCGCGATGCGGTAGTTCGTTAGCCCCTAAGTGGTAGTTCGTTAGCTATGGTATGGTAGTTCGTTGACCATGGAATGGTAGTCCGTTAGCAATGATAGAGTACTTCGTTGACCATGGGATGGTAGTTCGTTAACCGCGGCGGGCAATAGTTCGTTTGGGAGGTTCGTTATGGAGTTCAAACGTTTAACGAGTGTTTTCATCGGTCGGTTGTATCATGACAGTCTTTCAAAAGTTCAGGAAACATTTTTACTTAAAAACCTATGAACTCGCCGGCATTATTTGCTGACGTTCTTTAGCATGTTTTTCTCAAGTCGCTAAGGTAGCAGCTATCGGTAGGCGCACGGAGTCTCACGGCGTCTAGGATTCACTTGCACGTCTTTTAGTACTTTCAGACTTTTATGTTTTACTTTCGGTTGTAATAAAGTTTATGCTTCCGTAGAAATGATTAGATTTTTGAAAACTTAATTGGCAATTTACATTGTTTTTATATCATTTAGTTGTCGTTTATTGTGACCGTTGACTCGGATCCTGGTGTGTCACGTGCCTCGCGGTAAAACCCCAAACATGGAAATTTGAGGGTGTGACAGATTGGTATCAGAGCCAATGGTTATAGTGAACTAGGACTACATGTAGGGTCTAGTCTATAGCCGAGTATCACACACGTTAGCCGGTCACACATAGATACGAGTTGTGTCATTTAGTGAACATACTAATCTTGTCGGGTCGTCGGTGTCCTCATCACATAGTATCGTATTATCTATCCTTGGACTATTTCTACACTTATTCTATCTTCTTCTTCGGGTTTGAAGATGAAGGGGCTTATCGCTTATACTTGGCAGTAGGTGTCACACCCTCAAATTCCACGTGCGGGGTTTTACCGCGAGGCGCGTGACACACCAGGATCTCAGTCAACGATCACAATAAACATACAACAAACATGCATTCATAAATATATTTAAAGCCAAAATATCATGCTTTGAGCTGTAAACCAGCAGCGGAAGCATTCTTGTTTACAACCAAAAGACATATCATTGTTTACAAAACATTGTTTAATATGCTTCAAAATATTAGACGCTGTGCATGACTCCGTGCGCCTAGCCCATTGACTGCTACCTTAGCGACCTGAGGAAACATGCCAAAAATGTCAACATATAATGCTGGTGAGTTCACAGGTTTTCTTTTATAAAAGTGTTGTCACAAGTTCACAAAGATCATTCCCGTTAATACTATGTCATAAGAACGTTAGCTAGACGTTAAGTGTTTTTACTACTACGGTTGGGAACCCATTACTAAACATGAACCAAAAGATGATACCAGCCCAGATGACTGGGCTACCGATGCCTCAGTAACCCGATAAGTAGAGACAATATGCACCCGCCCGGCCCCGCCGTCGAGTAGGGCTTGTGAGGCCCAATAGATCTATCCACATTTCCCCCGTTGTGCGTTCCAGCACGTGGGTCTTTTGTCGAAATGGAATGGCCTTTTCTTTATTATTTATCGTAAATGAGTGAAGCATTCATGGTTTCCCCCTGGGACTTTCCATAAAAGCCGTATAGTAACATAAAGTACCCATAGTATAACATGACCTTTAAATAGTTTGTACAAAGCATGTTTCTCCCCCGAAAGCAAGACAGTAAAAGTGGGGCTGTGAAACTCACCTCGGTTTGCGTTTCTCGAAAACAGTTAAGTAATTATGCTATGGTAGCCCCAAATAGCGGCGACCTATCATAAGATGTGTATAAGTATCCGGACTAATAACCCGTGGGTTAACTAGTCCCCACCGTGACCATAAACGTTTGAAAACATCTTTAACTGTTAAACCGACCGTGCCAGACAAGACCTGACGTCCCATTGGTGACCCGACATCCCACGTGTTAGGTAAATGCAAGACATCATGCAACACATGCAATTAAACATTCAATACGCGCAATAGTTCACCTAGTCTAGCATAATGTCCGATTAACGCATAATCAGGTCCGAACACGTGTTACTAAGTCATTGGGTGTATCCCGGGGTTCCTATCATGTTCTTAGGCGTCAAATCATGTTCCGGGATGTTAAAATATACATACAGCAGCATTATACGCGATTAGGAATCAAACTAGCATTTAGGATTGTAATCACTAGTCAAAGTAGCATTTAGGATTGTAATCACTAGTCAACGTAGCATTTAGGATTGTAATCACTAGTAAAAGTAGCATTTAGGAATCAAACTAGCATTTAGGATTGTAATCGCCTGAACATTAGGCATTTAGGAGCCTATTCGCCTGAACATTAGGCATTTAGGAGGCTATTCGCCTGAACATTAGGCATTTAGGGCCTATTCGCCTGAACATTAGGCATTTAGGGCCTATTCGCCTGAACATTAGGCATTTAGGAGCCTATTCGCCTGAACATTAGGCATTTAGGGCCTATTCGCCTGAACATTAGGCATTTAGGGCCTATTCGCCTGAACATTAGGCATTTAGGGCCCTACTCGCATGAAGCCTCATGCGAATAGGATCCTACTCGCCTCTGCAGTTCTGTAGTGCAATTTCGCGCGCCGAACACTTTAAATCAGATCCAAAACATGTAAAAACACCCAATATTAAAACTAAACTATTAACCAACCCTTTCCAAGCAAAAACCCCCAATTTATCTCTGCTCTAACGGGCTCGGTGCGATTATTTCCAAAAATGGTAAATACTAGGTTTCATTAACTAACCTTATCTTTCCCTATATGGAAACAATCAGATTTCATCTACTAGTTGCAATTCATCATCTCTATGTTATATCATCATCCTAGCATGATTTCTAACCATAAACAAGCAATGAATCACATCATAACATCCTATTCTTCAAGAATTACCCAAATGTGTCAAAATGCATACTTGCACCTAAACATCATAACAAGGGCTTAAACTCATAGATAATCATCCTAACAACACCTACACATCAGAAGTACAACAAATTCATGGAAACATTCATGTCATAATCACCAACAATCATCATATGCACAAATACTTCACATATAGCAAGTATTATGGTGTAGACTTGTTTTAGAACTCTTTTCAAAGGGTTTTAAAGACACAAACTCAAACCAAGGTCTGGACTTTTGGGGAACCAAAATAATAACATTACAAAGGTGTAGGATGAAGAACACACCTTGGATTCTATCAAGGAAGGGTGTATAAGCTTGGTGATGGTGTGTTTTGAGGCAAAGCAAGTTCCAGAGGTGTTTCAAGGTGTGTGGGAGGCTTAGGATCAGTTAGGGTTGCACAAATGGTGTTTGGGGAGTTAAGGGTTCTATTTATAGGTGTTTAGACCCGTGTAGAACCCTTTAAGCTAGTAGAAGACCAGATTAGGCGAGTAGGGATCCTACTCGCCTATACTCATGCGAGTAGGGATCCTATTCGCCCCAAACCTCCCTCTACTCGCCTCAGAAGTGGCGATTAGGAGCTCCCCAGACTCCTAATCACCTATAGGGTGCTGGAATGGGTTTTTGGCGCGTTAAACACTATTGTAACACATATAAACACGTATTCACATACCGACAAGTCACATAATGATTTCAAACATATAATGCATGATAACTAACACGTTTACATCCGTTCACCAATTCCCGGGACTCGAGACTCATGTGTGCGTTAAACCCGATGATTCTACGAATCACCAATCCTTGTACACATGGTTATGGACCGACTCCCGATGATTCTCAGAATCATCGTACCGACTCGACTGACCCCGTTAAGTATGTAATATGTATGACTCGCTAAGGTAGACTTACTAGTTTAGTCAACGTTACTAACCTGAGTTTGCCGGGTGTCACAGTAGGGTACATTGGAGTGGCATCGGCACATTCTTGAGATTTTTCCGGGATTTGGATATCTCCCCTCTATGCTCTATTGTACATATTTGCCTACACACACACTATCCTGCACTAGTACTTGTCATAGTACACCCTTGAGTGATTGTTCACTTTGGGGACCTTCATGCGATAACAGTTTCTTTTAGGAATGTGGGTGTCGGGTGATTGGAAGGTCTAGCTAGCAGCACGCCTAGAGGACCATGTAGAGCGATTTGTTATTTCGGGTGCACACGAAATCATAAATCGAAATGCATGAAAATCTTGGTGGACTTTGAGTTCGGGCAGATGATCATGCTGGAACCCCGTTCTGAATTTGTTTGGTCACCAGTAGTTTGATCTAGTAATGATGCTGTGTATCTTGCTTATGTTTTGGCAGAATATGTCTGGTCGTACTGGTGGACGTACTGGGGGACGCCGTGGTGGCGGCGGGGGCCGCACGGGCGGTGGACGAGGTGGTGGGAACATCACCATGACTCAGGCGGAGTTGGATAGCATGTTTCAGCAACAGTTGAACATTGCGTTGGCTGCTTTCCAGGCTCCTCAGCAAACTTTGGGAAATACTAATCAGGTGTAGTCTGGGTGCACTTACAAGAAGTACATGGATTGTAAGCCCCATTACTTCAATGGGACTGAAGGGGCGGTGGGACTGCTCCGGTGGTTAGAGAAGATCGAGTCGGTGTTCGCTATGTGTAACTGTCCCGACGCTGATCGCGTCAAGTATGCTTCTGCTACTCTGGAGGGGCACGCTTTGACTTGGTGGAACTCCACCAATGCGAACTTTGGCGTGGGTGAGGCCAATGCTATGCCGTGGTCTGAGTTTTTTCTGATGTTGAGGGCGGAGTATTACCCAAGGGACGAGATTATGAAGTTGGAACACGAGTTTTGGAATCTGAAGATGGTTGGGTCCGAGATCGAGGAGTTCACTGCTAGGCACAATGAGTTGGCTGTTATGTGCCCCGGTTTGGCTACACCGGAGTACCGGAGGATTGAGCACTACGTTGCTGGGTTAGTGCCGGAGATTGCTGGGCTTGTTGTCGCTGCTGATCACACTACTATGGTGGCCACTGTTCAGGCAGCTCACAAACTGACTAACATGAAGGTGGCTGAGGGTGTCTTACCTCCCAGGGGTGCTGCTGTGAAAGCCCCTGTGGATAACAAGCGGATGTGGGATAGTACTGGGAAGAGTGCGAGTTCGGGTCAACCGCAGCAGCAGGTGAGGAAGACTGAGGCTTTGGGATCGTCTTCGGGTCAGAGGCAAGACAGGTACACGGGGAAACTGCCAGAGTGCAATCAATGTGGGTTCCATCATTATGGCAGCTGTGAGAAGTTTCATTCCAACTGTTGTAAGCGTGTGGGCCATGTTGCTAGAAACTGTAGAGTCAATTTCCAGACATTTCCAGGTCAAGCGATTGTCCCTGCTCCTGTTCCTCAGGGAAACCAAGGGTGTTATAACTAAAGGGAGTTGGGGCATCTCAAGCGTAACTGCCCGAAATTGAATCAGGTCGAGGCAAGGGCTGCAGGCGGTGGTGGAAACAACGTGGGTGGCGGTCGAGCTACTCGTGCTCATGCTTACGTCATAGGTGCTAGGGAGAACGTAGAGGATCCTGATACTGTTACTCGTGAGTTCTCTTTTCTTGCTATATGTTGTGCCCTGGTTGCTTTCGTACGTGTTGTTTGGCGTTTCGCATTCATCGAGTGTCTTCAGTATTGAGTTTGGTTATCGTTTTGTATTCATGGGTTTGATGTGGGCCCATTGGAGATGCAACTTGGACGGTACCGGTGTGCCATTTATACCGATCACAGTAGTCTCCAGTAGGCCTACGATCAGGAGGATTCGTTGTTTTGCATTCAACTTGGGGAGGGCGGTTCCCCGGCCTGGAGTATCTGTTATCTTTATCCGTTCGTGGTTATCCCTTCGTTTGCATTCTGGGAAACTTTACTTGGGTTAGGTCGACACTCATTACTGTCGAAGAGTGAATCTCGGGGCAAGATTCCTTTCAACAGGGGGATGATGGGACGACCAGGAAAATTTTTCTTTTTATCGCTTCATTCTCTTTTACTTCGGGAAATTTTCGGGACGAAAATTCTTTCAACAGGGGGATGATGTTACCCGGCACGTTTAGGTTAACATTTTATAAAACACAGAAGTCTACCTTAGCATAAAATATTTTCAAACATACTTAACTAGGTCAGTTGAGTCATTATGATGGTTCCGGGAATCATCGGGAATCGTTACAATGGTCCACAGGATCATTAGGAGTCGATTCATAACCATGTGAACACGGGATTGGTGATTTGTAGAATCGCCGGGTTTAATGCACACACGTAAATTTCGAGTCCCGGGAATTGATGAACGGATGGGAACGTGTTAGTTATCATGCATTATGTGCATACAATCATTATATGACTTGTCGCTATGTGAATACGTGTTTATATGTGTTAAAATAGTGATTTCGCGTAATTGCATGACATTATAGGTGGTTACGGGTAATTGCCAATAGGTATAGGCAATTAGAGCCTAATCGCCAATAGGTATAGGCGATTACAGCATACTCGCTAGTTGGTATAGGCGATTACAAATTCTAATCGCATATACTGCACTGTAATCGCCTGACGTGTACTAAACGACTAGAAACGCCTATAAATACCCCCCTTATGTTTTAAAACATCATTTGAGAAACCCTAATACACCCCAAAGCCACCCCACACCTTATTCAACCTCTGCAACACGTTTTTGATAATCTTACAATTTCAAGATGTGTTCTTCATCCCAAACCTTTATAATGATATTGTTTTGATCCCTAAAGGTCCAGACCTAATTTCTAAACATTTGTGTCTTTGAAAACTCATTAAAATCAGTTTCTAAACAAACCCAAACCTCTATGTTTGTTATATGTGATGTATTCATGCAAGATAGGATTTTTATCGTTTAAACGTGGTTGTTCTTGTATTATTAATATGTTTATGATCTAAATGAGTTCATATGATGTTAACCTAGGAGTTTGAAGGTCCATAGATGTGTATTATTGATATTAGGCCTTTTGACCCGTTTGAATGATTATGAAGGATTGATGATGATATGTTGTGTTTTGTTCGTTGTTTAAGATTACGGTTTACTCTAGGATGATGCTAGAACAGTAGGATAATGCCGGACAACGTCTTTATGTGATGAAATCTGGATATTTGCTATTTAGGGTAAGTTTTGCATATTGATGTGATGTTTACATGCTAGTTATGCTATTTTGGGAAAACGCTTGCATTCGGGAAGGTTAGGATGATGATAAATTGGGGGGTTTTTGCTTGAAATTGTTGGATTAATGTTTTGGGTTTGATATAGGGAGTCCAAATCACCTGTACTATGGGCGATTGGCCCCCAATCGCATGAACTATAGGCGATTGGGAGCCCAATCGCCAGTATGTCTGGCAATTACAACTCTATTCGCCATTTTAACTTTCCTAATCACCAGTTGACTTTTCCTAATTGCATGTTTGATTCCTAATCGCGTGTACTTCTGTTATATGTGTATTTTAACGTCCCGAAAGACGGTTTGACACTAGGAACATGTTAGGAACCCCGTGACATGTCTAATATCTTGATAACACGTGTTCGGACTTGTTTATGCATTAATTGGGCGTTATGGTAGATAGGGTGAATGTTTGCGCATGCTAAGTGTTTAATTACATATGTTGCATGATATCTTATATGTGGCTAACACGTGGGATGCCTAGTCACCAATGGGATGTCGGGTTTTGTCTGGTTTGGTCGGTTTAACGTTTAAACATGTTTTCAACATACACGGTCACGTTCTGGACAATTTGGGGACTGATTAGCCTTCGGGTTAGTAGTCAATCACACTTATGTAAACTCATTGATAGGTCGCCACTAGTAGGGACTATTACACACGTATTGGATTTCTATTTTACCGAGGACGCACTCTAAGGTGAGTTTCACGGCCCCACTCTTTTACTGGTTTTACATTTTCGGGGGAGAAAACTTGCTGTGTTCTTTAAACGTGTGTCAATTGTGTTCGCAAGTTCATTACGTTTGGGAGTGTTCATTTGGGTTCAAGGTATTTATTTATGTTAAGTATTATATGGCCTATGTTGTGGTAGTTCGTTAGCCGCGATGCGGTAGTTCGTTAGCCCCTAAGTGGTAGTTCGTTAGCTATGATGTGGTAGTTCGTTAACCATGGGATGGTAGTCCGTTAGCTTCGATAGAGTAGTTCGTTGACCATGGGATGGTAGTTCATTAACCGCGGCGGGCGATAGTTCGTTTGGGAGGTTCGTTATGGAGTTCAAATGTTTAATGAGTGTTTTCATCGGTCGGTTGTATCATGATAGTCTTTCAAAAGTTCATGAAACGTTTTTACTTAAAAACCTGTGAACTCACCGGCATTATTTGCTGATGTTCTTTAGCATGTTTTTCTCAGGTCGCTAAGGTAGCAGCTATCGGTAGGCGCACGGAGTCTCACGGCGTCTAGGATTCACTTGCACGTCTTTTAGTACTTTCAGACTTTTATGTTTTACTTTCGGTTGTAATAAAGTTTACGCTTCCGCAAAAATGATTAGATTTTTGAAAACTTAATGGGCAATTTACGTTGTTTTTATATCATTTAGTTGTCGTTTATTCTGACCGTTGACTTGGGTCCTGGTGTATCACGCGTCTCGCGGTAAAACTCCGCACGTGGAAATTTGAGGGTGTGACAAGTCTAGCTAAAATACAATGTAGTCAAGACTTAAATGTAAATCTAAAAGCCTAAAAAGAAGCGTCTCAAAACAACCTGAAACATGTACAAAAATGATTTGGTCAATACAAAATGTATTGGTGAGCATACCCTGTTTGAATAAATGTAGTAGGAAAAGTGTTTAGCAATTCATGTGCGGTACCATTTGCAATTATGTAATAAGTAATATCCGTTCAAAATCAACCCTATGTAAAGAAAAGCAGATATATATAGTATGCGCTAGTAGTAATGTAATACATAGCAATGACATGGACTCTCAACAGAGTCACAAGGGTATATACCATAGTACTATTCATTGAAATGCAGGCCCTCAAAGGTTAATGATTTTGACAAGTCATAGACACACAAATTAACATAAAGCAAACACACATGAGAATTGCATTTAGTGAAAGAATAACGTTTAGTAATAGTGTACATGAATAGCCCCGAAAGAGTAAAACATGAAAAAAAAGGAAAGATATACTCACAGTTTGCGAAAGCGACCAAAATCCACTTAAGCGGTCGTGAGCTTAGTAATGGGAATTCCGAGGAATTCAACCTATAATGTGTAAGAATACTAATAAGGAAGTGTCTAAAAAGTCTAAGGTAACTAGGGTTTAAGGCATTAGGGTTTGCTAAGTTGATTTGGGGAATTAGAGTTTTTATGATAAGTCGCGTTAATGTAAAAGTTGTATATCACAAATAATATATGAAAGATTATAAATGTGGTTTAAATAATATAATTATTACCTATTGAATATTTAGATAAAAATATGTTTGAATAATTAAGGCAAAAATAATTTAGTTAATTACCTTAACTAAATTAAAATAAATACAATAATCATAAATATATAAATAACTAATTTTTGAGTTACACAATGATCCAACAAAAGATAATAAAGACATTAAACCATAAGAGTATTTCTATTTTATAAAAAAAATATTTATAAAATAGGTGTTGTAATAGTATAAATAAATAAACGTTTAATTATGTCGTAATTGATAAATAATACTAATAATACAAGACATAATCAAAAAATGCTATTTTTATTGAAAATGGATACTTTCTGAAGTAAAGTAATAAAAATAATTTTCTCATAATTTTTATAAACTTATTTATATTTAAAACTGATTTAATAAGATTAAATCATGTTTAAATGATTAAAATTAGGGAAATTAATAAAAATAAATGTTTTCTGAACCAAATATTTTTATTTCAGTTCATAATGATTAGAAATAATTTATTAAAAATTTTGGGATTAAAATCCTTAAAAATGAATTTTTAATCAATTAAATATGATTAAAACAAATAAATTCAATAAAAATATAAAAATATGACATTTTCCAGAAAATAAAAGTGTAGTAATTTTCTTTATGGTGTCAAGAAGCTACACCTAAAATTTTATAGTTTTTGGGCAAAACATGCCTCATGTGGGTTTCGATCCTGGACCCAATGAATTTTAAATTATTAAAATAAAGGAAATAAACAATGAAATAATAAATAAAAAAAATCAGAAAAAGATATGCCTCATGTGGGTTTCGAACCTGGACCCCTTCAGGATAGAAACACCCATCAAACCACTAGACCAAACCATGTATTTGTTAATATGTTAGAAATAAAAGGTTATTTATATATTACTAAAATTATCTTCTTCTTCTTCCCCAATTAAGCTTCAAACCCTAACCCTAACCCTCAAAATTAATAACCCGATTCTAATCAGATTAATGTCTGAAATCAGAGGACTTTTGATCGGCCAAGATGAACAAACAAAATGGCGTAAAGAATTTAAACTCACAAGTCGTATTCCGATCGAAAAAAAAAGAAAAGAACATGTCGCACACCATGAGCCGATTATCAAGCTTCCTGTACGTGTCTTAGGCGTGTTTTTCGTGGGTTTGTGAGGAGTAACATGGCAGGAACAAAATGGAATAAGATTTATAACGATTTCGTAAAAAAAAACCGTCCAGAACCCGATTTAAGATTCGGTCGGTTACAACTCGAATTAAAGCATAGTTATAACCCGTTAAACGCGTTTAAACTCTATTGTAACGGATTGGAAATGATGGAGATAATCAAATGAAGCGATAACATCGGGTAACGGAGCATTAAAACCCGTTTTCACAGTTGCCGGAATAAGTTCCGGTCGCCGGAAAATCTGGCCGGAAATTCGATGAAGGAGGGAAGCAAGGTCTGAGTTTTTGAACTTTTATAAAATGTCAGAAAAGGTCCCTAGAGTTTATCTTGGTTAGAATCCTTTATAATTAGTTAGTTTTGTTCTCTATAGAACTTAACCAAGTTAACTAAGTTAACTTAAGATGTTTTTAAACTTTACAAAACTTGAATATTTTTTATAAAATCCATTTCAAATAACGTTTTAACATACGCATTTGATTAAAATGTAGATACGATCCATAATAAATACAAATGGTGAACATTGAGTTCGCTCTTTTAGTAATAAATTTTAAGACGACTAACTTACAGGGACTAAAATAGGAATATGTAAATACATGAAGGACTACAATTGATAACTTGATAAAGATGAGGGTGACGGTTGTCACATGCGGTGGAATATGGGGTGTCGGATACATGTCTGGGTTTCATCAATATTTCCCACTGGGTTGGGAATTCGACGGAAAAATCCCATTTATGAACTTCTTGTTTGTTGTTTTGTGCAATATTGTAACAAGATACTCATTTTCGACATATTAATAAATTGAACGTTTCTAATTAAATATAGTTTGTGTTAATCTTGACTTTTATATGCTTTCGAGTGTTGCGCCACGTGTTTCCGCCATTGGCGTGGTGTGATAGAAGTGGTATTAGAGCCAAGGTTATAGCGAACTAGCATTTTTTAATAATCAAAACTATAACTGGTTTCGGCTTGAAAATGATATTTTCAAAACTAAAACACAAAATATTTTTAGAAAAGAAAGAAAATTTGTACATGGAATGTGCATGGGAAGTTCCGACCGACTAGCCATGTGTGTCAATATATGAAGTATTAGAAAGTACGGATAAGAATGTCTATGTTGCGTAGGAATCCGATTTTCTAAGATTAGTTAATACATATACGTAGTACAGATATTTTGCTAGTAAGGATGTCGTGTCACGCTTCACCTAAGTCCGCACTCTTGTATTGATAGCCGATGCCAGCAAGTGGGAAGGACGTTGCAGGCTACGATTAACTCACCCGCTTACGTGCGGACAAGATGATCAGAAGGACTAACCTCTATCGCGCTAATGGACGTTGTCGTGTTGTTAATGTTGTGAAGGCGAAGCTAGTCTAGGTCTTTTGTTGTATGGAATCTTTGTTTTGGATCAGGAAGCTCGGAACTAGCGGGCACCAAAAATACCTGGCAGTACAGATTATCATTACGGGTGCACACGTAATAATAACTTTTGGTGCACAGTAACCTTGGTGGGCGCTAGGGCCGGGGTTGGTGATCACTCCGTGTCTTGTTTGTTCTTATTCTTTAGTTTCAGTCTTATCTTTTGGTTGGTCAACGGGTTAAAAGGGAGGTCTCGTCAATGTCCCTTGATTACGATCCTAACTAACCTAATGAGCTTTCTTCAATATTACCTCTATGGTTCGAACACGGAACAGCACGGACGTCTATTTATATGAGGAATCTGACGTAAACCCTCACATCGGATAGAGACGAGAGACGATAACTTCCTTGTATAGGAGTTGAATACCTCCGCCACAAATTTCTTCCAAAGGAGCGGACGTACAAGAATACACGGCCTACCAAAGCGAGAGATGTCGAGTACGATGCGTGGAAGATTATACCCAGAACCCAGTAAAGACCTAGGGTGCGTCCCTGCGAGACCAATGTGTTCTGAGAACGGGACCCTGGGTGGATCAGATATGAGACTTGTGGCCCGTGTGCTGCAGTGTTGTTATTGTGAATAAGTCATTCTCGATCTAACACATGCCGAAGTTGTCTTCAAGGGTCGAGTGTTTTTCTTCTCCTTTTGGGAGGACATAATCGAAGTTGCTGAGTTAGGAAGCTTGGTCATCTTTATCTAGAAGGCTCGATAGCCCTCGTTTGAATCGACAATGTTGGTTGTTCCTATATAGTTGCGGACTGATTGCGAAATCAGCCAACCGTATCGCACGTCTGCGAGTCATAGGGTTTTGCTAAATTTTTTTATGATGTCGAAGATTTCAACCACTGATCGCGATCGAGGCAGCGTTTGCCACTGTTATGATGACGACGTGTAGTGGAAAAGCAAGCCCCAGCCTGTGTTTGGCTATGGACTCACTTGGAAATGCATACGAACAACCCATGGGAACCCTCGCTCGATGTATTGAGTGTTCACGGGTGAATCAATACCCCTTGCAATAGCGCTAGATCATAGTCCAGAAGATAATTCAGGGTAGATTTATTAGTGATGCTTATGTCATACTACCTTCTTGATATGTAAAGGTCATCATAAGACTCCTCTACATGCATCCACCTGTTTGTTTTTCGGGGATTATTGGTAGTCTCTTTTCACTCGGTGAACGCCCGAGTATGTTCGATGTGTGTGCTGTGTCTAAATCCGTTATAAATCCTAGGGAGTGGAACTACACTTAGCGAGCCGTAATCGTAAAGTGTGTGTTCTATAATTGTTATATGTAGCAAGACGCTTCCTGCTAACATTGAAAACCCCCTCGAAAAAAAATCAAATGACGGGCTACTGGAAGCGGTCACGTTTGTCTGTTAAATTAAACTTACCCATGGGACGACAATTCCATTGCTCTTGTTGCAATGTTGAATGTCCGTGATCCTCATCACGGCGACGAGACTAGTTATCTATTGGTCAACAATTGATGGAAAGTGTTTTTATCAACCCCCGAAGATATTGAGACGTTGCGTCCCCTCATCACGGTGATTTATAAACGAAGGTTGCGAGATCCATTCGTTATGGACAATGTGACTGGTCTAATCTCTTTTTGTATTTCGATACTCCCACTACGTGGCCTATCATGAAGGAAGTCCATCAGCCCCGCTTAGATGATGGAAAGGCACTTAATCAGATGACTTTCGATGCTTGTGCCAAAATAACATGGAAGAGGATTCAAATAGGAAGGACGACTCTGCTGAATTGCCAGAGTCTGTATCGTTTTCATTTTATCGTAGTGTCTAGATAAATCATGATCCTTCTACCTCTACTTGCTATTCTAGTTGTGACCACTATCTTTGATACTGAAAAAGATGTAGGTTGGTTTCTAGGTCCTATGGACACTATTTACCACACGTCTAAAAACTACAACGATTCTAAGGCTCCCGCCAAGCCTGATGTCGTTGCTGTTGTTATTGTAATATGGCTTAAGCGAAATCCTGTGTCGTTGCTAAGTGTGTAGCTCTTGCTATGTGTGTTGTCTCCATGGCGCTTGTCGAATTTGACGTTGCTGTGAATATGGAGGCCCCTACTAAGGTCACTGTATTTGACATAGATGTCTTTATGACCCTTGCCAAGCCTCTATGACCATGTGTGTTTCAGGGTGGAGTTCGTTGCTGTTAAATCCACTTCCTTTGAGGCTTTCGTCGAACCACTCGTTACTATTCCTTGGGCACCTGCCCACACTAATATTGACGATAGTTCTCAGGCTTGGGTTGAGTCTGTCAAGATGCAGTTGCCATTATTCGAATGACTTATATTGAGCCTACGATCGTTCTCCCTAAGAACAATATTGGCCTGATAAGTCTGCTAAATTATGCGGAACCCATCGTTCCCATTTCTGTTATGATTACGGATACCTTTGTTGACCAAATCGTTCCTACCATTGAGCCTATGGAGGATAGGTTTGAGGTCGAAGGCATGGATACAAATCCCGCCCCACAAGTGAGCTAAGACGCACCGAGATGCGTGCTCACCATAACGGAGCTTTCTGTTGATGTGGACTGTGGATTTTCCATATTGAGCGTCATATTGTCGTGGGCATTCATGCTGTCGTGTTACCCCCGACGATTGTGCATGCTTGTATTTGCATTATTTTGCCGATTGCGTATCCATGTGGTTGCGTTGCGTTATCGATGATGCATTCTTGTGGTTGTGCTGCTCCCGCAGTAGTGTAACCTTGTTTACGTGTTTCCCTATTGTCGTGCTGTTCTTGTCGCGGTGTCGCCTTGTGTCGTGATTCTCTGTTGTCGTGCCGTTCCTGTTGCAGTGTTGCCCGGTTGACTTGCTTCTTTGTTGTCGAGCTATTCCCGTTGCGGTGATTGACTGGTCGTCATGCTTCTCTGATGTCGTGTTGTTCCTGTGCGGTGTTCCCCTAGTTGATGTGCTTCGTGGATGTGTTGCTGCCATTGCCGTATTGTTTCTACTGTCATGTTGCTCCGTGGACGTATTGCTACAGCTGTAGGATTTGCTTGATGATGTGATTACTTGTTGTTTGCCTCGCTCTTGGTTCCCTCGGGATGGAGAGATCACCTAAACCCCTCGTTGCTGTCATTGTTCTATTTGTTTGATTGTGTAGTGTCGACATTGATTATGTAGGATTTCGGGTGTCCAACGGACTTTCTAGAAGTCATACTAAGACACTCTAGTCTGAGTGTTAGCCCATGAATTCCTCTGAGTCTCGTGATTGTTTGGGTAATTGACCGAATCATGTGTCAACCTCTTGATATTCTCACGCATTTTGTGAGCGTTAGATCTTCATAATCTAAGGCATCAGTGACGCCGTGTCCAGCCTTAACTCTTTACGCACAATTTGGTCGACTAACGATTGGTTATGCAAACCAATGTCGAGAAAAAATCCCGGGGTCCACACATGACGAGGCGAGGCTCGTCTTTGTGATAAGGGATTTCGAATGCATCTTGGACCCTGAAGGTATCGAGTGATTGCGAGCAATATTATGACCTATACCTTTGGGACTAGCAAGAGTTGAAAGACTCAAATTCCTTTATTGCTCATCCCAGTGGATTAGTTTGACGTCATACATGCCGACGTGTCATACTGATGATTATGGAAATACCATTGTGGACCCACCCATGCGCGTGCATTGGTGAAGTCCCTGGTACTTGATTCGAAGGTTTTTTGAACCCTGAATCCAGAAGGGTGTGTAGCATTATCTACTCTATAAGGGTGCTACCCTATCATTATGAGATGGTCGATCAGCTCAGCCCTTCGATTAATGTGGTTATTCCTCTAATGGTAGATTTATCTTATCTTGGTGTCATTGCGTAGGTTCTTGGAACAATGGAACCATTTCGACCTTGGGTCGATACTAGTGTTCCCAGTTATCCTTTAGTAGCATTGCTTGCGCTAGAGCAAAATCCCTTGTCTTTGACAGACACTGTTGGAGACACCATAGTAATGTGAGCTGCCAGGTCAGTGCGTATGGTACCTGACTAAACAAGATGAGCTTAAAAGCTTACATATTGCGCCCATATGTGTGACTATCCGAGTTGTTGAATGGGATGCCTTATTGGAAGGCTCAAGATTATTGCTTGTGGTGCGATCTCAGTCGTTCAGTTATTTGTTTTAAGTAACGACTTGGGCGCAAGAAGCCATCAAGCCAAACGTGAAATCTATACCTAATGCAATCATCTATGACTCAATTTCACCTTTTACCTCGAAATTTTCCAAAAAGATGGAACCATCAGTGAGTGAGGGTTCCGGTTCCAGGACTCCTTTCACTTAAATCTCTGCATAAGATCTGATAGTCAATTCGAGGGCGTGTGTTATTCAGAACTTACTTACCAGGTTGCTAATGATGATTGGATATCAGTGCCCGTAAGGCACATATAACAGGACAAGTACTGGATAGCCTTGTTTTGGGTGGCTACCGGTTCTCTGTATACCGTTTCGATGGAGACCAGCGTATCAAGATGTTGTCAAAACCCTGTCCCCTGCTTGTTGAGGCAACCATATTATGATGTTCTGTATATCACATTCCGGTGTTGACCAATGTGCTTGAAGCATCTGGTCATTGATGTTTGAGTCGACTGGTAATTCTCGAGGATTGTGGAACTACATGACCGGTGTGTCAAATATACACCGCTTACTGTCACGGAACTGAGGGGTGAAAGCGACGCAAAAACTTTTGACCTCCATCAGTCCATACTAGGCGCCCTAGAACCATTAACCACACTTGCTCAGGTGAGAGGTAGCAATTCAGTACCTAGAGGATTCTACGGAAATAAAGTCCCATTTTGAATGTAGTTGTTCGGTCGACAAGAACCTAGTATATTTATCTTAATGGGAAGGTAAATATATGGTAAAGTGAGTCGAGCCGAAGGATAAATAAAATGGAATACCCGACGAGGTTTCCAAGGGGACTTTTATGACCATTATGTGGTGCAGTAAAATCACATGAGTAACATTTCCATGCCACCCGAGGTGCCCCGTGGTCGGGATGCAACCCAAGTGATGATTGATTGTTGTTTGGAATCCTCTCATTCCATACTCATCTGTAGCTCCTAGGTGAGGCATATGGATAGCTACCTATACTCTTGGAGGGTCGTGGCTAGACACCGGATTGCTAACTTCCATTATATCGGATTGTAGTAGTCACTCTACCTTGAGTCTGACAAACTTCATACACAAGCATGGGATACTCGATTTCAGACGAGTATGGCTTGTCATTCTCGGACAAATTGAATGTACTTGACGGAATTGTTCCGCGTTGACACGATTGATGTCCGGATAACGCATAATTAAAATCCGAATAAAACCCGAACGAAACCCGAACTTTATGTTTAAATCTTAACACACTAGTTAGTAGATATTTTTGGTGAATGGACCCCACAAAATCCTAACCCAACCGTCCCCAATCCCTTAACCAAACTCAAATCCTTTTTTTTTTTTGGTACAAACAATCTAGGAAAGATTATGAGAGTGTGGAGTTGAGATATGAGATTAGATTGTAGTGTCCTTGAAAGATTTATAAAAATCTCCAAACCTTGCAAAGAAATCGGCCCACACACACTCTCCATATCTAGCAAGATTGTTTTTGAGTACCACATTCCACAAATTGAAGGATTTAGAAATCTAAGTGAAGATATCACATACTCAAGAGATCGTGAGAAGATTATTAAAGGAATGGATGGTTACAACATTTCATAAACAAAAAAAAAAAAAAAAAAAGAAAACTCTTTCTTGCTCCTTTCCTTTGGACGTGGATACACATACACACATACACATCCATTTTCAAGTTTCAATCACTAAAATTCCTCCATGAACTTCCATTTCCACACCTCTAATTGTGTGTTTCAAGCTTGGAGCTTAACCATCTTGGAAGAACACACTAAACTCCTTCAAAATCAAGTGTTTTTAGCTTCCCTAGCCTTGTGCTAGTTGTAAGTGTTCTTGATATTTTTCTTGTCTTTACAAGTTTATGTTTTGATGTTTTACACGCAAGTTGTACACAAGTTTTTAACAAGGTTTTTAAACATAAGTTACCATGTGTTCTATCAAACTAAAATGGACCTTAAAAGCTTGTACTTGAGCCGTGGGTGGTGATGGATGTTGTAAGATTGTTGAAATTTATAAAAAGTTACATAATCTTGTTTAAAATGATGATCAAAGCAAAGGTCGTAAATGTAACTTGAATACACTTAAAAGTGGTGTTGATCATCTTAAAATGATCATCTAAGACCTAATATTGTGTTGATCTTGTGAGAAAATGTAAAATATAAAGTTTACATATTGTAAGATTTGGACATAAAGAGATCAAGTTGGACAAAATGTACGTAATACACACAAATACACACATTATTGTTCTTAATAAGGTTATTAAGGACTATAGATAATGTTGGATCATAAAAATAATCTATCATGATAAAGTTGACATAATCAAGTTTACTAGTTTAGTAGAAAAATTGTCACATTTGAATGATTGGGAAGACAGTGTAACTTTTGAAAGTTAAAAAGACTATTTTGACAACTTTAGTAGTTAAGGGACATAAAATGTCATTTTTAGAAACTTGAATCTAAAAAGATGGCTTTGGAAAGTTTGGTGTCAAAAGTGTAAGATGTTAACTTTCCAAGGTTGGTTGTGTAAATGGTAGCAAATTTACAAGTGTATATCTTGTATAAATATATTTTTATAAAATAAGGTTTTATAAAAATATAAATTTCCCTAACATGTTGGAAAGTATAAAAACAAAGGTTTTTATAATCAAGTTAGATAAATTAAGAACTTGGTGAAAACTTGTATAAAAATTGACACTTTTATATAAAAGAGAATATAAAAGTGTTGGAACATTTTTATGTGTAAGTAACCAAGTCTTTGTATTGAAGATACAAATATTATTTATAAACTTCCAAGTAAAAATATGTATAAATTAAAGGATGAATAATTTCAAGTATACATATTGTTGGAAACTTGGAAAATTTACAAAAATATATAAAAGTAAAGTGATCGGAAATGGACGTGTTCATGTTACGACATGTTAACGGACTAAGACGTAAAAACGGGCGAATAAGTATTTGTATTATTCCGTCTAATGTGGAGATGAGAACATATATTTTAAGTACTTAAAATATATAATCTGGGTGAAAATACATAACACTTTCCTAAGTGTTGATAACTTATTCGTGGGAGAAAATAACGTAAATGATCTAACGATTAAACGTTTAAAACGAGCATATGGAATTGACAATGAAAATATATTATCAAATCGACAAGATCCTAGTATATTTATTTAATGGGAAAGTAAATATACGGTAAAGTGAGTCGAATTGAGTAATAAAAATGTTATATCGAATCGACAAGATCCTAGTATATTTATTTAATGGGAAAATAAATATATGGTAAAGTGGGTCGAGTCGAGTATTGAAAAATATTATATCGATCGACAAGATCTTAGTATAATTATTCAATGGTAAAATAATTATACGTTGAGAGAGTCGAGTCGAGAACAATATTATACAAGTTAATTAATATTCATGGAAATATAAGTGTAACTGGTAACGAGGGTAATTCATCACCAACGGACCTAAGACATATGTTTAATTTAAATGGGGAATTATATGTAAATGGTGGTGTTGGGAGTTGGGTGTACAACTTGCCGGAAAAACACACGCTATAGACTTAGTGACTTACACGCACTAGGACGTTCATATGTGCTTGACCACGGATTTGCTATTCTCTGCTATTTGATTGTACGCAGTACTTCAGGTGAGTTTCACGGCGCCTTTTTACTGTTTTATTTGGGGGAAAGATATGTTTGTCAAATGTTGTCACATGTTGAAATGTTTTCAATGGTTAAAATGTGATGAGTGGCATGATGAGTACTTGAGTTTTGTTGTGTGTTCGCCACTCGGGGTTGAGTCCTCACTACTGAAACCATTGATTCAGGGGCATGAAACCAAAGGAATATTTGGATAGTACTATTGGTGCCTGACAAGGCCCACCCCTAATCGATAGCGTCGATTATGCATCGGCGTATGCCTGGGGTGCACGTCTTCTGAACTAAGTTGTTATTTGCTGAAAAACAACTTGTGATCGCGGGGCATATTTATTAGTCTTGGTTTGGTTATGGGCTCAAGGGATTTCTCATCATCATAGTTTTGTAGGAGCTAGCTACTCCTTGCAAAGGCCACAAAATGTGCAGGTTTCGCACATGTTGTAAAAATGTTGATGTTATGAAACTAAAACCTGTGAACTCACCAATATGTTATATATTGACGTCTTTTTAAACATATCTTTCAGGTAACTAGGTGCTGATTAGATATGAGGCTAGTGCGGTGGAATATGGGGTGTCGGATACATGTCTGGGTTTCATCAAATTTTCCAACTGGGTTGGGAATTGGACGGAAAAACCCCATTTATGAACTTCTTGTTTGTTGTTTTGTACAATATTGTAACAAGATACTCATTTTCGACATATTAATAAATTGATCTTTTCTAATTAAATATAGTTTGTATTAATCTTGACTTTGATATTTTTTCGAGCGTTGCGCCACGTGTTTACGCCATTGGCGTGGTGTGACAGATTTGGGGAACGCTGGTGAGGATTCCAAAGGAATTATTTTACGAGATATCCCAAATTGTGTTTTGAGTAACAAGTTACAAACATTCACAACCATTATTTATGAATTTTCCCAAATGGTATTTTGGAAAAGAGGCTTACAATGCCTTGATTAAAACCATGAATTCACCGACTTTTTGTTGACGATTTTAAGCATGTCTGTCAAAATATGGTAAATAACTAGAGAATAAACTTCAACTTATTAATACTGGAATGACAAATACAAAAGAATCAAGAACAACAGGTTTTGACAAACACAGTCAAACCCTAAATGTCTAAATCAGGTCATTAACATATGATCTTGATACAAGTCACTAATAAGAGATCATTGACAGATGATCTCATACACAAAGACAAAAGATGGTCATTAACAGATGATCAGCAACAAAAGAAACCCTAACAACCAAAAGGATAACAAAGTCAGACCAAGAACAAGACTGAACCAAAAACTGGTAAATGAACGAGTGAGAGGGTATATATAGCCAGGATAGAGGCTCGGGAGAAAGCACACCCGAGCCACAGACCACCGTTGGATTAATGCAGAGGAAACACACCATAGCCAGATCTTGATCATTCATATTAGGACTTGGGGTTTCCAACGTGGCAATCCACACCTTTGAGATAAAACACACGAGCTGGGCCAGTGGGCCACCAGCTAATCTAACAGCAGCAGCAGTCAACAACTGGGCTCAACTTTGAGCTCAACCACCTTTTGGACTTTAAATCTCCTGGGCTTCTCCATCAACTGATCCATTCCAATGTAAATAGCCCAATACCTCAAAAATTACTGACATAGTCCTCAATGAGAACAGTATCAGTTGTATCATGAGCTAGGCCCAACCTAGTTGTCTCATGAACCTCTTTTTCTTATACTGAGGTTTTCCTACTTCAAGCACATGGCCTTCATCAGTAGTTGCCACATTTGAGGTCTTAGCTATGGTACTACTGTCCTCAAATCCATCACTGGATGGTATAAGAGTAGTAGCAGCCTCAAACATACCTAAGGAATCTAAGTTTGGGCTTAGAGACCTTGGTCCCTCCTCATCTCTTTGGTTAGGGCTGAACACATTCACATCAATGTCCATTTCTGTATTTTTATCCCCTATTTTATGTGGTGATTGGGGATTGACATTATCAGTTGGATTATGTTGTTTCAGCCCGGAGAGAATATTAGCTATCTCAACTGCTGGTGATGTTTGTGGGTCAGTAGTTATGGGATCAGCAGTTGGGTTTTATTCAGTTGTGTCAGTTGTTTGGAAAGAAGGGTCAGTAGTTATTGTCTTTTTGAGTTTCTTTCTTGAAAACAGAATGGATATTGGCGCTCTTTCGGGTATTTGAGATGAATGAGACTGAGAGGAAGTTTCAGTCACATCTTTTGAAAGTGCATATTGCACATTGGCAGTTTCAGGCATCTCACCTTCTTGAATTGCTTTTCTTTTGGGGTTAGTGGGTTTGGATTTTTTTTTATTGGGTTGTTTTGACTTTTTGGAAATGGGTTTTGAGGATGTTGGTTCCTTAGGGACTGTGACATGTTCCCCTTGGTCATCCTCTGGCAAGACTGTCGGTTTGTTATGCCTAGAGTATGCTTGTGAGGTTAAAGGGCTTAAAATAGTTGTTTTACCCACAAGCACCTCTTGTCCAAGTTCTTTGATAATACATTGCATGAAGAACCTTGGATACAACAAAATTTTCTTTTTATCATTTTGGTGATGCAACACCAACTCATTGAAAAAGAATGAAGATGCCCTATATTTATTTTCATTAACGATTGAATGAAAAATTGGTTGCATGGTTGAGGACATCTGATCAGAAGATCCAGTCTTTGGACCTAAACACATGATAATGTAGTGAAACAAAAGTTTATATTTTGCATCAAAATATTTCTTGTAAATGGTAGCATGTGATAATGTACCTTGGTAACCACACTCAATTATGGTTGACTGAATTGTTCCACTGGGAATTTGATCAAGAGCTTCAGCATCATCAAGACCTAATCTTTCTCCCAAGCTAGCAGGTGTGATTGCCATTTCTTTCCCTTTAATCTTCGTCTTCAAGGAAAGGACTTTACCATCTTCGGTAACAGTCTTAGCGTTTGCCCAAAACTCATTAAGAGTGTCAGTATGGATAGGTGGGTCAATGGTGAACGCCGTGTAATATTGAGATTTTATGATCAAATCAATGATTTCATCGTATTGGGACCTGGCTTCAGCTTTTCCGAAATAGCCTCTTTGATTGTGTCCCTGTTTGAGAACTAGAGCCATTATTTTTTATAGAACAGTTGAAGGATTCAGAGCGGGTTTGAGAGAGAGGGAAGTTTTTGTTTTTAAAACGATAATAATGAAAAGAGGGGTTTGAGAAGTTTAATAGTCCTTTTAGGTCAAACTTCTGAGAATAATAGAAAAAGACTGTCTTGTCCTTTTTATGTAAAACCTCTGATGAATGTTTATTCATCGGGAGTTTCCTATTTTGTTCTTCAGTAGTTTTGAACTACTGAGAAGGAGACAAAATACCCATAAAATCAATATTTGATGATTTTATTATCATCAGCAGATTTGTCTTTTCAGAAATTTTCCCTTATAGATGTTTTTGTACATCAGTAGTTTCTCTCTCTTTTTGTTTATAAATAGAGGTTTGAGATAGAGTGAGTAAACAAGCTAGTGAAAGTGAAATTTGTATAGAAAACACTTACAGAGTTTACTCAAAGTTTAGCATTCCAAGCATGGAAACTAACCTCTGAAATGTTTATGTGTCAAGGGGTTTGGTGAATATATTAGCTATTTAATTAGCTGATGTGACATGTTTCACCTCAATCTTGCATTTTTCATAGCAATCCCTGATGAAATGATACCCGATTTCTATATGTTTTGTCTTTGAAAACTGAACAGGGTTTTGAATGATGCTAATGGCAGATTTACCGTCTACTAAGAGTGGAGTCTTGGTCCCTTTGATTCCATAATCAAAAAGTTGATATTGGACCCATTAAATCTGTGATGTACAACTTGCAACAGCAATGTATTCAGCTTCAGTTATTGAAGTTGCCACGGATGTTTATTTCTTTGATTGCCAGGTTACTAGACAGTTTCCTAAGAATTGACAACCACCAGATGTAGATTTTCTTGACATTTTACACCCTGCATAGTCACTATCTGAAAAAGCTGTTAACTTGGTATTGCTTGAAGCAGGATACCAAATTCCTAAAGTAGGAGTTCCTTTCAGATATCTGAAATTTCTTTTGACAGCGGTTAGGTGTGATTCCCTTGGTGCAGATTTATATCTAGCACAGACACAAGTTGAGAACATAATATCTGGTCTAGAAGCAGTTAAGTACAGAAGGAAACCTATCATACATCTATACATGGTTTGATCAACCTGTTTTCCTTGATCATCTGGTTCAACTTGTGTGGTTGGTGTCATGGGAGTGGAACATGATTTACTGTCTTGTAAAGAAAATTTATTCAATAATTCTTTAACATATTTAGATTGATGTATAAAAGTTTCATTTGTTTGTTGCTTGATCTGCAGTCCCAAAAAGTACTGCAATTCTCCCATTGTACTCATCTCAAATTTTGATTGCATGAGTTTCTTAAATTCATTACACAGTTTTGTGTTTGTTGAACCAGAAATGATGTCATCAACATAAATTTGAACAAGTAAGACATGATTTCCAACATGCTTTATAAAAAGTGTTTTTTCAATGGAGCCTCTAGTGAAGTGATTTTTGAGTAAAAAGATAGAAAGTGTTTCATACCAAGCTCTAGGAGCTTGTTTTAGCCCTTAAAGAGCTTTGTCAAGTTTGTACACCCAATTAGGATGAGAAGGATCCTCAACCCAGGTAGCTGACAAACATACACTTCCTCTTTTATTTTTCCATATAAAAATGCATTCTTGACATACATTTAAAAAACTTTAATTTTGTTGGAAATTGCATAAGCCAAAAATAACCTGATGGCTTCTAGCCTTGCAACTGGAGCAAAGGATTCATCATAATCAATTTCTTCTTCTTGTGAATAACTTTGTACTACTAGTCTTGCCTTGTTCTTGATAATCATACCAGCTTCATCTTGTTTGTTTGTGAAGACCTATCTTGTGCCAATTGGTAGCTTGTTTGGAGGTAAGGGACATATTTCCCAGACCTGTTACTTCTTGAATTGAAGCAATTCTTCTTGCATAGCTTGAACCCAATTGTTGTCTTTGAGGGCTTCTTGATATTTCTTTGGTTCCAACTAAGAAATGAATGCTGAGAAAAAGCAGAAGTTGGAAAGCTGGTTTCTTGTGAGTACCCCTAAAGCAATATCACCCATGATTTGATCCAATGGATGATCTCTGTGTTCAATCAGTTGTTGTAGCCCTGTACTTGGTGATGGCTCTTGAACTTCTTCAAACAAACCACAGAGGTTGATGATATCTGGTTCTGCTGTATGTTATGGTTCAGGAGTCTGTGGAGCTGAATCAGTAGTTTGAATTTGTTGATCAGCAGTTGCTGAAGTAGAAGTTTGTAAAATTTCTGATGGTTTGAAAGTTGATTTAATGACTGTATTTGGAGTCAATGGTGGAGGACTATCATCATAAAACCCTTGATCACCATAATACGTGGGTTTAGATGATGCAACACTCTTTTCAGGTCCGAAATGAAAACTGTCAAGGTCAAAGAGTTCAGCAGGATGTGCTGGAATGAGAGTTTGTTTCGACTCATTAAACTTGACATTCAGTGTTTCTTCTACTATCTTGGTTCTGGAATTAAAAACCTTGTAGGTTTTTCTAGTGGAAGAATAACTAAGAAAATAACCTGAATCAACTTTTGCAGCAAATTTTGAAATAGAGTCTTTGATGTTTAGAATGAAACATTGACAACCAAAAGCCCGGAAAAAAGGAGATAAGAGGCTTGATGCCATGAAGAACTTCATAGGCAGCTTTGGAATGTCTTTTGTTTACAAGGACTCTGTTTTGAACATAACAAGCTGTGTTGACTGCTTCAGCCCAAAAATACAATGGTAGACCTAAATCAGCTAACATGGTTCTAGTTGCTTCAATTAATGTTCTGTTCTTTCTTTCTACCACACCATTTTGTTCGGGAGTTCTGGGAATACTGAAATGTCTAACAATCCCTTTGGACAAACAGAATTCATCCAAAGTTTTGTTCCTGAACTCTGTCCCATTGTCACTCCTGATTACTTTGACAAAGAGAGATAATTGTTTCTCTACTTGTAGAATGAAGAACTTGATAATATCAGCTGCCTCATCCTTGGAGTATAAGAAGGCAACCCATGTAAATCTTAAGTAGTCATCAACGATGACCAAGCTGTACTTCTTCTTACCAAGGCTCATAATCTTGACTGGTCTAAATAAGTCCATATGGAGTAGCTGAAGACATGCAGTTGTTTTTTATTCTTGAATAGACTTATAGGAGGACTTATGTTGTTTACCTTTAAGACAAGAAATATAGTGTTCTTTACACTGGTATTCCTTCAAAGGTAGACCTCTGACCAAGCCCATTTTTGTTACTTTATTTATGGTTTTAAAGTTCACATGGCCAAGTCTCCTATGCCAGAGATCAGTTTCAGAAGTTGATGCTCTTGAGAAGAAACAAGTAGTGTTGTTCAGTACTTCGTCTTTTTCAATGTCCACTGCATAGACATTGCCCCATCTTTTGGCTATCAACAAATTATGATCTTCAATGATCTTCTCTATCAACTTTTGGCCTTCTGGTGATATGATCTTGCATGCTGTTTTGGTGAAAAAGGAATAATATCCCTTGTCACACATTTGAGATACACTCAGCAAGTTGTATTCCAAGTTTTCAACCAGATTGACCTTGTCAAACTGTATTTTACCAGATGATACATTGCCATGTATTAGCACATATCCCTTGGCATTGTTCCCAAAGGACACAGATCCTTCTCTATGACTTATAAAATTGCTTATCAGGTATCTGCATCCTGTCATGTGCATTGAGCCTCCACTATTAACATACCAAATGCTATTCAAACCTCAGGAGACCCTCTGCACTATATAGCAAATTAGTTAGATTTTTTAACCCAAGCTAGTTTGGCTTTGGGTTTGCTCTTGAGAATAGGAACAATTTGTTTTGGACCATTTTTTGAAACTTATGTCTTTTTGGCAATGGATTTGTCATTAAGGACAGTGGTGGAGTCCTTTTGAGGACCACCATCAACTTTGGTCATCAATAGTTTTACCAAATTCATGAGATTTTTAATCTCAGCTGTTTGTGACACTGCTGATAATTAGGTCCAACTATTGAAGAAGAATTTTGAGAAAAAAGCCTTTGTTGAGATTTAGTTTTTTTTTTTCAGAGAAAAGGTGTTACTTGGTTGCTGTTTGTTGGGATAAAAAGTTTCTTCAAAATCTTGTTTGATTTGTTTTCCCACAACCAGTTGTAAGATTTTCTTGTTGTACTGATTTCCTTTTTTGTATCTACAAAATTCTGTTTTGTGGTTAAACAAACCACAAATTTCACATTCTTTTGCCTTCTCCTTCCTTTTAAATTCATCATGAGATGTCGAAGGCAAATTACTTATAGTTTTAGAGTTTTGAGTTAGGTTATCACTAGTTTTCAGGTTCTCAACTCCTGATGTAGATGAAACTACTCATGACTTAATGTCAGTATTTAAAACTTCTGCAGGACTTTCTTTTTCAATTTTGACAAAGTTCTGATGAAAGAATGTGAATTCTTTCATATTGGAAGTTTGATTTATAACTATTCTACTCCCATCATCAGCAGTTTTGGGAGTAAAATCAGTTGGTGTTTTAGTATGGTTGTACCCTATGCCAAACTTAACATTTGATGCAGTTTGTTTGTTAAGCAGCATTTGGTAACCTCTACATGACTTAACCCAATTTTCACAATCAACCTTGGTGTCAGTAAGCTCTTTTCGAACATTTCCTAGGTCTTGTATCATGATTTTAATCTGTGCTTGAGTTTCAATGGCAACATTTGTTAATTTAGAAATTTCTTTAGATTTTGCAGCAAATTTTCTTTCTAAATCACATTTTATCTGAGTGTATTTTCTTTCAGAGTCATTTGCTTTGCCATGTAGATGCACATTCGTCTCTCTTATGAGAGCAAAAGATTCTTTGCAAGAAGTTGGACAAAGTTTTAACAAAGATTCTTTTGATACCTGAGACAAGGCAGATTTTGAGGTGTATCCTTCAAATGCCATTATGGCAAAATTATCAGGTTCTCCCCAGTTGATGTCATAGAGTTTGTTGTCTGCATCTCGACTGCATTCAGATGTGTCAAAAGGAAGACTGCTCCAATCAACATACCCTGATGTAAAAAGACTTTGTTGAGAGGGTTGTTGAGTTTGTGGAGGATGTTGAGCAGCTGGAACAGGAGGTGTTTGTTGTTGGCCTTGTTGTTGAGCAGGCATCTGAACGTATTGTATTTGAGGCACATATTGAATTTGTAGAGGTTGTGTCTGTACAAAATGAGCACTCCCTTAAGTTCCATTATTCCTATTATTACTGGAGTTGAACTGATTTCCAGACTATGGTTGGGTAAAGCTAGAGCTTCTACACTCTCTAGCAAAGTGTCTTAACTTCTGACACTTATGACATCTAAGTTTTGATTTGTCAAAACCAACATTTGTTGAACTGTTAAGTCCTGAAAATTTCCTTCCTGACCTTTTATAATTTTTTTTTATGCTTAACATTGCCAGTTGATGTAGTATGTCCATTTCTTCTAAGTCATCACTACTGAAAATTTTTAAATCATCCATTATAAAACACCGGCCTATGTTACACAGGAAACGCGATGATTACCTTCACTCATGATCAACGCCCAGATGCAAGGTCAGCACTAACATTTGGGTTCGATTTTGAACGAAGTGTTAACTTGTTAAAGGTGGCATAAAACATCAATTTAAAATTGGGATTTAATTTTAATATTTACCATAAATACATTGAATGACTCGTTAGCTTGATGTGAGTCACACAATAGTTTATAAAATCCAATTTTATATTGTTCGTGATAATTGAAACTCCTTTCAACACTCGACACGGTATAGTTTTAAATACCCTATTTAAACTATGTTGGTCGTATTATCACGAATGGACTTGTTTTAATATTAATAAAACTCCTTTTATTAAATATGCTTTTCGGTTTTTATAAAATTTGTTTTAATAAAACCGTTGCCATGATTGTGAAATTTTTTTTTTATTTTGAGTTATCTAAATTATTTACAATAAATAAAACACAACCACAAAACATAATAATAAAATTAAAAGAATCGAGCCCCTAATAGGTCGCCCGTTTTGTTTTAGCCAGAAACGAAACGAACTAGTCAAAAGGGGTTTCAAAACTATTTTGATATAGCTCCCACTTGACCCGAGATCTCTATCTTGATGGAACCTGTTCGCCTTTTAATCTTCGCCTTGATCATGGTATCGTATACGAAGTACAAGCGGTTTATATTATTATTTAAAATTAACACGAATATATATACAAATATATATATTTGCGATTTATATATATTAATAATAATAATAATTTTATTAATCCAATTAACAAAATATTCCCAATCAGGATCTCGGTTAAACGCGTATAAACAAATAAATAAGAAACAACCATAGAGGGTTTAGTAATCAACATTTGACGACTACACCAGAATTGTAACACGCGGGTTACAATGAATCCTCGCTAGTAGGAAGTTCACCACCGAGCACGAGCCAACCGGGAGCATCCGTATGGAAGAGGAAGGCGACGGTGGAGTGGTGGTTTGGCCAGAATAAGGCAACAAGGGCGGCGGCCCTTTTCCTTTGGGTGATGGCCAATAACTTGGAGAGGAAAGGAGTTGTTTTGTTGAAAAGGATGCATCTAGGGTTTACACCTTAACCCTCCTTTTATAAAACAATAACTTACACTAAGCCCCCTTGTTAAATTTCATAATATTCCTTAATATTAATCTAATTAATATCAAGTCCCGCAAGTCTAAAATATTATTATTTCATAAATAATAATCCACCGACACATGAACTTATCTGATTCGTGTACCAACGTGTAACTCTTCGGATCGTACCGGGTCGGGTTACGTTGACCTCGACTTTTAATTACATCGGACATACTATATATCCAACAATCTGCCACTTGGACGATTTTAGTTAAATGAGTCAACGTGCACAGAGTTGGACGCCTAGCTGCATCGCATTGCACCCAAACCAGTATGACACTTTATAGTCGTCAACTAGTTCTTTGAGTTCAAGTAACACTTTACTTAACCAAATACTATAGCCCTGATAATTCTGTCAATAAGTCCCTTCTGTATAGACATACGTTGATCATAAGACATGGATCATTCATTCTTATATAGTGATCAACTATTATCTATTCTCGTCTCTAATTCAAAGTGGTCTAACGAACTACCTTAGTCTGAGCGTGGCCACGCATTTATACCAGTTTAAATTAACGAGGACGCCAGAATGTCTAGACTTCTAATCCTATAGAAGTACAGAATTCCATCAGCGTCATACAACTCCCACTTAATCTCGGATTTCTCCCAATGCTACCCTTATTGCTACCCATGTTTCAGGATAGTGTATGATAACATCAAAGATAGTCCTTGATCAATGTAGTTTAATATGTACCTTAGGAAAAAGGACAGATTGAACATATCAATATCAAAACATCTCATGACACAGATCCATGGAGGTCGTTTTGAAGCGAGTTACATCCAATATCATTCCCTAATGATATCTGTGATTTATGATCCTCAAACCCTTGAGCTATTCATCTCATGAATACAACCATCCCAATTCACAATAGTCTTACATTCAAATTCATTCCCATATAATTTGATCGACTACGGACATTTAGAATACTCTTAGTCAAGGATTTAAATATACAAATAATGAATACAGTTAATAAATATTTAAATTTGCATTTAACCCATTAAATTAAATAAACATTCAACATAACTGTCATAGTTCAAAATAAAACACCAATACTAATTACAGATCATGCCCATTGTCTAACAACTCTAAGCCCTATATTTCCAGCATGCTCCTCATGTTTAGCTTGAGATAAAGGCATAGTAAAGGGATCAGCCAAATTTAGATCTGTATGAACTTTGTTCATCACGATGTCTCCACGCTCTACTGTTTCTCTAATATAGTGGAACTTCCTGAGTATATGCTTTGCAATCTGATGTGACCCTGGTTCCTTTGCAAGAGCATTGGCACCAGTGTTGTCACACAGTATCTCGATTGGTTTCTTTATGCTAGGCATAACATCGAGATCAGTAATGAACTTCTTCATCCATGCAGCCTCCTTTGCAGCATCCGATGCAGCATTGTATTCTGATTCACAGGTGGATTGAGCAACCACACTTTGCTTAGAGCTTTTCCAAGTAATAGCCCCACCATTCAGAATGAAAACATATCCTGTTTGTGATCTTGAGTCATCACGATCAGTCTGGAAGGTTGCATCAGTATAACACTTAACTGACAGCTCCTCATCCAGTCCTCCATATATTAAGAACATGTCCTTAGTCCTTCTCAAGTACTTAAGACTGTTCTTCACTGCAGCCCAGTGACTCTCTCCTGGATTCTGTTGATATCTACTCGTCATGCTAAGAGCATACGAGACATCAGGTCTAGTACATAACATGGCATACATGATGGAACCAATAGCAGAAGCATATGGAACACCTTCCATTTTCTTCTTTTCCTCTTCAGTGTTTGCACACTGCTTGTTATTAAGAATGGTTCCATGTGCCATGGGCAAGAGCCCCCTTTTTGAGTGTTGCATTGATAAGCGTCGTAAGACCGTATCAATATATGTACTTTGACTCAAACCCAATAACCGCTTTGATCTATCTCTATAAATCTTTATTCCCAGAATATAAGCGGCTTCACCAAGATTATTCATTGCGAAGCATTTACCCAACCAGGTCTTAACATCTTTAAGCATAGGGATATTGTTTCCAATGATTAGTATGTCATCTACATACAGTATAAGAAAAGTGATATAGCTCCCACTAGATTTCTTGTAAACGCACGGTTCATCTTCGTTCTTGATAAAGCCAAACTCTTTGATTTTCTGATCAAAACAGAGATTCCAGCTGCGAGATGCTTGCTTTAATCCATAGATGGATTTATTCAGCTTGCACACCTTATTAGGATTCTTTGGATCGACAAAACCTTCAGGTTGAACCATATAGACATCTTCCAGGTGTCCACTAAGGAACACGGTTTTGACATCCATTTGCCATATCTCATAGTCATAATATGCAGCAATGGCAAGTAGAATTCTAATAGACTTAAGCACGGCTACCGGCAAGAAAGTTTCCTCATAATCAATTCCTTGAGTCAGAGTAAAACCTTTCGCTACAAGCCTTGCTTTGTAGGTTTGCACATTCCCATCCATGTTTGTCTTCTTCTTGAAGATCCATTTGTTTCCTACAGTCCGACATTCAGCAGGAAGATCAACCAAATCACAGACTTGGTTATCATACATGGATTACATCTCTGCATTCATAGCTTCTTGCCATTTCTTAGATTCTAAATCCAAGATTGCAGCTTTGTAAGTAGCAGGCTCAGCTTCATCAATCATGAAGATATCGTCATACCTTACAGGTGCACGACGATCCCTAATACCTTTCCGAACACTTGGTGTTTCTGTTTTTTCTTGAGACTCTCAGGCTCAATTTCAACAACTGGATCAGTTACTTCTGGTTCTGTCTGAACAACTGGTTCAGTCACTTGTGATTCTCAAAGTTCTTCAAGATCTACATGGTTATCTCTAATCCCTCGCGTCAGAAGCTCTTCATCTAAGAAAGTTCCTCTGCGTTAAGTGAAAATCCTATTTTCAGTGGGGTGGTAGAATAGGTAACCGATCTTCTTACCGTATCCAACGAAAACCACTTTTTCGCCTATGGGATCTAGTTTATCCGAAGATTCTAGAGTGACATAAGCATTACATCCCCAGACATTAAGGTAGGATACATGCGGTTTCTTTCCATGCCATATCTCATAAGGCGTTTTATCAACCTTTTTCGTTGGAGCTATATTCACAAGTCTTGCAGCAGTTTCAAAAGCATAACTCCAAAAGGATTTTGGAAGGTTTGTTCGACACATCATTGATCGAATCATATCTAATAGAGTTCGATTTCTCCGCTCAGACACACCATTATGTTGTGGTGTTCCAGGTGGAGTGAGTTGTGAAACTATTCCATCATCCTTTAGATGGTCGATGAATTCCTGACTAAGATATTCACCGCCTCGATCTGATCGAAGCATTTTAATAGTTCTATTTAGCTAATTTTCTACTTCGTTTTGGTACTCCTTGAACTTTTCAAGAGTTTCATGTTTATGCTTCATAAGATAAACATAACCATATCTACTGAAATCATCAGTAAATGTAACAAAGTATCTTTCTCCATGTCTTGACATTGTTCTGAATGGACCACATCCATCTGTATGTACAAGTCCTAACAGATCATTATCTCTTTCTCCAACATTTGAAAAAAAAGGTGCTTTTGTTAACTTTCCACTTAAGCATGATTCTCATTTTCCAAACGACTCTGAACCCTTGGAATCTAGGATTCCTGCGGTTTTGAGTTGTTTAACACGATTCTCACTTATGTTACCAAGTCTACAATTCCACATATACGTATCATTAAAGTCCAACTTATCACGTTTATGGGAGATATTGCATAATATGTTATCGTTTTGGATTTCTATCTCATAGATCCCATTGTTGGGTTTTGCATCAAAGTAAAATAAATCGTTAAAATAAGCAGAAATAAATTCACCATTAAAACGATAATCAAAACCTTGTCTACGCAAAGCATGAAATGAAACAATATTTCTAGTCACACTAGTAATGTAATAAACATTGTTCAAAACAAGTTCTAAACAAGAATGAAGTAAAAGAACATATTCTCCTATCGCCTTCACTGCAACTCTTTGTCCATTGCCAACATAGACCTCCAAGTCACCTTGTTTCAGCTTTCTAATCTTTCTTAGTCCCTGCAAAACATTACAAATGTGGAAACCACATCCTGTGTCAAACACCCATGTTTTGCTAGAAAAAAAAAGATTTCAATAACATATATACCTGAGGACTCTCCTCCAGAAACCTTGGTTTGCTTCAGTTCAGCTAAATACTTAGCACAGTTCCTCTTCTAGTGCCCAGTTTCATCACAATGAAAACACTTGGCATCTTTCTGAGGTTTCTTATTGGCAACAGATTTGCCTTTGCCCTGATTGCCCATTTTCTTGGTGTTAGGTTTCTTAACTTGACCATCCTTGATCACTAGTACTGGTGCAGTCTTGCTAGGTATGTTCACCTCAGCAATTTTGAGCATCTGATGCAGTTCTTCAAGTGTCTTTTTCATCCCGTTCATATTGTAGTTCATAATGAACTGGTTATATGACTTGGGCAATGAGCTTAGGATAATATCCCCAGCTAACTCATCGCTCAAGGGGGATTCCAGACGAACCAAGTGATCAACATATGCCTTCATTTTAGCACACAAGTGCTAACTGGCGTTTCTAGAACATACAACTTGTTCTCCGCCTTGAGAACAATTTTCAAGTTGCGGTGCCACTCCATGACATCTACAAAGTTTAAAATCTAATTTATTAGTATTTTATGTTTAAAATATCCTAATTTGTCTTATGACCCAAAAGCAAAATTAATTAGGATGAGACCCCGATTCATCAATACACAGTGAACTGGCTTAGCACTGTCCACTTGTACGATTAGGTAGGTAAACAACGATTGTTAATTGTGTCCGCTACACAACTCTCCATTTGGGGTTATCGCTAAGAGCGATGTATGTTTAACCCCAACTATGCCCACTTGTCAAACAAGCAATGTTTGGTCCTTTACTTGTTAACTGTAACACCGACCTATGTTACACAGGAAATGCGATGATTACCTTCACTCATGATCAACCCCCAGATGCAGGGTCAGCACTAACATTTGGGTTCGATTTTGAACGAAGTGTTAACTTGTTAAGGGTGGCATAAAACATCAATTTAAAATTGGGATTTAATTTTAATATTTACAATAAATATATTGAATGACTCGTTAGCTTGATGTGAGTCACACAATAGTTTATAAAATCCAATTTTATATTGTTCGTGATAATTAAAACTCCTTTCAACACTCGACACGGTATAGTTTTAAATACCCTATTTAAACTATGTTGGTCGTATTATCACAAATGAACTTGTTTTAATATTAATAAAACTCCTTTTATTAAATATGCTTTTCGGTTTTGATAAAACTTGTTTTAATAAAACCGTTGCCATGATTGTGAATTTTTTTTTATTTTGAGTTATCTAAATTATTTACAATAAATAAAACACAACCACAAAACATAATAATAAAATTAAGCGAATCGAGCCCCTAATAGTTCGCCCTTTCGTTTTAGCCAGAAACAAAACGAACTAGTCAAAAGGGGTTTCAAAACTATTTTGATATAGCTCCCACTTGACCCGAGATCTCTATCTTCATGGAACCTGTTCACCTTTTTATCTTCATCTTAATCTTGTACCTGTAGGATTACAAATAAATTTGAAATATAAATAAAACAAATCTATTCTAATCCAATCTATTACACCGGATCCAATATCCGCAATAACAAAAATACAAATCAATAATAAAAAAAATAAAACATCACAAACACCACCATGATAAGGGTCAAAATACCTAGGGCTCGATTCACATCACAATCCATGAACAACAAAAAGCTTTTGATCTTTTGTCAAAAAAAATGATTTTTGACAAATAAAACATAGATCAAAATTATAACTTTACCCTCTATACGCGCGTAACCGTGGGTCTAATACCACAGTTGGGAATCATGGTATCGTATACAAAGCGGCAGCGGTTTATATTATTATTTAAAATTAAAACGAATATATATACAAATATATATATTTGCGATTTATATATATTAATAATAATAATAATAATTTTATTAATCCAATTAACAAAATATTCCCAATCAGGATCTCGGTTAAACGCGTATAAACAAATAAATAAGAAACAACCATAGAGGGTTTAGTAATCAACCTTTGACGACTACACCAGAATTGTAACACACGGGTTACAATGAATCCTCGCTAGTAGGAAGTTCACCACCGAGCACGAGCCAACCGGGAGCAACCGTATGCAAGATGAAGGCGACGGTGGAGTGGTGGTTTGGCCAGAATAAGGCAACAAGGGCGGCGGCCCTTTTCCTTTGGGTGGCGGCCAATAACTTGGAGAGGAAGGGAGTTGTTTTGTTGAAAAGGATGCATCTAGGGTTTACACCTTGACCCTCCTTTTATAAAACAATAACTTACACTAAGCCCCCTTGTTAAATATCTTAATATTCCTTAATATTAATCTAATTAATATCAAGTCCCTCAAGTCTAAAATATTATTATTTCATAAATAACAATCCACCGACACATGAACTTATCTGATTCGTATACCAACGTGTAACTCTTCGGATCGTACCGGGTCGGGTTACGTTGACCTCGACTTTTAATTACATCGGACATACTATATATCCAACACAAATAGCTTTGGCAAGCACACAATTCCAAAGCGCATGGTCAACGTCTTCCGCCCCATGCCCGCATCTAGCACAGCTCATATCATTGAACACAATACCCCTCTTGGATAACTCAGATTTAACGGCAATCTTGCCAAGGAGAGCTCTCCAAATTAGAACATTACATTTGGGGGACCCACGAGTTCCAGCGACTCAAATCTTCCGAAGCAGCGCCGTTCTTTACATTATCCAGCAGGCTTCTGATATACTTTACCGAAAAATCAGCACCATCATCATTCTTCCAAGCCTAAACATCACTGTAATCTTTGAAATCAAACCTGCAAATTTTGGACAATAAGTTCGCAAAATCGACCCATTCACTGCCCAAGATAAATCTGCGCTTCCAGCCTCCAACCCATCGGATGGTGCCTCCGCCTTTATCAACCAGCTCGAACACAGAGGCATTCTTCATGTGGGCTAGAATTAAATGGAGAGAACCCCACAAGACATTAGGATTACACTTGGGCTTGCTAAGGAAGTTTAGGTCGATGTGGATATAATTAAAAAAGAAAAGACAACAACTTTTAGGGGGGATCATTATTCATTCGACGGCTGATTAGCAGAAGCTGGACGAACAGAAAAAGGAGGATATGATCGCACGAATAGATTAACAAAGAGGAGGCATGAACGCAATCAAGAGGCAAGGCTAAATCTTTGTAACTTCCTCTAGACGAATGGTTCAATTAGGTTTTGCACTTTTTCTGTTTATTTGAGTATTGGATTTTGTTTTTGCTTGTGATGACAAACATCTTAAACATTATTGATGCATTAGTTAAGCAAACAATTGATTTGTGTTTTGAGTCCTCTCTTTACAACTTGTTCGGTTGATGACAAAACTTAGTAGCGGGTTGGGTGACATAAAGAGGGTTGACTTGATGCTTACAATTTGGTAGTTAATAGAGTTTGATGACAAGGACCTGTGCTACTAGCTAGTTAACTAATTTCCAGAACTATGTCTATGTGGTTCCCAATCTATAATCTGAAAACTGTGAGAAACCTAGAATCTAAAGTTTAGAGGGAGTTACTTCTGTATTATTACTGTTCTCTTTTCAAATCACTTAATCAATCTTTTCTTGCAAGTAAAGCAGCACCTTAGTTAATCTTCATAATTTTATTAGTTTTTCTATTAGTATAATTAAAAATTGCTACTAAAACTAACCACATATTCCTCGTGGTTCGACAACCCTACTCCCTATACTGTAGTCCTTATAGGTAAGGAGTTGTTTTTAATATAGTTTTTGATTAACACTCGACACGCGATCACTTATGATCATTAACAAGTATGGTGCAATGATCCTTTAATTAAACGATTTGTATCAATACTAGACATCACGCCGTTCGGACATCCACTATATCTAAAGTCTAACCAAACGCCGTTCGTTGATTAGAGCCAACCCGCTACTCCAAGCTCACGCCGTTCGGATCTTAGCGTGCGGGTTGCAATGATAAAAGTATCGATTATAACCAAACACTCACGCCGTTCGGAGTGCTTACTTATATTGTTTTTAATATATAGTTTTTGATTAACACTCGACACGCAATCACTTATGATCATTAACAAGTATGGTGCAATGATCCTTTAATTAAACGGTTTGTATCAATACTAGACATCACGCCGTTCAGACATCCACTCTATCTAACTTCTAACCAAACGCCGTTCGTTGAATAGAACCAACCCGCTACTCCAAGCTCACGCCGTTCGGATCTTAGCTTGCGGGTTGCAATGATAGAAGTATCGATTATAACCAAACACTCACGCCGTTCGGAGTGCTTACTTATATTGTTTAATTCTATAACAAATTTAAATTCATAGACAAACCTAAACCGTTATTTGTTCCTTTTTATCAAATATATAAAACCGGTTAAAGTTCCATAAATTGATTAACTCTATTAGATTGATTAACAAAATGGCCAATTTTATTAACCAACTAATATTTTACCTAAAGGTGTAAAATCAAGAACCAACCAAACAAACGATTTAAAAATCGGATCTCATAAGAGTTTCACATACGTTTACGAATCAAAATCAAATGAAACCCTAGTGTTGAAACTAAAAGGTTCTAGCCGAACATGACGGCTAGAACAGCCAAAATAAATATAAAACAAAACATGAAAAAAATTAAAGCTTACGAAATTATAAAAATACTAATTGTCTTTTGTCTTCTTCGATCTCCTTTAGATATTGGAGCCAAAGTCCCAAAAAATGAATCCTCCTCTGCTGCCGTCCAAGATATCCATTTATTCTCCAAAAAAATGTCCAGCCCTACTTTCCTTTTTTTGACTTTTGTTTGGGCTGGGTCACGAGACCCAAGTCTCAACACTTTCCACTATTTTTTAGTATTATTATTACTCTATATATTAAATGACGTCTTAGGGAACAGTATTTCAAGGGTATTTTCGTAACTTCCTCTTTTTATATAAAATCTGCAATTCTTCAGTGTGTCTATCCTCTCCACTTCTTTGCTCACCCCTCCATCGACTGACTCAACCAGCTCCATTGCATTTGGTTATGGATTTGGGTGGCGGTGGAACCGAAGGTTGCCGCCGTAGCGTAGCCATCACCAAAGGGGGGGGGGGGGGGTTTAGAGTTGGTGGCACCGGCAACGCCGTCGGCGCCCTTCATCATCCCCACGTCTCTCCTAAACGATGACCTGTACGCGTCGCCAGTGCCCGTCTATGGTCGTCTTCGGTGGCGTCTCTGATCAAAAGGTTGGAACCCCACCCCCCCTCCGCTGTCACCATTGACTTTTATGCCCTACCTACCACGCCGCCATCACGACCAGCTCGGAAGCCTCTGCTCATCTTCATGAACAGGTATGTAACTTGCTTTTGTTTCATATTTATGTGATGGGGTTAGGGTTTTAAGGGGTTGATTCTGGGTTGATTGAGCAAGCTTTCTGATTGTGTTCATGATGGTTGTTCTTGGTCATTGTTTGTGGTGATGGGTTATTTATTATGTATGGTTTATGTTGTTGTAGATTGATGTTGAGCTACATCAGAGGCTTAAGTTGGCTTGGAGATTTGATGGTGGTGTTATGTGGAGGTTTTAGGTGTTGGACATAGATAAGGATGTGGTTTGTTAGCGGTGGATAATATTGACTTTGACTCTGTTTCCGTAGACTGGCATTTTCTCGAACGTCTTCCTACCGTGCCCACATTCAGGTTGTATTTCTTTGCCGCGTTTTAGGTCGGACATTCTTTCGTATTTTACTGTTGATACAAAGCCTTTTGCGTGGGAAACGATCTCCGTTGCTGGTTGTTTACTGGGTACAAATTTGCTAAATTTTAAGAAGCGACGCTTCAACGGATGCTTTATGTGTTGGTTACAAAGTTTATATTCCAAGTTATAATGTAGTTAAAGTTTAACGTTATCTATGTTCTTTGTACAATTATGTAGTTAAATGTGAGGGTGAATCCATGATAAAGTCAACAATCTTTAGTTAAACTGTAAATTCATGGTTTTATTTCACTGTGAATCCATGGCAGCTTTTAACAAAATTGGTTTATGTGTTGACATGTTGTTAGCAAGTTGCATAGTTTAAATTCCAAGGTTGTTATTGGTTTATGTGTACTTACCTTGTCCGTCTGCTACTGATTCTTCTTGCTACTTTTTTGGATGTTGTTGCTAGCATCATAGTCTTGATATGTAGCAAGCTCTTTCTTCTTCAAGTTTTCTTTTATTTTTTTACTATTTATTTCCTCAAGGTGTTACCTCAGTCCTCACCTACTGCTCCTGCAATTTCAGCTTGGAAAAGACCGAAGACTTTTCGGGTAACTCAAGAGGCTGTCTAGAGTGCCGTTTCGTATTGTAATCGCGCAACGCGCGATGTACAAAATTAGATGGACAACATAAATAAGCGAGACGGTACCAACCGAATTCCAGCCGCGAAGCGGCGGGGAATTCTACTAGTTATTATTAATCTTCTATACATCTAATATTTGAGAGCAAGGTGGGACATTTGTCATTCCCACATTGCAACTTCAATTATCTCTCTTCACCTTAATATGTCACATGTCACCTTGTGGTTTTTTATAAAAAATCGTTTTTTTTAAAATCAAAAATCCCAAAAATATATAAGGTAATAAAAAACACGCGTGTTAACCTAATCACCAAATCGGACGAGATCCTCTTCATCAACCTCAAACCCTAAGCAGGCGATCTTGAGGCGATTCCACTACAACGATTGTTTTAATCTCTTCTTCTCCAAGGTTTATGTTAGGATCTGAGTTTGATTGTTTTGATATGTATAAAAGAAGATGAGAATTAAATGATGTAAGTATATATGGAAAGTGCAGCGGAATGATAAACAATAATCAAAACAATAGGAATAAATATTTTCTTTAATCGAAAGCTTTCATTAATTGAAAGATTACAATCAATACAAATACTCCCCCTTAGCCTGATCACACAGTGAATGTTTGTCTGAGAGAATGTTTGTGTGTGATCCAATAGAACAGTACAAGCACTGTTCTATTTATAGACAAATCTAAACCACTGGTGACCTGTGCTGACGTCACCTAAGATAGTGACCTCTAACAGAATAACAACATAAAATATCTGCCCTATACGAACTACTGTTGTATTACAAAACACTGTAAGGTAAACTATTGTTTAGGGAAAACTCTGATGGTCTTGCAACATCTGTTGGAGTCTAAGTGATGTTGACTCCAACAGACCTTTAGTCTTCAGTACTTGATCATCAGTTGTTTCTTCATCAGACCTTTGGTCAGAAGTTGTTCTCTATCAGTTGTTCTCTAGCAGTCCTTTGTATCAGCAGTTGTCATAGCAGTTTTTTAGATGGAACAGTTGTTAGGGTCAGCAGTCTTTTGGGAAGAGTATGTTGTAAAAACTGTTTATTTGTGTGGATCAACTGTTAGTATATTTTGGCTTCTCAATCATCTGTTCTTCTTCAGGTCAGCAGTCCCAACAGTTTAATCTCTACCATTCTATATTAATCAATCTTTCTTCATGTGGTTCTTTTTTCTTTATTTTTTTCGTGTTTTTCCTTGATTTGTGTGTCGATTAAGGTCTGTTATATCTATTTTGGCTGATTTAAATTATATATCTTGATTGTTCTTTAGTTTGCGTGTATTATTGTTCAGTTTTATTAAATGTTTTGATTTTTGATTGATGTTGGATTTATGTTTTAGGGTTCAATTGATGTTTTAGGGTTTGATTTATTTCAATTCTGTTTTACGGAATTGTGATAGTGAGTCGTTTATAGATTAATCATTGTTTCAGTTTATTATTGTTCAGGCTTATTAGGTTTTTATGTTTAAGGTTTCGATTTATGATGAGTATGTTTTAAGTTTCGATTTAGGGGTTTATGTTTCATGTTTTGATTTAGGGCTTTATGTTTTAGGTTTTGATTTAGGGTTCAATTGATGTTTTAAGATAGATACGAATGGATATATGTTTTAGGTTTCGATTTAGGGCTTTATGTTTTAGGTTTTGATTTTGGGTTCAATTGATGTTTTAAGATAGATACGAATAGATATATGTTTTATGCTTCGATTAACGGCTTTATGTTTTAGGTTTTGATTTAAAAAAAAGTTAATGTTTTAAGATAAATACAAATGGATATATGTTTTAGGTTTCGATTTAGGGGTTGGTCCCACATTGCAACTTCAATTATCTCTCTTCACCTCAATATGTCACATGTCACCTTGTGGTTTTTTTTATAAAAAATCGTTTTTTTAATCAAAAATCCCAAAAATATATAAGGTAATAAAAAACACTCATGTTAACCTAATCACCAAATCAGACGAGATCCTCTTCATCAACCTCAAACCCTCAGCAGGCGATCTTGAGGCGATTCCACTACAACGATTGTTTTAATCTCTTCTTCCCCAAGGTTTATGTTAGGATCTGAGTTTGATTGTTTTGATATGTATAGAAGAAGATGAGAATTAAATGATGTAAGTATATATGGAAAGTGCAGCGAAATGATAAACAATAATCAAAACAATAGGAATAAATGTTTTCTTTAATCGAAAGCTTTCATTAATTGAAAGATTACAATCAATACAAATACTCCCCCTCAGCCTGATCACACAGTGATTGTTTGTCTGAGAAAATGTTTGTGTGTGATCCAATAGAACAGTACAAGCACTGTTCTATTTATAGACAAATCTAAACCACTGGTGACCTGTGCTGACGTCACCTAAGATAGTGACCTCTAACAGAATAACAACATAAAACATCTGCCCTATACAAACTACTGTTGTATTACAAAACACTGTAAGGTAAACTACTGTTGAGGGAAAACTCTGATGGTCTTGCAACATCTGTTGGAGTCCAAGTGTTGTTGACTCCGACAGACCTTTAGTCTTCAATACTTGATCATCAGTTGTTTCTTCATCAGACCTTTGGTCAGCAGTTGTTCTCTATCAGTTGTTCTCTAGTAGTCCTTTGTATCAGCAGTTTTCATTGCAGTTGTTTAGATGGAACAGTTGTTAGGGTCAGCAGTCTTTTGGGAAGAGTATGTTGTAAAGACTGTTTATTTGTGTGGATCAACTGTTAGTATATTTTGCCTTTTCAATCATCTGTTCTTCTTCAGGTCCGCAGTCCCAACAGTTTAATCTCTACCATTCTATATTAATCAATCTTTCTTCATGTGGTTCTTTTTTCTTTATTTTTTTTTCGTGTTTTTCCCTGATTTGTGTGTCGATTAAGGTCTGTTATATCTATTTTGGCTGATTTAAATTATATATCTTGATTGTTCTTTAGTTTGCGTGTATTATTTGTAAGGCCCTCAAAACTGACGGGTCAAACAGTTGGCATTCAAAGACTAAAACCATATGATAATACTCAAAAGGTCTTATTTATTATCAGAAAACACGCAGCGGAAAGAAAATAGTCTAAGTCATCCAAACATGAAATTTCCCATGATGGGTCAAACACATTTGTAATTCAGACAATGAGTTTAGAAAATAAAATAGTTTTCAAATAGATAAAGTAGTCTCTTTAACTCGAAATGTCAACCGCCTCTGAGTAGTCCTGCAGCAAGCCAAGCATCCCTTTTATTGTTCAACAAACCTGAAATCAAACTAATATGCACGCAAAGTCAGACGAGCTGAGTGAATTCAAGTTTTATAGATTTTGAGTAAATTGCCAAAATGTGGTTTAACCAAAATAGTATAACCCCAAGACTCTACTCACCAATTATATATAATAAGCGCATACCGCTTAATCACCACATAATACAATCTAGTACACTTAGGTCAAACCAAAACTAGAGATTAGAGTAGGCATATCCTACTTCTATCATAGCCCGGATAAAAATAAATAAATAAATAAACACAACATGTTACTCAAACCGAAGCTAGAGATCAAAGCAGGCATATCCTGCCTCTGTCATAACTTAGTTAATATGAGAACATATAATACGAACTATGTAATAATCCCAACTCGAAACCAAGACTAAAGATCAGGCAGGCATATCCCACATCTGACATAGCCCGGATTATAAGGTCAGGCGGTCGACGAAGACAACCTATATATATATACACACACATATATACATGGAAATCCCTGTATACTATACAAAAAAAAAACTTCAGTCAAGACCAAACCTGGTCAAACAATTGCGGACTCAATTACGAGTTTAAGACATCAAGCGCAATCCGCTTATCAAATAAGACTTAAACCACAACTATGAATCAGAGCAGTCGTACCATATAAGTATCTTAGCTCAAGTTATGATGTCAAGTAACCGTCATACACGACTTATAAATATATATATATATATATATATATACATATATATATATATATAAACATATAGTAATTGTTTAAACCTATTCAAGTATAAATCAAGGCAAATCCCGATCTAACAAGCAAGGTTTCACATACACTTTCAAGACATGCATATTAGCCCAAAATGTTTTAAAACAGTAAAAAGGGCACATGAATTCACCATATGTTACGAGTCGTGTCACGATTGGCTAGGAACTCTAGTTGGGCGCGTGTAGTCAATAATCTGGTACATTATACATAACATTACTACACCTTATAATTCATGCGTGTAGTTTCTTATAAATTTACTCATAGTAGTGGCATGCTAACGCAAGATTTTGTGATAAAAGAATATTAACCCACATTGAACCTTCGTATTTCATTCCATTTTTATTTGGTTTGGAATTACTACGTTCCTCTTCGATCATAAGATCAAAAAAACGCACAGAGAGTGCCCATCATTCTCCCATGCGCATTCAAGGGCCTTTGGTTCAATACATTCCTTTTTAAGTCTCAAAACAATTTTTTTTGACTTGATTGTTTAAGGCGTGGGGTCCTAGCATGCCACATACAATAACACACTCAATCCCTTGCCAATATCTTGACATCCATTGAGATTGAGTATCCTAAATTCACTTAAGCAAAGCCACGTTTCCCTTTTTTTTTTTTTCCAAGACCTTTCATAAAACTTTCATCCAAATGCATTAAGGTAGTGGTTATTATTTGCGTAAGAAACTTACAATTCAAAACATCATTTATCACAAATACCACCATGGTTTAGAATGGCTCTAACTTCACCAAGAAACCTTACTGACTAACGTTCTGTTTAAAATAAACACTTGATATTTCGACACTTCAAAACATCCATGAGACACCTTCTTCATAACCATCCCATGAGTGATAGTATACAAAGACATGAGAGATTAGAAGGTACCTGTGATTGCAAGAACGAAAAGATCCGAACAACTACAAACCGGGACTCTACGCAGACCGATCCGAAGTGATTTAGTCACATCTAGATAGCCTTGCACGATTAGAATGTAACGCGTAAATATCTCCGATATCGCGTGAATGTTTAAGAGACAAACATGGACTTGCGGAGATCGGTTATTTTCCTTCGCCACCGAAAGATCTCGTACTGCAACCTTGAGATGGATCTTGGTTGTGAACGGTTAAACGAAAACATGATAGAATGTCGCCCGAACCTGAAAAGGAATCGGCTGCAAGGGATAATTGCCTTTGTTCTTCTGTTCGAAGACAAAGGAAAGAGATGAATTCCAAGTTTGTCTTATTCTCTTGTTTTGTTGTTGTCGCCGCCGAAGAAAAGATGAAACTAAAATAGTGTGAAATTAGGGTTGAGGTTGTAGGGTTTTTAAGGTTGGTGATGACACCAACTCTTGCTATAAGGCCCTCCATCTCTTTGCCATTGTACAATATGGACCCTCTAGATTGATCCCCCATGTGCCTTGCTCCCAAAGTTATCCCATGAGAGTTTAAAAAGTGCCAAAGAGCCCCCTTAAGGAAAACCAAAATAAGGTTTTTAAGGTAAACACAACTCTACTAGGAGAAACTCAAAAATCGGAAATTTACGGGCGTTACATTATTGTTCAGTTTTACTAATTGTTTTGATTTTTGATTGATGTTGGGTTTGTGTTTTAGGGTTCGATTGATGTTTTAGTGTTTGATTTATTTCAATTCTGTTTTACGGAATTGTGATAGTGAGTCATTTATAGATTAATCATTGTTTCGGTTTAATATTGTTCAGGCTTATTAGGTTTTTATGTTTTAGGTTTCGATTTATGATGAGTATGTTTTAAGTTTAGATTTAGGGGTTTATGTTTCATGTTTTGATTTAGGGCTTTATGTTTTAGGTTTTGATTTAGGGTTCAATTGATGTTTTAAGATAGATACGAATGGATATATGTTTTAGGTTTCGATTTAGGGCTTTATGTTTTAGGTTTTGATTTTGGGTTCAATTGATGTTTTAAGATAGATACGAATGGATATATGTTTTCGATTAATGGCTTTATGTTTTAGGTTTTGATTTAAAAAAAAGTAAATGTTTTAAGATAAATACAAATGGATATATGTTTTAGGTTTTGATTTAGGGGTTGGTCCCACATTGCAACTTCAATTATCTCTCTTCACCTCAATATGTCACATGTTACCTTGTGGTTTTCTTATAAAAAATCGTTTTTTTTTAAATCAAAAATCCCAAAAATATATAAGGTAATAAAAAACACGCGTGTTAACCTAATCACCAAATCAGACGAGATCCTCTTCATCAACCTCAAACCCTAAGCAGGCGATCTTGAGGCGATTCCACTACAACGATTGTTTTAATCTCTTCTTCTCCAAGGTTTATGTTAGGATCTGAGTTTGATTGTTTTGATATGTATAGAAGAAGATGAGAATTAAATGATGTAAGTATATATGGAAAGTGTAGCGGAATGATAAACAATAATCAAAACAATAGGAATAAATGTTTTCTTTAATCGAAAGCTTTCATTAATTGAAAGATTACAATCAATACAAATACTCCCCCTCAGCCTGATCACACAGTGATTGTTTGTCTGAGAAAATGTTTGTGTGTGATCCAATAGAACAGTACAAGCACTGTTCTATTTATAGACAAATCTAAACCACTGGTGACCTGTGCTGACGTCACCTAAGATAGTGACCTCTAACAGAATAACAACATAAAACATCTGCCCTATACAAACTACTGTTGTATTACAAAACACTGTAAGGTAAACTACTGTTGAGGGAAAACTCTGATGGTCTTGCAACATCTGTTGGAGTCTAAGTGTTGTTGACTCCAACAGACCTTTAGTCTTCAGTACTTGATCATCAGTTGTTTCTTCATCAGACCTTTGGTCAGCAGTTGTTCTCTATCAGTTGTTCTCTAGCAGTGCTTTGTATCCGCAGTTGTCATAGCAGTTGTTTAGATGGAACAGTTGTTAGGGTTAGCAGTCTTTTGGGAAGATTATGTTGTAAAGACTGTTTATTTGTGTGGATCAACTGTTAGTATATTTTGGCTTTTCAATTATCTGTTCTTCTTCAGGTCAGCATTCCCAACAGTTTAATCTCTACCATTCTATATTAATCAATCTTTCTTCATGTGGTTCTTTTTTCTTTATTTTTTTTCGTGTTTTTCCCTGATTTGTGTGTCGATTAAGGTCTGTTATATCTATTTTGGCTTATTTAAATTATATATCTTGATTGTTCTTTAGTTTGCGTGTATTATTGTTCAGTTTTATTAATTGTTTTGTTTTTTTTTATTGATGTTGGGTTTGTGTTTTAGGGTTCGATTGATGTTTTAGGGTTTGAATTATTTCAATTCTGTTTTACGGAATTGTGATAGTGAGTCGTTTATAGATTAATCATTGTTTTGGTTTATTATTGTTCAGGCTTATTAGGTTTTTATGTTTTAGGTTTCGATTTATGATGAGTATGTTTTAAGTTTCGATTTAGGGGTTTATGTTTCATGTTTTGATTTAGGGCTTTATGCTTTATGTTTTGATTTAGGGTTCAATTGATGTTTTAAGATAGATACGAATGGATATATGTTTTAGGTTTCGATTTAGGGCTTTATGTTTTAGGTTTTGATTTTGGGTTCAATTGATGTTTTAAGATAGATACGAATGGATATATGTTTTATGTTTCGATTAATGGCTTTATGTTTTAGGTTTTGATTTAAAAAAAAGTTAATGTTTTAAGATAAATACAAATGGATATATGTTTTAGGTTTCGATTTAGGGGTTGGTCCCACATTGCAACTTCAATTATCTCTCTTCACCTCAATATGTCACATGTTACCTTGTGGTTTTCTTATAAAAAATCGTTTTTTTTAAATCAAAAATCCCAAAAATATATAAGGTAATAAAAAACACGCGTGTTAACCTAATCACCAAATCAGACGAGATCCTCTTCATCAACCTCAAACCCTAAGCAGGCGATCTTGAGGCGATTCCACTACAACGATTGTTTTAATCTCTTCTTCTCCAAGGTTTATGTTAGGATCTGAGTTTGATTGTTTTGATATGTATAGAAGAAGATGAGAATTAAATGATGTAAGTATATATGGAAAGTGTAGCGGAATGATAAACAATAATCAAAACAATAGGAATAAATGTTTTCTTTAATCGAAAGCTTTCATTAATTGAAAGATTACAATCAATACAAATACTCCCCCTCAGCCTGATCACACAGTGATTATTTGTCTGAGAGAATGTTTGTGTGTGATCCAATAGAACAGTACAAGCACTGTTCTATTTATAGACAAATCTAAACCACTGGTGACCTGTGCTGACGTCACCTAAGATAGTGATCTCTAACAGAATAACAACATAAAACATCTGCCCTATACAAACTACTGTTGTATTACAAAACACTGTAAGGTAAACTACTGTTGAGGGAAAACTCTGATGGTCTTGCAACATCTGTTGGAGTCTAAGTGCTGTTGACTCCAACAGACCTTTAGTCTTCAGTACTTGATCATCAGTTGTTTCTTCATCAGACCTTTGGTCAGCAGTTGTTCTCTATCAGTTGTTCTCTAGCAGTCCTTTGTATCAGCAGTTGTCATAGCAGTTGTTTAGATGGAACAGTTGTTAGGGTTAGCAGTCTTTTGGGAAGAGTATGTTGTAAAGACTGTTTATTTGTGTGGATCAACTGTTAGTATATTTTGGCTTTTCAATCATCTGTTCTTCTTCAGGTCAGCAGTCCCAACAGTTTAATCTCTACCATTCTATATTAATCAATCTTTCTTCATGTGGTTCTTTTTTCTTTATTTTTTTTTCGTGTTTTTCCCTGATTTGTGTGTCGATTAAGGTCTGTTATATCTATTTTGGCTGATTTAAATTATATATCTTGATTGTTCTTTAGTTTGTGTGTATTATTGTTCAGTTTTATTAATTGTTTTGATTTTTTATTGATGTTGGGTTTGTCTTTTAGGGTTCGATTGATGTTTTAGGGTTTGAATTATTTCAATTCTGTTTTACGGAATTGTGATAGTGAGTCGTTTATAGATTAATCATTGTTTCGGTTTATTATTGTTCAGGCTTATTAGGTTTTTATGTTTTAGGTTTCGATTTATGATGAGTATGTTTTAAGTTTCGATTTAGGGGTTTATGTTTCATGTTTTGATTTAGGGCTTTATGCTTTATGTTTTGATTTAGGGTTCAATTGATGTTTTAAGATAGATACGAATGGATATATGTTTTAGGTTTCGATTTAGGGCTTTATGTTTTAGGTTTTGATTTTGGGTTCAATTGATGTTTTAAGATAGATACGAATGGATATATGTTTTATGTTTCGATTAATGGCTTTATGTTTTAGGTTTTGATTTAAAAAAAAGTTAATGTTTTAAGATAAATACAAATGGATATATTAATTAGGTTTCGATTTAGGGGTTGGTCCCACATTGCAACTTCAATTATCTCTCTTCACCTCAATATGTCACATGTTACCTTGTGGTTTTCTTATAAAAAATCGTTTTTTTTTAAATCAAAAATCCCAAAAATATATAAGGTAATAAAAAACACGCGTGTTAACCTAATCACCAAATCAGACGAGATCCTCATCATCAACCTCAAACCCTAAGCAGGCGATCTTGAGGCGATTCCACTACAACGATTGTTTTAATCTCTTCTTCTCCAAGGTTTATGTTAGGATCTGAGTTTGATTGTTTTGATATGTATAGAAGAAGATGAGAATTAAATGATGTAAGTATATATGGAAAGTGTAGCGGAATGATAAACAATAATCAAAACAATAGGAATAAATGTTTTCTTTAATCGAAAGCTTTCATTAATTGAAAGATTACAATCAATACAAATACTCCCCCTCAGCCTGATCACACAGTGATTGTTTGTCTGAGAGAATGTTTGTGTGTGATCCAATAGAACTGTACAAGCACTGTTCTATTTATAGACAAATCTAAACCACGGGTGACCTGTGCTGACGTCACCTAAGATAGTGACCTCTAACAGAATAACAACATAAAACATCTGCCCTATACAAACTACTGTTGTATTACAAAACACTGTAAGGTAAACTACTGTTGAGAGAAAACTCTAATGGTCTTGCAACATCTGTTGCAGTCTAAGTGCTGTTGACTCCAACAGACCTTTAGTCTTCAGTACTTGATCATCAGTTGTTTCTTCATCAGACCTTTGGTCAGCAGTTGTTCTCTATCAGTTGTTCTCTAGCAGTCCTTTGTATCAGCAGTTGTCATAGCAGTTGTTTAGATGGAACAGTTGTTAGGGTTAGCAGTCTTTTGGGAAGAGTATGTTGTAAAGACTGTATATTTGTGTGGATCAACTGTTAGTATATTTTGGCTTTTCAATCATCTGTTCTTCTTCAGGTCAGCAGTCCCAACAGTTTAATCTCTACCATTCTATATTAATCAATCTTTCTTCATGTGGTTCTTTTTTCTTTATTTTTTTCGTGTTTTTCCCTGATTTGTGTGTCGATTAAGGTCTGTTATATCTATTTTGGCTGATTTAAATTATATATCTTGATTGTTCTTTAGTTTGCGTTTATTATTGTTCAGTTTTATTAATTGTTTTGATTTTTTATTGATGTTGGGTTTGTGTTTTAGGGTTCGATTGATGTTTTAGGGTTTGAATTATTTCAATTCTGTTTTACGGAATTGTGATAGTGAGTCGTTTATAGATTAATCATTGATTCGGTTTATTATTGTTCAGACTTATTAGGTTTTTATGTTTTAGGTTTCGATTTATGATGAGTATGTTTTAAGTTTCGATTTAGGGGTTTATGTTTCATGTTTTGATTTAGGGCTTTATGCTTTATGTTTTGATTTAGGGATCAATTGATGTTTTAAGATAGATACGAATGGATATATGTTTTAGGTTTCGATTTAGGGCTTTATGTTTTAGGTTTTGATTTTGGGTTCAATTGATGTTTTAAGATAGATACGAATGGATATATGTTTTATGTTTTAATTAATGGCTTTATGTTTTAGGTTTTGATTTAAAAAAAAGTTAATGTTTTTAGATAAATACAAATGGATATATGTTTTAGGTTTCGATTTAGGGGTTGGTCCCACATTGCAACTTCAATTATCTCTCTTCACCTCAATATGTCACATGTTACCTTGTGGTTTTCTTATAAAAAATCGTTTTTTTTTAAATCAAAAATCCCAAAAATATATAAGGTAATAAAAAACACGCGTGTTAACCTAATCACCAAATCAGACGAGATCCTCTTCATCAACCTCAATCCCTAAGCAGGCGATCTTGAGGCGATTCCACTACAACGATTGTTTTAATCTCTTCTTCTCCAAGGTTTATGTTAGGATCTGAGTTTGATTGTTTTGATATGTATAGAAGAAGATGAGAATTAAATGATGTAAGTATATATGGAAAGTGTAGCGGAATGATAAACAATAATCAAAACAATAGGAATAAATGTTTTCTTTAATCGAAAGCTTTCATTAATTGAAAGATTACAATCAATACAAATACTCCCCCTCAGCCTGATCACACAGTGATTGTTTGTCTGAGAGAATGTTTGTGTGTGATCCAATAGAACAGTACAAGCACTGTTCTATTTATAGACAAATCTAAACCACGGGTGACCTGTGCTGACGTCACATAAGATAGTGACCTCTAACAGAATAACAACATAAAACATCTGCCCTATACAAACTACTTTTGTATTACAAAACACTGTAAGGTAAACTACTGTTGAGGGAAAACTCTGATGGTCTTGCAACATCTGTTGGAGTCTAAGTGCTGTTGACTCCAATAGACCTTTAGTTTTCAGTACTTGATCATCAGTTGTTTCTTCATCAGACCTTTGGTCAGCAGTTGTTCTCTATTAGTTGTTCTCTAGCAGTCCTTTGTATCAGCAGTTGTCATAGCAGTTGTTTAGATGGAACAGTTGTTAGGGTTAGCAGTCTTTTGGGAAGAGTATGTTGTAAAGACTGTTTATTTGTGTGGATCAACTGTTAGTATATTTTGGCTTTTCAATCATCTGTTCTTCTTCAGGTCAGCAGTCCCAACAGTTTAATCTCTACCATTCTATATTAATCAATCTTTCTTCATGTGGTTCTTTTTTCTTTATTTTTTTCGTGTTTTTCCCTGATATGTGTGTCGATTAAGGTCTGTTATATCTATTATGGCTGATTTAAATTATATATCATTATTGTTCTTTAGTTTGCGTGTATTATTGTTCAGTTTTATTAATTGTTCTGATTTTTTATTGATGTTGGGTTTGTGTTTTAGGGTTCGATTGATGTTTTAGGGTTTGAATTATTTCAATTCTGTTTTACGGAATTGTGATAGTGAGTCGTTTATAGATTAATCATTGTTTCGGTTTATTATTGTTCAGGCTTATTAGGTTTTTATGTTTTAGGTTTCGATTTATGATGAGTATGTTTTAAGTTTCGATTTAGGGGTTTATGTTTCATGTTTTGATTTAGGGCTTTATGCTTTATGTTTTGATTTAGGGTTCAATTGATGTTTTAAGATAGATACGAATGGATATATGTTTTAGGTTTCGATTTAGGGCTTTATGTTTTAGGTTTTGATTTTGGGTTCAATTGATGTTTTAAGATAGATACGAATGGATATATGTTTTATGTTTCGATTAATGGCTTTATGTTTTAGGTTTTGATTTAAAAAAAAGTTAATGTTTTAAGATAAATACAAATGGATATATTAATTAGGTTTCGATTTAGGGGTTGGTCCCACATTGCAACTTCAATTATCTCTTTTCACCTCAATATGTCACATGTTACCTTGTGGTTTTCTTATAAAAAATCGTTTTTTTCAAATCAAAAATCCCAAAAATATATAAGGTAATAAAAAACACGCGTGTTAACCTAATCACCAAATCAGACGAGATCCTCTTCATCAACCTCAAACCCTAAGCAGACGATCTTGAGGCGATTCCACTACAACGATTGTTTTAATCTCTTCTTCTCCAAGGTTTATGTTAGGATCTGAGTTTGATTGTTTTGATATGTATAGAAGAAGATGAGAATTAAATGATGTAAGTATATATGGAAAGTGTAGCGGAATGATAAACAATAATCAAAACAATAGGAATAAATGTTTTCTTTAATCGAAAGCTTTCAATAATTGAAAGATTACAATCAATACAAATACTCCCCCTCAGCCTGATCACACAGTGATTGTTTGTCTGAGAGAATGTATGTGTGTGATCCAATAGAACAGTACAAGCACTGTTCTATTTATAGACAAATCTAAACCACGGGTGACCTGTGCTGACGTCACATAAGATAGTGACCTCTAACAGAATAACAACATAAAACATCTGCCCTATACAAACTACTTTTGTATTACAAAACACTGTAAGGTAAACTACTGTTGAGGGAAAACTCTGATGGTCTTGCAACATCTGTTGGAGTCTAAGTGCTGTTGACTCCAATAGACCTTTAGTTTTCAGTACTTGATCATCAGTTGTTTCTTCATCAGACCTTTGGTCAGCAGTTGTTCTCTATCAGTTGTTCTCTAGCAGTCCTTTGTATCAGCAGTTGTCATAGCAGTTGTTTAGATGGAACAGTTGTTAGGGTTAGCAGTCTTTTGGGAAGAGTATGTTTTAAAGAGTGTTTATTTGTCTGGATCAACTGTTAGTATATTTTTGCTTTTCAATCATCTGTTCTTCTTCAGGTCAGCAGTCTCAACAGTTTAATCTCTACCATTCTATATTAATCAATCTTTCTTCATGTGGTTCTTTTTTCTTTATTTTTTTCGTGTTTTTCCCTGATTTGTGTGTCGATTAAGGTCTGTTATATCTATTTTGGCTGATTTAAATTATATATCTTGATTGTTCTTTAGTTTGCGTGTATTATTGTTCAGTTTTATTAATTGTTTTGATTTTTTATTGATGTTGGGTTTGTGTTTTAGTGTTCGATTGATGTTTTAGGGTTTGAATTATTTCAATTCTGTTTTACGGAATTGTGATAGTGAGTCGTTTATAGATAAATCATTGTTTCGGTTTATTATTGTTCAGGCTTATTAGGTTTTTATGTTTTAGGATTCGATTTATGATGAGTATGTTTTAAGTTTCGATTTAGGGGTTTATGTTTCATGTTTTGATTTAGGGCTTTATGCTTTATGTTTTGATTTAGGGTTCAATTGATGTTTTAAGATAGATACGAATGGATATATGTTTTAGGTTTCGATTTAGGGCTTTATGTTTTAGGTTTTGATTTTGGGTTCAATTGATGTTTTAAGATAGATACGAATGGATATATGTTTTATGTTTCGATTAATGGCTTTATGTTTTCGGTTTTGATTTAAAAAAAAAGTTAATGTTTTAAGATGAATACAAATGGATATATGTTTTAGGTTTCGATTTAGGGGTTGGTCCCACATTGCAACTTCATTTATCTCTCTTCACCTCAATATGTCACATGTTACCTTGTGGTTTTCTTATAAAAAATCGTTTTTTTTTAAATCAAAAATCCCAAAAATATATAAGGTAATAAAAAACACGCGTGTTAACCTAATCACCAAATCAGACGAGATCCTCTTCATCAACCTCAAACCCTAAGCAGGCGATCTTGAGGCGATTCCACCACAACGATTGTTTTAATCTCCTCTTCTCCAAGGTTTATGTTAGGATCTGAGTTTGATTGTTTTGATATGTATAGAAGAAGATGAGAATTAAATGATGTAAGTATATATGGAAAGTGTAGCGGAATGATAAACAATAATCAAAACAATAGGAATAAATGTTTTCTTTAATCGAAAGCTTTCATTAATTGAAAGATTACAATCAATACAAATACTCACCCTCAGCCTGATCACACAGTGATTGTTTGTCTGAGAGAATGTTTGTGTGTGATCCAATAGAACAGTACAAGCACTGTTCTATTTATAGACAAATCTAAACCACTGGTGACCTGTGCTGACGTCACCTAAGATAGTGACCTCTAACAGAATAACAACATAAAACATCTGCCCTATACAAACTACTATTGTATTACAAAACACTGTAAGGTAAACTACTATTGAGGGAAAACTCTGATGGTCTTGCAACATCGGTTGGATTCTATGTGCTGTTGACTCCAACAGACCTTTAGTCTTCAGTACTTGATCATCAGTTGTTTCTTCATCAGACCTTTGGTCAGCAGTTGTTCTCTATCAGTTGTTCTCTAGCAGTCCTTTGTATCAGCAGTTGTCATAGCAGTTGTTTAGATGGAACAGTTGTTGGGGTTAGCAGTCTTTTGGGAAGAGTATGTTGTAAAGACTGTTTATTTGTGTGGATCAACTGTTAGTATATTTTGGCTTTTCAATCATCTGTTCTTCTTCAGGTCAGCAGTCCCAACAGTTTAATCTCTACCATTCTATATTAATCAATCATTCTTCATGTGGTTCTTTTTTCTTTATTTTTTTTCGTGTTTTTCCCTGATTTGTGTGTCGATTAAGGTCTGTTATATCTATTTTGGCTGATTTAAATTATATATCTTGATTGTTCTTTAGTTTGCGTGTATTATTGTTCAGTTTTATTAATTGTTTTGATTTTTTATTGATGTTGGGTTTGTGTTTTAGGGTTCGATTCATGTTTTAGGGTTTGAATTATTTCAATTCTGTTTTACGGAATTGTGATAGTGAGTCGTTTATAGATTAATCATTGTTTCGGTTTATTATTGTTCAGGCTTATTAGGTTTTTATGTTTTAGGTTTCGATTTATGATGAGTATGTTTTGAGTTTCGATTTAGGGGTTTATGTTTCATGTTTTGATTTAGGGCTTTATGCTTTATGTTTTGATTTAGGGTTCAATTGATGTTTTAAGATAGATACGAATGGATATATGTTTTAGGTTTCGATTTAGGGCTTTATGTTTTAGGTTTTGATTGGTTCAATTGATGTTTTAAGATAGATACGAATGGATATATGTTTTATGTTTCGATTAATGGCTTTATGTTTTAGGTTTTGATTTAAAAAAAAGTTAATGTTTTAAGATAAATACAAATGGATATATGTTTTAGGTTTCGATTTAGGGGTTGGTCCCACATTGCAACTTCATTTATCTCTCTTCACCTCAATATGTCACATGTTACCTTGTGGTTTTCTTATAAAAAATCGTTTTTTTCAAATCAAAAATCCCAAAAATATATAAGGTAATAAAAAACACGCGTGTTAACCTAATCACCAAATCAGACGAGATCCTCTTCATCAACCTCAAACCCTAAGCAGGCGATCTTGAGGCGATTCCACTACAACGATTGTTTTAATCTCTTCTTCTCCAAGGTTTATGTTAGGATCTGAGTTTGATTGTTTTGATATGTATAGAAGAAGATGAGAATTAAATGATGTAAGTATATATGGAAAGTGTAGCGGAATGATAAACAATAATCAAAACAATAGGAATAAATGTTTTCTTTAATCGAAAGCTTTCATTAATTGAAAGATTACAATCAATACAAATACTCCCCCTCAGCCTGATCACACAGTGATTGTTTGTCTGAGAGAATGTTTGTGTGTGATCCAATAGAACAGTACAAGCACTGTTTTATTTATAGACAAATCTAAACCACGGGTGACCTGTGCTGACGTCACCTAAGATAGTGACCTCTAACAGAATAACAACATAAAACATCTGCCCTATACAAGCTACTGTTGTATTACAAAACACTGTAAGGTAAACTACTGTTGAGGGAAAACTCTTATGGTCTTGCAACATCTGTTGGAGTCTAAGTGCTGTTGACTCCAACAGACCTTTAGTCTTCAGAACTTGATCATCAGTTGTTTCTTCATCAGACCTTTGGTCAGCAGTTGTTCTCTATCAGTTGTTCTCTAGCAGTCCTTTGTATCAGCAGTTGTCATAGCAGTTGTTTAGATGGAACAGTTGTTAGGGTTAGCATTCTTTTGGGAAGAGTATGTTTTAAAGAGTGTTTATTTGTCTGGATCAACTGTTAGTATATTTTGGCTATTCAATCATCTGTTCTTCTTCAGGTCAGCAGTCCCAACAGTTTAATCTCTACCATTCTATATTAATCAATCTTTCTTCATGTGGTTCTTTTTTCTTTATTTTTTTTCGTGTTTTTCCCTGATTTGTGTGTCGATTAAGGTCTGTTATATCTATTTTGGCTGATTTAAATTATATATCTTGATTGTTCTTTAGTTTGCGTGTATTATTGTTCAGTTTTATTAATTGTTTTGATTTTTTATTGATGTTGGGTTTGTGTTTTAGGGTTCGATTGATGTTTTAGGGTTTGAATTATTTCAATTCTGTTTTACGGAATTGTGATAGTGAGTCGTTTATAGATTAATCATTGTTTCGGTTTATTATTGTTCAGGCTTATTAGGTTTTTATGTTTTAGGTTTCGATTTATGATGAGTATGTTTTAAGTTTCGATTTAGGGGTTTATGTTTCATGTTTTGATTTAGGGCTTTATACTTTATGTTTTGATTTAGGGTTCAATTGATGTTTTAAGATAGATACGAATGGATATATGTTTTAGGTTTCGATTTAGGGCTTTATGTTTTAGGTTTTGATTTTGGGTTCAATTGATGTTTTAAGATAGATACGAATGGATATATGTTTTATGTTTCGATTAATGGCTTTATGTTTTAGGTTTTGATTTAAAAAAAAGTTAATGTTTTAAGATAAATACAAATGGATATATGTTTTAGGTTTCGATTTAGGGGTTGGTCCCACATTGCAACTTCATTTATCTCTCTTCACCTCAATATGTCACATGTTACCTTGTGGTTTTCTTATAAAAAATCGTTTTTTTTAAATAAAAAATCCCAAAAATATATAAGGTAATAAAAAACACGCGTGTTAACCTAATCACCAAATCAGACGAGATCCTCTTCATCAACCTCAAACCCTAAGCAGGCGATCTTGAGGCGATTCCACCACAACGATTGTTTTAATCTCCTCTTCTCCAAGGTTTATGTTAGGATCTAAGTTTGATTGTTTTGATATGTATAGAAGAAGATGAGAATTAAATGATGTAAGTATATATGGAAAGTGTAGCGGAATGATAAACAATAATCAAAACAATAGGAATAAATGTTTTCTTTAATCGAAAGCTTTCATTAATTGAAAGATTACAATCAATACAAATACTCACCCTCAGCCTGATCACACAGTGATTGTTTGTCTGAGAGAATGTTTGTGTGTGATCCAATAGAACAGTACAAGCACTGTTCTATTTATAGACAAATCTAAACCACTGGTGACCTGTGCTGACGTCACCTAAGATAGTGACCTCTAACAGAATAACAACATAAAACATCTGCCCTATACAAACTACTATTGTATTACAAAACACTGTAAGGTAAACTACTATTGAGGGAAAACTCTGATGGTCTTGCAACATCTGTTGGATTCTAAGTGCTGTTGACTCCAACAGACCTTTAGTCTTCAGTACTTGATCATCAGTTGTTTCTTCATCAGACCTTTGGTCAGCAGTTGTTCTCTATCAGTTGTTCTCTAGCAGTCCTTTGTATCAGCAGTTGTCATAGAAGTTGTTTAGATGGAACAGTTGTTGGGGTTAGCAGTCTTTTGGGAAGAGTATGTTGTAAAGACTGTTTATTTGTGTGGATCAACTGTTAGTATATTTTGGCTTTTCAATCATCTGTTCTTCTTCAGGTCAGCAGTCCCAACAGTTTAATCTCTACCATTCTATATTAATCAATCATTCTTCATGTGGTTCTTTTTTCTTTATTTTTTTTCGTGTTTTTCCCTGATTTGTGTGTCGATTAAGGTCTGTTATATCTATTTTGGCTGATTTAAATTATATATCTTGATTGTTCTTTAGTTTGCGTGTATTATTGTTCAGTTTTATTAATTGTTTTGATTTTTTATTGATGTTGGGTTTGTGTTTTAGGGTTCGATTGATGTTTTAGGGTTTGAATTATTTCAATTCTGTTTTACGGAATTGTGATAGTGAGTCGTTTATAGATTAATCATTGTTTCGGTTTATTATTGTTCAGGCTTATTAGGTTTTTATGTTTTAGGTTTCGATTTATGATGAGTATGTTTTAAGTTTCGATTTAGGGGTTTATGTTTCATGTTTTGATTTAGGGCTTTATGCTTTATGTTTTGATTTAGGGTTCAATTGATGTTTTAAGATAGATACGAATGGATATATGTTTTAGGTTTCGATTTAGGGCTTTATGTTTTAGGTTTTGATTTTGGGTTCAATTGATGTTTTAAGATAGATACGAATGGATATATGTTTTATGTTTCGATTAATGGCTTTATGTTTTAGGTTTTGATTTAAAAAAAAGTTAATGTTTTAAGATAAATACAAATGGATATATGTTTTAGGTTTCGATTTAGGGGTTGGTCCCACATTGCAACTTCATTTATCTCTCTTCACCTCAATATGTCACATGTTACCTTGTGGTTTTCTTATAAAAAAATCGTTTTTTTTAAATCAAAAATCCCAAAAATATATAAGGTAATAAAAAACACGCGTGTTAACCTAATCACCAAATCAGACGAGATCCTCTTCATCAACCTCAAACCCTAAGCAGGCGATCTTGAGATGATTCCACCACAACGATTGTTTTAATCTCCTCTTCTCCAAGGTTTATGTTAGGATCTGAGTTTCATTGTTTTGATATGTATAGAAGAAGATGAGAATTAAATGATGTAAGTATATATGGAAAGTGTAGCGGAATGATAAACAATAATCAAAACAATAGGAATAAATGTTTTCTTTAATCGAAAGCTTTCATTAATTGAAAGATTACAATCAATACAAATACTCACCCTCAGCCTGATCACACAGTGATTGTTTGTCTGAGAAAATGTTTGTGTGTGATCCAATAGAACAGTACAAGCACTGTTCTATTTATAGACAAATCTAAACCACGGGTGACCTGTGCTGACGTCACCTAAGATAGTGACCTCTAACAGAATAACAACATAAAACATCTGCCCTATACAAACTACTGTTGTATTACAAAACACTGTAAGGTAAACTACTGTTGAGAGAAAACTCTGATGGTCTTGCAACATCTGTTGGAGTCTAAGTGCTGTTGACTCCAACAGACCTTTAGTCTTCAGTACTTGATCATCAGTTGTTTCTTCATCAGACCTTTGGTCAGCAGTTGTTCTCTATCAGTTGTTCTCTAGCAGTCCTTTGTATCAGCAGTTGTCATAGCAGTTGTTTAGATGGAACAGTTGTTAGGGTTAGCAGTCTTTTGGGAAGAGTATGTTTTAAAGAGTGTTTATTTGTCTGGATCAACTGTTAGTATATTTTGGCTTTTAAATCATCTGTTCTTCTTCAGGTCAGCAGTCCCAACAGTTTAATCTCTACCATTCTATATTAATCAATCTTTCTTCATGTGGTTCTTTTTTCTTTATTTTTTTTCGTGTTTTTCCCTGATTTGTGTGTCGATTAAGGTCTGTTATATCTATTTTGGATGATTTAAATTATATATCTTGATTGTTCTTTAGTTTGCGTGTATTATTGTTCAGTTTTATTAATTGTTTTGATTTTTTATTGATGTTGGGATTGTGTTTTAGGGTTCGATTGATGTTTTAGGGTTTGATTTATTTCAATTCTGTTTTACGGAAATGTGATATTGAGTCGTTTATAGATTAATCATTGTTTCGGTTTATTATTGTTCAGGCTTATTAGGTTTTTATGTTTTAGGTTTCGATTTATGATGAGTATGTTTTAAGTTTCGATTTAGGGGATTATGTTTCATGTTTTGATTTAGGGCTTTATGCTTTATGTTTTGATTTAGGGTTCAATTGATGTTTTAAGATAGATACGAATGGATATATGTTTTAGGTTTCGATTTAGGGCTTTATGTCTTAGGTTTTGATTTTGGGTTCAATTGATGTTTGAAGATAGATACGAATGGATATATGTTTTATGTTTCGATTAATGGCTTTATGTTTTAGGTTTTGATTTAAAAAAAAGTTAATGTTTTAAGATAAATACAAATGGATATATGTTTTAGGTTTCGATTTAGGGGTTGGTCCCATATTGCAACTTCAATTATCTCTCTTCACCTCAATATGTCACATGTTACATTGTGGTTTTTTTATAAAAATCGTTTTTTTTAAATCAAAAATCCCAAAAATATATAAGGTAATAAAAAACACGCGTGTTAACTTAATCACCAAATCAGACGAGATCCTCTTCATCAACCTCAAACCCTAAGCAGGCGATCTTGAGGCGATTCCACTACAACGATTGTTTTAATCTCTTCTTCTCCAAGGTTTATGTTAGGATCTGAGTTTGATTGTTTTGATATGTATAGAAGAAGATGAGAATTAAATGATGTAAGTATATATGGAAAGTGTAGCGGAATGATAAACAATAATCAAAACAATAGGAATAAATGTTTTCTTTAATCGAAAGCTTTCATTAATTAAAAGATTACAATCAATACAAATACTCCCCTCAGCCTGATCACACAGTGATTGTTTGTCTGAGAGAATGTTTGTGTGTGATCCAATAGAACAGTACAAGCACTGTTCTATTTATAGACAAATCTAAACCACGGGTGACCTGTGCTGACGTCACCTAAGATAGTGACCTCTAACAGAATAACAACATAAAACATCTGCCCTATACAAGCTACTGTTGTATTACAAAACACTGTAAGGTATACTACTGTTGAGGGAAAACTCTTATGGTCTTGCAACATCTGTTGGAGTCTAAGTGCTGTTGACTCCAACAGACCTTTAGTCTTCAGTACTTGATCATCAGTTGTTTCTTCATCAGACCTTTGGTCAGCAGTTGTTCTCTATCAGTTGTTCTCTAGCAGTCCTTTCTATCAGCAGTTGTCATAGCAGTTGTTTAGATGGAACAGTTGTTAGGGTTAGCAGTCTTTTGGGAAGAGTATGTTGTAAACAGTGTTTATTTGTGTGGATCAACTGTTAGTATATTTTGGCTTTTAAATCATCTGTTCTTCTTCAGGTCAGCAGTCCCAACAGTTTAATCTCTACCATTCTATATTAATCAATCTTTCTTCATGTGGTTCTTTTTTCTTTATTTTTTTCGTGTTTTTCCCTGATTTGTGTGTCGATTAAGGTCTGTTATATCTATTTTGGATGATTTAAATTATATATCTTGATTGTTCTTTAGTTTGCGTGTATTATTGTTCAGTTTTATTAATTGTTTTGATTTTTTATTGATGTTGGGATTGTGTTTTAGGGTTCGATTGATGTTTTAGGGTTTGATTTATTTCAATTCTGTTTTACGGAATTGTGATATTGAGTCGTTTATAGATTAATCATTGTTTCGGTTTATTATTGTTCAGGCTTATTAGGTTTTTATGTTTTAGGTTTCGATTTATGATGAGTATGTTTTAAGTTTCGATTTAGGGGTTTATGTTTCATGTTTTGATTTAGGGCTTTATGCTTTATGTTTTGATTTAGGGTTAAATTGATGTTTTAAGATAGATACGAATGGATATATGTTTTAGGTTTCGATTAATGGGTTTATGTTTTAGGTTTTGATTTAAAAAAAAGTTAATGTTTTAAGATAAATACAAATGGATATATGTTTTAGGTTTCGATTTAGGGGTTGGTCCCACATTGCAACATCAATTATCTCTCTTCACCTCAATATGTCACATGTTACCTTGTGGTTTTTTTATAAAAAAATCGTTTTTTTTAAATCAAAAATCCCAAAAATATATAAGGTAATAAAAAACATGCGTGTTAACCTAATCACCAAATCAGACGAGATCCTCTTCATCAACCGCAAACCCTAAGCAGGCGATCTTGAGGCGATTCCACTACAACGATTGTTTTAATCTCTTCTTCTCCAAGGTTTATGTTAGGATCTGAGTTTGATTGTTTTGATATGTATAGAAGAAGATGAGAATTAAATGATGTAAGTATATATGGAAAGTGTAGCGTAATGTTAAACAATAATCAAAACAATCGGAATAAATGTTTTCTTTAATCGAAAGCTTTCATTAATTAAAAGATTACAATCAATACAAATACTCCCCCTCAGCCTGATCACACAGTGATTGTTTGCCTGAGAGAATGTTTGTGTGTGATCCAATAGAACAGTACAAGCACTGTTCTATTTATAGACAAATCTAAACCACTGGTGACCTGTGCTGACGTCACCTAAGATAGTGACCTCTAACAGAATAACAACATAAAACATCTGCCCTATACAAACTACTGTTGTATTACAAAACACTTTAAGGTAAACTACTGTTGAGGGAAAACTCTGATTGTCTTGCAACATCTGTTGGAGTCTAAGTGCTGTTGACTCCAACAGACCTTTAGTCTTCAGTACTTGATCATCAGTTGTTTCTTCATCAGACCTTTGGTCAGCAGTTGTTCTCTATCAGTTGTTCTCTAGCAGTCCTTTGTATCAGCAGTTGTCATAGCAATTGTTTAGATGGAACAGTTGTTAGGGTTAGCAGTCTTTTGGGAAGAGTATGTTGTAAAGACTGTTTATTTGTGTGGATCAACTGTTAGTATATTTTGGCTTTTCAATCATCTGTTCTTCTTCAGGTCAGCAGTCCCAACAGTTTAATCTCTACAATTCTATATTAATAAATCTTTCTTCATGTGGTTCTTTTTTCTTTATTTTTTTCGTGTTTTTCCCTGATTTGTGTGTCGATTAAGGTCTGTTATATCTATTTTGGCTGATTTAAATTATATATCTTGATTGTTCTTTAGTTTGTGTGTGATCCAATAGAACAGTACAAGCACTGCTCTATTTATAGACAAATCTAAACCACTGGTGACCTGTGCTGACGTCACCGAAGATAGTGACCTCTAACAGAATAACAACATAAAACATCTGCCCTATACAAACTACTGTTGTATTACAAAACACTTTAAGGTAAACTACTGTTGAGGGAAAACTCTGATGGTCTTGCAACATCTGTTGGAGTCTAAGTGCTGTTGACTCCAACAGACCTTTAGTCTTCAGTACTTGATCATCAGTTGTTTCTTCATAAGACCTTTGGTCAGCAGTTGTTCCCTATCAGTTGTTCTCTAGCAGTCCTTTGTATCAGCAGTTGTCATAGCAGTTGTTTAGATGGAACAGTTGTTAGGGTTAGCAGTCTTTTGGGAAGAGTATGTTGTAAAGACTGTTTATTTGTGTGGATCAACTGTTAGTATATTTTGGCTTTTCAATCATCTGTTCTTCTTCAGGTCAGCAGTCCTAACAGTTTAATCTCTACCATTCTATATTAATCAATCTTTCTTCATGTGGTTTTTTTTTCTTTATTTTTTTTTCGTGTTTTTCCCTGATTTGTGTGTCGATTAAGGTCTGTTATATCTATTTTGGCTGATTTAAATTATATATCTTGATTGTTCTTTAGTTTGTGTGTAATCCAATAGAACAGTACAAGCACTGTTCTATTTATAGACAAATCTAAACCACTGGTGACATGTGCTGACGTCACCTAAGATAGTGACCTCTAAAAGAATAACAACAAAAAACATCTGCCCTATACAAACTACTGTTGTATTACAAAACACTTTAAGGTAAACTACTGTTGAGGGAAAACTCTGATGGTCTTGCAACATCTGTTGGAGTCTAAGTACTGTTGACTCCAACAGACCTTTAGTCTTCAGTACTTGATCATCAGTTGTTTCTTCATAAGACCTTTGGTCAGCAGTTGTTCCCTATCAGTTGTTCTCTAGCAGTCCTTTGTATCAGCAGTTGTCATAGCAGTTGTTTAGATGGAACAGTTGTTAGGGTTAGCAGTCTTTTGGGAAGAGTATGTTGTAAAGACTGTTTATTTGTGTGGATCAACTGTTAGTATATTTTGGCTTTTCAATCATCTGTTCTTCTTCAGGTCAGCAGTCCCAACAGTTTAATCTCTACCATTCTATATTAATCAATCTTTCTTCATGTGGTTCTTTTTTCTTTATTTTTTTTCGTGTTTTTCCCTGATTTGTGTGTCGATTAAGGTCTGTTATATCTATTTTGGCTGATTTAAATTATATATCTTGATTGTTCTTTAGTTTGTGTGTAATCCAATAGAACAGTACAAGCACTGTTCTATTTATAGACAAATCTAAACCACTGGTGATCTGTGCTGACGTCACCTAAGATAGTGACCTCTAACAGAATAACAACATAAAACATCTGCCCTATACAAACTACTGTTGTATTACAAAACACTTTAAGGTAAACTACTGTTGAGGGAAAACTCTGATGGTCTTGGAACATCTGTTGGAGACTAAGTGCTGTTGACTCCAACAGACCTTTAGTCTTCAGTACTTGATCATCAGTTGTTTCTTCATCAGACCTTTGGTCAGCAGTTGTTCTCTATCAGTTGTTCTCTAGCAGTCCTTTGTATCAGCAGTTGTCATAGAAGTTGTTTAGATGGAACAGTTGTTAGGGTTAACAGTCTTTTGGGAAGAGTATGTTGTAAAGACTGTTTATTTGTGTGGATCAACTGTTAGTATATTTTGGCTTTTCAATCATCTGTTCTTCTTCAGGTCAGCAGTCCCAACAGTTTAATCTCTACCATTCTATATTAATCAATCTTTCTTCATGTGGTTCTTTTTTCTTTAATTTTTTTCGTGTTTTTCCCTGATTTGTGTGTCGATTAAGGTCTGTTATATCTATTTTGGCTGATTTAAATTATATATCTTGATTGTTCTTTAGTTTGTGTGTAATCCAATAGAACAGTACAAGCACTGTTCTATTTATAGACAAATCTAAACCACTGGTGATCTGTGCTGACGTCACCTAAGATAGTGACCTCTAACAGAATAACAACATAAAACATCTGCCCTATACAAACTACTGTTGTATTACAAAACACTTTAAGGTAAACTACTGTTGAGGGAAAACTCTGATGGTCTTGCAACATTTGTTGGAGTGTAAGTGCTGTTGACTCCAACAGACCTTTAGTCTTCAGTACTTGATCATCAGTTGTTTCATCATCAGACCTTTGGTCAGCAGTTGTTCTCTATCAGTTGTTCTCTAGCAGTCCTTTGTATCAGCAGTTGTCATAGCAGTTGTTTAGATGGAACAGTTGTTAGGGTTAGCAGTCTTTTGGGAAGAGTATGTTGTAAAGACTGTTTATTTGTGTGGATCAACTGTTAGTATATTTTGGCTTTTCAATCATCTGTTCTTCTTCAGGTCAGCAGTCCCAACAGTTTAATCTCTACCATTCTATATTAATCAATCTTTCTTCATGTGGTTCTTTTTTCTTTATTTTTTTTCGTGTTTTTCCCAGATTTGTGTGTCGATTAAGGTCTGTTATATCTATTTTGGCTGATTTAAATTATATATCTTGATTGTTCTTTAGTTTGCGTGTATTATTCTTCAGTTTTATTAATTGTTTTGATTTTTTATTGATGTTGGGTTTGTGTTTTAGGGTTCGATTGATGTTTTAGGGTTTGATTTATTTCAATTATGTTTTACGGAATTGTGATAGTGAGTCGTTTATAGATTAATCATTGTTTCGGTTTATTATTGTTCAGGCTTATTAGGTTTTTATGTTTTAGGTTTCGATTTATGATGAGTATGTTTTAAGTTTCGATTTAGGGGTTTATGTTTCATGTTTTGATTTAGGGCTTTATGTTTTAGGTTTTGATTTAGGGTTCAATTGATGTTTTAAGATAGATACGAATGGATATATGTTTTAGGTTTCGATTTAGGGCTTTATGTTTTAGGTATTGATTTTTGGTTCATTTGATGTTTTAAGATAGATACGAATGGATATATGTTTTATGTTTCGTTTAATGGCTTTATGTTTTAGGTTTTGATTTAAAAAAAAGTTAATGTTTTAAGATAAATACAAATGGATATATGTTTTAGGTTTCGATTTAGGGGTTGGTCACACATTGCAACTTCAATTATCTCTCTTCACCTCAATATGTCACATGTCACCTTGTGGTTTTTTTTATAAAAAATCGTTTTTTTTTAAATCAAAAATCCCAAAAATATATAAGGTAATAAAAACACGCGTGTTAACATAATCACCAAATCCGACAAGATCCTCTTCATCAACCTCAAACCCTAAGCAGGCGATCTTGAGGCGATTCCACTACAACGATTGTTTTAATCTCTTCTTCTCCAAGGTTTATGTTAGGATCTGAGTTTTATTGTTTTGATATGTATAGAAGAAGATGAGAATTAAATGATGTAAGTATATATGGAAAGTGCAGCGGAATGATAAACAATAATCAAAACAATAGGAATAAATGTTTTCTTTAATCGAAAGCTTTCATTAATTGAAAGACTACAATCAATACAAATACACCCCCTCAGCATGATCACACAGTGATTGTTTGTCTGAGAGAATGTTTGTGTGTGATCCAATAGAACAGTACAAGCACTGTTCTCTTTATAGACAAATCTAAACCACTGGTGACCTGTGCTGACGTCACCTAAGATAGTGACCTCTAACAGAATAACAACATAAAACATCTGCCCTATACAAACTACTGTTGTATTACAAAACACTGTAAGGTAAACTACTGTTGAGGGAAAACTCTGATGGTCTTGCAACATCTGTTGGAGTCTAAGTGCTGTTGACTCCAACAGACCTTTAGTCTTCATTACTTGATCATCAGTTGTTTCTTCATCAGACCTTTGGTCAGCAGTTGTTCTCTATCAGTTGTTCTCTAGCAGTCCTTTGTATCAGCAGTTGTCATAGCAGTTGTTTAGATGGAACAGTTGTTAGGGTCAGCAGTCTTTTGGGAAGAGTATGTTATAAGGACTGTTTATTTGTGTGGATCAACTGTTAGTATATTTTGGCTTTTCAATCATCTGTTCTTCTTCAGGTCAGCAGTCCCAACAGTTTAATCTCTACCATTCTATATTAATAAATCTTTCTTCATGTGGTTCTTTTTTCTTTATTTTTTTCGTGTTTTTCCCTGATTTGTGTGTCGATTAAGGTCTGTTATATCTATTTTGGCTGATTTAAATTATATATCTTGATTGTTCTTTAGTTTGCGTGTATTATTGTTCAGTTTTATTAGTTGTTTTGATTTTTGATTGATGTTGGGTTTGTGTTTTAGGGTTCGATTGATGTTTTAGGGTTTGATTTATTTCAATTCTGTTTTACGGAATTGTGATAGTGAGTCGTTTATAGATTAATCATTGTTTCGGTTTATTATTGTTCAGGCTTATTAGGTTTTTATGTTTTAGGTTTCGATTTATGATGAGTATGTTTTAAGTTTCGATTTAGGGGGTTTATGTTTCATGTTATGATTTAGGGCTTTATGTTTTAGGTTTTGATTTAGGGTTCAATTGATGTTTTAAGATAGATACGAATGGATATATGTTTTAGGTTTCGATTTAGGGCTTTATGTTTTAGGTTTTGATTTTGGGTTCATTTGATGTTTTAAGATAGATACGAATGGATATATGTTTTATGTTTCGTTTAATGGCTTTATGTTTTAGGTTTTGATTTAAAAAAAAGTTAATGTTTAAAGATAAATACAAATGGATATATGTTTTAGGTTTCGATTTAGGGGTTGGTCCCACATTGCAACTTCAATTATCTCTCTTCACCTCAATATGTCACATGTCACCTTGTTTTTTTTTTTTTTTATAAAAAATTGTTTTTTTTTTAAATCCCAAAAAAATATAAGGTAATAAAAAACACGCGTGTTAACCTAATCACCAAATCAGACGAGATCCTCTTCATCAACCTCAAAACCTAGGCAGGCGATCTTGAGGTGATTCCACTACAACGATTGTTTTAATCTCTTCTTCTCCAAGGTTTATGTTAGGATCTGAGTTTGATTGTTTTGATATGTATAGAAGAAGATGAGAATTAAATGATGTAAGTATATATGGAAAGTGCAGCGGAATGATAAACAATAATCAAAACAATAGGAATAAATGTTTTCTTTAATCGAAAGCTTTCATAATTGAAAGATTACAATCAATACAAATACTCCCCCTCAGCAAGATCACACAGTGATTGTTTGTCTGAGAGAATGTTTATGTGTGATCCAATAGAACAGTACAAGCACTGTCCTATTTTTAGACAAATCTAAACCACTGGTGACCTGTACTGACGTCATCTAAGATAGTGACCTCTAACAGAATAACAACATAAAACTTCTACCCTATACAAACTACTGTTGTATTACAAAACACTGTAAGGTAAACTACTGTTGAGGGAAAACTCTGATGGTCTTGCAACATCTGTTGGAGTCTAAGTGCTGTTGACTCCAACAGACCTTTAGTCTTCAGTACTTGATCATCAGTTGTTTCTTCATCAGACCTTTGGTCAGCAGTTGTTCTCTAGCAGTCCTTTGTATCAGCAGTTGTCTTAGCAGTTGTTTAGATGGAACAGTTGTTTGGGTCAGCAGTCTTTTGGGAAGAGTATGTTGTAAAGACTGTTTATTTGTGTGGATCAACTGTTAGTATATTTTGGCTTTTCAATCATCTGTTCTTCTTCAGGTCAGCAGTCCCAACAGTTTAATCTCTACCATTCTATATTAATAAATCTTTCTTCATGTGGTTCTTTTTTCTTTATTTTTTTCGTGTTTTTCCCTCATTTGTGTGTCGATTAAGGTCTGTTATATCTATTTTGGCTGATTTAAATTATATATCTTGATTGTTCTTTACTTTGCGTGTATTATTGTTCAGTTTTATTAGTTGTTTTGATTTTTGATTGATGTTGGGTTTGTGTTTTAGGGTTCGATTGATGTTTTAGGGTTTGATTTATTTCAATTCTGTTTTACGGAATTGTGATAGTGAGTCGTTTATAGATTAATCATTGTTTCGGTTTATTATTGTTCAGGCTTATTAGGTTTTTATGTTTTAGGTTTCGATTTATGATGAGTATGTTTTAAGTTTCGATTTAGGGGTTTATGTTTCATGTTTTGATTTAGGGCTTTATGTTTTAGGTTTTGATTTAGGGTTCAATTGATGTTTTAAGATAGATACGAATGGATATATGTTTTAGGTTTCGATTTAGGGCTTTATGTTTTAGGTTTTGATTTTGGGTTCATTTGATGTTTTAAGATAGATACGAATGGATATATGTTTTATGTTTCGTTTAATGGCTTTATGTTTTAGGTTTTGATTTAAAAAAAAGTTAATGTTTTAAGATAAATACAAATGGATATATGTTTTAGGTTTCGATTTAGGGGTTGGTCCCACATTGCAACTTCAATTATCTCTCTTCACCTCAATATGTCACAGGTCACCTTGTTTTTTCTTTTTTTTATAAAAAAATCGTTTTTTTTAAAAAAAAATCCCAAAAAAAATATAAGGTAATAAAAAACACGCGTGTTAACCTAATCACCAAATCAGACGAGATCCTCTTCATCAACCTCAAAACCTAGGCAGGCGATCTTGAGGCGATTCCACTACAACGATTGTTTTAATCTCTTCTTCTCCAAGGTTTATGTTAGGATCTGAGTTTGATTGTTTTGATATGTATAGAAGAAGATGAGAATTAAATGATGTAAGTATATATGGAAAGTGCAGCGGAATGATAACCAATAATCAAAACAATAGGAATAAATGTTTTCTTTAATCGAAAGCTTTCATTAATTGAAAGATTACAATCAATACAAATACTCCCCCTCAGCATGATCACACAGTGATTGTTTGTCTGAGAGAATGTTTGTGTGTGATCCAATAGAACTGTACAAGCACTGTTCTATTTATAGACAAATCTAAACCACTGGTGACCTGTGCTGACGTCACCTAAGATAGTGACCTCTAACAGAATAACAACATAAAACATTTGCCCTATACAAACTACTGTTGTATTACAAAACACTTTAAGGTAAACTACTGTTGAGGGAAAACTCTGATGGTCTTGGAACATCTATTGGAGTCTAAGTGCTGTTGACTCCAACAGACCTTTAGTCTTCAGTACTTGATCATCAGTTGTTTCTTCATCAGACCTTTGGTCAGCAGTTGTTCTCTATCAGTTGTTCTTTAGCAGTCCTTTGTATCAGCAGTTGTCATAGCAGTTGTTTAGATGGAACAGTTGTTAGGGTTAGCAGTCTTTTGGGAAGAGTATGTTGTAGAGACTGTTTATTTGTGTGGATCAACTGTTAGTATATTTTGGCTTTTCAATCATCTGTTCTTCTTTAGGTCAGCAGTCCCAACAGTTTAATCTCTACCATTCTATATTAATCAATCTTTCTTCATGTGGTTCTTTTTTCTTTATTTTTTTTTGTGTTTTTCCCTGATTTGTGTGTCGATTAAGGTCTGTTATATCTATTTTGGCTATTTTTATATATCTTGATTGTTCTTTAGTTTGTGTGTGATCCAATAGAACAGTACAAGCACTGTTCTATTTATAGACAAATCTAAACCACTGGTGACCTGTGCTGACGTCACCTAAGATAGTGACCTCTAACAAAATAACAACATAAAACATCTGCCCTATACAAACTACTGTTGTATTACAAAACACTTTAAGGTAAACTACTGTTGAGGGAAAACTCTGATGGTCTTGCAACATCTGTTGGAGTGTAAGTGCTGTTGACTCCAACAGACCTTTAGTCTTCAGTACTTGATCATCAGTTGTTTCTTCATCAGACCTTTGGTCAGCAGTTGTTCTCTATCAGTTGTTCTCTAGCAGTCCTTTGTATCAGCAGTTGTCATAGCAGTTGTTTAGATGGAACAGTTGTTAGGGTTAGCAGTCTTTTGGGAAGAGTATGTTGTAAAGACTGTTTATTTGTGTGGATCAACTGTTAGTATATTTTGGCTTTTCAATCATCTGTTCTTCTTCAGGTCAGCAGTCCCAACAGTATAATCTCAACCATTCTATATTAATCAATCTTTCTTCATGTGGTTCTTTTTTCTTTATTTTTTTTCGTGTTTTTCCCTGATTTGTGTGTCGATTAAGGTCTGTTATATCTATTTTGGCTGATTTATATTATATATCTTGATTGTTCTTTAGTTTGCGTGTATTATTTTTCAGTTTTATTAATTGTTTTGATTTTTTATTGATGTTGGGTTTGTGTTTTATGGTTCGATTGATGTTTTAGGGTTTGAATTATATCAATTCTGTTTTACGGAATTGTGATAGTGAGTCGTTTATAGATTAATCATTGTTTCGGTTTATTATTTTTCAGGCTTATTAGGTTTTTATGTTTTAGGTTTCGATTTATGATGAGTATGTTTTAAGTTTCGATTTAGGGGTTTATGTTTCATGTTTTGATTTAGGGCTTTATGTTTTAGGTTTTGATTTAGGGTTCAATTGATGTTTTAAGATAGATACGAATGGATATATGTTTTAGGTTTCGATTTAGGGCTTTATGTTTTAGGTATTGATTTTGGGTTCATTTGATGTTTTAAGATAGATACGAATGGATATATGTTTTATGTTTCGTTTAATGGCTTTATGTTTTAGGTTTTGATTTAAAAAAAAAGTTAATGTTTTAAGATAAATACAAATGGATATATGTTTTAGGTTTCGATTTAGGGGTTGGTCCCACATTGCAACTTCAATTATCTCTCTTCACCTCAATATGTCACATGTCACCTTGTGGTTTTTTTTATAAAAAATCGTTTTTTTTAAATCAAAAATCCCAAAAATATATAAGGTAATAAAAACACGCGTGTTAACCTAATCACCAAATCCGACGAGATCCTCTTCATCAACCTCAAACCCTAAGCAGGCGATCTTGAGGCGATTCCACTACAACGATTGTTTTAATCTCTTCTTCTCCAAGGTTTATGTTAGGATCTGAGTTTTATTGTTTTGATATGTATAGAAGAAGATGAGAATTAAATGATGTAAGTATATATGGAAAGTGCAGCGGAATGATAAACAATAATCAAAACAATAGGAATAAATGTTTTCTTTAATCGAAAGCTTTCATTAATTGAAAGATTACAATCAATACAAATACTCCCCCCAGCATGATCACACAGTGATTGTTTGTCTGAGAGAATGTTTGTGTGTGATCCAATAGAACAGTACAAGCACTGTTCTATTTATAGACAAATCTAAACCACTGGTGACCTGTGCTGACGTCACCTAAGATAGTGACCTCTAACAGAATAACAACATAAAACTTCTACCCTATACAAACTACTGTTGTATTACAAAACACTGTAAGGTAAACTACTGTTGAGGGAAAACTCTGATGGTCTTGCAACATCTGTTGGAGTCTAAGTGCTGTTGACTCCAACAGACCTTTAGTCTTCAGTACTTGATCATCAGTTGTTTCTTCATCAGACCTTTGGTCAGCAGTTGTTCTCTATCAGTTGTTCTCTAGCAGTCCTTTGTATCAGCAGTTGTCATAGCAGTTGTTTAGATGGAACAGTTGTTAGGGTCAGCAGTCTTTTGGGAAGACTATGTTGTAAAGACTGTTTATTTGTGTGGATCAACTGTTAGTATATTTTGGCTTTTCAATCATCTGTTCTTCTTCAGGTCAGCAGTCCCAACAGTTTAATCTCTACCATTCTATATTAATAAATCATTCTTCATGTGGTTCTTTTTTCTTTATTGTCACACCCTCAAATTTCCACTTGCGGGGTTTTACCGCGAGGCGCATGACAAACCAGGATCCAAGTCAACGATCACAATAAACGACACTATATGAAGTACGTAAATCCAAAAACATAAATTTCATCAGCGGAAGCATTTAAAGAATTTAATCTCTACAAAACAGTGTTCCCAAGTATTCAAGACATTTATTACAAAACGTGCACTAAAATCTAGACGCCAATGCAGACCCGTGCGCCTAGTTCCGTTCATTGCTACCTTAGCGACCTGAGAAAAACATGCCAAAAAGATGTCAACATATAATGCTGGTGAGTTCACGGGTTTGTTCAAAATGTTACCAAAGTGTTACCATGTCCATACTATATCAATGTTACCAAGTACGCTAGCTAGGCGTATGTTTCATTACTACTACGATTGGAAACCATTACTAATGTTCAGCATGTTTAAGCAGCCCGTATGTTCAGCATGATACCAATGTACCTGTTCGAGACAATATGCACCCGCCCGGCCCTCCAAGCCGACGAGTGGGGCAGGTCACGCCCAATAGATCTATCCACATTTCCCCCGTTGTGCAAACCCGCACATTCATGGTTTCCCCCGGGACTTTCCAAAAGATCGTATAGCAATATAAAGTTAAAACCACAGTATGACACATGTTACCAAAACCGTTTAGCGCATGTTTTCTCCCCCAAAAGTTAAAGCAGTAAAAGTGGGGCCGTGAACTCACCTTAGATAGCATTCTTCAAATATAAGTAAAGATGTTTAGCCCTTGATAATCCCTCTACCGGAGATCTATCAAAATGTTCACATAAGTGTTCCGACTAATAACCATAAGGTTATCTAGCCCCCGATTGTCCAGATCATAACCGAGTATGTTTTAAAACGTGTTTAAATGTTTAACCGACACACTAGACCGACCCGACACCCCGTTGGTGACCCATTACCCTAACTAATCAAGTACACATAGATTACACGCAAGGTTCAAGCATAAAACACTTAGTTTGTATCAAAAATCTCATTTCTGCATCAGAACGGTCGAACCAGTCAGTTTAAGGCCTCCTTCGCACCTTTTTACTCTCCTTCGCCCGTTTTACCTCTCGTTCGACCGTTTGATGCTTCCTTCGCACGTTTTGCCACGTTCGCCCACTGAAAAGCCTGGTTCGACCCTGGGATTCCTCCTTCGCACCTTCGACTGGTCGAAGGAGGCCAGGTTCGCCCCTGTTGTTCTATTTTGCCTAAAAACGCTTAAAACACATTCAAAACGACTCGAAACATCACCAATCACAGCAGTCAAACATGATTATGTTATCCTAACAAAACCCCACTGATTTTGCCCCAAACCATATCCGTTTCAGCCCTTTCCCAAAATGGCAAAAATTATGGAAACGTCACTTTCATGCATGAAATCTTTACCCAATTTGGAAACTTTTGAAATCGACTCACGTTTGATTTAAAATACTCAGTTTATCGATCATCCGATCATCCTTATGGGTTCTATTGATTATAAACACCACATGTTACGTCTAGATTCGTCAAAATCCCCAATTTACACATCCAATCGATTCTAACCCTAAACAACAATCAATCAGCATTAAAAGCAATCCCACATCATGTCTCTAACATAGATAAAGCAGCAAAGCATTGAATAACACATTACACCACATAATACTCAATTAACACATGTTATTTATTATGAAAACTCATGTCAAATGATAGGGTTTTGTTTTAGAAAGATGTTTAAAAGGTTTTTAATCATAAAACACCCTTAGAACAGATCTGGACAATTAAGGTTAGATGAAAACGAATTAAAATGCTTTTAAAAGATTTAGGATTATGAACACACCTTGGATTCTTGTTTAGATGTTGTAGATAGGTTAGATTATGAAAAAGAAGAGCAAAAACTCCTTCCTTAGTGTTTAAGATCGTTTGAGAGCGTTTTGGGACGGTTAGGGTTTGTGAAATGATGAAAAATGACTAAGGTTGGTATTTATACTGATCCTCCTTCGTACCAATTGATTGGTCGAAGGTGGTCTCCTTCGCCCCTTTCACAGGGTCGAATGAGACTTGTCCAGGTCGAAGGGAATTCTTCAACTCCACTTCCCTGGTTCGCCCACTTGCATGGGTCAAACCAGACAATTTTCCTCTCCTTCGACCACTCGAAGTGGTCGAACCAGAGCCCCCTTTTTAACTAGTTTTCCAGTTTCTCGTGTTTAACGCATTCTAACACATCTTAACACATAAGCATGCATCCTTAGTCTATATTTAACACATTAAAGCACAGATAATTATTTACACATCATTTAAACACGTCTATGTATATAAACCACCACACAACCCATAATCTACACATATACTTAATTAGTTCATGTAATGTCACCAACAACGGAACCCGGTACTAGTGTATTACCAAAACGACTCCCAATGATCCTCCAGATCATTGTACCCTGGACAATCCTAACTTGACCCAACTCAACTAACCCGGTTAAGTTTGTTTATAAACGTTTCTCGCTAAGGTAGACTTAGATGTTACTAATATGTTTAAGCCGAACATGCCGGGTGTCACATCATCCCCACGTTGAAAGAATTTTCGTCCCGAAAATTGCGCAAAGCCCAAAAAGAAAGAAACGGAAAGAACCGAACAAAAAGAAACTTACCGGATGTCACATCATCCCCACGTTGAAAGGAATCTCGACCCGAGATTCATTCCGCTTCAGCAGTAACATGCCTTGATTCAAACGCGCGCTTCGGAAAGAGATGAGGATACTTAGATTTCATCTGATCCTCCCGTTCCCATGTGAACTCAGGTCCACGGTTCGAGTTCCAACGGACTTTAACGATGCGGATTTTACTCCGACGAAGGCTACGAATCTTGTAGTCGAGAATCTCGACAGGTTCATCCACAATGCGAAGACGATCATCAACCTTGATCTCTTCCAGTGGTACAATGAGAGATTCATCAGCCAAACACTTCTTCAAGTTAGACACATGGAAGACGTTGTGCACACTACCGAGCTCCGCCGGTAAGTCAAGTCTATATGCCACCGGTCCAATCCGATCCAGGATTGCGAACGGTCCGACATAACGAGGGTTAAGCTTGCCACGCTTTCCAAAGCGTATGACGCCTTTCCATGGTGAAACTTTCAGAAGTACCTTGTCCCCAACCTGGAACTCTAAAGGTTTTCGACGGCGATCGGCATAGCTCTTCTGACGATCCCGTGTAGCGGCCAAACGTTGACGGATCTGTACGATTTTCTCCGAAGTTTCGTACACGAGTATTGGACCAGTGAGCTGGCTCTCGCCCACCTCGGCCCAACAAAGTGGTGATCGGCATTTCCGTCCGTAAAGAGCCTCGAACGGAGCTGCCTTGATGCTAGAGTGATAGCTGTTGTTGTAGGAGAACTCCACTAACGGCAGGTGGATCTCCCAACTTTTGCCAAAATCGATAACACATGCCCGAAGCATGTCTTCCAAGGTTTGAATCGTCCGCTCACTTTGTCCATCAGTTTGCGGATGATAAGCCGTACTCATATCTAACTGAGTACCCAAAGCCTTGTGCAGAGCCTTCCAGAAACGCGAAGCGAAACGAGGATCACGATCAGAGATAATAGAGACAGGCACCCCGTGCCGAGCAACCACCTCCTTAAGGTAAAGTCGAGCTAACCGCTCGAGTCCATCGGTTTCCTTAATAGGTATAAAACGTGCCGATTTTGTCAGCCGATCAACAATTACCCAAATCATGTCATAACCACTAGGTGACCTTGGCAGCTTGGTGACAAAATCCATCGTGATTCTTTCCCACTTCCATTCCGGAACCTCTGGTTGTTGCAGGAGACCAGACGGCCTCTGATACTCCACCTTGACTTTAGCACAAGTCAAACATTTGCTGACGTAAGAAGCTATGTCAGCTTTCATGTTCGGCCACCAATAAAGTATCTTTAAATCCTGATACATCTTATCGGAGCCAGGGTGGATAGAATACCGGGATTTGTGAGCTTCATCCAGAACCAGCTCGCGCAATCCCCCGAACAGTGGGACCCAAACACGTCCCGCAAAATAGTGTAAGCCATCAGTCCTGAGCTCGAGATGCTTGTCAGCACTGTGCATCGTTTCAGCCTTTAGGTTTTCCTCCTTCAAGGCTTCCAATTGTGCAGAACTGATTCGGTCAGGCAACGACGAATGAATGGTGAGCTGTAAGGCTCGAACACGACGAGGGTTAACAGACTCCTTCCTGCTCAAGGCGTCCGCCACAACGTTCGCCTTGCCAGGATGATACTTGATGGCACAGTCATAATCGTTCAGGAGTTCAACCCAGCGACGCTGCCGCATGTTCAACACCTTCTGGTCGAAAATATGCTGAAGACTCTTGTGATCGGTATATACTTCACACTTGGTACCGTACAAGTAATGTCTCCAGATTTTCAATGCAAAGACCACTGCACCCAGTTCCAAGTCATGAGTAGTGTAGTTCTTCTCATGAACTTTGAGTTGACGAGAAGCATAAGCAATAACCTTCCCGCGCTGCATCAACACGCAACCAAGACCCCGAATGGAAGCATCACAGTACACAACGAAATCATCCGTACCCTCAGGAAGGGATAAGATAGGTGCAGAACAAAGTTTAAGCTTCAGCATCTGAAATGCTGATTCTTGTGGTTCATCCCAGTCGAACTTTCGATCCTTCTGGGTAAGGGCAGTGAGGGGTTGAGCGATCTTCGAAAATCCCTCAATGAAACGACGATAGTAACCCGCAAGACCTAGGAATTGCCGCACCTCAGATGGCGTCTTTGGTGCTTCCCAGTCTTTAATAGCTTCGATCTTAGCCGGATCAACATGGATTCCCAGTTCATTCACCACATGTCCTAGGAATTGAACTTCACGCAACCAAAAATCACACTTTGAGAACTTAGCATACAACTGCTCTTGTCTCAAAAGTTCCAAGACCAACCGCAGATGTTCCTCGTGATCCGCCTTGTTCTTGGAATAGATCAGAATGTCGTCAATAAACACGATGACGAACTTATCAAGGTAAGGCTTGCAAACGCGGTTCATCAAATCCATGAACACCGCAGGTGCGTTAGTGAGACCAAAAGGCATGACCAAGAACTCAAAATGGCCATAACGAGTGCGAAAGGCAGTCTTCTGAATGTCAGCTTCCCTGACGCGTAACTGGTGATAACCGGACCGCAAATCAATCTTCGAATAATAGCTGGAGCCCTGAAGCTGGTCAAAGAGATCATCAATGCGAGGAAGAGGATAACGATTCTTGATGGTCACTTTGTTCAGCTCACGATAATCAATACACATACGAAGACTTCCGTCCTTCTTCTTCACAAACAAAATAGGAGCTCCCCACGGGGAAGAACTCGGTCGGATGAAACCCTTTTCCAAGAGTTCCTGCAACTGGCTGGACAACTCTTGCATCTCGGGAGGTGCAAGACGATACGGGGCTCGGGCAATAGGAGCTGCGCCCGGAGTGAGATCAATACCAAACTCAACCTGACGATGGGGAGGAAGACCAGGTAAATCATCAGGAAACACATCAGAAAAGTCACGAACCACCGGAATACCCTCGATCTTCTTCTCATCGTCAGAAGAAACGTTAACAAGTGCCAGAACGGCCGAACAGCCCTTCCGAAGATACTTACGGGCTTTCATGCTAGAAATGATACTCAGCGGAGCACCGCTTTTCTCGCCACGAACCGAAAGAATCTCTCCATCAGGGAGAGGGATCCGAATGACCTTGTCAAAACAAACGATCTCCGCGCGATACAATGATAACCAATCCATGCCAACCACGACATCAAAACTACCCAGAGGTACCGGCATAAGGTCAATGGGGAAAGACAAACCCGACAGTTCCAAACGACATTCCCTAAGGGTGTGTGTCGCTTCGATTTTCTTACCATCAGCCAATTCTATTAAGTACTTAGCCTCTAAAGGTGTGGGTACTATATCTAGCAATCGACTAATATCCAAAGATACGAAACTCTTATCGGCACCAGAATCAAACAAAACAGAAACATAGCGATCATTAAGAAGGAACGTACCGGTAACTGTGTCTGGATCCTGCCTAGCCTCTGCAGATCCAATGACGAAAGCACGTGCAGTCCTGCCTCCGCCGCCATTGTTCCCGTTACCGTTCCCGCCCCTCCCATTATCGCCCTGTTTCAGTTTGGGACAGTCACGCTTGAAATGCCCCGTGTCACCACAGTTATAACACCCCTGCCTCCCCTGAGTCCCCTGAGCAGCAGGAGCCGGAGTAGCCGCAGGAGTCTGAGTTGGGGTGAGCGCCACCTTGCAATCCTTAGCATGGTGCCCCAACTGATGGCACCGATGACAACGAGCCCTGTCACAACTCCCCGAATGATGGAAACCACACTTGTTGCACTTGGGATGCTTCCCGACATACCCACCCGTCTTCGCCCCAGAAGAAGACCCAGACGTATCAAACTTCTTCGCCGGCTGAGCTGGCACCACACTCTTCCCCACACTCTCCCACTTCCTCTTGTTCCCCTCAGCAGCCTTCACAGTAGTACCCTTGGGTGGCAAAACGCCTTCCGCCACCTTCAGGTTAGTCATCCGATGAGCTGATCGGACAACTTCAGCAATAGTGGGAAGATTCCCAGCAGCTACCAACCCAGCAATCTCGGGCACTAGTCCAGACACATAGTGCTCGATCCTCCTGTACTCGGGTGTGTGTAAGTCAGGACACAACACCGCCAGCTCGTACCTCCTCACAGTATACTCAATCTCCGACCCAACCATCTTGTAACTCCAGACCTCATGCTCCAACTTCTGTATCTCCTCCCTCGGACAGTACTCACCTCTCAAAAGCTGCACAAACTCCGCCCAAGGCATAGCAATAGCCTCTCCCAACCCCACGTTCTGAGTGGTAGCATTCCACCACGACAATGCAGGCCCCTCAAATGTCGCAGTAGCATACTTCACTCGGTCCCCAGCAGGACAGTTACACATGACAAACACAGATTCCACCTTCTCTAGCCATCGGAGCAGTCCCACCGCTCCCTCAGTTCCAGCGAAGTTATGGGGCTGACAGTCCCTAAACTTCTTATAAGAGCACTGAGGTGGGGGTGGATTGGCACCAACACCTGAAACACGGTACACAAGTAAAACACAAACGAAAGGACACGAAACCCAAAAATGAGGCAAGGTCGACAGAAATCAACTCACCACCCATGGCATTAATCCCGGCCTGGAAATTAGCCATAGCCATGTTCACTTGTTGCTGGAGCAAGTTGTTCAGCTCAGCTTGGGTCATGTTGATGTTCCCACGACCACCGCCTCCGGCACGACCACCGCCGCCAGCACGGCCACCGCCTCCACCACGACGTCCACCACCGCGAGCACCAGACATGATCTAACAAACCAAGAAATCGAGAGATTCAGATTCACTTCCAGTGTCAACCACTAGGAATTTACAAGAGTTAACCTAGAGACAAATTCAGGACCATACATCCAAACTCGAAGTCCGTCGGGATTTTCATGCATCCCAGTTTATTATTTCGTGTGCACCCGAAATGATAAACTGCTCTACATGGTCCTCCAGATGTACCCCTAATCTAGACCCCAGTCACCGAACATTGTCGCCTATGTGGCAATAGGTGCAAGTGTAAGAAGGCATGTGTGTGCAAGAACCAACAAATCAACCCCTCCTCCTTCAATCCAGAAGAAGAAGACAAGAGTAGGTAAGAACCCAAATAAAAACGGATGATGTAACAGAGAAGCATGATGATGATGTAAGGACACCCCGACAACGTTAGTACATACCCCATTAATAGACCCAAAGTATGTGACCGTCTAGTGTGTGCGACTCGGCTATAGACCAGACTCTACATGCAGTCCTAGTTCACTATAACCATTGGCTCTGATACCAATCTGTCACACCCTCAAATTTCCACTTGCGGGGTTTTACCGCGAGGCGCATGACAAACCAGGATCCAAGTCAACGATCACAATAAACGACACTATATGATGTACGTAAATCCAAAAACATAAATTTCATCAGCGGAAGCATTTAAAGAATTTAATCTCTACAAAACAGTGTTCCCAAGTATTCAAGACATTTATTACAAAACGTGCACTAAAATCTAGACGCCAATGCAGACCCGTGCGCCTAGTTCCGTTCATTGCTACCTTAGCGACCTGAGAAAAACATGCCAAAAAGATGTCAACATATAATGCTGGTGAGTTCACAGGTTTGTTCAAAATGTTACCAAAGTGTTACCATGTCCATACTATATCAACGTTACCAAGTACGCTAGCTAGGCGTATGTTTCATTACTACTACGATTGGAAACCATTACTAATGTTCAGCATGTTTAAGCAGCCCGTATGTTCAGCATGATACCAATGTACCTGTTCGAGACAATATGCACCCGCCCGGCCCTCCAAGCCGACGAGTGGGGCAGGTCACGCCCAATAGATCTATCCACATTTCCCCCGTTGTGCAAACCCGCACATTCATGGTTTCCCCCGGGACTTTCCAAAAGATCGTATAGCAATATAAAGTTAAAACCACAGTATGACACATGTTACCAAAACCGTTTAGCGCATGTTTTCTCCCCCAAAAGTTAAAGCAGTAAAAGTGGGGCCGTGAACTCACCTTAGATAGCGTTCTTCAAATATAAGTAAAGATGTTTAGCCCTTGATAATCCCTCTACCGGAGATCTATCAAAATGTTCACATAAGTGTTCCGACTAATAACCATAAGGTTATCTAGCCCCCGATTGTCCAGATCATAACCGAGTATGTTTTAAAACGTGTTTAAATGTTTAACCGACACACTAGACCGACCCGACACCCCGTTGGTGACCCATTACCCTAACTAATCAAGTACACATAGATTACACGCAAGGTTCAAGCATAAAACACTTAGTTTGTATCAAAAATCTCATTTCTGCATCAGAACGGTCGAACCAGTCAGTTCAAGGCCTCCTTCGCACCTTTTTACTCTCCTTCGCCCGTTTTACCTCTCGTTCGACCGTTTGATGCTTCCTTCGCACGTTTTGCCACGTTCGCCCACTGAAAAGCCTGGTTCGACCCTGGGATTCCTCCTTCGCACCTTCGACTGGTCGAAGGAGGCCAGGTTCGCCCCTGTTGTTCTATTTTGCCTAAAAACGCTTAAAACACATTCAAAACGACTCGAAACATCACCAATCACAGCAGTCAAACATGATTATGTTATCCTAACAAAACCCCACTGATTTTGCCCCAAACCATATCCGTTTCAGCCCTTTCCCAAAATGGCAAAAATTATGGAAACGTCACTTTCATGCATGAAATCTTTACCCAATTTGGAAACTTTTGAAATCGACTCACGTTTGATTTAAAATACTCAGTTTATCGATCATCCGATCATCCTTATGGGTTCTATTGATTATAAACACCACATGTTACGTCTAGATTCGTCAAAATCCCCAATTTACACATCCAATCGATTCTAACCCTAAACAACAATCAATCAGCATTAAAAGCAATCCCACATCATGTCTCTAACATAGATAAAGCAGCAAAGCATTGAATAACACATTACACCACATAATACTCAATTAACACATGTTATTTATTATGAAAACTCATGTCAAATGATAGGGTTTTGTTTTAGAAAGATGTTTAAAAGGTTTTTAATCATAAAACACCCTTAGAACAGATCTGGACAATTAAGGTTAGATGAAAACGAATTAAAATGCTTTTAAAAGATTTAGGATTATGAACACACCTTGGATTCTTGTTTAGATGTTGTAGATAGGTTAGATTATGAAAAAGAAGAGCAAAAACTCCTTCCTTAGTGTTTAAGATCGTTTGAGAGCGTTTTGGGACGGTTAGGGTTTGTGAAATGATGAAAAATGACTAAGGTTGGTATTTATACTGATCCTCCTTCGCACCAATTGATTGGTCGAAGGTGGTCTCCTTCGCCCCTTTCACAGGGTCGAATGAGACTTGTCCAGGTCGAAGGGAATTCTTCAACTCCACTTCCCTGGTTCGCCCACTTGCATGGGTCGAACCAGACAATTTTCCTCTCCTTCGACCACTCGAAGTGGTCGAACCAGAGCCCCCTTTTTAACTAGTTTTCCAGTTTCTCGAGTTTAACGCATTCTAACACATCTTAACACATAAGCATGCATCCTTAGTCTATATTTAACACATTAAAGCACAGATAATCATTTACATATCATTTAAACACGTCTATGTATATAAACCACCACACAACCCATAATCTACACATATACTTAATTAGTTCATGTAATGTCACCAACAACGGAACCCGGTACTAGTGTATTACCAAAACGACTCCCAATGATCCTCCAGATCATTGTACCCTGGACAATCCTAACTTGACCCAACTCAACTAACCCGGTTAAGTTTGTTTATAAACGTTTCTCGCTAAGGTAGACTTAGATGTTACTAATATGTTTAAGCCGAACATGCCGGGTGTCACATTTATTTTTTTCGTGTTTTTCCCTGATTTGTGTGTCGATTAAGTTCTGTTATATCTATTTTGGCTGATTTAAATTATATATCTTGATTGTTCTTTACTTTGCGTGTATTATTTTTCAGTTTTATTAGTTGTTTTGATTTTTTATTGATGTTGGGTTTGTGTTTTAGGGTTCGATTGATGTTTTAGGGTTTGATTTATTTCAATTCTGTTTTACGGAATTGTGATAGTGAGTCGTTTATAGATTAATCATTGTTTCGGGTTATTATTGTTCAGGCTTATTAGGTTTTTATGTTTTAGGTTTCGATTTATGATGAGTATGTTTTAAGTTTCGATTTAGGGGGTTTATGTTTCATGTTATGATTTAGGGCTTTTTGTTTTAGGTTTTGATTTAGGGTTCAATTGATGTTTTAAGATAGATACGAATGGATATATGTTTTAGGTTTCGATTTAGGGCTTTATGTTTTAGGTTTTGATTTTGGGTTCATTTGATGTTTTAAGATAGATACGAATAGATATATGTTTTATGTTTCGTTTAATGGCTTTATGTTTTAGGTTTTGATTTAAAAAAAATTTAATGTTTTAAGATAAATACAAATGGATATATGTTTTAGGTTTCGATTTAGGGGTTGGTCCCACATTGCAACTTCAATTATCTCTCTTCACCTCAATATGTCACATGTCACCTTGTTTTTTTTTATAAAAAATCGTTTTTTTTTTTTAAAAAAATCCAAAAAAATATAAGGTAATAAAAAACACGCGTGTTAACCTAATCACCAAATCAGACGAGATCCTCTTCATCAACCTCAAAACCTAGGCAGCGATCTTGAGGCGATTCCACTACAACGATTGTTTTAATCTCTTCTTCTCCAAGGTTTATGTTAGGATCTGAGTTTGATTGTTTTGATATGTATAGAAGAAGATGAGAATTAAATGATGTAAGTATATATGGAAAGTGCAGCGGAATGATAAACAATAATCAAAACAATAGGAATAAATGTTTTCTTTAATCGAAAGCTTTCATTAATTGAAAGATTACAATCAATACAAATACTCCCCCTCAGCATTATCACACAGTGATTGTTTGTCTGAGAGAATGTTTGTGTGTGATCCAATAGAACAGTACAAGCACTGTTCTATTTATAGACAAATCTAAACCACTGGTGACCTGTACTGACGTCACCTAAGATAGTGACCTCTAACAGAATAACAACATAAAACTTCTACCCTATACAAATTACAGTTGTATTACAAAACACTGTAAGGTAAACTAATGTTGAGGGAAAACTCTGATGGTCTTGCAACATCTGTTGGAGTCTAAGTGCTGTTGACTCCAACAGACCTTTAGTCTTCAGTACTTGATCATCAGTTGTTTCTTCATCAGACCTTTGGTCAGCAGTTTTTCTCTATCAGTTGTTCTCAAGCAGTCCTTTGTATCAGCAGTTGTCATAGCAGTTGTTTAGATGGAACAGTTGTTAGGGTCAGCAGTCTTTTGGGAAGAGTATGTTGTAAAGACTGTTTATTTGTGTGGATTAACTGTTAGTATATTTTGGCTTTTCAATCATCTGTTCTTCTTCTGGTCAGCAGTCCCAACAGTTTAATCTCTACCATTCTATATTAATAAATCTTTCTTCATGTGGTTCTTTTTTCTTTATTTTATTCGTGTTTTTCCCTGATTTGTGTGTCGATTAAGGTCTGTTATATCTATTTTGGCTGATTTAAATTATATATCTTGATTGTTCTTTACTTTGCGTGTATTATTGTTCAGTTTTATTAGTTTTTTTGATTTTTGATTGATGTTGGGTTTGTGTTTTAGGGTTCGATTGATGTTTTAGGGTTTGAATTATTTCAATTCTGTTTTACGGAATTGTGATAGTGAGTCGTTTATAGATTAATCATTGTTTCGGTTTATTATTGTTCAGGCTTATTAGGTTTTTATGTTTTAGGTTTCGATTTATGATGAGTATGTTTTAAGTTTCGATTTAGGGGGTTTATGTTTCATGTTATGATTTAGGGCTTTATGTTTTAGGTTTTGATTTAGGGTTCAATTGATGTTTTAAGATAGATACGAATGGATATATGTTTTAGGTTTCGATTTAGGGCTTTATGTTTTAGGTATTGATTTTGGGTTCATTTGATGTTTTAAGATAGATACGAATGGATATATGTTTTATGTTTCGTTTAATGGCTTTATGTTTTAGGTTTTGATTTAAAAAAAAAAAGTTAATGTTTTAAGATAAATACAAATGGATATATGTTTTAGGTTTCGATTTAGGGGTTGGTCCCACATTGCAACTTCAATTATCTCTCTTCACCTCAATATGTCACATGTCACCTTGTTTTTTTTTTATAAAAAATCGTTTTTTTTTTCAAAAAAAAATCCCAAAAAAATATAAGGTAATAAAAAACACGCGTGTTAACCTAATCACCAAATCAGACGAGATCCTCTTCATCAACCTCAAAACCTAGGCAGGCGATCTTGAGGTGATTCCACTACAACGATTGTTTTAATCTCTTCTTCTCCAAGGTTTATGTTAGGATCTGAGTTTGATTGTTTTGATATGTATAGAAGAAGATGAGAATTAAATGATGTAAGTATATATGGAAAGTGCAGCGGAATTATAAACAATAATCAAAACAATAGGAATAAATGTTTTCTTTAATTGAAAGCTTTCATTAATTGAAAGATTACAATCAATACAAATACTCCCCCTCAGCATGATCACACAGTGATTGTTTGTCTGAGAGAATGTTTGTGTGTGATCCAATAGAACAGTACAAGCACTGTTCTATTTATAGACAAATCTAAACCACTGGTGACCTGTACTGACGTCACCTAAGATAGTGACCTCTAACAGAATAACAACATAAAACTTCTACCCTATACAAACTACAGTTGTATTACAAAACACTGTAAGGTAAACTACTGTTGAGGGAAAACTCTGATGGTCTTGCAACATCTGTTGGAGTCTAAGTGCTGTTGACTCCAACAGACCTTTAGTCTTCAGTACTTGATCATCAGTTGTTTCTTCATCAGACCTTTGGTCAGCAGTGGTTCTCTATCAGTTGTTCTCTAGCAGTCCTTTGTATCAGCAGTTGTCATAGCAGTTGTTTAGATGGAACAGTTGTTAGGGTTAGCAGTCTTTTGGGAAGAGTATGTTGTAAAGACTGTTTATTTGTGTGGATCAACTGTTAGTATATTTTGGCTTTTCAATCATCTGTTCTTCTTCAGGTCAGCAGTCCCAACAGTTTAATCTCTACCATTCTATATTAATAAATCTTTCTTCATGTGGTTCTTTTTTCTTTATTTTTTCGTGTTTTTCCCTGATTTGTGTGTCGATTAAGGTCTGTTATATCTATTTTGGCTGATTTAAATTATATATCTTGATTGTTCTTTACTTTGCGTGTATTATTGTTCAGTTTTATTAGTTGTTTTGAGTTTTGATTGATGTTGGGTTTGTGTTTTAGGGTTCGATTGATGTTGTAGGGTTTGATTTATTTCAATTCTGTTTTACGGAATTGTGATAGTGAGTCGTTTATAGATTAATCATTGTTTCGGTTTATTATTGTTCAGGCTTATTAGGTTTTTATGTTTTAGGTTTCGATTTATGATGAGTATGTTTTAAGTTTCGATTTAGGGGGTTTATGTTTCATGTTATGATTTAGGGCTTTATGTTTTAGGTTTTGATTTAGGGTTCAATTGATGTTTTAAGATAGATACGAATAGATATATGTTTTAGGTTTCGATTTAGGGCTTTATGTTTTAGGTTTTGATTTTGGGTTCATTTGATGTTTTAAGATAGATACGAATGGATATATGTTTTATGTTTCGTTTAATGGCTTTATGTTTTAGGTTTTGATTTAAAAAAAAGTTAATGTTTTAAGATAAATACAAATGGATATATGTTTTAGGTTTCGATTTAAGGGTTGGTCCCACATTGAAACATCAATTATCTCTCTTCACCTCAATATGTCACATGTCACCTTGTTTTTTTTTATAAAAAATCGTTTTTTTTAAAAAAATCCCAAAAAAATATAAGGTAATAAAAAACACGCGTGTTAACCTAATCACCAAATCAGATGAGATCCTCTTCATCAACCTCAAAACCTAAGCAGGCGATCTTGAGGCGATTCCACTACAACGATTGTTTTAATCTCTTCTTCTCCAAGGTTTATGTTAGGATCTGAGTTTGATTGTTTTGATATGTATAGAAGAAGATGAGAATTAAATGATGTAAGTATATATGGAAAGTGCAGCGGAATGATAAACAATAATCAAAACAATAGGAATAAATGTTTTCTTTAATCGAAAGCTTTCATTAATTGAAAGATTACAATCAATACAAATACTCCCCCTCAGCATGATCACACAGTGATTGTTTGTCTGAGAGAATGTTTGTGTGTGATCCAATAGAACAGTACAAGCACTGTTCTATTTATAGACAAATCTAAACCATTGGTGACCTGTACTGACGTCACCTAAGATAGTGACCTCTAACAGAATAACAACATAAAACTTCTACCCTATACAAACTACAGTTGTATTACAAAACACTGTAAGGTAAACTACTGTTGAGGGAAAACTCTGATGGTCTTGCAACATCTGTTGGAGTCTAAGTGCTGTTGACTCCAACAGACCTTTAGTCTTCAGTACTTGATCATCAGTTGTTTCTTCATCAGACCTTTGGTCAGCAGTTTTTCTCTATCAGTTGTTCTCAAGCAGTCCTTTGTATCAGCAGTTGTCATAGCAGTTGTTTAGATGGAACAGTTGTTAGGGTCAGCAGTCTTTTGGGAAGAGTATGTTGTAAAGACTGTTTATTTGTGTGGATTAACTGTTAGTATATTTTGGCTTTTCAATCATCTGTTCTTCTTCTGGTCAGCAGTCCCAACAGTTTAATCTCTACCATTCTATATTAATAAATCTTTCTTCATGTGGTTCTTTTTTCTTTATTTTATTCGTGTTTTTCCCTGATTTGTGTGTCGATTAAGGTCTGTTATATCTATTTTGGCTTATTTAAATTATATATCTTGATTGTTCTTTACTTTGCGTGTATTATTGTTCAGTTTTATTAGTTGTTTTGATTTTTGATTGATGTTGGGTTTGTGTTTTAGGGTTCGATTGATGTTTTAGGGTTTGAATTATTTCAATTCTGTTTTACGGAATTGTGATAGTGAGTCGTTTATAGATTAATCATTGTTTCGGTTTATTATTGTTCAGGCTTATTAGGTTTTTATGTTTTAGGTTTCGATTTATGATGAGTATGTTTTAAGTTTCGATTTAGGGGGTTTATGTTTCATGTTATGATTTAGGGCTTTATGTTTTAGGTTTTGATTTAGGGTTCAATTGATGTTTTAAGATAGATACGAATGGATATATGTTTTAGGTTTCGATTTAGGGCTTTATGTTTTAGGTATTGATTTTGGGTTCATTTGATGTTTTAAGATAGATACGAATGGATATATGTTTTATGTTTCGTTTAATGGCTTTATGTTTTAGGTTTTGATTTAAAAAAAAAAAGTTAATGTTTTAAGATAAATACAAATGGATATATGTTTTAGGTTTCGATTTAGGGGTTGGTCCCACATTGCAACTTCAATTATCTCTCTTCACCTCAATATGTCACATGTCACCTTGTTTTTTTTTTTATAAAAAATCGTTTTTTTTTTCAAAAAAAAATCCCAAAAAAATATAAGGTAATAAAAAACACGCGTGTTAACCTAATCACCAAATCAGACGAGATCCTCTTCATCAACCTCAAAACCTAGGCAGGCGATCTTGAGGTGATTCCACTACAACGATTGTTTTAATCTCTTCTTCTCCAAGGTTTATGTTAGGATCTGAGTTTGATTGTTTTGATATGTATAGAAGAAGATGAGAATTAAATGATGTAAGTATATATGGAAAGTGCAGCGGAATTATAAACAATAATCAAAACAACAGGAATAAATGTTTTCTTTAATTGAAAGCTTTCATTAATTGAAAGATTACAATCAATACAAATACTCCCCCTCAGCATGATCACACAGTGATTGTTTGTCTGAGAGAATGTTTGTGTGTGATCCAATAGAACAGTACAAGCACTGTTCTATTTATAGACAAATCTAAACCACTGGTGACCTGTACTGACGTCACCTAAGATAGTGACCTCTAACAGAATAACAACATAAAACTTCTACCCTATACAAACTACAGTTGTATTACAAAACACTGTAAGGTAAACTACTGTTGAGGGAAAACTCTGATGGTCTTGCAACATCTGTTGGAGTCTAAGTGCTGTTGACTCCAACAGACCTTTAGTCTTCAGTACTTGATCATCAGTTGTTTCTTCATCAGACCTTTGGTCAGCAGTGGTTCTCTATCAGTTTTTCTCTAGCAGTCCTTTGTATCAGCAGTTGTCATAGCAGTTGTTTAGATGGAACAGTTGTTAGGGTTAGCAGTCTTTTGGGAAGAGTATGTTGTAAAGACTGTTTATTTGTGTGGATCAACTGTTAGTATATTTTGGCTTTTCAATCATCTGTTCTTCTTCAGGTCAGCAGTCCCAACAGTTTAATCTCTACCATTCTATATTAATAAATATTTCTTCATGTGGTTCTTTTTTCTTTATTTTTTCGTGTTTTTCCCTGATTTGTGTGTCGATTAAGGTCTGTTATATCTATTTTGGCTGATTTAAATTATATATTTTGATTGTTCTTTACTTTGCGTGTATTATTGTTCAGTTTTATTAGTTGTTTTGAGTTTTGATTGATGTTGGGTTTGTGTTTTAGGGTTCGATTGATGTTGTAGGGTTTGATTTATTTCAATTCTGTTTTACGGAATTGTGATAGTGAGTCGTTTATAGATTAATCATTGTTTCGGTTTATTATTGTTCAGGCTTATTAGGTTTTTATGTTTTAGGTTTCGATTTATGATGAGTATGTTTTAAGTTTCGATTTAGGGGGTTTATGTTTCATGTTATGATTTAGGGCTTTATGTTTTAGGTTTTGATTTAGGGTTCAATTGATGTTTTAAGATAGATACGAATAGATATATGTTTTAGGTTTCGATTTAGGGCTTTATGTTTTAGGTTTTGATTTTGGGTTCATTTGATGTTTTAAGATAGATACGAATGGATATATGTTTTATGTTTCGTTTAATGGCTTTATGTTTTAGGTTTTGATTTAAAAAAAAGTTAATGTTTTAAGATAAATACAAATGGATATATGTTTTAGGTTTCGATTTAAGGGTTGGTCCCACATTGCAACTTCAATTATCTCTCTTCACCTCAATATGTCACATGTCACCTTGTTTTTTTTATAAAAAAACGTTTTTTTTTAAAATAAAAATCCCAAAAAAATATAAGGTAATAAAAAACACGCGTGTTAACCTAATCACCAAATCAGACGAGATCCTCTTCATCAACCTCAAAACCTAGGCAGGCGATCTTGAGGTGATTCCACTACAACGATTGTTTTAATCTCTTCTTCTCCAAGGTTTATGTTAGGATCTGAGTTTGATTGTTTTGATATGTATAGAAGAAGATGAGAATTAAATGATGTAAGTATATATGGAAAGTGCAGCGGAATTATAAACAATAATCAAAACAATAGGAATAAATGTTTTCTTTAATTGAAAGCTTTCATTAATTGAAAGATTACAATCAATACAAATACTCCCCCTCAGCATGATCACACAGTGATTGTTTGTCTGAGAGAATGTTTGTGTGTGATCCAATAGAACAGTACAAGCACTGTTCTATTTATAGACAAATCTAAACCACTGGTGACCTGTACTGACGTCACCTAAGATAGTGACCTCTAACAGAATAACAACATAAAACTTCTACCCTATACAAACTACAGTTGTATTACAAAACACTGTAAGGTAAACTACTGTTGAGGGAAAACTCTGATGGTCTTGCAACATCTGTTGGAGTCTAAGTGCTGTTGACTCCAACAGACCTTTAGTCTTCAGTACTTGATCATCAGTTGTTTCTTCATCAGACCTTTGGTCAGCAGTGGTTCTCTATCAGTTGTTCTCTAGCAGTCCTTTGTATCAGCAGTTGTCATAGCAGTTGTTTAGATGGAACAGTTGTTAGGGTTAGCAGTCTTTTGGGAAGAGTATGTTGTAAAGACTGTTTATTTGTGTGGATCAACTGTTAGTATATTTTGTCTTTTCAATCATCTGTTCTTCTTCAGGTCAGCAGTCCCAACAGTTTAATCTCTACCATTCTATATTAATAAATATTTCTTCATGTGGTTCTTTTTTCTTTATTTTTTCGTGTTTTTCCCTGATTTGTGTGTCGATTAAGGTCTGTTATATCTATTTTGGCTGATTTAAATTATATATCTTGATTGTTCTTTACTTTGCGTGTATTATTGTTCAGTTTTATTAGTTGTTTTGAGTTTTGATTGATGTTGGGTTTGTGTTTTAGGGTTCGATTGATGTTGTAGGGTTTGATTTATTTCAATTCTGTTTTACGGAATTGTGATAGTGAGTCGTTTATAGATTAATCATTGTTTCGGTTTATTATTGTTCAGGCTTATTAGGTTTTTATGTTTTAGGTTTCGATTTATGATGAGTATGTTTTAAGTTTCGATTTAGGGGGTTTATGTTTCATGTTATGATTTAGGGCTTTATGTTTGAGGTTTTGATTTAGGGTTCAATTGATGTTTTAAGATAGATACGAATAGATATATGTTTTAGGTTTCGATTTAGGGCTTTATGTTTTAGGTTTTGATTTTGGGTTCATTTGATGTTTTAAGATAGATACGAATGGATATATGTTTTATGTTTCGTTTAATGGCTTTATGTTTTAGGTTTTGATTTAAAAAAAAGTTAATGTTTTAAGATAAATACAAATGGATATATGTTTTAGGTTTCGATTTAAGGGTTGGTCCCACATTGCAACTTCAATTATCTCTCTTCACCTCAATATGTCACATGTCACCTTGTTTTTTTTATAAAAAAACGTTTTTTTTAAAATAAAAATCCCAAAAAAATATAAGGTAATAAAAAACACGCGTGTTAACCTAATCACCAAATCAGACGAGATCCTCTTCATCAACCTCAAAACCTAGGCAGGCGATCTTGAGGCGATTCCACTACAACGATTGTTTTAATCTCTTCTTCTCCAAGGTTTATGTTAGGATCTGAGTTTGATTGTTTTGATATGTATAGAAGAAGATGAGAATTAAATGATGTAAGTATATATGGAAAGTGCAGCGGAATGATAAACAATAATCAAAACAATAGGAATAAATGTTTTCTTTAATCGAAAGCTTTCATTAATTGAAAGATTACAATCAATACAAATACTCCCCCTCAGCATGATCACACAGTGATTGTTTGTCTGAGAGAATGTTTGTGTGTGATCCAATAGAACAGTACAAGCACTGTTCTATTTATAGACAAATCTAAACCACTGGTGACCTGTACTGACGTCACCTAAGATAGTGACCTCTAACAGAATAACAACATAAAACTTCTACCCTATACAAACTACAGTTGTATTACAAAACACTGTAAGGTAAACTACTGTTGAGGGAAAACTCTGATGGTCTTGCAACATCTGTTGGAGTCTAAGTGCTGTTGACTCCAACAGACCTTTAGTCTTCAGTACTTGATCATCAGTTGTTTCTTCATCAGACCTTTGGTCAGCAGTGGTTCTCTATCAGTTGTTCTCTAGCAGTCCTTTGTATCAGCAGTTGTCATAGCAGTTGTTTAGATGGAACAGTTGTTAGGGTTAGCAGTCTTTTGGGAAGAGTATGTTGTAAAGACTGTTTATTTGTGTGGATCAACTGTTAGTATATTTTGGCTTTTCAATCATCTGTTCTTCTTCAGGTCAGCAGTCCCAACAGTTTAATCTCTACCATTCTATATTAATAAATCTTTCTTCATGTGGTTCTTTTTTCTTTATTTTTTCGTGTTTTTCCCTGATTTGTGTGTCGATTAAGGTCTGTTATATCTATTTTGGCTGATTTAAATTATATATCTTGATTGTTCTTTACTTTGCGTGTATTATTGTTCAGTTTTATTAGTTGTTTTGAGTTTTGATTGATGTTGGGTTTGTGTTTTAGGGTTCGATTGATGTTGTAGGGTTTGATTTATTTCAATTCTGTTTTACGGAATTGTGATAGTGAGTCGTTTATAGATTAATCATTGTTTCGGTTTATTATTGTTCAGGCTTATTAGGTTTTTATGTTTTAGGTTTCGATTTATGATGAGTATGTTTTAAGTTTCGATTTAGGGGGTTTATGTTTCATGTTATGATTTAGGGCTTTATGTTTTAGGTTTTGATTTAGGGTTCAATTGATGTTTTAAGATAGATACGAATAGATATATGTTTTAGGTTTCGATTTAGGGCTTTATGTTTTAGGTTTTGATTTTGGGTTCATTTGATGTTTTAAGATAGATACGAATGGATATATGTTTTATGTTTCGTTTAATGGCTTTATGTTTTAGGTTTTGATTTAAAAAAAAGTTAATGTTTTAAGATAAATACAAATGGATATATGTTTTAGGTTTCGATTTAAGGGTTGGTCCCACATTGCAACTTCAATTATCTCTCTTCACCTCAATATGTCACATGTCACCTTGTTTTTTTTTATAAAAAAACGTTTTTTTTAAAATAAAAATCCCAAAAAAATATAAGGTAATAAAAAACACGCGTGTTAACCTAATCACCAAATCAGACGAGATCCTCTTCATCAACCTCAAAACCTAGGCAGGCGATCTTGAGGCGATTCCACTACAACGATTGTTTTAATCTCTTCTTCTCCAAGGTTTATGTTAGGATCTGAGTTTGATTGTTTTGATATGTATAGAAGAAGATGAGAATTAAATGATGTAAGTATATATGGAAAGTGCAGCGGAATGATAAACAATAATCAAAACAATAGGAATAAATGTTTTCTTTAATCGAAAGCTTTCATTAATTGAAAGATTACAATCAATACAAATACTCCCCCTCAGCATGATCACACAGTGATTGTTTGTCTGAGAGAATGTTTGTGTGTGATCCAATAGAACAGTACAAGCACTGTTCTATTTATAGACAAATCTAAACCGCTGGTGACCTGTACTGACGTCACCTAAGATAGTGACCTCTAACAGAATAACAACATAAAACTTCTACCCTATACAAACTACAGTTGTATTACAAAACACTGTAAGGTAAACTACTGTTGAGGGAAAACTCTGATGGTCTTGCAACATCTGTTGGAGTCTAAGTGCTGTTGACTCCAACAGACCTTTAGTCTTCAGTACTTGATCATCAGTTGTTTCTTCATCAGACCTTTGGTCAGCAGTTGTTCTCTATCAGTTGTTCTCTAGCAGTCCTTTGTATCAGCAGTTGTCATAGCAGTTGTTTAGATGGAACAGTTGTTAGGGTCAGCAGTCTTTTGGGAAGAGTATGTTGTAAAGACTGTTTATTTGTGTGGATCAACTGTTAGTATATTTTGGCTTTTCAATCATCTGTTCTTCTTCAGGTCAGCAGTCCCAACAGTTTAATCTCTACCATTCTATATTAATAAATCTTTCTTCATGTGGTTCTTTTTTCTTTATTTTTTTCGTGTTTTCCCTGATTTGTGTGTCGATTAAGGTCTGTTATATCTATTTTGGCTGATTTAAATTATATATCTTGATTGTTCTTTACTTTGCGTGTATTATTGTTCAGTTTTATTAGTTGTTTTGATTTTTGATTGATGTTGGGTTTGTGTTTTAGGGTTCGATTGATGTTTTAGGGTTTGATTTATTTCAATTCTATTTTACGGAATTGTGATAGTGAGTCGTTTATAGATTAATCATTGTTTCGGTTTATTATTGTTCAGGCTTATTAGGTTTTTATGTTTTAGGTTTCGATTTATGATGAGTATGTTTTAAGTTTCGATTTAGGGGGTTTATGTTTCATGTTATGATTTAGGGCTTTATGTTTTAGGTTTTGATTTAGGGTTCAATTGATGTTTTAAGATAGATACGAATGGATATATGTTTTAGGTTTCGATTTAAGGGTTGGTCCCACATTGCAACATCAATTATCTCTCTTCACCTCAATATGTCACATGTCACCTTGTTTTTTTTTTTATAAAAAATCGTTTTTTTTTTAAAAAAATCCCAAAAAAATATAAGGTAATAAAAAACACGCGTGTTAACCTAATCACCAAATCAGACGAGATCCTCTTCATCAACCTCAAAACCTAAGCAGGCGATCTTGAGGCGATTCCACTACAACGATTGTTTTAATCTCTTCTTCTCCAAGGTTTATGTTAGGATCTGAGTTTGATTGTTTTGATATGTATAGAAGAAGATGAGAATTAAATGATGTAAGTATATATGGAAAGTGCAGGGGAATGATAAACAATAATCAAAACAATAGGAATAAATGTTTTCTTTAATCGAAAGCTTTCATTAATTGAAAGATTACAATCAATACAAATACTCCCCCTCAGCATGATCACACAGTGATTGTTTGTCTGAGAGAATGTTTGTGTGTGATCCAATAGAACAGTACAAGCACTGTTCTATTTATAGACAAATCTAAACCACTGGTGACCTGTACTGACGTCACCTAAGATAGTGACCTCTAACAGAATAACAACATAAAACTTCTGCCCTATACAAACTACAGTTGTATTACAAAACACTGTAAGGTAAACTACTGTTGAGGGAAAACTCTGATGGTCTTGCAACATCTGTTGGAGTCTAAGTGCTGTTGACTCCAACAGACCTTTAGTCTTCAGTACTTGATCATCAGTTGTTTCTTCATCAGACCTTTGGTCAGCAGTTGTTCTCTATCAGTTGTTCTCTAGCAGTCCTTTGTATCAGCAGTTGTCATAGCAGTTGTTTAGATGGAACAGTTGTTAGGGTCAGCAGTCTTTTGGGAAGAGTATGTTGTAAAGACTGTTTATTTGTGTGGATCAACTGTTAGTATATTTTGGCTTTTCAATCATCTGTTCTTCTTCAGGTCAGCAGTCCCAACAGTTTAATCTCTACCATTCTATATTAATAAATCTTTCTTCATGTGGTTCTTTTTTCTTTATTTTTTTCGTGTTTTTCCCTGATTTGTGTGTCGATTAAGGTCTGTTATATCTATTTTGGCTGATTTAAATTATATATCTTGATTGTTCTTTACTTTGCATGTATTATTTTTCAGTTTTATTAGTTGTTTTGATTTTTGATTGATGTTAGGTTTGTGTTTTAGGGTTCGATTGATGTTTTAGGGTTTGATTTATTTCAACTCTGTTTTACGGAATTGTGATAGTGAGTCGTTTATAGATTAATCATTGTTTCAGTTTATTATTGTTCAGGCTTATTAGGTTTTTATGTTTTAGGTTTCGATTTATGATGAGTATGTTTTAAGTTTCGATTTAGGGGGTTTATGTTTCATGTTATGATTTAGGGCTTTATGTTTTAGGTTTTGATTTAGGGTTCAATTGATGTTTTAAGATAGATACGAATGGATATATGTTTTAGGTCTCGATTTAGGGCTTTATGTTTTAGGTTTTGATTTTGGGTTCATTTGATGTTTTAAGATAGATACGAATGGATATATGTTTTATGTTTCGTTTAATGGCTTTATGTTTTAGGTTTTGATTTAAAAAAAAGTTAATGTTTTAAGATAAATACAAATGGATATATGTTTTAGGTTTCGATTTAAGGGATGGTCCCACATTGCAACATCAATTATCTCTCTTCACCTCAATATGTCACATGTCACCTTGTTTTTTTTATAAAAAATCATTTTTTTTTTAAAATCCCAAAAAAATATAAGGTAATAAAAAACACGCGTGTTAACCTAATCACCAAATCAGACGAGATCCTCTTCATCAACCTCAAAACCTAAGCAGGCGATCTTGAGGCGATTCCACTACAACGATTGTTTTAATCTCTTCTTCTCCAAGGTTTATGTTAGGATCTGAGTTTGATTGTTTTGATATGTATAGAAGAAGATGAGAATTAAATGATGTAAGTATATATGGAAAGTGCAGCGGAATGATAAACAATAATCAAAACAATAGGAATAAATGTTTTCTTTAATCGAAAGCTTTCATTAATTGAAAGATTACAATCAATACAAATACTCCCCCTTAGCATGATCACACAGTGATTGTTTGTCTGAGAGAATGTTTGTGTGTGATCCAATAGAACAGTACAAGCACTGTTCTATTTATAGACAAATCTAAACCACTGGTGACCTGTACTGACGTCACCTAAGATAGTGACCTCTAACAGAATAACAACATAAAACTTCTGCCCTATACAAACTACAGTTGTATTACAAAACACTGTAAGGTAAACTACTGTTGAGGGAAAACTCTGATGGTCTTGCAACATCTGTTGGAGTCTAAGTGTTGTTGACTCCAACAGACCTTTAGTCTTCAGTACTTGATCATCAGTTGTTTCTTCATCAGACCTTTGGTCAGCAGTTGTTCTCTATCAGTTGTTCTCTAGCAGTCCTTTGTATCAGCAGTTGTCATAGCAGTTGTTTAGATGGAACAGTTGTTAGGGTCAGCAGTCTTTTGGGAAGAGTATGTTGTAAAGACTGTTTATTTGTGTGGATCAACTGTTAGTATATTATGGCTTTTCAATCATCTGTTCTTCTTCAGGTCAGCAGTTGTAACACCCCAACCTATGGCGGAAACATCGGGATGTCACGTATTGATGATTGTTCAATAGCTCATGGTAAATAATAGATTTCATTATATGATTTAAATAAATTACATACAATTGTTTTACAAGAATTCGTACATCAAATTGAATAAAACTATGCACACATCTTCAAGCATTAATTCAAATCTTCAAGCAAATAGAACCTGAAACATGTTAAGTTGAAAATATTTTGGGTCAACGAAAGTTGGTGAGAATTACATAGGTTTTGATAATCGAATAAAATTGTTGTGCAATTCATGTGTCATGGCAATCTAGTCCATATGCGAAAACATACTAGAAGTAAATCGAGTGCATAATCAACCATTGTGACTGTTGTATTGTGGTACATCCCATACGCTCATGGTTCACTCGTTTATATTGCAGTAACAAACACCCACGCTACCTTTGTAGGAGGCACGTATCCGGGTGGGATTGTCAGTCCAATAGATCTATCAATGTATACCGTTTGGCTGATGAATGTTTATGCTAGAATTGTGCTTACCCTAGTCATGTTCAAGACATAATGCAACATAGAAAAACACATAGACACATTGATGATTGAATTGCATAAATGAGGTTGTAACATGTTTCACCCCAAAAATGGTGATAAATAGAAAAGGGGCTATGTAAAACTCACCTTAGCAAAATGTTATGTCTCGTGAAAAAAAATAGAATAATGTGTTGTGAATGTATGCGAGGCAAATCCCAAAGACTCAACAACGTAGATAGTCCAAATTGAAGAAAATGAAAAAGAAAGAATATCAAGCTTCCAATTCGCCAATTACAAGAGCTTATAATCAAAGCTTCAATTGTAGAAGTAATAGACTATAGAAGAAAGGTATGAGGGAAAGTTTAATCGGATTGAAACAATTAGAGGTGCAAAGTATAATGGGTCATAGGTGGGTTTTTATACTAGTTTTGGATTCAATTAGCCATTAAAATTGGTCAACACCATAAAGTTAGGTTTTATGATGAATTGACTATTTGACTAAGACTTTGACTGTTTGACTAAGACTTTGACTAGGACTTTGACTATTTGACTCAAGGCTTTATTTAAAAAAAAAAAATCTTGTATGTGAGAAAAAAAAAGAATTTAGAATCATATTATTATTATTATTTATATACATTTATGTATGTATATAAGTTGTGAGTTAGGATAAATAAAGACTTAGGCACATTTGTATAATATTAATGATAAAGGTGTAATAAAATATATATATATATATATATATATATAAGGGCTTTTTTATGTATTAAAATTTTGGGGAAAATTTTGCGATGTTACAGTCTCCCCTACTTTTGGAAACTTCGTCCTGAAGTTTATTGAAAACACAGGGTTGAAGGTGATTGGGTAGAAATTAGGACAAGGGTGGTTTGGGAAGTTTCGAGTTAAGGCATGACATAAATTTATAGGTAACAGAATAAAATGTTTCGAATAATTTGGGTAAGAGTTTTGATATGTGTGAGTTTTAAGGGTTGGATTAGGTTCATCTGAAATAGCAAGGAGAATAAGAATCTTAAGTTTTAGGACTCCTAAAAGAAATGCATGAGTTGATTGACTATAGAAAGACTAAATGAACTAGCAGGTAACTAGAGTTTATAATTGGTTATTTACTGAAAACCTTGATAGAATTTCACACTACCTTAACGTACCTGTAAATTCATGATTACGTTCCGGACCGCAATCACCAATTTACCTTACATTAAAGTTTTGCGTTCTTCTATATCTCCACCGATTGTTGAGCAGGTCCGATAGCCTCCACCAGTCGTGGAGTAGGTTGTAGGGCCTCTCCCGACTATTGAAAAGTCATAATGACCTCTACCAATCGTTGAGTAGGTTCGATAGCCTCCACCAGTCGTGGAGCAAGTTGTAGGGCCTCTCCCGACTGTTGAAAAGGCATGATGACCTCTATTAAGTGCAGCATTTATCATACACATAGGTTGCAAATTGATAACATATTTATGCAAGCAAGTATAACAATCACAGTATATGAGTTGTAGTTTTATAGATTTATATAATTAGTTCACATTCAAACAATCATGCACCATGTAACAACTCTCAGACAAATATTTTATTACTTGAATCAAATAGCGTCAATACATAGAATAAAAGCAACCAATAGTCAAATGGTGAGACTTGCGGTTAGGTAGCTGGAGGATCTTGATCTCTGTTTAGTTTAGGGCATCGGTTACGGAAGTGATTTAGGTAATGAATGTTCAATAAGATATGGGTTGAATGAAGGACAATGAGGTAATATAAGGAATGTAATCATTTATTCATTTAATTAAAACGAATAAACGAAAACGTTGACTTATCAAAGATTCTAAATTCTAATAACATATGAAGACATGCTTTAGCCTATAAGTGAACACCTATCCCGAGAATTCCCAGGTAGGCATCCGGGTCCCTCGTCTGATTGGGATATATGCGCAATGCCAGCCAAGATAGAAGACTCAGAATACAGGCGTTCACCCTTCCAGATTGCACGTGTTCGTTATTAAAATCTAGAACTTCGACGAGATCTCAAGGTGGTTCAGGCTAAACCTGAGGATTTTGTCCTATTAGTCTAAGAGTAGATCCATTGGTGGAAAGCAACCTTCTTGTAAGGATAAAAGTAGAGATAAGAAGTAGGAGGGAGATAGAGAATAGCAAGTAAAAGAAGCAAGTACTGGTTAAATCCTATGGTTATAGACTAGATTTTTTTTTCTAATAACCTAATTCCCTATAACCATGGCTCTGATACCAATCTGTAACACCCCAACCGATGGCGGAAACATCGGGATGTCACGTATTGATGATTGTTCAATAGCTCATGGTAAATAATAGATTTCATTATATGATTTAAATAAATTACATACAATTGTTTTACAAGAATTCGTACATCAAATTGAATAAAACTATGCACACATCTTCAAGCATTAATTCAAATCTTCAAGCAAATAGAACCTGAAACATGTTAAGTTGAAAATATTTTGGGTCAACAAAAGTTGGTGAGAATTACATAGGTTTTGATAATCGAATAAAATTGTTGTGCAATTCATGTGTCATGGCAATCTAGTCCATATGCGAAAACATACTAGAAATAATCGAGTGCATAATCAACCATTGTGACTGTTGTATTGTGGTACATCCCATACGCTCATGGTTCACTCGTTTATATTGCAGTAACAAACACCCACGCTACCTTTGTAGGAGGCACGTATCCGGGTGGGATTGTCAGTCCAATAGATCTATCAATGTATACCGTTTGGCTGATGAATGTTTATGCTAGAATTGTGCTTACCCTAGTCATGTTCAAGACATAATGCAACATAGAAAAACACATAGACACATTGATGATTGAATTGCATAAATGATGTTGTAACATGTTTCACCCCAAAAATGGTGATAAATAGAAAAGGGGCTATGTAAAACTCACCTTAGCAAAATGTTATGTCTCGTGAAAAAAAATAGAATAATGTGTTGTGAATGTATGCGAGGCAAATCCCAAAGACTCAACAACGTAGCTAGTCCAAATTGAAGAAAATGAAAATGAAAGAATATCAAGCTTCCAATTCGCCAATTACAAGAGCTTATAATCAAAGCTTCAATTGTAGAAGTAATAGACTATAGAAGAAAGGTATGAGGGAAAGTTTAATCGGATTGAAACAATTAGAGGTGCAAAGTATAATGGGTCATAGGTGGGTTTTTATACTAGTTTTGGATTCAATTAGCCATTAAAATTGGTCAACACCATAAAGTTAGGTTTTATGATGAATTGACTATTTGACTAAGACTTTGACTGTTTGACTAAGACTTTGACTAGGACTTTGACTATTTGACTCAAGGCTTTATTTAAAAAAAAAAAAAAAAAATCTTGTATGTGAGAAAAAAAAAAGAATTTAGAATCATATTATTATTATTATTATTTATATACATTTATGTATGTATTTAAGTTGTGAGTTAGGATAAATAAAGACTTAGGCACATTTGTATAATATTAATGATAAAGGTGTAATAATATATATATATATATATATATATATATATATATATATATAAGGGCTTTTTTATGTATTAAAATTTTGGGGAAAATTTTGCGATGTTACAGTCTCCCCTACTTTTGGAAACTTCGTCCCGAAGTTTATTGAAAACACAGGGTTGAAGGTGATTGGGTAGAAATTAGGACAAGGGTGGTGTGGGAAGTTTCGAGTTAAGACATGACATAAATTTATAGGTAACAGAATAAAATGTTTCGAATAATTTGGGTAAGAGTTTTGATATGTGTGAGTTTTAAGGGTTGGATTAGGTTCATCTGAAATAGCAAGGAGAATAAGAATCTTAAGTTTTAGGACTCCTAAAAGAAATGCATGAGTTGATTGACTATAGAAAGACTAAATGAACTAGCAGGTAACTAGAGTTTATAATTGGTTATTTACTGAAAACCTTGATAGAATTTCACACTACCTTAACGTACCTGTAAATTCATGATTACGTTCCGGACCGCAATCACCAATTTACCTTACATTAAAGTTTTGCGTCCTTCTATATCTCCACCGATTGTTGAGCAGGTCCGATAGCCTCCACCAGTCGTGGAGTAGGTTGTAGGGCCTCTCCCGACTATTGAAAAGTCATAATGACCTCTACCAATCGTTGAGTAGGTTCGATAGCCTCCACCAGTCGTGGAGCAAGTTGTAGGGCCTCTCCCGACTGTTGAAAAGGCATGATGACCTCTATTAAGTGCAGCATTTATTATACACATAGGTTGCAAATTGATAACATGTTTATGCAAGCAAGTATAACAAGCACAGTATATGAGTTGTAGTTTTATAGATTTATATAATTAGTTCACATTCAAACAATCATGCACCATGTAACAACTCTCAGACAAATATTTTATTACTTGAATCAAATAGCGTCAATACATAGAATAAAAGCAACCAATAGTCAAATGGTGAGACTTGCGGTTAGGTAGCTGGAGGATCTTGATCTCTGTTTAGTTTAGGGCATCGGTTACGGAAGTGATTTAGGTAATGAATGTTCAATAAGATATGGGTTGAATGAAGGACAATGAGGTAATATAAGGAATGTAATCATTTATTCATTTAATTAAAACGAATAAACGAAAACGTTGACTTATCAAAGATTCTAAATTCTAATAACATATGAAGACATGCTTTAGCCTATAAGTGAACACCTATCCCGAGAATTCCCAGGTAGGCATCCGGGTCCCTCGTCTGATTGGGATATATGCGCAATGCCAGCCAAGATAGAAGACTCAGAATACAGGCGTTCACCCTTCCAGATTGCATGTGTTCGTTATTAAAATCTAGAACTTCGACGAGATCTCAAGGTGGTTCAGGCTAAACCTGAGGATTTTGTCCTATTAGTCTAAGAGTAGATCCATTGGTGGAAAGCAACCTTCTTGTAAGGATAAAAGTAGAGATAAGAAGTAGGAGGGAGATAGAGAATAGCAAGTAAAAGAAGCAAGTACTGGTTAAATCCTATGGTTATAGACTAGATTTTTTTTTTCTAATAACCTAATTCCCTATAACCATGGCTCTGATACCAATCTGTAACACCCCAACCGATGGCGGAAACATCGGGATGTCACGTATTGATGATTGTTCAATACCTCATGGTAAATAATAGATTTCATTATATGATTTAAATAAATTACATACAATTGTTTTACAAGAATTCGTACATCAAATTGAATAAAACTATGCACACATCTTCAAGCATTAATTCAAATCTTCAAGCAAATAGAACCTGAAACATGTTAAGTTGAAAATATATTGGGTCAACAAAAGTTAGTGAGAATTACATAGGTTTTGATAATCGAATAAAATTGTTGTGCAATTCATGTGTCATGGCAATCTAGTCCATATGCGAAAACATACTAGAAATAATCGAGTGCATAATCAACCATTGTGACTGTTGTATTGTGGTACATCCCATACGCTCATGGTTCACTCGTTTATATTGCAGTAACAAACACCCACGCTACCTTTGTAGGAGGCACGTATCCGGGTGGGATTGTCAGTCCAATAGATCTATCAATGTATACCGTTTGGCTGATGAATGTTTATGCTAGAATTGTGCTTACCCTAGTCATGTTCAAGACATAATGCAACATAGAAAAACACATAGACACATTGATGATTGAATTACATAAATGATGTTGTAACATGTTTCACCCCAAAAATGGTGATAAATAGAAAAGGGGCTATGTAAAACTCACCATAGCAAAATGTTATGTCTCGTGAAAAAAAATAGAATAATGTGTTGTGAATGTATGCGAGGCAAATCCCAAAGACTCAACAACGTAGCTAGTCCAAATTGAAGAAAATGAAAAAGAAAGAATATCAAGCTTCCAATTCGCCAATTACAAGAGCTTATAATCAAAACTTCAATTGTAGAAGTAATAGACTATAGAAGAAAGGTATGAGGGAAAGTTTAATCGGATTGAAACAATTAGAGGTGCAAAGTATAATGGGTCATAGGTGGGTTTTTATACTAGTTTTGGATTCAATTAGCCATTAAAATTGGTCAACACTATAAAGTTAGGTTTTATGATGAATTGACTATTTGACTAAGACTTTGACTAGGACTTTGACTATTTGACTCAAGGCTTTATTTAAAAAAAAATAAAAAATCTTGTATGTGAGAAAAAAAAAAGAATTTAGAATCATATTATTATTATTATTATTTATATACATTTATGTATGTATATAAGTTGTGAGTTAGGATAAATAAAGACTTAGGCACATTTGTATAATATTAATGATAAAGGTGTAATAATATATATATATATATATATATATATATAAGGGCTTTTTTATGTATTAAAATTTTGGAGAAAATTTTGCGATGTTACAGCAGTCCCAACAGTTTAATCTCTACCATTCTATATTAATAAATCTTTCTTCATGTGGTTCTTTTTTCTTTATTTTTTTCGTGTTTTTCCCTGATTTGTGTGTCGATTAAGGTCTGTTATATCTATTTTGGCTGATTTAAATTATATATCTTGATTGTTCTTTACTTTGCGTGTATTATTCTTCAGTTTTATTAGTTGTTTTGATTTTTGATTGATGTTGGGTTTGTGTTTTAGGGTTTGATTGATGTTTTAGGGTTTGATTTATTTCAATTCTGTTTTACGGAATTGTGATAGTGAGTCGTTTATAGATTAATCATTGTTTCGGTTTATTATTGTTCAGGCTTATTAGGTTTTTATGTTTTAGGTTTCGATTTATGATGAGTATGTTTTAAGTTTCGATTTAGGGGGTTTATGTTTCATGTTATGATTTAGGGCTTTATGTTTTAGGTTTTGATTTAGGGTTCAATTGATGTTTTAAGATAGATACGAATGGATATATGTTTTAGGTTTCGATTTAGGGCTTTATGTTTTAGGTTTTGATTTTGGGTTCATTTGATGTTTTAAGATAGATACGAATGGATATATGTTTTATGTTTCGTTTAATGGCTTTATGTTTTAGGTTTTGATTTAAAAAAAAGTTAATGTTTTAAGATAAATACAAATGGATATATGTTTTTGGTTTCGATTTAGGGGTTGGTCCCACATTGCAACTTCAATTATCTCTCTTCACCTCAATATGTCACATGTCACCTTGTTTTTTTATAAAAAATCGTTTTTTTTAAAAAAAATCCCAAAAAAAATATAAGGTAATAAAAAACACGCGTGTTAACCTAATCACCAAATCAGACGAGATCCTCTTCATCAACCTCAAAACCTAAGCAGGCGATCTTGAGGCGATTCCACTACAATGATTGTTTTAATCTCTTCTTCTCCAAGGTTTATGTTAGGATCTGAGTTTGATTGTTTTGATATGTATAGAAGAAGATGAGAATTAAATGATGTAAGTATATATGGAAAGTGCAGCGGAATGATAAACAATATTCAAAACAATAGGAATAAATGTTTTCTTTAATCGAAAGCTTTCATTAATTGAAAGATTACAATCAATACAAATACTCCCCCTCAGCATGATCACACAGTGATTGTTTGTCTGAGAGAATGTTTGTGTGTGATCCAATAGAACAGTACAAGCACTGTTCTATTTATAGACAAATCTAAACCACTGGTGACCTGTACTGACGTCACCTAAGATAGTGACCTCTAACAGAATAACAACATAAAACTTCTACCCTATACAAACTACAGTTGTATTACAAAACACTGTAAGGTAAACTACTGTTGAGGGAAAACTCTGATGGTCTTGCAACATCTGTTGGAGTCTAAGTGCTGTTGACTCCAACAGACCTTTAGTCTTCAGTACTTGATCATCAGTTGTTTCTTCATCAGACCTTTGGTCAGCAGTTGTTCTCTAGCAGTTCTTTGTATCAGTAGTTGTCATAGCAGTTGTTTAGATGGAACAGTTGTTAGGGTCAGCAGTCTTTTGGGAAGAGTATGTTGTAAAGACTGTTTATTTGTGTGGATCAACTGTTAGTATATTTTGGCTTTTCAATCATCTGTTCTTCTTCAGGTCAACAGTCCCAACAGTTTAATCTCTACCATTCTATATTAATAAATCTTTCTTCATGTGGTTCTTTTTTCTTTATTTTTTTCGTGTTTTTCCCTGATTTGTGTGTCGATTAAGGTCTGTTATATCTATTTTGGCTGATTTAAATTATATATCTTGATTGTTCTTTACTTTGCGTGTATTATTGTTCAGTTTTATTAGTTGTTTTGATTTTTGATTGATGTTGGGTTTGTGTTTTAGGGTTCGATTGATGTTTTAGGGTTTGATTTATTTCAATTCTGTTTTACGGAATTGTGATAGTGAGTCGTTTATAGATTAATCATTGTTTCGGTTTATTATTGTTCAGGCTTATTAGGTTTTTATGTTTTAGGTTTCGATTTATGATGAGTATGTTTTAAGTTTCGATTTAGGGGGTTTATGTTTCATGTTATGATTTAGGGCTTTATGTTTTAGGTTTTGATTTAGGGTTCAATTGATGTTTTAAGATAGATACAAATGGATATATGTTTTAGGTTTCGATTTAGGGCTTTATGTTTTAGGTTTTGATTTTGGGTTCATTTGATGTTTTAAGATAGATACGAATGGATATATGTTTTATGTTTCGTTTAATGGCTTTATGTTTTAGGTTTTGATTTAAAAAAAAGTTAATGTTTTAAGATAAATACAAATGGATATATGTTTAAGGTTTCGATTTAGGGGTTGGTCCCACATTGCAACTTCAATTATCTCTCTTCACCTCAATATGTCACATGTCACCTTGTTTTTTTTTTATAAAAAATCGTTTTTTTTTTAAAAAATCCCAAAAATATATAAGGTAATAAAAAACACGCGTGTTAACCTAATCACCAAATCAGACGAGATCCTCTTCATCAACCTCAAAACCTAGGCAGGCGATCTTGAGGCGATTCCACTACAACAATTGTTTTAATCTCTTCTTCTCCAAGGTTTATGTTAGGATCTGAGTTTGATTGTTTTGATATGTATAGAAGAAGATGAGAATTAAATGATGTAAGTATATATGGAAAGTGCAGCGGAATGATAAACAATATTCAAAACAATAGGAATAAATGTTTTCTTTATTCGAAAGCTTTCATTAATTTAAAGATTACAATCAATACAAATACTCCCCCTCAGCATGATCACACAGTGATTGTTTGTCTGAGAGAATGTTTGTGTGTGATCCAATAGAACAGTACAAGCACTGTTCTATTTATAGACAAATCTAAACCACTGGTGACCTGTACTGGCGTCACCTAAGATAACTACCTCTAACAGAATAACAACATAAAACTTCTACCCTATACAAACTACAGTTGTATTACAAAACACTGTAAGGTAAACTACTGTTGAGGGAAAACTCTGATGGTCTTGCAACATCTGTTGGAGTCTAAGTGCTGTTGACTCCAACAGACCTTTAGTCTTCAGTACTTGATCATCAGTTGTTTCTTCATCAGACCTTTGGTCAGCAGTTGTTCTCTATCAGTTGTTCTCTAGCAGTCCTTTGTAACAGCAGTTGTCATAGCAGTTGTTTAGATGGAACAGTTGTTAGGGTCAGCAGTCTTTTGGGAAGAGTATGTTGTAAAGACTGTTTATTTGTGTGGATCAACTGTTAGTATATTTTGGCTTTTCAATCATCTGTTCTTCTTTAGGTCAGTAGTCCCAACAGTTTAATCTCTACCATTCTATATTAATAAATCTTTCTTCATGTGGTTCTTTTTTCTTTATTTTTTTCGTGTTTTTCCCTGATTTGTGTGTCGATTAAGGTCTGTTATATCTATTTTGGCTGATTTAAATTATATATCTTGATTGTTCTTTACTTTGCGTGTATTATTGTTCAGTTTTATTAGTTGTTTTGATTTTTGATTGATGTTGGGTTTGTGTTTTTTCGATTGATGTTTTAGGGTTTGATTTATTTCAATTCTGTTTTACGGAATTGTGATAGTGAGTCGTTTATATTTTTAATCATTGTTTCGGTTTATTATTGTTCAGGCTTATTAGGTTCTTATGTTTTAGGTTTCGATTTATGATGAGTATGTTTTAAGTTTCGATTTAGGGGGTTTATGTTTCATGTTATGATTTAGGGCTTTATGTTTTAGGTTTTGATTTAGGGTTCAATTGATGTTTTAAGATAGATACGAATGGATATATGTTTTAGGTTTCGATTTAGGGCTTTATGTTTTAGGTATTGATTTTGGGTTCATTTGATGTTTTAAGATAGATACGAATGGATTTATGTTTTATGTTTCGTTTAATGGCTTTATGTTTTAGGTTTTGATTTAAAAAAAAGTTAATGTTTTAAGATAAATACAAATGGATATATGTTTTAGGTTTTGATTTAGGGGTTGGGCCCACATTGCAACTTCAATTATCTCTCTTCACCTCAATATGTCACATGCCACCTTGTTTTTTTTTATAAAAAATCGTTTTTTTTTAAATCCCAAAAAAATATAAGGTAATAAAAAACACGCGTGTTAACCTAATCACCAAATCAGACGAAATCCTCTTCATCAACCTCAAAACCTAGGCAGGCGATCTTGAGGCAATTCCACTACAACGATTGTTTTAATCTCTTCTTCTCCAAGGTTTATGTTAGGATCTGAGTTTGATTGTTTTGATATGTATAGAAGAAGATGAGAATTAAATGATGTAAGTATATATGGAAAGTGCAGCGGAATGATAAACAATAATCAAAACAATAGGAATAAATGTTTTCTTTAATCGAAAGCTTTCATTAATTGAAAGATTACAATCAATACAAATACTCCCCCTCACCATGATCACACAGTGATTGTTTGTCTGAGAGAATGTTTGTGTGTGATCCAATAGAACAGTACAAGCACTGTTCTATTTATAGACAAATCTAAACCACTGGTGACCTGTACTGACGTCACCTAAGATAGTGACCTCTAACAGAATAACAACATAAAACTTCTACCCTATACAAACTACTGTTGTATTACAAAACACTGTAAGGTAAACTACTGTTGAGGGAAAACTCTGATGGTCTTGCAACATCTGTTGGAGTCTAAGTGCTGTTGACTCCAACAGACCTTTAGTCTTCAGTACTTGATCATCAGTTGTTTCTTCATCAGACCTTTGGTCAGCAGTTGTTCTCTATCAGTTGTTCTCTAGCAGTCCTTTGTATCAGCAGTTGTCATAGCAGTTGTTTAGATGGAACAGTTGTTAGGGTCAGCAGTCTTTTGGGAAGAGTATGTTGTAAAGACTGTTTATTTGTGTGGATCAACTGTTAGTATATTTTGGCTTTTCAATCATCTGTTCTTCTTCAGGTCAGCAGTCCCAACAGTTTAATCTCTACCTTTCTATATTAATAAATCTTTCTTCATGTGGTTCTTTTTTCTTCATTTTTTTCGTGTTTTTCCCTGATTTGTGTGTCGATTAAGGTCTGTTATATCTATTTTGGCTGATTTAAATTATATATCTTGATTGTTCTTTACTTTGCGTGTATTATTGTTCAGTTTTATTAGTTGTTGTGATTTTTGATTGATGTTGGGTTTGTGTTTTAGGGTTCGATTGATGTTTTAGGGTTTGATTTATTTCAATTCTGTTTTACGGAATTGTGATAGTGAGTCGTTTATAGATTAATCATTGTTTCGGTTTATTATTGTTCAGGCTTATTAGGTTTTTATGTTTTAGGTTTCGATTTATGATGAGTATGTTTTAAGTTTCGATTTAGGGGGTTTATGTTTCATGTTATGATTTAGGGCTTTATGTTTTAGGTTTTGATTTAGGGTTCAATTGATGTTTTAAGATAGATACGAATGGATATATGTTTTAGGTTACGATTTAGGGCTTTATGTTTTAGGTATTGATTTTGGGTTCATTTGATGTTTTAAGATAGATACGAATGGATTTATGTTTTATGTTTCGTTTAATGGCTTTATGTTTTAGGTTTTGATTTACAAAAAAGTTAATGTTTTTAGATAAATACAAATGGATATATGTTTTAGGTTTCGATTTAGGGGTTGGGCCCACATTGCAACTTCAATTATCTCTCTTCACCTCAATATGTCACATGCCACCTTGTTTTTTTTTTATAAAAAATTGTTTTTTTTAAAAAAATCCCAAAAAAATATAAGGTAATAAAAAACACGCGTGTTAACCTAATCACCAAATCAGACGAGATCCTCTTCATCAACCTCAAAACCTAGGCAGGCGATCTTGAGGCGATTCCACTACAACGATTGTTTTAATCTCTTCTTCTCCAAGGTTTATGTTAGGATCTGAGTTTGATTGTTTTGATATGTATAGAAGAAGATGAGAATTAAATGATGTAAGTATATATGGAAAGTGCAGCGGAATGATAAACAATAATCAAAACAATAGGAATAAATGTTTTCTTTAATCGAAAGCTTTCATTAATTGAAAGATTACAATCAATACAAATACTCCCCCTCAGCATGATCACACAGTGATTGTTTGTCTGAGAGAATGTTTGTGTGTGATCCAATAGAACAGTACAAGCACTGTTCTATTTATAGACAAATCTAAACCACTGGTGACCTGTACTGACGTCACCTAAGATAGTGACCTCTAACAGAATAACAACATAAAACTTCTACCCTATACAAACTACTGTTGTATTACAAAACACTGTAAGGTAAACTACTGTTGAGGGAAAACTCTGATGGTCTTGCAACATCTGTTGGAGTCTAAGTGCTGTTGACTCCAACAGACTTTAGTCTTCAGTACTTGATCATCAGTTGTTTCTTCATCAGACCTTTGGTCAGCAGTTGTTCTCTATCAGTTGTTCTCTAGCAGTCCTTTGTATCAGCAGTTGTCATAGCAGTTGTTTAGATGGAACAGTTGTTAGGGTCAGCAGTCTTTTGGGAAGAGTATGTTGTAAAGACTGTTTATTTGTGTGGATCAACTGTTAGTATATTTTGGCTTTTCAATCATCTGTTCTTCTTCAGGTCAGCAGTCCCAACAGTTTAATCTCTACCATTCAATATTAATAAATCTTTCTTCATGTGGTTCTTTTTTCTTTATTTTTTTCGTGTTTTTCCCTGATTTGTGTGTCGATTAAGGTCTGTTATATCTATTATGGCTGATTTAAATTATATATCTTGATTGTTCTTTACTTTGCGTGTATTATTGTTCAGTTTTATTAGTTGTTTTGATTTTTGATTGATGTTGGGTTTGTGTTTTAGGGTTCGATTGATGTTTTAGGGTTTGATTTATTTCAATTCTGTTTTACGGAATTGTGATTGTAACACCCCAACCGATGGCGGAAACATCGGGGTGCCACGTATTGATGATTGTTTTCAGTAGCACATGGTATAATATAAATTTTAAATAATTTATTCAAACATAATATCCAAAATGTGAAATAATGTCTAAGAATTCAAATACATAACATCAAATAATAACTTCAAAAACTTCAAATAAACTTCAAGATAAATCCTCATGCTAACTCAAGCCTCAGCTTCATTGTTACCTGAAACATGTTAATTTTGAAAGTATTTTGGGTCAACATAAGTTGGTGAGAATTACATAGGTTTTTGATGATAAATGAATAAAATGTTATGCAATTCATGTGCCATGTTAATCTAGCCCATATGTGAGAACATATTAGAAATAAATCGAGTGCATAATCAACCCTGTTGACTGTTATAAAATGATACATACCATACACTTATGGTCCCAATGAATATGTTATGCGATAACAAACACCCACGTAACCTTGGTAGGAGGCACGTATCCGGGTGGGATTGTCAGTCCAATAGATCTATCAATGTATACCGTCGGCTGATCAATGTTAATGATTATGCTAGAATGGTGCTTACTCTAATCATGCTCAAGACAATATGCAACATAGAAAACACATAGACACATTGATGATTGAATTGCAATAAATATGTTATAACATGTTTCACCCCAAAAATGGTGATAAATAAAAGGGGCTATGTAAACTCACCTTAGCAAATGTTAACTTGTTGAAAAGATATGATAATTGTGTTGCCCAAAGTGATTCCAAATATTACCCTATAATGAGGTAATATATAATAAGTCTAAGTCTATATAACTAATATGTGTATCCTAGGGTTTCGATTTGGGGATAATCAATTGTTAAATTTAATTTAAAAATGTTAATTAAATAAAGAAAATTGGATAATTAATGAAAAATAGTCTTTTTATAAAATTTGAATTTTGAGTGAGCACATTAAAGTGTTTGAAGCAATAAAATAATTTTTATAAAATTATTTCATTTAAAATAGATTTTTAAATCTATTTATTTATAATTAGCCAATTATTAACTTTAATAATCAAAAATACTAAAATTAAAGAAATCTTATTTTAAAAATCATATTTCTGTTCTAAATGATTAAAAATAATTTGTATAAAATTTTGGTGCAAAAATGATGAAAATTGGATTTATTATGAATTAATTATGATTAAATCTAACAAAAATTGTTTAAAAATATAAAATAAATGATTTTACTGATTTAAAAATTATTTCAGTAAAGGTTGACTTTATAAAAAGTCAGGATAAATTTTGGGAAATTTAATAAAACTGTTTTGATATAATAATGGATTTTTATAATTATAATAGTATAAAAAAGATTTAATTATTATAAATATTAAATAAAAGAATTTCTGAAAAATAAAAATTGTAAATAACACTTTTATATCAGATTAAACAATTATAATTTTTTTAGATTTTATAAAATAGTTTAGGTATTTTAAAAAGAATTTAAATGATTAAAAGGATTAATATATATATATATATATATATATATATATAATTATTTGTTTGTTTAAAAAGAAAAGAAAAGAAAAGAACACAAAAATCCGGTCAGAGCCGGGACTCGAACCCGGGTGACCTCAGTGTCAAACAAGGGTCACAACCACCTGGCCTAGGCCGGTGGTTGTGTTATCCTCTGATTTAAAATAAATAAATATAATATGCTAATCCAGTTTTATCCCCAAATTAAATCGTGATGAACCCTAGATTTACAATTGAACGATTCAGGCAACTATAGCCCGATTAATGTTAGGGCTATTGTTGCCTGTACGCCGATGAATAAACCCCATCAATAAAAGAGGACTCACAGTGTATGATTGATGTTGATGGTCGGGTCAAAGGGAAAGTCAAACCACGAGCAATTTAATCAATTACAGAGTGAATTAGAGAGAAATAGAGATTGAGAGAGAGTTGTGAGCGATTAGACAAGGCTCGCAGACCATCTATATATACTAGAGGATTAGGGTTAGGGTTAATTAGATGGTTGACTTTCCATAGAATGTATACGCGTCCAATAATCAAATGGGTCAACGATGCCGTGTAATTGATTGTGTAATTGTGTTGTATTGGGCCGGTTATTGCCCTAATTTGCCAAAAATATATCAATCACTCGTTAATTAGACGGATTGATCAACAAGGAATCCCACAGTTGACTTTCCTTGTCAACTGTGGGGATTAAACACGCGTATAAGATTAATGTTTATCCGGGTTATAACAAAACAGAACTCCAGCCCAGTTGGTTTGTGCACGAGTGTTAGATTGAGCCGGCCTTTGGCGCGGGTTCGAACCCCGGCCAAGGCAATATATTTTTTTTGTATAATTATAACATCACACACACATATATAATAATATATATAGCATTAGGGTTCCATAATTGCGACAAAAATAATAAATGCGACGATAATTAAGAAAACTTGACGTTTTATTAATGTCGATGGTGTAACGTACAAGTATTTAATGCGTAATGTTACAGTCTCCCCTACTTTTAGGAACTTCGTCCCGAAGTTGGAGTTGGAGAGTCTGGTGGAAAAAGATGCGGATACTTCGACTTCATCTGGTCTTTACGCTCCCAAGTGAACTCTGGGCCTCGTTTAGATTCCCAACGAACCTTAACGATCGGAATACGACTGCGCTTGAGTTTCTTGACTCCAGTGTCAACAATCTCGACGGGTTTCTCGATAATGTGCATGCTTTCATCGATTTGCACATCCTCAAGAGGAACATAAAGGTTCTCATCTGCTAAGCATTTCTTGAGATTCGAAACATGGAAGGTCGGATGAACATTGCTTAGCTCGGGTGGAAGCTCAAGTCTGTAAGCCACTTTCCCAACTCTGTCAAGAATTTTGAAGGGGCCTACGTATCGAGGAGCTAGTTTTCCCTTTCTACTGAAACGAATAACTCCTTTCCAAGGGGATACCTTAAGCAGCACAAGGTCCCCAACTTGAAATTCCAAGGGTTTACGACGTTTATCAGCATAACTCTTTTGGCGACTTCGAGCCTTGAGAAGATTATCCTGAATAAGCTGGATTTTGTCTGTGGTTTCCTGGATTAGTTCGGGTCCAGTAATACGAGCTTCACCAACCTCGGTCCAACAGACAGGAGAACGACATTTCCGACCATAGAGTGCCTCAAAAGGAGCCATGTTTATGCTGGCGTGATAACTGTTGTTGTATGAAAACTCAACCAAAGGAAGATGAGAATCCCATGCGCCACCAAAATCGATGACACATGCCCTGAGCATGTCCTCAAGTGTCTGGATGGTTCGTTCAGTCTGACCATCCGTTTGAGGGTGATAAGCAGTACTCAGGTTCAACTTGGTACCCAAAGCATCTTGTAGAGATCCCCAAAAGTGAGAGGTGAAACGACCATCGCGATCAGAAATAATATCCAAAGGTATCCCGTGACGACATACGATTTCACTTACGTACATCTTTGCCAACCTTTCCACAGAATACTTCTCACGAATAGGTAGAAAATGAGCTGACTTGGTCAAACGATCGACGATTACCCAAATACTGTCAAAACCTTTGGGTGTGCGAGGGAGTTTAGTGATGAAATCCATAGCTATGCTCTCCCATTTCCAGACAGGAATCTCTGGCTGTTCAAGCATACCAGATGGTCGTTGATGTTCAGCCTTAACCTTGGAACAAGTGAGACATTTTGCGACGAATAGAGCAATGTCTTTCTTCATACCAGGCCACCAATAAGAATAACGAAGATCTTGATACATCTTGTCAGCTCCAGGATGAACAGAATAACGAGACTTATGAGCCTCGTTCATGAGAAAAGTACGAAGATCATCACGGTCGGGAATCCACAGTCGGTTAAGGAAATAAAGGAGACCATCGGGTTTGGTTTCAAGTTGAGTCTCAGCACCACAAGACATTTCATCGTACATGTTACCTTGGGTGACTGAGGTGTGTTGAGCCTGGAGAATGCGATCTTGGAGATCGGTACGAACTCTAGCACATTGGAGTTTGACACGCTCTTTACGACTAAGTGCGTCAGCCACAACATTCGCCTTGCCAGGATGGTAGCGAATTTCGCAATCGTAGTCGTTAAGTAGTTCAACCCAACGTCGTTGCCTCATGTTAAGATTCTTTTGGTCGAAGACATGTTGGAGACTTTTGTGGTCCGTGAACACCACACATTTGGTCCCATACAGATAATGTCTCCAAATCTTGAGTGCGAAGACAACAGCACCCAATTCAAGATCATGGGTGGTATAATTTTTCTCGTGAGTCTTGAGTTGTCGAGACGCATAAGCAATAACCTTTCCTCGTTGCATGAGAACACAACCAAGACCTTGGTTTGATGCATCACAGTAGACCACGAAATCATCATTACCATCAGGTAGGGATAAGACAGGAGCTTCACAGAGTTTCAGCTTAAGAGTTTCAAATGCTTCCTCTTGCTTAGGTCCCCACTCATAGGGTTTACCCTTGTGAGTTAAGGTAGTGAGAGGAACAGCGATCTTGGAGAAATTGGCGATGAATCGACGATAATAACCAGCCAACCCAAGAAAAGAACGGACTTCTGTTGGAGTGGTAGGAACACTCCAATTTTTCACAGCTTCGATCTTTGCAGGATCAACTTGAATCCCGTTCATATCAATGACATGTCCCAAAAATTGAACTTCCTTAAGCCAAAATTCACATTTTGAGAACTTGGCGTACAATTGTTCTTTCTTTAGGAGACTCAAGATAGAGTGAAGATGTTGCTCGTGATCGGATTTTGACTTAGAATAAATCAAAATATCATCGATGAAAACGATCACGAATTTGTCGAGATAGGGTCTACAAACCCGATTCATCAAATCCATAAATACCGCGGGAGCATTGGTCAAACCGAAAGGCATAACCATGAATTCATAGTGACCGTAGCGAGTGCGAAAAGCTGTCTTGGGAATATCTTCATCGTGGACTCTAAGCTGATGGTAACCAGAACGGAGATCAATCTTCGAGAAGTGGGTTGCTCCTTGAAGTTGATCGAAGAGATCGTCAATCCTAGGAAGTGGATAACGATTCTTGATGGTGAGTTTGTTGAGTTCACGGTAGTCAATACACATCCGAAGAGAACCATCCTTCTTTTTAACGAACAAGACAGGGGCTCCCCATGGAGAAGAACTAGGGCGAATGAACCCTTTATCAGAAAGTTCCTGTAATTGACTAGCAAGTTCTTGCATCTCAGAGGGTGCAAGACGATAAGGAGCTTTAGCTATAGGATTAGCACCAGGAACAAGATCAATACGAAACTCCACTTGTCGAGCAGGAGGCAAACCAGGTAAATCCTCTGGAAAGACTTCGGGATAGTCTCGAATAATAGGAATGTCTTGGATACTTTTGCCTTTGTCCTTCTTCTCTATCACGTTAGCTAAGAAGGCTGTATACCCCTTTCGTAAGTACTTTTGGGCAGTAGTACAAGACATAAGCTTAAGCTCACCACAGGGTTTCTCACCATAGATCTTCAAAATCTCACCAGATTCGAGAGGAATGCGTATGACTTTCTCGAAGCACAGAATTTCGGCACGATGAGTTGACAACCAGTCCATGCCTACTATAACATCAAAACTTCCAAGATGCATGGGAATGAGATCGATAGGGAAGGTATGATCATCGAGATTCAACAAGCAGTTACGAATAATAGAACCGATCGAAATAGACTTCCCGTTAGCTACCTCTACCACGAAAGGGTCTTCTAGATTAGTGTGGGGTAAGTTAAGTAAAGGTTCAAACTTCAGTGACACGAATGACTTATCAGCTCCAGAATCAAATAATATGGATGCATAGTGATTATTAATGAGAAACGTACCATTCACCACTTCGTTGTTGTCACGAGCCTGGTTAGCGTTGAGATTGTAGGCGCGACCTCGAGCACCTTGGTTCTGGTTGCGGTTCTGGTTTTGGTTTTGGTTCTGATTTTGGTTTTGGTTACGGTTACGGTTAGGGCAGTTGTTGATGTAGTGATTAGGGTTACCACACTCGTAGCATTGACCACGAGTAGGCCTGTTGTTTTGTTGGTTGGGAGCTGGGTTGTTGTTGTCTTGGGCAGCAGGAGATCGGCAGACGTTCACCAGGTGACCATATCTTTGACACTTAGTACAAAATCGACATGGCACCTGTGTGGGATGGTGGTACTTGCAAGTGTTGCACAAAGGGTGAGGTCCGGTGTATGGTTTCTTGGCTGGGTTTTGGGCAGCAGGTGGAGTAGCAGCAACCATATAGTTTCTAGCCTAGCGCTTCTTGTTGCTTGAGGTCTCAGGCTTGACTTCAATTGCAGGCTGTGGAGTATCTTTGGCAACAGTCTTCTTGGTGCCCTTGCGAACCAGAGTACCGTTCTTCACATGATTATCAGTAAGAGTGGCCGCTAGACGTTTGGCCTCTTCCAGAGTTGCAGGATTTCTACCCCAAACAGTGTCCTGGATTTGCATGGGCAGACCACCGATGTACTTCTCGATGGCTACCGGCAGAGGAGTAACCTTGTGAGGCAACAATAAGCTAAGCTCATGAAAGCGGGTGTTGTAGGCAAGATTTTCCCCACTATCTTGAGCCAAGGTGTGAAACTCATCCTCAAGCTTTTTAACTTCATTGCGAGGACAGAACTCCTCCTTCATGATCTCCTTGACCTGGTCCCATGTCATAGCAAGAGCAACCTCGGCCCCACGAGTACGCTTTTCTTCATTCCACCATGTGAGTGCTCGTTTATGGAGAACACTCATGGCGTAACGAACCTTGAAGTTGTTGGGGCACTCACTGTTGATGAAGGTATTTTCAATACCCTCAAACCATTGGAGAAGTCCAGTAGCTCCTTCTTCACCGCTGAACTTTGGAGGGTTACAAGAGTTGAAATGTTTAAGGGTGCAAGCTTGGGGTCCATTGCCATTGCCATTGCCATTGCCATTCCCGTTCCCGTTGTTGTGACCATTCCCATTCAATTGGATGACCTGAGCAAGCAAGTTGGGAACCAGAGTTGCGATTTGCTGCGCCATTTGTTGAGAAATGATCGCAGCCAGTTGAGCATCGACCCCATTGTTGTTGTGACCGGGACCTTGGTCATGGTTGTGGTTATGGTTATCACCACCTTCTTCGTGGTTCTCACCATTGTTGTTGCGAGTGCTGCGACGAGGAGGCATGATCTGTAATAGACACAATGAAATGAATGAGAGTTCATATAAGGAATGTAATCATTTATTCATTAATTAAAACGAATAAACGAAAACGTTGACTTATCAAAGATTCTAAATTCTAATAACATATGAAGACATGCTTTAGCCTATAAGTGAACACTCATCCCGAGAATTCCCAGGTAGGCATCCGGGTCCCTCGTCTGATTGGGATATATGCGCAATGCCAGCCTAGACAGAAGACTCAGAATACAGGCGTTCACCCTTCCAGATTGCATGTGTTCGTTATTAAAATCTAGAACTTCGACGAGATCTCAAGGGGGTTCAGGTTAAACCTGAGGATTTTGTCCTATAAATCTAATGGTGGATCAGGATTGCAGCAGACAATTAAGAGTAGTCACATGTAGGTTTAGGGTTGTAGGGCATAGGATAAGGATAGGATTAGGGAAGCAATTAGGGTTACAAGTAGGAGAAGCAAGTACTGTTTTAGTCCCTAAGGTTATAGTCTAGATTATTTCTAATAACCTAATTCCCTATAACCAAGGCTCTGATACCAATCTGTAACACCCCAACCGATGGCGGAAACATCGGGGTGCCACGTATTGATGATTGTTTTCAGTAGCACATGGTATAATATAAATTTTAAATAATTTATTCAAACATAATATCCAAAATGTGAAATAATGTCTAAGAATTCAAATACATAACATCAAATAATAACTTCAAAAACTTCAAATAAACTTCAAGATAAATCCTCATGCTAACTCAAGCCTCAGCTTCATTGTTACCTGAAACATGTTAATTTTGAAAGTATTTTGGGTCAACATAAGTTGGTGAGAATTACATAGGTTTTTGATGATAAATGAATAAAATGTTATGCAATTCATGTGCCATGTTAATCTAGCCCATATGTGAGAACATATTAGAAATAAATCGAGTGCATAATCAACCCTGTTGACTGTTATAAAATGATACATACCATACACTTATGGTCCCAATGAATATGTTATGCGATAACAAACACCCACGTAACCTTGGTAGGAGGCACGTATCCGGGTGGGATTGTCAGTCCAATAGATCTATCAATGTATACCGTCGGCTGATCAATGTTAATGATTATGCTAGAATGGTGCTTACTCTAATCATGCTCAAGACAATATGCAACATAGAAAACACATAGACACATTGATGATTGAATTGCAATAAATATGTTATAACATGTTTCACCCCAAAAATGGTGATAAATAAAAGGGGCTATGTAAACTCACCTTAGCAAATGTTAACTTGTTGAAAAGATATGATAATTGTGTTGCCCAAAGTGATTCCAAATATTACCCTATAATGAGGTAATATATAATAAGTCTAAGTCTATATAACTAATATGTGTATCCCAGGGTTTCGATTTGGGGATAATCAATTGTTAAATTTAATTTAAAAATGTTAATTAAATAAAGAAAATTGGATAATTAATGAAAAATAGTCTTTTTATAAAATTTGAATTTTGAGTGAGCACATTAAAGTGTTTGAAGCAATAAAATAATTTTTATAAAATTATTTCATTTAAATAGATTTTTAAATCTATTTATTTATAATTAGCCAATTATTAACTTTAATAATCAAAAATACTAAAATTAAAGAAATCTTATTTTAAAAATCATATTTCTGTTCTAAATGATTAAAAATAATTTGTATAAAATTTTGGTGCAAAAATGATGAAAATTGGATTTATTATGAATTAATTATGATTAAATCTAACAAAAATTGTTTAAAAATATAAAATAAATGATTTTACTGATTTAAAAATTATTTCAGTAAAGGTTGACTTTATAAAAAGTCAGGATAAATTTTGGGAAATTTAATAAAACTGTTTTGATATAATAATGGATTTTTATAATTATAATAGTATAAAAAAGATTTAATTATTATAAATATTAAATAAAAGAATTTCTGAAAAATAAAAATTGTAAATAACACTTTTATATCAGATTAAACAATTATAATTTTTTTAGATTTTATAAAATAGTTTAGGTATTTTAAAAAGAATTTAAATGATTAAAAGGATTAATATATATATATATAATTATTTGTTTGTTTAAAAAGAAAAGAAAAGAAAAGAACACAAAAATCCGGTCAGAGCCGGGACTCGAACCCGGGTGACCTCAGTGTCAAACAAGGGTCACAACCACCTGGCCTAGGCCGGTGGTTGTGTTATCCTCTGATTTAAAATAAATAAATATAATATGCTAATCCAGTTTTATCCCCAAATTAAATCGTGATGAACCCTAGATTTACAATTGAACGATTCAGGCAACTATAGCCCGATTAATGTTAGGGCTATTGTTGCCTGTACGCCGATGAATAAACCCCATCAATAAAAGAGGACTCACAGTGTATGATTGATGTTGATGGTCGGGTCAAAGGGAAAGTCAAACCACGAGCAATTTAATCAATTACAGAGTGAATTAGAGAGAAATAGAGATTGAGAGAGAGTTGTGAGCGATTAGACAAGGCTCGCAGACCATCTATATATACTAGAGGATTAGGGTTAGGGTTAATTAGATGGTTGACTTTCCATAGAATGTATACGCGTCCAATAATCAAATGGGTCAACGATGCCGTGTAATTGATTGTGTAATTGTGTTGTATTGGGCCGGTTATTGCCCTAATTTGCCAAAAATATATCAATCACTCGTTAATTAGACGGATTGATCAACAAGGAATCCCACAGTTGACTTTCCTTGTCAACTGTGGGGATTAAACACGCGTATAAGATTAATGTTTATCCGGGTTATAACAAAACAGAACTCCAGCCCAGTTGGTTTGTGCACGAGTGTTAGATTGAGCCGGCCTTTGGCGCGGGTTCGAACCCCGGCCAAGGCAATATATTTTTTTTGTATAATTATAACATCACACACACATATATAATAATATATATAGCATTAGGGTTCCATAATTGCGACAAAAATAATAAATGCGACGATAATTAAGAAAACTTGACGTTTTATTAATGTCGATGGTGTAACGTACAAGTATTTAATGCGTAATGTTACAGTGATAGTGAGTCGTTTATAGATTAATCATTGTTTCGGTTTATTATTGTTCAGGCTTATTAGGTTTTTATGTTTTAGGTTTCGATTTATGATGAGTATGTTTTAAGTTTCGATTTAGGGGGTTTATGTTTCATGTTATGATTTAGGGCTTTATGTTTTAGGTTTTGATTTAGGGTTCAATTGATGTTTTAAGATAGATACGAATGGATATATGTTTTAGGTTTCGATTTAGGGCTTTATGTTTTAGGTATTGATTTTGGGTTCATTTGATGTTTTAAGATAGATACGAATGGATTTATGTTTTATGTTTCGTTTAATGGCTTTATGTTTTAGGTTTTGATTTAAAAAAAAGTTAATGTTTTAAGATAAATACAAATGGATATATGTTTTAGGTTTCGATTTAGGGGTTGGGCCCACATTGCAACTTCAATTATCTCTCTTCACCTCAATATGTCACATGCCACCTTGTTTTTTTTTTTATAAAAAATCGTTTTTTTTAAAAAAATCCCAAAAAAATATAAGGTAATAAAAAACACGCGTGTTAACCTAATCACCAAATCAGACGAGATCCTCTTCATCAACCTCAAAACCTAGGCAGGCGATCTTGAGGCGATTCCACTACAACGATTGTTTTAATCTCTTCTTCTCCAAGGTTTATGTTAGGATCTGAGTTTGATTGTTTTGATATGTATAGAAGAAGATGAGAATTAAATGATGTAAGTATATATGGAAAGTGCAGCGGAATGATAAACAATAATCAAAACAATTGGAATAAATGTTTTCTTTAATCGAAAGCTTTCATTAATTGAAAGATTACAATCAATACAAATACTCCCCCTCAGCATGATCACACAGTGATTGTTTGTCTGAGAGAATGTTTGTGTGTGATCCAATAGAACAGTACAAGCACTGTTCTATTTATAGACAAATCTAAACCACTGGTGACCTGTACTGACGTCACCTAAGATAGTGACCTCTAACAGAATAACAACATAAAACTTCTACCCTATACAAACTACTGTTGTATTACAAAACACTGTAAGGTAAACTACTGTTGAGGGAAAACTCTGATGGTCTTGCAACATCTGTTGGAGTCTAAGTGCAGTTGACTCCAACAGACCTTTAGTCTTCAGTACTTGATCATCAGTTGTTTCTTCATCAGACCTTTGGTCAGCAGTTGTTCTCTATCAGTTGTTCTCTAGCAGTCCTTTGTATCAGCAGTTGTCATAGCAGTTGTTTAGATGGAACAGTTGTTAGGGTCAGCAGTCTTTTGGGAAGAGTATGTTGTAAAGACTGTTTATTTGTGTGGATCAACTGTTAGTATATTTTGGCTTTTCAATCATCTGTTCTTCTTCAGGTCAGCAGTCCCAACAGTTTAATCTCTACCATTCAATATTAATAAATCTTTCTTCATGTGGTTCTTTTTTCTTTATTTTTTTCGTGTTTTTCCCTGATTTGTGTGTCGATTAAGGTCTGTTATATCTATTATGGCTGATTTAAATTATATATCTTGATTGTTCTTTACTTTGCGTGTATTATTGTTCAGTTTTATTAGTTGTTTTGATTTTTGATTGATGTTGGGTTTGTGTTTTAGGGTTCGATTGATGTTTTAGGGTTTGATTTATTTCAATTCTGTTTTACGGAATTGTGATAGTGAGTCGTTTATAGATTAATCATTGTTTCGGTTTATTATTGTTCAGGCTTATTAGGTTTTTATGTTTTAGGTTTCGATTTATGATGAGTATGTTTTAAGTTTCGATTTAGGGGGTTTATGTTTCATGTTATGATTTAGAGCTTTATGTTTTAGGTTTTGATTTAGGGTTCAATTGATGTTTTAAGATAGATACGAATGGATATATGTTTTAGGTTTCGATTTAGGGCTTTATGTTTTAGGTATTGATTTTGGGTTCATTTGAAGTTTTAAGATAGATACGAATGGATTTATGTTTTATGTTTCGTTTAATGGCTTTATGTTTTAGGTTTTGATTTAAAAAAAAAAGTTAATGTTTTAAGATAAATACAAATGGATATATGTTTTAGGTTTCGATTTAGGGGTTGGGCCCACATTGCAACTTCAATTATCTCTCTTCACCTCAATATGCCACATGCCACCTTGTTTTTTTTTTTATAAAAAATCGTTTTTTTTTTAAAATCCCAAAAAAATATAAGGTAATAAAAAACACGCGTGTTAACCTAATCACCAAATCAGACGAGATCCTCTTCATCAACCTCAAAACCTAGGCAGGCGATCTTGAGGCGATTCCACTACAACGATTGTTTTAATCTCTTCTTCTCCAAGGTTTATGTTAGGATCTGAGTTTGATTGTTTTGATATGTATAGAAGAAGATGAGAATTAAATGATGTAAGTATATATGGAAAGTGCAGCGGAATGATAAACAATAATCAAAACAATAGGAATAAATGTTTTCTTTAATCGAAAGCTTTCATTAATTGAAAGATTACAATCAATACAAATACTCCCCCTCAGCATGATCACACAGTGATTGTTTGTCTGAGAGAATGTTTGTGTGTGATCCAATAGAACAGTACAAGCACTGTTCTATTTATAGACAAATCTAAACCACTGGTGACCTGTACTGACGTCACCTAAGATAGTGACCTCTAACAGAATAACAACATAAAACTTCTACCCTATACAAACTACTGTTGTATTACAAAACACTGTAAGGTAAACTACTGTTGAGGGAAAACTCTGATGGTCTTGCAACATCTGTTGGAGTCTAAGTGCAGTTGACTCCAACAGACCTTTAGTCTTCAGTACTTGATCATCAGTTGTTTCTTCATCAGACCTTTGGTCAGCAGTTGTTCTCTATCAGTTGTTCTCTAGCAGTCCTTTGTATCAGCAGTTGTCATAGCAGTTGTTTAGATGGAACAGTTGTTAGGGTCAACAGTCTTTTGGGAAGAGTATGTTGTAAAGACTGTTTATTTGTGTGGATCAACTGTTAGTATATTTTGGCTTTTCAATCATCTGTTCTTCTTCAGGTCAGCAGTCCCAACAGTTTAATCTCTACCATTCAATATTAATAAATCTTTCTTCATGTGGTTCTTTTTTCTTTATTTTTTTCGTGTTTTTCCCTGATTTGTGTGTCGATTAAGGTCTGTTATATCTATTATGGCTGATTTAAATTATATATCTTGATTGTTCTTTACTTTGCGTGTATTATTGTTCAGTTTTATTAGTTGTTTTGATTTTTGATTGATGTTGGGTTTGTGTTTTAGGGTTCGATTGATGTTTTAGGGTTTGATTTATTTCAATTTTGTTTTACGGAATTGTGATAGTGAGTCGTTTATAGATTAATCATTGTTTCGGTTTATTATTGTTCAGGCTTATTAGGTTTTTATGTTTTAGGTTTCGATTTATGATGAGTATGTTTTAAGTTTCGATTTAGGGGGTTTATGTTTCATGTTATGATTTAGAGCTTTATGTTTTAGGTTTTGATTTAGGGTTCAATTGATGTTTTAAGATAGATACGAATGGATATATGTTTTAGGTTTCGATTTAGGGCTTTATGTTTTAGGTATTGATTTTGGGTTCATTTGAAGTTTTAAGATAGATACGAATGGATTTATGTTTTATGTTTCGTTTAATGGCTTTATGTTTTAGGTTTTGATTTAAAAAAAAAAGTTAATGTTTTAAGATAAATACAAATGGATATATGTTTTAGGTTTCGATTTAGGGGTTGGGCCCACATTGCAACTTCAATTATCTCTCTTCACCTCAATATGCCACATGCCACCTTGTTTTTTTTATAAAAAATCGTTTTTTTTTTTAAAATCCCAAAAAAATATAAGGTAATAAAAAACACGCGTGTTAACCTAATCACCAAATCAGACGAGATCCTCTTCATCAACCTCAAAACCTAGGCAGGCGATCTTGAGGCGATTCCACTACAACGATTGTTTTAATCTCTTCTTCTCCAAGGTTTATGTTAGGATCTGAGTTTGATTGTTTTGATATGTATAGAAGAAGATGAGAATTAAATGATGTAAGTATATATGGAAAGTGCAGCGGAATGATAAACAATAATCAAAACAATAGGAATAAATGTTTTCTTTAATCGAAAGCTTTCATTAATTGAAAGATTACAATCAATACAAATACTCCCCCTCAGCATGATCACACAGTGATTGTTTGTCTGAGAGAATGTTTGTGTGTGATCCAATAGAACAGTACAAGCACTGTTCTATTTATAGACAAATCTAAACCACTGGTGACCTGTACTGACGTCACCTAAGATAGTGACCTCTAACAGAATAACAACATAAAACTTCTACCCTATACAAACTACTGTTGTATTACAAAACACTGTAAGGTAAACTACTGTTGAGGGAAAACTCTGATGGTCTTGCAACATCTGTTGGAGTCTAAGTGCAGTTGACTCCAACAGACCTTTAGTCTTCAGTACTTGATCATCAGTTGTTTCTTCATCAGACCTTTGGTCAGCAGTTGTTCTCTATCAGTTGTTCTCTAGCAGTCCTTTGTATCAGCAGTTGTCATAGCAGTTGTTTAGATGGAACAGTTGTTAGGGTCAGCAGTCTTTTGGGAAGAGTATGTTGTAAAGACTGTTTATTTGTGTGGATCAACTGTTAGTATATTTTGGCTTTTCAATCATCTGTTCTTCTTCAGGTCAGCAGTCCCAACAGTTTAATCTCTACCATTCAATATTAATAAATCTTTCTTCATGTGGTTCTTTTTTCTTTATTTTTTTCGTGTTTTTCCCTGATTTGTGTGTCGATTAAGGTCTGTTATATCTATTATGGCTGATTTAAATTATATATCTTGATTGTTCTTTACTTTGCGTGTATTATTGTTCAGTTTTATTAGTTGTTTTGATTTTTGATTGATGTTGGGTTTGTGTTTTAGGGTTCGATTGATGTTTTAGGGTTTGATTTATTTCAATTCTGTTTTACGGAATTGTGATAGTGAGTCGTTTATAGATTAATCATTGTTTCGGTTTATTATTGTTCAGGCTTATTAGGTTTTTATGTTTTAGGTTTCGATTTATGATGAGTATGTTTTAAGTTTCGATTTAGGGGGTTTATGTTTCATGTTATGATTTAGAGCTTTATGTTTTAGGTTTTGATTTAGGGTTCAATTGATGTTTTAAGATAGATACGAATGGATATATGTTTTAGGTTTCGATTTAGGGCTTTATGTTTTAGGTATTGATTTTGGGTTCATTTGAAGTTTTAAGATAGATACGAATGGATTTATGTTTTATGTTTCGTTTAATGGCTTTATGTTTTATGTTTTGATTTAAAAAAAAAGTTAATGTTTTAAGATAAATACAAATGGATATATGTTTTAGGTTTCGATTTAGGGGTTGGGCCCACATTGCAACTTCAATTATCTCTCTTCACCTCAATATGCCACATGCCACCTTGTTTTTTTTTTTATAAAAAATCGTTTTTTTTTTAAAATCCCAAAAAAATATAAGGTAATAAAAAACACGCGTGTTAACCTAATCACCAAATCAGACGAGATCCTCTTCATCAACCTCAAAACCTAGGCAGGCGATCTTGAGGCGATTCCACTACAACGATTGTTTTAATCTCTTCTTCTCCAAGGTTTATGTTAGGATCTGAGTTTGATTGTTTTGATATGTATAGAAGAAGATGAGAATTAAATGATGTAAGTATATATGGAAAGTGCAGCGGAATGATAAACAATAATCAAAACAATAGGAATAAATGTTTTCTTTAATCGAAAGCTTTCATTAATTGAAAGATTACAATCAATACAAATACTCCCCCTCAGCATGATCACACAGTGATTGTTTGTCTGAGAGAATGTTTGTGTGTGATCCAATAGAACAGTACAAGCACTGTTCTATTTATAGACAAATCTAAACCACTGGTGACCTGTACTGACGTCACCTAAGATAGTGACCTCTAACAGAATAACAACATAAAACTTCTACCCTATACAAACTACTGTTGTATTACAAAACACTGTAAGGTAAACTACTGTTGAGGGAAAACTCTGATGGTCTTGCAACATCTGTTGGAGTCTAAGTGCAGTTGACTCCAACAGACCTTTAGTCTTCAGTACTTGATCATCAGTTGTTTCTTCATCAGACCTTTGGTCAGCAGTTGTTCTCTATCAGTTGTTCTCTAGCAGTCCTTTGTATCAGCAGTTGTCATAGCAGTTGTTTAGATGGAACAGTTGTTAGGGTCAGCAGTCTTTTGGGAAGAGTATGTTGTAAAGACTGTTTATTTGTGTGGATCAACTGTTAGTATATTTTGGCTTTTCAATCATCTGTTCTTCTTCAGGTCAGCAGTCCCAACAGTTTAATCTCTACCATTCAATATTAATAAATCTTTCTTCATGTGGTTCTTTTTTCTTTATTTTTTTCGTGTTTTTCCCTGATTTGTGTGTCGATTAAGGTCTGTTATATCTATTATGGCTGATTTAAATTATATATCTTGATTGTTCTTTACTTTGCGTGTATTATTGTTCAGTTTTATTAGTTGTTTTGATTTTTGATTGATGTTGGGTTTGTGTTTTAGGGTTCGATTGATGTTTTAGGGTTTGATTTATTTCAATTCTGTTTTACGGAATTGTGATAGTGAGTCGTTTATAGATTAATCATTGTTTCGGTTTATTATTGTTCAGGCTTATTAGGTTTTTATGTTTTAGGTTTCGATTTATGATGAGTATGTTTTAAGTTTCGATTTAGGGGGTTTATGTTTCATGTTATGATTTAGGGCTTTATGTTTTAGGTTTTGATTTAGGGTTCAATTGATGTTTTAAGATAGATACGAATGGATATATGTTTTAGGTTTCGATTTAGGGCTTTATGTTTTAGGTATTGATTTTGGGTTCATTTGATGTTTTAAGATAGATACGAATGGATTTATGTTTTATGTTTCGTTTAATGGCTTTATGTTTTAGGTTTTGATTTAAAAAAAAGTTAATGTTTTAAGATAAATACAAATGGATATATGTTTTAGGTTTCGATTTAGGGGTTGGGCCCACATTGCAACTTCAATTATCTCTCTTCACCTCAATATGTCACATGCCACCTTGTTTTTTTTTTTATAAAAAATCGTTTTTTTTAAAAAAAATCCCAAAAAAATATAAGGTAATAAAAAACACGCGTGTTAACCTAATCACCAAATCAGACGAGATCCTCTTCATCAACCTCAAAACCTAGGCAGGCGATCTTGAGGCGATTCCACTACAACGATTGTTTTAATCTCTTCTTCTCCAAGGTTTATGTTAGGATCTGAGTTTGATTGTTTTGATATGTATAGAAGAAGATGAGAATTAAATGATGTAAGTATATATGGAAAGTGCAGCGGAATGATAAACAATAATCAAAACAATTGGAATAAATGTTTTCTTTAATCGAAAGCTTTCATTAATTGAAAGATTACAATCAATACAAATACTCCCCCTCAGCATGATCACACAGTGATTGTTTGTCTGAGAGAATGTTTGTGTGTTATCCAATAGAACAGTACAAGCACTGTTCTATTTATAGACAAATCTAAACCACTGGTGACCTGTACTGACGTCACCTAAGATAGTGACCTCTAACAGAATAACAACATAAAACTTCTACCATATACAAACTACTGTTGTATTACAAAACACTGTAAGGTAAACTACTGTTGAGGGAAAACTCTGATGGTCTTGCAACATCTGTTGGAGTCTAAGTGCAGTTGACTCCAACAGACCTTTAGTCTTCAGTACTTGATCATCAGTTGTTTCTTCATCAGACCTTTGGTCAGCAGTTGTTCTCTATCAGTTGTTCTCTAGCAGTCCTTTGTATCAGCAGTTGTCATAGCAGTTGTTTAGATGGAACAGTTGTTAGGGTCAGCAGTCTTTTGGGAAGAGTATGTTGTAAAGACTGTTTATTTGTGTGGATCAACTGTTAGTATATTTTGGCTTTTCAATCATCTGTTCTTCTTCAGGTCAGCAGTCCCAACAGTTTAATCTCTACCATTCAATATTAATAAATCTTTCTTCATGTGGTTCTTTTTTCTTTATTTTTTTCGTGTTTTTCCCTGATTTGTGTGTCGATTAAGGTCTGTTATATCTATTATGGCTGATTTAAATTATATATCTTGATTGTTCTTTACTTTGCGTGTATTATTGTTCAGTTTTATTAGTTGTTTTGATTTTTGATTGATGTTGGGTTTGTGTTTTAGGGTTCGATTGATGTTTTAGGGTTTGATTTATTTCAATTCTGTTTTACGGAATTGTGATAGTGAGTCGTTTATAGATTAATCATTGTTTCGGTTTATTATTGTTCAGGCTTATTAGGTTTTTATGTTTTAGGTTTCGATTTATGATGAGTATGTTTTAAGTTTCGATTTAGGGGGTTTATGTTTCATGTTATGATTTAGAGCTTTATGTTTTAGGTTTTGATTTAGGGTTCAATTGATGTTTTAAGATAGATACGAATGGATATATGTTTTAGGTTTCGATTTAGGGCTTTATGTTTTAGGTATTGATTTTGGGTTCATTTGAAGTTTTAAGATAGATACGAATGGATTTATGTTTTATGTTTCGTTTAATGGCTTTATGTTTTAGGTTTTGATTTAAAAAAAAAGTTAATGTTTTAAGATAAATACAAATGGATATATGTTTTAGGTTTCGATTTAGGGGTTGGGCCCACATTGCAACTTCAATTATCTATCTTCACCTCAATATGCCACATGCCACCTTGTTTTTTTTATAAAAAATCGTTTTTTTTTAAATCCCAAAAAAATATAAGGTAATAAAAAACACGCGTGTTAACCTAATCACCAAATCAGACGAGATCCTCTTCATCAACCTCAAAACCTAGGCAGGCGATCTTGAGGCGATTCCACTACAACGATTGTTTTAATCTCTTCTTCTCCAAGGTTTATGTTAGGATCTGAGTTTGATTGTTTTGATATGTATAGAAGAAGATGAGAATTAAATGATGTAAGTATATATGGAAAGTGCAGCGGAATGATAAACAATAATCAAAACAATAGGAATAAATGTTTTCTTTAATCGAAAGCTTTCATTAATTGAAAGATTACAATCAATACAAATACTCCCCCTCAGCATGATCACACAGTGATTGTTTGTCTGAGAGAATGTTTGTGTGTGATCCAATAGAACAGTACAAGCACTGTTCTATTTATAGACAAATCTAAACCACTGGTGACCTGTACTGACGTCACCTAAGATAGTGACCTCTAACAGAATAACAACATAAAACTTCTACCCTATACAAACTACTGTTGTATTACAAAACACTGTAAGGTAAACTACTGTTGAGGGAAAACTCTGATGGTCTTGCAACATCTGTTGGAGTCTAAGTGCAGTTGACTCCAACAGACCTTTAGTCTTCAGTACTTGATCATCAGTTGTTTCTTCATCAGACCTTTGGTCAGCAGTTGTTCTCTATCAGTTGTTCTCTAGCAGTCCTTTGTATCAGCAGTTGTCATAGCAGTTGTTTAGATGGAACAGTTGTTAGGGTCAGCAGTCTTTTGGGAAGAGTATGTTGTAAAGACTGTTTATTTGTGTGGATCAACTGTTAGTATATTTTGGCTTTTCAATCATCTGTTCTTCTTCAGGTCAGCAGTCCCAACAGTTTAATCTCTACCATTCTATATTAATAAATCTTTCTTCATGTGGTTCTTTTTTCTTTATTTTTTTCGTGTTTTTCCCTGATTTGTGTGTCGATTAAGGTCTGTTATATCTATTTTGGCTGATTTAAATTATATATCTTGATTGTTCTTTACTTTGCGTGTATTATTGTTCAGTTTTATTAGTTGTTTTGATTTTTGATTGATGTTGGGTTTGTGTTTTAGGGTTCGATTGATGTTTTAGGGTTTGATTTATTTCAATTCTGTTTTACGGAATTGTGATAGTGAGTCGTTTATAGATTAATCATTGTTTCGGTTTATTATTGTTCAGGCTTATTAGGTTTTTATGTTTTAGGTTTCGATTTATGATGAGTATGTTTTAAGTTTCGATTTAGGGGGTTTATGTCACACCCTCAAAATCCACTTGCGGAGTTTTACCTTGAGGCGCATGACAAACCAGGATCCAAGTCAACTATCACAATAAACAAGTCTAAATGAACATATGCAAATTTCAAAAACATAGTTTAAATCCCCAATTACAGCGGAAGCTTATTCTCAAAACATAATCCAAAAGTAAACCAAATTATTCAATGTTTGAAAACCATGCAATCCTAACTAGACGCTGTGCAGACGCGTGCGCCCTAGTTCTGTGGTGCTACCTTAGCGACCTGAGAAAACATGTAAGAGTTTACGTTAGCACAAAAATGCTGGTGAGTTCACAGGTTTTGTAATCAAGTATCAAGTTTAACCTGTCCATACTATAACAGTTTGTAAACCAAGTACGCTAGCTAGGAGTATGTTTTGTTACATCTACGATTGAAAAACCATTACTAACTCGCAAACCAGATGTTGTGCCCGAATAGTAAACCTGTTCCTGTTTGAGACAATATGCACTCGCCCGGCCCTCCAAGCCGACGAGCGGGGTTGGTCATTCCCAATAGATCTATTCACATTTCCCCGTTGTGCTAACCCGCACATTCATGGTTTCCCCCGGGACTTCCAAAGATCGTATAGTAAACCATAGAAACCCATAGTATGACAGTTGTTACCAAAACATAAGTTTAACACATGTTTTCTCCCCCAAAAAGTGAAACCAGTTAAAAGAGGGGCCGTAAACTCACCTTAGGTTGTGTTACTTCGAAATACGAATAAGATCAGCAAGCTATGCTAGCCCCGTAAAGCGGCGACCTAACATATGACAGTTACAAGTTCTTAGACTAATAACCCGTAGGTTAGTTAGTCCCTAGATGTCCAGACCATAACCAAGTTCGTTTGAAAACACTGTGACAGTTAAACTAACCCAATGTACAAGACTCGACATCCCATTGGTGACCCGAGACTCCCCGTTGTTATACGTACACTCTCAAACATACAATCATGCAATCACACTTAACATACGTTAAAGTCCAACAAGTTATAGCACGTAGTTCAAGTATCACATAAACAAGTCCGAGCACATATTACCAATTTACTAGGTATGTTACGGGGTTCCCAGCATGTTCATAGGTGTCAAATCGGGTCCCGAAATGCTATATTACACTTACAGCAGCAGTACAGGCGATTAGGAAAAGTCAACTAGTGATTACGTGGGTCAACAGGCATTTAGGAAGGCTAATCGCCTATACTATAGGCGATTAGGGTCATGCGGTATGCAATTCATGAGTTTATAGGCGATTACGTCGTAAAGCATGCAATTCAGGGCTTAACTAGCATTTAGGATCGTAAATGCATGAAGTAAAGGCAATTAGGTCCCTATTCCCCTATACTATAGGCGAATAGGAACTCCTATCAGGCGAATAGCCTCCTATTCGCCTATAGCATAGGCGAATAGGATCCCTATTCGCCTTTAGCCCAGCTGTTCCAGTTTTTCGCGCGTTTAACACTCCAAATCAGATCCAGAACGTGTGTAAACATCAAGTATCAATCAAATAACCATATCAAACATATTTCAATCAAAATCCTTCGTTTAACCTCGTTCTATCAGCCCTGCATGCAACCATATATCCCAAAAACAATACACATAGCATGAAACATCACATTAACATGCATAACCGTAACCCTAATGAACAATTACTCAGATTTCATCAACATGCTATCATCATCAATCTGTAACTACCTTAATATTATGTTATCAATCCATCTTGAATCACAAAACCCTATCTTTTAATTATAAACACACATACAACATGCATAATAGCTAGAATCCAATTAACAATGATTATTAACGAATTTCAGAAGACACATTTGTTTATAAACAGGTCTGGACCATTAGGGATTTAATAAAAATGTTATTAAAGATTGCATGAATGAAAACCACACCTTAGATTTATGATAGATTGATGTAATAGGCTTGAAATCTTGTGTTTTGATCCAAAATCGTGTTCCAGAGGTTATGTGTGTGTTGGGGCGAGTTGTGGGATGACTAGGGTTATTAATATGAAGTTTAGGAGGTCAAGTATTGTATTTATAGGCGTTTTTAGTCGTCCAGCACGTTATAGGCGAGTACGCAGCAGCATCAGGCGAATAGGGCTCCTAATCGCCCCTAGTATAAGCGATTAGGGCCTATTCGCCCCTATGGAACCCTACTCGCCCCTCCCTATAGGCGAATACAGATCCTATTCGCCTATAGGGTCTGGTTCAGCACATTTGGCGCGTTAAACTCCGTTTTAACATATGTTAACACCTTTTCACATACCGACAAGTCACACAATGATTGTAAACACATAATACTTGCAAACAACCACATTCACACTCGATCACCAATTCCCGGGACTCGAGACTTGTATGTTCCCTATGTTCTGACGATTCTACGAATCGTCACCCCTTGTACACTTGGTTAAGGACTGATATCTAATGAGCCTCTAGACTGACATCTAATGATCCTCTATACTAAACTAACAGTTCCCGAACCGTAACACGACTCGACTAACCCAGTTAAGTATAATATACGCGTGACTCGCTAAGGTAGACTTTCATCTAGACAGCGTTGTTAACCAGAATTTGCCGGGTGTCACATCATCCCCACGTTAAAAGAATTTTCGTCCCGAAAATTGCACAAGTACCAAAAGGAATAACAAAAGAAACAGACAAAAGATAGAAACCAAGAGAGAGATTTACCCAAGTTGTCACATCATCCCCACGTTAAAAAGGAATCTCGCCCCGAGATTCATTCAGCCGCAGTGGTAACATATCTTGATTCGAACGCTTCCTTAGGAAAGAGATGAGGATACTTAGACTTCATCTGATCCTCCCGTTCCCAAGTGTACTCTGGTCCTTGGTTCGAGTTCCAGCGAACCTTAACAATGCGAATCTTGCTATGACGTAGCCTACGAATCTTGTAATCAAGAATCTCAACAGGTTCCTCCACAATCCGAAGACGATCATCAACCTTGATCTCCTCCAGTGGAACAATAAGAGACTCGTCAGCCAGACACTTCTTTAAGTTGGACACATGGAAGACGTTATGTACGTTGCCGAGCTCCGTCGGTAAATCCAGACGATATGCCACCGGTCCAATCCGTTCCAGGATTTTAAATGGACCGACATACCGAGGGTTGAGTTTACCACGCTTCCCAAAGCGTATGACACCCTTCCACGGTGAAACTTTCAGAAGCACTTTGTCATCAACTTGGAATTCCAATGGTGTAACATTTCGCACTAAATACATGCATGTTACGAAATAAAACGACAAGCCTTACTATTATTATTATTTTTGTGATATATATATAAAGGTTTATAATAATAATAATAATAATAATAATAATAATAATAATAATAATAATTCAAAAATTAGTTTTGTTGTCTAAACCAAGCCACACCCGGCCCAGGTCTGAGCCCAACAACCAGACATGGCCCAAACCTGCTCATTAATCCAGCCCAGTCCAGATGCTGAGCCCATTTCCTGTTTATAAAAAAAAATATATAATATGGCTTCTGCCGGGACTCGAACCCGGGCAGACAGCCATACCACGCCCACACTCAACCAGTTGGTCTAGCTCTGGTATCTGTTCTAAACCTTGCTTTCTTTCCTTTTAACCCGACCAAGGCATGTTCACAGTTGACATGGAAAGTCAACTGTGACAGCCCATCCCTTTAATCATCAATGTAAACGCGTAAATTGATCCAGGAATGGAAAGGATTTGTGATTTTCGGCCAAATCCAACTCACAATTTCACGTTTTCAATCAATAATTAGCAAAAGTCAAGCATATTCATCGCCTTTGATAAACTTTCCAAACCCGACTTCAATCAACCTTTAATTCATCAATTATTGTTCCAATTGTTATAAAATCCAAACTTCTAATGTAATTTCGACCACCTCTGTACAAGAAACAGACGAAGATCGTTACTAGTTAACCTTCGGGATCGAATTTTTTTTTTGGCCAACCCATCGACGCTCAATCGAATCAATTTACCCTTAATCCATATTCGTTTCAGGTAATTATTTACGTATTTTGGGTCGATTATATGTGTAGAATAATAGCCCTAACATTAAATCTGTAAACAGCTTCGTTTTCTTGATTAATTGAAAGGATTAGCGTTTTAGGGTTTCAATGGAAATTGGGGTTAAACTGACAATCAGGTTATAATCTTTTGTTTGGTCTTTAAACATAAAATGGCACCCAGACCAGACGGTCTGGACGCGTGCCTCACAATGGGAAGGAGCTGGGTTTGAGTCCCATCATCAGCATCACTCTTTTTTTTTAAAAAAACCACCTCCTTTTTGCATTTTTATATTAATTTTAAAAATGACTTTAAAATATCAAAATTGACTTTTAAATTCTAATAAATTTATTTTGTGATATTTAACTAACAAACTTTACAACTTTTATTTTCAGAAAATTTATTTTTTTTTAATAAATATTACAAGTTTATTCTATTATAATTATAAAATTTCACAAAAATATCAAAACGATTTCATAAAATCCTACAAAAATTATTCTAAGTTTATAAAACAATAAACATTCCAGAAATAATTTTTATTTCTGAAAAATCATTTATTTATTATTTTTAATCTGTTTTTGCTATTTTAATAATAAATAAATCATAATAAATCCGTTTTTCATTATTTTTGCATCAAAATTTCACATAAATTATTATTAACCATTTAGATCAGAAATATAAATTTTTGATTCAAAATTTATAATCTTTAATATTTTTAAATATTGAGGTAATATTTTGTCAAATAAGTATTAATAATTAAATATTCATAAATCAAGAAAATAATTTTATAAAAATAATTTTTACAATTATTACATTATAATTCAACTATTTTTAGTTAATTTTGATCAGAAAACATTTCCATTAAATATTTCTTTATTTATTTATTTAATCATAAATCAATTATTAATCCCCAAATTAGGAACCCTATCACATTTTAGACTAGAAAACTTAGACTTATTAAGTTTTCCCAACACTTATTTATTACCTTGAAATAGGGTGATATTTGGATACACACGAGCCACATTTATTCTATATCAAGGGATTCAATACTATCACTAAGGTGAGTTTTACATAGCCCCTTTTCTATTTTATCACCATTTTTGGGGTGAAACATGTTACAACATTATTTATGCAATTCAATCATCAATGTGTCTATGTGTATTTCTATGTTGCATTATGTCTTGAACATGACTAGGGTAAGCACAATTCTAGCATAAACATTCATCAGCCAAACGGTATACATTGATAGATCTATAGGTCTGACAAACCCATCCCCCGCATAAATTCAGGGATGATCGATAACAGTAACAACATTTAACTAACTTGCGAGTTAGTCAACAGTCGACACAAGGTTTGGTTGTGCAAAGACGCATTGTTACATGTCTGCATCATACTCTATCATCATACAACTTTGAATGTTGTACAAAATATTGTTATCAATTATTTTTCAAAAACCTATGTATTCTCACCAACGTTTGTTGACCCAAAATATTTTCAACTTAACATGTTTCAGGTTCTACTTGCTTGAAGATTTGCTTGAAGATATGTGCATAGTTTTTATTCAATTTGATGTACGAATTCTTGTAGGACAATTGTATGTACATTATTTAAATCATTTAATGAAATTTATTATTCACCATGAGCTACAGAACAATCATCACTACGTGACATCCCGATGTTTCCGCCATCGGTTGGGGTGTTACAGATTGGTATCAGAGCCATGGTTATAGGGAATTAGGTTATTAGAAAATAATCTAGTCTATAACCATAGGATTTAACCAGTACTTGCTTCTTTTACTTGCTATACTCTATCTCCCTCCTACTCCTTATCTCTACTTTCATCTCTACAAGAAGGTTGTTCTCCATCACTGGATCCACTCTTAGACTAATAAGGCAAAATCCTCAGGTTCAACCTGAACCACCTTGAGATCTCATCGAAGTTCTAGATTTTAATAATGAACACGTGCAATCTGGAAGGGTGAACGCCTGTATTCTGAGTCTTCTGTCTAGGCTGGCATTGCGCATATATCCCAATCAGACGAGGGACCCGGATGCCTACCTAGGAATTCTTGGGATGAGTGTTCACTTATAGGCTAAAGCATGTCTTCATATGTTATTAGAATTTAGAATCTTTGATAAGTCAACGTTTTCGTTTATTCGTTTTAATTAATGAATAAATGATTACATTCCTTATATTACCTCATTCATTTCATTATGTCTCTTACAGATCATGCCTCCACGTCGCAGCACTCGCAATAACAATGGTGGTAATCATGAGGAAGGAAATAGCAACACTAACCACAACAACAACAACAATAACAACAACAACAATGGTGTTGATGCCCAACTGGCTGCGATCATTTCCCAACAAATGGCACAACAAATCGCGACTCTGGTTCCTAACTTACTAGCTCAAATCATCCAGTTGAACGGCAACGGGAACGGTAACGGCAACGGGAATGGAAATGGTCTTCCAGCCTGTACTCTCAAGCACTTTAATTCTTGTAATCCCCCAATGTTTAGTGGTGAAGAAGGAGCTACAGGACTCCTACAATGGTTTGAGGGTATTGAAAATACCTTCATCAACAGTGAGTGTCCCGATAACTTTAAGGTCCGTTATGCTATGAGTGTTCTTCACAAACGAGCACTCACTTGGTGGAATGAGGAAAAGCGTACCCGAGGAGCTGAAGTTGCACTTACTATGACGTGGGATCAAGTCAAGGAGATAATGAAAGATGAATTTTGCCCACGTAACGAGGTCAAGAAATTAGAAGACGAGTTCCACACCCTTGCTCAGGATAGTGGGGAAAACCTTGCCTACAATACCCGCTTTCACGAGCTTAGCTTATTGTTACCCCCACAAAGTCACTCCACTACCTGTAGCCATCGAGAAGTATATTGGTGGGTTGCCCATGCAAATTCAGGACACGGTATGGGGAAGGAACCCTGCTACCCTTGAAGAGGCCAAGCTTCTAGCAGCTACCTTGACTGATAATCACGTAAAGAATGGGACCTTAATTCGGAAAGGCAATAAAACAAGTATTGTAGCCGCGGTAACTACTGAGAATCAGAAGCGTAAGGCCAAGGATCCTGATGTCAACCTCACCACACAAGCTTCTATCAAGAAACCTTATACAGGAAACCATCCATTGTGTAACACATGCAACCGACATCATCCCACTACTTCAGCGTGTCGCTTGTGCACCAATTGTGGTAGGTATGGCCATCTAATTAATACATGTCGCGAGACCCCAAATCCTAATGCCAACCAACCCACCAACCCTGCTCAGGCTATTAATCCTAATCGATACAACTATGGTCAGTGTTATGAATGTGGAGACCCAAATCACTTCCGTAACCGATGCCCTAAATTAAACAGAGATCAAAACCCTCCAGCTACTTAACAGCAAACCCTACCATTTGAATGATATCTATTTTCTCTTTAATACTATGTATGGACACTTTTGATTCAAGTAATAAATTCAAGTATTATTATAACATCTGTGTGCATGCTTGTTTGAATGTGAACTAATTGCTATATCTATAATCATGCTTGCTTACCTGTACAACAATTAGTTGACTACCAAACAATCTACTCAACGATTGGTAGAGGTCATCATGTCTTTCCAACAGTCGGGAGAGGCCCTACCACCTGCTCAACGACTGGAGGAAACTATCGAACCTGCTCAACAATCGGTAGAGTCATAAAAGGACGCAAAACCTTAATGTAAGGTAAATTGGTAATTACGGTCCGGAACGTAATCATGAATTTACAGGTACATTAAGGTAGTGAGGAATTTTATCAAGGTTTTCGGTAGTCGACCAATTGTAAACTTGGTGTCTTTCTTTAACTTCGGGACGAAGTTCCTAAAAGTAGGGGAGACTGTAACATTTCGCACTAAATACATGCATGTTACGAAATAAAACGACAAGCCTTACTATTATTATTATTTTTGTGATATATATATATATATAAAGGTTTATAATAATAATAATAATAATAATAATAATAATAATAATAATAATAATAATTCAAAAATTAGTTTTGTTGTCTAAACCAAGCCACACCCGGCCCAGGTCTGAGCCCAACAACCAGACATGGCCCAAACCTGCTCATTAATCCAGCCCAGTCCAGATGCTGAGCCCATTTCCTGTTTATAAAAAAAAATATATAATATGGCTTCTGCCGGGACTCGAACCCGGGCAGACAGCCATACCACGCCCACACTCAACCAGTTGGTCTAGCTCTGATATCTGTTCTAAACCTTGCTTTCTTTCCTTTTAACCCGACCAAGGCATGTTCACAGTTGACATGGAAAGTCAACTGTGACAGCCCATCCCGTTAATCATCAATGTAAACGCGTAAATTGATCCAGGAATGGAAAGGATTTGTGATTTTCGGCCAAATCCAACTCACAATTTCACGTTTTCAATCAATAATTAGCAAAAGTCAAGCATATTCATCGCCTTTGATAAACTTTCCAAACCCGACTTCAATAAAACCTTTAATTCATCAATTATTGTTCCAATTGTTATAAAATCCAAACTTCTAATGTAATTTCGACCACCTCTGTACAAGAAACAGACGAAGATCGTTACTAGTTAACCTTCGGGATCGAATTTTTTTTTTGGCCAACCCATCGACGCTCAATCGAATCAATTCACCCTTAATCCATATTCGTTTCAGGTAATTTTTACGTATTTTGGGTCGATTGTATGTGTAGAATAATAGCCCTAACATTAAATCTGTAAACAGCATCGTTTTCTTGATTAATTGAAAGGATTAGCGTTTTAGGGTTTCAATGGAAATTGGGGTTAAACTGACAATCAGGTTATAATCTTTTGTTTGGTCTTTAAACATAAAATGGCACCCAGACCAGACGGTCTGGACGCGTGCCTCACAATGGGAAGGAGCTGGGTTCGAGTCCCATCATCAGCATCACTCTTTTTTTTTAAAAAAACCACATCCTTTTTGCATTTTTATATTAATTTTAAAAATGACTTTAAAATATCAAAATTGACTTTTAAATTCTAAAAAAATTATTTTGTGATATTTAACTAACAAACTTTACAACTTTATTTTCAGAAAATTTTTTTTTTTTTAATAAATATTACAAGTTTATTCTATTATAATTATAAAATTTCACAAAAATATCAAAACGATTTCATAAAATCCTACAAAAATTATTCTAAGTTTATAAAACAATAAACATTCCAGAAATAATTTTTATTTCTGAAAAACATTTATTTATTATTTTTAATCGGTTTTTGCTATTTTAATAATAAATAAATCATAATAAATCCGTTTTTCATTATTTTTGCATCAAAATTTCACATAAAATATTATTAACCATTTAGATCAGAAATATAAATTTTTGATTCAAAATTTATAATCTTTAATATTTTTAAATATTGAGGTAATATTTTGTCAAATAAGTATTAATAATTAAATATTCATAAATCAAGAAAATAATTTTATAAAAATTATTTTCACAATTATTACATTATAATTCAACTATTTTTAGTTAATTTTGATCAGAAAACATTTCCATTAAATATTTCTTTATTTATTTATTTAATCATAAATCAATTATTAATCCCCAAATTAGGAACCCTATCACATTTTAGACTAGAAAACTTAGACTTATTAAGTTTTCCCAACACTTATTTATTACCTTGAAATAGGGTGATATTTGGATACACACGAGCCACATTTATTCTATATCAAGGGATTCAATACTATCACTAAGGTGAGTTTTACATAGCCCATTTTCTATTTTATCACCATTTTTGGGGTGAAACATGTTACAACATTATTTATGCAATTCAATCATCAATGTGTCTATGTGTATTTCTATGTTGCATTATGTCTTGAACATGACTAGGGTAAGCACAATTCTAGCATAAACATTCATCAGCCAAACGGTATACATTGATAGATCTATAGGTCTGACAAACCCATCCCCCGCATAAATTCAGGGATGATCGATAACAGTAACAACATTTAACTAACTTGCGAGTTAGTCAACAGTCGACACAAGGTTTGGTTGTACAAAGACGCATTGTTACATGTCTGCATCATACTCTATCATCATACAACTTTGAATGTTGTACAAAATATTGTTATCAATTATTTTTCAAAAACCTATGTATTCTCACCAACGTTTGTTGACCCAAAATATTTTCAACTTAACATGTTTCAGGTTCTACTTGCTTGAAGATTTGCTTGAAGATATGTGCATAGTTTTTATTCAATTTGATGTACGAATTCTTGTAGGACAATTGTATGTACATTATTTAAATCATTTAATGAAATTTATTATTCACCATGAGCTACAGAACAATCATCACTACGTGACATCCCGATGTTTCCGCCATCGGTTGGGGTGTTACAGATGGCTTGCGACGCTGATAGGCATAACTCTTTTGCCGATCCCGTGCCGCTGCCAACCGGTTACGAATCTGTACGATCTTTTCCGAAGTTTCGTACACTAGCTCAGGCCCAGTGAGTTGACTCTCACCCACCTCAGCCCAACAGAGAGGAGACCGGCATTTCTGCCCGTACAGTGCCTCGAACGGAGCTGCCTTGATGCTTGTGTGGTAACTGTTGTTGTAAGAGAATTCTACTAACGGTAGGTGAGCTTCCCAACCTTTGCCAAAATCGATCACACATGCTCGCAGCATGTCTTCTAAGGTTTGAATCGTGCGTTCACTCTGACCGTCAGTCTGTGGGTGATAAGATGTACTCATGTCCAGCTGGGTGCCCAAAGCTTTGTGCAAAGACTTCCAGAAGTGAGAAGTAAATTGGGAGTCACGATCCGAAATAATAGAAACCGGCACCCGTGCTTAGAAACAACTTCCTTCAGATAAAGACGAGCCAAACAATCCATGGTGTCGGTCTCCTTAATAGCGAGAAAATGGGCTGATTTCGTCAACCGATCAACAATCACCCATATCTTATCATTCCCGCTCGGTGACTTAGGAAGTTGCGTGACAAAATCCATTGTAATCCGTTCCCATTTCCACTCCGGAATTTCAGGTTGTTGCAAGAGACCCGACGGTTTCTGGTATTCCACCTTGACCTTAGCACAGGTCAAGCATTTGCTCACGTATGAGGCTATATCCGACCTCATGTTTGGCCACCAGTAAAGCACCTTCAGATCTTGGTACATCTTATCCGAACCAGGATGAATAGAATACCGGGACTTGTGAGCTTCATCTAAGACAAGTTCCCGAAGTCCCCCGAATAAAGGAACCCATATGCGTTCTGCGAAGTAGTGCAGTCCATCAGGCCTTCGCTCGAGGTGCTTGTCGGCACCGTGCATAGTCTCAGCTTTAAGGTTTTCCTCCTTCAAAGCTTCTAACTGAGCAGAACGAAGTTGGTCAGGTAGAGAGGAATGAATGGTGAGTTGCAACGCCCGAACGCGACGAGGATTAATTGATTCCTTCCTGCTCAAGGCGTCTGCTACTACATTCGCCTTGCCAGGATGGTACTTAATGGCGCAATCATAGTCGTTCAGGAGTTCAATCCAACGACGCTGTCGTATGTTCAAATGTTGTTGGTCGAAAATATGTTGAAGACTCTTGTGATCGGTGTAGATGGTGCATTTGGTACCGTACAAGTAATGTCTCCAAATTTTCAACGTGAAAACCACTGCACCCAACTCCAAGTCATGGGTGGTGTAGTTCCTCTCGTGCACCTTGAGTTGTCGAGAAGCATACGCAATCACTTTCTCGCGTTGCATCAACACGTAACCGAGACCATGAATAGAAGCATCACAGTAAACAACGAAATCATCAGGGCCTTCAGGCAAGGACAAAATAGGAGCAGAACAAAGTTTAGACTTCAGTTCTTGAAATGCCGACTCTTGTGGTTCACCCCAGTCGAATTTTCTATCCTTCTGAGTAAGAGTGGTGAGGGGTTGAGCGATCTTCGAGAACCCCTTGATGAAACGACGATAATAGCCCGCAAGGCCTAGAAATTGTCGCACCTCAGTTGGCGTCTTTGGTGCTCCCCAGTCCTTGATCGCTTCAATCTTAGTTGGATCGACATGAATTCCTCGTTCATTAACCACATGTCCTAGGAACTGAACTTCGCGTAACCAAAAGTCACATTTGAGAACTTAGCGTAAAGTTGTTCCTGTCGCAAAAGTTCCAAAACCAAACGCAGGTGTTCCTCGTGTTCGGTCTTGTTCTTGGAGTAAATCAGGATGTCATCAATAAACACGATGACGAACTTGTCAAGATATGGTTTGCAAACGCGGTTCATCAAATCCATGAAAACCGCCGGTGCGTTTGTGAGACCGAAAGGCATGACCAAGAATTCGAAATGGCCATAACGTGTACGAAAGGCAGTCTTTGCAACGTCAGCTTCCCTTACGCGCAACTGGTGATAACCGGACCTCAAATCAATCTTAGAGTAGTAGCTAGAACCCTGGAGTTGGTCGAATAGATCATCAATACGTGGAAGAGGATAACGGTTCTTGATGGTCACCTTGTTCAATTCTCTGTAATCCACACACAATCGAAAACTTCCATCCTTCTTCCTAACGAACAGAATCGGGGCTCCCCAAGGGGAAGAACTTGGTGTGATGAAACCCTTGTCCAAGAGTTCCTGTAGCTGACTGGACAATTCCTGCATCTCGGGAGGTGCAAGACGGTAGGGGGCCCGAGCAATAGGAGCAGCCCCTGGTACAAGATCAATACCGAACTCAACCTGACGATGGGGAGGAAGACCAGATAAATCATCGGGAAATACATCAGGAAACTCGCGTACAACAGGAATATCGTCGATCTTCTTCTCATCGGTAGAGGAAACAGATAAAAGTGCCAAAACGGCCGAATAACCCTTTTGAAGATACTTAAGGGCTTTCATGCTGGAGATGAGATTTAGCGGAACACCGCCCTTGATACCGTACACAGAAAGGAATTCTCCATCAGGAAGGGGAATCCGAATAATCTTGTCGTAACAAACGATCTCCGCGCAATACAAAGACAACCAATCCATGCCTACAACAACGTCAAAACTACCCAAGGGTACCGGCATAAGGTCGATGGGGAACGACAAACCCGACCATTCTAGTTGACACTCCCGAAGGATACAAGTAGCTTCAATCTTTTTACCGTCAGCCAACTCAATAACATACTTAGCCTCTAATGGTACGGGTACTACATCTAGCAGTCGACTAGCTTCCATAGATATAAAACTTTTATCGGCACCGGAATCAAATAAAACACTAACAGAGCGATTATTGAGAAGGAACGTACCGGTAACTGTGTCAGGATCCTGTCTAGCCTCAGCGGCTCCAATGACGAAGGCATGTGCATTCCTGCCACCGCCCCCGTTGTTCCCGTTACCGTTTCTGTCCCTCACATCCCCGCCCTGCTTCAGTTTCGGGCACTCTTTCTTGTAATGCCCAGTCTCCCCACAGTTGTAACATCCCTGTCTTCCCGTAGTTCCGTGAGTAGTAGGAGCCGAGTTAGTAATTGGGGCCTGGGTCGATGGAAGTGTCGCCCGACAGTCTTTAGCAAAATGCCCAAGTCGCTGAAAGCGATGGCAACGATTACGGTCGCAGTCCCCCTGATGATGACGCCCACATTTGTTACATTTAGGTAATTTCCCCGCATAACCACCATGTTTGGTACCAGAAGAAGAAGAACCCCCGCTATCGAATCTCTTACCCTGTTGTGCTGGCACAGATCCTTTCCCCTCATTATCCCATTTACGCTTGTTATTCTCCGGGGCCTTGACAGTCGAACCCTTAGCAGGCAAGATGCCCTCATTTACCTTCAAGTTTGTCATCCTATGAGCCGATTGGACCACCTCTGAGCATGTAGGAAGATTTCCCGCAGCCACCAACCCTGCGATCTCTGGTACTAGCCCCGAGATATAGTGTTCAATCCTCCTGTATTCTGGCACATGCAGATCAGGACACAGCACTGCCAACTCATTACGCCTTACCGTATACTTTTCAATCTCTGACCCGGTCATCTTGAGGTTCCACACCTCGTGCTCTAGCTTCTGAACTTCTTCCCTTGGGCAGTACTCTCGCATCAGTAGTTGAACAAAATTTTCCCAAGGCATAGCATACGCCTCCCCTATACCCATATTCTGGGTGATATTGTTCCACAAGGTCAAAGCAACATCCTGGAATAACGCAACAGCATACTTGACTCGATCCTCTGGGAGACAGTTGCACATTATAAACACTGACTCCACCTTTTCCAGCCACCTGAGCAAGCTCACCGCACCCTCAGTGCCAGAGAATTCCTGGGGCTTACAGCCCCGAAACATCTTGTAGGTACACATGGGTGGGGGTGGGTTAACAGGACCACCTGAAATGAAACGCATGAGAAACCACGAAGAATGTAAACAAGGTTCACTAATGAGGCAAAAGTGGATAAATCAACTTACCACCACCATTGTGCCCTAACTGAAAGGCAGCTTGCAGTAAGTTGTTCAGATCTTCTTGTGATAGGTTTACACCTCCACGACCACCACCACCACCGCGCCCACCACCACGCCCACCATTGCGGCCACCTCCACGTCCTCCTCGTACTCCAGACATGATTCTGACAGAAAGAACGAGAAAATTTAGTTTCACAGCTAATGGTAACCACTAGCATTCACAAGATCAAAGCTAGATCCAACTCAGGACTATCCATTCAAACCCAGAGCTCACTAGGGCTTTCATGCATTTCGGTTTATGATTTTGTGTGCACCCAAAATGATAAACCGCTCTACATGGTCCTCCAAGTGTTCTCCTAGTTCAAAGATCAAATCACCGAACATAGACTCTTAGCTATACACCGTAATGCTACGGTAGTTTATGGCGAGTGTTTTTATTGGAGCATGAAAGGGAGATGTCCGAGCCTTGGACAAATCTCAAGAGTACACGATTTACCCCAATATACCACACTGCCTAGAAAGTAAGTAACCCGACATAAGATAGAACGGATGATGTAACATAGGAAGGTCAGATGATTTAGGGACACCCCGACAAGGCCATACGTAATCCACCATAACGTTTAGTACTATGTGCTCGTCTAGTGTGTGCGACTCGGCAATAGACTAGACTTTACATGCAGTCCTAGTTCACTATAACCATTGGCTCTGATACCAATCTGTCACACCCTCAAAATCCACTTGCGGAGTTTTACCGTGAGGCGCATGACAAACCAGGATCCAAGTCAACTATCACAATAAACAAGTCTAAATGAACATATGCAAATTTCAAAAACATAGTTTAAATCCCCAATTACAGCGGAAGCTTATTCTCAAAACATAATCCAAAAGTAAACCAAATTATTCAATGTTTGAAAACCATGCAATCCTAACTAGACGCCGTGCAGACGCGTGCGCCCTAGTTCCGTGGTGCTACCTTAGCGACCTGAGAAAACATGTAAGAGTTTACGTCAGCACAAAAATGCTGGTGAGTTCACAGGTTTTGTAATCAAGTATCAAGTTTAACCTGTCCATACTATAACAGTTTGTAAACCAAGTAAGCTAGCTAGGCGTATGTTTTGTTACATCTACGATTGGAAAACCATTACTAACTCGCAAACCAGATGTTGTGCCCGAATAGTAAACCTGTTCCTGTTTGAGACAATATGCACTCGCCCGGCCCTCCAAGCCGACGAGCGGGGTTGGTCATTCCCAATAGATCTATTCACATTTCCCCGTTGTGCTAACCCGCACATTCATGGTTTCCCCCGGGACTTCCAAAGATCGTATAGTAAACCATAGAAACCCATAGTATGACAGTTGTTACCAAAACATAAGTTTAACACATGTTTTCTCCCCCAAAAAGTGAAACCAGTTAAAAGAGGGGCCGTAAACTCACCTTAGGTTGTGTTACTTCAAAATACGAATAAGATCAGCAAGCTATGCTAGCCCCGTAAAGCGGCGACCTAACATATGACAGTTACAAGTACTTAGACTAATAACCCGTAGGTTAGTTAGTCCCTAGATGTCCAGACCATAACCAAATTCGTTTGAAAACACTGTGACAGTTAAACTAACCCAATGTACAAGACTCGACATCCCATTGGTGACCCGAGACTCCCCGTTGTTATACGTACACTCTCAAACATACAATCATGCAATCACACTTAACATACGTTAAAGTCCAACAAGTTATAGCACGTAGTTCAAGTATCACATAAACAAGTCCGAGCACATATTACCAAGTTACTAGGTATGTTACGGGGTTCCCAGCATGTTCCTAGGTGTCAAATCGGGTCCCGAAATGCTATATTACACTTACAGCAACAGTACAGGCGCTTAGGAAAAGTCAACTAGTGATTACGTGGGTCAACAGGCATTTAGGAAGGCTAATCGCCTATACTATAGGCGATTAGGGTCATGCGGTATGCAATTCATGAGTTTATAGGCGATTACGTCGTAAAGCATGCAATTCAGGGCTTAACTAGCATTTAGGATCGTAAATGCATGAAGTAAAGGCAATTAGGCCCCTATTCCCCTATACTATAGGCGAATAGGAACTCCTATCAGGCGAATAGCCTCCTATAAGTCTATAGCATAGGCGAATAGGATCCCTATTCGCCTTTAGCCCAGCTGTTCCAGTTTTTCACGCGTTTAACACTCCAAATCAGATCCAGAACGTGTGTAAACATCAAGTATCAATCAAATAACCATATCAAACATATTTCAATCAAAATCCTTCGTTTAACCTCGTTCTATCAGCCCTGCATGCAACCATGTATCCCAAAAACAATACACATAGCATGAAACATCACATTAACATGCATAACCGTAACCCTAATGAACAATTACTCAGATTTCATCAACATGCTATCATCATCAATCTGTAACTACCTTAATATTATGTTATCAATCCATCTTGAATCACAAAAACCCTATCTTTTAATTATAAACACACATACAACATGCATAATAGCTAGAATCTAATTAACAATGATTATTAACGAATTTCAGAAGACACATATGTTTATAAACAGGTCTGGACCATTAGGGATTTAATAAAAACGTTATTAAAGATTGCATGAATGAAAACCACACCTTAGATTTATGATAGATTGATGTAATAGGCTTGAAATCTTGTGTTTTAATCCAAAATCGTGTTCCAGAGGTTGTGTGTGTGTTGGGGCGAGTTGTGGGACGACTAGGGTTATTAATATGAAGTTTAGGGGGTCAAGTATTGTATTTATAGGCGTTTTTAGTCGTCCAGCACGTTATAGGCGAGTACGCAGCAGCATCAGGCGAATAGGGCTCCTAATCGCCCCTAGTATAAGCGATTAGGGCCTATTCGCCCCTATGGAACCCTACTCGCCCCTCCCTATAGGCGAATACAGATCCTATTCGCCTATAGGGTCTGGTTCAGCACATTTGGCGCGTTAAACTCCGTTTTAACATATGTTAACACCTTTTCACATACCGACAAGTCACATAATGATTGAAAACACATAATACTTGCAAACAACCACATTCACACTCGATCACCAATTCCCAGGACTCGAGACTTGTATGTTCCCAATGTTCTGACGATTCTAGGAATCGTCACCCTTGTACACTTGGTTAAGGACTGACATCTAATGAGCCTCTAGGCTGACATCTAATGATCCTCTATACTAAACTAACAGTTCCCGAACCGTAACACGACTCGACTAACCCAGTTAAGTATAATATACGCGTGACTCGCTAAGGTAGACTTTCATCTAGACAGCGTTGTTAACCAGAATTTGCCGGGTGTCACAGTTTATGTTTCATGTTATGATTTAGGGCTTTATGTTTTAGGTTTTGATTTAGGGTTCAATTGATGTTTTAAGATAGATACGAATGGATATATGTTTTAGGTTTCGATTTAGGGCTTTTAGATTTAGGTTTTGATTTTGGGTTCATTTGATGTTTTAAGATAGATACGAATGGATATATGTTTTATGTTTCGTTTAATGGCTTTATGTTTTAGGTTTTGATTTAAAAAAAAAGTTAATGTTTTAAGATAAATACAAATGGATATATGTTTTAGGTTTCGATTTAGGGGTTGGTCCCACATTGCAACTTCAATTATCTCTCTTCACCTCAATATGTCACATGTCACCTTGTTTTTTTTTATAAAAAATCGTTTTTTTTTTTAAAATCCCAAAAAAATATAAGGTATTAAAAAACACGCGTGTTAACCTAATCACCAAATCAGACGAGATCCTCTTCATCAACCTCAAAACCTAGGCAGGCGATCTTGAGGCGATTCCACTACAACGATTGTTTTAATCTCTTCTTCTCCAAGGTTTATGTTAGGATCTGAGTTTGATTGTTTTGATATGTATAGAAGAAGATGAGAATTAAATGATGTAAGTATATATGGAAAGTGCAGCGGAATGATAAACAATAATCAAAACAATAGGAATAAATGTTTTCTTTAATCGAAAGCTTTCATTAATTGAAAGATTACAATCAATACAAATACTCCCCCTCAGCATGATCACACAGTGATTGTTTGTCTGAGAGAATGTTTGTGTGTGATCCAATAGAACAGGACAAGCAATGTTCTATTTATAGACAAATCTAAACCACTGGTGACCTGTACTGACGTCACCTAAGATAACGACCTCTAACAGAATAACAACATAAAACTTCTACCCTATACAAACTACTGTTGTATTACAAAACACTGTAAGGTAAACTACTGTTGAGGGAAAACTCTTATGGTCTTGCAACATCTGTTGGAGTCTAAGTGCTGTTGACTCCAACAGACCTTTAGTCTTCAGTACTTGATCATCAGTTGTTTCTTCATCAGACCTTTGGTCAGCAGTTGTTCTCTATCAGTTGTTCTCTAGCAGTCCTTTGTATCAGCAGTTGTCATAGCAGTTGTTTAGATGGAACAGTTGTTAGGGTCAGCAGTCTTTTGGGAAGAGTATGTTGTAAAGACTGTTTATTTGTGTGGATCAACTGTTAGTATATTTTGGCTTTTCAATCATCTGTTCTTCTTCAGGTCAGCAGTCCCAACAGTTTACTCTCTACCATTCTATATTAATCAATCTTTCTTCATGTGGTTCTTTTTTCTTTATTTTTTTTCATGTTTTTCCATGATTTGTGTGTCGATTCAGGTCTGTTATATCTATTTTGGCTGATTTAAATTATATATCTTGATTGTTCTTTAGTTTGCGTGTATTATTGTTCAGTTTTATTAATTGTTTTGATTTTTGATTGATGTTGGGTTTGTGTTTTAGGGTTTGATTGATGTTTTAGGGTTTGATTTATTTCAATTCTGTTTTACGGAATTGTGATAGTGAGTCGTTTATAGATTAATCATTGTTTCGGTTTATTATTGTTCAGGCTTATTAAGTTTTTATGTTTTAGGTTTCGATTTATGATCAGTATGTTTTAAGTTTCGATTTAGGGGTTTATGTTTCATGTTTTGATTTAAGGCTTTATATTTTAGGTTTTCATTTAGGGTTCAATTGATGTTTTAAGATAGATACGAATGGATATATGTTTTAGTTTTCGATTTAGGGCTTTATGTTTTAGGTTTTGATTTTGCGTTCAATTGATGTTTTAAGATAGATACGAATAGATATATGTTTTATGTTTCGATTAATGGCTTTATGTTTTAGGTTTTGATTTAAAAAAAAAGTTAATGTTTTAAGATAAATACAAATGGATATATGTTTTAGGTTTCAATTTAGGGGTTCGTCCCACATTACAACTTCAATTATCTCTCTTCACCTCAATATGTCACATGTCACCTTGTGGTTTTTATAAAAAATCGTTTTTTTTAAATCAAAAATCCCAAAAATATATAAGGTAATAAAAAACACGCGTGTTAACCTAATCACCAAATCAGACGAGATCCTCTTCATCAACCTCAAACCCTAAGTAGGCGATCTTGAGGCGATTCCACTACAACGATTGTTTTAATCTCTTCTTCTCCAAGGTTTATGTTAGAATCTGAGTTTAATTGTTTTGATATGTATAGAAGAAGATGAGAATTAAATGATGTAAGTATATATGGAAAGTGCAGCGGAATGATAAACAATAATCAAAACAATAGGAATAAATGTTTTCTTTAATCGAAAGCTTTCATTAATTGAAAGATTACAATCAATACAAATACTCCCCCTCAGCATGATCACACAGTGATTGTTTGTCTGAGAGAATGTTTGTGTGTGATCCAATAGAACAGTACAAGCACTGTTCTATTTATAGACAAATCTAAACCACAGGTGACCTGTACTGACGTCACCTAAGATAGTGACCTCTAACAGAATAACAACATAAAACATCTGCCCTATACAAACTACTGTTGTATTACAAAACACTGTAAGGTAAACTACTGTTGAGGGAAAACTCTGATGGTCTTGCAACATCTGTTGGAGTCTAAGTGCTGTTGACTCCAACAGACCTTTAGTCTTCAGTACTTGATCATCAGTTGTTTCTTCATCAGACCTTTGGTCAGTAGTTGTTCTCTATCAGTTGTTCTCTAGCAGTCCTTTGTATCAGCAGTTGTCATAGCAGTTGTTTAGATGGAACAGTTGTTAGGGTCAGCAGTCTTTTGGGAAGAGTAAGTTGTAAAGACTGTTTATTTGTGTGGATCAACTGTTAGTATATTTTGGCTTTTCAATCATCTGTTCTTCTTCAGGTCAGCAGTCCCAACAGTTTAATCTCTACCATTCTATATTAATCAATCTTTCTTCATGTGGTTCTTTTTTCTTTATTTTTTTTCGTGTTTTTCCCTGATTTGTGTGTCGATTAAGGTCTGTTATATCTATTTTGGCTGATTTAAATTATATATCTTGATTGTTCTTTAGTTTGTGTGTATTATTGTTCAGTTTTATTAATTGTTTTGATTTTTGATTGATGTTGGGTTTGTGTTTTAGGGTTCTATTGATGTTTTAGGGTTTGATTTATTTCAATTCTGTTTTACGGAATTGTGATAGTGAGTCGTTTATAGATTAATCATTGTTTCGGTTTATTATTGTTCAGGCTTATTAGGTTTTTATGTTTTAGGTTTCGATTTATGATGAGTATGTTTTAAGTTTCGATTTAGGGGTTTATGTTTCATGTTTTGATTTAGGGCTTTATGTTTTAGGTTTTGATTTAGGGTTCAATTGATGTTTTAAGATAGATACGAATGGATATATGTTTTATGTTTCGATTAATGGCTTTATGTTTTAGGTTTTGATTTAAAAAAAAAGTTAATGTTTTAAGATAAATACAAATGGATATATGTTTTAGGTTTCGATTTAGGGGTTGGTCCCACATTGCAACTTCAATTATCTCTCTTCACCTCAATATGTCACATGTCACCTTGTGGTTTTTTATATAAAATCATTTTTTTTAAATCAAAAATCCCAAAAATATATAAGGTAATAAAAAACACGCGTGTTAACCTAATCACCAAATCAGACGAGATCCTCTTCATCAACCTCAAACCCTAAGTAGGCGATCTTGAGGCGATTCCACTACAACGATTGTTTTAATCTCTTCTTCTCCAAGCTTTATGTTAGGATCTGAGTTTGATTGTTTTGATATGTATAGAAGAAGATGAGAATTAAATGATGTAAGTATATATGGAAAGTGCAGCGGAATGATAAACAATAATCAAAACAATAGGAATAAATGTTTTCTTTAATCGAAAGCTTTCATTAATTGAAAGATTACAATCAATACAAATACTCCCCCTCAGCATGATCACATAGTGATTGTTTGTCTGAGAGAATGTTTGTGTGTGATCCAATAGAACAGTACAAGCACTGTTCTATTTATAGACAAATCTAAACCACTGGTGACCTGTGCTGACGTCACCTAAGATAGTGACCTCTAACAGAATAACAACATAAAACATCTGCCCTATACAAACTACTGTTGTATTACAAAACACTGTAAGGTAAACTACTGTTGAGGGAAAACTCTGATGGTCTTGCAACATCTGTTGGAGTCTAAGTGCTGTTGACTCCAACAGACCTTTAGTCTTCAGTACTTGATCATCAGTTGTTTCTTCATCAGACCTTTGGTCAGCAGTTGTTCTCTATCAGTTGTTCTCTAGCAGTCCTTTGTATCAGCAGTTGTCATAGCAGTTGTTTAGATGGAACAGTTGTTAGGGTTAGCAGTCTTTTGGGAAGAGTATGTTGTAAAGACTGTTTATTTGTGTGGATCAACTGTTAGTATATTTTGGCTTTTCAATCATCTGTTCTTCTTCAGGTCAGCAGTCCCAACAGTTTAATCTCTACCATTCTATATTAATCAATCTTTCTTCATGTGGTTCTTTTTTCTTTATTTTTTTCGTGTTTTTCCCTGATTTGTGTGTCGATTAAGGTCTGTTATATCTATTTTGGCTGATTTAAATTATATATCTTGATTGTTCTTTAGTTTGCGTGTATTATTGTTTTGATTTTTGATAGATGTTGGGTTTGTGTTTTAGGGTTCTATTGATGTTTTAGGGTTTGATTTATTTCAATTTTGTTTTACGGAATTGTGATAGTGAGTCGTTTATAGATTAATCATTGTTTTGGTTTATTACTGTTCAGGCTTATTAGGTTTTTATGTTTTAGGTTTCGATTTATGATGAGTATGTTTTAAGTTTCGATTTAGGGGTTTATGTTTCATGTTTTGATTTAGGGCTTCATGTTTTAGGTTTTGATTTAGGGTTCAATTGATGTTTTAAGATAGATACGAATGGATATATGTTTTAGGTTTCGATTTAGGGCCTTATGTTTTAGGTTTTGATTTTGGGTTCAATTGATGTTTTATGATAGATACGAATGGATATATGTTTTATGTTTCGATTAATGGCTTTATGCTTTACGCTTTGATTTAAAAAAAAAAGTTAATGTTTTAAGATAAATACAAATGGATATATGTTTTAGGTTTCGATTTAGGGGTTGGTCCCACATTGCAACTTCAATTATCTCTCTTCACCTCAATATGTCACATGTCACCTTGTGGTTTTTTTATAAAAAATCGTGTTTTTTTAAATGAAAAATCTCAAAAATATATAAGGTAATAAAAAACACGCGTGTTAACCTAATCACCAAATCAGACGAGATCCTCTTCATCAACCTCGAACCCTAAGCAGGCGATCTTGAGGCGATTCCAACTACAACGATTGTTTTAATCTCTTCTTCTCCAAGGTTTATGTTAGGATCTGAGTTTGATTGTTTTGATATGTATAGAAGAAGATGAGAATTAAATGATGTAAGTATATATGGATAGTGCAGCGGAATGATAAGCAATAATCAAAACAATAGGAATAACTGTTTTCTTTAATCGAAAGCTTTCATTAATTGAAAGATTACAATCAATACAAATACTCCCCCTCAGTCTGATCACACAGTGATTTTTTGTCTGAGAGAATGTTTGTGTGTGATCCAATAGAACAGTACAAGCACTGTTCTATTTATAGACAAATCTAAACCACTGGTGACCTGTGCTGACGTCACCTAAGATAGTGACCTCTAACAGAATAACAACATAAAACATCTGCCCTATACAAACTACTGTTGTATTACAAAACACTGTAAGGTAAACTACTGTTGAGGGAAAACTCTGATGGTCTTGGAACATCTGTTGGAGTCTAAGTGTTGTTGACTCCAACAGACCTTTAGTCTTCAGTACTTGATCATCAGTTGTTTCTTCATCAGACCTTTGGTCAGCAGTTGTTCTCTATCAGTTGTTCTCCAGCAGTCCTTTGTATCAGCAGTTGTCATAGCAGTTGTTAAGATGGAACAGTTGTTAGGGTCAGTAGTCTTTTGGGAAGAGTATGTTGTAAAGACTGTTTATTTTTGTGGATCAACTGTTAGTATATTTTGGCTTTCAATCATCTGTTCTTCTTCAGGTCAGCAGTCCCAACAGTTTAATCTCTACCATTCTATATTAATCAATCTTTCTTCATGTGGTTCTTTTTTATTTATTTTTTTTCGTGTTTTTCCCTGATTTGTGTGTCGATTAAGGTCTGTTATATCTATTTTGGCTGATTTAAATTATATATCTTGATTTTTCTCTAGTTTGCGTGTATTATTGTTTTGATTTTTGATAGATGTTGGGTTTGTGTTTTAGGGTTCGATTGATGTTTTAGGGTTTGATTTATTTCAATTCTGTTTTACGGAATTGTGATAGTGAGTCGTTTATAGATTAATCATTGTTTCGGTTTATTATTGTTCAGGCTTATTAAGTTTTTATGTTTTAGGTTTCGATTTATGATGAGTATGTTTTAAGTTTCGATTTAGGGGTTTATGTTTCATGTTTTGATTTAGGGCTTTATGTTTTAGGTTTTGATTTAGGGTTCAATTGATGTTTTAAGATAGATACGAATGGATATATGTTTTAGGTTTCGATTTAGGGCTTTATGTTTTAGGTTTTGATTTTGGGTTCATTTGATGTTTTATGATAGATACGAATGGATATATGTTTTATGTTTCGTTTAATGCCTTTATGTTTTAGGTTTTGATTTAAAAAAAAAGTTAATGTTTTAAGATAAATACAAATGGATATATGTTTTAGGTTTCGATTTAGGGGTTGGTCCAACATTGCAACTTCAATTATCTCTCTTCACCTCAATATGTCACATGTCACCTTGTGGTTTTTTATAAAAAATCATTTTTTTTAAATCAAAAATCCCAAAAATATATAAGGTAATAAAAAACACGCGTGTTAACCTAATCACTAAATCAGACGAGATCCTCTTTATCAACCTCAAACCCTAAGTAGGCGATCTTGAGGCGATTCCACTACAACGATTGTTTTAATCTCTTCTTCTCCAAGGTTTATGTTAGGATCTGAGTTTGATTGTTTTGATATGTATAGAAGAAGATGAGAATTAAATGATGTAAGTATATATGGAAAGTGCAGCGGAATGATAAACAATTATCAAAACAATAGGAATAAATGTTTTCTTTAATCGAAAGCTTTCATTAATTGAAAGATTACAATCAATACAAATACTCCCCCTCAGCATGATCACACAGTGATTGTTTGTCTGAGAGAATGTTTGTGTGTGATCCAATATAATAGTACAAGCACTGTTCTATTTATAGACAAATCTAAACCACTGGTGACCTGTGCTGACGTCACCTAAGATAGTGACCTCTAACAGAATAACAACATAAAACATCTGCCCTATACAAACTACTGTTGTATTACAAAACACTGTAAGGTAAACTACTGTTGAGGGAAAACTCTGATGGTCTTGCAACATCTGTTGGAGTCTAAGTGCTGTTGACTCCAACAGACCTTTAGTCTTCAGTACTTGATCATCAGTTGTTTCTTCATCAGACCTTTGGTCAGCAGTTGTTCTCTATCAGTTGTTCTCTAGCAGTCCTTTGTATCAGCAGTTGTCATAGCAGTTGTTTAGATGGAACAGTTGTTAGGGTTAGCAGTCTTTTGGGAAGAGTATGTTGTAAAGACTGTTTATTTGTGTGGATCAATTGTTAGTATATTTTGGCTTTTCAATCATCTGTTCTTCTTCAGGTCAGCAGTCCCAACAGTTTAATCTCTACCATTCTATATTAATCAATCTTTCTTCATGTGGTTCTTTTTTCTTTATTTTTTTCGTGTTTTTCCCTGATTTGTGTGTCGATTAAGGTCTGTTATATCTATTTTGGCTGATTTAAATTATATATCTTGATTGTTCTTTAGTTTGCGTGTATTATTGTTTTGATTTTTGATAGATGTTGGGTTTGTGTTTTAGGGTTCTATTGATGTTTTAGGGTTTGATTTATTTCAATTTTGTTTTACGGAATTGTGATAGTGAGTCGTTTATAGATTAATCATTGTTTTGGTTTATTACTGTTCAGGCTTATTAGGTTTTTATGTTTTAGGTTTCGATTTATGATGAGTATGTTTTAAGTTTCGATTTAGGGGTTTATGTTTCATGTTTTGATTTAGGGCTTCATGTTTTAGGTTTTGATTTAGGGTTCAATTGAGGTTTTAAGATAGATGCGAATGGATATATGTTTTAGGTTTCGATTTAGGGCTTTATGTTTTAGGTTTTGATTTTGGGTTCAATTGATGTTTTAAGATAGATACGAATGGATATATGTTTTATGTTTCGATTAATGGCTTTATGGTTTAGGCTTTGATTTAAAAAAAAAAAGTTAATGTTTTAAGATAAATACAAATGGATATATGTTTTAGGTTTCGATTTAGGGGTTGGTCCCACATTGCAACTTCAATTATCTCTCTTCACCTCAAGATGTCACATGTCACCTTGTGGTTTTTTTATAAAAAATCGTGTTTTTTTAAATGAAAAATCCCAAAAATATATAAGGTAATAAAAAACACGCGTGTTAACCTAATCACCAAATCAGACGAGATCCTCTTCATCAACCTCGAACCCTAAGCAGGCGATTTTGAGGCGATTCCAACTACAACGATTGTTTTAATCTCTTCTTCTCCAAGGTTTATGTTAGGATCTGAGTTTGATTGTTTTGATATGTATAGAAGAAGATGAGAATTAAATGATGTAAGTATATATGGAAAGTGCAGCGGAATGATAAGCAATAATCAAAACAATAGGAATAATTGTTTTCTTTAATCGAAAGCTTTCATTAATTGAAAGATTACAATCAATACAAATACTCCCCCTCAGTCTGATCACACAGTGATTTTTTGTCTGAGAGAATGTTTGTGTGTGATCCAATAGAACAGTACAAGCACTGTTCTATTTATAGACAAATCTAAACCACTGGTGACCTGTGCTGACGTCACCTAAGATAGTGACCTCTAACAGAATAACAACATAAAACATCTGCCCTATACAAACTACTGTTGTATTACAAAACACTGTAAGGTAAACTACTGTTGAGGGAAAACTCTGATGGTCTTGCAACATATGTTGGAGTCTAAGTGCTGTTGACTCCAACAGACCTTTAGTCTTCAGTACTTGATCATCAGTTGTTTCTTCATCAGACCTTTGGTCAGCAGTTGTTCTCTATCAGTTGTTCTCTAGCAGTCCTTTGTATCAGCAGTTGTCATAGCAGTTGTTTAGATGGAACAGTTGTTAGAGTCAGCAGTCTTTTGGGAAGAGTATGTTGTAAAGACTGTTTATTTTTGTGGATCAACTGTTAGTATATTTTGGCTTTTCAATCATCTGTTCTTCTTCAGGTCAGCAGTCCCAACAGTTTAATCTCTACCATTCTATATTAATCAATCTTTCTTCATGTGGTTCTTTTTTCTTTATTTTTTTTCGTGTTTTTCCCTGATTTGTGTGTCGATTAAGGTCTGTTATATCTATTTTGGCTGATTTAAATATATATCTTGATTGTTCTTTAGATTGCGTGTATTATTGTCCAGTTTTATTAGTTGTTTTGATTTTTGATTGATGTTGGGTTTGTGTTTTAGGGTTCGATTGATGTTTTAGGGTTTGATTTATTTCAATTCTGTTTTACAGAATTGTGATAGTGTGTCGTTTATAGATTAATCATTGTTTCGGTTTATTATTGTTCAGGCTTACTATGTTTTTATGTTTTAGGTTTCGATTTTTGATAAGTATGTTTTGAGTTTCGATTTAGGGGTTTATGTTTCATGTTTTGATTTAGGGCTTTATGTTTTAGGTTTTGATTTAGGGTTCATTGAGGTTTTAAGATAGATACGAATGGATATATGTTTTAGGTTTCGATTTAGGGCTTTATGTTTTAGGTTTTGATTTTGGGTTCAATTGATGTTTTAAGATAGATACGAATAGATATATGTTTTATGTTTCGATTAATGGCTTTATAGTTTAGGTTTTGATTTAAAAAAAGTTAATGTTTTAAGATAAATACAAATGGATATATGTTTTAGGTTTCGATTTAGGGTTGGTCCCACATTGCAACTTCAATTATCTCTCTTCACCTCAATATGTCACATGTCACCTTGTGGTTTTTTTATAAAAAATCGTTTTTTTAAATCAAAAATCCCAAAAATATATAAGGTAATAAAAAACACGCGTGTTAACCTAATCACCAAATCAGACGAGATCCTCTTCATCAACCTCAAACCCTAAGCAGGCGATCTTGAGGCGATTCCAACTACAACGATTGTTTTAATTTCTTCTTCTCCAAGCTTTATGTTAGGATCTGAGTTTGATTGTTTTGATATGTATAGAAGAAGATGAGAATTAAATGATGTAAGTATATATGGAAAGTGCAGCGGAATGATAAACAATTATCAAAACAATAGGAATAAATGTTTTCTTTAATCGAAAGCTTTCATTAATTGAAAGATTACAATCAATACAAATACTCCCCCTCAGCATGATCACACAGTGATTGTTTGTCTGAGAGAATGTTTGTGTGTGATCCAATATAACAGTACAAGCACTGTTCTATTTATAGACAAATCTAAACCACTGGTGACCTGCGCTGACGTCACCTAAGATAGTGACCTCTAACAGAATAACAACATAAAACATCTGCCCTATACAAACTACTGTTGTATTACAAAACACTGTAAGGTAAACTACTGTTGAGGGAAAACTCTGATGGTCTTGCAACATCTGTTGGAGTCTAAGTGCTGTTGACTCCAACAGACCTTTAGTCTTCAGTACTTGATCATCAGTTGTTTCTTCATCAGACCTTTGGTCAGCAGTTGTTCTCTATCAGTTGTTCTCTAGCAGTCCTTTGTATCAGCAGTTGTCATAGCAGTTGTTTAGATGGAACAGTTGTTAGGGTCAGTAGTCTTTTGGGAAGAGTATGTTGTAAAGACTGTTTATTTGTGTGGATCAACTGTTAGTATATTTTGGCTTTCAATCATCTGTTCTTCTTCAGGTCAGCAGTCCCAACACTTTAATCTCTACCATTCTATATTAATCAATCTTTCGTCATGTGGTTCTTTTTTCTTTATTTTTTTTCGTGTTTTTCCCTGATTTGTGTGTCGATTAAGGTCTGTTATATCTATTTTGGCTGATTTAAATTATATATCTTGATTGTTCTTTAGTTTGCGTGTATTATTGTTTTGATTTTTGATAGATGTTGGGTTTGTGTTTTAGGGTTCGATTGATGTTTTAGGGTTTGATTTATTTCAATTCTGTTTTACGGAATTGTGATAGTGAGTCGTTTATAGATTAATCATTGTTTCGGTTTATTATTGTTCAGGCTTATTAGGTTTTTATGTTTTAGGTTTTGATTTATGATGAGTATGTTTTAAGTTTCGATTTAGGGGTTTATGTTTCATGTTTTGATTTAGGGCTTTATGTTTTAGGTTTTGATTTAGGGTTCAATTGATGTTTTAAGATAGATACGAATGGATATATGTTTTAGGTTTCGATTTAGGGCTTTATGTTTTAGGTTTTGATTTTGGGTTCATTTGATGTTTTAAGATAGATACGAATGGATATATGTTTTATGTTTCGTTTAATGGCTTTATGTTTTAGGTTTTGATTTAAAAAAAAGTTAATGTTTTAAGATAAATACAAATGGATATATTTTTTAGGTTTCGATTTAGGGGTTGGTCCCACATTTCAACTTCAATTATCTCTCTTCACCTCAATATGTCACATGTCACCTTGTGTTTTTTATAAAAAATCGTTTTTTTTTTTAAAAAATCCCAAAAATATATAAGGTAATAAAAAACACGCGTGTTAACCTAATCACCAAATCAGACGAGATCCTCTTCATCAACCTCAAAACCTAGGCAGGCGATCTTGAGGAGATTCCAGTACAACGATTGTTTTAATCTCTTCTTCTCCAAGGTTTATGTTAGGATCTGAGTTTGATTGTTTTGATATGTATAGAAGAAGATGAGAATTAAATGATGTAAGTATATATGGAAAGTGCAGCAGAATGATAAACAATAATCAAAACAATAGGAATAAATGTTTTCTTTAATCGAAAGCTTTCATTAATTGATAGATTACAATCAATACAAATACTCCCCCTCAACCTGATCACACAGTGATTATTTGTCTGAGAGAATGTTTGTGTGTGATCCAATAGAACAGTACAAGCACTTTTCTATTTATAGACAAATCTAAACCACTGGTGACCTGTGCTGACGTCACCTAAGATAGTGACCTCTAACAGAATAACAACATAAAACATCTGCCCTATACAAACTACTGTTGTATTACAAAACACTGTAAGGTAAACTACTGTTGAGGGAAAACTCTGATGGTCTTGCAACATCTGTTGGAGTCTAAGTGTTGTTGACTCCAACAGACCTTTAGTCTTCAGTACTTGATCATCAGTTGTTTCTTCATCAGACCTTTGGTCAGCAGTTGTTCTCTATCAGTTGTTCTCTAGCAGTCCTTTGTATCAGCAGTTGTCATAGCAGTTGTTTAGATGGAACAGTTGTTAGAGTCAGCAGTCTTTTGGGAAGAGTATGTTGTAAAGACTGTTTATTTTTGTGGATCAACTGTTAGTATATTTTGGCTTTTCAATCATCTGTTCTTCTTCAGGTCAGCAGTCCCAACAGTTTAATCTCTACCATTCTATATTAATCAATCTTTCTTCATGTGGTTCTTTTTTCTTTATTTTTTTCGTGTTTTTCCCTGATTTGTGTGTCGATTAAGGTCTGTTATATCTATTTTGGCTGATTTAAATTATATATCATGATTGTTCTTTAGTTTGCGTGTATTATTGTTCAGTTTTATTAATTGTTTTGATTTTTGATTCATGTTGGGTTTGTGTTTTAGGGTTCGATTGATGTTTTAGGGTTTGATTTATTTCAATTCTGTTTTACGGAATTGTGATAGTGGGTCGTTTATAGATTAATCATTGTTTCGGTTTATTATTGTTCAGGCTTATTAGGTTTTTATGTTTTAGGTTTCGATTTATGATGAGTATGTTTTAAGTTTCGATTTAGGGGTTTATGTTTCATGTTTTGATTTAGGGCTTTATGTTTTAGGTTTTGATTTAGGGTTCAATTGAGGTTTTAAGATAGATACGAATGGATATATGTTTTAGGTTTTGATTTAGGGCTTTATGTTTTAGGTTTTGATTTTGGGTTCAATTGATGTTTTATGATAGATACGAATTGATATATGTTTTATGTTTCGATTAATGGCTTTATGTTTTAGGTTTTGATTTAAAAAAAAGTTAATGTTTTAAGATGAATACAAATGGATATATGTTTTAGGTTTCGATTTAGGGGTTGATGTTTTAGCTTTCGATTTAGGGTTCAATTGATATTTTAAGATACCTACATATGGATTGATTTGGGGTTATATTCTACTAATAACAGTTAAGATATAAAGATTATAGCTAAAACAGTGTCACAATATTGAATATGTTTGAAAAATCTGGTATTTAGTTGTTTATGTTTTAGGTTTCAATTTATGGTTCAATTGATGTTTAAAGAAAGGTACGAATTTATTGTTATGATTTAGGTTTCTATTGGGGTTTATGTTTTATTTATCGATTTATATGTACAGATTTTCTAATACAAAGATTTGATTGAGTTTGTAAGTATTTTTGTCATTTAAACATTAATTATTACGTATTATTTACTATTTTTTGTGGATTGGTACAGGTGCATACACATCCGTGTTACAATGGTTTACGGATTTTGGGTTAAGTTAGAAAATAACGGTCGTATTTGTTTGGTAAGATATGAATCATGGTTTTAATGTATATACTACACTCATTTTATAATATCCTTATAATTTTAATGTTTGTATTCAGGGGTTACCAAGTGACTATGATGGTTGGATTGACAAGTATGGTTATCCTTCTAGGAATACCAAGACCCGAACATTTGATGATAAAGTCTATGACATTAAAGTTTTAAACATTGCAGGCAAATGGTTCTTCTACAATGGTTGGAGAACTATGATTATTGAATTAAAGTACCCTTCTGGGTGTAACTTTATATTTCAGTATGATGAAAATCTCAAGTCTTTCAGTATGATTACATTCCATCAGGATGCTGTGTGTGCACCTGGTACCTTCTTCTACTGCAGATTGGGCGATCCACTTACAACTGATAAACGTTTGGTATGTTTTTTATAACATAAATCTAAATAAAACATTATAAAAAAAAATTATACACAAACTGATTGTATTGTGTTAATATTGTTTGTCTTTTTTCCAGCATATCAGTTGTTTCGTTCTTCATGGATTATTCAACCGAACAGTTCCAATGGATCCAATTGACGTAATTGCTCAGTCAATTGCACACTTTTAGATACATCTAGCAGTTGATGGTGGTACTATTTATGTGACTGAAGGATGGCCAATTATTAAGGAAGCTTTTTCAATTACTGTTGATCATCTAATTGTGTTCGAGATCATTAATGAGGTATCCTCTATTTTATTTATTGATTTTGAAATGTTTATATAATTTTTGTTATTGTTTGCTTTTTATAATTTTTTATACTTTAATAACAATACTTTCTATTAATTGATTCAGAGCACCTACAATATGACGCTTTTTTTTGAAAAACAAGCTTACTCTTCCTCCCGGTCATGTTTCGAAAGCTGAATTTAATGATGAGGATGATGATGACAGTGAAGAGACTGGTGATGATTATTATAATGAGGAAGATGTCGTTGTCCTTTCTGATGATGACAGTGAAGAGGATCCAATGGTGGAAGATGCTGAGTCCGATGATGTCGAGGATGTAGGTGTACCAGTGGTTTTCATAGTTGATAGACACTTTGTAAGTAAAATTATTTCCTCAATTAGATATATAAGTTATGTGGATAGTAGTCGCTAATTTGAATGAATGTCTTTATACTTTAGTGTATTTGTATTAGTTGCGTGAATTGATATAGACTTTTATGGTACATAACTTATGTGCATAGCCTTCCCTATCAACTGTTAACAGTAGTGGCTGTTGACAGTATTAATGTCAACAGCTGCTTATCTAGGTAACATACTATGTTAGATAATATACCAAACGTTGTTAGACATCAATTAAAATTACATATCCCATGAGTTGTAAATTACAATTACTAGCTTGTAAGTGATGACGTTCCATTCTTTATTTTTTGTGGTAGCGTATGAACACAAATTAGGCAAAGGAAAACTAGTTGAACAGGAGGAGGGCTTTGACCATTCGTGATGAGGAGGGCTTTACTTGGGGAGTGTCGGTTAGGATTGAAGATGAGTCAAGATATCCCCGTTACTACATAAGAGGTATGTCAGCTTTTGTAGCTGATAAGGAACTCTAGGCTGGTGATGAAATTCATTTCCTGTTTTTCCAGAATGAAGGTGTGTTCAAGCTTTCTAATGTTGTTAAGGGTAATGGTAATTAGTGGGGTTATTGGTAGTTGTTTTTTGGTATATTGATAATATTTTTGGTGGGTAAGTTTTGAACATAATTGATGGTTGGTGATGGTAATTAGTTGCTTTAGTTGTTGACATGGTTTAGGTTTGATAAAAACATTAGGTGGGTAACTTTTGGACATGTTTAATCCTTTGTAATCACAAAGTTTTGCATGTTTACTACTGATGTAGTCATTTGGGAATTTTGGGTTGTTTTGTGTTTACAATTACTATTATTATCGGTTATCTTTATTAGTAAAAAAAGACTATATTTTGCATTTTATGTTACAAACTTACTTATATCTTTGAATGTTATTTGTTTGTTTATGTCTATTTTTTGTAAATTGCAAAGTTTAATACTATGAATTAAAGAATGAATGTTTGACTTTTTTTAAATAATAAAGTCTTGAATTTTACTCAATTTTTGGTAAATTGAAACACAATAAGATTAAACGGTTTTCATTTAAAAAATACAAACCATATTCGTTTTTTTATTTTTGGCAACCTTTGACTTTTTATTAAATTTGGTTGATTTTTAAAGGTTTGAATTTGAAACCGTTTTTGGTAAATTGAAACACAATAAGATTAAACGGTTTTGATTTAAAAAATTTAAAACATATTCGTTTTTTTAGGTTTGGCAACCTTTGACTTTTTATTAAATTTGGTTAATTTTTAAAGGTTTGTATTTGACTCAAATTTTGGTAAATTGAAACACAATAAGATTAAACGGTTTTCATTTAAAAAATTCAAAACATATTCTTTTTTTTATTTTTGGCAACCTTCTTGACTTCTTATTAAATGTAAATGTTGTAGATTGTTTTTCGTTTAACAAAAAATTCCATTATTAGTAAAAATGAAACAAATTTAACTATTATATTTAAGGTAAATTAGGTATACTTAAACAATTCGTTTTATACCCAAGCATCCAATTTTTAAAAACAAACACTTATCAATTCTTACAACTAAATTTAACAAACATGCAAAGTAAATTTGGTAGATTTAAGATTTTAAAAGAAACAACTAAACAATTCTTTGGTAAATTAAAAACCTTTAAATTTTCTAATAAAACATTCAACAACTTTTTCAAACATCAATTTGTTATATTTTTTTTCATAACTGTAACATTGTTTCAATTTTTTTTTATACTATGAAGAATGGTTGACTTCTTTAACAAATTTCATTTTTTGACACGGTTTTACTTTTTAAAAACTTTACATAGTAACAAACAATAAAATAATTTTTCCACCGTTAACAACTGTTAATAGATTTAGACTAACTATCAAATTAAGGCCGCTAAAAGTAATTGTTTTACACGCATTTGAAATCTTTATGTTTTATAAAAAAACAATAAACTTAATTTTTGGTATATATTAAAAATCGTATATATTAAAAAAATCGATTATACTAATTATATAAATATGTTAATTAAATTTTATATATGTTGATGAATGGACTCCACCAGAACCGACCGAAACAAAAGCCGGTTTGAAAAACTAGATGACCCTTATGTTGATTGATTTAGAGTATGTGTTTCATCTTTACAAATCATCTTCTATTATTTGATAATGATTTTAGCTTTTTTTATCTTATATTATACGATCAATAAATTGTTATACAAAAGATAGTTTCATTTAAACCAACAATATGTTTTTATGCAGAGGGATCAAAATCAGCTGTTCTTTGTGGGATGAGTATAGTGAGCAGATGTTTGGGTACATCAAGCAAAATGAAGATGAAGTTCATGTTCTCCTGATTGTTCAATTCGGTAGTTTTAACAATTATAAAGGTTTGTCATATATTAAGTTTTTTGAATACACTAAATATTTTTACTTTTATGGTTATTTATACATTTTAATTATTTTTTATATTTAAAGGAAATGTCAGCGTTCAAAATGGCTTCTATATCACTCGACTATTTATTAATGAAGACATTGATGATATTCGAGTTTTTAAGAAAAGGTAATATACTTATGTTGTTATTTGTTTTATGTATTTATTGTTATTTTTTTTAAATATATAAATCTTTTATTTATTTTTATTTACAGTTATATTGAAAAGTTGATATCTGTTGAATCATCTTCTGCTCAACGATCTCTCGGATCTTCAGGAAGCATGAATTTGGCAGATGAATTTCTGAACAAGACCCATTTCAGCAGTATTCGTGATCTTCCGTTAATAACAGAGGTACATCAGTTTCGACTTATAATAATCTAATATGAATGTTTATATTCCATTCAAAAGATTATCACTTATGTATTTTAATGTATACACTAATAGTCATTTTGTGTGGAATTATTTTTTTATTAAATGTTGACTTAATATTATTTTATTTTGCAGGTCAACAAACAAGTCATTGTTGTTGGTACAGTGAAGGGTGTGGATGCCAACGATAATTGGTATTACCTAGGTTGTGAGGCATGTAATCGCAAGGTTGAGCCAACTCTGATGTTACCTGATGACGAAGATGAAAAAGATGTTAATTTATTTAAGCAGGTTTTGGTTTGCACCAACAATGACTGTCCTAAGTATATTGTTTCTGCTGATCCTGTGTAAGAATTATTTTTCATAAACATAAGTTAAAATTTTACGATATTATTTAGTAAATAATTTGTTGTTATTACTTACTTTAGGTTTAGAATTCCAATAAGGGTACAAGATTGTACTGGAATAACATCACTCACATTGTTTGATCGAGAAGCAAAAAAAATGTTGGGCATGTCAGCGATGCAGCTGCTAGAAAAATCCAAGCAGGTAATTTATTTATTTCTGCCTTAAACAATATATTTTATTATACCTAACGTTACTTATGAAAATTTTTATCTAGGTTTGTGTTGAAGACAAAATAACTCCTGCTGAATTTGCTTCATTTGAAGATAAAAAGTTTGCTTTCAAGATTAAAATTGGGCAATTTAACAATGATGAGCATCTGGATGGTTATGGTATACGCAAACTTACCGATGATTCTTTAATAGTTGCTTCGCTGGAACAAAGGTTCCCTGACATTCAGTTTATTATTATCATTGAAATATTCCTTTATTATTACTCTTATGAATCATTAGTACATTTTTATTATTGTTCTTATTAATTTTTTTTGTTTTTATTATCAATGTTTCCTTTGAAGTATTACATGTTTATTTTTTTTTTCAGCTCGATCAACCTGTTTTTGAGAACATTGATATAGATGAATCTTCAACACAGAATACATTGTCTTTGAAGGTTGTTCTTTGACTTATTTAATCATATATTCTAATTAAGTTTTTAATGTAGTTTATTCTAACAAACTTTACATTTCATTTAATATTGTAGGATTCTGTCGGAGATAACACTACTCCAGAGTCATCTTCTAGAGTTGGTGTTGTACGTGATGATGAGGAAGTGAAGAGTAGCCTGGACAAAGTGTATGACCTTGATGATGATGCAAGTGAATCTACAACAAAAGCTGCAAAGAAATCACCTGAGATCCCCCTTTTGGTTCCTAAGGTTGAAAAATAGGAACAATGAACAATTTCTTTAAACATTTATGCTTCGTTTGGTTTTTTGGACTATTTCGTTTTTTTATGCTTGGTTGGGTTTTTTGGATAATTTTGTTTTGTTTATGGTTTGTTTGGTTTTTTGGACAAATTTCATTTAAATAATTTGTGTGTTTGCATTTTATTTTTTTAATTTGTTATTTAGTTAAAAGTTTTAATTATGGAATATAATTTTATGAGGTAACATTATTATTACAAAAAAAAATTTCAACATTTTTAATAAAGTCAATAATATTAATAAAAGAATTTTGAAAAAAATATAATTATATTAAAATTATAACTTTATGGTTTACAAAATATTAATAAAACCAAATTAAGTTGTTACCATAAATTAAGCAAGTTGTTATAATTAGTATCAATTATACACATTTATACTAATTATAATAAAAAAATTGGAAATTTAAAAATTTCGAATTACATAAAATTTGAAAATTTTGAATTCGATTTAGTATACATTTATAAAATTAAAAATTTATTATGTCTAAAATTTTAAATGCTAATAACTATTCACAGGAATATTTATATTTTCGTGATGTCCTTAATTGTTTACAAATTTGTATATTTCCTAATCTTTGATTAGCACTAAAGATCGATGTTCCCGTTATGTTGTTGAAAACATAAATCAACAAAATGGCTTGTGTAACAGCCCGAGGTTACTTATAATGGGAAGGTGAAGACTAAAACACAAAAATCGGTGTATAAAGACATATTTAGTGATATTTAACTAAAATGTGTGTTGCCTTCTTTCACATTTTAATAAAATATTTCTACTACTTTTTTTTACGTCTAACCTCTCAAAATAATTGTACGATATTGAACCGCGTGTAAACGCGGGCAAAAGTCTAGTATACTATTATATATAGTATTAACACTTTCTACTTTTGACTCGGGTGTTCTTGACTTGACCAAAGTTACTCGTTCACGCTCTAACGTCCATGAACACTATTATTTTACAATCCAGCCCCCTCTAGTTCTTTCAACGCTACTTACAGCCTAAACTTCTTTTAAGAACGCCAGTAAAGTCCAAGTAAATTGCGGCCTCGTCTCGTCAATGCTTGCCATTGCCTCTTTCAATTCTCCACACCTACAAAATTAACCAAAAACAAGCCAAAGTAGATTCCATTCCATCAAAACATGTATTTCATGAAAATAATGCAATATGTACAACCTAAATGCAAAAAAACACTAAAACTAGCTACTAAAAAAATAATGAAAAATGCCAAAAAATGCAACTAACAAACAGCAACTCATTGAAAAAGTATGAAGATGCCCTATATTTAGTTTCATTCACAATGGAATGAAAAATTGGTTGTAAAGTTGAGGCCTCTGATTAGATGATCCAGTCTTTGGACTTAAACACATGATAATTGTGACACCTGGCACGTTTAGGTTAACATTTTACAAAACACATAAGTCTACCTTAGCGAAAAACGTTTTCAAACATACTTAACTATGTCGGTTGAGTCGTGTCGATGATTCGGGAATCATCGGGAGTCGTTACAAGGATCCGAGGGATCATTGGGTGTCGGTCCATAACCATGTGAACACGGATGGGTGATTTGTAGAATCGACGGGTTTAACGCACACACGTAAATCTCGAGTCCCGGGAATTGGTGAACAAATGGGAATGTGTTAGTTATCATGCATTATATGCTTACAATCATTATATGACTTGCCGATATGTGAATATGTGTTTATATATGTTAAAATAGGGTTTAATGCGCCAAAAACCCGGATACATAGGCTAAAGGCAATTAGGCCATCAGGGATAGCCTAATCACCAGTATAAGAGGCAAGTAGGAGGAGTTTAGGGGCGAATAGGGGCTATTCGCTAGTAGTTACTAGCGATTAGCAGCCCTAATCGCCTGTAACAGCTGTGTACTCTCCTGACCTGCATGTGACGACTAAAAACGCCTATAAATACCACCCTTATGTTTTAAAACATCATTTGTGAAACCCTAATACACCCCAAAGCCACCCCACACCTTATCCAACCTCTGCAACACGTTTTTTTAGCAAGAAATCACATTTCCAAGCTTTACACCTCATAATCTCACCATTTCAAGGTGTGTTCTACATCCCAAACCTTTGTAATGATATTGTTTTAATCCCTAAAGGTCCAGACCTGATTTCTAAACATTTGTGTCTTTGAAAACTCATTAAAATCAATTTCTAAACAAACCCAAACCGCTATACTTGTTATATGTGATGTATTCATGCAAGATAGAATTTTTATCGTTTAAACATGATTGTTCTTGTATTATTATTGTGTTTCTGATCTAAATGAGTTAATATGATGATAACCTAGGAGTTTGAAGGTTCATAGATGTGTAATATTGATATTAGGCGTTTTGACCCGTTTGAATGATTATGGTGGATTGATGATGATATGATGTGTTTTATTGATTGTTTGAGGTTAGGGTTTACTCTAGGATGATGCTAAAACAGTAAGATATTGTCGGACAACGTCATTATGTGATGAAATCTGGATATATGCTATTTAGGGTAAGTTTTGCATGAGGATGTGATGTTTACATGATAATATTGCTATTTTGGGAAGACACATGCATTCGGGACGGCTAGGGTGATGATAAATTAGGGATATTTGCTTGAAATAGTTGGGTTAATGTTTTGGGTTTGATATTGGGTGTTTCCACATAATTCGGATCTGATTTGGAGAGTTAAACGCGCAAAAAGGACGGAACAGAACAGTAGGGGCGATTAGGGGTTACTAATCGCCTGTATTATAGGCGATTGGCCCCCAATCGCATGAACTATAGGCGATTGGGAGCCCAATCGCCATTTTGACTGGCAATTACAATTCTATTCGCTAGTTTGACTCTCCTAATCACCAGTTGACTTTTCCTAGTTGCATGTTTGATTCCTAATCGCGTGTATTGCTGTCATATGTGCATTTTAACATCCCGAAACACGGTTTGACACCTAGGAACATGTTAGGAACCCCGTAACATGTATAATAACTTGGTAAAACGTGTTCGGACTTGTTTATGCGTTAATTGGGCGTTATGCTAGATAGGGTGAATGTTTGCGCATGCTAAGTGTTTAATTGCATAAGTTGCATGATATCTTGTATGTGGCTAACACGTGGGATGTCGGGTCACCAATGGGATGTCGAGTATTATCTGGTTTGGTCGGTTTACCGTTTAAACATGTTTTCAATATACACACGGTCACGGTCTGGACAACTTGGGGACTGATTAGCCTTCGGGTTAGTAGTCATCACACTTATGTAAACTCATTGATAGGCCGCCACTAGTAGGGACTATTACACACGTATCGGATTTCTAATTTACTGAGGACGCACTCTAAGGTGAGTTTCACTGCCCCTCTTTTATACACTTTTTCTCGGGGGAGAAGCATGCCACACGTTTTAACAAATACAACGTTATGTTTATGAAACGCAACACTTTTTGAAACACAATGCTTATGAAACGCAACACTTTTGAAACACAACGCTTATGAAACGCTACACTTTTGAAACGCAACGCTTATGAAACGCAACTATTGTTTTAAATTACTATACGACGAAACGCAACGCTAAGTCCCTGGGAAACCATGAATGTGCGGGGCACAACGGGGGAAATGTTGATAGATCTATTGGGCTTGACAAACCCCACTCGACGGCTGGGAGCTGGGCGGGTGCATATTGTCTCTAATTTCGGCAACTCAAACACGGGCAGCAACACATGCAACGCTTTTCAGTAATTGTCGCACCCTCAAAATCCACCTGCGGGGTTTTACCGCGAGGCGCGTGACAAACCAGGATCCAAGTCAACGGTCACAATAAACAACACTATATGAACACATGCATATTTAAAAACATAAGTTTGAAACCATTAAACAGTAGCAGAAGCTTTGTTACAATCCAAAATCCAAAAGTAATCCCAATTGTTCAACATATGAAAACATGCTCCTAAACTAGACGCCGTGCAGACGCGTGCGCCCTAGTCCTGGAATGCTACCTTAGCGACCTGAGAAAAACATGCCAAAAGTTACGTCAGCACAAAATGCTGGTGAGTTCACAGGTTTTAATAAAAGTTACCAAGTTACAAAAGTATACCAAGTTCCACCTGTCCATACTATAAAACGTTCAACCAAAGTACGCTAGCTAGGCGTATGTTCTGTTACTACTACGACTGGAAACCATTACTAGACACGTCACAAGTTACCAATGCTACAGCCCGAATAATGTCACAAGTCACAATGTTACAAGGTCGAGACAACATGCACCCGCTCGGCCCTCCAAGCCGACGAGTGGGGCAGGTCACGCCCAATAGATCTATCCACATTTCCCCCGTTGTGCTACACCGCACATTCATGGTTTCCCCGGGACTTAAAAGATCGTATAGTAACTCAAAATAAACCATAGTATGACAAAAGTTCTCAAAACATTGTTCCACGCATGTTTTCTCCCCCAAAAGTAAAACCAGAGAAAGTGGGGCCGTGAACTCACCTTAGGTTGCGTTACTTCGAAATAATTAAAATCAGCAAGCTATGCTAGCCCCGTAAGCGGCGACCTAACATATGACAGTTACAAGTACTTAGACTAATAACCCGTAGGTTAGTTAGTCCCTAGATGTCCAGACCATAACCAGGTTCGTTTGAAAACACGTTGACTGTTTAAACTGACCAAATGTACAAGACTCGACATCCCATTGGTGACCCGAGACTCCACGTGTTATACTTGTACTCTCAATCATACAATCATGCAATCATACTTAACATGCGTTAAAGTTCAACAAGTCTAACACGTAGTTCAAACAGCACATAAATAAGCCCGAGCACGTGTTACCAAGTTATCAGGTATGACACGGGGTTCCTAGCATGTTCCTAGGTGTCAAATCGGGTCTCGGAGTGCCAAAATACACTTACAGCAGCAGTGCAGGCGATTAGGAAAAGTCAACTAGCGATTAGGGAGGTTAACAGGCGATTGTGGAGGCTAATCGCCCCTTAACATAGGCGATTAGGCCTATTCTGGTGCTTATCAGGCGATTAGGGTCATAAGGCATGCAATTCAGGGCTTAACTAGTGATTAGGATCACAATCGCATGAAATGAAGGCGATTAGGCCCCCAATCGCCTAACATACATGCGATTAGGCCTTCTTAGCAGGCGATTGGGCTCCCAATCGCCTATAGCATAGGCGATTAGGGTCCCCAGTCGCCCTCAGCAGGGCTGTTCCGGTTTTTCGCGTGTTTAACCCTCCAAATCAGATCCGGAATGTGTGGAAACACCAAATATCAATCATACAACAATATCAAACATATTTCAAGCAAAACCCCTAGCTTATCATCGTTCTACCAGCCCCGAATGCAAGCATTTTCCCAAAATAGTACACTTAGCATGAAAACATCACATCAACATGCACAACTTTTACCCTAAATAGCAAATACTCGGATTTCATCATGTAACCACGTTGTCCGATCATTCCCTACTGTTCTAGCATCATTCTACAACAAACCCTAACATCAAACAACTAGCAAAACACCTTATATCATACAAAATCATTCAAAGTCATTCAAATGGGTCAAAAAACCCAATACCCACAATACACTTCCAAAACCATCCAAACTCCTAAGACATCATCATCCTAATATAAACAAGCTGTAAACACCTCAATAACACAATAATAATCCTTTTTGAATCATAAAAATCCTATCTTTTAATCATATTAAACACATACAACATGCATAATGGTTTGGACTTGTTTAAAAAACGATTTTCATAGGTTTTCAAACACACAAGGGTTTATAAATCAGGTCTGGACCTTTAGGTAGCAAAACACAATCATTCAAAGGTTTGGGAATGAAGAACACACCTTGGGTTTATGAGGAATTGATGTGTATAGCTTGAAAATGGGTGTTTTGATGCTAAAACGTGTTCCAGAGGGTGTTTGGGAGTTGGGATATGTTATGGGACGGCTAGGGTTGCACTAGAGGTGTTTTGGAGGTCAAGGGTGGTATTTATAGGCGTTTCTAGTCGTTTAAAACACGTCCGGCGATTGTGCAGCACCACCATGCGATTAGAGAGGCTAATCGCATGAAAGTATAGGCGATTGGCCCTCCTTAGCAGGCGATTGGGCCTAATCGCCCCTTAACATAGGCGATTAGCCTGCCCAATCGCATGCTAAGCTGCACAATCGCATGCTAAGCTGCGCAATCACCTAAAATGTCATGCAATCGCGTGTAATCACCGTTTTAACATATGTAAACACGTATACACATACCAACAAGTCACATAAAGATTATACACACATAATCCACAGAAACAAACACGTTCTTACTCATTCACCAATCCCCGGGACTCGAGACTTGTGTTTTTACTAAGGTTTGACGACTCTACGAATCGACAATCCTTGCATACCTGGTTTAATGGCTGACATCTAACGGTCCTCTAGGTTGTAGTAACGACTCCCGAACCATAACACGACTCAACCGACCTAGTTAAGTATAATGTACGCGCGACTCGCTAAGGTAGACTTTGACCCAAACCCTGTTATTGACCTGAGTTTGCCGGGTGTCACAGTAATGGTTTCGGCAACCCAATCGTAGTAGTAAGGAAACGTTTGTTATGTACTTAAAGGTTTTGCATATTCGGTACTTTTGAGATGAAACTCTTTACGCTTGAAACGCTTTGTGAACTCAAAACTTGTGAACTCACCAGCATTATATGTTGATGGCTTTTTGGCATGTTTTCTCAGGTCGCTAAGGTAGCAGCATTGAGTTTTGGCGCACGGAGTCTCACAGTGTCTAGGATCCATTAGCATTTCATTTTGAGCATTATCAGACTTTCATGTTTTACTTTTGAGTTGTAATAAAGTTTTGCGCTTCCGCAAGCAATGGTTGAATTTCTGAAACTTAATGGGCAATTTACGTTGTTTTCATATCATATAGATGTCATTTATTGTGACCGTTGACTTGGATCCTAGTGTGTCACGCGCCTCGCGGTAAAACCCCGCATGTGGAATTTGAGGGTGTGACAATAATATAGTGAAACAAAAGTTTGTATTTTGGATCAAAATATTTCTTGTAAATAGTAGCATGTGATAAAGTACCTTAGTAACCACACTCAGTTATGGTTGATTGGATTGTTCCGCTGGGAATTTGATCAGGCGTTTCAGCATCATCAAGACCTAGTCGATTTTCCAGGGTTGCCGGTGTGATTGCTACTTCTTTCCCTTTGATCCTCGTCTTCAGGGAAGTGACTTTACCATCTTTAGTAACAGTCTCAGCGTTTGCCCAGAACTCATTAAGAGCGTCAGTATGGATTGGTGGGTCAATGGTGAACGCCTTGTAATATTGAGATTTTACGAACAAACCAATGATTTCATCGTATTGGGACCAATCTTCATCCTTTTTGAAGTAGCCTCTTTGATTGTGTCCCTGTTTAAGAACTAGAGCCATTTGTGTTTGATAAAATAGTTGCAGGTTTCAGAGAGGGTTTGAGAGAGGAAATTTTTGTTTTTGAAACGATAATAATGAAAAGATGGGTTTGAGAAGTTTAATAACCATTCTAGGTCAAACTTCTGAAAATAGGAAAAGACAGATTTGTCCTTTTTTATCTAAAACTTCTGATGACCAAATTTTCATCAGCACTTTCCTATTTTGTTCTTCAGCAGTTTTGAACAACTGTTGAGATTTGTTTGATAATACCCAAAATTAATTTCTGATGATTTTATTGTCATCAGTAGTTTCTCTTTTCAGAAATTTTCCCATACAGATGTTTTTGTACATTAGTACTTTCTCTTATTATGATAAACAGAAATTTTGTGATATGAGTAACAAAAATTAGTGAAACTAAAATATGTGCAGAATAATGAAAACACTTACAAAAATTACTCCAAATTTAGCAACCTAAGCATGGATACTAACTTCTGAAAGGTTGTTGTGTCAAGAGGTTTTATGAAAATGTCAGTAATTTGATTTGCTGTTGACACATATTTGACCTTAGTTTTGCCTTTTTTCATAGCAATCTCAAATGAAATGATACCTTATTTCAATATGTTTTGTCTTTGAAAACAGAACAGGATTTTGAATGATGCTAATGGCTGAGGTACTGTCTAGTAACAATGGTGTCTTGGTTTCTTTGATGCAATAATCAAGCAATTGATTTTGAAGCCATTGTATCTGTGAAGTATAGCTTACAGCTGCAATTTACTCTGCTTCAGCAGTAGATGTTGCTACAGATGTTTGCTTCTTTGATTGCCATGACACCAGACAGTTTCCAATGAATTGACACCCACCAGATGTTGATTTTCTTGACATTTTACACCATGCATAGTCACTATCTGAAAATGCTATCAATTTGGCACTGCTGATAGTAGGATACCAAATTCCTAGATTAGGAGTTCCTTTCAGATATCTAAAAATTCTCTTGACTGCAATAAGGTGTGATTCCCTAGGAGCTGATTGATATCTAGCATAAACACATGTTGAAAACATAATATCTGGTCTAGAACCAGTTAAGTAAAGAAGGGAACCTATCATACATCTATAGGTGGTTTGATCAACCTGTTTTCCTTGATCATTTGGTTCAATTTGTGTGGTTGGACTCATGGGGGTGGAACATGATTTACATTCTTGTAAAGAGAATTTATTCAATAGTTCTTTAGCATATTTAGAATGATGTATAAAAATTCCATTTGCTTGTTGTTTGATCTGCAGTCCTAAACAGTACCGCAGTTCTCCCATGGTACTCATCTCAAATTTAGATTGCATGAGTTTATTGAATTCTTCACATAGTTTTGTATTAGTTGAACCAAAAATGATATCATCAACATAAATTTGAACAAGAAGGATGTGATTTCCAACATGCTTAATGAAAAGAGTTTTATCAATGGAACCACTTTTGAAGTGATTTTTGAGTAAAAATGTTGAGAGTGTATCATACCAAGCTCTGGGAGCTTGTTTTAGCCCATATAGAGCCTTATTAAGTTTGTACACCCAATTGGGATGAGCAGGTTCCTCAAACCCAGGTGGCTGACAAACATACACTTCCTCTTTTATTTTTCCATATAAAAATGCACTCTTGACATCCATTTGAAAAACATTGATTTTGTTGGAAATTGCATAAGCCAAAAATAACTTCATGGTTTCAACCCTTGCATCTGGAGCAAAAGTTTCATCATAGTCAATTCCTTCTTCTTGTGAAAAAACTTGAACCACCAGTCTTGCCTTGTTCTTGATGATTAAACCAGACTCATCTTGTTTGTTTCTAAAAACCCATCTTGTGCCAATTGGTAGCTTGTTAGGAGGTAGGGGGCAAATTTCCCAGACCTATTGCTTCTTGAATTGTAGCAACTTATCTTGCATAGCTTCAATCCAATTGTTATCTTTCAGGACTTCCTGGTATTTCTTTGGTTACAACCGTGAAATAAATGCAGAAAAGAAGCAAACGTTGGAGAGCTGGTTTCTTGTAACTACCCCTGCAGCAATGTCACCCATGATCTATTCTAATGGATGATCTCTGTGTTCTATCAATTGTAAGCCCATAGGAGTGGACTCTTGAGCTTCTTCAAACAAACTACTGAAATTGATGATGTCTGATTCAACTGTTTGTACTGCTTCAGAAGTTTTCGGAACTGAATCAGAAGATTGTGGTGTTTCACCATGTATGTGAGGATCGAATTGTCAAAACAAAGACTATGATCAAACAAGTATATCAATTCAGGTGCAGAATCCCTGAATCGATTACGAAATGATAATAAAACTAGTAAAACACACAAATCACTTTCAAAGATTTCATTTCATTGATAAACATGTTGATAATCTTTACAATTTGATGTTTACAATGTTATAAACTAATATCAGACACAAAGAAACCCTAGGGAGAGAACACACTCAAATGAGGGAAACAAAATGACCAAAAGTTAAACTTAAAATCTGATTCAGCCTTTATATAAGCCTGCACATTCGACCTTACGTATGGTCGAATGTGCACTTTCGACCAATCAAACAGGCAAATCAACACAATACATAACAAAAACTTCCTTCGACCTTTGAGCTTCTCCCTTCGACCTTTAATCTAAACCTTCGACCACTATATTCCACTTTCGACCATTCATAAATGACAAAACAAAATTGTATTAGCAATTCAATAGCATTAGTCTCATTTCGTGTATCTACTAACTCCCCTTCGACTATTGCTTCAATTGCTTAAGCCTTCGGTCTTCATCCATTCTCTTACTCATCAACTTGATGTGTAGTAAGGTCTTCAGCTCTTTAGTCATTACTGGTTCATGAGTTTGCTTCGGTTTCTTCTTTTTTGTCTTTTGAACTTCAACAAACTTCCCCAGCTTCTTATCATAGTCGCACCCCACGTTAACATCTCATGCAAAACATAAAAATACCACATGTTGGTATTTAGCAGCATGTTCACTGTCTTTTTCTTCACAGTATATTGGGTTGTAATACAGCATAATAATATCTTCATGAGAGCAGTTTATCAACCACATTGGATCAAAGATATGTATCTTCTTGAAGTCATTCTTCCCATCTTTCAACAAGATAATAGCCTCTGCTGTTTTCCAATCATAGTACCACCACATAAAGTCTTTCGAGAAATGTTGTGGAATAGGCATCAAAGGTATATGCTTCAAAACTTTCGGTGGATCATATTTCAAAGTAACCTTGTTCATCCCCGTTATCTGATCTTTCTTCTTATGAACAATCCTTCTTGGATACTATGAGGTGAACACTTCCCATTTAGTTCTACTTTCTCTCGCCATGCGATCTGCAAAGTAACCAACAACATCGTTGTTTACTGTAGCACCTGACAATGTGTGTCTGCAGATATCGCGTACAGCCCAATAAGGTAGTGTCTTTATGTCATGGAATCTGTGAAAGAACAAAATTCCTTTTTCCCACTTCACAGCAACACACCTCAACTGTCTCAAATATTTCCACTCGAGAGCTTTTCCTTTAAACAGTTCGTTATGGAACTTCTAGAAACCACCCTGAATTTCATTCTTTGGTCGATTGGCCTCTTTCTCTTTTAGTTTCCTTAAAAAGTTCTTCTGATCGTCAGATTGTTCAACAGTCGGTTTCTGACAATCTGAGTTCTTGAAAACTTCATCAACGAACTTTTTGCTTTTCTCACGTGCACGTTTCTCAGCTTGGCTCAACAGTTCTTCAGAAAATTCAGGAAATCCAGAATCCTTATCATTTTTAAAGTATTCTGGATATTCCACACTTGTAATATCCTTAATTTCAACATCTTCAAACACTGGAGTATCTCTATCATCAGAGTGATTTCCTGCTTCTTTCTCAGGAATATTTGGAATGTAATTCTCATTGATTAACTCTTCAAGAGATTTCCCAACCTGTTTAGCCAATCCTTCAAGTATTTCTTTTGAAACAGCTGCAGAAACTTCACCGTCTTCAAGATCAGGATCATTGTACTCAAGTTCAAATCTCATATCATCTGACTCAAATATTTCTGGAAATCTTCCTATCATCTCAATCATCTAGACTTTGTTTGTTAACATCTGACGATATAGCTTCTTATCCTCCTCAGATAAAGATCTGATCTTCTCATTCCAGAATATATCATCATCATCAGTATTACCACCAGGAGCTTTTGAACTAGACTTTCCTTCATCTTTTCTTGAATCTCTCTTTTTACACTTATACTTATCAGTGTCATCATCATCGTCATCATCATCATCATCATCATCTTCCGATTCTGATGAATTATGAGTTGTGGAAGCTTCTTGAAACACTTCTTCTTCTGGTGCACGAACATTGGCATCATTAGAAGCTGTTGGAGGATTTACGGTGATTGGACGCACCAACGGTGAAGTCACTGCATTTTCATACTCGTAATATAGTCTTAATACAGCCTCTTCAACCAAGCTATCTAGATTGAATGATTCAAAGAAATCTTTGTAATCAAACATCCAATCTGGACCACTACCCTACACACTTGTCGTTCAAATGAAAATGTTTAACGTTTACGCCTTCGGCAAGTCCATTCTTCACCAGATGGTTCATTTTTCTAAGGTGAATGTGTCCCATCCTCCTATGCCACATTATAGATTCTTTTTCAGTAGCCTTGGAGAGGAAACACGTTACTTGGCCCTGGGTTGTCATGGCCTTTGACATATCGAGAATATACAGATTATTCACTCTCGGTGCTTTCAGCATTACCCACTCTTTTGGAAGTACGAATCTTAGCTTGAGAATGTAACAAGATTTGTCATCAAAGAATACAGAGAACTGTTTGTCGCAGATTTGACTGACACTAAGCAGATTGTAGTCTATTTGCTTCACATATGATATCTTCTCAAAACTCACGATACCATTACTCACACTACCCTCCATAGTAATGTATCCTCCTTTGTTCCCGGCAAATGCTACATATCCGCCATTGATGTTTCTAATGTCGAACAGCAGCGATAAATCCCCCGTCATGTGACCAGAAGCTCCACTGTCAACAATCCAAAGACTGCTCACAGGGCCAACTGAAGCTCCCTACACATATCAAGTAAAAAGATTAGTTCTTTCGGGGGACCCAAGCCTGCTTGGTCTTGGGTCTTTGAACATTTTGTTTCAAAGAATCTTTTTCACAATCTTTTGAATTTTAATTGATCTTTTTCTAATCAATTAAATTCTTTTCATTCTCAGACTTCTCATGCACTTTTGAAGTCGAAGCACCTTGAGATCGCACTGGTGACCAGAATTGTTCCAAACGTTTCAAGATACGGATCTGAGATTTTGGAGTCTTAGTCGGTTTCTTTACTTCATTCTTGAAGGAAACTTTCTTGGTTACGTTCCCTGATTTAACAGAGACAGGTCCAACTGTTGATTTACTGCAGGTTTTAATGGTACCTTTTGCTTCTCAACAGTTATGTTCACCACTAGCTTCTTAAAAGGTTTTTCCGTTGCAATCCGGTTACGACGATCATATGTCATCTGACAATTATCCCTCTTTTGATAATAACAGCTTTGGTTGTAAAAAGGTGCTGGTTGAGAGACAAAGCGTCTTTGTGGATAACAATTATTATCGACTGGACTTTGATATTTTTGCTTCACTTCAACCTCGTGCCTCTTGTGCCTCACGTACGGGCAGTGAGCAAGTAAATGCCCTCTCTTCCTGCACTTAAAACACGCAAGGTACTCTTCAAAATTGTTCTTGGCGTTCGACTTTGCATAAGTAGTGATAGGATATTGATCATCCACTCACACCTTCTTCTTAAACTCTCAGGAGCTGGGTCCTTTGAGTAAGTCGGCTCAAGAAAACTATTTGCCTTCTCCTTTGGCTTAATAAACTCTGTGACATGAACCTTTGGTTCTTTTGGAACATCCAAATAAATTTTCTTCAAAATCTCTAGAGGTACATCATTTGTTCTCTCGTGTTTTGGGAACCAAATGGTACTCTCCTGCCAAGTTTTCTCAATCTTGGAATAACTGGCAAACTTAATTAGATATTCCTCGTCAGAAATGATCTTATCGGATCCTTCCATCCGATAAAACACTTTGACGGGTTTGTCACTTTGTTCATTCTTTTCAACCTGCTTAACTGACTGATTCACTAGATGAGCGTTAGCCATTGGATGAATAATCTGAGAAGGTGACACCGGTTCATTGGTGATAATGTGATTTTCAACTGGAATATCACTCACTTTCTCAGTTTTATCATCCTCAGAGTCAGAATCATCAGTTACAGCTGTCACACCCTCATCATTAAGTCCCAAAATAGGTCTAACATCGGAATTTGGATCTCCCACACTGGAAGTGTTAGACTTATCATCCGATGTAGAATCAGACTTAATTGAACTCTCCGGTGTTATTGAATGTAAATTATGAGTTTCAAACAACACTGGAGATGGGACGGCTTTGTAGTTTGCACTACTCGGTTATGAAGGTTCCTTAATAATATGGTCAACAACATATGCAATATGTTTGTAGCTTTCAAGCTTCTTGTTGAATTTCTTAGCAAAGCACTTGATGGTTGCCATTTCAAGTTTAGTTTCTTCCAATTCATTGATGTAATTGTTAATGACCAATTGTTTTAAAGATAGTGTTTTCTTAAGATCAGAATTGTCTTTCTTATAACCATCAAGCACCTTATTGAATTCATGTGCTTCTTTTCGATACGATTGACAGTTGATTCGAGCACTCTCGAACTGAACCTTGAGTTGCTTATTATCATCTGTCAATCTATCGCATGCACCACAATACTTATCACTATTCATGTCTAAAGTAGATTCAGAACTTACCTGTTTCGGAGGCTCTGTCATCGCCATCAAAGCAAAGTGTGCTTCCTTTCCAGCAAAGAATTTAGAATAATCAATTCTGGTAAAAGCATCATCCACTATGCAAGATTTGCGGGTCATAAGAAAATCATCTTCGGCTAGAAGTTGATCAATGTCATCATCTAGTGAGTTAGCACTATCTTCAGACTCAGAATCGCTCTCCGAATCAGAATAAACTGAATCACATTGTTCAGAAATATCAGTGACTGAGTCAAGAATCAATCCTGACTTCTCTTCAACACAAACAGCAGCTTCTTTCACCAACTCCTCAATCTTCACCTCAGATTTCTTCTCAATCTCCAAATCTTCTTCAACTAATACCGACTCCTCCAAATCTATCTTCTGAGCAACGCACACCACATTACCAGTAGTAATTTCCTCAACACCAAGTTGCATTCCAGTCCAATCAAATCCTTCATCCTTCTAGATTACCAAAGCCTGGTTCTGGTTATCTGGTTGGGATTGGCTATTTGGTGTGGAAATTGGAATGATTGTTCTGGTTGGATTGGGTGGTGTTTGATTTTGGTTCTGGTTTGGTGTAGTGGTTTGTCTTACAGAATTATTTGGTGAGGCGTTTTGTCGGTTTTGGTAATTATTTTGTGGTTGGTAGTTGGAGTTGTTTTGGCTTTGATAAGATACCTGATTTTGAGATTGACGGTTCTGGTAATTAGTGTTGAAAGGATTCCTGTTTCCCTGTTGTGCTAGCTGTATTCACTCTCTCTTGAAGTGACCTTTCCCACCATAGTTAAAACATGTGACTTTGGATTTGTTGAAGCCATATGTGGTGTTGGGAGATGTAGAAAGATCAGTTATTCCCGTCTTCTCTATAAACTCAGTCGCTCATCTCATGACACTAGCAAATGCCCACTGAATTTCAATGAGCTCCATCTCCTCCTTGTCGATTTGAGCATAGTCTTCACTGGTTAAGTTGTTGTTACCAATTTGACTAGCTACCAATCCATTATACGAAGCGACCATAGCATATACCAAAGCTACATGTTGATGTGCAACTTCAACAGTGACATTGTTTAAATTTGATGTCTCCAACACAATTGGGCTTTGGTTTGGTTGACTTGGGTTCACTTGAGTTAGATTCATTTGAGGAATGTAATATTGTTGTTGGGTATGGTTTAAGCTAGCTGAATAGCATGTAGCTTGTTGCATAGGTGAAAATGGTGGGATGTAAGTAGTAGGGTATGATGGTGGTGTATATGATGAGGTTTGAGCAAGGTAGTTTATTGGGGTTTTGGTTGGTTCAACAATGCTTGAAACACAGGCTATGTGTGGAGCAATAGAACTACTAGAACTTGAACTAGTCAGAGATGAAGATGTACCACCATGATATAACTCTGGATTCTGAGGAACTTGTGCTCTTTTTGCTTTCCTCTTCTCCTCCATCTCTTTGTTCTCAAGCTTCTGAATGAATTCATTGATGATCCAATACTGGTATGCGTCTTTCTCCTTAAGGACCTCAATGTGTTGATTCCAGTATGGTGGTAATGCATCAGCGAACTTATCCACCAACTCAGACATAGGTATGTTGATCTCATAACTTGAAAGTTCAGTCAACAAATGGCAATACCTTGGAATCAACTCCTTCAACGTCTCATTTCCCATGTAACTAAAGTTCTCAAACTCTTTTCTCAACTCTTCCATTCTCAACTTCCTTGTTTTCTCATTCCCATCATGACGATTCTTTAGCATATCCCATAGTTTCTTCGAAGTTGTGCACAACCCGAACTGATGTAGAAGATTAGTATTAATGGCCTGGGATTGTTGTGAAAACGCCTTCTTTTCCACCGCAAACTTTTTCTTCTCATCCTCAGCTAGGCTTTCTAATGGAATCGGCTCACCAGTATTCTCCAAAACTGGTGCTACATAACCCTTAGCAATCATTTGCCAAGCCTTAGTGCCTTCCATTCCCATTCCCTCCAAATGAATCTTGAACTTTGTCTTCCATTGGTTATAATCCACCATTTCCATTAGCTCTGGTGGACGGCTCCCACTACCTGAAGATAAGTCATGAATTAGCGTTGAAATAGCATTGGTAGTTTGAGAGTGTACCGTAGCTGCTGCAACTCCCTAATAATCAGCCATGGGTTGTTGTGGTGGTTGTACAACTTGTTGTGGCATCAAACTAGTCATCGCCAAGTAGTTGATTAGTTGAGATGATTGACTAGTCGTCTTCTGAGCAGCTACCGACCAAGGATCTATTGTCACTTGCCGTTGTGGTGTTTTATTAGGTCGTGGTGTTGTTGGAAAGTTCCGCATATCGTCTACAAAGTATAAAACACGAAACGATTAGAAAAACTTTCAAACAGTTTCTACTTTCGACCTTTTACAAGTAATTGTGGGGGCGAATGTGGAGTTATGTCCAGGTTCGACCCTTTCTGAAGACTCGGAGGTAGAATATAACAAACTCTTTCACTTTCGACCAAATAAATCCTCTTTCGACCTTGCGATGGGTCGAATGTACAGCAAGTGGTCGAATGAACAACAACACACTAAAAATTTCTAGGTTCGACCTAAAATCTCCTGGTTCGACCTAAAACACACACTCTCGACCGTTTTTCCCTAGGTTTGACCCTTTCATTTCGAAAAATGGTTATTCTTTGAAAATCAGTTATTTTGATCCAAAATTTTCAAATGTTGATGAAATTTGATGATATTTTGCAGGTTTTGCTTCGGAATTGATTTGGAACAACTTTATAAAGAGAATTTTAGATTTTATTCATGAAAACTAGTTGAAATCATTCAATATTCATCAATTTCAATTGTCCTTTGAAAACAGAAAAGTTTTGATCAAAATTGGGTCCAAATCAGCTCTGATATTATCAAATCATAGTTGGTTGATCCTTATGTCTCTGATACCACATTGTATGTGAGGATCAAATTATCAAAACAAAGACTATGATCAAACAAGTATATCAATTCAGGTGCGGAATCCCTGAATTTGATTATGAAATGATAATAAAACTAGCAAAACACAGAAATCACTTTCAAAGATTTCATTTCATTGATAAACATGTTGATAATCTTTACAATTTGATGTTTACAATGTTATAAACTAATATCAGACACAAAGAAACCCTAGGGAGAGAACACACTCAAATGAGGGAAACAAAATGACCAAAAGTTAAACTTAAAATCTGATTCAGCCTTTATATAAGCCTTCACATTCGACCTTACGTATGGTCGAATGTGCACTTTCGACCAATCAAACAGGCGAATCAACACAATACATAACAAAAACTTCCTTCGACCTTTGAGCTTCTCCCTTCGACCTTTAATCTCTACCTTCGACCATTATATTCCACTTTCGACCATTCGTAAATTACAAAACAAAATTGTATTAGCAATTCAATAGCATTAGTCGCATTTCGTGTATCTACACAGCAGTTGCTTGGTCTACAAAATCAGAAGTTTGTTAAACTTCTGTTGGTTTAGGAGTTTATTTGACTGTATTGGGAGTCCATGATGGAGGACCATCATCAAACCTATGATCACCATAATAAGTGGGTTTAGATGAAGTAATAACAGTCTTCTCAGGTCTGAAATTAAAATTATCAAGATCAAAGAATTCAGCAGGATGTGTTGGAATGAGAGTGTGTTTTGACTCATTAAACTCGACATTCAGTGTTTCTTCAACTATCTTGATTCTTGAATTGAAAACAATGTAGGCTTTTCTTGTGGAAGAGTACCCAAGAAAATAATCTGAATCAACTTTTGCAGCAAATTTTAAAATAAAGTCTTTGATATTCAGAATAAAGCATTGACATCCAAAAGCCCTAAAGAAGGAGATCAAAGGCTTGATGCTATGAAGAATTTCATTAGCAATTTTGGAATGTCTTTTGTTGACAAGGACTCTATTTTGAACATAACAAGCTGTGTTGACTGCTTCAGCCCAAAAATAAAGAGGTAGGCCTGAATCAGCTAATATTGTGCTTGCTGCTTCAATTAATGTTCTATTCTTCCTTTCTACCGCACCATTTTGTTCAGGAGTTCTGGGAATGCTGAACTGTCTAATAATCCCTTTAGATAGGCAGAATTCATCCAGAATTTTATTCCTAAACTCTGTCCCATTGTTACTTTTGATGACTTTGACAGAGAGAGAATATTGTTTCTCTACTTATAGAATGAAGAATTTAATAATATCAGCTGCCTCATCCTTGGTGAATAAGAAGAAGACACATGTAAATCTTGAGTAGTCATCAATGTTGACCAAGCAATACTTCTTCTTACCAAGGCTCATGATTTTAACTGACCAAAATATGTCCATATGGAGTAGTTGAAGACATGCAGTTGTTTTTTATTCTTCAATAGACTTATATGAGGACTTATGCCGCTTACCCTTAAAACAGAAACACAATGTTCTTTACACTGATATTCCTTCAAGGGTAGACCTCTGACCAAGCCCATTTTAGTGACTTTTTTATGGTTTTAAAGTTCACATGGCCAAGTCTCCTATGCCAAAGGTTTGTTTCTGAAGTTGATGCCTTTGAGAAGAAACAGGCAGTGTTGTTCAATACCTTGTCCTTTTCAATGTCCACTGCCTAGACATTGCCATATCTTTTGGCAATCAACAAGGTATGATCTTCTATGATCTTTTCTATCAACTTCTGGCCTTCTGGTTATATGATCTTGCATGTTGTTTTGGTGAAGAAGGAAGAATATCACTTGTCACACATTTGAGATACACTCAGCAAGTTGTATTCCAAGTTTTCAACCAATTTGACTTTGTCAAACAGCATTTTTCTAGAGGATACGTTGCTATATCCTAGCACATATCCCTTGGAATTGTTCCAAAAGGACACAGATCCCTCTCTTTGACTTATAAAATTATTGATCAGGTACCCGCATCCTGTCATGTGCATTGAGCCTCCACTATTAACATACCAAATGCTATTTAGACCTCTTGAGACTCTCTGCACAAAAAGTAGATTAGTTAGTTTTAGGAACCCAAGCCATTTTGGCTTTGAGTTTACCCTTGAGAACAGGAAGATCAGTTTGTTGTGGACTAATTTTAGAAATCCATGTCATGTTAGCCATGGACTTTATTTTTAGCTCAATGGTAGAGTCTTTTAGAGGCTCACCATAAACTTTGGTCATCAGTAGTTTGACCATATTCATGAGATTTTCAACCTCAGCAGTTTGTGAAGCTGCTGATGAGTTAGGTCTAACTATTGAAGAATTTTGAGAAAAAAGGCTTTGGTTGAGATTTAGTCTTTTTCTGAGAAAAGGTGTTACATGGTTGTTGTTTGTTTGGATAGAAAGTATTTTCAAAATCTTGTTTGATTTGTTTTCCCACAACCAGTTGTAAGATCTTCTTATTGTACTGATTTCCTTTTCTATATCTACAAAATTCTGTTATGTGGTTAAACAGACCACATATTTCACATGATTTTGCCTTTCCTTTTAAATTTTCAGGAGTTTTGGAAGGCAAAGTACTGACAGTATCAGGATTTTGAATTAGGTCATCAGCAGTTTTCAGGGTCTCAACTCCTGATGTAACATTACGCATTTAAAACTTGTACGTGCACGTTCGTCATTAATAAAAACGTCAAGTTTCATCTTATATGTTCGCATTTATTATTTTTGTCGCATTATTGAAACCCTAGTACTATATATATATATGTGTTGTGTGTGTTAAAAATGTATAAAAATTAAATGTCTTGGCCGGGAATCGAACCCGCGCCAAGACCGGGTCACCAAACACCACACACTTAACCAGCTGGGCTGGCTTCCAACTTGTAATAAACCCGGACGCATTATAATTATATACGCATTTAAAACCTTCACAGTTGACAAAGAAAGTCAACTGTGGGTTAGCGTGTGATTCAATCCAAGGAATTAACTCGTGATTGATCTATATATGGCAAACTTAGGTGTTATCCGGCCCAGTATGACTCGATTACACGTTGATTATAACCAATTGTTGACCTAATTTGAAAACCCTACGCGTATGATATTAAATCATGGTCAACTTACCAATTAACCAAACCCACTGATCCTCCCTATAAATTGATCACCTACGATCATTCACAACTCGCTCACACCTCTCTCTAAACCTCCAATTGTTTCTGAATCACACTGATTATTGTATCCTCGTTCGCTGTTTGACTTCTGGTTTGACCAAGCAAACGAACTCGAAACAACACTGTGAGTTTAATTATTTGTATCGGTTATGTTCATCGGCCATCACACATCAATAGCCCTTTGGTTAATTAGGCTATTGATGTGTGATTTGTCCAATTGTTAAATCTAGGGTTCGTGATTATGTTTTGGGGATAAACTCTGATTCGCATAGTGTATTTATGTAATTCTAATCAGAGAATATCACAACCACTGGCCTAGGCCAAGTGGTTGTGACCAAGGCTTTCCACAGCAGTCACCCGGGTTCGAGTCCCGGCTCTGACTTCCTTTTTTCTTTTCTTTTCTTTTTAAAACAACAAATACATATATATATATATATTATATTTAAAACTTATAAATTCATTTTTAAATATCAAAACTATTTAATAAATTCTAAAAAAATTATATTTATCAAATCTGAGCCAAAAGTTTTATTTACAATTTTTGTTTTTCAAAAATTCATTTATTTAATATTTATAATAATTAAATCAGTTTTATACTATTATATTTATAAAAATCCATTTATATATCAAAATAATTTTATTAAATTCTCCAAAAATTATCCTGACTTTTTATAAAGTTAAACTTTACTGAAATAATTTTTAATTCAGTAAAATCATTTATTTTATATTTTTAATCAATTTTTGTTAGATTTAATCATAATTAAATCATAATAAATTCAATTTTCATTATTTTTGCACCAAAATTTTATACAAATTATTTTTAAACATTTAGAACAGAAATATGATTTTTAAAATAGAAATTCTTTAATTTTAGTATTTTTGAATATTAAAGTTAATTGTTGACAATTTGTAATAAATAGATTTAAAAATCTATTTTAAATAAAATAATTTTATAAAAATTATTTTTATACTTCAAACACTTTAATGTGTACATTCAAAATTCAAATTTATAAAAAGACTTTCTTTTATTAATTATCAAATTTTCCTTTATTAATTAACATTTTAATTTAAATTCAACAATTGGATATCCCCAAATCGAAACCCTAGGATACACTTATAAGTTAATTAGACTTAGACTTATTATATATTACCTTATTATAGGGTGATATTTGGAATCATTTTGGGCAACACTATTATTTCATCTTTTCAACAAGTTTAACATTTGCTAAGGTGAGTTTTACATAGCCCCTTTTATTTATCACCATTTTTGGGGTGAAACATGTTATAACATTATCATTGCAATTCAATCATCAATGTGTCTATGTATTTTCTATGTTGCATTATGTCTTGAGCATGATTAGAGTAAGCACCATTCTAGCATAATCATTAACTCCGTACAAGCCGACGGTATACATTGATAGATCTATTGGACTGACAATCCCACCCGGATACGTGCCTCCTACAAAGGTTACGTGGGTGTTTGTTATCGCATAACATATTCAATTGGACCATGAGTGTATGGTATGTATCATTTTATAACAGTCATCAGGGTTGATTATGCACTCGATTTATTTCTAGTATGTTCTCACATATGGGCTAGATTGACATGACACATGAATTGCACAACATTTTATTCATTTTATTATCAAAAACCTATGTGATTCTCACCAACTTATGTTGACCCAAAATACTTTCAAAATTAACATGTTTCAGGTAACAATGAAGCTGAGGCTTGAGTTAGCATGAGGATTTTACTTGAAGTTTTATTTAAAGTTATTGAAGTTTGTTATTTGATATCATGTATTTGAATTCTTAGACATCATTTCATATTTTGGATATTATGTTTGAATAAATTATTTAAAATTTATATTCTACCATGTGCTACTGAAAACAATCATCAATACGTGGCACCCCGATGTTTCCGCCATCGGTTGGGGTGTTACAGATTGGTATCAGAGCCTTGGTTATAGGGAATTAGGTTATTAGAAATAATCTAGACTATAACCTTAGGGACTTAAACAGTACTTGCTTCTCCTACTTGTAACCCTAATTGCTTCCCTAATCCTATCCTTATCCTATGCCTTATATAACCCTAAACCTACATGTGACTACTCCTATTCGTCTGCTGCAATCCTGATCCACCATTAGATTAATAGGACAAAATCCTCAGGTTTAACCTGAACCCCTTTGAGATCTCGTCGAAGTTCTAGATTTTAATAACGAACACGTGCAATCTGGAAGGGTGAACGCCTGTATTCTGAGTCTTCTGTCTAGGCTGGCATTGCGCATATATCCCAATCAGACGAGGGACCCGGATGCCTACCTGGGAATTCTCGGGATGAGTGTTCACTTATAGGCTAAAGCATGTCTTCATATGTTATTAGAATTTAGAATCTTTGATAAGTCAACGTTTTCGTTTATTCGTTTTAATTAATGAATAAATGATTACATTCCTTATATAAACTCTCATTCATTTCATTGTGTCTATTACAGATCATGCCTCCTCGTCGCAGCACTCGCAACAGCAACGGTGAAAACCACGAAGAAGGTGGTGATAACCACAACCACAACCATGACCAAGTTCCTAACCACAACAACAATGGGGTCGATGCACAACTGGCTGCGATCATTTCTCAACAAATGGCGCAGCAAATCGCAACTCTGGTTCCCAATTTACTCGCTCAGGTCATCCAATTGAACGGCAACGGGAATGGTCACAACAACGGGAACGGGAATGGCAATGGCAATGGAAATGGACCCCAAGCCTGCACCCTTAAGCATTTCAACTCTTGTAACCCTCCAAAGTTTAGTGGTGAAGAAGGAGCTACTGGACTCCTCCAATGGTTTGAGGGTATTGAGAATACCTTCATCAACAGTGAGTGCCCCAACAACTTCAAGGTTCGTTACGCCATGAGTGTTCTCCATAAACGAGCACTCACATGGTGGAATGAAGAAAAGCGTACTTGTGGGGCCGAGGTTGCTCTTGCTATGACATGGGACCAAGTCAAAGAGATCATGAAGGAAGAGTTTTGTCCTCGCAATGAAGTTAAGAAACTTGAGGATGAGTTCCACACCTTAGCTCAAGATAGTGGGGAAAACCTTGCCTACAACACCCGCTTTCATGAGCTTAGCTTATTGTTGCCTCACAAAGTTACTCCTCTGCCGGTAGCCATCGAGAAGTACATCGGTGGTCTGCCCATGCAAATCCAGGACACCGTTTGGGGTAGAAATCCTGCAACTTTGGAAGAGGCCAAACGTCTAGCGGCCACTCTTACTGATAATCACGTGAAGAACGGTACTCTCTTCCGCAAGGGCACTAAGAAGACTGTTGCCAAAGACACTCCACAGCCTGCAATTGAAGTCAAGCCTGAGACCTCAAGCAACAAAAAGCGCAAGGCTAGAAACTATATGGTTGCTGCTACTCCACCTGCTGCCCAAAACCCAGCCAAGAAACCATACACCGGACCTCACCCTTTGTGCAACACTTGCAAGTACCACCATCCCACACAGGTGCCATGTCGATTTTGTACTAAGTGTCAAAGATATGGTCACCTGGTGAACGTCTGTCGATCTCCTACTACCCAAGACAACAACAACCCAGCTCCCAACCAACAAAACAACAGGCCTACTCGTGGTCAATGCTACGAGTGTGGCAACCCTAATCACTACATCAACAACTGCCCTAATCGTAACCGTAACCAAAACCAAAATCAGAACCAAAACCAAAACCAGAACCGCAACCAGAACCAAGGTGCTCGAGGTCGCGCCTACAATCTCAACGCTAACCAGGCTCGTGACAACAACGAAGTGGTGAATGGTACGTTTCTCATTAATAACCACTATGCATCCATATTATTTGATTCGGGAGCTGATAAGTCATTTGTGTCACTGAAGTTTGAACCTTTACATAACTTACCCCACACTAATCTAGAAGAACCTTTCGTGGTAGAGGTAGCTAACGGGAAGTCTATTTCGATCGAGTCTATTATTCGTAACTGCTTGTTGAACCTCGACGATCATACCTTCCCTATCGATCTCATCCCTATGCATCTTGGTAGTTTTGATGTTATAGTAGGCATGGACTGGTTGTCAACTCATCGTGCCGAAATTCTGTGCTTCGAGAAAGTCATACGCATTCCTCTCGAATCTGGTGAGATTTTGAAGATCTATGGTGAGAAACCCTGTGGTGAGCTTAAGCTAATGTCTTGTACTACTGCCCAAAAGTACTTACGAAAGGGGTATACAGCCTTCTTAGCTAACGTGATAGAGAAGAAGGACAAAGGCAAAAGTATCCAAGACATTCCTATTATTCGAGACTATCCTGAAGTCTTTCCCGAGGATTTACCTGGTTTGCCTCCTGCTCGACAAGTGGAGTTTCGTATTGATCTTGTTCCTGGTGCTAATCCTGTCGCTAAAGCTCCTTATCGTCTTGCACCCTCTGAGATGCAAGAACTTGCCAGTCAATTACAGGAACTTTCTGATAAAGGGTTCATTCGCCCTAGTTCTTCTCCATGGGGAGCCCCTGTCTTATTCGTTAAAAAGAAGGATGGTTCTCTTCGGATGTGTATTGACTACCGTGAACTCAACAAACTCACCATCAAAAATCGTTATCCACTTCCTAGGATTGACGATCTCTTCGATCAACTTCAAGGAGCAACCCATTTCTCGAAGATTGATCTCCGTTCTGGTTATCATCAGCTTAGAGTCCACGAAGATGATATTCCCAAGACAGCCTTTCGCACACGCTATGGTCACTATGAATTCATGGTTATGCCTTTTGGGTTGACCAATGCTCCCGCAGTATTTATGGATTTGATGAATCGGGTTTGTAGACCCTATCTCGACAAATTCGTGATCGTTTTCATCAATGATATTTTGATTTACTCCAAATCAAAATCCGATCACGAGCAACATCTTCACTCTATCTTGAATCTCCTAAAGAAAGAACAACTGTATGCCAAGTTCTCAAAATGTGAATTTTGGCTTAAGGAAGTTCAATTTTGGGGACATGTCATTGATATGAACGGAATTCATGTTGATCCCACAAAGATCGAAGCTGTGAAGAATTGGAGTGTTCCTACCACTCCAACGGAAGTCCGTTCTTTTCTTGGGTTGGCTGGTTATTATCGTCGATTCATCGCCAATTTCTCCAAGATCGCTGTTCCTCTCACTACCTTAACTCACAAGGGTAAACCCTATGAGTGGGGACCTAAGCAAGAGGAAGCATTTGAAACCCTTAAGCTGAAACTCTGTGAAGCTCCTATCTTATCTCTACCTGATGGTAATGATGATTTCGTGGTCTACTGTGATGCATCGAACCAAGGTCTTGGTTGTGTTCTCATGCAACGAGGAAAGGTTATTGCTTATGCGTCTCGACAACTCAAGACTCACGAAAAGAATTATACCACCCATGATCTTGAATTGGGCGCTGTTGTCTTTGCACTCAAGATTTGGAGACATTATCTTTATGGGACCAAATGTGTGGTGTTCACGGACCACAAAAGTCTCCAACATGTCTTCGATCAAAAGAATCTTAACATGAGACAACGACGTTGGGTTGAATTACTTAACGACTATGATTGCGAAATTCGCTACCATCCTGGCAAGGCGAATGTTGTGGCCGACGCACTTAGTCGGAAAGAGCGTGTCAAACTCCAATGTGCGAGAGTTCGTACTGATCTTCAGGATCGCATTCTCCAGGCTCAACACACATCAGTCACCCAAGGTAACATGTACGATGAAATGTCTTGTGGTGCTGAAACTCAACTTGAAACCAAACCCGATGGTCTTCTTTATTTCCTTAATCGACTGTGGATTCCCGACCGTGATGATCTTCGTACTTTTCTCATGAACGAGGCTCATAAGTCTCGTTATTCTATTCATCCTGGAGCTGACAAGATGTACCAAGATCTTCGTTATTCTTATTGGTGGCCTGGTATGAAGAAAGACATTGCTCTTTTCGTTGCAAAATGCCTCACTTGTTCCAAGGTCAAGGCTGAACATCAACGACCATCTGGTATGCTTGAACAACCAGAGATTCCTGTCTGGAAATGGGAGAGCATAGCTATGGATTTCATCACCAAACTCCCTCGTACACCCAAAGGTTTTGATAGTATTTGGGTAATCGTCGATCGTTTGACCAAGTCAGCTCACTTCCTACCTATTCGTGAGAAGTATTCTGTGGAAAGGTTGGCAAAGAAGTACGTAAGTGAAATCGTATGTCATCACGGTATACCTTTGGACATTATTTCTGATCGCGATGGTCGTTTCACCTCTCACTTTTGGGAGTCTCTACAAGATGCTTTGGGTACCAAGTTGAACCTGAGCACTGCTTATCACCCTCAAACTGATGGTCAGACTGAACGAACCATCCAGACACTTGAGGACATGCTCAGGGCATGTGTCATCGATTTTGGTGGCGCATGGGATTCTCATCTTCCTTTGGTTGAGTTTTCATACAACAACAGTTATCACGCCAGCATTAATATGGCTCCTTTTGAAGCACTCTATGGTCGGAAATGTCGTTCACCTGTCTGTTGGACTGAAGTTGGTGAAGCTCGTATTACTGGACCCGAACTAATCCAGGAAACCACAGACAAAATTCAGCTTATTCAGGATAATCTTCTCAAGGCTAGAAGTCGCCAAAAGAGTTATGCTGATAAACGTCGTAAACCCTTGGAATTTCAAATTGGGGACCTTGTACTACTTAAGGTATCCCCTTGGAAAGGAGTTATTCGTTTCGGTAGAAAGGGAAAACTAGCTCCTCGATACGTAGGCCCCTTCAAAATTCTTGACAGAGTTGGAAAAGTGGCTTACAAACTTGATCTTCCACCTGAGCTAAGCAATGTTCATCCGACCTTCCATGTTTCGAATCTCAAGAAATGCTTAGCGGATGAGAACCTTCATGTTCCTCTTGAGGATGTGCAAATCGATGAAAGCATGCACATTATCGAGAAACCCGTCGAGATTGTTGACACTGGAGTCAAGAAACTCAAGCGCAGTCGTATCCCGATCGTTAAGGTTCGTTGGGAATCTAAACGAGGCCCAGAGTTCACTTGGGAACGTAAAGACCAGATGAAGACGAAGTATCCACATCTTTTCCCACCAGACTCTCCAACTCCAACTTCGGGACGAAGTTCCTAAAAGTAGGGGAGACTGTAACATTACGCATTTAAAACTTGTACGTGCACGTTCGTCATTAATAAAAACGTCAAGTTTCATCTTATATGTTCGCATTTATTATTTTTGTCGCATTATTGAAACCCTAGTACTATATATATATATGTGTTGTGTGTGTTAAAAATGTATAAAAATTAAATGTCTTGGCCGGGAATCGAACCCGCGCCAAGACCGGGTCACCAAACACCACACACTTAACCAGCTGGGCTGGCTTCCAACTTGTAATAAACCCGGACGCATTATAATTATATACGCATTTAAAACCTTCACAGTTGACAAAGAAAGTCAACTGTGGGTTAGCGTGTGATTCAATCCAAGGAATTAACTCGTGATTGATCTATATATGGCAAACTTAGGTGTTATCCGGCCCAGTATGACTCGATTACACGTTGATTATAACCAATTGTTGACCTAATTTGAAAACCCTACGCGTATGATATTAAATCATGGTCAACTTACCAATTAACCAAACCCACTGATCCTCCCTATAAATTGATCACCTACGATCATTCACAACTCGCTCACACCTCTCTCTAAACCTCCAATTGTTTCTGAATCACACTGATTATTGTATCCTCGTTCGCTGTTTGACTTCTGGTTTGACCAAGCAAACGAACTCGAAACAACACTGTGAGTTTAATTATTTGTATCGGTTATGTTCATCGGCCATCACACATCAATAGCCCTTTGGTTAATTAGGCTATTGATGTGTGATTTGTCCAATTGTTAAATCTAGGGTTCGTGATTATGTTTTGGGGATAAACTCTGATTCGCGTAGTGTATTTATGTAATTCTAATCAGAGAATATCACAACCACTGGCCTAGGCCAAGTGGTTGTGACCAAGGCTTGCCACAGCAGTCACCCGGGTTCGAGTCCCGGCTCTGACTTCCTTTTTTCTTTTCTTTTCTTTTTAAAACAACAAATACATATATATATATATATATATATTATATTTAAAACTTATAAATTCATTTTTAAATATCAAAACTATTTAATAAATTCTAAAAAAATTATATTTATCAAATCTGAGCCAAAAGTTTTATTTACAATTTTTGTTTTTCAAAAATTCATTTATTTAATATTTATAATAATTAAATCAGTTTTATACTATTATATTTATAAAAATCCATTTATATATCAAAATAATTTTATTAAATTCTCCAAAAATTATCCTGACTTTTTATAAAGTTAAACTTTACTGAAATAATTTTTAATTCAGTAAAATCATTTATTTTATATTTTTAATCAATTTTTGTTAGATTTAATCATAATTAAATCATAATAAATTCAATTTTCATTATTTTTGCACCAAAATTTTATACAAATTATTTTTAAACATTTAGAACAGAAATATGATTTTTAAAATAGAAATTCTTTAATTTTAGTATTTTTGAATATTAAAGTTAATTGTTGACAATTTGTAATAAATAGATTTAAAAATCTATTTTAAATAAAATAATTTTATAAAAATTATTTTTATACTTCAAACACTTTAATGTGTACATTCAAAATTCAAATTTTATAAAAAGACTATCTTTTATTAATTATCAAACTTTCCTTTATTAATTAACATTTTAATTTAAATTAAACAATTGGATATCCCCAAATCGAAACCCTAGGATACACTTATAAGTTAATTAGACTTAGACTTATTATATATTACCTTATTATAGGGTGATATTTGGAATCATTTTGGGCAACACTATTATTTCATCTTTTCAACAAGTTTAACATTTGCTAAGGTGAGTTTTACATAGCCCCTTTTATTTATCACCATTTTTGGGGTGAAACATGTTATAACATTATCATTGCAATTCAATCATCAATGTGTCTATGTATTTTCTATGTTGCATTATGTCTTGAGCATGATTAGAGTAAGCACCATTCTAGCATAATCATTAACTCCGTACAAGCCGACGGTATACATTGATAGATCTATTGGACTGACAATCCCACCCGGATACGTGCCTCCTACAAAGGTTACGTGGGTGTTTGTTATCGCATAACATATTCAATTGGACCATGAGTGTATGGTATGTATCATTTTATAACAGTCATCAGGGTTGATTATGCACTCGATTTATTTCTAGTATGTTCTCACATATGGGCTAGATTGACATGACACATGAATTGCACAACATTTTATTCATTTTATTATCAAAAACCTATGTAATTCTCACCAACTTATGTTGACCCAAAATACTTTCAAAATTAACATGTTTCAGGTAACAATGAAGCTGAGGCTTGAGTTAGCATGAGGATTTTACTTGAAGTTTTATTTAAAGTTATTGAAGTTTGTTATTTGATATCATGTATTTGAATTCTTAGACATCATTTCATATTTTGGATATTATGTTTGAATAAATTATTTAAAATTTATATTATACCATGTGCTACTGAAAACAATCATCAATACGTGGCACCCCGATGTTTCCGCCATCGGTTGGGGTGTTACACCTGATGTAGATGAAGTTTGAACTATTTTACTCCCATCATCAGCAGTTTTGGGAGTAACATCAGTTGGTGATTCTGTGTGATTGTACCCTATGCCAAACTTAACATTTGATGCACTTTGTTTGCTAAGCAGCATTTGGTAACCTCTACATGACTCCACCCAGTTTTCACAGTCACCTTGGTGTCAGCAAGCTCTTTTCTGACATTTCCTAGGTTTTCTATTATGCTTTTTATCTGTGCTTGGGTTTCAATAGCATTATTGGTCAATTTGGAAATTTCCTTTGTTTTTGAAGCAAGTTTTCTTTCTAAATCACATTTCATTTGAGTGTATTTTCTTTCATAGTCATTGGCCTTGCCCTATAGATGCACATTGGTCTCTCTTATTAAAGCAAATGATTCTTTGCATGATTTTAAGCAAAGTTTTAAAAGATACTCTTTTGATACCTGTGATAAGGCAGCATTAGAGGAGCATCCCTCAAAAGCCATTAAGGCAAAGTTCTTTCGGCCATTATCAGGTTCTCCCCAATTGATGTCAAATAATTTGTTGTCTGCATCAGAACTACATTCTGTTGTGTCATATGGAAGATTGCTCTAATTAACATACCTGAAGTAAATAGGCTTTGCTGAGAAGGTTGTTGAGTTTGTGGAGGTTGAGCAGCAGGACTAGAAGGCATTTGTTGTTGGCTCTATTGTTGAACAGGCATCTGTACATATTTTATTTGAGGCACATATTGAATTTGTGGAGCTTGTGCCTGTACAAAATGAGCACTTCCTTGAGTCCCTAAATTCCTATTATAACCGGGTTAATTTGGTTTCCAGGCGGTGGTTGTTTATAGCTAGAGCTTCTACACTCTCTAGAAAAAGTGTCCCAACTTCTGACACTTGTGACATCTTAGTTTTGATTTGTCAAAACCAACTTTTGTTGAACTGTTCAGTCCTGGAAATTTTCTCCCTAACCTTTTGTAAAATATATTAGTTTTAATACTTAACATGGCCAGTTGATGCAGTATATCCATTTCTTCTAAGTCATCACTACTGAAATTTTTTAAATCATCCATAATAAAACACATGTTATCAGTAGTTTGACTATTTTTTTCATTATCATAACCTGGATATGACCTTTCTGATGAGATCCCAGAAGTTATGTCAATGTGATCAAAAGATCCAAAATCACTTGAACAAGTTGGTGAGTCTTGTCCCAAAGTGTTGTACTACCTGGAATATAGTCATCAGCAGTTTTACCAGAATTTTGTAATTTTTCTTTTGATTGATTTCTCTTTCAAAAGTGAGTAATGTCCCATGTAATTTTGTGAGTGGGAGAAAATCAAAATCTGGTACAGATCTGAGAACAATAGAATAAGTTTCCCATTTTTCTGGTAAAGACCTTAAAAATATATGCAACATAGATAAGTTTGTGTAGGTCTGACCATTTAATTTTAACTCAAATATTAAAGAAGAAAATCTTTCAAACTGTTGTGTCAAAGTTTCTCCATTAAAATGAGTAAAAGTTTCATATTGTTGAGCAAGAATTTCTCTAGTGTTGGTAATCACCTCATCAGTTCCTCCAAACTGTTCTTTTAAGCAATCCCATGGTTCTTTGGCACTTTCACAGGGTAAAATCCCAGCATATATTTCATTTGGGAGAGCCATTGCCAACATAGAGAATGCCTTAGCATCCAGCTCAAGTTTTAGGAAATCTTCTTCAGTGTAGTCTTTTGGTTCTTTTTTTCTTTCTACTTTAGAGTCTGGATCTGTTATTACTGGTTTATGGGGTCCATACATGACAGACTTCCAACATCCAGTATTTTGTTGAGATAAAGTATGTGACATCCTCCTTTGCTAGATATTGTATTCATTTCTGACTAGCATAGGAGGTTTATTGTGAGATCCAGTATTATAAGGGTCCATTTTTATAAAATTTGATTGATCAATGGTTTTTTAAAGTGATGGATTTTAAAAGAAAAGTGAATTTGTATCCTTTATTGAATATCAATAAGAACATGTGTCTAATTCTCAATTTGTTAGATTGATATTTGATCAGATGAACCAGAGCTCTGATACCAATTGTGGGATCAGTTTCTCACTTGTAAACAGATTCTTATCAAGAACACTTGCTAGGATTTATCAAAGTGTTTAGCATAGCGGAATAAGTATAAGTGTTCGAAGTTAAGATTTCACTTTTAACAGGAGTTATTACTTTCCCTCTGTTAATGCACTAAAGTAGTAAATGAAAATCAAAGCAATGAGTAAATAAAACAGTAAAAGCTATGAATGATTCTCAAAATATCTATATGAAATGTTACTGCAAAAGATTGTCTAAAATAGAAGGGATAAACCCATCTATTTATAGACTAAGAGTACGTACATAGGAAGTATACAAATGGTTTGCCGAAAGTGACTCTGAAGTATAAACCTCCAAAGTGTATGAAGAAGATTCCCTTGATGCCGATCCATCAAAACATTAGCAAAAATTTTGTGTTTAGGTACTATGACTGGCGAACTGGTGAAGCTGTTATTGTGTTACATGACAAGAACCCAAAGCTTATGTGCAAGAAAATACGCATGTTCGATACGATGTGGTTATGTATTACAATCAGATACATTTTGATGTTTTAGATATTGAACATGCTTGGATGTTTCAGAAGGTTGCAATATTCTGTTTCGCATGGGGAGTATATGCTGGATGTGATTATCAGAAGCTGCTGGGCAAGACGATGAAACTAAGACCGAACCCTAAGAAGCGCACATTTTCAAAAGAAGGAACAAGTTCGAGTGTGAATGTAAAGAATAAGATCAAGATCAAGCTGAAGACGAATGTGCCTAAACAATCCGAGCAACAGCCAAGGGGGAGTTAATAAGTGCATATTGTGGATGTAGCTTTGGGATTACAAGATTGATGCCTAAGTTTTGAAGATTGTTGATATTTTGAAGATCCATTCGACCTGTTGGGAGGTCGAATGGACAAGTATTAGGTTGAAATGTGTTTGATTTTGGTTATTGTTTATTTGGTTTTTGTTCGAACCCACGAAGGATCAAACGAGTCCATTCAAGCCGTGCAAGGGTCGAATGTAAAGAGTCTCTCTCTCTCTCTCTCTCTCTATATATATATATATATATATATATATATGTTTAAGTTGCTTTTCATCTTAACATTCGGTCATTTAGAGTCAAGGGTTAGTGTGTGTGTTCTAAGGTGTGTCTAGAAAGTTCTTTAAAGGTGTGTTTTCATTAGTATTCAACATTGTAACGATTATCAATCTAATATTAATGAAAAGAACATTAAAAATGGATCTTAACGTGTTCTGAATTCGGTTGATATCAATTTGCATGCGAATAAGGGTTTCCGCACCTGATTTGCTCATACTTGTGTGATCTTTGTATGTTTTTATCATAAACCGATCCTACATATATTATCAAATATTTTGTGTTTAATCTTCTTTAACATGTTTTAAGACACCACAAACAAGTTTGTCCAAGTCTGATGTGAATTTATAAAGATTAAAACATGAGTTTTCTAAACGATTAACATGATTAAACAATGTGTATTTATGTTATTATGTGATATATGTTATATTATTGCCTGATAATGATTGTCGAAAATGTAGGGTTTATAGGTGACAATATTTATGATGAATCTTGCATGTTTTGATCATATTTGCATGTTAGGAGTCTTGTATTATGTTTATATGATGTCTTTAATCAATATTGTACATCTAGGGTTTGTAAAAGCTAAAGTAATTGCATGTTTAAAAACGGACAGATTGTGTTTATTAACTTGGAGGACAAGTAACGTGGTTCTAAGTTGTTTGTTTTGATTGTTTCTTGGCTTTTACATGTTAATTATAATCTTAGCTTTACATAATGTGTAAGTTTGTGTGATTTGGATGTCGTTTACTATGTTTTTGGAATTTTATATAAACAAAGGTTAAATCTGACTTTCAGATTTATAAACTGGGTAAACTTTAAACGGCTATAACTAGACTTTTCCAAGTAGATTCATCCCATTTGGATGAATACACAATTTTAAAGAATTTTTCTCGTAAACTGATCTGATATGAATGCTTTCAGAACCTTACTGTAGAAAATGATTTTTCATAATTTTTCAATGCGGTTTTGGCATGAAAACAAAGTAGTGATATGACAACTGAACATGTAGGGATGTTCAGTAAAACTTTGGGAGTTTAATATGATGTGTAAGTATTTTTTATAAAAACGTTTTCACAGCGCATAATCTGTCCTAAAAACGCAGATTATGACATATGTGTATAACTGCTTATTTGAAGGCTTGTATGACATGGTTTTGACTTGAACTTGTATGTGCACTGAGACATATGTGGTGTGTATAACTGACTATAAACGTAATTTTCACCAACGGGTACGTAGGGCTACCGGTGCACATAGTTACACTAGGTGTCACTTAAACAACTTTTCATCATTACATGTCTTGGACAAACGAGTCTTGTTGTGTGTTGTGTATTGTGTATGCTAGGGATGAGCTCGGGACGGTATCGGTACCGAACCGATACCGATCCCGACAATACCGATACCGAAAAGTCCAAAAAACCACTACCGATACCGATACCGAACACATACAGTACGGTACGGTATCGGTTCGGTATCGGTACGGTACCGGTATGGTATTGGTATTATGCCTTAAAATACCGATACCATACCGATCCCGTACCGATACCGATCCCGAAACCCCTCGGTTCGGTATCGGTTCGGTACGGTATCGGGATCGGGACAGGACGGGATCGGTATTCGGCCTTGTATGCTCATCCCTAGTGTATGCACATGTACTCACATTGTGACACATATAATAGGGATTCAGTAGCGAGTTCATATTACTTGTGGATTTGGATTTAGCTTTTGCAACCTACGGTGAGTTTCACTACTCTTTTCTCAAAAGCATGTGTCTCGGGGAGATAACTTAACTTTTCTAGTTCAGGTTTGGGACTACTGTTTTTATCCCGGGTTTCAGGATGGGTTGATTCCTGGGAGGAATCGGGTTTTGCTAGTTTCACACTTTGTGTCCTTGATGAACTAAACTGCATACTATTACGTAAGTCCTTCACTTATACCGAATGAGTTGTCGGGTTATGGCAAGCGGGTTACTAGTTGATAGCGCTATTAGGTTTGACAAACCTCACACCGTGCTGGGATTCGGGCGTGAACTACGACCTTAGATTTTATCATTGTTGATAGGAAATGATGGGAGGCAAAAACCAACTCACGGGGTGAGTGCATCGTTTAAATAGCAGTTCGGTACTCATTGTTTAGTTATCATGATTGGGTTATCTACCCTTGGCATACGCTGAACTAGTGGTTCTTAATCTTGGTTACTGGTTATTGATTTATGGTTTTGGAAACTTAAACACTTACTTACCTTACTTTGTGGACTTACCAACTTCATTTTGACACATGCCATCATGCTCTCACTGTTAGCCTAACAATGAGCACACCATTGATATGGAACGAGAGTAAGGCCATGTGGCGCATCACTGAGATTAGAACCCCAACCGGCTTCACGGATGAGGAGTTAGCCATCAAGTACCGGTGTGAGTACCAACCACTAAATGCATGGGAGAGAACACTCGAGGGCATTGTGGCCTACTTAGTAGAGGACTACGCAATGTCTATGACACAATGCCACATTTCAGATGATGGAGGAAGGATACTAGGAGGAACGAATGGGAAGCTTGATGACCCAGCTAACTGTTACCCAGTATTAGTTGAGTACTACACGCGAATAACTCTAGACAACACGTACACCTCTAGAGGAGGAGCAGAGTAATTGGAGATGGAACCTGAACAAATCGAGCTTGAGGAGAGCAAGGAGATAATTGATTCCTATCACTTGCTGCTTGACCTTTCTTATCCCATTATAACCTAGATGATACCAAATTGTTTTCTTGAATTCTATCCTTGATTTTGTGTTACTACATTGAGTTTGTACAATCGTATGACCCGCGTATATTTGTGTTTCTTATGAGCTTATGGTGAACGTAGGATCACAATGGCTAGATGTGGATACAGACATAGTGTAACACCCCAACCGATGGCGGAAACATCGAGGTGTCACGTATGAATGATTGTTTAGTAGCTCATGGTAATACATATGTTTAAATAATCCTTTATTTCATTACAATATTGAATTACATTAAAGTCTACATCAAATAATCAAACAAAGCTTAAAACTTCAAATATCTTCTCATGCTAGCTCTAGACTTCAAGCATCAGCATTTCCTGTTGAGTTTGGAAAATATGGGGGGGTCAACTAGAAGTTGGTGAGAATACATAAGCCATGTCAAGCAATTAAGTTTTAAAAGAATAAAAGTTTAGCAATTCATATGTCTATCGTAAGTTTAAGTCTACATGAATAAACATGAAGTGTAGTATGCACATAATCAAACCTCTGACTAGTTTAGGTCCAACCCGTCATCCACGGTTCACCTTAATATCACGTTGGAACGATAACAATCACCCGCGCTCCCCATAAAAGATGGTCAACGAATCTAGGTGGGATTGTCAATCCAATAGATCTATTATTGAGTATCGTCGGCTTGGCCATAGCTAATGATTATGTATGTTGAAGTTTAAGTCTAACTGTTGTTGTCTAACTCATGAGGCATTAAAGTTTACAACTAGACATGTGTGTAGAATTGCTTAAGTATAATGTTGCAAGTATAAAGAATTGCATAAACATGGTTACGTAAACTCACCTGGAATTCACTGTGTAAGTGCTAGTAAGTAGCAACAAGTCTGAACTTGGATTAATTGAACTCTTGTATCCTATTACAAATAAACGATGCCTTAAATTCTAATGCAAATAAGCTTGTTTCGCATCTTAGTTGTAAAGATAGTTGATCCAACTACCTTGACTCGTATTGTAAACAATACGTGTCTTAATGAGTGTACGACGAACCGATAGGAACTTGGTTTTGCTTCTCGGAAATATCTGTGTACGTATAGTTATTTGAAATAGAGGCTTTAATATATTATTCAAGGTCGCATCTTGAAGTTATTGTTAAAGATATATTTGTATGACGAGATAATATTTACGTAGCTTGACTCGAATGTTACTTCGTCTCGTATCTTGGGTAGTATATATTTGTACTTATTAATAAATGTAAATATTTCTGTTTTTTTGACGACGTAAGATTTGAAATTAGAATTTATTTGTAAAAACATAATCTTGTCTACACATAATTATAAACTTGGAATGCCGATTCGTTTCTTATATTTTATAAAAATTTGGGCAGAGTCTCCTCTGTTTTTGTAAGAAACCAGACAACTCAAGTTGTCTATATTTTCCCAAAACTCAACTGTACAAATACACGACACATAATTTGGCTAAGCTTTTAGACGCGACAAGTGTTAACTTATTATACTTATAAAAAGCGATGGACTAAACATGTTGACAAGTAACATACATACATGTATTATAACGATTGATTGTCAAAATAATTTGTATAAGTTGTTCTTTATTTCGTTGTTAGAAAGCGAAATAATAAAACGACTAGCAATAGGGTCTGGATGAATGTGTTTGATATTACAAACGCACACATAGGTATTATAGAATTCATGTAGTCGAATATTCCGTATGTTATTAGTATACTAAATTAGTCTTAAAAATATATATGTTTTGCTAAGTAATGTGTTTAAATATATAAACAAATATGTACTCATATATAGTTTGATATTTCATTTCCCTCGCTATAACAAGTATATGAATCGTTTCTAGTTCGTTCGCTTGATTAAATATAACTTTCGGTCACAAGTCGGTTCGATTCGTTTTACACAAAAATAACTTAAACTTCATAAATATAACTTTAACGCCAAAATAAAATAAAGACACGGCGAGCGTTATACCTTCCCGTTAGCTATACTCGCGAACCGAGCGTCGACAGATCTAATCGCTTGACCAATGTTTGACCGATGTTGACCATGGTTGACAAGCTTTGACCGAATCGGATCTTGACCAAATCTGACCATGGTTGACTGTTGTTGACCGAGACTTTAATCTTGACCGAAACAGTTTTGCTCGAGAAAGAAAGCAAAGCAAACGAGCCTAGCCATTCAAACGCTACTCCAGATCTTGGCCACCATGCCTGACCGGAACCAAAACTGAGGCTCACACCCATGAACGAACACCGAATAACGACCACCTCAGCCGACATCCACCGTCAACTACCAAACGAGCATTACCGTTGAACCAATCCCAACGAACCTTGCCATCGACTCGAATCGTCGTAGCTTTTGGAACGAAAAGAAGAAACAGGCCGGTGGTTGGGTTCTGCGTGGAACTCCCGCCGCTTCGGGAGTTGAAAAAGAAACAGATGTGCTCCGCTTCAAGCACACCAAAACTCGAAAACAGCTATGGGACTTACTTGGGGTGACCGGATTCAGGATTGAGGCTGTTAACTTGGGCTCCCTATGACCTGGCACCGTTACATGGTTGATCTAGAGGCTCCTCGATGCCCCCGTTCTTCCCTGCCACCACATGAAAAGAGGTATGACCACCATTCGTGGTGGTGCCGCCGCGAGCATAGCTTGACTGCCGGAGATTATTGAAGAGGTGAAGGTATTTTGATGTTGTGGAGGCTAGGGTTAGGGTTGTGGTGAAGTTGGGAAGAAGAGGGGTAATGGGGTTTAAATAGGTAGGGTTAGCTAGGTGGGTTAAGTGGATGTCAACCGCGTATGCGAGCCAGTTACAGACTCGGTCTCGTTTATTCCATTTATCACGACACTAATAATATTACGCGATTTTTTTTTTATAAACCAATTTAAAACGAGTATTTAGACTATACATTTGTTATATATATTTATAGTCGAGTTTAAAATTTAAATGGATAGGTGCCATTAACTGATGCACTATCACTTACAACGCATTATTGTTATTTTAGTTAGCGAAATAATTTATTATAGCCATTCCCAAATAATAATTCATTCTCTCATTAACGATATATTATTGTTAACGAATTAAAATTGTTTTATGAATAAAATATCAATATTATGATATTAGAGAAAAGCTGGGCGTTACAGTCTCCCCTACTTTTGGGAACTTCGTCCCGAAGTTATTAAAAACATAGGGTTGAGTGTGATTTGGTAGAAATTAAGACAACTGTGGTTTGGAAAAATTTGGGTTAAGGCACAACATGAATTTATAAGTAATAGAATAATATGTTTCGAATAATTTGGGTAAGAGTTTTGATATGTGTAAGTTTTAAGGGTTGGATTAGGTTCGTCTGAAATAGCAAGGAGAATAAGAATCTAACAAGACACTAAACTTAAGTTTTAGGAATTCTAAAATAAATGTGTGAGTTGATTGACTATGGAAAGGCTAAAAGAATTACTAGGTAACTAGCGTTTATAATTGATTAGCTACCGAAAAACCTTGATAGAATTTCACACCACCTTAACGTACCTGTAAATTCATGATTACGTTCCGGACCGCAATCATCAATTTACCTTACATTAGAGTTTTGTGTCCTTCTATGACTCTAAACACACATGTAAGTAATGCAATAATAATCATGTGGCTGAACCTTTGTATTAATGAGTCCAACTGTTGAGCAGAAAAAATGACTCCTACCAGTTAGTGAGTAGGATCCTCCACCGATTGTTGAGCAGGTTCGATAGCCTCCACCAGTCGTTGAGCAGGTTGTAGGGCCTCTCCCGACTGCTGAAAAGGCATGAATACCTCTGCCAATCGTTGAGTAGGTTATTTGGTACTCAACTAACTGTTGAGCAAGTACTTCATCCTCTATCGGTTGTTTTGATTAAGTATAACAATTGTTTTTGGTTTATCACATAAATTGTAAATTGATAATACATACATGTAAGCAAGTTTGTAAATGCATCAAGTATCAAGTATAGCATGCAAGTTGTAACAGAGTTGCCCTAGACAAGGTTAATGACTCTAGGTGTGTTTATAGCAAATAGTTTATATTCCATGCTTTCAAGTATCATAAATAATCAAATGTTCAGGTAGATAATCAAATCCTCATGTATAACTAATATTCAGGTTTGATGCAACGAACAATTAAGTTTTCAATAGTTTGATTATCATGGAGATCAAGTTCATGTTCGATGAGGTAAAGGATGTGAATTTGGTTTTTGAGAGATGATGAAAACTCAAAGTAACATCAAGGTTGTGAAAAATGGTGAATGTGTAAATGGTTGATAAAGGGTTTAATTTATAGGGTTTCAAAAAGACGCAAGTAGTACGGTGATCATGCAGATTAATCGTGGAGTTCGAATAAATGGTTAGATACAAGCGTATGAGAAAACATGATTGTGGTAATTGCCAAAAATTTGCAAAAGTTCGAACAAGTTGAAAATAAGTAGGTGTCAATGGATAAACTGTAGGGTAAATTTTGTTCCTGAGGATGGAAAGATTTTATTTTCAAAATTGGTTTTATATATAAAACAAAAGTCATTAAATTGTACAACTAAATTGATTTAGATCAAAATATTTCGATGAGTCATAGGTTTTGAACACGATGTCGGATTTCAAAAATCAAGAATTTGTTGAGGTGTTTTGTATAATTGACTTTGATTATTCCATAAAAAGAAGTGATTCCTAATATATTAAAACTTTACACCAGTAAATTGTTACACCAACATTTGAAATTTAGAAAATGAGTTTGTGGAATAAAAGGCTTTTTTACAAAAATATTTATTTGCTTTAGTTTGTGAAATTCCCAGGTAATGAATATTTGATAAAATTTAGTACTCTCTAATGTTGGTGCTAGAGTATCTCCTATAAACAGGTTACAAGACGATAGTTTGAACAAGAATTTTAAAATCTTGAATATGATGAAATTTGATGATTAAGGGTGCCTTTTAAAAAATATATATATGTAGAGGGGAGAAGTTTAAAATAAAATTGGCCCGAAGGTAATACGATTTAAGAAGTAAAATATGTAATATGTTGTAAAGAGAAATATATGATTTGGGTTGGATGTTAAAAATAATTAAACAATCGGGTAATATTACAAGTTTGTAAAATGAAATATGATGGTGAGATCTACAAATGTTTCATAAAATTTAGGCTAACGAGGGGATTATATAAGGAAGAAAATAGATTTTGAGTTGCAAAAATTTTAATATTCAGAACTTAGAATTTAAACGGGAAGGAGAGGTATAATAGAAAATGAACACAAAGATTGTAAACATTTAACTCGGAGTAAACGAAAATGTTGACTTATCAAATAAGATCGGGTCCAAGCCTAGTGAATTTGCCCTATTAAACTAGGAGAACATTAGGATTGCAACAAGTGAAAGAGAGTGTAGGCAAGACCAAGCTAGGGTAGGAATAAGGATGAGGATAGGGATAGAGATAAGGATAAGGTAGAGCTACAAGCAACTAAAGAAAGTACTGATTTGTAACACCCCAACCGATGGCGGAAACATCGGGGTGCCACGTATTGATGATTGTTTTCAGTAGCACATGGTATAATATAAATTTTAAATAATTTATTCAAACATAATATCCAAAATGTGAAATAATGTCTAAGAATTCAAATACATAACATCAAATAATAACTTCAATGACTTCAAATAAACTTCAAGTAAAATCCTCATGCTAACTCAAGCCTCAGCTTCATTGTTACCTGAAACATGTTAATTTTGAAAGTATTTTGGGTCAACATAAGTTGGTGAGAATTACATAGGTTTTTGATGATAAAATGAATAAAATGTTATGCAATTCATGTGCCATGTTAATCTAGCCCATATGTGAGAACATATTAGAAATAAATCGAGTGCATAATCAACCCTGTTGACTGTTATAAAATGATACATACCATACACTTATGGTCCCAATGAATATGTTATGCGATAACAAACACCCACGTAACCTTGGTAGGAGGCACGTATCCGGGTGGGATTGTCAGTCCAATAGATCTATCAATGTATACCGTCGGCTGATCAATGTTAATGATTATGCTAGAATGGTGCTTACTCTAATCATGCTCAAGACAATATGCAACATAGAAAACACATAGACACATTGATGATTGAATTGCAATGAAAATGTTATAACATGTTTCACCCCAAAAATGGTGATAAATAAAAGGGGCTATGTAAACTCACCTTAGTAAATGTTAACTTGTTGTAAAGATGTGATAATTGTGTTGCCCAAAAAGATTCCAAATATTACCCTATAATGAGGTAATATATAATAAGTCTAAGTCTAATTAACTAATATGTGTATCCTAGGGTTTCGATTTGGGGATAATCAATTGTTGAAATTTAAATTAATATGCTTAATTAATAAGGAAAATTGGATAATTAATGAAGATAGTCTTTTTATAAAATTTGAATTTTCAATGTGCACATTAAAGTGTTTGAAGCAATAAAATAATTTTTATAAAATTATTTCATTTAAAATAGATTTTTAAATCTATTTATTTATAAATAGCCAATTATTAACTTTAATATTCAAAAATACTAAAATTAAGGAATTCTTATTTTAAAAATCATATTCCTGTTCTAAATGATTAAAAATAATTTGTATAAAATTTTGATGCAAAAATGATGAAAATTGGATTTAATATGATTTAATTATGATTAAATCTAACAAAAATTGATTAAAAATATTAAATAAATGAGTTTACTGAATTAAAAATTATTTCAGTAAAGTTCAACTTTATAAAAAGTTAGGATAATTTTTGGGGAATTTAATAAAACTGTTTTGATATATAAATGGATTTTTATAAATATAATTGTATAAAAATGATTTAATTATTATAATTATTAAATAAATGAATTTCTGAAAAATAAAAATTGTAAATAAAACTTTTATTACAGATTAAACAAATATAATTTTTTTAGAATTTATAAAATAGTTTTGATATTTAAAAAGAATTTAAATGATTAAAGGATTATTATATATATATATAATTAATTGTTTGTTTTTAAGAAAAAAGAAAAGAAAAGAAGGAACAAAAACCCGGTCAGAGCCGGGACTCGAACCCGGGTGACCTCAGTGGGGAACCAACATCACAACCACTTGGCCTAGGCCGGTGGTTGTGATGTTTTGCGTTTTGAAATTTATAAATACAATACGTAATTTCAGATTTATTTCCAAATCAATCACGATGAACCCTAGATTTTACAATTGAGCAAATCAGACAACTATAGCCCGATTAATGTTAGGGCTTTGGTTGCCTGATTGCCGATGAATATAACCCACCAAAAATATTAGACTCACAGTGATGGGTTGATGATAACAGACGGGTCAAAGAGAAAGTCAAACCACGAACAAAATTGCAATAATCAGAGCGAATTAGAGAGAAATAGAGATTGAGAGAGAGTTGTGAGCGAGTTGTTAAGCTTCGCAGACCCTCAATTTATACTGATGATTAGGGTTTATGTTAATTGGAATGTTTGACTTATAATTGAATACAAACGCGTCAATTGATTAAATTGGTCAACTATTGATGTGTTGTGGACGTGTAATTGTGTTGTATTGGGCCGGTTAATGCACGAATTTACCAAAGATAGGATAATTACGCGTAAAATCAATGGATTGATCATCAAGAAATCCCACAGTTGACTTTCCTTGTCAACTGTGAGGACTTAAAGTGTGTATAAGATTAAAAGGTATCCGGGTTATTTCAAAACAGAAGGCTAGCCCAGTTGGTTTGTGCTCGTGTGTTTGATCAAACCGGCCTTTGGCGCGGGTTCGAATCCCGGCCAAGGCTTGTTTTATTTTTTTTGATATAATTAAATGGGCCGGCTCTCTAGGCCTTGGGCCTGATTTCCAGATGGGCTTGGTTAATGGGCTGAGAAACTTGGGCTTCAAATAAGGGTGGGTTGTATGTGGTAAAATCCAACAATGTAATAGTTATTATTATAATAAATATATATATATATATGTGTGTATAAGTATGAATAATAATCATCGTAATAAAACTTGTCGTTTTGTAGCGTATAATAAATGCGTAATGTTACAGTCTCCCCTACTTTTAGAAACTTCGTCCCGAAGTTAAAGAAAATACTAGGTTTGCAATTGGTCAACTACTGAAAACCTTGATAAAATTTCACACTACCTTAATGTACCTGTAAATTCATGATTACGTTCCGGACCGTAATAACCAATTTACCTTACATTAAGGTTTTGTGTCCTTTTACGACTTTCCGATTGTTGAGTAGGTCTGATAGTCCTCACCAGTCGTTGAGCAGGTGGTAGGGCCTCTCCCGACTGTTGGATAGACATGATGACCTCTACCAATCGTTAAGTAGGTTGTTTGGTAGTTAACTAATTGTTGTACAAGCAAGCAAGTAGATATAGCAATTCATATTCAAACAAGTATGCACGCAGATGTTATGATAGTACTTGAATTTATTATTTGATTCAAAAGTGTCAATACATGAAATTAAGGAGAAAGTAGATATTATTCAAATGGTAGGGTTTGATGTTGAGCAGTTGGAGGGTCTCAAGCGGGATTATTTGGAGCATCAAGAGCGTTTGTAGCAGGGATTCGACAAGCTTCCGCAAGATGCCCATACCTCTGACAATTGGTGCACTGTCGACAGGGTACTTGAGTTGGATGGTGATACTGGCAGGTGTCACACTTAGGTAGGTTCCCATTGTATTGTTTCTTGGTGGGTGGGGTAGTGGTGTCTATTGCAAAATTCCTGACCTTGTTCTTCCCGTTGGTTGAGGCCTCAGTTTTGATTTCGACGGCAGGTTGGGGAGTATCCTTTTTCTTTTCCCCTTTACGAGTCAGGGTTCCTGCCTTCACATGGTTATCTGTTAGGGTGGCAGCCAAACGCTTTGCTTCTTCCAATGTAGCAGGGTTCCTTCCCCACACTGTGTCTTGAATCTGCATCGGTAAGCCACCAATGTATTTTTCGATCGCAATGGGCAAAGGAGTGACTTTGTGGGGTAGCAGTAAGCTAAGTTCGTGAAAGCGAGTGTTGTAAGCAAGGTTTTCCCCACTGTCTTGAGCAAGATCATAAAATTCGTCTTCCAGTTTCTTGATTTCATTACGAGGACAGAACTCTGCCTTCATAATGTCTTTAGCTTGATCCCAGGTTAAGGCTAGTGCAGCTTCAGCCCCGCGAGTGCGTTTTTCTTCATTCCACCAAGTGAGTGCTCGCTTATGAAGAACACTCATGGCATAACGGACTTTAAAGTTGTCGGGGCATTCACTGTTAATGAAGGTATTTTCAATGCCCTCAAACCATTGTAGGAGTCCAGTAGCTCCTTCTTCACCGCTGAACTTTGGAGGGTTACAAGAGTTGAAATGCTTAAGGGTGCAAGCTTGGGGTCCATTACCATTGCCATTGCCATTTCCGTTCCCATTGTTGTGACCATTCCCGTTGCCGTTCAATTGGATGACCTGAGCAAGTAAATTAGGAACCAGAGTTGCGATTTGCTGTGCCATTTGTTGAGAAATGATCGCAGCCAGTTGAGCATCGACCCCATTGTTGTTGTGGTTAGGAGCTTGGTCATGGTTGTGGTTATGGTTATCACTACCTTCTTCGTGATTCTCACCATTGTTGTTGCGAGTGCTGCGACGAGGAGGCATGATCTGTAATAGACACAATGAAATGAATGAGAGTTTATATAAGGAATGTAATCATTTATTCATTAATTAAAACGAATAAACGAAAACGTTGACTTATCAAAGATTCTAAATTCTAATAACATATGAAGACATGCTTTAGCCTATAAGTGAACACTCATCCCGAGAATTCCCAGGTAGGCATCCGGGTCCCTCGTCTGATTGGGATATATGCGCAATGCCAGCCTAGACAGAAGACTCAGAATACAGGCGTTCACCCTTCCAGATTGCACGTGTTCGTTATTAAAATCCAGAACTTCGACGAGATCTCAAGGGGGTTCAGGTTAAACCTGAGGGATTTGTCCTATTAGTCTAAGAGTAGATCCACTGATGGAGAGCAACCTTCTTGTAGGGATGAAAGTAGGGATAAGAAGTAGGAGGGAGATAGAGAATAGCAAGTAAAGGAAGCAAGTACTTGTTAAATCCTATGGTTATAGACTAGATTATTTTTCTAATAACCTAATTCCCTATAACCATGGCTCTGATACCAATCTGTAACACCCCAACCGATGGCGGAAACATCGGGGTGCCACGTATTGATGATTGTTTTCAGTAGCACATGGTATAATATAAATTTTAAATAATTTATTCAAACATAATATCCAAAATGTGAAATAATGTCTAAGAATTCAAATACATAACATCAAATAATAACTTCAATGACTTCAAATAAACTTCAAGTAAAATCCTCATGCTAACTCAAGCCTCAGCTTCATTGTTACCTGAAACATGTTAATTTTGAAAGTATTTTGGGTCAACATAAGTTGGTGAGAATTACATAGGTTTTTGATGATAAAATGAATAAAATGTTATGCAATTCATGTGCCATGTTAATCTAGCCCATATGTGAGAACATATTAGAAATAAATCGAGTGCATAATCAACCCTGTTGACTGTTATAAAATGATACATACCATACACTTATGGTCCCAATGAATATGTTATGCGATAACAAACACCCACGTAACCTTGGTAGGAGGCACGTATCCGGGTGGGATTGTCAGTCCAATAGATCTATCAATGTATACCGTCGGCTGATCAATGTTAATGATTATGCTAGAATGGTGCTTACTCTAATCATGCTCAAGACAATATGCAACATAGAAAACACATAGACACATTGATGATTGAATTGCAATGAAAATGTTATAACATGTTTCACCCCAAAAATGGTGATAAATAAAAGGGGCTATGTAAACTCACCTTAGTAAATGTTAACTTGTTGTAAAGATGTGATAATTGTGTTGCCCAAAAAGATTCCAAATATTACCCTATAATGAGGTAATATATAATAAGTCTAAGTCTAATTAACTAATATGTGTATCCTAGGGTTTCGATTTGGGGATAATCAATTGTTGAAATTTAAATTAATATGCTTAATTAATAAGGAAAATTGGATAATTAATGAAGATAGTCTTTTTATAAAATTTGAATTTTCAATGTGCACATTAAAGTGTTTGAAGCAATAAAATAATTTTTATAAAATTATTTCATTTAAAATAGATTTTTAAATCTATTTATTTATAAATAGCCAATTATTAACTTTAATATTCAAAAATACTAAAATTAAGGAATTCTTATTTTTAAAATCATATTCCTGTTCTAAATGATTAAAAATAATTTGTATAAAATTTTGATGCAAAAATGATGAAAATTGGATTTAATATGATTTAATTATGATTAAATCTAACAAAAATTGATTAAAAATATTAAATAAATGAGTTTACTGAATTAAAAATTATTTCAGTAAAGTTCAACTTTATAAAAAGTTAGGATAATTTTTGGGGAATTTAATAAAACTGTTTTGATATATAAATGGATTTTTATAAATATAATTGTATAAAAATGATTTAATTATTATAATTATTAAATAAATGAATTTCTAAAAAATAAAAATTGTAAATAAAACTTTTATTACAGATTAAACAAATATAATTTTTTTAGAATTTATAAAATAGTTTTGATATTTAAAAAGAATTTAAATGATTAAAGGATTATTATATATATATATAATTAATTGTTTGTTTTTAAGAAAAAAGAAAAGAAAAGAAGGAACAAAAACCCGGTCAGAGCCGGGACTCGAACCCGGGTGACCTCAGTGGGGAACCAACATCACAACCACTTGGCCTAGGCCGGTGGTTGTGATGTTTTGCGTTTTGAAATTTATAAATACAATACGTAATTTCAGATTTATCCCCAAATCAATCACGATGAACCCTAGATTTTACAATTGAGCAAATCAGACAACTATAGCCCGATTAATGTTAGGGCTTTGGTTGCCTGATTGCCGATGAATATAACCCACCAAAAATATTAGACTCACAGTGATGGGTTGATGATAACAGACGGGTCAAAGAGAAAGTCAAACCACGAACAAAATTGCAATAATCAGAGCGAATTAGAGAGAAATAGAGATTGAGAGAGAGTTGTGAGCGAGTTGTTAAGCTTCGCAGACCCTCAATTTATACTGATGATTAGGGTTTATGTTAATTGGAATGTTTGACTTATAATTGAATACAAACGCGTCAATTGATTAAATTGGTCAACTATTGATGTGTTGTGGACGTGTAATTGTGTTGTATTGGGCCGGTTAATGCACGAATTTACCAAAGATAGGATAATTACGCGTAAAATCAATGGATTGATCATCAAGAAATCCCACAGTTGACTTTCCTTGTCAACTGTGAGGACTTAAAGTGTGTATAAGATTAAAAGGTATCCGGGTTATTTCAAAACAGAAGGCTAGCCCAGTTGGTTTGTGCTCGTGTGTTTGATCAAACCGGCCTTTGGCGCGGGTTCGAATCCCGGCCAAGGCTTGTTTTATTTTTTTTGATATAATTAAATGGGCCGGCTCTCTAGGCCTTGGGCCTGATTTCCAGATGGGCTTGGTTAATGGGCTGAGAAACTTGGGCTTCAAATAAGGGTGGGTTGTATGTGGTAAAATCCAACAATGTAATAGTTATTATTATAATAAATATATATATATATATATATATATATATATATATATATATATGTGTGTATAAGTATGAATAATAATCATCGTAATAAAACTTGTCGTTTTGTAGCGTATAATAAATGCGTAATGTTACATGATTAAAGTCCTAAGGCTATAGACTAGATTATTTTTCTAATAACCTAATTCCCTATAACCAAGGCTCTGATATCAATCTGTAACACCCCAACCGATGGCGGAAACATCGAGGTGTCACGTATGAATGATTGTTCAGTAGCTCATGGTAATACATATGTTTAAATAATCCTTTATTTCATTACAATATTGAATTACATTAAAGTCTACATCAAATAATCAAACAAAGCTTAAAACTTCAAATATCTTCTCATGCTAGCTCTAGACTTCAAGCATCAGTATTTCCTGTTGAGTTTGGAAAATATGGGGGGGTCAACTAGAAGTTGGTGAGAATACATAAGCCATGTCAAGCAATTAAGTTTTAAACGAATAAAAGTTTAGCAATTCATATGTCTATCGTAAGTTTAAGTCTACATGAATAAACATGAAGTGTAGTATGCACATAATCAAACCACCGACTAGTTTAGGTCCATCCCGTCATCCACGGTTCACCTTAATATCACGTTGGAACGATAACAATCACCCGCGCTCCCCATAAAAGATGGTCAACGAATCTAGGTGGGATTGTCAATCCAATAGATCTATTATTGAGTATCGCCGGCTTGGCCATAGCTAATGATTATGTATGTTGAAGTTTAAGTCTAACTGTTGTTGTCTAAGTCATGAGGCATTAAAGTTTACAACTAGACATGTGTGTAGAATTGCTTAAGTATAATGTTGCAAGTATAAAGAATTGCATAAACATGGTTACGTAAACTCACCGGAAATTCACTGTGTAAGGGCTAGCAAGTAGCAACAAGTCTGAACTTGGATTAATTGAACTCTTGTATCCTATTACAAATAAACGATGCCTTAAATTCTAATGCAAATAAGCTTGTTTCGCATCTTAGTTGTAAAGATAGTTGATCCAACTACCTTGGCTCGTATTGTAAACAATACGTGTCTTAATGAGTGTATGACGAACCGATAGGAACTTGGTTTTGCTTCTCGGAAATATCTGTGTACGTATAGATATTTGAAATAGAGGCTTTAATATATTATTCAAGGTCGCGTCTTGAAGTTATTGTTAAAGATATATTTGTATGACGAGATAATATTTACGTAGCTTGACTCGAATGTTACTCAGTCTCGTATCTTGGGTAGTATATATTTGTACTTATTAATAAATGTAAATATTTCTGTTTTTTTGACGACGTAAGATTTGAAATTAGAATTTATTTGTAAAAACATAATCTTGTCTACACATAATTATAAACTTGGAATGCCGATTCGTTTCTTATATTTTATAAAAATTTGGGCAGAGTCTCCACTGTTTTTGTAAGAAACCAGACAACTCAAGTTGTCTATATTTTCCCAAAACTCAACTGTACAAATACACGACACATAATTTGGCTAAGCTTTTAGACGCGACAAGTGTTAACTTATTATACTTATAAAAAGCGATGGACTAAACATGTTGACAAGTAACATACATACATGTATTATAATGCTTGATTGTCAAAATAATTTGTATAAGTTGTTCTTTATTTCGTTGTTAGAAAGCGAAATAATAAAACGACTAGCAATTGGGTTTGGATGAATGTGTTTGATATTATAAACGCACACATAGGTATTATAGAATTCATTTAGTCGAATATCCCGTATGTTATTAGTATACTAAATTAGTCTTAAAAATATATATGTTTTGCTAAGTAATGTGTTTAAATATATAAACAAATATGTACTCATATATAGTTTGATATTTCATTTCCCTCGCTATAACAAGTATATGAATCGTTTCTAGTTCGTTAGCGTGATTAAATATAACTTTCGGTCACAAGTCGGTTCGATTCGTTTTACACAAAAATAACTTAAACTTCATAAATATAACTTTAACGCCAAAATAAAATAAAGACACGGCGAGCGTTATACCTTCCTGTTAGCTATACTCGCGAACCGAGCGTCGACAGATCTGATCGCTTGACCAATGTTTGACCGATGTTGACCATGGTTGACAAGCTTTGACCGAATCAGATCTTGACCAAATCTGACCATGGTTGACTGTTGTTGACCGAGACTTTAATCTTGACCGAAACAGTTTTGCTCGAGAAAGAAAGCAAAGCAAAGGAGCCTAGCCATTCAAACGCTACTCTAGATCTCGGCCACCATGCCTGACCGGAACAAAAAGTGAGGCTCACACCCATGAACGAACACCGAACCACGACCACCTCAGCCGACATCCACCGTCAACTACCAAACGAGCATTACCGTTGAACCAATCCCAACGAACCTTGCCATCGACTCGAATCGTCGTAGCTTTTGGAACGAAAAGAAGAAACAGGCCAGTGGTTGGGTTCTGCGTGGAACTCCCGCCGCTTCGGGAGTTGAAAAAGAAACAGATGTGCTCCGCTTCAAGCATACCAAAACTCGAAAACAGCTATGGGACTTACTTGGGGTGACCAGATTCAGGATTGAGGCTGTTAACTTGGGCTCCCTATGACCTGGCACTGTTACATGGTTGATCTAGAGGCTCCTCAATGCCCCCGTTCTTCCCTGCCGCCACATGAAAAGAGGTATGACCACCATTTGTGGTGGTGCCGCCGCAAGCATAGCTTGACTGCCGGAGATTATTGAAGAGGTGAAGGTATTTTGATGTTGTGGAGGCTAGGGTTAAGGTTGTGGTGAAGTTGGGAAGAAGAGGGGTAATGGGGTTTAAATAGGTAGGGTTAGCTAGGTGGGTTAAGTGGATGTCAACCGCGTATGCGAGCCAGTTACAGACTCGGTCTCGTTTATTCCATTTATCACGACACTAATAATATTACGCGATTTTTTTTATAAACCAATTTAAAACGAGTATTTAGACTATACATTTGCTATATATATTTATAGTTGTGTTTAAAATTTAAATGGATAGGTGCCATTAACTGATACACTATCACTTACAACGCATTATTGTTATTTTAGTTAGCGAAATAATTTATTATAGCTATTCCCAAATAATTATTCATTCTCTCATTAACGATATATTATTGTTAATGAATTAAAATTGTTTTATGAATAAAATATCAATATTATGATATTAGAGAAAAGCTGGGCGTTACACGTAGAAACATCAACATGTAGGGATGTTCAGTAAAATTCCTGACCGTCTTTCCTCACACACCATTCGTCGTCGTTGTCCATGATCAATGTCACAACAGGGGAGAGCAACAATTGCAGAGGAATGTGGATTTGGAAGGAGAAGAAAAGCAGAGGGAGGATAAGAACTTACCTGGGTTAATTGATTTAAAAATAATAAGTGAGTTGATAAAAATGCCCCTGACTTAACGTCAAAAACATAACTGGGTTAAGTCCTTGGACTGTTTTGGCCTATTTTCTCAGAAGTAAGGGACTGTTCAATCAATTTTTAAAAGATAGGGCTGGAGTGGCAAATTGGGCCAAACCAAATGGACGGTTTTGGTAATTTATTCTTTATTATAGTTATTTGTTTGTCATCAATATCGATCATTTATATTATGATGATCTTACTATTATATCCTTGAGTTAATAATAGGTAATTTCTTTATGGGTGGATTTACTTTACTAACATTATCAGGTTCCCCTGGTGTATAAATAGTGAACTTGCTAGAGGCTGTAAGGGTTGGAAAATCTTAACACCTATTACTCATAAATTCGTCCCTCGCTCCCTTTCATAAACCGAGTTCTCCAAGAACTCATAATCATATCAGAACGATACACTCTTTGGAACCCAACCATATTGACAGGGATGTCATGCACCAATGCTCTCTATGCATCTGTTGATGGTCTGACCAATCTATCAGGCATCATTTTTATTGTGTTTTTCGTTACTTTTATTCAGAACTGATCAACATGTTATGCACGAAGAAAGGTGAGCTGCTGATGAATGTAAGGTAGCAATGATAGACCCTGATCAACATGTAACCGTAAAGTTGTTCCCTGTTTGCAACCGTTTCTGATGCAGAAATATGAGAAAGAAATCCCGTTAAATATGTGAGGATGGTGACCATTTGATGCGTTGAGGATATATTTCCTTTTGATGTTGTTTTGCAAAGATACAAATATGTATGGAAGGATCGAAACTAGTGTTCGTGCATCCGTAGGAGATACCGATTCCTTCCCTGTGGAGGTATGACTCCACCAAGGATCTGCATTGAGTACATTCCTTTTTGCAGTTGTCTTGATGAGTTGTCCAAGTCAATTTAAGAGACAGTGCCATGGTGCATGTTTTTGCAGACAATATTGTGTTAGTCGCAAAGTCCGAACATAGTCTGAATGAGAAGCTAAAGGGTTGGCGTGCAGCTTTAGAAGGCAAGGGTTTAAGGATTATCCGTTCTAAGAGTGAGTACATGTATTGTGGTTTCAGTGGTGCAAGAAACAATGAACATACTTAACTTACAATTGAAGGTCAAGCTGTAAGTTCAAGTACTTAGGATCATTTGTTCAGAGGGGTGGGGAGCTAGATAGTGATGTCACCCATCGCATACAAGCTGGTTGGTGTATGTAGAGGGCCGACAGTGGGTTTTTTTTGTGACAAATGGTTCCCAACTAGATTAAAGGGACAAATCTAAAGGGTTGTAGTGAGACCATATGGGACAGATTGTTGGGCCATCTAAAAGACATAAGCTCGCAAGATAGAGGTAGCCGAAATAAGGATACTAAGGTGGATGTGCGTGCACACTAGGGTAAACTGAATAAGAAATGAGGTTATTAAGGAAAGGTTAGGGTAGTAGCTAATATATTAGATAAGTTAAAGGAGGGAAGATTTAGATGGTATGGGCATGTAAAGAGTACTCAAATGATGGCCCCACACTAGTACAGAAAAAGCAGCAAGAGACGCGGTGAATTGGGCTTAAGGTCGCAGTTTCAAACCGCGTCTTAAGTGGGCGCGTCTTTAGGTACTGGAAACCGCGTCATATATCTCATAACCGCGTCTTATGTCTCAACGCGTCTTACAATAAGCATTCCAGAAAAAAAGTTAATGCTCCGGCGTCTCGCCGGAGACTCTTGAATAACAACCACTGCTCATACATGTTCAAATCCGCTTACAGATCAGGGAAGAAGGAATTAAACAAAATAAATTTCACAATACATACATACATATGTTCAACACTTACATATCTAAACCACATGTTCAAAATCAAACACAAATTATCAAAAACCTAACAATAAACCTACAGATCCAAACCTGCATCATGTCACTTATGTGACACCCCAGGAAAATCCCACATCGGCCGTGGCCAGGAGAGATCCTTGGTTCATAAGTAATGTCTTGCATCTTAAATCACCAACGCGTTTTGGGGCTTAATGTTAGTGGATGAGAGGAGAACTCCACAGTTAAGCGTGCTTAGGTGGGAGAAATTTCAGGATGGGTGACTTCCTGGGAAGTCTCCACTGGGCAACCAAAAACAAATCCGTGAGCTCTGGATGAGCAAAGCGGACAATATTGGTGGTCAGAGGGGCGGGGTGTTACAGATGGTATCAGAGCCACTCCTGTGCCGTTCGGGATGGTGGGTGCATACCTCATCAGGGACGATGAGACTCTAACAGGGGGTGAATGTGACACCCCAGGAAAATCCCACATCGGCCGTGGCCAGGAGAGATCCTTGGTTCATAAGTAATGTCTTGCATCTTAAATCACCAACGCGTTTTGGGGCTTAATGTTAGTGGATGAGAGGAGAACTCCACAGTTAAGCGTGCTCAGGTGGGAGAAATTTCAGGATGGGTGACTTCCTGGGAAGTCTCCACTGGGTAACAAAAAACAAATCCGTGAGCTCTGGATGAGCAAAGCGGACAATATTGGTGGTGAGAGGGGCGGGGTGTTACAACTTATAAGCTTCTTTAATGTTTGATGTTAGATCTAGGAAAGAATGAACCGGATGTGGTGAAGGAAAGCCTGGTGTTATATTTGGGAAGGAGGAGCCGGATCTTCAACATTTCGGGTTCGATCTTCAACTCTTGATCTTCTTTATCCTTCCATTACCACCGCCGCCGCCCACCAGCATCATCGTTTCAAGGAACCAGATCGACCACTTTCTCTAACCAACCTCCGTCTCCACCTCCGTTGACCTCCGACCAACCTTCGTCTCCTCAAACACAACACCATAGTCAAATCATCTTTGAAATGGGTTGTTGATTTTTATGGGCATGTGTGATTAATTTTTGTGGGTATATGTGTGAATAGAGAGAGAGAGAGAGAGAGAGAGACTTTGTGGATGTGATACTATGATATAGACAGAGAGATATAAAAATAATTGTTTGGTTGTAAAGATATAATATGTAGGGTTTTTTTAATGATTATCAAAATATGTAATCATAAGTCGCGGGCCAAAGGTTATAAGTCGCGGTTGAATGTTAACACCGCGTCTTTAGATTTCCAAACCGCGACTTCTCCTAACATGTAAATAATATTTAAGTAATAAATATAATATGTAAGTTTCAAAATTCATTAAAAGTCGTGGTTGTATGTTGCCCGCGTCTTTTCCTCTAAATTTCCACAACTATTGCTCACTTTTGTACTAGTGCCAGTTAGATTACCGGAAACGCTCACTGTAGAGGAAAACCCAAATTGACTTGGGATGAGCGGATTAGACAGGATTTAGTAGAGATGCATCTCTCTGAGGACATGGTCGAAGATAGGGGTTCATGGAGGCACAAGATTAAGGTTAAGGATTGTTAGGGAGGGTTGGTTGTATCGTAGTGGGGTTCTAGGAGCTTAGACTTTTTGTTACACTTGTAGGATATCTGTAAGGGTGACTTGTACTAAGGTGTTTATGGGGCATGTTGTTTTTTGATTGCATATATACCTTTGTTTTACTACGTGACGCTTTCAGTGTTTCTCTAAATTCAGTAGCTCTTTACTACTTTTTAGTGTTATTTGCTTGTCGATTATGAGTTGTGGAGCCGGTGGTCTCTCTAGAAGCAGCATCTCTATCCGCAAGGATAGGGGTATGGTTGGCGTACATCTCACCCTCCCCAAACCCTACTCTTAGCTTCATTAATCGTGGAATTTCTAGGTAAGGTTGTTGTTGTATATTTTTATTAAAGTCAATGGCGTAGTACATAGATGATATACATATACCATAAACACATGTATAGAATCCAAATTTAGATGAGTTCTAAGATGAATAATGACGGTACAGGTATGGATATTAATAATATAAATCCATGCAAGGATAGAATCTTTTATATCTAAAATAGCCTAACACCTAAGGTTATCGCCCGTCGCAACTCCAAGTTGGTTACAATACTGAGTGTAATACTGGACACGGGAGCTTACAGTGGCAGGATTGCCACCATCACATTCCAATTGGCCATTAATAGCTCGAATAGTAGATCCAAACCCTTGACCAATGACTGGGCGGACATTATTCATCCAATACCATAAGGCGGTTCGAAAAGAGATGACTGGATCTGTAGCCACAATTTCAGGATTGTTGAGCCCATCAAACCCAATGCTAATCCCGGCTGGACCATAGTTAAAATTCCATGACAATTGGATTGGGCCTCTTCCATAATAACCTTTGCTAGGGTTGCACGGATATTGTGTATTATTTTCGTCACAATAATCACCTGAGGGGCCATTTATTTCTTCGATATAGCAAAAATCTGCAAAAAAAATAAAATAAAAAAAAAAAATAATAATAATAATAATAATAATAATAATAATAATAAATAAAAATTAAACTAATAATGATTCGTTTATCAAAAAATCTTTTTATTTTTGTAACGTCTTTTTCTTAATGAATTAAATGCACATGTGAAACTTTATTATATCTTACCTTACTCAATTGTTCCAAACAAAAATCTTACCTCACCTAAATTACCACTTTTACTTTTAAATAAATATAATTTACACGTCTAACTACACTACTTTAATCCCCACTTCTAACCTAATGGTAGGAAGGCTTGGGTTCTGCAATGGAGATCTAAGTTCGATCTCCACTTACGTCACTTTTGGGGATTGTGGCAATGAAAAATTTGAGCTAAGCTTTGTGAGATTGTTACTTCGAATCTCGACCCCATCCAGGTTTCCGTCCTACACCGTGTGTTATGTCAAAGGGTTTTGCTCTTATGGCGGAACAACAACTGTCCAGTGACAGTAGGGTTGCACAAAATGCTCGCGACTCGCAACTTGCTCAAAAAATGCTCAAACAATAATAATAATAATAATAATAATAATAATAATAATAATACCTTTTATATACTTAATATTAATAATAATAATAATAATAATAATAATTAATAATTAATAACAGATATGTTTTTTTTTCTTCTGAACGGCATCTATATCTATATATATATATATTGCAAAGTGATTAATTCTACATGTCATACTTCTATGCAATCTCTCATTTAAGAGATGCCACATAGGATATGATGTGGCAATTCTAAACCAATTAAAAAAAAGAAATAAATATGATTTAACCTAATCTATTATAATATTTAACCTAATCTATTAAATACCTAATCTACTAAATCTAAATATTAAAACTTTATTATTTTATCTTTCGTGTTTCCTCCCATAACTTTTAAACGTTAATATCTTTTATATACGAGATTTTTTAATGAAAAAAATTACACCAAATTAACGAGCGTTTTATTATCTTTCCAACAAGTACCATAGTGCTATATAAAAATCAGAGAAAAAATGATTATTTTTTGTAACCCGACAGATATTGTGTCGGGTTTTGAATTAGTTTAAAAAAAATTGTGGGTTTAGGCCGGGTCTTGGATTAGGTGATACCCAACCCGATTACCCGAAACAACATACCCAAATACTCGAACTACATACCCGATCATATACCCATGAATTTTTTAACGCATCACATAATTCTTAGACTAATGCGTTCGATATTTCAATAATTAACTTTTTTTTCTTATTTCATGTTAGTTCTTTTTAGAATGATCGATTACGAACTTCCGAATTCATTTGTAATGACACTAGATTTATACCTCGGCGCAGAGATTCGTTTTTTTTTTATATTTGAATATGATAACTGGCAGAGATTTTTTTAAAATAATAATAATAATAATAATAATAATAATAATAATATATTTTATTATGTTATATTAGATATTTCAACCCGGGACTCTCCCGGGATAAAAACTAGTATAATATATATATATTTGAATAGATGACTAACAACATATTTGTTTTCGAAATAAATCTCTTGAGTCATTCCATATTTTATTATTGTCACCTTAATTGCGCCTAAACTCAATTAATCGCCACAAACGATCCGCATGCCACAATTAGTAATTAATAATATTCATAAATATATATGTTTTGAGTCTTATTTCTCACGCTGCACACAAGAACTACTCACAGCCGCTATTCATTATAGAGTCCAAATCGACGACGCGTCATGAATCATCCCAACGCAGTTGTATAGAGTTGATTTGACTCGACGACGCGTTGTGAATCATCCCCACGCAGTTGTGCATAAACCAACGCGATTCATCTCTCTTGTCTTTTAAAACCATATGTTAGAAAAATTCAAGCTGGATCATCGAGCCTCGAGCTAGCTCGAGTCTTTTTAGTCGAGCTCGAGCTAAAAATTTTGTCTCGTTTTATATTTTTGAGCTAAGCTGGCTCGGCTCGATTGCTATTGAGCTCAAGCCCACTATGGCTCGGCTCAGCTCGTTCAGACTCCTAAGTTGCAGCCGGCGGTATGGTTTGTAAGGGAATGCCCAACCTATCTTTAAAGTCAGTGTGGACTCAGTTATGACAACATAGTCTAACCAAAGTAGACCAACATGGCTCTCCAATTAAAAAAGTAAAGTGATCAAACGCAAAGAAATTAGTCGTTAAAAAAACAAAAACTACGCTAGTTATATCTATATTAAAAGGTAATGTCGGTGGGTTATTTTCCCACCGACCCTCCAACTTTACAACTTTGTCAATTTTAGCCCCTCAGCTTTGACATTTTTTGTTTGTAGCCCCTTTACTTGAAAAACTATTTTTTACGTAATCTAACCCTCTAACTTTACCATTTGTCATTTTTAGCTTCTTTACTTAAAAAAACTATTATTTTACGTGTGAATTTTTTTATATGTATCTATATAAATGCGAGTTTGTCTACGTTTCGACTTAAACTTTTTTTTTTCATACCTTACTTGGAAAAAAACTTTTTTTTTGCGTGCGAATATTTTATATATGTGTCGGTATAAACACGAGTTGGTCTACGATTCGACTTAAGCTTTTCTTCTTTCGAATGTCAAATGTAATACGTTTTCGTACAGATAAAATGTGCGCTTCCAGTTTGTCCACGTTTCGATGTAGATTTTAGTTCCGAACCAAGTTAAAAGCATTGTATTTACACGTTTTAGTAATTGTCTTTTACGCATTGTATTTTTACGAATTGTGTGCAGCGTATTTTGTTTTACACTTCATGTGCTACTGCACGGTTCAACCTGCCGTACGCCGCCGCAACGCGCAGCGGGCAAAAAACTAGTAAAAAAAAACTACACCAGTACGACACTTCTATAAATATCTAGCTTCCATCCAGGCGCAAGAGACAAACGTTAACATTTAAATAACAAATTTTTTATATTTTTTTATTTGCTAAACATATTTGTTAATTTACTTAAAGGGTGTTTGTGATTTGATTTTTAAAAATTGATTATGTGTTTTGTTACCGTAGAGGTAAAGTTCCTTTTAAATTATTAGGTTTTGGTAGCTGACTTCAAAGATCACCACATATACATTTTTAGATTGTTATTTAAATCTGTTGTGTAGCTTTAATAGAGTGTTTCAAAATGAGTTTAACTCAAAATAGTGACGCTATTATGTATTATAATTTTCATATAAATGTTTTGTATACATTTATATTTTATACTCTTGTTTTTCTAGTTTATAGTTTAAACTGTTGAAATTTTAAGGAATCACACTACACGATTTTAGGGGGTGTGCCGTATTCATGTCAAGTCAAATTTACTTGTGCAGGTTAGTTTCTAGCTTTGTAAACATGACTCGTTTAGCACCCTATATGTATATAATATAATATATAAAATTAATCTTACGTCCAGTTTCATGGGTAACATGTGCGAAGAAGGCAGCAATCTCCCTCCTTGAATCTTCTTCCGAACCAACCCTACCGAATTGGGGATAGTTTCCTAGTGCCTCAAGGAAGGCAGCTCTTGTATAAAATCCTCTTCCTTCACAACTGGCATCTGATTGATCCACAATCCCACTGAAAAACGCATCTGTCACGATGCTAGCAACATCAACATTATTCTGGGCAGAGGAGTTTATGATTCCAGCCCAAAGTATTCCGAAAACAATGAGCATTTCAAATGATTTCATGGTGGTTTATCTGAGTGAGTTAGTGTCATTTTATTGATGTCAATTTATAACATCGTTAATGGTGTGGACATAGGAAACTTGATATTAAAAAAAAACAAGTTATTAGGTATGACTTGGTATGTAAGTTGAATCTGTCAAGATTTGTGTTTTGAAATGTCAATGATTGAAAAAGTAATATTTTAGGGTTTTAATTGATTTTCAAAGTCAAAACAAAGAAAATTGTAGAGTAAACTAATAAGAAATGTATATGGACCGATGCGCTAAAAGTACGCCCTCTTTTATTTGTCATAACCTTCGTTTTGAAAAAAAAAAAAAAAAAACCACATTAAAAGAAGTTAAATCCCTCTCTTTAAAAATCATTTAAAAAAAATCTGTTAAGGATAAAGAATATACACATATTTTCGGAACATAAAGTAAAAAAAAATAAAGAGTTAACTACTAATGTTATCCATGAGGGTTTGGTCCAGTTTGCTGCTTCAGTCTAAAAAGAAGTTTTTTTTTTTTTTTTTTTTTTTTTTTTTTTTTTTTTTTTTGCAATTGAACACCTGAGATTTGGATTTTCTTGCTATTTTCATCTATTTCGCTAACTCTGTTTGTTTATTCTGATAACATATGGGGCATTTTTGTCCTTTTATCTAAGGTACAACATATTAAAGCTTGGTACAAGTTATTAATGCACATTCAAAAACTCTCTCTCTCTCTCTCTCTCTCTCTCTCTCTCTCAAATACCCTGGCACCATTAACCCTACCACCACCAAACCACTAATCACGACCACACCACCACCGTACCCATAACCACCAACGCAAACCACCTCCACAACCGTCACCATATGCCACCATAACCCAACCACAAATTAGCGCCAATAAGGATCACCACCTTGCTGTTGATATCCCCTCAGGTGACCATACGGCCACCAACGACCTGACCAAGAAGCACACTACCATTAGCCATCATCAACAAAACCCCCACATTTTTTTTCAAAGATTCAAAGTAGAATTTTAAGATTTCATGGGAGTTTCTGGGAATCGATGGGAAATTCAAAAAGGGGCCAGGTTGGTTTCAAAGTTGAGGGAGGAGGGAGGCTGAGACGTAGGAAGGAGGTAGGGTTCCAGGTTGAGGGAGGAGGGAGGCTGAGACACACGCTTTTGGCAGAGAGGGATTTTAGGGAATAGGAAGACGTAGGCGGTGTTTCAAATTGGTTTCTAGGAAGATGGAGGTTGGGTTTCAGGGAAGAGGAAGACGGTGGGGGGTTTCCGGAGGCGGTGGTGGATGGTGGGGTTCAGGGAATAGTTGGATGGAGGAGGGGTTTCAGCGGTGGGGTTTTAGGGAAAAGTTGGATAGTGGGGTTTCAGGGAAGAGTTAGACGGTTGGGTTTCAGGGAAATGGTTTTAAATTCATCTAATTATACTTAAATATGGTGAGGGTTGTATAGAGAAAGAGAGAGAGGGAGGGGGCATTGTACAGAGAAGAAAGAGAGTAAGAAAGGGGGTAGGGGTGGGGTGGCCTGAGGTAAGGATTGGTTTATTTAGGAAAAATGAAAGAAAGTTTTTTTTTTTGAAATATTTAATTGCAGGAAAAATGACAAATACACCTAACTTAACATCAGTTTTTAACTGAGTTAATGAAATGGACAAAAATAGCAAAAAGTTCCAAACCTCAGGGGTTCCATTGCAAAAATATTTTTTTTTGGACTGAAGCAGCAAACTGGGCCAAACCTTAAGGACAAAATTGGCAGTTAACTTAAAAATAAATTATAGATTTTACGTAAAAAAACATTTTTTAATCGCCATGGTGATTGGCATGTTTTGAATATAGGGTAGAGCAACGTCCTGTAAGGACGGAATGAGTTATGATTAGGATTGTTCAAATTCTCGGTGCTCGTTTGGAATTTGCTCGGAAAATGCTCGTTTGAATTTTCGCTTAGTTGTAAATGAGCCGATCGGCTCAGTTCGGTTTGTAACGAGCCAAGCACGAGTAAAGGTCCGCTTGGCTCGGTTGGGCTGAAATAATTTTTATTTATTTATTATATATATCTATACTATATTATAAAGCATATAGGAAGGGCAAGATGGTCATTTTACACCATTTTTAACATGTACAATCCTTTTAAGCTTTGTTTACAAGTACTTGAAGCATGCGTTGTTCAAGAGCATATTTAGAATTTAATATTCTGCCTTAAACAAAAACCCTAATAGCGTCGCATCTCCGCCACTCTCATTTCCTTTCTCTATCATTCCGCCAGAAAAACCCTAATTCCCCATCACCACTTAATCCGCCTCCTTCAACCATCTTCACCATCTCAAGCAACCACCAAATCCGACTCTCTCTGTTCGAACGAAATGGTATTTCTTTTTTTTCTTTATTGATGTTTAAGTATTTTCAGCATTTCCATCGAGCACTTGTTGCCCATATTAATGTTATAACATCACTATTTCCTACTCATAAGTCTCCAACAAAAAATGCTCCATCCAAAAAATGCACTTGAGATTTGGAGCTCAAAGATGCATGTTTATTTTTCTTTGGTTAATTCTGTTCTTCACAATTTCCTATCGCATTTTCTGGATTCACTCACTATTTCGTCAATAAATTTTCTATATCCATGATAATGGTCTTGTAGATATGCAAGGTGAGAGGTTTGATTCAAAAGGAAAAGATGGTAAAGGTATAATTGTTGAGCCATTTTTATTTACTTCTCACATATCACTAAGTTTCTGTTGTTTATATTCTCAAGTTATGGCAAATGGGGAAACAGAGGATCTTAAAAAAAGAACCTGTTCTCTTTTTTTTCTCATGGTTGAAGAAGGTTAGTATGTGTTCTTAGCAGTTCATATTCCTTTAATGATTGTTAATCCTGATGAAGCTGTTATTGAATTTAGGGGTGTTTATGTTCTGGCTCGGTTGATTTTTGACGAACATTCCTTGCCGAACCACTAAGTACGGTTTGGGGGAATGACAAACAAAGCCGGCCGTATGTGTGTTTTTGGAGGTTGACTAGGTGTTGATTCAAAACATATGATCATTTACAGTTTGTTTGGATTGAAGTACACCTGCATATCATATAGACAAATGATTTGGTGCAGGATTCGAGAATTGGTTTGTTTTCTTTTAGGTTGGTTTGTGATTGCCAATTTAGGCGATTTTAATATGTTGAAATTTTCTTGAACTTTTGTGAGTTGGCAAAATGCATAGGTTAGGTGCCCGGTTATAACGGATAATCTTTGGGGTGACTAAAGAATGAGTTGCATTGACCAACTAACACCTTTTGTCCGTACATTTTAATTTCATAAATCATTAATAGTCTACCAAAATTGTTAGAAGCTAAGTTATGAAAAGCGTATAACTTGGAAATTGAAAAGAAGGTTTGGAATTGATCTTCATACTATGAAATAGGATGAATAAATTGAAGAAGAATCCAAGAATGGTGATCTTTTCTGTCTCAAGTTTTACAACTGAAGCCATTGGGCATCAAGTAAGTGATCACTATGCAATTTTGGAGTATATTAACACACTTGAGTGTATTGTGGATGAGTTCTAAGCTGTATGGACCATTTTCTTTTTCAGCTGAAACCCTTGTGTTGTAAATCAAATCCATATTCTGTTTAGCTAAGCATTTTAGTGTTACTCGTATTACATGTTATCTTTGAAATAAAGTATAAAATACTAAACTATATATTTTTATGTCTACTAGGTTGATGATGTGACCTTATTGGTGGACGCCAAAGGGAAGAACCTCTGCGTTACATGGAAACTCGCTGATGTTAAGTTTTGTGGTGTTTGATCTGGTACTATATCATGCACCTGTTGTCTTTTATTCGATTACTATGTCTTGCACCTATTTTTTTAATTCCATTAATTTGTTCTTCTTTTGTTGATGGTTGTTATCATGCTGCTAAATTTGATGCTATATTGCTGATGGTTGTTTGTTAAATTCTATTAATTTATTTTTGTTTTCATGTTTTGCTAGCTGATTTGTTTCTAGCACCACAAAACCAATGTCAATAAAGAGGTTCAACCTTTACATGGTAGGGTCTTGCTTATACATGCCTTTAGAATTTAGCATATTTAGCATATTTAAGGTTTTAACTGGTTACAATTACAAGTGGTTGTTTTCTGATATTATTCATGTTCAGTCTCTTAACAGATTAAATAGTTTGAATTGAAGTGCTAAAATATACCATTTTTTTAATTAGATCTGTCTTTGCAATTTTTTGTTCCTAAAATGATAAATATTCATGATGCTTTATTACTATTGGTTTTTAAAAGATTATAGGTGATTAACTTATGCAAACAAAAAAGTGCTTTAAAGTAGGAAAGATACTTGGGGCTAATCCTCAACCAATTGTTCAAACTACCTCATAAGTCTCCATCCAAAAAATGCACTTGAGATTTGGATCTCAAAGATGCATGTTTATTTTTCTTTGGTTAATTCTGTTCTTCACAATTTCCTATCGTATTTTCTGGATTCACTCACCGTTTCGTCAATAAATTTTCTATATCCATGATAATGGTGTTGTAGATATGCACGGTGAGAGGTTTGATTGAAATGGAAAAGATGGTAAAGGTATAATTGTTGAGCCATTTTTATTTAGTTCTCACATATCACTAAGTTTCTATTGTTTATATTCTCAAGGTATGGCAAATGGGGAAACAGAGGATCTTAAAAAAAGAACTTGTTCTCTTTTTTTCTCATGGTTGAAGAAGGTTAGTATGTGTTCTTAGCAGTTCATATTCCTTTAATGATTGTTAATCCTGATGAAGCTGTTATTGAATTTAGGGGTGTTTATGTTCTGGCTCGGTTGATTTTTGACGAACATTCCTTGCCGAACCACTAAGTACGGTGTCACACCCTCAAAATCCACTTGCGGAGTTTTACCGCGAGGCGCATGACAAACCAGGATCCAAACCAACGATCACAATAAACAAGTCTAAATGAACATAAATGCATTTCAAAACATAGTTTAAAATCCCCGTTTACAGCGGAAGCTTATTCAAAACAATTATTCAATAATAAACCAATGTTCAATGTTTGTAAAATCATGCAACTCTAGCTAGACGCCGTGCAGACGCGTGCGCCCTAGTTCCATTCGTGCTACCTTAGCGACCTGAGAAAACATGTAAAAATTTACGTCAGCACAAAAATGCTGGTGAGTTTACAGGTTTTGTATCCAAGAACCAAGTCCACCTGTCCATACTATAATAAATCGAAAACCAGTATACGCTAGCTAGGCGTACGTTTTGTTACTACCACGATTGGAAAACCATTACTAACGCGAATACCAAAAGTATGCCCGATGTAGTTCCTGTTGTTCCTGTTGTTCCTGTTTGAGACAATATGCACCCGCCGACCCTCCAAGTCGACGAGCGGGGTTGGTCACTCCCAATAGCGCTATTCACATTTCCCCGTTGTGCAAACCCGCACATTCATGGTTCCCCCCGGGACTTCCAAAGATCGTGTAGTACACAATAGAAACCCATAGTATGACAGTAATTACCAAACAATCGTTTTAACACATGTTTTCTCCCCCGAAAGTATAAAACCAGTTTAAAAGAGGGGCCGTAAACTCACCTTAAATTGCGTTACTCCTTAACCCGAGTAAACCCAGCTGCTATGCTAGTCCCGTAAGCGGCGACCTAACATACGACAGTTACAAGTACTTAGACTAATAACCCGCAGGTTAATTAGTCCCTAGATGTCCAGACCATAACCAAGTTCGTTTGAAAACACCGTGACTGTTTAACTGACCCAAAGTACAAGACTCGACATCCCATTGGTGACCCGAGACTCCCCGTGTTATGTTTACGCTCCAAAACATACAATAACGCAATTACACTTAACATACGTTAACGCACAACAAGTTATAGCACATCGTTCACGTATCACCGAATTACATCCAAATATATGTTACCAAGTTATTAGGCATGTTACGGGGTTCCTAGCATGTTACTACATGTCAAATCAGGTCTCGGAATGCTAATATACACTTACAGCAGCAGTACACGCGATTAGGGAGGCTAATCGCATGAATGATCACACGACTAGGGCTAATCGCCCCTGATGTCACGCGACTGGGCTACTCGCCCCTGATGTCACGCGACTAGGGCTACTCGCCCCATGATGTCACACGACTAGGGCTACTCGCCCCTAATACAGGCGATTAGCAAGGCTACTCGCCTGTAACCTTGCTGTTCCGGTTTTTCGCGCGTTTAACGCTCCAAATCAGATCCAGAACGTGTGTAACTACCCAATATCATCCCAATAACTATTCTAAACATGTTTAAACCAAAATCCTTCGTTTAACCTCGTATAATCAGTCCTGCATGAAATCAAGTAATCCAAACACCATACACATAGCATGCAATCATCATACTAACATGCATAACAATAACCCTAATAATCAATTACTGAGATTCCTATCATCATAATATCAATATCAATACTGATCTATCATAATATCATATCAAATCATCATCATGAATCATAAAAACCCTAGCTTTCTAATCATACACACTCATAATGCATGCATATTAGTTATAATCCGATTAACAACCCTTCTTGACGATTTTCAGAAAGCTTTTTCGTTTAACAACAGGTCTGGACCCTTAGGGATTGATTAAAAACGTTTATAACGAGTTATGGATGAAAATCAAACCTTAGGATTATGAAAGTATGATGATTCAAGCTTGAAACCTTGTGTTTTGATCAAAAATCGCCTTCCAGAGGTTGTTTATGTGTTGGGGCGGGTTATGGGACGACTAGGGTTTGTATAATGAAGTTTAGGAGGTTAAGTATGGTATTTATAGTCGTTTTTAGTCGTCCAGCCCGTAACTAGCGATTGTGCAGCTCCTATACGCGATTAGGAATACTAATCGCATGAAGGTTCACGCGATTAGGCCTAATCGCCTATACCTTCACACGATTAGCCACCCAATCGCCCCCTATGTTGCCTACTCGCCTCCCCTATGGGCGATTAGGCTTCCTAATCGCCTGTAGGGGTTAATCTCGTGTGTTTTGCGCGTTAAACCCCGTTTTAACATATGTTAACACATATTAACGTACCGACAAGTCACATAATGATTGTAAACACATAACACAAGTAAATACACATTTTCACACTCGTTCACCAATTCCTGGGACTCGAGACTCGTATGTTCCGTATGCCCTGACGATCCTACCGATCGTCACCGTTTGTACACTTGGTTAAGGACCGACATCTAATGAACCTCTAGACCAACATCCAATGATCCTCTAGACTAAACCAATAGTTCCCGAACTATAACCCGACTTAACTAACCCAGTTAAGTACAATATACGCGTGACTCGCTAAGGTAGACTTTCATCTAGACAACGTTGTTAACCAGAATTTGCCGGGTGTCACATCATCCCCACGTTAAAAGAATTTTCGTCCCGAAAATTGCACAAGTACCAAAAGAACAAAAGAAATAACGAAGGAAACAACAAAAGATAGAGACCAAAAGAGAGATTTACCCGAGTTGTCACATCATCCCCACGTTAAAAGGAATCTCGACCCGAGATTCATTCAGCTGCAGAAGAGACATGTCTCGACTCGAACGCTTCCTTAGGAAAAAGATGAGGATACTTAGACTTCATCTGATCCTCCCGTTCCCATGTATATTCCGGTCCCCGGTTCGAGTTCCACCGAACCTTAACTATACGAATCTTGCTGTGACGTAGGCTACGAATCTTGTAATCAAGGATCTCCACAGGTTCTTCCACAATCCGAAGACGATCATCAACCTTGATCTCTTCTAGTGGAACGATGAGAGACTCGTCAGCCAGACACTTCTTCAAGTTTGACACGTGAAAGACGTTATGTACGTTACCGAGCTCCGTCGGTAAATCAAGTCGATATGCCACCGGCCCAATCCGTTCCAGGATCGTAAATGGGCCGACATACCGCGGATTGAGTTTGCCACGCTTCCCAAAGCATATGACGCCCTTCCACGGTGAGACTTTTAGAAGTACCTTGTCATTGACTTGGAATTCCAGTGGTTTGCGACGCTGATCAGCATAACTCTTTTGCCGGTCCCGTGCCGCCGCCAACCGATTACGAATCTGTACAATCTTTTCCGAAGTTTCGTACACTAGTTCAGGCCCAGTGAGTTGACTCTCACCCACTTCAGCCCAACAAAGAGGAGAACGACATTTCCGTCCGTACAGTGCTTCGAACGGAGCAGCCTTGATGCTCGTGTGATAACTGTTATTATACGAGAATTCTACTAACGGTAGATGAGCTTCCCAACCTTTGCCAAAATCGATCACACATGCCCGCAGCATGTCTTCTAAAGTTTGAATTGTGCGCTCACTCTGACCGTCAGTTTGTGGATGATAAGCCGTACTCATGTCTAGTTGGGTACCCAAAGCCTTATGCAAAGACTTCCAGAAGTGAGAAGTAAAATGGGAGTCACGATCCGAGATAATAGAAACTGGTACCCCGTGCTTAGAAACAACTTCCTTCAAGTAAAGACGAGCCAAACGATCCATGGTGTCGGTCTCCTTAATAGCAAGAAAATGAGCTGATTTCGTCAACCGATCGACAATCACCCATATCTTGTCATTCCCGCTTGGTGATTTAGGAAGTTGTGTGACAAAATCCATAGTAATCCGTTCCCATTTCCATTCCGGAATTTCAGGTTGTTGCAAGAGACCCGACGGTTTCTGGTATTCCACCTTGACCTTAGCACAGGTCAAGCATTTGCTCACGTATGAGGCTATGTCCGACCTCATGTTTGGCCACCAGTAAAGCACCTTCAGATCTTGGTACATCTTATCCGAACCAGGATGAATAGAATACCGGGACTTATGAGCCTCATCAAGGACAAGCTCCCGTAGTCCCCCGAACAAAGGAACCCATATACGTTCTGCGAAATAGTGCAGGCCATCAGGCCTGCGCTCTAGGTGCTTGTCGGCACCGTGCATAGTTTCAGCTTTAAGGTTTTCCTCCTTCAAAGCTTCCAACTGGGCAGAACGGAGTTGATCAGGTAACGACGAATGGATGGTGAGCTGCAACGCCCGAACGCGACGAGGTTTAGTAGATTCCTTCCTGCTCAAGGCGTCTGCTACAACATTCGCCTTGCCAGGATGGTACTTAATAGCACAATCATAGTCGTTCAAAAGTTCGATCCAACGACGCTGCCGTATGTTCAAATGTTGTTGGTCGAAAATGTGTTGGAGACTCTTGTGATCGGTGTAGATAGTGCATTTGGTACCGTACAAGTAATGTCTCCAAATTTTCAACGCGAATACCACGGCACCCAACTCCAAGTCGTGAGTTGTGTAGTTCTTCTCGTGCACTTTGAGTTGACGAAAAGCATACGCAATCACTTTCTCGCGTTGCATCAACACGCAACCGAGTCCATGAATGGAGGCATCACAGTAAACAACAAAATCATCAGGACCCTCAGGTAAAGACAAAATAGGAGCAGAACACAGTTTAGACTTTAGTTCCTCAAACGCGGACTCTTGTGGTTCACCCCAGTCGAACTTCCTTGAGTGAGAGTGGTGAGGGGTTGAGCAATCTTCGAGAACCCCTGAATGAAACGACGATAATAGCCTGCAAGGCCTAGGAATTGCCGCACCTCAGTTGGCGTCTTTGGTGCTCCCCAGTCCTTGATCGCTTCGATCTTAGCTGGATCGACATGAATCCCTAGTTCATTAACCACATGTCCTAGGAATTGAACTTCGCGTAACCAAAAGTCACACTTTGAGAACTTGGCGTAAAGTTGTTCCCGTCGCAAGAGTTCCAAAACTAACCGCAGATGTTCCCCGTGTTCGGTCTCGTTCTTGGAGTAGATCAGAATGTCATCAATAAACACAATGACGAACTTATCCAGATATGGTTTACAGACGCGGTTCATCAAGTCCATGAAAACCGCCGGTGCGTTCGTGAGACCGAAAGGCATGACCAAGAATTCGAAATGGCCATAACGTGTTCGAAAAGCAGTCTTTGCAACGTCAGCCTCCCTGACGCGCAGCTGGTGATAACCGGACCTCAAGTCGATCTTGGAATAATAACTAGAACCCTGAAGCTGGTCGAATAGATCATCGATACGTGGAAGGGGATAACGGTTCTTGACGGTCAATTTGTTCAGTTCTCTATAGTCCACACACAATCGGAAACTTCCATCCTTCTTCTTGACAAATAAGATCGGGGCTCCCCAAGGGGAAGAACTTGGCCGGATGAAACCCTTGTCCAAGAGTTCCTGTAACTGACTAGACAATTCCTGCATCTCGGGAGGTGCAAGACGGTAGGGGGGCCGAGCAATAGGAGCAGCCCCTGGTACAAGATCAATACCGAATTCGACTTGACGATGAGGAGGAAGACCAGATAAATCATCGGGAAAAACATCAGGAAACTCGCGTACCACCGGAATGTCGTCGATCTTCTTTTCATCACTAGAGGAAACAGATAAAAGCGCCAAAACGGCTGGATAACCCTTTCGAAGACACTTAAGGGCTTTCATGCTAGAGATGATATTTAGCGGAACACCACCTTTGATACCGTACACAGAAAGGAATTCTCCATCAGGGAGAGGAATCCGAATAACCTTATCGTAACAGACGATCTCTGCGCGATACAAAGATAACCAATCTATTCCTACCACAACGTCAAAACTACCCAAAGGTACCGGCATAAGGTCGATGGGGAACGATAAACCCGACAACTCTAATTGACACTCCCGAAGAACGCTAGTAGCTTCAATCGTTTTACCGTCAGCTAACTCAATAATATACTTGGTCTCTAATGGTACGGGTACTACATCTAGCAGTCGACTAACATTCATGGATACAAAACTCTTGTCGGCACCAGAATCAAATAACACGCTAACAGAACGATTATTGAGAAGAAACGTACCGGTGACTGTGTCAGGGTCCTGTCTAGCCTCAGCGGCTCCAATGACGAAGGCACGTGCATTTCTGCCGCCGCCCCCGTTGTTCCCATTCCCGTTGTTCCCACCCTGCTTCAGTTTTGGGCAATCCTTCTTGTAATGCCCAGTGTCACCACAGTTGTAGCATCCTTGTTTCCCTGTAGTCCCCTGAGTAGTCGGAGCTGAGCTGTTGGTCGGAGCCTGAGTCGATGGAAGTGTAGCCCGACAATCTTTAGCATAGTGGCCTGTTCGCTGGCAGCGGTGACAACGGTTACTGTCGCAGTTCCCTTGATGATGGCGTCCACACTTGTTGCATTTGGGCAGTTTTCCCGCATAACCACCCTGCTTGTTACCCGAAGAAGATGAACCCCCATTATCAAACCTTTTACCCTGCTGTGCAGACCCAGATCCTTTCCCGTCGTTTTCCCACTTGCGCTTGTTGTTCTCTGGAGCCTTAACAGTCGAACCTTTCGCAGGCAAAATCCCCTCATTCACTTTTAGGTTGGTCATCCTATGGGCCGATCGAACTACCTCTGCATAAGTAGGATGATTTCCCGCAGCCACTAACCCTGCAATTTCCGGTACTAACCCCGAGACATAGTGTTCAATCTTACGATATTCTGGCACGTGCAAATCGGGACACAGCACTGCCAACTCATTCTGTCTCACAGTATACTTCTCGATTTCCGACCCAGTCATCTTGAGGTTCCACACCTCATGCTCCAGCTTCTGTACCTCTTCCCTCGGGCAATACTCACGCTTCAGCAACTGCACAAAATTCTCCCATGGCATAGCATATGCCTCCCCAATACTCATGTTCTGGGTGATGCCATTCCACCAAGTCAATGCCACGTCCTGAAATAACGCAGCCGAATACTTTACCCGATCTTCTGGGAGACAGTTACACATCAGAATTACCGACTCCACTTTCTCCAACCACGCAAGCTAACCGCACCCTCAGTGCCAGAGAATTCCTGGGGCTTGCAGTCCTGGAACATCTTGTAGGTGCACATGGGTGGGGGTGGGTCAACAGGACCACCTGAAACGAAACGTATGAGAAACCACGAAATACGTACACAAGGTTCACCAATGAGGCAAAGAAAATGGATAAAACAACTTACCACCACCGTTGTGCCCTAACTGAAAGGCAGCTTGGAGCAAGTTGTTCAGATCAGCCTGTGATAGATTAATACCTCCACCACGACCACCAGCACCACCGCGACCACCACCACGTCCACCATTGCGACCACCTCCACGTCCTCCACGCACTCCAGACATGATTCTGGCAGAAAGAACGGGAAAATTTAGTTTCGCAGTTAAAGATAACCACTAATGTTTACAAGATCAAAGCCAGATCCAATCCAGGACTATCCCCTCAAACCCAGAGCTCACTAGGGCTTCCATGCATTTCGTTTTATGATTTTGTGTGCACCCAAAATGATAAAACGCTCTACATGGTCCTCCCAGTGTTCTCCTAGTTCAAAGTTCAAATCACCGAACATAGACTCTTAGCTACACACCGTAATACCACGGTAGTTTATGACAAGTGTTTCCATTGGAGTGCGAAAGGGAGATGTCCGAGCCTTGGACAAATCTCAAGAGCACACGAGTTACCCCAATAGACTACACTGCCTAGAAAACAAGTAACCCAACCTAAGATAGAACGGATGATGTAACGTAGAAAGACCAATGATTTAGAGACACCCCGACAAGACCATACGTAAACCACTATAACGTTTAGTACCATGTGATCGTCTAGTGTGTGCGACTCGGCTATAGACTAGACTCTACATGCAGTCCTAGTTCACTATAACCTGGCTCTGATACCAATCTGTCACACCCTCAAAATCCACTTGCGGAGTTTTACCGCGAGGCGCATGACAAACCAGGATCCAAACCAACGATCACAATAAACAAGTCTAAATGAACATAAATGCAATTTCAAAACATAGTTTAAAATCCCCGTTTACAGCGGAAGCTTATTCAAAACAATTATTCAATAATAAACCAATGTTCAATGTTTGTAAAATCATGCAACTCTAGCTAGACGCCGTGCAGACGCGTGCGCCCTAGTTCCATTCGTGCTACCTTAGCGACCTGAGAAAACATGTAAAAATTTACGTCAGCACAAAAATGCTGGTGAGTTTACAGGTTTTGTATCCAAGAACCAAGTCCACCTGTCCATACTATAATAAATCGAAAACCAGTATACGCTAGCTAGGCGTACGTTTTGTTACTACCACGATTGGAAAACCATTACTAACGCGAATACCAAAAGTATGCCCGATGTAGTTCCTGTTGTTCCTGTTGTTCCTGTTTGAGACAATATGCACCCGCCGACCCTCCAAGTCGACGAGCGGGGTTGGTCACTCCCAATAGCGCTATTCACATTTCCCCGTTGTGCAAACCCGCACATTCATGGTTCCCCCCGGGACTTCCAAAGATCGTGTAGTACACAATAGAAACCCATAGTATGACAGTAATTACCAAACAATCGTTTTAACACATGTTTTCTCCCCCGAAAGTATAAAACCAGTTTAAAAGAGGGGCCGTAAACTCACCTTAAATTGCGTTACTCCTTAACCCGAGTAAACCCAGCTGCTATGCTAGTCCCGTAAGCGGCGACCTAACATACGACAGTTACAAGTACTTAGACTAATAACCCGCATGTTAATTAGTCCCTAGATGTCCAGACCATAACCAAGTTCGTTTGAAAACACCGTGACTGTTTAACTGACCCAAAGTACAAGACTCGACATCCCATTGGTGACCCGAGACTCCCCGTGTTATGTTTACGCTCCAAAACATACAATAACGCAATTACACTTAACATACGTTAACGCACAACAAGTTATAGCACATCGTTCACGTATCACCGAATTACATCCAAATATATGTTACCAAGTTATTAGGCATGTTACGGGGTTCCTAGCATGTTACTACATGTCAAATCAGGTCTCGGAATGCTAATATACACTTACAGCAGCAGTACACGCGATTAGGGAGGCTAATCGCATGAATGATCACACGACTAGGGCTAATCGCCCCTGATGTCACGCGACTGGGCTACTCGCCCCTGATGTCACGCGACTAGGGCTACTCGCCCCATGATGTCACACGACTAGGGCTACTCGCCCCTAATACAGGCGATTAGCAAGGCTACTCGCCTGTAACCTTGCTGTTCCGGTTTTTCGCGCGTTTAACGCTCCAAATCAGATCCAGAACGTGTGTAACTACCCAATATCATCCCAATAACTATTCTAAACATGTTTAAACCAAAATCCTTCGTTTAACCTCGTATAATCAGTCCTGCATGAAATCAAGTAATCCAAACACCATACACATAGCATGCAATCATCATACTAACATGCATAACAATAACCCTAATAATCAATTACTGAGATTCCTATCATCATAATATCAATATCAATACTGATCTATCATAATATCATATCAAATCATCATCATGAATCATAAAAACCCTAGCTTTCTAATCATACACACTCATAATGCATGCATATTAGTTATAATCCGATTAACAACCCTTCTTGACGATTTTCAGAAAGCTTTTTCGTTTAACAACAGGTCTGGACCCTTAGGGATTGATTAAAAACGTTTATAACGAGTTATGGATGAAAATCAAACCTTAGGATTATGAAAGTATGATGATTCAAGCTTGAAACCTTGTGTTTTGATCAAAAATCGCCTTCCAGAGGTTGTTTATGTGTTGGGGCGGGTTATGGGACGACTAGGGTTTGTATAATGAAGTTTAGGAGGTTAAGTATGGTATTTATAGTCGTTTTTAGTCGTCCAGCCCGTAACTAGCGATTGTGCAGCTCCTATACGCGATTAGGAATACTAATCGCATGAAGGTTCACGCGATTAGGCCTAATCGCCTATACCTTCACACGATTAGCCACCCAATCGCCCCCTATGTTGCCTACTCGCCTCCCATATGGGCGATTAGGCTTCCTAATCGCCTGTAGGGGTTAATCTCGTGTGTTTTGCGCGTTAAACCCCGTTTTAACATATGTTAACACATATTAACGTACCGACAAGTCACATAATGATTGTAAACACATAACACAAGTAAATACACATTTTCACACTCGTTCACCAATTCCCGGGACTCGAGACTCGTATGTTCCGTATGCCCTGACGATCCTACCGATCGTCACCGTTTGTACACTTGGTTAAGGACCGACATCTAATGAACCTCTAGACCAACATCCAATGATCCTCTAGACTAAACCAATAGTTCCCGAACTATAACCCGACTTAACTAACCCAGTTAAGTACAATATACGCGTGACTCGCTAAGGTAGACTTTCATCTAGACAACGTTGTTAACCAGAATTTGCCGGGTGTCACATACGGTTTGGGGGAATGACAAACAAAGCCGGCCGTATGTGTGTTTTTGGAGGTTGACTAGGTGTTGATTCAAAACATATGATCATTTATAGTTTGTTTTGATGGAAGTACACCTGCATATCATATAGACAAATGATTTGGTGCAGGATTCAAGAATTGGTTTGTTTTCTTTTAGGTTGGTTTGTGATTGCCAATTTAGGCGACTTTAATATGTTGAAATTTTCTTGAACTTTTGTGAGTTGGCAAAATGCATAGGTTTGGTGCTCGGTTATAACGGATAATCTTTGAGGTGACTAAAGAATGAGTTGCATTGACCAACTAACACCTTTTGTCCGTACATTTTAATTTCATAAATCATTAATAGTCTACCAAAATTGTTAGAAGCTAAGTTATGAAGAGCGTATAACTTGGAAATTGAAAGGAAAGTTTGGAATTGATCTTCATACTATGAAATAGGATGAATAAATCGAAGAAGAATCCAAGAATGGTGATCTTTTCTGTCTCATGCTTTACAACTGAAACCATTGGGCATCAAGTAAGTGATCACTATGCAATTTTGGAGTATATTAACACACTTGAGTGTATTGTGGATGAGTTCTAAGTTGTATGGACCATTTTCTTTTTCAGCTGAAACCTTTGGGTTGTAAATCAAATCCATATTCTTTTTAGCTAAGCATTTTAGTGTTACTCGTATTACCTGTTATCTTTGAAATAAAGTATAAAATACTAAACTATATATTTTTATGTCTACTAGGTTGATGATGTGACCTTGTTGGTGGAAGCCAAAGGGAAGAACGACTGCGCTACTTGGAAACTCGCTAATGTTAAGTTTTGTGGTGTTTGATCTGGTACTATATCATGCACCTGTTGTTTTTTATTCGATTACTATGTCTTGCACCTATATTTTTAATTCCATTAATTTGTTGTTCTTTTGTTGATGGTTGTTATCATGCTGCTAAATTTGATGCTATATTGCTGATGGTTGTTTGTTTAATTCTATTAATTTATTTTTGTTTTCATGTTTTGCTAGCTGATTTGTTTCTGGCACCACAAAACCATGGTTCAATAAAGAGGTTCAACCTTTACATGGTAGGGTCTTGATTATACATGCCATTTGAATTTAGCATATTTAGCATATTTAAGGTTTTAACTGGTTACAATTACAAGTGGTTGTTTTCTGATATTATTCATGTTCAGTCTCTTAACAGATTAAATAGTTTGAATTGAAGTGCTAAAATATACCATTTTTTTAATTAGATCTGTCTTTGCAATTTTTTGTTCCTAAAATGATAAATATTCATGATGCTTTATTACTATTGGTTTTTAAAAGATTATAGGTGATTAACTTATGCAAACAAAAAAGTGCTTTAAAGTAGGAAAGATACTTGGGGCTAATCCTCAACCAATTGTTCAAACTACCTCATAAGCATAGTAAATTAGTTTTTAAATTATTTTGCTTACATGGGTTGAGTTGTTTTCTGGTGCATTCATCGTGTTCTTAGTATCAAAGGCATGCTGATGGCTTAGTTGCTGGTTCATTGGATCTTTTGACAATTTTACATTCTTACTCAAGACAAGTTATAAATTTAATTAAAACTTTGTTTCACCACATTTTTCCTTTTTAGACTTTATTGTTGAATTATAATACCTATTGATTCTCATGTGATATATTTAATTACTCTTTGGGCGACCTTCACCCGTCTAACCCGTTTTTATTTGAGCTTAGTTTTCAAAGTTTACCCATTTGACCCGTTAGAAGAATGCTCAACCCAAATTCATATTTTGCAATTTTGTTGACAAATAGTTGATGATAATAGTAATGTATTAAGCCAATATTTAATTATTCCTTTTAAAATCAGGTATTTGATTTCATTTCACATGCTAGAAAATGGTGAAAGAGTGTAGAGTGTACAAAATAGTGAAAGAGTCTAGACTATAAAAATAGTCTACTCAGACTAATTCCTAATTGGAGAAAAATTACAAACAAGGAAAGGGTCTGTCCACACTGCCAAATGGCCTGCTCATACTTCTCACTGCAACAGTGCTTTAATAGGGGATCAATGCTATACATCTTTTCATGAAATTTGAAAATTTGTATACTTTTTGATACTTTAAGAGCTTTATGCGGTGTTGATAAGTTCAAATGCTGCAGACAAATAATTATTTCAGTTTTTTTTAACTTTTAATTTTGGTGTGTATTTTTTCAGGTAATTAAGTTGGTAGAATTTGTATAGGTGCAAAAAAGATACTTAAAAAGGAAGTAATATACACTCCTTACATACATGTTAGTCGAAAATGGGGGTACGAATGTGGCGACCGGTTTCAACAAAATGACAATCGCAATGCACATTGGTCGACAATGGTGGATGAAGTTAGTGGTTGTTCATAACTTTAGATGGTGCAAATGTTGATGTACGTGTCTCAGCTAAATTAGTCAAAAACGGGTCAAAATAGTCAACTATTTTTTGATCATTTTATAGGCATTATAGATACAAAAGTTAATCTTTAGACGTTTCTTGTGTAGTGTAAAGGTTTATCCCCATCACAAATACTTGAAGTTGTCAAAAAAAGTTCTTATGTATATATTTTGAGCAAGTGAGGTTTCTGTTATAGGTTGTGAACAAGTGTAGCATGATATAATGTGGACTAATCGATCAGTGCATTCACATGTGATAGGTCCATTAAAATTAGTATTAGATCAAGTATTATTCACACCAATCATATTATCTTATTTTGCTACTGAATTAACTACTTTTGAGATATGAATTTGATGGAGTAGATTCGAAATAAGCAGAGCCTCTATATTTTTTATGGTTCGATTCATATCGAATTTTATATATGTTTCATATATGGCATGTAACCGTTTTAGTTAAGTTTTTGATTATCCGAAACTCAAAGCGTATAGAGTTGAAGTGTCCACTATCGGAATAAATAATGAGATCTTCGAACGACTGAAGCCTATTCTTGCTAAATAGTCTGCGTTTGTTTGAAAATTTTTATTTTGAATATGAATTTGAATGTGTATATATAAAAAACTTCAGCCTTATACATCGTATCTCTTGTCTCCAACTATATACACTTTAAACAACTAACTTCGTAAAAAAAATGCAACCCACTTTAAATGAGCCGCTCGCCGTGTAGATGTGCTATTGAACTCATCTAAGTGGAACCTATGTGATTATGATAAAGACTATATGTTGTGAGTAGAGGTGAGTGGAGATTTATTGAATAATATTTTGCCACGTCGACGCTTACATGGCACTGGATAGCGGCCGGCGGTTGTTCGCAAGATGGTGTTATGGGTCAAGGTGAGCGGGTTTTTTTTTACCAAATATATTTAAATATTTACCACATTTTTTTATAAAAAAGCATTAAACTAAAAATAAAATAAAATTACACTAAAATAAAAAACAAACATTACACTAAAATAAAAAAGAAAATTACACTAAAAAAAACGATTACATTAAAAAAACCTAACGTAAGGATAAGCCCGAGCGTAACATTTGCCACTCCGAAATGTAGTGAAAGTTATGGCCAATCTTCCGAAGGTACTCCACCTTGGCAAAGGCGACGAGCACGTCTTCGGTTTCCTCGGGCATATCACTCTTCACCTCTCTGTACGTGGTTTTCGAAGTTTTTACACTTCGATTTCAAGTCCCTGAACTGTGGGAGATGGAGTCATTGGTACGGTTGGTACCCCCGACAAGGGTACCAAACTCGGCTAGGACCCTATGCCACTGTGGTCCGCGAGCACTTGATCCGCGGCTTGACGAAGCACCGTCACCGTGCACTTTTTGGTACACGATGACGAGTGCTAGTTCTTCCTCCTCGGTCCACTGCACCATGATGAACTTGGATTTGAAGATTGAAGGTTTTAGTGTAGGAGAATTGTGAAGAAGAAGAAGGAGTAAAATAAATAGGTAAATAAATAGGGGAGTAACTAATTTTGTTTGGTGAAAATTTAATTTTTTAAAATTCAAACCGTTGCCTAGCCCGCTAACGGACGCGAGCTCGCTTACGTACGATCACTCGTGGCAGCTTTCACGTGTGTCTGTTATCGTGGGCGTTAGCCACGTGGACCAGGGTGTGACTCGCGGGCCACAACGGATAGTCTAAGCATTTGAAGTTGAACCTAAGAAAGCCCACGTGGTAGAGGTAGCACTGGTGAACACGTCGCAAATTTTGTTAAAAAACGGTTTACCCGCCGCAAAGCGCTGGTGAACCCACTAGAGGATTGATTGTCGCCGCCGCATCGCGCGGGTTTCTTACTAGTAATTATATATATATATATATATATACACTATATTATAAAGCATATAGGAAGGGCAAGATGGTCATTTTACACCATTTTCAACATGTACAATCCTTTTAAGCTTTGTTTACAAGTACTTGAAGCATGCGTTGTTCAAGAGCATATTTAGAATTTAATATTCTGCCTCAAACAAAAACCCTAATAGCGTCGCATCTCCGCCACTCTCATTTCCTTTCTCTATCATTCCGCCAGAAAAACCCTAATTCCCCATCACCACACCTAATCCGCCTCCTTCAACCATCTTCACCATCTCAAGCAACCACCGAATCTGACTCTCTCTGTTCGAACGAAATGGTATCTCTTTTTTTCTTTATTGATGTTTAAGTATTTTCAGCATTTCCATCGAGCACTTGTTGCCCATATTAATGTTATAACATCACAATTTCTTACTCATAAGTCTCCATCCAAAAAATGCACTTGAGATTTGGATCTCAAAGATGCATGTTTATTTTTCTTTGGTTAATTATGTTCTTCACAATTTCCTATCGTATTTTCTGGATTCACTCACCGTTTCGTCAATAAATTTTCTATATCCATGATAATGGTGTTGTAGATATGCACGGTGAGAGGTTTGATTCAAATGAAAAGATGGTAAAGGTATAATTGTTGAGCCATTTTTATTTAGTTCTCACATATCACTAAGTTTCTGTTGTTTATATTCTCAAGGTATGGCAAATGGGGAAACAGAGGATCTTAAAAAAAGAACCTGTTCTCTTTTTTTTCTCATGGTTGAAGAAGGTTAGTATGTGTTCTTAGCAGTTCATATTCCTTTAATGATTGTTAATCCTGATGAAGCTGTTATTGAATTTAGGGGTGTTTATGTTCTGGCTCGGTTGATTTTTGACGAACATTCCTTGCCGAACCACTAAGTACGGTTTGGGGGAATGACAAACAAAGCCGGCCGTATGTGTGTTTTTGGAGGTTGACTAGGTGTTGATTCAAAACATATGATCATTTATAGTTTGTTTTGATGGAAGTACACCTGCATATCATATAGACAAATGATTTGGTGCAGGATTCAAGAATTGGTTTGTTTTCTTTTAGGTTGGTTTGTGATTGCCAATTTAGGCGACTTTAATATGTTGAAATTTTCTTGAACTTTTGTGAGTTGGCAAAATGCATAGGTTTGGTGCTCGGTTATAACGGATAATCTTTGAGGTGACTAAAGAATGAGTTGCATTGACCAACTAACACCTTTTGTCCGTACATTTTAATTTCATAAATCATTAATAGTCTACCAAAATTGTTAGAAGCTAAGTTATGAAGAGCGTATAACTTGGAAATTGAAAGGAAAGTTTGGAATTGATCTTCATACTATGAAATAGGATGAATAAATCGAAGAAGAATCCAAGAATGGTGATCTTTTCTGTCTCATGCTTTACAACTGAAACCATTGGGCATCAAGTAAGTGATCACTATGCAATTTTGGAGTATATTAACACACTTGAGTGTATTGTGGATGAGTTCTAAGTTGTATGGACCATTTTCTTTTTCAGCTGAAACCTTTGGGTTGTAAATCAAATCCATATTCTTTTTAGCTAAGCATTTTAGTGTTACTCGTATTACCTGTTATCTATGAAATAAAGTATAAAATACTAAACTATATATTTTTATGTCTACTAGGTTGATGATGTGACCTTGTTGGTGGAAGCCAAAGGGAAGAACGACTGCGCTACTTGGAAACTCGCTAATGTTAAGTTTTGTGGTGTTTGATCTGGTACTATATCATGCACCTGTTGTTTTTTATTCGATTACTATGTCTTGCACCTATATTTTTAATTCCATTAATTTGTTGTTCTTTTGTTGATGGTTGTTATCATACTGCTAAATTTGATGCTATATTGCTGATGGTTGTTTGTTTAATTCTATTAATTTATTTTTGTTTTCATGTTTTGCTAGCTGATTTGTTTCTGGCACCACAAAACCATGGTTCAATAAAGAGGTTCAACCTTTACATGGTAGGGTCTTGATTATACATGCCATTAGAATTTAGCATATTTAGCATATTTAAGGTTTTAACTGGTTACAATTACAAGTGGTTGTTTTCTGATATTATTCATGTTCAGTCTCTTAACAGATTAAATAGTTTGAATTGAAGTGCTAAAATATACCATTTTTTTAATTAGATCTGTCTTTGCAATTTTTTGTTCCTAAAATGATAAATATTCATGATGCTTTATTACTATTGGTTTTTAAAAGATTATAGGTGATTAACTTATGCAAACAAAAAAGTGCTTTAAAGTAGGAAAGATACTTGGGGCTAATCCTCAACCAATTGTTCAAACTACCTCATAAGCATAGTAAATTAGTTTTTAAATTATTTTGCTTACATGGGTTGAGTTGTTTTCTGGTGCATTCATCGTGTTCTTAGTATCAAAGGCATGCTGATGGCTTAGTTGCTGGTTCATTGGATCTTTTGACAATTTTACATTCTTACTCAAGACAAGTTATAAATTTAATTAAAACTTTGTTTCACCACATTTTTCCTTTTTAGACTTTATTGTTGAATTATAATACCTATTGATTCTCATGTGATATATTTAATTACTCTTTGGGCGACCTTCACCCGTCTAACCCGTTTTTATTTGAGCTTAGTTTTCAAAGTTTACCCATTTGACCCGTTAGAAGAATGCTCAACCCAAATTCATATTTTGCAATTTTGTTGACAAATAGTTGATGATAATAGTAATGTATTAAGCCAATATTTAATTATTCCTTTTAAAATCAGGTATTTGATTTCATTTCACATGCTAGAAAATGGTGAAAGAGTGTAGAGTGTACAAAATAGTGAAAGAGTCTAGACTATAAAAATAGTCTACTCAGACTAATTCCTAATTGGAGAAAAATTACAAACAAGGAAAGGGTCTGTCCACACTGCCAAATGGCCTGCTCATACTTCTCACTGCAACAGTGCTTTAATAGGGGATCAATGCTATACATCTTTTCATGAAATTTGAAAATTTGTATACTTTTTGATACTTTAAGAGCTTTATGCGGTGTTGATAAGTTCAAATGCTGCAGACAAATAATTATTTCAGTTTTTTTTAACTTTTAATTTTGGTGTGTATTTTTTCAGGTAATTAAGTTGGTAGAATTTGTATAGGTGCAAAAAAGATACTTAAAAAGGAAGTAATATACACTCCTTACATACATGTTAGTCGAAAATGGGGGTACGAATGTGGCGACCGGTTTCAACAAAATGACAATCGCAATGCACATTGGTCGACAATGGTGGATGAAGTTAGTGGTTGTTCATAACTTTAGATGGTGCAAATGTTGATGTACGTGTCTCAGCTAAATTAGTCAAAAACGGGTCAAAATAGTCAACTATTTTTTGATCATTTTATAGGCATTATAGATACAAAAGTTAATCTTTAGACGTTTCTTGTGTAGTGTAAAGGTTTATCCCCATCACAAATACTTGAAGTTGTCAAAAAAAGTTCTTATGTATATATTTTGAGCAAGTGAGGTTTCTGTTATAGGTTGTGAACAAGTGTAGCATGATATAATGTGGACTAATCGATCAGTGCATTCACATGTGATAGGTCCATTAAAATTAGTATTAGATCAAGTATTATTCACACCAATCATATTATCTTATTTTGCTACTGAATTAACTACTTTTGAGATATGAATTTGATGGAGTAGATTCGAAATAAGCAGAGCCTCTATATTTTTTATGGTTCGATTCATATCGAATTTTATATATGTTTCATATATGGCATGTAACCGTTTTAGTTAAGTTTTTGATTATCCGAAACTCAAAGCGTATAGAGTTGAAGTGTCCACTATCGGAATAAATAATGAGATCTTCGAACGACTGAAGCCTATTCTTGCTAAATAGTCTGCGTTTGTTTGAAAATTTTTATTTTGAATATGAATTTGAATGTGTATATATAAAAAACTTCAGCCTTATACATCGTATCTCTTGTCTCCAACTATATACACTTTAAACAACTAACTTCGTAAAAAAAATGCAACCCACTTTAAATGAGCCGCTCGCCGTGTAGATGTGCTATTGAACTCATCTAAGTGGAACCTATGTGATTATGATAAAGACTATATGTTGTGAGTAGAGGTGAGTGGAGATTTATTGAATAATATTTTGCCACGTCGACGCTTACATGGCACTGGATAGCGGCCGGCGGTTGTTCGCAAGATGGTGTTATGGGTCAAGGTGAGCGGGTTTTTTTTTACCAAATATATTTAAATATTTACCACATTTTTTTATAAAAAAGCATTAAACTAAAAATAAAATAAAATTACACTAAAATAAAAAACAAACATTACACTAAAATAAAAAAGAAAATTACACTAAAAAAAACGATTACATTAAAAAAACCTAACGTAAGGATAAGCCCGAGCGTAACATTTGCCACTCCGAAATGTAGTGAAAGTTATGGCCAATCTTCCGAAGGTACTCCACCTTGGCATAGGCGACGAGCACGTCTTCGGTTTCCTCGGGCATATCACTCTTCACCTCTCTGTACGTGGTTTTCGAAGTTTTTACACTTCGATTTCAAGTCCCTGAACTGTGGGAGATGGAGTCATTGGTACGGTTGGTACCCCCGACAAGGGTACCAAACTCGGCTAGGACCCTATGCCACTGTGGTCCGCGAGCACTTGATCCGCGGCTTGACGAAGCACCGTCACCGTGCACTTTTTGGTACACGATGACGAGTGCTAGTTCTTCCTCCTCGGTCCACTGCACCATGATGAACTTGGATTTGAAGATTGAAGGTTTTAGTGTAGGAGAATTGTGAAGAAGAAGAAGGAGTAAAATAAATAGGTAAATAAATAGGGGAGTAACTAATTTTGTTTGGTGAAAATTTAATTTTTTAAAATTCAAACCGTTGCCTAGCCCGCTAACGGACGCGAGCTCGCTTACGTACGATCACTCGTGGCAGCTTTCACGTGTGTCTGTTATCGTGGGCGTTAGCCACGTGGACCAGGGTGTGACTCGCGGGCCACAACGGATAGTCTAAGCATTTGAAGTTGAACCTAAGAAAGCCCACGTGGTAGAGGTAGCACTGGTGAACACGTCGCAAATTTTGTTAAAAAACGGTTTACCCGCCGCAAAGCGCTGGTGAACCCACTAGAGGATTGATTGTCGCCGCCGCAACGCGCGGGTTTCTTACTAGTAATTATATATATATATATATATATATATATATATATATACACTATATTATAAAGCATATAGGAAGGGCAAGATGGTCATTTTACACCATTTTCAACATGTACAATCCTTTTAAGCTTTGTTTACAAGTACTTGAAGCATGCGTTGTTCAAGAGCATATTTAGAATTTAATATTCTGCCTCAAACAAAAACCCTAATAGCGTCGCATCTCCGCCACTCTCATTTCCTTTCTCTATCATTCCGCCAGAAAAACCCTAATTCCCCATCACCACACCTAATCCGCCTCCTTCAACCATCTTCACCATCTCAAGCAACCACCGAATCTGACTCTCTCTGTTCGAACGAAATGGTATCTCTTTTTTTCTTTATTGATGTTTAAGTATTTTCAGCATTTCCATCGAGCACTTGTTGCCCATATTAATGTTATAACATCACAATTTCTTACTCATAAGTCTCCATCCAAAAAATGCACTTGAGATTTGGATCTCAAAGATGCATGTTTATTTTTCTTTGGTTAATTATGTTCTTCACAATTTCCTATCGTATTTTCTGGATTCACTCACCGTTTCGTCAATAAATTTTCTATATCCATGATAATGGTGTTGTAGATATGCACGGTGAGAGGTTTGATTCAAATGAAAAGATGGTAAAGGTATAATTGTTGAGCCATTTTTATTTAGTTCTCACATATCACTAAGTTTCTGTTGTTTATATTCTCAAGGTATGGCAAATGGGGAAACAGAGGATCTTAAAAAAAGAACCTGTTCTCTTTTTTTTCTCATGGTTGAAGAAGGTTAGTATGTGTTCTTAGCAGTTCATATTCCTTTAATGATTGTTAATCCTGATGAAGCTGTTATTGAATTTAGGGGTGTTTATGTTCTGGCTCGGTTGATTTTTGACGAACATTCCTTGCCGAACCACTAAGTACGGTTTGGGGGAATGACAAACAAAGCCGGCCGTATGTGTGTTTTTGGAGGTTGACTAGGTGTTGATTCAAAACATATGATCATTTATAGTTTGTTTTGATGGAAGTACACCTGCATATCATATAGACAAATGATTTGGTGCAGGATTCAAGAATTGGTTTGTTTTCTTTTAGGTTGGTTTGTGATTGCCAATTTAGGCGACTTTAATATGTTGAAATTTTCTTGAACTTTTGTGAGTTGGCAAAATGCATAGGTTTGGTGCTCGGTTATAACGGATAATCTTTGAGGTGACTAAAGAATGAGTTGCATTGACCAACTAACACCTTTTGTCCGTACATTTTAATTTCATAAATCATTAATAGTCTACCAAAATTGTTAGAAGCTAAGTTATGAAGAGCGTATAACTTGGAAATTGAAAGGAAAGTTTGGAATTGATCTTCATACTATGAAATAGGATGAATAAATCGAAGAAGAATCCAAGAATGGTGATCTTTTCTGTCTCATGCTTTACAACTGAAACCATTGGGCATCAAGTAAGTGATCACTATGCAATTTTGGAGTATATTAACACACTTGAGTGTATTGTGGATGAGTTCTAAGTTGTATGGACCATTTTCTTTTTCAGCTGAAACCTTTGGGTTGTAAATCAAATCCATATTCTTTTTAGCTAAGCATTTTAGTGTTACTCGTATTACCTGTTATCTATGAAATAAAGTATAAAATACTAAACTATATATTTTTATGTCTACTAGGTTGATGATGTGACCTTGTTGGTGGAAGCCAAAGGGAAGAACGACTGCGCTACTTGGAAACTCGCTAATGTTAAGTTTTGTGGTGTTTGATCTGGTACTATATCATGCACCTGTTGTTTTTTATTCGATTACTATGTCTTGCACCTATATTTTTAATTCCATTAATTTGTTGTTCTTTTGTTGATGGTTGTTATCATACTGCTAAATTTGATGCTATATTGCTGATGGTTGTTTGTTTAATTCTATTAATTTATTTTTGTTTTCATGTTTTGCTAGCTGATTTGTTTCTGGCACCACAAAACCATGGTTCAATAAAGAGGTTCAACCTTTACATGGTAGGGTCTTGATTATACATGCCATTAGAATTTAGCATATTTAGCATATTTAAGGTTTTAACTGGTTACAATTACAAGTGGTTGTTTTCTGATATTATTCATGTTCAGTCTCTTAACAGATTAAATAGTTTGAATTGAAGTGCTAAAATATACCATTTTTTTAATTAGATCTGTCTTTGCAATTTTTTGTTCCTAAAATGATAAATATTCATGATGCTTTATTACTATTGGTTTTTAAAAGATTATAGGTGATTAACTTATGCAAACAAAAAAGTGCTTTAAAGTAGGAAAGATACTTGGGGCTAATCCTCAACCAATTGTTCAAACTACCTCATAAGCATAGTAAATTAGTTTTTAAATTATTTTGCTTACATGGGTTGAGTTGTTTTCTGGTGCATTCATCGTGTTCTTAGTATCAAAGGCATGCTGATGGCTTAGTTGCTGGTTCATTGGATCTTTTGACAATTTTACATTCTTACTCAAGACAAGTTATAAATTTAATTAAAACTTTGTTTCACCACATTTTTCCTTTTTAGACTTTATTGTTGAATTATAATACCTATTGATTCTCATGTGATATATTTAATTACTCTTTGGGCGACCTTCACCCGTCTAACCCGTTTTTATTTGAGCTTAGTTTTCAAAGTTTACCCATTTGACCCGTTAGAAGAATGCTCAACCCAAATTCATATTTTGCAATTTTGTTGACAAATAGTTGATGATAATAGTAATGTATTAAGCCAATATTTAATTATTCCTTTTAAAATCAGGTATTTGATTTCATTTCACATGCTAGAAAATGGTGAAAGAGTGTAGAGTGTACAAAATAGTGAAAGAGTCTAGACTATAAAAATAGTCTACTCAGACTAATTCCTAATTGGAGAAAAATTACAAACAAGGAAAGGGTCTGTCCACACTGCCAAATGGCCTGCTCATACTTCTCACTGCAACAGTGCTTTAATAGGGGATCAATGCTATACATCTTTTCATGAAATTTGAAAATTTGTATACTTTATGATACTTTAAGAGCTTTATGCGGTGTTGATAAGTTCAAATGCTGCAGACAAATAATTATTTCAGTTTTTTTTAACTTTTAATTTTGGTGTGTATTTTTTCAGGTAATTAAGTTGGTAGAATTTGTATAGGTGCAAAAAAGATACTTAAAAAGGAAGTAATATACACTCCTTACATACATGTTAGTCGAAAATGGGGGTACGAATGTGGCGACCGGTTTCAACAAAATGACAATCGCAATGCACATTGGTCGACAATGGTGGATGAAGTTAGTGGTTGTTCATAACTTTAGATGGTGCAAATGTTGATGTACGTGTCTCAGCTAAATTAGTCAAAAACGGGTCAAAATAGTCAACTATTTTTTGATCATTTTATAGGCATTATAGATACAAAAGTTAATCTTTAGACGTTTCTTGTGTAGTGTAAAGGTTTATCCCCATCACAAATACTTGAAGTTGTCAAAAAAAGTTCTTATGTATATATTTTGAGCAAGTGAGGTTTCTGTTATAGGTTGTGAACAAGTGTAGCATGATATAATGTGGACTAATCGATCAGTGCATTCACATGTGATAGGTCCATTAAAATTAGTATTAGATCAAGTATTATTCACACCAATCATATTATCTTATTTTGCTACTGAATTAACTACTTTTGAGATATGAATTTGATGGAGTAGATTCGAAATAAGCAGAGCCTCTATATTTTTTATGGTTCGATTCATATCGAATTTTATATATGTTTCATATATGGCATGTAACCGTTTTAGTTAAGTTTTTGATTATCCGAAACTCAAAGCGTATAGAGTTGAAGTGTCCACTATCGGAATAAATAATGAGATCTTCGAACGACTGAAGCCTATTCTTGCTAAATAGTCTGCGTTTGTTTGAAAATTTTTATTTTGAATATGAATTTGAATGTGTATATATAAAAAACTTCAGCCTTATACATCGTATCTCTTGTCTCCAACTATATACACTTTAAACAACTAACTTCGTAAAAAAAATGCAACCCACTTTAAATGAGCCGCTCGCCGTGTAGATGTGCTATTGAACTCATCTAAGTGGAACCTATGTGATTATGATAAAGACTATATGTTGTGAGTAGAGGTGAGTGGAGATTTATCGAATAATATTTTGCCACGTCGACGCTTACATGGCACTGGATAGCGGCCGGCGGTTGTTCGCAAGATGGTGTTATGGGTCAAGGTGAGCGGGTTTTTTTTTTACCAAATATATTTAAATATTTACCACATTTTTTTATAAAAAAGCATTAAACTAAAAATAAAATAAAATTACACTAAAATAAAAAACAAACATTACACTAAAATAAAAAAGAAAATTACACTAAAAAAAACGATTACATTAAAAAAACCTAACGTAAGGATAAGCCCGAGCGTAACATTTGCCACTCCGAAATGTAGTGAAAGTTATGGCCAACCTTCCGAAGGTACTCCACTTTGGCAAAGGCGACGAGCACGTCTTCGGTTTCCTCGGGCATATCACTCTTCACCTCTCTGTACGCGGTTTTTGAAGTTTTTACACTTCGATTTCAAGTCCATGAACTGTGGGAGATGGAGTCATTGGTACGGTTGGTACCACCGACAAGGGTGCCAAACTCGGCTAGGACCCTATGCCACTGTGGTCCGCGAGCACTTGATCCGCGGCTTGACGAAGCACCGTCACTGTGCACTTGTTGGTACACGATGACGAGTGCTAGCTCTTCCTCCTCGGTCCACTGCACCATGATGAACTTGGATTTGAAGATTGAAGGTTTTAGTGTAGGAGAATTGTGAAGAAGAAGATGAATTGTGTGTGAAGAAGAAGAAGAAGTAAAATAAATAGGTAAATAGATAGGGGAGTAACTAATTTTGTTTGGTGAAAAATTTAATTTTTTAAAATTCAAACGGTTTCTCAGCCCGCTAACGGACGCGAGCTGGCTCACGTACGATCACTCGCGACAGCTTTCACGTGGGTCTGTTATCGTGGGCGTTAGCCACGTGGAACAGGTTGTGGCTCGCGGGCCACAACGGATAGTCTAAGCATTTGAAGTTGAACCTAAGAAAGCCCACGTGGTAGAGGCAGCACTGGTGAACGCGTCGCAAATTTTGTTAAAAAACGGTTTACCCGCCGTAAAGCGCTGGTGAACCCACTTGAGGATTGATTTTCGCCGCCGCATCGCACGGGTTTCTTACTAGTATATATATATATATATACACACACACATTAATTACAATTATATTTATAGTTTTATACATACCTCCCTATTGGGTTTGGCTCAATATATACATATATACAATTATATTTAGAGTTACCGGCTCAGTCAACCCAATGATAACATAACACTAAGTTTAATTATAAAACCCTAAGTCGTGAAAGACATATTTGACTTCCTATTCCAATTAGTTGTCTGCCATCAATTGTCTCCTTTTATCAACGTATGTCACAATGCGACGATTGTTCTCTATAGTATGCTAATCGTCCCACTAGCCTTAACCTGAGCCTTATATTCTCAGACAACCGGACCTCAAACTTAGTTTTATTCTCGGTTGGTTGAACCTCAGTCATCATTAGGCAACGAGAACGTTAAATGAAACATTCCAATTTAATGGTTGTCCAAAAAATTTGTTGCTCGTCGCTCCCTCGAAAAAATTTGCACTAAGAAAATGCTCGCTCGGTTTCCGGATCGGTTCGGTTTGTAAATGAGCCAAGCACGAGCAAAGGTCCGATTGGTTCGACTCGGCTCATGAACAGCCCTAGATATGATGGATTTAGTCTTGTGATTATGGAATTAGAGTTAATTATACGCATGACTTATTTGGTTTGCGCAGAGTCGGTCCTAGACTTCAAATGCCTTGGACAAGGCTAAAAGAGGCCCGTAGGCCCTAAATAATTATATAAATTAAAAAAATTTTAAACGAAAATTAACATTATAGCAATAAATAGAGCAAAAGTAGAGTATTAGAATGACATACTGTAATAGGGCAAAAAAATCAAAGATTAACACGGTTTAGTTGGAAACATTTCGAAATTTACAGGTTTTGGCCTTAACTACACTTAACTGACTCCCTACATTTTTGGTTCCCTACATTTTAGGCATTTAACTTGCTCCCTATATTTTAGGTAGCAGTTAACAATATTAAGTACATCTCTTTACATAGATCTTAAAATTTTCAATTCAATTCAATGTATGAAAGATATCACCCAACATACAATATTAATATAATGAGATTCAAATTTATAATTGGTTTCGTAATTTAAGTTAAAGATCCATCGAAAACTAGGAAATCACAAATGCATGATTAATATACACATGTGAACAACAATACCATAAACCTAGTACATGGTTAATATACACATGTGCATATAAGTTAAAGATCCATCGAAAAGTAGGAAATCACCAATACATGATTAATATACACACGTGTATAATAGCCCAGTACATGATTAATATACACATGTGTACAATTATATATAGATACATCAGAACGATTTATTTAATACAAAAATATGTAACTCCATGCACACATGTGTAAACCCATGTACAGATATCTAAATCCATCCCCATGTACTTGAATTCTCAATACTTATGTGTATAATATCTATCACACTATATTTAAAATCATATACGGATACATTAGGCCGATTTTATTTAAATGCAAAATTATGTTTTTTTTTGAAAGGCGAATTTCTTGCTTCTTGTGAGACTTGACTAAGACCTCACACTTTTAGTGTATTAAAAGGCTTTGCCTTACCACTGGACCACCAACCCGAATGGAAAAATTATGTAACTCCATGTACACATGTGTAAATCCATGTACAAATATCTAAACCCATGTGCACTTGAATTGTCAATACACCAATGTATAGCTGTGTTGATGATGTTGAATGAAAGAAAAAAACTGATATACATCAATGCATATCTATGTCAACGATGATGATAAATGAAAAAACTAAAAAGAAACTAATGTACACCATTGTATATATATATATGTTGATGATGATGATGATGAATGAACAAAAAAAACTGATATACGCCAATGTATATTTGTGTTGGTGATGATGATAATTGAAAAAACGAATATACACCAATGTATATCTGTGTTTATGATGTTGAATGAAAGAAAAAAACTGATATATGTGACACCCGGCAAACTCAGGTTAGTAACGTTGACTAAACTAGTAAGTCTACCTTAGCGAGTCATGCATATTACGTACTTAACGGAGTCAGTCGAGTCGGTATGATGATTCTGGGAATCATCGGGAGTCGTTACGATGATCCGCGGGGTCATCGGGAGTCGGTCCATAACCATGTGTACAAGGATTGGTGATTCGTGGAATCGCCGGGTTTAATGCACACACGAGTCTCGAGTCCCGGGAATTGGTGAACGGATGTAAACGTGTTAGTTATCATGCATTGTATGTTTGGAATCATTATGTGACTTATCGGTATGTGAATACGTGTTTATATGTGTTAAAATAGCGTTTAACGCGCCGAAAACCCAGCTTGGAGGGTTTCAGGCGATTAGGATCTGGAAAAGGGCCTAATCGCCTATATATAGGCGAGTAGGAGGATGATAACAGGCGATTGGGACCTAATCGCCTGATGTAGCATGCGATTAGGCCCCCAATCGCATGATATGGGCTGCTAATCGCCTATGCTGCAGAGTTCGGGTCAAAACACCTATAAATAGAACCCTTAACTCCCCAAACACCTCTAGAACAACCCTAGCTGATCCCAAGCCACCCACACACCTTGAAACACCTCTGGAACTCATTTTGCTACAAAAATCACCATCTCCAAGCCTACACACCTTTCTTTAACAAAATCCAAGGTGTGTTCTTCATCCCTAACCTTTGTAAAGTTGTTATTTTGGTTCCCCAAAGGTCCAGACCTTGTTTTACTAAGTTTGTGTCTTTAAAAACCTTTCAAAAGAGTTCTAAACCAAGTCTACACCTTAATGCTTGTTATATGTGAAGTTTACATGCATATGTTGGTCTTCTTGGTGATTATAACATGATTGTTTCCATGATATGATTGTACTTCTGTTATGTAGAGATTATTAGGAAGGTTATCTTAGAGTTTGAGCCATTGTTGTTGTGTTTTGATAAAAATGTGTATTTTGACCCATTTGAATGTTCTTGAAGATTTAGGATGATTATGGTATGATTGTTGATGCAATGTTGTTAGAATTCATACTAGGAAGATGTTAGATCAGAGGTTTGATGATTTGCAAGTTTGTAGAGATTGAAATCTGATTGTTTCCATTTAAGGAAAGATAAGGTTGGTTGGTGAAATCTAGTACTTTGCCATTTTAGGAAATAATTGCTTAGAACATGTTAGATCAGTGATATGTTGGGGGGTTTTGCTTGGAATGGGTTGGTAAATGATTTAGGTTTGATATTGGGTGTTGTTGCATGTTTCGGATCTGATTTGAAGGGTTAAACGCGCGAAAATCCGTTACACAGCAGCAGCAGGCGATTAGGAATCCTAATCGCCTGATGCTGAAGGCGATTAGGCATGCATGAAGGCGATTAGGACCCTAATCGCCTGATATATCAGGCGATTGGGCCCCTAATCGCCAATAGACTGAAGCTACTCGCGTATTGACTTTCCTAATCGCGTGTACTGCTGTCGTAAACGCGTTTTAACATCCCGGAACATGATTTGACACCTAGGAACATGATAGGAACCCCGGGATGCACCCAATGACTTAGTAAGACGTGCTCGGACCTGATTATGCGTTAATCGGACATTATGCTAGGCTAGGTGAACTACTGCGCGTATTAAGTGTTTAATTGCATATGTTGCATGATGTCTTGTATTTACCTAACACGTGGGATGTCGGGTCACCAATGGGATGTCGGGTCTTGTCTGGCACGGTCGGTTTAACAGTTGAAGATGTTTTCAAACGTTATGGTCACGGTCTGGACATTCGGGGACTAGTTAACCCACGGGTTATTAGTCCGGATACTTATACACATTTTATGATAGGTCGCCGCTAATTGGGGCTATCATAGCATAATTACTTAACTGTTTTCAAGTAACGCAATCCAAGGTGAGTGTCACAGCCCCACTTTTACCGTTTTGCTTTCGGGGGAGAAACATGCTACTTATTTTGATTACTCATCATAGATCATGTTATACTATGGTTATTTCACGTACTATGCGGCTTTTACAGAAAGTCCCAGGGGGGAATCATGAATGTGCGGGAATGCACAACGGGGGAAATGTGGATAGATCTATTGGGCCTTACGAACCCCACCCGACGGCTGGGAGCCGGGCGGGTGCATATTGTCTCTAACACTTTGGGGGTTACCGAGGCATCGGTAATCCCGTCCGTCTGGGCTGGCTTCAACACTTATACCGGTTTAGTAATGGATTCCCAACCGCAGTAGTAGCAACACTTAACGTCTAGCTAACGTTTTCATAACACAGTAGTAACGGAAATGATCTTACCGAACTTATAACAACACTTAATAAAAGAAAACCTGTGAACTCACCAGCATTATATGTTGACATTTTTGGCATTTTTTCTCAGGTCGCTAAGGTAGCAGTCAATGGGCTAGGCGCACGGAATCATGCACAGCGTCTAATATTTTGAAGCATATTAAACAATGTTTTGTAAACAATGATATGTCTTTTGGTTGTAAACAAGAATGCTTCCGCTGCTGGTTTACGGCTCAAAGCATGATATTTTGGTTTTAAATATATTTATGAATGCATGTATGTTGTATGTTTATTGTGATCGTTGACTGAGATCCTGGGGTGTCACGCGCCTCGCGGTAAAACCCCGCACGTGGAATTTGAGGGTGTGACAATATACATCAATGTATATCTGTGTCAACAATGATGATGATAAATAAAAAAACAAAAAAGAAACTGATATACACCATTACATATATATATATATATATATATATATATATATGTGTGTGTGTGTGTTGATGATGATGATGAATGAACAAAAAAAACTGATATACACCAATTTACACTCCAACTTACAACAGCTATATAGCTAAATAAAAATTTACCATTATATACACTTGTGTATAGGCATTTGGCTTTGTTTATCCTTATAGCGGTTATGTCTCTCATTCTCTTTATGTAATATACACCAATGTATAATATACACTAGTGTATAGGCATTTGATAATAATAAAGCGTCTCATTTTTTTTTGACGTAATAATTACGTTTTGTAGGATCCAATTTTTTTTTTAATATTATCCCTAAATCAGTAAATGGAGAAGGAGAGGGTTTTTAGGAGGTATTTATGGTGTAATCAATTTAAATTATGTGTTATGTTAACCTACCTAATTTTGTGAAAGACTAAAATTTCATAATGCCCTTACATTAAAATAAACAATTAATTAATCTTCTAATTATTTACAATCATGCCATTAGAGATCAATAGCTATATTGTGGTTTTTATGGTTCCTACTTAAGGCGTGGTTCCTATTTGAACCCTACCCTATATATATACTAGTGAGGTGTCTGCGTGTTGTGGCGGGAGCAGAACACTTAGATTGGTTATTTTAGAACGGGGCATTTCAGTTAAGTTTTGAGCCACAACAAACCAAGTTAGTTATAGAGCATGGGACTTTAACCTAGTTAATTATAAAAATAAATAACTTCTATCTTAGTACTTAAGACACTCACTTTTTTTTCTAAGAAGTTACCCCATCCAAGCTTCTGACCAGCCGCATTGATGCAAGCCAACGCCTTTGTATTTTGAGAGGAATCGGTTTTGTTTCATACCATAAGGACACAATATCATTTTTTCGATAAAATACAAAGAAAGAAGGTATAAATTTCTACATGCACAACTTGCTCAAAGAAGATTATCGATGAGAGTTTAAAATTTATCAAAATTCAAACAAAAGTTCCTATCTAGTTTTGGAGCACTATAATACCTTGATCTTTTATTCTTCAAACATCTACTCAAATATCAGGATGATCCAATCTTCAAACTTGCGGTAGTTATCATTAGGCACCAACAGATTACCAATACGATTTAGTCCTTTAAAAGCAAAAATCATCACTGTATGTGTCTGCAAAGTTATTTTATGATATTTTCCTCAATGCCACCGATTGTAATCATGATCACGTCAACTTTGATTTAATGAAACATAAGCTCTAAAGAATCACATCATATAGAAAACAATATGAAGCTAGCTTATGTCTAAACAAATACACATGTTAATGGTCACATAGCCTTGAAATACTAATCATACGATGTTGAGCTAGATACTTAATAATGTCTTTAACACCAGAAGAAATAAGGTTTGAAGTGAAGTTTGGAAAAAAAATTCATCTAATAGACTCTTTGGAAATTGGTTTCTTCTCCTCCTCGTTACAATATTTTATTACTTGATCATGAGAAAGTCGGCCTCCAATCTAGCTTTAGTCATCAAATTGAAATACCCAATATCATACAAAATACCTAAAAGTAGTACACCTCAGAAAGACTTTTCTAAGTAACTCAATTGGAAGCGGGGTTCGAATGGTGGTATGTAGCACCTACGAGCGAAGGCGTTATTGGTGATTTCAAGAACACTTTCTAGAGATATTTGTGAGTTTACCCAACTGAATTAGTTCTCATAATTGTGATGTAAAATAAACTATTATAAAAGCAGGTTTATTGATTTGATTTAATTTATTTTAATTCGTAAAGATAGTCATTTAGAAACATCGGTTACGATAATAGATAACATGAAAGTTGAACGGATCCTTCCATCAATGTTAGTTAGACATAAAGGAAATTGAAAATGAAAATGGTTAGTGCTTTTCCGTTTGCATTCTAAAAAAAGAGAGTTAAGTATATTCATTTTTTTGACGTTCCAGCTCCACGATGAGTTGGTTTTGTTAAGTTTTAAAGACACCAAAAATGATTGATGGACTCTTGAATTGTAATATACTAGGTTAGAGTCCCGTGAGGACCCACGGTTCACCTGAAAGTAAATGAAAAAAAAGGTAGGAAAATAAGAATTTTATTATGCAATTTGTTTCAGTTACTAAATGTTTGACAATGCAATATGTATGAATTTTGATGTTAAATGCAAACTGTCATCTAACAGTTTAATGTAATGAAATGATGGATATATCGAGTAAGTAAAGTTTAATTTGACAACTGCAAACTACATAGCATACTATCACAATATCACACATTACATCATTTTAGTAATATCTATATTCTAATCATAACTAAGCTTAAGCATAGAACACTTATCATTTAGTTGGGACTTAACGAACTTCAACCAATATCACACATTACATCATTTGGGTAATATCTATATTATAATCATAACTAAGCTTAAGCATAGAACACTTATCATTTAGTTGGGGCTTAACGAACTTCAACCAATGGTCCATTTTCATTACTTCAATCAAAATCTTCCAAGTCTTGCTCATTAATAGCTGATTTTTCACCTTCGAAGTTGTTATCATTGTCATCACGATCCTCGGAGTGCAGCTCATTTGCAATAATTTATGAAAACCTCCACCATTGTATTCCATATTTGTGTTCTACATAAATATAGTTATTGTAAAGATATGGATACAGTCATAAGTAAATCAAGAAACAATCCATAACCCACTTACTTGAATGGGTAGCTTAAATTTTACGTGTTATCTCTCCAATGGTTAAACCGATTACATAGCTAAAAAACAACTAATAAGAAAATTGGTCCATTGTCACGTACTGTAATATAAATTTCCTATATTTTATTAAAAAATAGGCACCAAAAGGATCAACCCCAAACCCATTTCAACATGTAGCCAAAATGACCCATTGTACACACACTTTAGGCAACTTTTGACATGTTACAAAAATCCGCCAAAAACGTCATTATTTAAACTGTGTAAATATAATACTTAACAATTAAAAAATCTTAATAAATAACATCAAAATCATAATCAATCATTCAAATCATTGACATTAAAATAATCCGCGTCTGAAATTGCCTTACCCATTGTATACAAATTATTATTAATATCTTAAAATTAGCACACTTATTGAAATCAAGATGATGATTATCGCTTAGTGACAATTGATTAAAGAAAAGTTGTAATATCAAAATAAAAGTCGGTCAACAATATTAAAATGAAATTCGTAATATTAGTAACATCAATAAATAAGATTAAAAATCTTAATAAATAACATTAAAATCATCCACGTCTCAAATTACCTTACCCATTATATACAATTTATTATTGACATCTTTAGTAATCATTATTGGTTGTCATTGAAGTAATATAATTCTTTAACAGAAAGTAACATTTTGAAAATTTATATTATCATTTAATTTCGTTGTTAAAATTGGTATGACGATTAAATAATTTTATTATTTGTTAAGGTTTATACAGTATTGCTATGTCTCGAACAATTCTGCAAAATCGGAAATACTGTGCCTCGATTGACGTAATCGAGTAGGAATGTTTATTTATATATTTGAATTATAAAAAATGGAATGATTGGTAATTGATGTGAATTGGTCAACAACGCTTAAAATTAGCACAATCAAACTCAAAGACATAAAAAGTCAAAGAATTGACCTCATTAAATTAATAAAAACGTAAAAAGTTTTTACTCAGATTAGGTCAACAATATTAAAATTAAGGTTATAATATTAGCAATAGCATTGAAAATTATCATGAATACATTATATATTTTAGGAAACTGTTAAACATATTTAAATTATATTTATTATTAAAAGAATAATAAAAGTTGTAGGAAAATAAGTGTACACTCCTGTCTTCGGATTATATTTAAATTATAAACTGTTAAATAGATTTAACATTGTTAAATAGATTTAAATAAATGTTTAAAGGAAAGTCGTATATGTATAAAAATATATCGTTTCATGACAATTGATTAAAGGAAAGTCTTTGAATTATAAAAAATGAAAGGATTGGTAATTGACGTTAATTGGTCAACAACGCTTAAAATTAGCACAATCAAACTCGAAGATATATAGTCAAAGAATTGACCTCCATCAATTTAACAAAAATGTATAAAGTTTTTACTCAGATTCGATCAACAATATTAAAATTAAGGTCGTAATATTAGTAATAGCATTGAAAATTATTTTGAATACATTATATATATTTTAGGAAACTGTTAAATATATTTAAATTATATTTATTATTAAAAGAATAATAAAAGTGTAGCAAAATAAATGTACATTGTTATCTTCGGATTATATTTAAATTATAAACTGCTAAATAGATTTAACATTGTTAAATAGATTTAAATAAATGTTTGAATGAAAGTCGTATATGTTTAAAAAAAATATCGTTTCATGACAATTGATTAAAGGAAAGTTGTAATATCAAAATTAAAGTCGGTCAACAATATTAAAATGAATTTCCTAATATTAGTAATATCAATAAATAAGATTCAAAATCTTAATAAATAACAACCAAATCTTAATCAATCATTCAAATCAATGACATTAAAATCATCATAAATAATATTAAAACTCTTCATAAATAACATCAAAATCATAATTTAAATTTCAAAATCAATGACATGTTGTGGTGCAACCTTAGTAACAAACATTTTGTGTTGGATTGAACACCATTTGAAGACACAATATTCGCCAATGGAAGTATCTTCTGATTGAAACAAATCAGGCCATCCAATCACAATAAACCTTTACAAAAGCATTATATATAGGAAATTTAGAATGTGTAACTAATTATAAAATAAGAATATTGTAAAGATAAATGTTGAATATGCAAATAACAAACCTAGCGACTTGAGAAACAATTTTTGCACGTAATATTAGTATTAGTATTAGTTAGTATTAGTAATTATTAGTAATTATGAATATAGTCGTAAAAATAGTAATAGAAAATTTTAATTCGGTCAATAAGATATAAATGGGATTAAAATTAAAAATCGTAATATTAGTTTTAGTATTAGTAATATATTCGTAATTTAATTCGGTCAATAAGAAATAAATGAGCTTAAAAATCGTAATATATAACATTAAATTCAGTCAATTATTATTAATGTTATTAAAACTCATAATAAATAACAATAAAAAATGTTGATACATTAGTGTGGCTATCGCTTTGGATTCTACAAAAAACGACGTTTAATGATGAAGAATGGTAGATTATCAAGGCCATTCGAACCATCGTGGGGTCGAATAAGTTTCAGGAAGGTCGAACAAAGTTTTGTTTGTATTGTTTTGTTTTTCGAGCCTTGAAATGGTCGAACAATGCCATTCAACCCTTGTAGAGGTCGAATGTGCAGGTCTATATATAGTTTAAGTTTGTTTTGCAGGTTAATTAGACGAGTCATTTGTATGTGTGAAGTGTGTGTTTACTCTAGAGTGTCTAGAAGGTTCTGAAACGTATTTTCATTGTAAGCTAAGGTCGTGTAAGGTTAATATCACATGATCATCAATGATAATGTTTATTAAAATGGATCTTTACATGTTTTGATTGATTGATTATCATATGCATGTGATTTAGGGTTTCCGCACCTAAATTGCTCTACTTGTGTGATTATATAGTTGATTTCTAACAAAACAATTCTTTACAAAGTGTTATCAGAGCTTTGCTCAATCACACAACTGCAAATTGATAGTTTTCAATCAGAGTTTTACTCAAAAATATCAAAATTTTATCTGTTTTGCATGAACTTTGCATGAACATGGAGATTGATTCATTTCAACTTGTTTTTACGGATAAAATCAAAATTTCTTTCACAAAAGTTGATCTCCTTCAAATCCGAATCAAAACCTGCTAAAGATCATTGAAATCTATCAACATTTGAAAAATTCAGATCAAATTGAGTGATTTTTGAAGAAAAACCGTTTTTGAAATGGGTCATATCGAACCATTTGAGTTTTGGTCAAACGAGTGTGGTTTTTAGGTCGAACCAGGTGTGTTTAGGTCAAACCAAGTGAGTTTTAGGGTCGAACCAGTTGTTTGTTCTTCATTCAGGGTGTATTGTGTTTTCATTCGAACCTCTCTAGTTCCTTCGACCTTACGTAGGGTCGAACCAACTTCATTTCAGGGTCGAATCAGTCTTAGTGTTTCATTTTCTTATTTAAGTTCATTCTAGGAGTTGAACCAACCATTTGTTTTCGTTCGAACCCCCGTCTTAGTCATTTAGGTCAAACCAAAACTGTTTTTCAAATTTTTCTCAGTGTTGTCATACCGAACATCATGGATAACATTTGGGGCTTTCCGATGACACCGAGACCTGCTATAACATAATAACAGCCAACACCAATGAATCTGTTAGGATCTGAGGTTGATTGTTTTGATTGTTTAAGTAAAGAAGTAATGAACGAAGTGAATTATAATTGGAAAGTGTAGCAGAATAATAAACTATTAATCAAAACAAGAGAATAAATGTTTTTCAATCGAAAGCTTTCATTTATCAAATGATTACAATCAATAGTACAAATACTCCCCCTCAGCCTGATCACTCTGTGATTGTTTGTCTGAGAGAATGTTTCGAGTGATGAGTAGAACAGTACAAGCACTGTTCTATTTATAGACAAATCTAAACCACTGATGATCTAAGCTGACGTCACCTAAGACAGTGACCTCTAACAGAATAACAAACATAAAACATCTGTTGAATACAAACTACTGTTACATTGTAAAACTCTGAAAGGTAAACTGCTATTGGGAAAACTCTGATGGTCTTGTATCATCTGTTGGAGCCTAAGTGCTGTTGGCTCCAACAGACCTTTAGTCTTCAGCACTTTGATCAGCAGGTGTTCTTCGTCAGACCTTTGGTCAGCAGTTGTTCTCTAGCAGTTGTTATCCAGCAGTCTTGTCACACCCTCAAATTTCCACCTGCGGAGTTCTACCGCGAGGCGTGTGACATACCAGGATCCAAGTCAACGGTCACAATAAACGACGTCTAAATGTAAAAACATACGTAAACAAAACCATGCATAAGTTTAAAACCAACATTCAATAGTGCGGAAGCATTTTAAAGTTTACAAAAGTCATGCATAAATAAACATAAGTTCAAAAGTTCATAATCCCAAAACGTGCAGATGAAACCCTAGACACGAGACGACTCCAGTGCGACCACGTGCGCCTATCCATATGCTGCTACCTTAGCGACCTGAGAAAACATGCTAAAAGAGTCAACATATAATGTTGGTGAGTTCACAGGTTTTAATTAAACGTTTACAGTGATCCTTAAAAATGTTACCATCACAATTACTACTATGCTTGTGAGAACGCCAAACCAGGCGCAGAATGAGATACTCATACGGGTGAAACCATTACTGACTAAGCCGTGTGTTACCCTTAGTTCCTATGGGCTACCGTCATCGCCGGTAGACCTTGTTTTGTTAGAGACAATATGCACCCGCCCGGTCCGACCGTCGAGTGGGGTTTGTCAGTTCCCAATAGCGCTATCCATATTTCCCCGCCATATACCCATGTTAGTGGTTTCAAGGGATTTTCGATGAACCGTATAGTAAGATAAGTAAGCCATAGTATAACGTGATAACAAGTCATAAGTCATAAGAGTTTAACAAGTCATAAGTCATAAAAGAGTTTGTAAGCATGTTTCTCACCCCGAAAGTAAAAACTGTAAAATGTGGGGCCGTGAACTCACCTTAGATAACGTTCCTCGAATATGTGTAAAGATGTTTAGCCCGTGACAATCCCTCTACCGAAGATCTATCAAAATGTTCACATAAGTATTCCGACTAATAACCATAAGGTTATCTAGTCCCCGATTGTCCAGATCATAACCAAGTATGTTTTAAAACGTGTTTAAATGTTTAACCGACACACTAGACCGACCCGACATCCCGTTGATGACCCATTACCCTAACTAATCAAGTACACATAGGTTACATGCAAGGTTCAAGCATAAAACACTTAGTTTGTATCAAAAATCTCATTTTTGTTAACACAGGGTCGAATGTAGTTGTAAGTGGTCGAAGGTGACTTGAACTGGTCGAATGTGGGTTCGAACTTCCACCTTCGCCCCTTTTTCTTCCACCTTCGCCCCCTTGTGGTACCTTCGCCCCTTTTTCTTCCAGGTTCGACCCCTGGATTCCACCTTCGCCCGTTTGACTGGCCGAAGGTGTTCCAGGTTCGACCCTGTTGTGTTGTTTACTCAAAAACGCATCCAAAAACATCCGAAAACATCACGAAACATCATGAGTTACAGCAGTCAAGCATCATTAACATATTCCTACGAAACCCTACCAATTTTACCCCAAAATTTATCCGTTTTACAAGTTTCCTAAAATAGCAAATTATGGAGATGTCACATCATCATGCATGCAAATATTACCCAATTAGGAAACTTTCTGAAATCGATTAATAATCAGTTTATCATACTCGGATCATCATGAACAAGAAACCCCTATCATAACCTTAACATAATCATCCCAAAAACAACCCTAAATCTAACTAAAAACTCCTTTAATCATCAAAACACCATCAACAATCAAAGGTAACACGTTTCAATCATAACCCATCATTAATAACAGCCCTAGGTTGTTGTTATCTCATCTATATAACAAATAATCATCAAACAATGCTTAATACCACATAAACACATGTTAAATTGTATGAAAACTCATTGTTTATGAATAGGTTTTATTTAGAAAGATATTAGGAAGGTTTTTACCCATAAAACATGTTGATATCAGATCTGGACCCTTGGGGTTTAGATTAAAACAAGTCAAAATTGTTTAAAAAGGATTTGTAATGAAGAACACACCTTAGATTTTCACTTGTAATGATTTAGAGAGTTAGGTTATGAAAAACAAGCTCAAAAACTCCTTCCCCAATGATAATAGCTGATAGAGAGTGTTTGGAGGCGTTTAGGGTTTGTGAAATGGTGAAAAATGGCTAAGGATGGTATTTATACTGTCTGCACGTTCGCCCAGTTTAAGTGGTCGAATGTGGAATTTTTCCACGTTCGCCCCTTTTTAGTGGTCGAATGTGGAACTTTTCCACATTCGCCCACTTTGTTTCCACGTTCGCCCCTTTTTAGTGGTCGAATGTGGAACTTTTCCACATTCGCCCACTTTGTTTCTACGTTCGCCCATTTTTCAAACCCCATTTCCACATTCGCCCAAAAGTTCCACATTCAGGTCATCAGCACATTTTTAACACATGTTAACAGCACTTTTAACACATGTTAACCTTTTTCCAGTTTGTCGTGTTTAACGCATTCTAACACATCTTAACACATAAGCATGCATCCATAGTCTATACTTAGTATGTTTAGGCACGTATAATCATTCGTACATCATTTAAGCAAGTATAAGCATACAATCCACCACACGACCCATAATCTACACATATACTAAATTAATTCATGTAATGTTACCAACAACGGGACCCGGTACTAATGTATTCTCAAAACGACTCCCAATGATCCTCCAGATCATTGGACCCTGGACAATCCTAATCTGACCCGACTCAACTAACCCAGTTAAGTTTGCTTATAAACGTTTCTCGCTAAGGTAGACTTACTAGATTTTTAAAAAGTTAGTTACCGAAAGTTGCCGGGTGTCACATCATCCCCCTGTTGAAAGAATTTTCGTCCCGAAAATTTCCCAAAGTCGAGGAGGAAAAATAAATAAGAAGAAAAATTTTTTTTTTTCCGGGTCGTCACATCATCCCCCTGTTGAAAGGAATCTCGTCCCGAGATTCTTTCGGCTTCAACAGTAATGTGTGTCGACCTATGTGCCCAAGTAACGTCTCCCCAAAATACGACAAGTGAAGGTCATGAATCAAACGTGACAGTAACAACCGGGAAACCACTTTCCCCAATGTGAGTATGAGACAAAAGACCCCCGATGAAAGCCTACTGGAGCCTACTATGATCGGTATAACTAATCCACTGGTACCGTCCAAGTAGCATCCCCAAAGGACCCTCATCAACCCAAAGAATGAGAAACAGCGACCAAACCACAAAGAAAACACCCGAAACACGAACGCACAACAATGCGGATAAAAGTATGACCAAAGCGTAACAAGAGATAAGAGAGAATACGTACGGGTAACAGTGTCTGGGTCCACCCGTTTCCCCCTAGTACCAATGACATCGTCACGAGCAGCTTGACCGCCACCTTCATTGTTTCCACCTCCGCCTACGGCCCTAGCTTCAGCTTGATTCAACTCTGGGCAGTCCTTCTTATGATGTCCCGGTTGACCACAATGAAAACACCAACCACCCTGCTCTGACTTAGGGCAGGTACGCTTGACATGTCCCAACTTGCCACAATTAAAGCAACCCTGATTTCCCTGTCGAACGGGAGCAGCAATGATAGTCCGAGCCGGCCGAAGAGTCGTCCTACAATCCTTAGCTAGATGACCATTCCGGTGGCAACGATTACAACGAAACGTATCACAATTCCCAACATGATGGTACCCACACTGGTTGCACTTGGGGTTCTTCCCCACATACCTACTCCGCTTCTGCCCTAAATCTGACCCTGAAGCTTCAAGCCTCCTCACCTGTTGAGGCTGAACTGATGCTGACCTCTCTCCAACATTATCCCATTTCCTTTTGTTGTTCTCACTCGCACCAAAGATATGGGGATCGCGTTCCATGAACACCTTGAAAGTACACACCTGCTGACCGAGAGGGGGCGGCGGTGGAGGGGGTTGTTGATTGTCGGCGTCCCCACCTAGGCCATGTTGAGCGAACTGGAAGGTAGCAAGAGCAATGGACACCTGTTGCTGGATCAAATTGTTCAGCTCTTCTCGGGTTATGCTGATGTTTTCCCGACCCTCGCCACCATTACGAACACCACGATCACCAGACATCTTCTGCCGAAAACATGAGATGAGACACCCAGTACCGCAAACAAACCAAGCTACAAGTGACCAAACGAACTCAGAATGCGGTTCCAGCATGACCGTTAATCCGAACACAAAGTCCACCAAGATTTTCATGCATTTCGATTTGTGATTTCGTGTGCACCCGAAATAGCAAATCGCTCTACATGGTCCCCAAGGCGTGCTTCGAGCCAGAACTTCAAGTCACCCGATAACCACATCCCAGAATGATATAACTAACTCAAAAGATCGATAAATAAGTCCCCTCGGCTGTAACCCAGAGAAGAAAATAAAGTGAAGCTAGGAATAGCCAAGGATAAGGTAGGTAATGTGACACTGTGTGGTAAGGAGACCGACACCCCGACAAGGTTAATATGTTTGCCCAAAAGACACGACTCAAATGTATGTGACCGTCTAGTGTGTGTGACTCGGCTATAGTCTAGACTCTACATGCAGTCCTAGTTCACTATAACCATTGGCTCTGATACCAATCTGTCACACCCTCAAATTTCCACCTGCGGAGTTCTACCGCGAGGCGTGTGACATACCAGGATCCAAGTCAACGGTCACAATAAACGACGTCTAAATGTAAAAACATACGTAAACAAAACCATGCATAAGTTTAAAACCAACATTCAATAGTGCGGAAGCATTTTAAAGTTTACAAAAGTCATGCATAAATAAACATAAGTTCAAAAGTTCATAATCCAAAAACGTGCAGATGAAACCCTAGACACGAGACGACTCCAGTGCGACCACGTGCGCCTATCCATATGCTGCTACCTTAGCGACCTGAGAAAACATGCTAAAAGAGTCAACATATAATGCTGGTGAGTTCACAGGTTTTAATTAAACGTTTACAGTGATCCTTAAAAATGTTACCATCACAATTACTACTATGCTTGTGAGAACGCCAAACCAGGCGCAGAATGAGATACTCATACGGGTGAAACCATTACTGACTAAGCCGTGTGTTACCCTTAGTTCCTATGGGCTACCGTCATCGCCGGTAGACCTTGTTTTGTTAGAGACAATATGCACCCGCCCGGTCCGACCGTCGAGTGGGGTTTGTCAGTTCCCAATAGCGCTATCCATATTTCCCCGCCATATACCCATGTTAGTGGTTTCAAGGGATTTTCGATGAACCGTATAGTAAGATAAGTAAGCCATAGTATAACGTGATAACAAGTCATAAGTCATAAGAGTTTAACAAGTCATAAGTCATAAAAGAGTTTGTAAGCATGTTTCTCACCCCGAAAGTAAAAACTGTAAAATGTGGGGCCGTGAACTCACCTTAGATAACGTTCCTCGAATATGTGTAAAGATGTTTAGCCCGTGACAATCCCTCTACCGAAGATCTATCAAAATGTTCACATAAGTATTCCGACTAATAACCATAAGGTTATCTAGTCCCCGATTGTCCAGATCATAACCAAGTATGTTTTAAAACGTGTTTAAATGTTTAACCGACACACTAGACCGACCCGACATCCCGTTGGTGACCCATTACCCTAACTAATCAAGTACACATAGGTTACATGCAAGGTTCAAGCATAAAACACTTAGTTTGTATCAAAAATCTCATTTTTGTTAACACAGGGTCGAATGTAGTTGTAAGTGGTCGAAGGTGACTTGAACTGGTCGAATGTGGGTTCGAACTTCCACCTTCGCCCCTTTTTCTTCCACCTTCGCCCCCTTGTGGTACCTTCGCCCCTTTTTCTTCCAGGTTCGACCCCTGGATTCCACCTTCGCCCGTTTGACTGGCCGAAGGTGTTCCAGGTTCGACCCTGTTGTGTTGTTTACTCAAAAACGCATCCAAAAACATCCGAAAACATCACGAAACATCATGAGTTACAGCAGTCAAGCATCATTAACATATTCCTACGAAACCCTACCAATTTTACCCCAAAATTTATCCGTTTTACAAGTTTCCTAAAATAGCAAATTATGGAGATGTCACATCATCATGCATGCAAATATTACCCAATTAGGAAACTTTCTGAAATCGATTAATAATCAGTTTATCATACTCGGATCATCATGAACAAGAAACCCCTATCATAACCTTAACATAATCATCCCAAAAACAACCCTAAATCTAACTAAAAACTCCTTTAATCATCAAAACACCATCAACAATCAAAGGTAACACGTTTCAATCATAACCCATCATTAATAACAGCCCTAGGTTGTTGTTATCTCATCTATATAACAAATAATCATCAAACAATGCTTAATACCACATAAACACATGTTAAATTGTATGAAAACTCATTGTTTATGAATAGGTTTTATTTAGAAAGATATTAGGAAGGTTTTTACCCATAAAACATGTTGATATCAGATCTGGACCCTTGGGGTTTAGATTAAAACAAGTCAAAATTGTTTAAAAAGGATTTGTAATGAAGAACACACCTTAGATTTTCACTTGTAATGATTTAGAGAGTTAGGTTATGAAAAACAAGCTCAAAAACTCCTTCCCCAATGATAATAGCTGATAGAGAGTGTTTGGAGGCGTTTAGGGTTTGTGAAATGGTGAAAAATGGCTAAGGATGGTATTTATACTGTCTGCACGTTCGCCCAGTTTAAGTGGTCGAATGTGGAATTTTTCCACGTTCGCCCCTTTTTAGTGGTCGAATGTGGAACTTTTCCACATTCGCCCACTTTGTTTCCACGTTCGCCCCTTTTTAGTGGTCGAATGTGGAACTTTTCCACATTCGCCCACTTTGTTTCTACGTTCGCCCATTTTTCAAACCCCATTTCCACATTCGCCCAAAAGTTCCACATTCAGGTCATCAGCACATTTTTAACACATGTTAACAGCACTTTTAACACATGTTAACCTTTTTCCAGTTTGTCGTGTTTAACGCATTCTAACACATCTTAACACATAAGCATGCATCCATAGTCTATACTTAGTATGTTTAGGCACGTATAATCATTCGTACATCATTTAAGCAAGTATAAGCATACAATCCACCACACGACCCATAATCTACACATATACTAAATTAATTCATGTAATGTTACCAACAACGGGACCCGGTACTAATGTATTCTCAAAACGACTCCCAATGATCCTCCAGATCATTGGACCCTGGACAATCCTAATCTGACCCGACTCAACTAACCCAGTTAAGTTTGCTTATAAACGTTTCTCGCTAAGGTAGACTTACTAGATTTTTAAAAAGTTAGTTACCGAAAGTTGCCGGGTGTCACAAGTCTTTTGCAGCAGCAGTTGTTCCAACAGTTGTTAAGGTACAACAGATGTTAGGGTCAGCAGCCTTTTGGGGAAAGTATCTTGTAAATGTTGTTTATTGCTAAGGATCAATTGAGTAGTATATTTTGGCTTTCCAATCATCTGTTCTTCTCCAGGTCAGCAGACCCAACAATCTCCCCCTAGAACAGATGATGCCAAAACTAAGCTTTATTTTTTATCTTTATTTCTCATCAGACTTTCTCTTATTTGCCCTTTAAACTGTAGTTCAAAACTTAGAGAGAAAAAGTCTTCTGCATCCCTTTCAAGCTCTAAGTTCAGCAAGGTTTGGAGATTATCTGCACACAGGCCATGTGCATCATCCATATTTAACTTTTGAGCTTCTCCATCTGATCTGAGCAGATCAATTAATGGGTGTCTTTGTTGACTTTCCATTTTAGAATTTTTGAATCAGTGGATGTGCTGGGTTGCAAGTTTATTGAAGACGAGTTTGGTGATGGAGGTCTCCCAATGAGTTTTCTGAGCTCTTCAGTAGTGGGATCAGAGAAGTAGTGTACTTGATTGAAGAGGCCCTCCTTTACATAAGTTTCAGCAAACTTCTTCTGATCTTCTTTAGACATTTCCTTTTGTTTCTTGAACTGTCTTCTAGCAGCAATAGACAGATCAGAAGTATCAAGTAAGCTATCTAATGTAAAAGCTTGTTGAGGTCTCTTCATCATTGGTGCATTAGAGTAATCAGGTTTCCTGGGAAGTGTAGGGTCTTTCTTCCTGTTTTCTTCCAACTTCTTGTAAGTCTCAGCCAGCCTTAGCTTTGACCATTTAGCAACAGACCTCATCTCCCCATACTTTGCAGCCACAATCTCTTGTCTCATTCTCTTGAACTTCAAGGCTCTGACTGGATCTCTGCCTTTCCTAAAGTCAGGAGCAGAGACCTTTGCTGGGGGATTCTTGGCCATGTCTTCTATTCTTATCAGTTCTTCTCTAAGTGCATGAGTGGTCCAGCCTGCAAATTGTTTCTTATTTGCTTTGTAGGTCATGGTTGACAAGATTTGTTCAAGAAGAGATTCCCTAACCATCCTTTCCATGTCACTGCTGAGAGGCATGGTTGACATGGAATTGCTCAGGGTCTTAGCAAAATCTTCAATCCTTCTCAATTTGCTAAGTTTTGCCGAATGGATGCCCTGAGCAGTCCTGTCATCTTTCCCTTTACATCTCTTTTTGATGATTGAATCTTCCTGTTCAGTTTTGTATTTAAGATATTCATCTAGGTTTAAGGGAACATGAAAATTTGGAAGAGATGGGAAAGATCTATCAGATGGTTGTTCAGTATTGTAGAAGGATTGCATTTCCCCCTTGAGTAGATCAGGCTTAAGAGGATACTGAACAACCAATGGTGTGATGGATGGTGGTGGTATATGAGATGTGAATTGTGAAGTGTGTGGTGAGAATGATGAAAATGGAATGGCTGATATGGGTGTAGGTTGGGTGGTTGAAGTAGGAGGTGGTGATGTTTGTATGTTTTCATCTAGTACCACAAAGGTAGATTTTCTCTTCCTTTTGTACATGATTTTTGGTGATGGTGGTGTTGCAACAGTGGTTGTGTTAACATCTGTTGGCACTTTTGTAGGACCAGCACGTGTTTGGGATTTGGATGGTAAAGTGGTTGTGGTGGTGGATTTGGTTGTTGGTTTGGTGGTAGGTTTAGTTGGTTTGGTGGTATCAGTGGTTTTGGTGGTGTCAGTGGTTTTGGTGGCAGTGGTTTTGGCAGCAGTGGTTTTAGCAGCAAGTTTGGATGGTGGTTGTCTGACATGTTTGGCAGGCATCTTCTTCCTTTTAGAGGTGCCCACATCCTCAACTTCTTGCTGTTGATCTATCTTTTGTTGTACAAGAGCTTCTGCTTTGCATTCCAAAGTATCAACCCTCTTTTTCTTCTCTTCAGCAGTCTTTTCAGCATTAACATTTGCAGAAGTATCAACTTCCTTTGCTTTGCTGGTTTTGACAGTTTCAGTATCAGTAGAGGTTTGAACATTGGGTTGTTGTTGTTGTGGTGCTGTTTGGGTAGACCCTGGTTTGTTGGCAGCTTTTGATTTTCCCTTTTGTGAGGGTGGACAACCAAAGGGATCTAACTTTGGCAATCTATCTCTGCCACTCTCCCCCTATTTGGCATCATCAGTAGTGAATTCATCATCATCTTCATCTCTGAGAATTGTGGTAAGGGCAGAGCCAGTGGTCTTCAGCAGGTGATCTTTAATGGCTTTAATGTCAGCTTGGGTATCTTTGTACCTAGCATCCACCATAGTTTTGATTTGATCCATGTAGGTTTCATGTGTCTGATCTGCTAGTTTTCTATGAGCTATGATGATGGGGGAAACAAATTTCCATAGCTCACTAGCAATATCTTCTGTGGATGGTTGACTTTTGGTAAGAGTAGCCAAGGATCCCAAAATTGTCTTGATATCTGATTTAATATCAGCAACAGATGTTTCTATGGATTGTACTCTAGCCGTCAATTCTTGGTATTTTAACCCATCACCAAAATTAATAGGATCATCTGGATTCCAACCAGTGGTAGTTGTAACTGGTTCAGTCCTAGGAGGTGAGTCCAAAGGATGAGAACCAGATGGCCCTTTGTCTTGGTTTTGGGGACTTCCAACTGATTTTGGGGACACTATAGTGGCCTCATTAGTTGTTGCCTTCAAGGAAGTCTTAGCTATGTAACCACTATTCTGTTATGAGACAATGGTCTCTACATCAGTAGTGGCTGCTTCACTTGAAAACTCACTTAGAGTTTCATTCAACTCTAGGGGTGTAACCTCCTCTGTTTGTGGGATAGCTGATTGATTTTTCTCAGTCCCAGTCACTTGTTGAAGTATACTCTCATTGATGGGTGAAGGAGAGGAACTGGGATTGTCCTGAGTTTTATCAATATCCTCAAACAGTGCTTGCATTGTTGGAAGGACATGTGATGGTCAGGGTTAAGGAGTGAAAAGAGAAGTAGCGCTGGGAGAAGGGCTGATGATCATATGGTCAAGTGACTCATATGTATCATGATGGGATTCTCTTTGGCTTACAACATGATCCTTTTGTGAGGATTCATGAGGAGTTTGCTCAGGTTGAGATATAGCCATCTGTTGTGAGGAAGTAATAACAGTGGTTTCTTGTTGCCTTTGTGTTGCAACAGGGTTTTCCTCTGGTATCTCATCTTCTAGAGGCCCCTTTTTGGGTTTAGTGGTGGTTTTTGTGGATGGACGTTTTCTTTTGGAGGTGGCTGGTGTGGGTTTCACAGCACTGGATGTAGTGCCATGATTACCAGGAACAGTGGGCTCAACAACAGAGGTTTGGACAACAGTTGTTGTCTTAGTCCGCTTTGTTTGTGTTTTAGAAACTTTTAACACTTTTGACACTTAATCTTGGGTGGTTGAACCCAGCATTCTTGTGAAAGTTTCATCAGTTAGACTAGTTATGTTAAAAGACTTACCCTTTTTAAAATCTTTTTCTGGTAAAACCTTTTGAAGGATTACACTCAAAATTCTTGGGTAGATCAGAAAAGCATTATTAGACCCAGACTTTATGGCCTTCACATTTAATACTAAGTCCAGAAATATGCCCTGGGATAAATTGAAGTCAGAGTCTGACAACATAGCATATCCCAAGTATTGTATCCTCAATGGGATTTCAATGAATGAAGTGGACTTAGCAGAGACACAGAGAAGGAGGGTATGAAAGAAAAATTTCATGACTGGTGGGAAAAACTTTTTGAAAAGAGTTGACCCAGTCATTTGTGCATCATAACCTCTTTCTAGAAACTCTGTGTGAAGTTCAGCCTTAGGAAAAGAGTCGTTACCTGACAAGTCATTCAGTGAGAAGGTTGTGGATATCAGTTGGGGGTAATGGCGACATTTGTCTCTCCAATTTTTTATATGATGGTTGTAGGCTTTCTGTCTTGCAAGAGAAACTCAGCATTTAACCAAAATTCTTGGAGGGTATCGAGATAGATGGGAGCATCAGCGGTTAGGATTGTCAGGTATTTGGAATTGAGGATGATGTCGATGGTGGTATGGAATGGAACGTTTTCATCTGTTTTGACCAGATATGGGAGATAATTTTGGGTGGCTTTGGCTTGAAGATCCATTGTAATGGATTTCGAGTGTGAGGATGAAAGGAATTAGAGTGAGGGTTAAGGTTGAAGAAGGCGGTTTTAGTATTTTGAATACAATGAGACAGTGTAACAACTGTTGTCGTAAAACAGGGTTTTTATAGGCTCTGGTGAAACCGCTGATGTGGCCAAAACTCTGCTTTTAAGAGCAGACGTGGCAAACATCTGGTGGCATACAGCTGTTGCCAAAGATCTGATGCAAACAGCTGATGTCTTACCAAAGTGCTGATACTAACATCACTTTTTTTTTATTATAGACAGATATATATATATATATATATATATATAAAATGAAACAGTTGTTTTATCTGATCAGAGGTTTGAAACAGATTTTTCAATCAAACAGTGGTTGTTTTATCTGATTAGATGTTTGAAACAGATTTTTCAACTAACAGTGGATAGAATGGATGAAACAGCGGTTGTTTTATCCTTTACAGATTTTTCAACTAAATTGCTATTTTTAAGGATGAATTTTGATTTTCTGAAACATTTTAATGTTTTTATTTAAAACATTTTTGTTGTTTAGTCCATGTTTAGCATACCAATTCTAAAAATCAGATTTGTGAAGGTGGATGTGTCTAAAGCTTTTGTCAATACATCTGCCAACTGATCCTCTGTTGGAACATGGTGTAGAGAAATCACACCTTTTTCATAGCTATCACTGACAAAGTGATGTCTGATGTCTATGTGCTTTGTGGTTGAATGAGATACTGGATTTTTGATGATATTTTCAGCAACTTGACTGTCCAACATGAGTGGAGTCCTTAGTGCAATTATCCCAAAATCCAGCAGTTGATTTTGAAGCCACATGAGTTAGGTTGTACAGCTTGCAGTAACAATGTATTCAGCCTCTGCTGTTGAAGTTGAAACAACTGCTTGCTTTTTGCTTTGCCATGAGACTAAGGCATTCCCTAGAAACTGGCACCCTCCTGATGTAGACTTCCTTGTGGTGTGGCAGCCAGCAAAATCACTATCTGAATAACCTGAAAGCTTAATGTTTCCATTAGCAGGATACCATATACCAAGTGTGGGAGCACCTTTTAGGTATCTGAATATCCTTTTCACAGCAATAAGGTTTGACTTTCTAGGTGATGCCTGGGATCTTGCACAAACACAAGTGGCAAACATACTGTCTGGCCTAGATGCAGTTTAGTACAATAAAGACCCAATCATGCATCTGTAATGTGTCTGGTCAACCAGTTCATCCTTGTCATCAATAGTGAGTAGCTTGACTGTACTCATGGGTGTACTACATGGCTTACAGTCATTCATCTCAAATCTAGTTAACAAATTTTTCACATATTTGTTTTGATGAATGAATGTGCCATTTTGCAGCTGCTTCACTTGGAGACCAAGGAAGCACTGAAGTTCACCCATAGCACTCATTTCAAACTCTGCTGTCATGAGTTCCCTAAACTCTTCACACATTTTGTTACATGTGGACCCAAAAATGATGTCATCCACATATGTTTGAACAATCATTAAGTCTCCCCCTCTCCATTTTAAAAATAAGGTTTTATCAATTTTACCTCTTGTGAAACCAATGGATAAGAGAAAGGTGGTAAGAGTTTCATACCAGGCCCTAGGTGCTTGTTTTAATCCATACAAAGCTTTGTTAAGCTTGTATACATAATCCGGATAGAATGTGTCTTCAAAACCAGGTGGTTGACATACATAGACCTCCTCCTGAATTTTGCCATATAGGAATGCACATTTGATGTCCATCTTATACACCTTGATCTTGTGGTTGACAGCAAAGGCTAGGAAGAGTCTGATAGCTTCTAGCCTAGCTACAGGAGCAAAGGTTTCATCATAGTCTATCCCCTCTTCTTGTCTGAAGCCTTGAACCACAAGCCTTGCTTTATTCATGACAACTATACCCCTTTCATCAGTTTTGTTTTTGAAGACCCACATTGTGCCAATTGGACAAACATCCTTTGGCAATGGTACAAGTTCCCATACTTGTTGTCTTTTAAACTGAAGGAGCTCTTCCTGCATGGCTTCTACCCAACTGTTGTCTTTTAGTTCCTCTTGGTACTTGACAGGTTGTGTGAGAGATAGAAAGCCTGCAAAAAGACAGATGTTTGAGGATTGGCTTCTTGTGAGCACACCCTCTCTGATGTTGCCAATGATTTGATCTGGTGGATGAGCTCTTAGGTAGATTAGATCTCCCTGATATGGTATGATGGAATTTTGAGGTGAAGGACAGAGGTTTGGTGACTCTGTTGATGTAACATCTGTTTGCACTTCTGTAGTGCCAACATATGTTTGAAATGGAGGTGGGGGAATGGGTCCAAGTGGTGTGAAACTAGACTGACTTTTGTCAATAAAGGTTGACTTTTGTCAATAGTGACTTAGATCACAACATCTGTTCTGTAGTCTTGTTGTGGAGATTGTGAAATACCTGCACTGTTAGTTTTGACAGTAATATCTTCAAATTTGAATTTATCTAAATCAAACAACTCAGCAGGATTTGCTGGGATTTTTAGGGATGAAAGTTCATTGAACTTTACATTCAGAGTTTCTTCTATTGTCTTGGTCCTTGTGTTAAACACTTTGTAGGCCTTGGTAGTAGAAGAATATCCTAGAAAATATCCACAATCTACATTGGCTGCAAATTTTGAGATGGAATCTTTAAGATTTAAAATGAAACATGGGCAGCCAAAGATTTTGAAAAATGAGATGAGTGGTTTGATTTTGAACAAAATTTCATAAGCAGTCTTTTGATGTCTTGGGTTGATTAAAACTCTGTTTTGAATGTAGCAAGCTGTGTTTACAGCTTCTGCCCAAAAGGACAGTGGCAAACCAGAGTCTGCTAGCATGGTTCTTGCAGCTTCAATGAGAGTTCTATTTTTCCTATCAACCACCCCATTTTGCTCTGGTGTTCTTGGGATGCTGTACTGTCTCACAATCCCTTTTGACACATAGAAATCATCCAACTCCTTATTTTTAAACTCTGTTCCATCATGTGCAACAATTGTAGACATTGACTTGTTTTGGACTCATCAATGGATTTGTAAGAGCTTGTATGTTGTTTCCATTTTAAGCAGGAAACACAATGCTCATCACATTTAAATTCTTTTGATGGAAGGCCTCTGAGAAGGCTTTGTTTGGAGAGTGAGTTGATAGTTTGAAGGTTGGTGTGACCCAGTCTCCTATGCCACAATTCTATCTCTTTTGTGGAGGCAGCAGAAAATAGACAGACATTTGCCATAGGATTGTTCTTTAACATATCAACCACAAACACATTGCCACTCCTGTGAGCAACAAGTTGTGCTTTGCTCTCAGCAATGATGGTATCAATCTTTTTCACCACTTCTGGCCCAATAATCTTACAAGTTTTCTTAGTGAAGAATGAGCCATAACCTTTGTCACTCACTTGCGATACACTAAGAAGATTAAATTTAAGATTATTAATAAGATTGACATTTTCAAACTTGAGTTTCCCAGCCTGAAGAATCCCTGAACCCAACACCTTACCTTTTGAATCATTACCAAAGGATATATCACCCCCTCCATGAGCTAAGAAGTCCAGAAGGAGGGCTCTACATCCTGTCATGTGCCTGGAGCCTCCACTATCTACATACCAAAGGCTATCTAAGCAAGCAGAAGCTCTCTGCACATCAGTAATGGATCAGTTTTGGTGAGTGTCCAAAGCCAAGTTGGCTTTTGATGGGTCCACAGGCTTTTCAGCCTCAAGCTTAGGAAGGTGATAAGTGGTTTGAACTAGTTTTTGAATCATGTTCAACAACTGTTGCTGACCATTTGCCAGTGCTTGGATGTCAACACTTGGTGCAACAGATGTTTGATCACTTCCTGACAAATGATAGTAACCAAAGGGATTTCTGTTCACTCTTGGTTTAGAAGGCCTCTTGGGTTCTTCATAAACATGTGACAGATTATGACAAGGTGGTTGGTGGGTGGAGCATCTATTACTTTAACATCCCTAGAAGCAGATGTTTCTAAATTTTTGGCAACAGATTTTGAATTGGAGCAAAAGTCTGTTTGGGTTTTCCTTTTGAAGTACTCACCACTTGATTTGCAAGAGTTTTAGCCTTGTACTCTTGTATTTTGACATCAAAATTTTTGAGATACAGGCACTCTTTGGTTTTGTGATTCTTCTTACCACATATTGAGCATGTGGTCTTAGAATCACACACACTTATTCCTTTGTTGATATCATATGCTTTTAGAAGAAAACAGTTTTTAGTAACATGATTCTTCTTTTCACAGAAATCACAGAACAAGTGAACAGACTTTTCTTTCTTTTTCCCTTTTTCAGTATTCTTTTCAACAGATGTTTGATCATCTGCTGGAAGATCTATCAAGGGAATGACCTTTGCCTGTGGTGCATTCTTACGATCAGGGGTTTTGAAATCAACTGGTTTGAAGTTCTCAAGAGTACCACACTCATCAGACCAAGTAGGTTTAAATTCATATTTTTCAAGTTTAGTGAATGATGAGGAACCTTCTAGTTTTTCAAGAACAATTTTCTTGACATTAGGTTCAGTGATTTTAATCTCTTGACCCTTCAAATTAGTTGGTACAACCTCAACTAACTTTTGATCCCTTTTGTTAGTGTTTTCAAAAGCTGGAGCAGTGGTTTCAAAACCAAAACCAAACTTCACATGACTTTTGGTTTGTTTATTGAGGAGTATCTCAAAACCTTTGCATGATTCCACCCATTTTTCACATTAAACTTGGGTGGCCTCAAGCTCCTTTTTACAACTATGATATTTAGTTATCATAGTTTGGAGCTGGTCTTTGGTTATAGTTGCTTCATGTTTTAAGCTGCTTACTTCAGATTCTTTTACAGTCAATTTTGATTTTAACTCTTTAGAAAGTTTTTCAAATTGAACTTCATCATCTAAAACTTTCTTCCTAAGGTTTTCATTCACCTCTTTAATGTTAGCAAATGCTATTACACATTTTTCTGAACACAAATCTTTTAGAATTTGAGGAGATACCTTAGCAGCAGCCATCAATGCACAATCACACTTGCACTCACAATCATCAGATGTACCCTAGGGATCTGAGAGATTCACAACATCTTCTTCAGATTTTGTATCTGCAATTACTTCATCAACAATATCATCAGTCACAACATCAGATTCAGTTACCACATCCTTAGATTCAACCTCTTCAACCATAGCCATGAAACAAAAATTTTCTGGTTAATTTTCAGCTTTGGCTACAAGAGCAAAATTCTCATCTATTAGCTCTTCTGGTAGACTGCTCCAATCAACAAAGCCTTGTGTGAAGAAACTCAGTTGACTGGTCTCTGCAGGGGCAGAGGGTGGAACAGCAGTCATTGGCATTTGTGCCTGAGCAACAGGTGTTTGCACATAGTGGATCTGAGGAACTGTGGTTTGGACAAACTGGACAGGAACAGTGTTTGAGGACTATGCAAAATGAGCAGTGTTTCGCATATTTGGTCCAGGGGTATTATGGGAAACTTGATAAGTGTTGGTCTGTGGCCTTTGATTTGGATAGGTAATCATAGGTGTACCATGTTGACTCCTACATTCCCTAGCAAAATGACCAAGTCTATGACATTTATAACACTTGATCTTTGATTTATCCAACCCCACTTTTGACCTGCCAGTTAACCCTGGAAACCTTCTCCCAGTTTTCTTGTAAAAATTGTTAGTTCTTACACTGAGAAGGGCCAATTGCTGCATAATGTCCATTTCTTCCAAATCATCAGGGTCAAAGTATTTTAAGTCATCATACTCAAATGATATGTTATCAGATGCCTGGATATCACCACCACTTGCTGTAAAATCATAGTTTGGTGAATAAGAATCAGAGTTAAAACCTGAAGATATGTCAATAAAATGATCATAACTCTGATCCTTATTATTACCAGGCACCTCATCATGACCCAGAAGTGCTGTATTACCAAATACATAGTCATCAGACACTTTTCCAGAGTCCTGGAGCTTCTTTTTCTGGTTAAGCTCTCTCTTATAGGTCAAGAGCTTACCATGAAGTTGGGTCGGTGATAGGCCATTAAATCCAATTGAGTTTCTAATAACTATAGCAATAGTGTCCCATTTATCTGGTAGTGATCTCAAAAACCTATGGTTCAAAGTTGAATATGGGTAAGTTAGACCAACCGGTCTTAGTTCACTAATGAGACAGTTAAACCTCTCAAATTGTTGAGTTAATGACTCTCCCTTTACATGACTTAATGTTTCATATTGTTGGTTAAGTATTTCATGGTTGTTTTCAATAACCTCTTCAGTCCCACCAAATTGTTCTTTTAGTGCATCCCACAACTCCTTTGCACTGTTACAGTGTAACAGCCCAGCATATATATCATTGAGTAGAGCCATGGCCACAATACTGAAGGCCTTGGCATCTAACTCAATTTTCTGAAAATCTTGGTCGGAGTAGTTTTCAAGTTTCTTAGGCTCTTTAACCTTGGGATCTTCAGTACTCGGTACCATCGGAACATGTGGTCCGAAGATAACAGACTTCCAACACCCAGTGTTCTGTTGAGCTAGAACATGGCTCATCCGACATTGCCAGATGTTGATGCGTTTTGCGACTAAGGATTGGATATACAATATTAACATATGTTAGTGTTTGGCCGAAGGTGAATAGAATGGGGCGAATGTAGAATAGACTGGGCGAAGGAAGATTTGAAGTGGGCGAAGGAAGACTGGACGAGATCATGAAGACACATTCGACCATTTGGAATGGGCGAATGTGGAAATCACTCACATTCGACCAGTTGAAACGGGCGAATGTGCAGTGCCTATATATAGTTTTTGTGTTTTTGATAATGTAAGAGAGTTGTCATTTGTGTCCAGGTTCAGTTCAGGTTCAGAGGTGTTTTTGAGAAATAGTGTGTGTGTTCTAGATTAACATAAACTGATTGTAAATGCTTTTTGAATGAAGTTAATCTATGAAATGATATTGAAAATGATCTTGATTGTGTCGTGATTTGTGTTTTATCAATTTGTTCAGAACTAGGGTTTCCGCACCTGGTTTTGTGACTTGTATGATCGTATAATCCTGTTTTAGCTAAAATCCAACGCTCACAAAGTGGTATCAGAGAATAGAGGATCATACAACAACAAATTTGATAAGATCAGAGCTGATTTGGACATGTTTTTGACATAAAATCATCTGTTTTTACATAAACATTGTTTCTAAGAGTTTTTGATCGATTTAAAGGTGAATTTGTGGTCGAATTCAAGTTTTCCAAGACTTAAAGTTGTTCCAAATCAATTCCGAAACATAACCTGATTGAGATCATTCAAATCCATGAACTTTTGAAAATCTGAGATCAGAATAACCGTTTTTCAAACAATAACCGTTTTTCAAAAATGAGATCTGACTGTTTTGGGCGAACCTGGAACCTGATCTGAGTTAAGTGGTCGAAAGTGTTAAAAAGTGGTCGAACCTGAGTATTAAGTGGACGAACCTGGAATTTTCTTGTTGAACTTTTCACTTTCGGGTAGTAATTTCCACATTCGACCGTTTCTGGTTTGGGCGAAAGTGGAAAAGTATTAGTCTGTGTTTACATTCTGGTTAAGTCTACATTCGGTTGTTCCTGTTTGGACGAAAGTAGAACCAGAAGGGACGAAAGTGAGAAAGTTTGGACGAACATAGAAGTGTTTGGACGAACCTACTAAATTTTTCGGGCGAATCTAGGATTTTTGTTGAAAATTTTTCTAAGTATTGAGATTTTCAGATTGAGATCATGTGGCGTTTTCAAACTACTCCGGGATCAGCAACAACACAACCACAACAGCAAACGATGGACCCATGGACAGTGGCAGCGCAAAAGACGAACACACAGTCTTCACAACCACTTAATTACTTGACAACGACGAGCACGATGCCTCAAAGTGTAGCACATCCGGCACTACAATCTGATTACTGGGGAGTAGCAGCTGCGGCGGTAAATACTCAAACCACTAATGCTATTTCTACTTTGATTAAGGATTTGTCTACAGGTAGTGGAACTCGGCCACCGAAGCTCATGGATATGCAAGAGTATAATCAGTGGCATACCATGTTCAAGATCCATTTGGAAGGCATGGGAGTTGAAGGAGCTGAGGCTTGGAGCATGATTGTTAAAGGATACACAGCACCAATTCTGGAGAATACAGGTGAGATGATTCCTTTGGAAAGCTTAACTGAGGACGAGAAGAAGAAATATGTGGTAGAGAAGAAGGCGTTTTCTCAACTGACACAGGCAATCACAAGTGACCTGTTGCATCAGTTTGGAACATGTACTACATCAAAGCAGCTTTGGGATAAGCTGAAGAGGAAGCATGATGGTAATGAGAAGACCAGGAGTCTGAGAATGGAGGAATTGGTCAAAGAGTTTGAGAATATTTCTTTTATTAATAATGAAACTCTAAAAGAACTAACTCCGAGATATATGCATTTATTGTCTGAATTATCTAGTTATGGTGTACAGATTCCAATGACTAAGCAGGTGGATAAGTTTGCAGATGCTTTACCACCACAATGGGATCAGCATGTGGAAGTACTCAGAGAGAAGGATGCTTATCAATTCTGGACCATTTCAGAATTTATCGAAAAGCTGGAGAACAAAGAGTTGGAGGATAGGAGGAAAACTAGAAGGTCACAGATTCCTCAGAATCCCAGTTTGTATTTTGGAGGCACTTCAGTTCCAGCTGGAAACTCGAGCTCTGGAAGTGTTGCACCACATGTTGCATGTATTTCTAATGTCATGGAATCATCAAAACCAACCACCAACTACACACCACCACAATACAATTCCTACTCACAACCATCATATACACCACCACAATATAATTCCTACATTTCACTAATCTCTCCAATGCAACAAGCAAGTTTTTACACCGCTAACCAATCACAACAACCAGTAAACCAAGTTACTCAACATAAACAACAACCGGTGGTTTTGGATACATCTAATTTGGGAAACGTGACTGTGGAGGTTGCTCAGCAACACATTGCATTAGTCTCAGCAATGGTTTCATCCTACAATGGGTTGGTTGCTAGTCAGATTGGGAACAACAACTTAACCAACGAAGACTACGCACAGATAGACAAGGAAGAGATGGAACTCATTGACATTCAATGGGCTTTTGCGAGTATAATGAGAAGAGCAACAGAGTTCATCGAGAAAACTGGAAGGACTGATTTGGCAACTTCTCCCAACACAACCTATGGATTCAACAAGGAGAAGGTTACGTGTTTTAATTGTGGAGAAAAAGGACACTTCAAAAGGGAATGCACCCAGCCACCTAAACAAGGTAATCGAAACCCTTTCAATGCAAATTACCAGAACCGTCAACAAAACCAAGTTTCTTACCAAAATAACAACAACTACCAAAACCGAAACTTTAACAACCAAAACAGACAACCAAACACTCATAACCAGATTCAAAACCAATCTCCTAATCACACAAACTGAACAGTTGTACCTATTACTACACCTAATGAGACTCAACAGAATGCGAGTCAGAACCAAGCTTTGGTGACTCAACAGGATGAGAGGTTTGACTGGTCGGGTATGCAAATAGGAGTTGAGGAAGTGACTACTGGTGGGAATGTGGCATGTGTTGCTTATCAGGTTGATATGGAAGAGTCAGTGGCAGTTGATGAGAAGAAAGAAACTGAGGAGTGTGAAAGTGATGATTCTGAGACTGAGATGGAAGTGGAGAGTGAACCTGTTGAGGTTAAAGCTGAGGAAAAGAGTTCTGGAATGGTGATTGATTCAGTTTCTGATGTTCCCGAAGAGTGTAGATCAGTTTATTCAGATTCTGAGAGCGAATCAGACACAGAGGCAAGTGTTGATTCTTTAGATGATGATATTGATCAGTTGCTGGCAGAAGCTGACTTTTTGATGATGAGAAAGTCGTGTATCGCTGATGATGCTTTCACTAAGATTGACTACTCCAAGTTTTTCACTGGAAAGGAAGCTCATTTTGCGTTGATGGCCATGACTGAACCGCCAAAACCTGTAAGTTCTGAATCTAGCACTGATGTTATGAGTGATAAATATTGTGGAACATGTGATAGATTGACTGAGGAGAATAAACAACTCCGAATTTCACGTGATAGTGCTATTCAGAACAGTCAATCTACTCGCAAAGAGTTGAATGCTTTTAACAAAGTATTGGATGGCTATAAAAAGGACATTTCTGACTTGAAAAATACTTTGTCATTGAAACAATTGGCCATAAACAACTATATCAATGAAATTGAAAACACCAAGTTGGAAATGGCAGCCATAAAATGCTTTGCTGAAAAGGTTAACAAGAAGTTGGAAAGTTATAAGAATGTTGCTTATGTGGTAGATCATATCATTGATGATAACACCACCAATTACAAGTCTGTACCATCTCCGGTTCTTTTTGAAAACCATAACTATCACCAAGTTATACCGGAGAGTTCGGTAAAATCAGACTCATCGTCGGAAATGGAATCTAATACTTCGAGTATTGGTGATCCATATTCCGATGTGAGACCGATTTTGGGCTTGAACAATGAGGGTGTTTATGCTGAGAGTGATAATTCAGACTCAGAAAATGATGATACTGGTAGTGATCAATCTGTTAATGAATGTGAGATTCCAAAAGAAAATCACATCATTACTACTGAACCAGTGTCACCATCTGATCATGTTCATCCGATGGCAAATGCTAATTGTGATAAAAAGTCTGAAAAGATTGATGTTAAGAAAGATAATGGTGTTAAGAATGTGGTGAAAAAGAATGAGCTGAATGAACAAAGTGATAAACCTGTTAAAGTGTTTTATCGAATGGAAGGATCCGATAAGATCATTTCTGATGAGGAATTTCCGATCAAAAATGTTAACTATTCTAAACTTGATAAAATCTGGCAAGAAAGCACAATATGGTTTCCAAAACATGAGATAACCAATGAAATTCCACCAGAAATCTTAAAGAAATTGTTTTCAGAAGTTCCTCAAGAACCAAAGGTCCATGTCACTGAGTTCATTCGACCAAATGATAAAGCAAATGGTTTTCATGAGCCCTCTTACTCAAAAGGACCACTTCCTGAGAGTTTAAGAAATCAACAGTATAATGATCAATTTCCTGTTAGATCATTTGCTTCACCAAATGCTCATTATGTGTTTGAGGAATATAGAAAATGCTTTAAATGTGGAGAACGCGGGCATTTACTTGCTCAGTGTCCATATGTAAGGCACAAAAGACATGAGGTTGAAGTTAGGAATTCCATGAGAAAGCCGATTGATCATTATGTTCCACCACATAGACGGGCTGTTCCTCAACAACAACAATTTTATAATCAAAACAATTTTCAAATGAGGAACAACCGTCCATTTCAATATGATCGAAGGAATCGGATTACAATGGAACAATCTTGGAGAAAACCTGTGGTGAACACAACAGCTGATAGACAAAAGGTTCCACAAAAACCAATTGTCAAATCAAATGTTGGACCTAAGTCTGTTAACTCAGATAAGGTTGCCAAGAAAGTTACTTTTAGTAACAATGTTCAGAAACCTATTGAGAAACCAAAATCTCAAATTCGTATTCTCAAAAGGTCTGAACAATCTTGGACACCTAATGGTACTCCAGGAGCTTCTATTTCGAAGGTGAGTGAGAAAAATGAAACTGTTTTGAAAAATCAGAAAACGATTGATTCAAAACAGAAAGTTGTTGAAAAAGTCAATGAGAATGTTTCTTTGAAATCCAATGTTCAAAGGCCCAAGACTCAGGCTTGGGTCCCCCGAAAGAACTAAATGTTTACTTTTTGTGTGCAGGGAGCTTCAGCTGGTCCTATTAGCAGTCTCTGGATTGTTGATAGTGGAGCTTCAGGCCACATGACGGGGGATTTGGCATTGCTGTTTGATGTGAAGAATATTAATGGAGGATATGTCGCGTTCGCGGGAAATAAAGGAGGTTATATCACGATGGAAGGAAGCGTGAGTAATGGGATTGTGACTTTCGAGCGGATTTCTTATGTCAAGCAGATAGATTATAATCTGTTGAGCGTCAGTCAAATATGCGATAAACAATTTTCTGTGCATTTTGATGACAAATCCTGCTATATTCTCAAACCGGGCTTCAAAATTCCAAAAGAGTGGGTTATGTTGATGGCACCTCGAGTCAACAATCTTTATATTCTTGATATGTCCAAGGCGATGACATCTCAGGGGCAGATAACATGTTTTCTATCCAAGGCGACCGAAAAAGAATCGATAATGTGGCACCGCAGAATGGGACACATTCATCTGAGGAAAATGAATCAGTTAGTGAGAAATGGACTTGTCGATGGAGTAAACGTGAAACATTTCCATCTGAACGACAAGTGTGTAAGCTGCATGAAAGGCAAACAACACAAACAGTCCCATAAAGTGAAGAAAGTTAACTCTGTTGAGATGCCGCTTGAGCGATTGCACATGGACCTTTTTGGACCGGTCAAGCGCAAAAGTCATCTTGGAGAGCTTTATTGTTTAGTTGTCACTGATGACTATTCAAGATTCTCATGGGTGATGTGTTTGAAGAACAAAAGCGACACCTTTACCAACTTACAAGTTCTGTTCACTCGACTGGAGAATATCTACAATTTGAAGATAAAAAGGATCAGGAGTGACAACGGGACGGAGTTCAAAAACGCCAAGATGGATGAACTTTGTGAAAGCAAAGGGATTCATCATGAATATTCGGCTCCGTATACCCCGCAACAGAACGGTGTTGCTGAAAGAAAGAATAGGACTCTAATTGTGGCTGCTAGAACAATGCTTGCTGACTCAAATCTTCCAGTAATGTTCTGGAATGAGGCGATTTATGCAGCAAATTATACATTAAATCGGGTTCTGACAGTGAAGAAGTTTGGAAAAACATCTTATGAGCTGTTACACCGACGAAAGCCCAATTTAGAGTATCTAGAACCATTTGGGGCGCCATGCACGATGTTGAATCCAAGCGAGAAGTTTAGTCCTAAAGCTGAGGAGGGATATTTTGTTGGATATGCAACCCCGCTCAAACGGGTATTCAACAAACGAACTCGTCAAGTGGAGGATTGGGCTAACGTGGAAGTTCAACGATACACTCAAAATTTGCAAGGAACGGGCCCTGATTGGATGTTTGATTACAAAGATTTCTTTGAATCATTCAACCTAGATAGCTTGGTTGAAGAAGCTGTTATCAGATTACTTTACGAGTGTGAAAACGCGGCGACTTCACCGTTGATGCGTCCAATCACTGTAAACCCCCCACCAGCTTCTAATGATACCAGTGCTCCTATACAAGAAGAAGAGATGTTTCAAGAAGCTTCAACTTCATTAGACACTTCAGAATCTGAAGATGAACAATTTGAAGAAGCTGTTCTTGAACATGCAGAAGACTTAGAAGAGCAAACTGTGAACCCAACTCCAAATCCAGACGTTGCTTCATCGTCTAACACGGGTCATGATCAGGATGCTGTAGAGAATTTGACTGCTCAGACGGGAGTGATTGTACCTGTTAATCCAGAATCTCGGATTCATCGTATTCACCCGCTGGAGCAAGTAATCGGTGATCCTGGAAGTGGAGTGATGACCAGAGGGCAGCTTAAAAGCGTTAATTCACCAGAGAGTTTTGGTGCTTTAGCATTGTATGCCAAAATTCAGAAATCTGGAAGCCAAAATGATTGGTCGTTTGCATGTTATGTGTCGCAGGTAGAGCCAAGGACATACAAAGACGCTTTGAATGAAGATGCCTGGGTTGAGGCAATGCAGGAGGAGTTATTGCAATTCCAGAAATTGGGAGTCTGGACGCTCACAGATTTGCCGCCAGGAAGAAAGAAAATAGGCACTAAGTGGGTGTTTAAGTGCAAAAAGGATGATCGTGGAGTTATTGTACGCAACAAAGCCAGATTGGTTGTGCAGGGTTTCCATCAAATCGAAGGAATTGATTACAACGAAATCTATGCACCAGTAGCACGAATTGAAGCTATTCGGATGTTCCTTGCGTTTGCTTCGTATAAGAAATTCAAAGTCTATCAAATGGACGTTAAGAGCGCATTTTTGTATGGTAAAGTCAAGGAGGAGGTTTATGTCGGGCAGCCACCAGGCTTTGAGGACCCAATCCACCGGGACAAGGTCTACGTGCTGAACAAAGCTTTATATGGTCTGCACCAGGCTCCAAGACAGTGGTACGAGGAGCTAAGTACATACCTCATCTCCAAAGGATTCAAGCGCGGCCTCGTCGATTGCACTCTCTTTACGAAGAAGACGGGAGATGACTTGCTTCTAGTACAGATTTACGTTGATGATATTATATTTGGTTCAACTAACGAACTTTTGTGCAGGGAATTTGAAACTGTTATGCAGGAGAAGTTCGAAATGAGCGCTATGGGGGAAATGCAGTTTTTCCTCGGCTTACAGGTGGATCAAAGACCCGACGGGATCTTCATTCACCAGACGAAATATGTAGCCGACATCTTGAGCCGATTCCAGATGGAGGACTCTAAGCCGATGGATACCCCGATCCAACCCAATCACGGGATTGGAGTGGACGCTAAGGGGGAGCTGACAGATCCATTTACATACAGAGCAATCATCGGATCTCTGATGTATTTGACAGCGTCTCGACCAGATATTATATATGCAACGTGTCTCTGTGCTCGCTATCAATCGAAGCCGAAACAAAGTCATCTGACGGCGGTCAAGCGTATCCTTCGATATCTGAAGGGTTGTCCATCAAAAGGACTTTGGTACCCTAATGATGATGATTTTGATTTTATTGCTTTTAGTGATGCAGATTGGGGTGGCTGTGACAAAGACAGCAAATCAACAACAGCCGGTTGCCAGTTTTTAGGGAGCAGGTTAATTACCTGGCAATGCAAGAAACAGACTTCCGTCGCACTGTCTACATGTGAAGCCGAGTACATTTCAGCCTCGAGTTGCTGTTCGCAAGTGCTCTGGATCCAACAACAGATGGTTGATTACGGTTTGCAGTTTCTTAAAACCCCTATACACTGTGACAACGAAGCCGCAATTGCATTAACTAAAAATACTGAAAATCATTCTAAAGCTAAACATATCCGGATTAAATATCATTTTATCCGTGATTGTTACGCTAAGGAATTGATAGATATGGTCAAAATCCATACTGACTACCAACGTGCAGATTTGTTTACAAAAGCTTTTGACAGATCCCGCTTTGAATATCTTTTGAAAGTAAACAATATAAAGGAAAAACAGGACTAATCGGCTCCTCGGTTTATCATTTTTAGTTTTTAGTTTTAGTTTTAAATTTTTGCTAATTGGGAATTTCTCTTTGCTAATTGGGAATTTCTCTTTACTATCATAATCCTCAAAGAAGTTGATGTTTTCGAGGGGGTTGTTTAATCCTCAAAGAAGTTGATGCTTTCAAGTGGATTGTTTCTTTCAAATTTTTGTTTTGTTTTTCAGAAAATTAAAAACCCAAAAATATGTTCTTTATTTTAGGGGGAGTCATTTTATCAGAAAAACCAAAAACATTAAAAAAAAATTTCAAAATACCTAAAAATTAGAAAAACCCAAAATGATTTCCTGGATAAAAAGAGGAAATGATAGTACATCAGTGGGGATCTGACACAGGCTAAAGAATTGTATAGTTTTATGTGACGTATGTTGATTACGTGTGATATGCTGATAGGCTTCGTAGACTATATATTGCGTGCATTAGTGATACAAACATAACAAACTACGCGTTTGTGGATGAACACCTCATGGGCATATGGTCTTAGTACCGTAATTTCGTTTGACAGGGTGTTTGTACAAAACTCGGAGGTTTAGGGTCGTTATGTTATTAGTTGTCTGGGGATAGCCTATCTGATCTTCTGCTGTAAGTCATTACGGACCTAGATCAGACAGGATGTCTTTATAAAAGAGCTTTATGCCAAATCCTAAAGTTACCGAATTGAGGAACTTTCCATGTTATATGATGATCAAAGATTATCTATAATATCGTATTGATCATTGATGCAAATCATGATTAATATCAGTCCTCAACCTGGTATGGTGCATATGTTACTTTGCTGCATTAATTTGCTGACCTGTATACCTCTATGCATTATATCTTGTACAATTACAGACGACGAAAGCATAATCACGCTATACAATGAGTCTTTGTGCAAATTACTTCTTGATACGGGAGTATGTCGTGTGTGTGGGAACCACAATGTGTTAGTCTAATACATCTAATTCGTATCATTTTAAAGCGTAATTGTCTGCATGTGAGCTTATGTGGACAACAATATCAGCAATTGCCGTATCACATATTGTTTCTAATGATAATATTGAAACAGATCAACGCTGTGTTCAGATTTCTCAGAAAACTGATATGATCCTCTTACCGGAAATCACAAAATGTTTACTACTTTCACTTACGTTGATGCATTTTACTTTGTCGCATTTTACTTTTATTGTCAAAAAGATACAAAATCCAAAAAGATTTTAGGTGTGTTTTGATAAAAATTTCAGAAAATCCAAAAGATTTGCATTTCTGCTTTATTTTTGATAACCGGGGATGCTTGATGGTCAATTTCTGAGATTTGATAACACCATCTGAGCTTTGTATCATTCAACAAGTGAAAATTTGAGTTTTGGAAGTTTAACGGATTGAAAAATGTTGAACGGGATTCAAATTCGTGATTTGGCGAAATTTTCAGATTTTTCCATTTCACATTCGCCCCTTAAATGGGTCGAATGTGGAAAAATCATCATATTCGACCGATTTGCTTTTGGGCGAATGTGGACTTTTTCACTTCCGGGTGAGAATTTCACTTCCGGGTACATTTTTTCACCTTCGGGTCTTTAATTAGGGGCGAAGGTGGAATTCTTTCTCATTCGTGCCATTCACTTGGGGCGAATGTGGACTTAACCCACATTCGTCCACAACAAACGGGCGAACGTGGATGCTTATAAATAAGCCTTTCAGGTTCGATCCTTATCATTCAAAATTTTTCAAAATTTCTTCAATACCAGACCTTGTTGCTCGTGTTTCTTATGATTCATTGATTTGATCCCTGATTATTCCTGATCATTTTAAGACTAAACTTGCAGGTAATGGACTTCATATCAGATCAGAATTGATCGTTTTATGAACCGGACCTAGGGTTTCACAATTAATGGTCTTAGAGTCTGTTTTATTGATTGATTTTGATCGTATTTCATTCCACATCAGTTTTAGGGGGAGATATATGCAGGAATTAGTGTTTAACATCGTTTAAATTGATTAAATGTGTGATTGAACATAGTTAAACCTAATTCATCTTTAAAAACTGATGTAGATTGAAATAAATGGACAATTGGTGATGAACGAGTGATAATCGGCCAATATAGGACACATTTGAATCATTTTTATGGTTTAAAAACAAATATGGCAAAAATTTAAATTTTTGGGAAAATCATTTCACCTTCGGTTCAAAAACCGGGCGAAGGTGAAACTGGTTTGGGCGAATGTAAAACAAAATGGACGAATGTGATTTTTAATCAGAACATTTTCATTTTTGACCATATATTTTCACATTCGACCAGATTTACTCACATTCGACCAGTTCAAAACGGGCGAATGTGCAGATGATTTTGACCAAAATTTTATAATTTTGTCGTTTTTGTATTTTGACATGTTTTATTGATTTTCATGTGCAGATGGCTGATCAACCCGAGAACATTGAAACACCAGCAGTCAATGTGGAAACTCCAGCTGAGATTACTGTTCCAGATCCAGTGCCAGAAGCTGAAACATCTGTTCCAAGCAGTTGGCCTTTTGAAAGATCGCACAACTGTTGCGCTTATCTAGGAGATGTTGAGAAGAATACAGAATTTACCGGGATTATAGAATTTCTGAAGAGGAGCAGGATTGTTCATGCTTTAGCCACACCAACCATCATATATAAAGACATCATTGAAGATTTTTATCAGAATGCGAAGTATGACTACTGGGAGAATCAGACGATCATCAAGAGCAAGATTCAGGATATGGAAATGTTCTTGACTGAAGCTGATATTCGGGAAGCTTTACAGATTAAGTTTGAAGATAGTGAAGATCCCAGGGAATTGTCATGGACAGAACAGAAGGCGTGTTTCTTACGAATGAAATACAAAGGTCCAATCACTGACGGATCTATGTATAAGGGGAAACTGGGAGTGCAGTACAAGTATTTTGCACATGTTCTTATTCATGTTTTTGGATGTGTGAGTGGTGGTTATGACGTCATGAGAAGGAGTTTGAGTTCATTAATGGTTGCGTTGACACTCAACAAACCATTTAATGTTTCTGGGATGATTCTTGATCATATGCTGGAGATGTTGAAGGGAATGAAGAATAAGAAGTTTATGTTGTATCCGAGGTTTCTGATGATGATCTTTGACTACAAGTATCCTATGCTGAAAAAGGATCCGACTATGATCCTAGGTCAAGATCATATGAACATTAGAACTTTGATGAGGATGAAGGGTTACAAAGGTGTGCCTGATAGTGAGAAGCCACCTAACAGGAGATTATTTGGTGCTTTGGCTCGTCCGGATTACACTGATCCTGGCAAGAACAAAGCAAGACATGATGATAGTGACTCAGACAACGATGATCCCTTAGTGTATGTTGATTCAAGCACTAAGCGGAAAAGGCAAGTAGTCAATCCTGGAGCCAAAGGGAAGGGCAAGGGAAAGGCTGTGGATCAGGGAAGCACTAAGCAACAAGTGGCTAGAAAGAAATCGACGGCGAAGAAAGGATCGGGTTTGGTGGATGAAGAGTCGATAGATTCAGAAGAGACTGAGGTTGATGAGCAGTGGGATTCTGATGATGAGAATGTGAGGACCACCAAACTAAGGCCACTATGGTTGGTGAGTCTGAATCCTTGAATCAGTCGATAGAAGAAGCTGAGAGAAGAAAGAAATCAGTTGAAGATGAGGGTCTAGGTGTTGACCTGGCAGAATTGAGTGTTGGAGATACTGTAGTGGTGAATTTGCCCAGAAAAACAAAGAAGCAAAAGACTATGGCCAAGAAGTCAAGCGTAAAAGAACTGAGGGAGAAAGAGTTAGCTCAGTTATTGAAGGGAAAGAGATTACCTGATGCTGGTACACCATCTAAGCTATCTTCACCTGTTGCCAAGAAGCAGAAGAAAACGAAAGAGGCAGAGACTTTACCAATCGATCAATTCAATATCGATATGGATAAAGTGCTCGATATGTTTAGAAAGCCTCAGAAGGAGAAAGTTATTGAAGTTGAGCCATCCAGATCAAAGTCGAAGAAAGTAACTGTGGATGACGATGTTATGAAGCAAGTTAATAAGAAGATGGAAGACATGAAGATGTTGGTTGCTCAACAAGCTGAGATTGCTAAGTTCAAGCAGAATGAGGAGAAAATGCTTCAGATCGTGGTTGCTTCAAAATCTAATCAGGATGATATAAATGATAAGATTAAGATGATTGAAGCAAAGAATGAGAAGCTTGAAAGAAAATGTGAAAGAAACAAGAGCAAAATCAAATTGATTAAGGCAGATAACAAAGAACTAAAGAAGGAAAACAAACGCCTTAGTAATTTGATTGAAGAGCTTTATAGCAGGGCACCCCAGTTGAAAGAGGGTGAAGAAGATGAAGAAGAAGATGAACAAAAAGTTGATTATGAATATTCTGAATCTGAGAAAGAAGAAGATGATGATGAGGATAATGATGAATCAGAGAAAAGCGATGATGATAATGATGATGATGATGACAATAATGATGATGATGATGGTGCTGAAGGTGCTTGGAAAAAGCAAGGTGATGAGTTTAGCAGTGGAAGTGATCATGATGGAGGAGATGATACTTCTAGGTTTACTTATGAGAAGAGAACACCGAAGAAGAAGGATACTGGAGAATCAAGTTCCAAGAAGAAGGGTGAGAATGTTGATTCGGATGAAAGTATTTTCTGGAACGAGAAGGTGAGATCTTTGTCTGAGGATGCTAAACAGTTATATAAAGATATGTTGGAAAAGAGAGAGTGGACCATTGAGTTCACAGGATGCTTCGCTGAAATATTCCAGACTGATGATTTAAGATATGAGTTGGAATATGAAGATCCAGATCTTGAAGAAGGGGAATTACCTGCATCTGTGGCAAAAGAGATACTAGATGGTCTTGCACAGAGGGTAGGGAAAACGTTTGAGGAGTTTATGATGGATGAATCGATTCCTGATATTCCTGAAAAGGATATGGGAAGTCATTCAGATGATGTGCAGACTCCAGAGAATAATGAAGTGGAGGTAGAAGATATAACTCATGAAGAGTTTCCCCAATATTTCAGACAAGATGATGAAAATGAAGTATTTCCTGACTTCACTGAAATACCAAATAAGTCAGCGAAACAGAAAGCTAAGAAAAGGAGTGAAGAGTTTGTTGAGAAGGTATTTGGTACTGAAAAGAAAGATTCTTCTAACCAGTCTGATGAGTTGAAGAATTATATGAAGAAATTGAAGGAAATGGATGAGAACCGATCAAAGCCTGAAGCTCAAGGTAACTTTTACAGATTTCATAATGCCAAGTTCAAAGGCAGAGCTCTCGGGTGGACTTACTTAGGCAGACTGAAATGTATTGCTGCAAAATGGGAAACCGGAATTCTGTACTTCAACAGATTCTGTGACTTGCTTACTCTACCGTATTGGGCGGTTAGAGACTTATGCAGATTCCCAATGTCAGGTGCCGAAGTAAATGGATCACATGTCGATTGGTGTGCTGATAAATTGGTTTGGGAAAGTCGTACGAGATGGAACAGATTCAAGCCTCAATATCCCAGAAGAAAAGTGCATAGGGATATTGATCCACAAACCAATATGAAGCGTGTTACTTTGATTTATAAAGCACCTAATGTGATGAGGAAGATACCGTTGATGCCAATGCCACAGCATTTCAGTGCTGATTTCATCTTTTGGTACTATGATTGGAGAAAGGCAGAAGCGGTGATCGTGTTGAGAGATGGAAAGGATAAATACAAGCATGTTCATGTATTTGATCCTATGTGGTTGATTAATTGCACATTTGAAGACATCATCATGTTGTTTTACAATCCGATCTACTATGAACCTAATGACTTTGCTCAAGCGAGAAAGTATACGCAAGTGGTTGGAGTTTGTTTTGCGTATGACATAAATGCAGGAAGCAACTTGGAGGGTAAACTTGGCAAGACTGTGAAGATAGCCAATGTGTCTAAGCCTGTGAAGAAAACATTTGAACCGCCAATGACTACTGAGCAGAAGAAACAGCTCAGAATCAAGTTGATGAACAAGACAATGGACCAACAGAGAAAACTATCCAATCAATAGTCGAGGGGGAGTTTGTTGATGCGTTTTGCGACTAAGGATTGGATATACAATATTAACATATGTTAGTGTTTGGCCGAAGGTGAATAGAATGGGGCGAATGTAGAATAGACTGGGCGAAGGAAGATTTGAAGTGGGCGAAGGAAGACTGGACGAGATCATGAAGACACATTCGACCATTTGGAATGGGCGAATGTGGAAATCACTCACATTCGACCAGTTGAAACGGGCGAATGTGCAGTGCCTATATATAGTTTTTGTGTTTTTGATAATGTAAGAGAGTTGTCATTTGTGTCCAGGTTCAGTTCAGGTTCAGAGGTGTTTTTGAGAAATAGTGTGTGTGTTCTAGATTAACATAAACTGATTGTAAATGCTTTTTGAATGAAGTTAATCTATGAAATGATATTGAAAATGATCTTGATTGTGTCGTGATTTGTGTTTTATCAATTTGTTCAGAACTAGGGTTTCCGCACCTGGTTTTGTGACTTGTATGATCGTATAATCCTGTTTTAGCTAAAATCCAACGCTCACACCAGATATTGTATTTAGATCTGACCAGCATTAGTGGCTTGTTGTTCGTGCCAGTGTTGTGTGGATCGTGATTGATTGAAGTCATTCTCTGATTGTTTCACAAACAAAGTCTGTTTAAAAACGGTTGAAACGAAATTAAAATATTACTCTGTTTTCAATCCGACAAACAAACGATATCAATAATTGTGAGCTGATCTGTTTATATTAAATTGATTGGTTAGATCGAATTTAATTGGCCAAGCTCTGATACCAATTGTTAGGATTTGAGGTTGATTGTTTTGATTGTTTAAGTAAAGAAGTAATGAACGAAGTAAATTATAATTGGAAAGTGCAGCGGAATAATAAACTATTAATCAAAACAAGAGAATAAATGTTTTTCAATCGAAAGCTTTCATTTATCAAATGATTACAATCAATAGTACAAATACTCCCCCTTAGCCTGATCACTCTGTGATTGTTTGTCCGAGAGAATGTTTCGAGTGATGAGTAGAACAGTACAAGCACTGTTCTATTAATAGACAAATCTAAACCACTGATGATCTAAGCTGATGTCACCTAAGACAGTGACCTCTAACAGAATAACAAACATAGAACATCTGTTGTATACAAACTACTGTTACATTGTAAAACATTGAAAGGTAAACTGCTGTTGGGAAAACTCTGATGGTCTTGTATCATTTGTTGGAGCCTAAGTGTTGTTGGCTCCAACAGACCTTTAGTCTTCAGCACTTTGATCAGTAGTTGTTCTTTATCAGACCTTTGGTCAGCAGTTGTTCTCTAGCAGTTGTTATCCAACAGTCTTTTGCAGCAGCAGTTGTTTCAACAATTGTTAAGGCACAGCAAATGTTAGGGTCAGCAGCCTTTTGGGGAAAGTATCTTGTAAATGCTGTTTATTGCTAAGGATCAATTGAGTAGCAACAGAATCCTTGGGCAGTCGCAGCAACTGAAAGAGCAAACACATAACCAACACAACCAATGATTATCTGGGCCGTTTCCACACCACCCTAATCTGTTGCTAAACCTCCTTCACAACCAATGCTAGACTTTTAGGGAGTAGCAGCCACAACAGCAGTGCAGAGCCAGACTACCAATGCCATCACAACCTTGGTGAATGATTTATCTTCAGGGAATGGTACTCGACCACCAAAGTTGTTAGACATCAATGAATACTACTCATAGCAAAGAAAGTTCAAGATTCATTTGGAAGGTATGGGTTTAGATGGTGGAGAAGCGTGGCAGATGATAGAAATTGGGCATGTGGCACCAACCATTGAGAACTCTACAACACCAATAGCACTTGGAGACCTAGCTGATGATGAAAAGAAAAAGTTTGCAGCAGAGAAGAAAGCATTCTCACAACTTTCTCAAGCTTTGAATACAGATCTATTACATCAGTTTGGAACATGTACTACTTCTAAAAAATTTTGGGATGTACTAAAGAGTAGATATGATGGGAATGAAAAGACTCGTAAGTTGAGGACTGAAGAGTTAAAGAAGGAGTTTGAGAACTTTAGTTATATTGGGAATGAAACCTTGAAGGAAATTACTCCAAGGTTCTTTCACTTGTTGACTGAGTTGTCAAACTATCAAATTTCCTATCCAATGACAGAGATTGTGGAGAAGTTTACTAATGCTTTACCACCATACTGGAGCCAACATACTGAAGTGTTAAAGGAGAAAGATGCTTACCAGTACTGGACAATCAGTGAGTTTATTCAAAAGCTGGAAAACAAGGAGGTGGAAGCTAGAAGAAAAGAGAAGAGGTCTCAGATTCCACAGAATCCGAAACTTTCTTTTGCTACTACTTCTACATCAACTTCCATTCCAAGTGGAGGTGTAAGTGTTGGTGGACCACAAACTACATTTGTTTCAAAAGTTGAACCTCCGAATTTTTTTGCAACACCATCTTACACACCAGCTCTATCAAACTTCCAAGTTCCTAACTACTTTGGAACATCATCAGTGAATATGGCACAGCAACCACAACCACAAGCACCTATTGTTAGTCAAGCAACAACAAGTTCAGGTCCAGTTGTCATAGAAACTTCAAACATGAATAATGTAACAGCTAAGGTAGCACAACAACACGTGGCTCTAGTTTCAGCAATGGTCGCTTCGTACAACGGACTGGTGGCGAGTCAGATAAGCAACAACAATCTGACAAATGAGGATTATGCCCAGATCGACAAGGAAGAAATGGAACTAATTGATATCCAATTGGCATTTGCAAGCGTAATGAGAAGAGCTACCGAGTTTATTGAGAAGACTGGGAGAACAGACCTTGCTACTACACCTAACACCACCTATGGTTTCAATAAGGCAAAAGTTACATGCTTCAATTATGGAAGCAAAGGTCATTTTGCTAGAAAGTGTACCAAACCAAAACAACAAGGTAACCGTAACCCATTTAACTCGAACTATCAAAACCGTCAATCACAGAACCATGTTACATTCCAAAACCAAAATAACAACTATCAAAACCAAAACCGACAAAATACCTCACAAAATTCCAACCAAAGACAAACTATCACAGCCAACCAAAAAAAAACAACACCAAACCAAGTCAGAACCATTGTTCCAGTTTCTACACCAAACACTCAATAGCAAAATGAGAACCAAGCATTGGTGATTCAGAAAGATGAAGGTTTTCATTGGAACACAATGCAATTGGGTGTTGAAGAGATTACATGTGGTAATGTTGCTTGTTTAGCTCAGGAAATGGTGAGTGAGGAGCCGATGATAGTTGAAGATGAAGAAAAGAAGATTGTGATTGATGAGGCAGATTCTGAGAAGGTAGAAGATGAGATTATTTCTGAGAAGGTAGAGGAGCCAATGACTGAAGAAGTCGTTCCAGATTCTTCAGATGATCATGTTTCCGTTTATTCTGACACTGAGAGCGAATCAGATTCCGAATCAAGTGTTAACTCACTTGATGATGACATTGAGCAACTTCTTGCAGAAGCAGATTTTCTTATGACAAAGAAGTCTTGTATGGTAGATGATACTTTCTCGAAGATTGATTACTCCAAATTCTTTGCAGGAAAGGAAGCTCACTTCGCATTGATGGCTATGACAGAAGCTCCGAAACCGGTAAGTTCTAATTCTCCATCTTCTAATAATGAAAAATATTGTGGTACATGTGATAGACTTCAAGGCGAGGTTAAGGACTTAAAGTACCAACTTGATAGTGCTAGAACCACCATTGAGTCTTATCGCAAGAAAGAAAGAGATGTGAATAAGCTGCTTGATAACTACAAGAAAGATATTTCTGATTGAACTAAAACTTTGTCACAAAAACAAATTGCCATTAATAACTATATTAATTAAATTAAAGAAACATAATTAGAAATGGCAAAAGTGAAATGTTTTTAAGAAAAGATAAACAAAAGGCTTGAAAGTTATCTGAATGTAGCTTATGTCCTAGACCACATCATTGAGGAACTAAGCCCTACTGTGAGTTACAAATCAGTACCTTCTCCGGTGTTATTTGAAAATCACAATTTGAATACTATGACACCGGAAAGTTCTGATAAATTTGGATCTACATCAGAGAATGAATCAAACACTTCTAGTGTTGGTGATCCAAATTCTGATGTAAAACTGATTTTAGGAGTGAATAATGAGGGCGTTGTGGCAGAAACTAATGATTCTGATACTAAGAACGAGGTACCTAAAAAGAATGTTGATATTCCTCCAGAAAATCACATTCTGACTAATGAGTGTTACTTAAAGGTACAACATCCTCCAAAAGCTGAACAAAATCAGAATCAATCGGTGAAGCAAAATATGAAAGGTGATTGTAATGACAAACCTGTGAAAGTGTTTTATCGGATAGAAGGATCTGATAAAATAATTTTTGATGAAGAATATCCGATACAGTTCGCTAACTACTCTAAAATTGACAAAATTTGGCAAGAAATCACAATTTGGTTTCCTAAATCTGAAAGGACAAATGGTATGCCACACGAATTAATCAAGTGACTATATGGTGATGACTCTAACACATCAAAGGTTCATATCACACAATTTGTTAAACCAAAGGATAAAGTAAATGTTTTTGTTGAACCTACTTATTCACTAGAGCCCGCTCCTAAGAGTTTGAGGCGACAGTGCTATAATGATCAAAGATTGGTCAACACATTTGCTAGATTTGATGATGAAAATAGATTTGAAGAGTATAGAGCCTGTTTCAAATGTGGAGAGAGGGGGCATTTACTTGCTCACTGTCCATACATGAGACGTCAGAGGCTAGAAGTTGAAAATAGGCAGACTCATAGGAATCCAAATGTTGGTGTTCCTCAAAGAAATTTTTATCCTCAATAAAAGGTTGTTTCTAAGAATTCTAACAGGATTCAGCCAAAATTTCAAACTCAAGTTAGAATTCTAAAACGATCGGAACAATCTTGGACATCAAAAGGATCTCCTGGAGCCTCAAGTTCAACTTCTAAACCGGTGAAAGAAGTACCAAAAACAAATGTTTTAGAGAAACCGGTCATTGAAAAGAAAAATGTTGTTGATAAAAAGAAGGAATCTTTGAATGTCTCATTTACTGATACTCAAAGACCCAAGACCAACATGGCTTGGGTGCCCCGTAAAAACAAATCATATTTATGATTGGTGCAGGGAATTCCAGCTGGCCTTGTGAGCAGTCTCTGGATTGTTGACAGTGGAGCTTCCGGGCACATGACAGGAGATATGTCGCTCCTTTTTGACATAAAGAATATTAATGGAGGGTATGTCGCATTTGCTTGAAACAAAGGAGGTTATATCACCATGGAAGGGAGTGTTAGCAATTGGATAGTGAGTTTTGAGAAGATTTCATATGTGAAGCAGATTGATTATAATTTGCTCAGTGTATCTCAGATTTGTGACAAAAACTTTTCTGTGCATTTTGAGGAGAAGTCTTGCTATATTCTGAAACCCGAATTTCAAATACCTAAGGAGTAGAGCATGCCTAAATCTCCAAGAGTGAACCATTTGTATATTCTTGACATGAGCAAAGCAACCACAACTCAAGGTCAAGTTACTTGTTTTCTGTCGAAGGCTACTGAGAAAGAATCCATTATGTGGCATCGACGGATGGGGCATATTCACCTAAGAAAAATGAATAATTTGGTGAAAAATGGGCTAGTTGAGGGAGTGAACATGAAACACTTTCATTTGAATGATAAGTGTGTGAGTTGTAAAAAGGGCAAACAACACAAACATTCCCACAAACCCAAGAAAGTAAACTCTCTAACCATTCCACTTGAACGTCTTCATATGGACCTATTTGGACTTGTGAAATGTAAAAGTCTTAATGGAGATCTTTACTATCTTGTGGTGACTGACAACAATTCAAGATTTTCGTGGGTGATGAGCATGCAACACAAGAGTGAAACGTTCAACAATTTGAAAGTTCTGTTTACCCGATTGGAAAACATCTATGGTTTGAAGATAAAACGCATCAGAAGTGACAACGGGACGGAGTTCAAGAATTCGATGATGGATGCATTATGTGAAGAAAAAGGAATTGATCATGAATATAGTGCTCCATATACTCCTCAACAGAACGGTGTTGCAGAACGCAAGAATAGGACTCTAATAGAAGCGGCTAGGACAATGCTTACAGATTCTAACCTTCCGGTGATTTTCTGGAATGAGGCTATTCATGCAGCTTGTTACACTCTGAATCGCGTGTTGACAGTGAAGAAGTTTGGAAAGACTTCTTATAAGCTGCTTAACAGACGAAAGCCAAATTTAGAGTTTCTAGAACCATTTGGGGCACCATGCATGATGCTAAATCCTACAGAAAAGTTTGGATCCAAAGCAGAAGAGGGTTATTTTGTTGGATACACGACACCACTTAAACGCGTGTTTAAAAAAAGAACTCAACAAGTTGAAGAGTGGGCTAATGTGGATGTTCAACACTACACTCAGAACGCTCCAGGAAATGGGGCCGATTGGATGTTTGACTACCAAGAACTCTTTAAGTCATTCAATCTATAAAACTTGGTTGAAGAGGCTATATTACGATTATACTACGAGTGTGAGAATGCAGTGACTTCACCGTTAGTGCGTCCGATCACCGTAACACCTCCGGCAGCTTCTAATGATACCAAAGCTCCTGTGATAGAAGAAGAAATTTATCAAGAAGATTCTACAACATTAGATTCATCCGAGTCGGAAGACGATGATGAAGTTATCAGTGAAGCTATCTTAGATCATGCTACAGTATCACCTCCAGTGAACCCAAATCCAGATGTTGCATCTTCATCGAATACTGGTAATGATCTGGATACAGCAGAAAATGTGAATGTTCCAACGGTGATTCCTATGCCAGAACATCCGGAATCTTGGATTCATCAGATTCATCCGTTAGGACAAGTCATTGAAGATCTTAGTAGCAGTGTGATGACGCGAGGACAACTAAGGCGTGTGTCATCACAGAGAACATTGGAGCCCTTGCCCTATATACTCAAATTCAAAAGTCAGGTGATCAAAATGATTAGTCTTTTGCTTGTTATGTTTTGCAGGTGGAGCCGCGGACGTACAAGGATGCTTTACAAGACAAATCTTGGGTGGAAGCAATGCAGCAAGAACTTCAATAATTTCAGAAACTTGGAGTCTGGACATTGACTGACTTACCACCAGACAGGAAGAAGATTGGTACCAGATGGGTATTCAAATACAAGAAAGATGATAGAGGGATTATTGTTAGAAACAAAACTCGATTGGTGGTTCAAGGATTTAATCAACGGGAAGGAATTGAATATAACGAAGTCTATGCACCGGTTGCACGCATTGAAGCAATCCGAATGTTTCTTGCATATGCATCTTATATGACATTCAAGGTGTATCAGATGGATGTTAAAAGTGCTTTTCTATACGGTGTGGTGAAAGAAGAAGTGTATGTCGGCCAACCACCGGGTTTTGAGGATCCTATCCACCGGAATAAGGTCTATAAGCTAAACAAAGCGTTGTACGGTTTGCACCAAGTCCCGAGACAGTGATACGAGGAGTTGAGCACATATCTTCTTTCTAAAGGATTCAAGAGAGGTTTGGTAGATTGTACCCTATTCACGAAAAGAACAGAGGGTGACTTGCTTCTTGTGCAAATTTATGTTGATGACATTATATTTGGTTCTACTAATGAACTTTTGTGTAGGGAATTTGAAAAAGTTCTGTAGGAGAAGTTTGAGATGAGTGCTATGGGAGAATGCAGTTCTTTTTAGGCTTGCAGGTGGATCAATTGCTAACAGGCATCTTTATTCACCAGACAAAATACATTTATGAAGTCTTGAGTCAATGCCAGATGGATCATTCAAAGCCTATGGATACTCCCATACAACCCAATCACGGGATTGGTGTTGATGCTAAGGGGGAGCTTACTGATCCTTTAACTTATCGTGCCATTGTCGGATCTCTTATGTACATAACTGCATCCCGGCCGGATATAATGTTCGCCACATGTCTTTGTGCACGATTCCAATCGAAGCCGAAACAAAGTCATCTAATTGCAGTGAAACGAATCTTTCGTTATCTGAAGGGTACTCCATCACGCGGGTTATGGTATCCTAAGGATGATAACTTTGACTTTATTGCCTTTAGTGATGTAGATTATGCAGGTTGTGATATTGATGCGAAATCCACAATGGCTGGAAGTCAATTTCTGGGGAGTAGGCTCTTGACCTGGCAGTGTAAGAAGCAGACGTCGGTTGCTCTGTCAACATGTGAAGCAGGATATGTGGCGGCCTCGAGTTGTTGTTCACAATTACTTTGGATACAATAACAGATGCGCGACTACGGTTTGCAATTTCTTAGAACCCCCATTCATTGCGATAATGAAGCAGCCTTCGCACTCACTAAAGACACTATTAATGACTCCAAGGCTAAGCATATCCGAGTTAGATATCATTTTATTCGGGATTACTCTGCTAAAGGTTTGATTGACATGGTTAAAATCCACAGTACATATCAAAGAGCCGATTTGTTTACCAAAGCTTTTGATAAATCACGTTTTGAATTTTTATTACAAGCTAATGGTATAACAGAAAAGCAAGATTAAACTCCTCATCAGGTTATCAAATTTTCATTTTGTTTTTGTTTTTCAAAAAACAAAAATTCAAAAATATGTTTTAATTTTTAGGGGGAGTTTTTATTTTCATAAAAACCAAAAACATTGAAAAATTTTGAAAATCCATAAAAATTAGAAAATTCAAAAATGATTTTCCAGGAGTAAAAGAGGAAATGATAGTACATCAGTGAGAATTTGACACATGCTAAAGATTTGTAATGATTAATAAGGCGTGTGATGATTTTGTGTGATGGGTTGGTAGGCTTCGTAGACTTATTATTGTGTGCCTTAGTGATACAAGCAAAACGAACTACTCGCTATGTGGATGAACACCTCATGGGCATATGGTCTTGGTACCATAATTTCGTTTGATAGGGTTGCCAAAATTTGAGGTTTTGGGTCGTTATGTTAATTGATATCCGGGGTATCTTGATTGATCTTTTGTTGTATTGATTTACGGACCTAGATTCAATCAAGATATTTGCAAAAAGAGCTTATATGCCAAAACCTAAAAGTTACCGAATTGAGGAACTTAATGTATAACAATGATCGAAGATCATTTAGTGCATCGTATCAAATCGATGATGAAAATCATATTTGATATCATCTTCAACCTGGTACTTGTGCACATTTTACTTTGTAGCATTGATTTGCTTATCTGTACACCTCTGTGCTACGTATCTTGTAAATAATGGATAACATTGGCATAATCACGCGTTACGACGATGCTTTGTGCAAATTCCTTGATACGGGAGTATGTCGTATGCGTGGGAACCATTCGCTTGTTAGTTTTAATATACTTAACGTGTATCATTTTAAAGCACTGCATAATGGTCTGCATGTGAGTTTATGTGGATCACAATATCAGCAATTGCCGAATCACATATTGTCTTTAATGATAATATATTAAAGATCAACGGTGTGATCAGATTTCTCATAAACTAATATAATCCTCTTACCGGAAATCAGAAAAAGTTTACTACTTTAAAATTTTCATTTTCTTCATATATATAAAAACTGAAAAAGATTTTTGGTGTGTTTTAGCATTAATTTTAGAAAATCCAAAATTCTTTACATTTCTGTGTTATTTTCGATAACTGATGTTGGATGATAGTCATTTTCTGAAGTTTGACAAACCAATCTGAGTTTTGTATCATTTAAATGAGAAATTTGCATGTCTGAAGGTTTTCAACGTTTAAAATGATAAAACGGGATTCGAATCGGACATTTGATAAACTTTCATTTTTCCAGAATTCTGTTCGATCTTTCGTTAGGTCGAATGAGTTTGCTGAGGGTTCATTCAAACCTTATTTAGAGGTCGAATGAGAGTGTTTATTTGAAAATTTTTCATTCGAACCATCTATTTTTCATTCGGACCTTTAGATAGGTCGAATGAACATTGGATTTTCTCATTCGAACCCTGAAAGTGTGACACCTGGCATATTTGACTTGACATTTTTAAACTTATAAGTCTACCTTAGCGGGAAACATTTTATTTACATACTTAACTGGGTTAGTTGAGTCGGGATTATCATACGTATTGTCAAGGGTTCAATGATCTGGAGGATCATTGGTGTCTTTTATATACACACGAGTCTTGAGTGTTATAAAACCCCAAAGTTCCAGATCTGATCTAAGATAACTTTTATGTTTAAAACCTTTCTAAAACCTTTCTAAACAAAACCTTATCATAAAACATGAGTTCTCATATATGTTAACATGTGTTAATGATCCTTGATGTTGTGTTATGTGTTGATTGATGTTTGTATGATTGTTTAGATGGTGTACAGATGTTCTAGGACTGTTATAAATGTTGAGTTTTGATTATCTTAGGTCACAAGTTTTTGGATGATGATGTTTCGACTAATTTGGGGATTTTGATAGATTAAGGGATTGATTCATGATGTTGTTATGAATAATATGATTGGGCATTTTGTTTCACATCATAATCTGAGCATAATAAGGTGATTGTTGAATGATTTTATAAGAGTTTCCAAATTGGGTAAAGTTCTCATGCATGATGTGACATCTCCATAATTTTGTCATTTTGGGTAAACATTAAAACAAACTGATTTTGGAGTAAAATTAGTAGGGTTTCGTGGGGATATGTTATTCATACTTGACTGCTGTGTTTCATGAAGTTTCGTGATGTTTTCGAATGTTTTTGATGCGTTTTAGGAAGTTTAGAACTGCTAGGGTCGAACCTGGGGTACATTCGACCATCATGGGGTCGAAGGTAGGATCCCAGGGTCGAACCTAGCCTGGCACAGGTCGAACGTGCTTCAGTTTGGTCGAACGAGCTTGATTTAGGTCGAATTAACACATGTTAAGGTCGAATGAACATGTGTTAAGGTCGAATGAACTTGTTTTAGGTTGCATGACCTTATGAATGGGTCGAAGGAACATAATTTGGGTCGAACCACGTTTATTGGGGTCGAACCAACCTTATTTCTTTCCTGGTTCGACCCAACTACTTCATATGTGCGATTCTTGATGCAAACTGAGTGTTTCATGCTTGAACCTTACTTATAATCTATGTGTACTTGATTTATTTGTGTAATGGGTCACCAACGGGATGTCGAGTCGGTCTAACAGTGAAACACGTTATCAAACTTACTTAGTCATGATCTTGACAATCGGGGACTAGTTAACCTTGGGGTTATTAGTCAAAACACTTATGCGAATTTTATTGATAGATCGCCGGTATTTGGGATTATCAAGACTTGTCTTTATTCTTATTTCATGAACGCATACTAAGGTGAGTGTCACATCCCCATCCTTTACTGTTTTCAGAACTTTTCTGGGGGAGAAACATGCGGTACAAACTTTCAATTCCTCTCAATTCTTAGTGAACCAATAATATGTGGATACATAGCGGGGAATGTGTAAATAGATCTATTGGGCCTGGCAAGCCCCACTCGGGCCGACTGGAGGTCGGTGGCGGGTGCATATTTGTCCTATATCTTACGGCACCGGGTGATGAACCGGTGACGGGTTTGAGGCATTCTTAACGTTCAGCAGTGGTTCACGACACTATAGTATCATGTAACGATGTCTAACTAGCATCGGGTATAGATGTAAGGATTGTTGGGTCTGGCTTACTTATGTGACAAACTTTTTCAAACTTTATCTCTGTGACTCACCGGCACTGTATGTGTTGTCTAACTTCGCACGTTTTCTCTGGTCGTTAAGGTAGCAGGGAGTCTTAGGCGCACTGGAGTCGCACTGCGTCTAGTTTTGCATTCACAAGCAAACCGGGTTGTGTTTGCATTTCATACTTTTGACTTTGGTTTTGTAAACATTTTAAGCTTCCGCTGTCATGGTTTATTTTACTTTTGAACTTATAAACTGCGTGGTTGGTATTTCTACATATCTTTTTATAGCATATAGTTGTCGTTTATTGTGACCGTTGACTTGGATCCTGGTATGTCACGCGCCTCGCGGTAAAACCCCGCAAGTGGAATTTGAGGATGTGATAGAAAGGGTCGAATGAGCCATGCCTATATATATATATATATATATATATATATATATCTGTTGTTACATTCGAACCCCACACAGTTTTTCACAGAAATTTCAAATTTAAAGTCACGTTGTTGCTCCTGGATTTTACACCTTATATTCTTGTTCTTTGCATCATTTTGATCATTTCTATACAATTTTTACAGGTAATGTTCCATGGAATTGGTCAGAATTGTTAATTGATGTTTCAAAACCCTAGTCCTTTGATTTGTGAACTTTAACTCTTTATGATGAATTGGACTTAGATTAACCATTATCGATGGTTTTAGGGGGAGAATAACACAAAATCAAGTGTTTAAACACATTAATGTTCATAGTCGATTGTTTAAACCCTAATTTTTGGGGAAAACCATCAATAAGTGATTAATTGATGAAATTTAGCATTCATATGTGTTAGTCGGCTGTTTTAGGTTGTTTGTGAATAAAAATCAGATGTTAATTTGGACTAAACAACAACTTGAAATTTTCAAATCAAAACAGATGGTCATTCGACCTTTCTAAAGGGTCGAATGAACATGTTTTAAACACATTCGACATCATTCTTTCTCATTAGATCCCACGTTAGGTCGAACGAAGAAGATTTTTGACCATTTTCATGTTTTTGTCCAATTTGACGTATTTTTATGTTTGTTTTGTTTGTTTAGGCAGATATAATGGCTGAACAACCACAGCAAGAAGTTCCAGAGCAGGCAGCACCAAATCCATTGAACTTTGAAGATAAACATAACTGTTGTGCATATGTTGGAGAAGTCGGGAAATACGAAGAATTCTCTGGAATCGTTGAATTTTTTAAGAGATGTAGAGTGATTTACGCTCTTGCCAAACCAATGACAATATACAAAGATCATCAAGTTGATTTTTGGTAGAAAGTTGCGATCACATTTTGGGAGAACAATATGGTTATAGAAAGCAGAATTCAAGGACAGTTAGTGCTTGTGAGTGAACAAGATATACGAGAAGCATTGCAGCTTAAAGATTCCCCTACTGATCCAAGAGAACTATCATGGACTAAACAGAGAAAATGTTTCTGGAGGATGATGTATAACAGTCCAATCACAGACTGTTTACTGCACAAAGCCAAGCTGTGTCCTCAATACAAATATCTGTTACATGTGATTCTACATGTGTTTGGACTAGTAAGTGGAGGTTATGACGTGCTGAGGAAGATCTTATGTTCTTTGGTGGTTGCTCTCATATTAAACAAGTCTTTCAATGTGTCTGGAATGATATTCCATCACATGATTGAAGTTCTACAAGGGTTGAAGAAGGACAAGTTTTTGATGTATCCCGGGTTTTTGCAAATAGTGTTTGATAATAAGTATCCAGAGATGAAGAGAGATACAATGCAAATAGTCAACCAAGTGCACATGAATCAGACTACTCTGAGTATAATGAAGGCTTACAAGGGAGTACCTGAAGCTGAGAAACCACCACACAAGAATCTGTTTGGACATTTGAGATCGATTGCTTATAAGGATCCAGGTCCAGATAAAGTGAGAAATGCTGATAGTAATTCTTATTCTGATAGTCCATTATGTCCGGTTGATAAGACTGCTAAGAGAAAGAGACAAGTGATTGCTTATAAGGATCCGGTCAATTATTATTAATGTAAATAAATAACAATCATTCAGATTCAAATTTCAGATTAAATGACATTAAACTCTGTAAATTATTATTAATGTAAATAAATAACATTAATTCAGAATTAATGACATTAAATTCGGTCTAATATTACAATAATACTAAACATAATTTCAAAAAACAATAATATAAATAAATGTGATTAAACAAAATTTCAAAAAACAGTCAATTATTACAATAATATTAAACATATATTCGAAAAACAATTATTCAAATAAATTACATTAAAACATTAAAAATCGTACCAACCAAGATTGTCCTTCGTATGTGGCAAATGTAACGTTCCTGTTGTGTATGTTTTTAGACAACAGAAATTTGTTCATGGCCTTCAGCACAGTCTAGATTGACACGTTAAAAAACAATATTAAAAAATAAAGAATCATTTTTGAAAATTAAATAGGCATATGTACATGAAAATAACTAACATACCAAAACTGTTGCCGAAGGGTCATGCAATACCTTGAAGAATTGAGAACCATTATGATAAGACATAATAACGTTTGTGTCTTCGGATCAAATCCTGTTTTTTCAAATGTTAAAACATAGCATTACTAAATCCGATCTAATAGTAAATCCGATTCAATATATGTCTAAAAAAACGTAATGACAATAATAAAATTAACATAAATCCGATTGAACTCAATCCTTATTATCCCTTTATCACAAATCCGATAGAATATGTGTTTATCACAAATACGTTCATCACAAATCCTAAACACAAGAATGATTTCAAATGGTAATTAGATTAGGAAATATTAAAAAGAATAAAAAAAATAACAATATGAATCGATTGTATCTTTGTTATCCGTTATCACAAATCCGATTGAATATCTGTTTATCACAAATCCGTTTCATTAGAACATGTGATAAACACCAGAATAATTTCAAATTGTTATTAGATTAGGAAATACTAAAAAGAATAAAAAAATAACACTAGGAATCGATAGTATCTTTGTTATCACTTTACAATAAATCCGATTGAATATGTGTTTATCACAAATCCGTTTCATTAGAACATGTGTTTAAGAAGAATGATTTCCACGTAAAAGAATAAGAATTTTCATTCGGTTTGATTTGTTCTTAATAATGTTAACAATAAAAAAAGTCAAAATAATAATAGGAATCAACATTAGAAGAGTAGTATGGATGTTTACTTTTAATTGGTTTTGGATAATCAACAAATGATGCAAGATGAAGAAGAAAGATTGAAAGATTTGTTAGGAATTAAGAAGAATAGGAGAGTTTTGATATCGAGAATGATAAAAAAGGGTTTTATAGTCATAATTTCGGAGCTCCATATTGGTTGTTGGATCCTAAAGGCTCTCTCTAAGGCTTCTATTCGACCCGAGTTTACTCATTTATTATATAGATAGAATAGATAAGATGCTAACATTTAACTCTTTAACTAATTAAAAGTTATATGCATAATCAAATTTGTTGTAACTTTTAAGTATTAAGTAATGATGTATTTAATTTGTCTTATCCAATAAATGAAAATACAATCTTTCTCATTTAAATGATTATGAAATGATCATCTTGCCCATCTAAAACTCATTATATATTATGAGAAAGTTTACGGTACAAAGTTGTTTAGCGTACAAAACGTAAGAAGCAATAATAACCGGACACATGGAAGCGGTTACCATATTACCTCGTATTTTAATTTTCCATTATGTGAGGTTATTTTAGACATTTCTCCTTTTATGTTCTATTTTTTTAATTAGTATTTTACTTTCAAAAAATGAAACCCTAACATGATGATCATTCTATAATTTCTGATTGAGTATTTGTCTAACTCGATCGATCAGTTCTTTCATACAAATTATAATCCTTTTAATCAGTTTTATCATCAGTTTTTCAGATTTCAACGTATTACCACCATCTTTTTAAGATGAAGTCAAAGCTAATGAAGATGAAGAAGCTAATGTTTTACAGTCAAGCCAAAAGCTAATGAAGATGAAGATTACATCTTGAATGATAGTTGTTTTATGTTTTATTTTGTAGTCACGTAATTGTTTTTTTAAATTAAGTTTTTCTACATATGTAGTTGTGTTTTATGTTTTTGAGTAATTTCTATCCTCAATGATAGGTGATTTTTATTCAGACGAGTAGTTGCGTATTATTTTTTTTTCTATCATTCCATTTATATAAAGTTGTTTTTTTTACAATTTGCGTTTGAAGTTATATGTATTTGCGTGTTTAAATTAAAGACTATTAAAACATTTTTTTAAGAATATTCTTTTTTGTGGATATTTTAATTGCGTGTAAATTTCATTTCTACTTACTTTTTATTTATTTTTATATTTATGAATGATATGTTATTCATTCATTATGTTTTTTTTTACCAGTTGTGTTTGAATTTTTTAATGCTTTTGGTTATTGATTTTATCATATAGATTATTTTTGTATTTTGTTTTTTTGCAATTTGCATTTGAATTTATATGTATTTGCGTTATCGATTTTAAAAGATATTAAAGTGTTTTTTTTTCTAGATTATAATAAGAAGGTTGATATATGAAGACTCTATAATTCAAAAACACCATACTACTAGATAAATCTATTTAAACAATTTATGGGAAAATTAAAATAAGAATGAAATAACTAGATTGAGAATATGAATATATGTTGTAATTTTTGCATCTGCGTCTAAGTTGGATATGCAATTGCGTTTAATAATTTCCATAATAAATTATAATTGCGTTTTATTCATAATAGTATTTTCGTCTTTTGTTTTGCAAAATTGATTATATTGTTCTTTTTTGTTTTATTTCATAACTTGCGTTTGAATTGTTATGCATTTGCGTTTATTGTTATTTTTTTTTTCATGACACTTTCATTCTAGTCAATTGAAAATAAATCATTAAACATACTAAAAAACATAAAACATAAATATTACTAAATAAGTTGGTCCATTACATAATGTTAAAAGTTAAATGGTAAAAAAACATAAACAACCTATGAAGTGAAACTAGTCATATCCTCATATACAACTTCCATATAGTCTGGGTCCTCCAATTTGAACTCATCAATGTCTCCTTCTTCCTCTTTGTAGTCTGATTCTGGGTCCATACCAGACCACAATTCAACTTGTGCCTTGACCATCAAAACAAGTTTTGAACCAAACTCTGATCTAGTTTGGTTTATAAGTGGCTTCTCAGACAAGTTTTTAAGAAAATCAATATCAGTAGAGAAAGATATTTCTTTAGGATGGAATTCTTCAATGTTCCCATCAGTAAAAACTACATCAACCTCAAATCTGTCTTCAATAAATTCCTAGCTTCTCACTCCCCTTACCTTACAATTTTTAAACATCTTCTTCAACACATCAAAAAGTTTGGTTACCTGTGTTGACTGGCTTAAGTGTGGAACACCCAAGGCATACATTTTTTTGAGCACTGGCTTGCTACAATTTCGTAGCACACTTTCTTTACATTTATAAACCATTTTTTGGTTATCACTCATGAGCAGATTGAATTTTCTCTGCTCATACCACCATGTACTTAGGGTTATGTTGTCTGTCATTTTTTTTATTTTGAAGTGATTTGGGTTTTCAAGAGAGAATGAATGTGTAGAGAGGTGCCCTAAAATGCTCTCAAATTCTGTTATTTTATAGTGTTTAGTTTCTATAGAACATAAAAGGACTTTTGCTGTTTCAAAAAATTAATTTTATAAGTTCAAAAGTCCACAGTTTCATCATGATTATCCACATTTCTCTTTTTCCTTTTTATCAGTTGTGAAATGACATTTATTTGATGGTCTATGGTAGTTTTGTCATTTTTAAGCCGTCACTTTTTATAATTTATTAATTTATATTACTTTTTCTTTTTTAGAAATTTATACTTTTCAAATGTAATTTATATTACCTTGTATTTTTTAACAAATTTACATTAAGTGTAATTCTTAGTGTGTGTTTTTAAAAATTCAACTTGCGTTTTTGATAAGTTAAAGTTATTCAACTTGCGTTTAAAAAATAAGTTTCCCAATATTAATAAAAAAAAAATAAACTGTTGTGATAATAAAATATAAGTTGCGTTTTACCTTACCATAGTTTTGTAAAGGTATCATGTTTTGAACAATTTGTTAACATTTGCGTTTAATAAGAATAACATTTGCGTCTTAAAAAAAGACTCAATGTATATAACAAATGTTAATGGTAATTTTGTCATTTTTAAACCGTCACTTTTTATAATTTATTAATTTATATTACTTTTCTATTTTAGAAATTTTATACTTTTCAAATGTAATTTATATTACCTTGCATTTTTTAACAAATTTATATTAAATGTAATTTTTAGTGTGTGTTTTTAAAAAAATCAACTTGCGTTTTTGATAAGTTAAAGTTGTTGGGTCTGCTGACCTGGAGAAGAACAGATGATTGGAAAGCCAAAATATGCTATCTATTTGATCCTTGAATAAACAGTCTTTACAACTTACTTCTCCCAAAAGACTGCTGACCCTAACTACTGTTCTATCCAAACAACTGCTCAACAACTGCTGATACAAAGAACTGCTAAGGAAACAACTGATGAAGAACAACTGCTGACCAAAGGTCTGATGAAGAGCAACAGCAGATACAAGTACTGAAGACCAAAGCACTGCTGGAAGCAACAGCACTTAGGCTTCAGCAGTGGATACAAGATCATCAGAGTTTATCTTTAACAGCTGTTTACTATCAGTGCTTTCAATGTAACAGTAGTTTGTATAGCAGATGTTTAAGTTTGTTATTCTGTTAGAGGTCACTGTCTTAGGTGACGTCAGCCTAGGTCATCAGTGGTTTGAGTCAGTCTATAAATAGAACAGTGCATGTACTGTTCTATTGCATCACACACAAAACATTCTCTCTGACAAACAACTGTGTGATCAGGCTGAGGGGGAGTAACTTGTACGATTGTAATCTTTGAATTAATGAAAGCATTCGATCGAAAAACATTTACTCTCTTGTTTTGATTTACAGTTTATTATTCCGCTGCACTTTCATTCTATTCTCATTCCATTTATTATCATCATTTAGTTAAACAATCAAAACAAACAAACTCAGATCCTAACAATTGGTATCAGAGCTTGGTCAATTAAATTCGATCTAACAAATTAATTTAATAATCAGCTCACAATTATTGATATCGTTTGTCAGTTTGATTGAAAACAGAGTAATAGTTTAATTTCGATTCAACCGTTGTTAAACAGACTTTGTTTTTTTGAAAAATCAGAGAATGGCTTCTATCAATCACGATCCACATAACACTGGCACGAACAACAAGCCACCGATGCTTGTCAGATCTGAATACAATATCTGGCAACGTCGGATGAGCCATGTTCTAGCTCAACAAAACACTGGGTGTTGGAAGTCGGTTATCTTCGGACCACATGTTCCGACTGTGCCGAGTACTGAAGATCCCAAAGTGTTTGAGCCAAAGAAACTTGAAAACTACTCCGACCAGGATTTTCAGAAAATTGAGCTAGATGCTAAGGCCTTCAGTATTGTGGCCATGGCTCTACCCAATGATATATATGCTGGGTTGTTACACTGTAACAGTGCAAAGGAGTTGTGGGATGCACTGAAAGAGCAGTTTGGTGGGACAGAGGAGGTTATTGAAAACAACCGTGAAATACTTAACCAACAATATGAAACATTCAGTCATGTCAAAGGAGAGTCATTAACTCAACAGTTTGAGAGATTTAACTGCTTAATTAGTGAACTAAAATTGGTTGGTCTTACTTACCCTCATTCAACTTTGAACCATAGGTTTTTAAGATCATTACCAGACAAATGGGACACTATTGCAATTGTTATGAGAAACTCAATAGGATTTAAAGACCTATCACTGACCCAGCTTCATGGTAAGCTCTTGACCTATGAAAGAGAGCTTAACCAGAAAAAGAAGCTCCAGGACTCTGGAAAAGTGTCTGATGACTATGTGTTTGGGAATACAGCACTTTTGGGTCATGATGAGGTGCCTGGAAACACAAAGGATCAGAGTTATGATCATTTTATTGACATAACTTCAGGTTTTAACTCAGGTTTTAACTCTGATTCTTATTCACCTAACTATGCTTTCACAGCAAGTGGTGGTGATATACAGGCATCTGATAACATATCCTTTGAGTATGATGACCTGAAATACTTTGACCCTGATGATTTGGAAGAAATGGACATTATGCACCAATTGGCCCTTCTCAGTGTAAGAACTAATAATTTTTACAAGAAAACAGGGAGAAGGTTTCCAGGGTTGACTGGCAGATCTAAGGTGGGGTTGGATAAATCAAAGATCAAGTGTTATAAATGTCATAGGTTTGGTCATTTTGCTAGGGAATGTAGGGGTCAACATGGTACACCTATGATAACCTATCCAAATCAAAGACCACAGACCAACACTTATCAGAATTCCTATAATACCCCTGGACCAAATGTGCAAAACACTGCTCATTTTGCACAGTCCTCAAACACTGTTCCTGTCCAGTATGTCCAAACCACTGTTCCTCAGATCCATTATGTGCAAACACCTGTTGCTCCACCACCTGTACAAACGACTGCTGCTCCATCCTCTGCTCCTGCAGAGACCAGTCAACAGAGCTTCTTTACACAAGGCTTTGTTGATTGGAGCAGTCTACCTGATGAGCTAACAGATGAGAATTTTGCACTAGTTGCCAAAGCTGAAAATGAACCAGAGAACTTTTGTTTCATGGCTATGGTTGATGAGATTGAATCTGAGGAAGTGGTAACTGAATCTGATGTTGTGACTGATGATATTGTTAGTGAAGTTGTTGCAGGTGAGAAACCTGAAGAAGAGGTTGTGAATCTCTCAGATCCCTGGGGTGCATCTGATGAATGTGAGTGCAAGTGTGATTGTGCATTGATGGCTGCTGCTAAGGTATCTCCTCAAATTCTCAAAGAGTTGTGTTCTGACAAATGTGTAATAGCATTTGCTAACATTAAAGAGGTAAATGAAAACCTTAGAAAGAAAATTTTGGATGATGAAGTTAAATTTGAAAAACTCACAAAAGATTTGAAAACAAGTTTAACTGCAAAAGAATCTGAAATTAGTAGTCTAAAACATGAAGCAACTATTACCAAAGACCAGCTCCAAACTATGATAACAAAATATCAAAGTTGTAAAAGTGAGCTTGAGTCCACCCAAGTTGAATGTAAAAAATGGGTGGAATCATGTAGAGGTTTTGAGATGCTACTCAACAAACAAACCAAAAGTCATGTGAAGTTTGGCTTTGGTTTTGCAACCACTGCTCCAGCTTTTGAAAACACTGACACAAAGGATCAAAAGTCTGTTGAGATAGTACCAACAAACCTGCAGGGTCAAGAGATTAAAATCACTGAACCAAATGGTAAGAAAATTGTTCTTGAAAAACCAGAAGGTTCCTCATCTTTTGCTGAACTTGAAAAGTATGAATTTAAACCTACTTGGTCTGATGAGTGTGATACTCTTGAGAATTATAAACCTGTTGATTTTAAAACCCCTGAGGGAAAAACAGCTCCTCAGGCAAGGGTCATTCCCTTGGCAAAAGTCATTCCCCTGAAAGATTCTCCAGCAGATGCTCAAACATCTGCTGAAAAGAAGCCTGAAAAGGGGAAGAAGAAAGAAAAGACTGTTAACTTGTTTTGTGATTTCTGTGAAAAGAAGAATCATATCACCAAAAACTGTTTTCTTCTAAAAGCATATGACATCAACAAAGGAACAAGTGAATGTGATTCAAAAGCCACATGCTCAATATGTGGGAAAAAGAATCATAAAACTAAAGAGTGCTTGTATCTCAAAAATTTTGATGTAAAAATACAAGAATACAAAGCAAAAACTCTTGCAAACCCTGTGGTTAGTACTCCAAAAGGAAAGCCCAAACAGACCTTCACACCTGTCCAAACATCTGTTACAAAAAGGCTTGAAACATCTGCTTCTAGAGATGTCCAAGTAACAGATGCTCCACCCACAAGCAAATACCCAAGAGGTTATGGTCAACCTCCATGTCACAGTCTGCCACATGTTTATGAGGAGCCAAAAAGACCCTCTAAACCAAGAGTGAACAGAAATCCATATGGGTATTATCATCTGTCAGGAAGTGATCAAACAACTGCTGCTCCAAGTGCTGACATACAAGCACTGGCAAATGGTCAGCAGCAGTTGTTGACCTTAATTCAAAAATTGGTCCAAACCACTGATCACCTTCCAAAACTTGAGTCTGAAAGGTCTGAGGATCCATCCAAAGCCAATTTGGCTTTGGACACTCACCAAAACTAATCATTTACTGATGTGCAGGGAGCTTCTGCTTGTTTAGATAGTCTTTGGTATGTAGATAGTGGAGGTTCCAGGCACATGACAGGATGTAGAGCCCTACTTCTGGACTTCTTGGCTCATGGAGGGGGTGATATATCCTTTGGTAATGATTCTAAAGGTAAGGTGTTGGGTTCAGGGACTGTACAGGCAGGAAAACTCAAGTTTGAAAATGTCAATCTTATTGATAATCTCAAGTTCAATCTTCTGAGTGTTTCACAAATGAGTGACAAAGGTTATGGCTCATTTTTCACAAAGAAAACTTGTAAGATTATTGGGCCAGAAGTGGTGAAAAAGATTGATACCATTATTGCTGAGAGCAAAGCACAGCTTGTTGCTCATAGAAGTGGCAATGTGTATGTTGTTGATATGTTAAAGGATAATCCTATGGCAAATGTCTGTCTGTTTTCTGCTGCCTCCACTAAGGAGACAGAATTGTGGCATAGGAGACTGGGTCATACCAACCTTAATACTATCAACACACTCTCAAAACAAAGCCTTGTCAGAGGTCTTCCATCAAAAGAATTTAAATGTGATGAGCATTGTGTTTCTTGCTTAAAAGGGAAACAACATAAAAGCTCTTACAAATCCATTGATGAGTCCAAAACTAGTCAGTGCTTACAACTGTTGCATATGGACTTGTTTGGCCCTGTTAAAATCATGAGTCTAAGGAGAAAAAGATTTTGTCTTGTCATAGTTGATGATTTTTCTAGGTTTACATGGACTTACTTTTTACACTCTAAAGATGAGACTGCAGGTATATTGAAGGACTTTGTCACCAAGGTTGAAAAGCAGTATGACTTGCCAGTAAAAGTTTTCAGGAGTGACAATGGAACAGAGTTTAAAAATAAGGAGTTAGATGACTTCTGTGTGTCAAAAGGGATTGTGAGGCAATTCAGCATCCCAAGAACACCAGAACAAAATGGGGTAGTTGAGAGGAAAAATAGAACTCTTATAGAAGCTGCAAGAACCATGCTAGCAGATTCTGGTTTGCCACTGTCCTTTTGGGCAGAAGCTGTAAACACTGCTTGCTATGTTCAAAACAGAGTTTTGATCAACCCCAGACATCAAAAAACTGCTTATGAAATTTTGTTCAAAATCAAACCATTAATCTCATTCTTCAAAATCTTTGGCTGCCCATGTTTCATTTTAAATCTTAAAGATTCCATTTCAAAATTTGCAGCCAAAGTAGACTGTGGTTATTTTCTGGGATATTCTTCTACTGCTAAGGCCTATAAAGTGTTTAACACAAGGACTAAAACAATAGAAGAAACCTTGAATGTTAAGTTCAATGAACTTTCATCTCTGAAAATCCCTGCAAACCCTGCTGAATTATTTGATTTAGATAAATTCAAATTTGAAGATATCACTGTTAAAACTAACAATGCAGGTATTCCACAGTCTCCACAGCAAGATTACAGAACAGATGTTGTGATTCCCAGTCACTACAAAGTCTATTCTGCATCAGAGGAAGCAGCTGTTCAAAACAATTGTCAAAACTCTGCCACAGCTGTGTCAACCACTGTTGGCCAGTCCTATCCTCAAACCTCTGCTTCACCCCTCACTACCACTGACCTATCATCTGTTGACAAAAGTCAATCATCTGTTGACAAAAGTCAGTCAAGTTTCACACCACTTGGACCCATACCTCCATTACCATTCCAAACATCTGTTGGCTCTACAGAAATACCAACAGATGTTACACCAACAGAGTCACCAAACCTCTGTCCATCACCTCAAAATGCCATTGTTCCATATCAAGGAGATCTTATTTACTTAAGAGCTCATCCACCAGACCAGATCATTGGCAACATCAGAGAGGGAGTGCTCACAAGAAGCCAATCCTCAAATATCTGTCTTTTTGCAGGTTTCTTATCCCTCACACAACCTGTCAAGTACCAAGAGGCACTGAAAGACAACAGTTGGGTAGAAGCCATGCAAGAAGAACTCCTTCAGTTCAAAAGACAACAAGTATGGGAGCTTGTACCACTTCCTAAGGATGTTTGTCCTATAGGAACAAAGTGGGTCTTCAAAAACAAGACTGATGAAAGGGGTATTGTTGTCAAGAATAAAGCCAGGCTTGTGGTTCAAGGCTTCAGACAAGAAGAAGGAATAGATTATGATGAGACCTTTGCTCCTGTAGCTAGACTAGAGGCCATCAGACTCTTTTTAGCCTTTGCTGTCAACCACAATATAAAGGTGTATCAGATGGACATCAAATGTGCTTTCCTTTATGGCAAAATTCAGGAGGAGGTCTATGTATGTCAGCCACCTGGTTTTGAAGACACATTCCATCCTGACTATGTCTACAAGCTCAACAAAGCTTTGTATGGACTCAAACAAGCACCAAGGGCCTGGTATGAAACTCTTTCCACATTTCTCTTATCCATTGGCTTCACAAGAGGTAAAATCGACAAAACTTTATTTCTTAAATGGAAAGGGAAACACTTAATGATTGTTCAAATATATGTGGATGACATCATCTTTGGATCCACATGTAACCAAATGTGTGAAGAGTTCAGAAAACTCATGACAGCAGAGTTTGAGATGAGTGCCATGGGTGAGCTTCAGTGTTTCCTTGGTCTTCAAGTGAAACAACTGCAAAATGGCACATTCATTCACCAAAACAAATATGTAAAGAATTTATTAACCAGATTTGAGATGAATGATTGCAAGCCATGTAGTACACCCATGAGTACAGTCAAGCTGCTCACTGTTGATGACAAGGATGAACTGGTTGATCAAACACATTATAGATGTATGATTGGGTCTTTATTGTACCTAACTGCATCTAGGCCAGACATTATGTTTGCTACCTGTGTCTGTGCCAGATCCCAGGCTTCACCCAGAAAGTCAAACCTTATTGCTGTGAAAAGGATATTCAGATATCTCAAAGGTGCTCCCACACTTGGTATCTGGTATCCTGCTAATGGAAACATTGAGCTTTCAGGTTTTTCAGATAGTGATTTTGCTGGCTGTCACACCACAAGAAAATCCACTTCAGGAGGGTGCCAATTTCTAGGGAATGCCTTAGTTTCATGGCAAAGCAAAAAGCAGGCAGCTGTTTCAACTTCAACAGCTGAAGCTGAATACATTGCTGCTGCAAGCTGTACAGCCCAACTCATGTGGCTTCAAAATCAACTACTGGATTTTGGGATAACTGCACTTAGGACTCCACTCATGCTGGACAGCCAAGCTGCTGAAAATATCATCAAGAATCCAGTCTCTCATTCCACTACCAAGCACATTGACATAAGACATCATTTTGTCAGGGACAGCTATGAAAAAGGTTTGATTTCTTTACACCATGTTCCAACAGAGGATCAGTTGGCAGATGTGTTAACAAAAGCTTTAGACACATCTACCTTTACAAATCTGATTTCCAGAATTGGCATGTTAAACATGGATTAACCAAATAAATTTTTAAAAATAAAATTGTTCAGAAATCAAATATTTTCTTCAAATAGCTGTTTGGTTGAAAAATCTGTTTCCAAACATCTGATCAGATAAAACAACCACTGTTTCATTCATTCCCACTGTTGGTTGAAAAGTCTGTTTCCAAACATCTGATCAGATAAAACAACTGTTTAGTTGAAAAATCTGTTTCAGAACATCTGTTCAGATAAAACAACTGTCCATATATATATATATATATACTATATTAAAAAAAAAATAAAAAAAAAATAACCAACGGTTGGATCCATCAGCTGTTTGTATCAGTTGTTTACCAAAACAGCTGTTCTCCACCAGATGTTACATCCATCAGATGATTGCCACGTCTGCTCATATAAGCAGATGTTTGGCCACATCAGCGGTTTCATTGAGCCTATAAAAACCCTGTTTTACCACAACAGATGTTACACTGTCTCATTGTATTCAAAATACTGTAAACCGCCTTCTTCATTCTCAAACCCTTCATCAATCTTCAGTCATTTTCCCCGTCGAAATCCATTACAATGGATCTTCAAGCCAAAGCTACACACAATTGTCTCCCCTATCTGATTAAAACAGATGACAACACTCCATTTCATTCCACCATCGACATTTTCCTTAATTCCAAATACTTACCCATCCTAACCGCCAACGCCCCCATCTATCTGGATACACTCCAAGAATTTTGGTTGAATGCCGAGTTTCTTTTACAAGATAAAAAGCCTACATCCATTATTTCCAAAATTGGAGAAACCAGTATCGTTATTACCCCTGATATCATATCCACAACCTTCACACTGAATGACCTGGCAGGTAAGGATTCCTTCACTAAAACAGAGCTTCACACTGAGTTCCAAGAAAGAGGGTATGAGGGTCAGATGACTGGATCAACTCTTTTCAAAAAGTTTTTCCCTCCAGTCATGAAATTTTTCTTCCATACTCTTCTTCTTTGTGTCTCTGCTAAGTCCACATCCTTTAATGAAATTCCATTAAGGATGCAATATCTGGGATATGCTATGTTGTCAAACTCTGACTTCAATCTTTCCCAGGGTTTGTTCATGGACTTGGTATCAAATGTGAAAGCAGTCAAGTCTGGGTCAAACAATGCTTTTCTGATTTACCCACGAATTCTTAGTGTAATTTTACAAAAACTATTACCTGAAAAAGTTTTCAAAAAGGGTGCTGCTATGCAAATGAAAAGCTTAACTGATGAAACTTTCACAAGAATGCTGGGTGGAAGCACCCAAGAAAAAGTGTCAAAAGTGTCTAAAGTTTCTAAAACACAAACAAAGAGGACAAAGGCAACAACTGTTGTCAAAACCTCTGTTGTTGAGCCCACTGCTCCTGGTGATCATGGCACTACATCCAGTGCTGTGAAACCCACACCAGCCACTTCCAAAAAGAAACATTCATCCACAAAAACCACCACTCAACCACAAATGAGGCTTCTGGATGTTGAGGTACCAGAAGAAACCTCTGTTGCACAACAAAAGCAACCTGAAACCACTGTTGTTACTTCCTCACAACAGTTGGACATACCTCCACCTGACCAACCTCCTCATGAATCCTCTCAAAAGGATCATGTTGTAAGCCAAGGGGACACACATCATGATGCATATGAGTCACTTGACCATATGTTCACAAGCCCCTCTCCCAGGGCTAACTCTCTTCTTACTCCACCACTCTCACCATCACATGTCCCACAAACAATGCAACCTCTGTTTGAAGCTATTGAAAAATCTCAGGAAGATCCCAGTTCCTCTCTTCCACCTGTCACTGAGAGTATACTCCAACAAGTGACTGAGCCTGAGAATATTCAATCTGCTATCCCCCAAACAGAAGAGGAGGTTACACCACCAGGGTTCAATGAAACTCTAGGTGAGTTTTCAAGTGGAGCAGCCACTACTGATGTAGAGACCACTGTCTCACATCAGGACAGTGATTTCATAGCTAAGACTCCCTTGAAGGCAACAACTGTTGAAGCCACCATAGTGTCTCCAAAAACAGTTGGAAGTCCCCAGTACCAAGAAAAAGGGGCATCTGATTCACCTATTAGGCCTGAATCAGATAAAACTACCACTGGTAGGGACTCAGATGATCCTATTCATTTAGGAGATGAGTCAAAATACCAAGAATTGACGGCCAGAGTTTCTGCTATTGAAACATCTGTTGCTGACATCAAATCTGATGTCAAGCTTCTCCTAAGCTCAATTGCAGATCTCTCCAAGAGTCAACCATCTACCACTGATATAGCCAATGAGTTATGGAAATCAGTTTCCCCCATCATCATAGCTCACAGAAAATTGGCTGATCAGACACATGAAACCTACATGGCTGAGATCAGAAATATGGTTGATGCAAGGTATAAAGATACCCATGCTGACATCAAAGCCATCAAGGACCATCTGCTGAAGACTACTGGCTCTGCCCCTACCACCATCCTCAGGGATGAAACTGATGATGATTTCACGGCTGATGATGCCAAAAAGGGGGAGAGTGGCAGAGATAGGCTACCAAAATTAGATCCTTTTGGTTGCCCACCTTCTCAAAAAGGTCAAGCCAAGTCTGCCAAGAAACCAGAGTCTACCAAATCAGCTCCACAACAACAACATCAAGCACCACCAACACAAACCACTGAAAAGAATAAGGCAGTAGATGACTCTGCAAACATAGAAGCTGAAAAGGCTGCTCAGTCCAAACAACAAAGGGCTGACACCTTGGAAGTAAAAGCAGAGTCATTAATCGAACTCAAGAAGAAACAACAAAGGGAAACTGAAGATGTGGGATCCTCTAAAAGGATGAAAAGACCTGCCAAGCATGTTAGAAAACCACCATCCAAGTTACAAACCTCTGTTGATAAAACCACTGCTGCTGAAACCACTGACACCCAAAACACTGAAACCACTGCCACCCAAACCACTGAAACCACTATACCCAAACCAACACACACTCCTGAACCAACAACCACCAAACCTACATCACCAATCAAAACCCCAACATCTGCTGGTTCTTCTAAAAGGCCAACAGATGTTAATCCAACCACTGCTACCAAATCACCTTCACCAAAAATCATGTACACAAGGAAGAGAAAATCAACCTTTGTTGTGCATGATGAGAACATACACACATCACCAACCACCATTTCAACTGCCCAATCCACTCCTCCCATCACAGCCATTCCACTCACATCATTCTCACCACATACATCCAAATTCACAACCCATAGACCACCACCAACCATTACACCATTGGTTGTTCAGTATCCCCTTGAACTTGATCTACTCAAGGGGGAATTACAATCCTTCTACAATACTGAACAGCCATCTGAAAGATCCTTCCCATCTCTCCCAAATTTCCCTGTTCCCCTCAACATTGATACCTATCTAAAATACAAGGGTGAACAGGTGGATGCCATCATCAGGGAGAAATGCAAAGGGAAGGATGACAGGACTGCTCAGGGCATCCATTCAGCAGAGCTTAGCAAACTCAGAAGGATTGAAGACTTTGCTAAGACCCTGAGCAATTCCATGTCCACCATGCCTCTCAGTGTAGACCTGGAGAAGGAGGTAAGGGAATCCCTACTTGAACAGATAATGGCAACCAAGCCCTACAAAGCAAACAAAAAGCAGTTCAATGGCTGGACTACTCATGCTTTGAGGGAAGAACTGATCAGAATTGAAGAAATGGCCAAAAATCCTAAAGCTAAAGTCTCCATTCCCAATTTTGGCAAAGGCAGAGACCCAGTCAGAGCCTTGAAGTTCAAAAGAATGAGGCAGGAGATTGTAGCTGCCAATTATGGGGAGATGAGGTCTGTTTCCAGATGGTCAGAGCTTAGATTGGTTGAAACCTATAAAAGTCTGGAAGAGAATAGAAAGAAGGATCCCAGCCTTCCAAGAAAACCAATCTACAATGATGAGCCTATGATGAAGAGACCCCAACAGACTTTCAACCTAGACAGCTTACTTGAAACCTCTGATCTCACAGCTGCTGCAAGTAGACAGTTCAAAAGGCAGAAGGAGATGTCAGAGGAAGACCAAAGAAAGTTTGCTGACACATTTATAAAGGAAGGGCTCTTCAATCAAATCCATTATTTCTCTGATCCCACAACAGAGAAACTCAGAGAACTCATAGGAAGACCACCATCACCCAACTCATCAAGAATAAAGGTTCATCTCAGCAAATCCACTGACTCAAAAATTCTAAAGTGGAAGGTCAACAAAGACAACCACGAATTGACACTGCTCAGGTCAGATGGAAAGGTTCAGAAGATCAGTATGGATGATGCTTACAGCCTTTGTGCAGAAGATCACCAAGCACTGCTAAATCTGGATCTGGAAAGAGATGAAGAAGACCTATTTGCCTTGAACTTTGAATTACAATTCAAAGGTCAAATCAGAGAAAGTCTGATGAGAAATAAAGATCAATGAATAAAGCTGAGTTTTGGCATCATCTGTTCTAGGGGGAGATTGTTGGGTCTGCTGACCTGGAGAAGAACAGATGATTGGAAAGCCAAAATATGCTATCTATTTGATCCTTGAATAAACAGTCTTTACAACTTACTTCTCCCAAAAGACTGCTGACCCTAACTACTGTTCTATCCAAACAACTGCTCAACAACTGCTGATACAAAGAACTGCTAAGGAAACAACTGATGAAGAACAACTGCTGACCAAAGGTCTGATGAAGAGCAACAGCAGATACAAGTACTGAAGACCAAAGCACTGCTGGAAGCAACAGCACTTAGGCTTCAGCAGTGGATACAAGATCATCAGAGTTTATCTTTAACAGCTGTTTACTATCAGTGCTTTCAATGTAACAGTAGTTTGTATAGCAGATGTTTAAGTTTGTTATTCTGTTAGAGGTCACTGTCTTAGGTGACGTCAGCCTAGGTCATCAGTGGTTTGAGTCAGTCTATAAATAGAACAGTGCATGTACTGTTCTATTGCATCACACACAAAACATTCTCTCTGACAAACAACTGTGTGATCAGGCTGAGGGGGAGTAACTTGTACGATTGTAATCTTTGAATTAATGAAAGCATTCGATCGAAAAACATTTACTCTCTTGTTTTGATTTACAGTTTATTATTCCGCTGCACTTTCATTCTATTCTCATTCCATTTATTATCATCATTTAGTAAAACAATCAAAACAAACAAACTCAGATCCTAACAAAAGTTATCCAACTTGCGTTTAAAAAATAAGTTTCCCAATAATAATAAAAAAAATTAAGCTGTTGTGATAATAAAATATAAGCTGCGTTTTACCTTACCATAGTTTTATAAAGGTATAATGTTTTGAACAATTTGTTAACATTTGCGTTTAATAAGAATAACATTTGCGTCTTAAAAAAAACCAATGTGCATAACAAATGTTAAACATTATAAAGGACAAATAGAGAAATATGTTTTTTTTTTTGTTCACCAAAGGAAAAATGTATATTGTTCTTCATTCTTCCTTTTTTTCTTATCCCCATTGATAAGTTCATCTTGTCTTTTCTTCATTTTTTCCTTTATATTTGCGAGCACTTTTCTCTTTTGAGGAAATTTGTCAAATATCTCTGCAAAATCAAGAATGTGTTCCCTTTCTTCATTGCATTCATTAAGGATCAACTTTGCGCTGTATTTTTTATTTTACCAGTTTCCGGCATACGGTGGTCAGGACGGTGTATAATACTGTTCGCTGCAGACCATTTGAAGAGTATATGAGTTTACGTTTTAATAATAATCACAATTATTTTTAAATTTTATACAGGTTGTTTTTACCAGTTTCACCGGGACTCCTTTGTAATTTTGGATTGATTTTCCTCCAACTGCTGAGTTGCCAATTAGCTCAATCGTTAAATCTTTCAGGTTGAAGCATACCATGTAGAAATGTTGGCCTATCAGCAGTGGGCAGATGATTATATCAACTTCATCTATTCTTCTTACATCTACTCTATCCATTATGCTTTGGACATTACTAGAGAAAATAGCAAATGTATCTTCCATTTATTTATCCTTTGAATAGTATTTCTCGGGCTGCATGTATTTCAAGAAATCGAAACAGTGTGTTTAAATGCAATAATACTTGCGTTTGTTTGTTAATATTAATTGCGTTTAATTTCATCATTTAGTTTATAAGTTGCGTTTAACAATAATAATACTTGTGTCTAAAATAAAAATGTACATACCAGGGTTTGTGTGTTGCAGAACAACCTATAAACAGAGTCTTTTCCTTTATGATTTAATTCCTCATAATTCAAAAGCTCTGCACATGTGTCAACTACACCTTGGTGTAGCCATATCCCATCGAACAAAATTTCCATTACAACCTTTGGTGCATCCAACCATACCAACTTGTATACATTTTCGCTGCATTTTTTAGAATAAACAGTCAAATAAAATAATCTAAGATGCAACAAAACATTTATATACTATTTTTCAGCTTACTAAAATTCTGTTGTTGGCGTCATAATGTATTGAAAGACTATTATCTCCTCCCGCGTTAACCTCTCCATTATGCAAACTTGTTTGTTAACGTACGGGGAAAGCAATGATGATGCAGGGAATTTCTCTCTTTTCCCCCGAACCTGATCATCTTCTTCTTTACCCTTACCCTTATCTTGCTGAATTTCTGGGGATTTAGGTTTTGGGATCGGTTGAGCTTTTAGTGTCTCCACATTTTCTTCTGCATCAACCTGACACATTGAATTTTTTTATAATAACATTATAATCACCCGTATCATCCTCCCCGAAATCATCATCTGTATCATTGAGAACATCTTCATTCATCATTGTTTTATTTTCTTCTTCTGGATCAACCCTTTCAGCTTCAACATTTTTATCGTCTTTCAGCTTCAACATGTCAGCTTCTTCTTCAACCTTAACCCCACCGGCTGGATCATCATCTTTGTCAATATCATCCCCATTTTGGCCTTCTTTCTCTCCGTCAATTTTATCCTCCTCAACAACTATTCCATCTTCACCCATCAATTGACTAGATATGGTGTCGTCCTTGCCCATATCAGATTTTTTGTTAATCATATTATCACTGACATGGTTAGCAACCAAATCATTGGTGTCCAAGTTGATGTTATCAACTTTCTCAACCTCAACATCATCACCTCTGCTATTATCATTTGCTTGATTATCAGGATCAGTTTGTAAATGATCTTCAAAATAGTCCATGTTGTCAGCAGATTTATTTTTTTCAACTTCATCATTAGTTTCAGTTGCAGTTGCATCTTTCTTTGAAACTGCATCCCATTTGTCGCACCTTTCTAGCAAAGATGGAATCCAAGAATATTTATTCCTTATTACTCCAACTATATCATTCATATCTTCCTCAATTTGTTTGTATCTTTTAATATTTCTATCAATCAAGGGCACCAATTCCTGAAATGAATGAAAAGAAAATGTTAAAAAAAACAAACTTGCGTATAAAGTTTCTTAAACTTGCGGCTGAAGCCCTAATAAAAAAATTAAAATATAACTAGTGTTTTAGTTATTAGTACTTGCGTTTTACCTCTCTGGTTTTTTTGGTTTCATTATCTTCCTCACCTTCCTTTCCCAAATCCATCTCATTCCAAGTACTGTAATTCTCATCTTCATCGCCCGATAACTCAAATGCATCATCGCACTCATAGAAACTTTTTCTTTTTGGGCTTTTAGCCCGCCGTATTGTGTAATCTTCATCGAGGCTCTTTTGTTATTGATTTTTCTGTTCTGGTAAAAGGATTAATGCATTGAGAACTTCATTTTTAGTACCCGGGCTAACTTCAGTAACATCATGTTATTCTGCTGCAGCTTCATTTATATGAACTGTAAAAGGACCGTTGTCGTGTACATACTCTTCCATATCAGCCACCAACGATGAGGTTATGTAACTGATGGCCGGTCTTCTTAATGCAACTTCTAATTGTTTATGTTTATGGAACTCATGTGTGTACAGAATCTGTGACAAAGCAACATAACATTAATTTTGTTTTATTTGAATTTATAACATAAATGCTTTTTTTAATAGTTACTTACTGTTAGCAAAGCTATAGAACCATTATACAACTCCTTATACCCACTCCATTAAAATTTTGTTCTTTTCAAACATTCAACCATATATGCGCACCAATTCATATTTGGAATTTTATCTTTATTGTCAATTGACTCCAAGAACATTTGGTTTATTTTAGTTGACTTTGTTATTTCTCCGAAAACTGTGTTCCAGAGCACCAAAAAATTTAGTTTAAACAAGCGACCACCGTCTTGATTTGCTTTTATCAGATTCAGGATGTTGATGACCTTTACTTTGCTTGTCGGGAATTGATTCTTGAATTCATCAAATGTTTTTGCAGACCCTTTTCTTGGTCTATTCTTCTCTGTTACTGGTATTTTACCCATTGGGATTCCGAACAGCTCATGTACCGTTTCATCTGTTATGTTAATTTTACGATCACCAACATTCACTTGGCATGTTTCATAATCAAAGTTCATTACCAACTACATTCCTAAGCCAGTTGCAGTTGAATCATACTCAAACATTAAAATTGATTCGAAGCCCATTTTTTTATGTCTTCATTTTGTTCATCCGACATTATCTTTATTGTTGACATAATATCTGCAGGTGAGCATCTCATGCTAATTCTTCTATGCGTGTAATCAAAATATTGTTCGCTCTTATTCTTTTCATGAATCTTTTTCTTTTTTTTTCCGTTTTTTTTCAGATTTTTCCCTTTCTTATTTTTCTTATCAACGTCTTCGGACGATGAAGAATCAATAACTACATGCTTTTGTTTCTATTGTTTTTTTTACTTTTCTTTATTTCCACAACTTCCTCCGATGATGATTTATCAACAAGCACATGCTTCTTTTTATGTTGTTGTTTTGATTTTTTCTTTATTACCACAACTTTCTCGGATGATGATTCATCAATAAGCACACGTTTTCTCTTGTGCTGTTTTGTTTGTTTCTTCTTTGGCTCAACAATTTCATCAGATGATGTTGATTCAACAACTTTTGCTCTTTTCGTCTTCACAGGTTTGTTTTTTTATCAACGTGCTGATAGGTTGCTCATTTTCATCAACTGTGACAAATGGAATAATCGCACACCTCGAAATATCTATATTTTTAAAGGAACATATAAAAACACAATTTATTTACTATTCAAACGCAACTATTAACATTACTGTTAGACACTCAATGTTTTGTATATAGCAAGAGACATAATGTAAATTCAAATAATATCAAACGCAAGTTAATTTTCATTAAAACGCAAGTGCTATTCAAATCAAAAAACAAACATGAACCTCATTTGCGTATTAACATGCCTTACAAATTGCAATATCTAGCTTTATATAAATACATATACCAAGAGACATACTGTAAATTCAGATAATATCAAACGCAAGTTCATTTTCATTAAAACGCAAGTGCTATACAAATCAAAAAAACCAAACATGAACATCATTTGCGTCTTAATATGCCTTACAAATTATAATATCTAGCCTCATATATATATATATATATATATATATATATATATATATATATCAAACGCAAGTTCATTTTCAATAAAACGCAAGTGCTATAAAATCAAAAAAACCAAACTTGAACATCATTTGCGTTGTAATATGCCTTACAAATTATAATATCTAGCTTCATATAAATATCTATCATCATTACAAATCATTTCTTCTTCTAATATACCAAAAAAATTTGAAACAGTGTTTTTTCATAAACCCTCGCTAAGGGTCTCTAACACTTCTTTGTGGAGTGTACCACACATCATTGTTTATGTTGTTGTCCACATCTTGTTGTTCTGCTATATTCACATCTTGTTGTGCTTGTTTTGGAACATTATTATTGATTTTCATTTCAGCTTCATTTTGTAAATCCCCTGCACCTTCAACATTTTCTACTTGAGCAGGGACTACATTGTTTCTATTCGTACGTTGATACACCAAACCATAACGTCTCTGACCTTGGGCTTGGTTGTTTATGTTATTAAATGCGTCCAATACATCAATAACTACTGCTTGTGGTTCAGGATCATCAACAACAACACTTCCTTTTAATAAAAGTAGGGCATCACCAGCATCTAGTTCATCTAGGTATTCTTTGAGAGAGACATAATTTTTTGGCATTGTAATTTTAATTTTTTAAAGTTGAGTGATAAAATTAATAAATTCAAGTAATCTTTATATAGAAGACGCAAGTGGAATTGACTAATCGTTTCACATTCTTATTATAATAAGGGTTAATTGTGGTAGATATACTATAGAGTTTTGATTAGTGTATATAGATTATTCTTTTACTGACATAGCCGACTAATATAAATTTTCAGTAAATCATGTGAGTCTTGTAATTATTAGTTTTCAAATATGCCAAATATTGTATATGAATACCTGATTTTGCCTTCGATGCCATTTTTTGTGTTGATCGTTTTGTTTTTTTGATTTCGCACACTAAAAAAAACCCTAATTGTGTTTTGATTTGTGTTGAGTAGACGGTTTTCGTTGTAATTTTAGAAACTGAATGTCAGTTGTGTGATGTTTGTAATTTGTTCGCTCTTTTATTTTTTTTGATCCAATTACTAATTTGCCCTTACTCATTATTTTCGACAAATTTAATGACGCGTGTTTATTTACGATCGTGCCCCTCATTATCCGTCTAATCCTACGATCTAGATTACTTCTTACGTTTTGTACGCTAACAACCTTTTTACGTTAGCATCACCCAATCACCCATATATTATATATAAGTGTTGATATATAAACAAAAAAAATTGTTTGCTGAAAAAGTAAAAACAAATAATAAATAAAATGAATAAATAAAAATACATCATATTAAAACCCGTTACCTATACCAATAGGATGTAGAGGTATTCAAATTGGCTCTTTGGAAACTTGACTCCCGCTAATTTAGTTTTGAGGCCCGATGGAAATAATTATGTTTGAAAGATGTTTCGGTTTAACTGGCATTATAATTAAGGTGTTGCTTTCTTTGGTGTCAAAACTTATAGCCACGCTGAAAATGAATATGATGTAATTTAAGCTGTTATAAAATGATTGCTCCGAGTATTCTAATTCAATTTGCTGGTGGACTACAATTATAGAGATTGAGGCGTTTGAATTCAGATGTTTAAAAGATATTTGAAGTTGGGCTTTTAGTTAGAAAATCAGGTGGGCCTACAAACATTTCAAATTCAAATCGGGTTTAAACCGGTTTTGGGCTGCAAGGTATTTTGATTACAGGATGACCAGTTATGTTTTTGAATAGGAACAGGTAACTAGTAACTGTTTAAATCGCTCGCCGCTCGTGGATCGCTTGTCGCTCGTTCAAAAAATGCTCGAAAAATGCTCGCTCAATCTTGCGCTCGGTTGTATATGAGCCGATCGGCTCGGTTCGGTTTGTAAATGAGCCAAGCACGAGCAAAGGTACGCTCGGCTCTGTTCGGCTCGAATAAATTTTTATTTATTTAATAATAAATATACACACAATTTACAGATAAATTTATGGCTTTACATATAAAGATTCTGTTGGATTTGACTCAGTATATGCAAACAAAATATAACCAGCCCACTTAACTCAATAAAAAAATTAACACTAGATTTAATAGTAAAGCAATAAGTCATGAGGTGACAGTATTGACTTCTTTATGTTGTTAGTCGTCCGTCGCTAATTGTCACTTGATATCACACCTACGTCACAATGCAACAACTGTTCTCTGGCGTATACTCATCACCTCACAATCCTCAATCTAAGGCTCATCCTTGGACATTGTGATCTCAACATTAGTGTTATCATCGGACATTTCGACCTTAGTTGTCACCCGGGAATGAAAATATCGAAGAAAACATCCCAATTTTATGATCGTCCATATTATTCTCCGCTTGATTCTCGCTCGGCGCTCGCTCGGAAAATTTGCGCTCGAAGAATGCTCGTTCGGTTTTCGGCTCGATTGTAAACGAGCCAAGTACGAGCAAAGCTCCGCTCGGATCGGCTCGGCTCGTGAACAGCCCTACTAACTGTATCCGTGCTGTGGAGATGATATTTCTTTCCCTTAAATATGACAGGTTGCATCTAACATATAAGTTTTGATTCCCCAAACGAATCATTGTTCACTAGATTTTATAACTACAAAACCAACTTGAGGCTATCACAGATCTCTTTTCTGTATCATTAGGATCCAGCCGGTCCACCGCTTTATATTGTTATTTGTTTATTATCTTACTAGCTGATTACCCCAGGAAGGTCCCGGGGTTGAAAAATTTTATATGATTTAATAGAAAATGATAAAAGAAGAAAACTCAAATCACGAAAAGAATAAATAACTTAAACATAATCAGTCATAGATAAAAAAACGTTTATTTAAAAAGTTAAAAAAATAAAAAGCATAAACCATATTAAACATAATACAGTATTAAAAGGATAATCTTCAACATATAATGATCTTCACGTAATTTAAAATATGTTACAATTTGACTTTGACTTTGACTTATATAGATGTAGAATTCATGATCACATTGAAAACAAAAACACTTATTTCAATACTGTAACTTTGTAAAGAAAAGCATATACAAATTTTCTTTGAATACATGAATTTAGTTTAATAAATGTTTATTAATCTAAACATAAATCACTTTCAATAATCAACGAAGAAGAAAAAACTTTAAAATCTTTTAAATTTTTTAAAAATAAGGTATGAAAAGTCTATGATAAATGAGAGAAAACTTCTTTGTAGACAACATTCTTCGTTTCTAATTGAGGTTCCCTATCTTTGTTAAGTATTAACAACTTCAGTCCATCTTTACTTTTAACCCCTGATAAGGCAACATATAGCTGGCCATGCGTGAAAACTAGTTCTTTTAAGTAAAGACCAACTCTTGACAAAGATTGTCCTTGACTTTTGTTTATTGTCATGGCAAAGCACACTGATAAAGGAAACGACCTTCGTTTGAATTTGACCGGAATTTTGTTATTTATAATGGCTACACAATAATTCTATATTAAATTAATTTGTAAATAAAATATTTTATTTTAAATTAAAAGATATGTATATCTTCTTTTATTTATTTTTAAATAAATATTTTATTAAACTTACTGTAAACAAATAAATATTTAAATTTTTATGTTAATCCTTATACATAATTCGAAAACAATATTTATATATAGTATATATCAAAAATAATATTTAAATTTTAAATATTTCAATTAGAAGATATGTATATCTTCTTTTATTTATTTTTAAATAAATATTCTATTAAATTTCTCATCTCAACGTGCCACGTAGCACATTCAATGGGGGTTGAGGCCTCTATTGAATGCCACATCATCATAAGTCAATTCTTTTATTAATAGTTATAGATTAATAAATCTATAATCTATAATCTATATCTATATCTATACTATTTTATAAAGCATCTAGGAAGGATACCGGTGAAAGTTAAGTAATTACAAAATTTTATGCTCATGGTACAACACTTAGTAAAGTTACTTAAGGGGCAAATTTGTTTTTTTGGCACCATCATGAGTAAAGGAGCTTTATAAATAATATAGTAGTTAGTACATTTAAGTTTAATAAATCCTTTGGGTTTTTTTTTTCATAAAACCATCATTCATTACTTTCTAGTTTAGTGGTATGATGTCCCCCTTACAAATGTAAAGTTGTGGGTTCAAATCCTTGCAAATGCAAGGTGAGGTGGAATAAAGGTGTAATAAAAATTTGCCGTTCAAAAAAAATTTAATAATGTTTTTTTTATTAATATCCTTATTTAGCTTTTAAACATGATGGTTTGTTTCCTTTCATTTAATTTTATCTTGTTTAGTCTTTTGAGTTTCCGTAACATTTTTATGCTTAATATATATAAGCTTCATCATGTATTATACTATACACACATATATACCTGATGTGTTGCAAAACACATCTCTTTTCCTATGTATTTTGTATATTATTTTGTCATGTTTTTATTAGTTTCGTGTCGTTTTTATTATGTATTTATTATTTTAATTATTTTGTAGGTGTTCGTGTGAAATGAGCTCAAAATGAAAGAATTTTAATCGAGACATGAACACTTGAGAGCAGGTGGTCATGAACGTTGAAGCCTAAACGAGAAACTTTGGTCGAGCCAAGAACACCCGAATGATAATAATAATAATAATAACAATAAAAAGGGCCAAACTCCAAAATTCTTGGAGCGCTACGGCCCAACTAAAGCAAATTACAATAAATGGAGAGCCACATTATTAAAGTAGCGGCACATATAATATTATTTGGAAGACATCATCGATTGAACATAAAGCAGCCGCCAAAAGGGAATCAATCGACATCAGCAGCTTGAATCTGATATAGAGGATTAATTGAAGGCCAGGAACGTTCGGGTTTAAGAGTGAAGCTACGGGTTCGACTATAATAATTTTTAGTTTTCATATTTATTACTTTGTGTTCATGAATATTGAGACCATGACTATATTTTATTTTGAACCTATGCTTTAATTGATTTTCATTACTATGAGTAGCTAAATCTTGAACCACTACCTAGGTCTCATATGATGATTACATTTTAATTTTATAGCTCTCGGTTTTTGGATTTATTTTTGAGTGGTTAATGTTTTGGTAACGATTTGGTTGGTGTTTATTATGATTTGGGTGCGTACTTAAGTCTAATTTATTATTTTTTAGAGTTCCATAAACGTCTTAGTGAATGTCTTTCATGTTTGGATGATTATTAGGGTTACCTGCTAGGTGCTTGTAGCTTATTTTATGGTTTTGGATCCGAAAGCCATAGGAACTTGATTAGAGAATTTAGAGGACTTAAGTATTTTTCCATTCTTGAGACCGGGAGGTGATGGAATTATGAGTTGTCTAGAGCTTTAGGTATTAGGTTTTGGGTGAGACCAGGAGGTGATCCTATCCTAGTTGTCTTTAGTATCTTGCAATTCCAAGTCATAGTTAAGCCAATTAAATTACTCCTTTACATCTTCGGGTGTATTGTGATTAGAGAGACCGGGAGGTGATCAAGTCATTAGGATAGCCAGCGTTTTATTCTTTAGGATTCTTTGGGATGTGTTGGTGAGACCGGGAGGAGATCTAGCACGTCTTAGGGTTTCGTAAGTTATCTTTAGAATCTGGTAGCCATTCAGTTTTCCATTACCGAGAGTTGTGAGTTTGCATGTAGGATTCTTGGCCTAGGTAGTTGCCTTCCCATCCTGATATTTTCTTCAGTTATCCTTGCGGTCTATTTATTTTATTTACTTTATTTTATTTTATTTTAACTAATTATTAAAAACCCAAAAATCAACTTTTAAACCATTTATTTTAAGTCTTAGTCGAGTCTAGTTTTGTTTTCTATTAGTGTCCTGTGGGTTCGATACTCGGACTTACTTAGTCTGTACTGCATTGATAGGTACACTTGCCTGTCGTGTGGTCTAGTTTAGTTGAGTCTGTTTTATATTACCAGGTGTCTAGGTTAGTTTATATTTTTAGACCATACATAGCACATCAAGTTTTTGGCGCCATTGCCGGGGACACTTGGCAATTGCGAAATTAGCTTTGATTAGGACTTCACTGATTAATTGGTCATATTTGAGTCTTTTTGGTTTTTAGCGTGTCTAGAGAGTCTTAGGTTTTTATTTTCTTTTTGCGTTTTTTTTTATTTGTTGTTTTTATTTCATTTATTTTTGTTCTTCTTTACGCGTTTTTTTTTCTATCTGTCTTGCAGTTTTACGCCACGTACTCGTTTCGCAGGGACCATCTGAGCCGATCATACCAAAGCCCGAGTGAGACATTGCTGACATTCGGAGGGAACTTCGTCGTGCTATCAACCGAACCAAAAAGGTACGATTTTCTCTCCCCGCTACTATCATGGGCGACGCTCAACCACCACCTAGACGTACTGTCCACCAGATGGCCTGTGAGGGAGCCACGGGAGTGAGAACTCCCATTACTCGTACTGCCATGCCCAATAACCACACTTGGCAGATCCCCTCACACGTCATCAACACCATCGCCCATACCGCCCAATTCAATGGCCTGGATGATGAGGATGCTCCAGGCCATCTGTCCCGTTTTGTGCGCATTTGTGACACCTTTGGTCTGACAGGTGTCACCCCAGACACGATCTATCTTAGATTTTTTTCATTTTCTCTGTCGGGGCGTGCTGCCACTTGGTTGGATACTCTTCCCCAGGATTCCATCATTACCTGGGAAGACTTGAAAACCAAGTTTCTGAAAAAATATTATCTTCCTTCTAAGGCCGCTCGCATTAGGGGACAGATCCACTCGTTCCGAATGGATCCAGACGAGCCATACCACTTGGCCTGGGAGAGGTTCAACACTTTGTTGAACAAGTGTCCCCAGCATGGACTTTCTGATTGGGCCCTTGTAGAGAAATTCAACAATGGCCTTACTTATGCTACGCGGCAGTTGTTTAACACTGCTGCTGGGGGACACATTATGGATAAAAAAGACCCCGATGAGTGTAAGGACGTGTTTGAGAGTTTTGCTCTAGCTGAACAGCAGACCCCAGCCCACGGGGATTCCATCCCAGTTACTAGGACTACCTCCTCCACCACTAGAGGTGTTTATCAGGTCACTCCTGAGACTAGTATGGCTGCTGCTATAGAGGCTTTAGCGAGAGAGGTTATAGAGCTTAAGATGAGTGCACGCAAGTGTGAGATTTGTAGGGGTGGACACGACACCATAGACTGCCCAGTAGGAAACCGTGAGCATGTAGATTATTTGGGTAGTTCTAACCGGGGAAATGGTAATAATTATAACTCGGGGTGGAGGAACCAATCTAATTCTGGGTGGACGTCTGATAGGGGAGGCATAGGTGATAGTTCAGGTTCTAGTTTGAAGAGGATAGAGGAGATGATAGCTAGTCAGAGTCAGATGCTCACTCAGCTGGTTGCAAAAGACCAGCAAACCACTTAGAAACTTGAGGAGCATGACCTAATGCTTAGGAACCAACAGAATACTTTGTTAGACCTAGAGAGAAAAGTAGGAGATATTTCACAGAAACTCTCTGTTAGGTCACCAGGTACTTTCCCTGGTAACACTGAGGAGAACCCTAGGGTTACAACGATGGCTGTGAGCACTCGTAGTGGTAGGGGTGCGACTAATAGAGTAGAGATACCGGTTGAGGATGAGGAGGAACCGGTAGATGAGGAGATAGAGTTAGAGACACCTGCTAGGATACCTTCTAGAGTAGCTACACCCAGTCCTGTGTCTAGCAGTGAGGGTCCTTCTGAGAGAGTGGTGATGGATAGAGAGAGTGAGAGGTAGGTAGAGCCCACTAGAGTGTATAAACCCACTGCTCCTTATCCAGGTAGGTTGTTGCAGAATAAGATAGAAGACCAATATGATAAATTTATTGAACTTATTAAGCAACTTAAGGTGAACCTACCCTTCATAGAAATCCTCCAGAGCATGCCTAAATATGTTAAGTTCCTCAAGAACATCATGTCTAATAAGAAAAAGCTTGAGGAACTTTCACAGGTTAGTTTGAGTGAGGAGTGTTCTGCGGTCTTGCAGAATAAGCTGCCAGTTAAGATGGATGATCCTGGTAGTTTTATCATTCCATGTTCCATAGGTGACCTGTCCATTAAGAATGCTCTTGCTGACCTAGGTGCTAGTGTTAATTTAATGCCATACTCCATTTTTAAGCAACTAGACCTAGGAGAACTTAAGCCCACCCGCATGTACATCCAGCTGGCGGACAAGTCCACCAAATTCCCTCGTGGTATTATTGAGAATCTTTTAGTTAAGGTGGATAAGTTCGTGTGTCCTGTGGATTTCGTAGTGTTAGATATGCCTGAGGATGATGCCGTGCCATTGATTTTAGGTCGTCCTTTCTTGGCTACTTCTAGAGCTATGGTAGACATGGGTGAGGGTAAGTTAAGCATAAGTGTAGGGGAAAAGCAGGTTGAGTTTGTGATTAAGCCTAGGATGAGAGGAGATTTGTTAGATGAGTTACAGGCTATAGATGATCATCTGGATCATGAGTTGGAGAAATTAATCCCTAAGGAGATTGAGAGTAGGAGGAGAAAAGGGAAGGAGAAAGAGACGGTAAGTGTTGTGAATTGGTGGATGAATTTACCGGGTAGATATAGGAATAGGAAAGAACCCGAGAGAAAGGAAGAAGTGTTGAAGGTGTATGATTTATGGGGTGGTTCGTATTGCAAGGAGAAGCCACTCGATGCTAGAGTGATTGATGCATAGGCACACTTGGATGCGTCCAAGTTGTAGAGTTTGTAGAGTTCTAGGATTAGATGTTTTTCTTTGTTTTCGGTTTGTGTTTGTTTTGTTTTGCAGGTTTTTATGTTTGTTTGGCAAGGACAACTCACATCATGAGCGAATCCCGGATGTTTATTTATATATTTATATGATTAGGATTTTTTTTTGTGGAGGTTTGGGTAATAATAGATTTTTTTTCTAAACATTAAATTTGATTAACTTTCTGTGAGAAAAGGTTCTTCGTGTAATGCGAAGAGCCTGTGCTAACCTGTTCATCTTATGCGAACAGTAATTACCCCGGGAAGTTATACTTTATTCACTCGCGACGCGCGTTGAGATCACCAGTGTCCTTCACGTTGCGCGTGTTGATTAGAAAAAAATATATTTTCCACCCTGTTTTCTTCCACCACCATTCACCGTCATTTCACCACATGTTTTACCATCATCCACCACATTCCACCATCTTGCCTTCCAGGTACGTTTCCTACATTTTTGTATATTGAGTCGGTTGAGTCTGTATTTTTTTAGAGTCTTTTATTTTTATTTTGAGTCAGTTTTCTCTTAACTCACCTTGGGAATATCTTTCCTTCAAGTGTGGGGATGATGGAAAGAGTCAGTTTTGAGTCAATGGTTTGTTTAATATATTTTATTGCAGGTTTGGATCTAGCCACCCCTACTCAATCTCCATTCGGGTGGGGACGACTCAACAATCATTTAAGACAACCATTTGTTTTTATCTTTTCTTTTTAGTTTTTATTTGTCAGGTTTGAGTCAGAGGCCACGAATGAAATGCTATACGGCCTGGTTTAGATGGAGAGCTTCAGATCGCTTGCAGCTACATCGCTTATATCCAGGGGAGTCTGTTCCTTTTTGTTGTTTTTTTTATTTCTACTTTATTTTTTCTTACTCTCACATTGAGGACAATGTGTCGTTCAAGTGTGGGGATGGGAACTTCGTTTTATTTTTAGGTAGTTTGAGTCATAAATTTTAAAAATACAAAAAAAAATTAAAAATTTTAAAAATAAAAAAAAATTAAAAAAATGAAAAATGTCCCTGATCTTTTGTGCAATTTATATGGAAAATGATAGTAAAATTGGGATTTTTGGTTTTCAAAATATTATATATATATATGAGAATATAAATAGATTGAAAGCGTGTTTTCTTAAGATGTGTCGGTAGGCCCAGCTAGCTTTGAAAGGTCCCCAGGATTGTTCTTAATATACCTTAATAATCATGATATCTTGTGGGTTCTCATCTTAGGAGAAACGGTAGAACTGAAACCGCTGATAGTAATTAGAGGTACCACTGTAGGTTGAAAGCCCATATGTATTACTAATTAAATGGCACACTTGATTCTTTTTATGAGAATAAATCCGGTGAAAAGTGGCGCCCAAAAAAAATAAAAAAATTCCACATGTCAATCAATTGAGCTAGACAAAAAAAAAAAAAAAAAAAAAAAAAAAAACGGAAGCCTCTGATCGAAACTCCCTCGAGGTCAAGTTGAAAAAACAATACCGAAGCTCATGCTGTCACTCTTGGGGATGGTGACTCTGATTGAGACAACATCTGGGTTAGGTATGGAAAAAAATGTGTCTAAGCTCATAAACTTCATCCATCATCCATCATAAATTTAATTTCTAATACATTAGGGAGTTTAGTTTGCTGTGGTTGGTAAATCTATATGGTTTAACCTTTGCTTCGAAAGCTTGAGGTGGGATTAGGTGAAGCTGGATATCTTGAGTGTGAGACCCATAGATTGATTGTAATAATATGAACTTAGTTGCTTTACATGATTGGGGCCTGATTAGCTAGTGGTTGGGTTTAGGTGGACAACAATACCGACAGTTTTGGTTGATGCGTGAATAGATCTTAATTAATGAACCTACAATTTTTTGAAACCAAGAGTCCTAATTATGATTCCATTGCAGTCTTTTCGGGGACGAAAAAGGTTTAAGTGTGGGGATGTTTGATGTGTTGCAAAACACATCTCTTTTCCTATGTATTTTGTATATTATTTTGTCATGTTTTTATTAGTTTCGTGTCGTTTTTATTATGTATTTATTATTTTAATTATTTTGTAGGTGTTCGTGTGAAATGAGCTCAAAATGAAAGAATTTTAATCAAGACACGAACACTTGAGAGCAGGTGGTCATTAACGTTGAAGCATAAACGAGAAACTTTGGTCGAGCCAAGAACACTCGAATCATAATAATAAAAATAATAATAATAACAATAAAAAGGGCCAAACTCCAAAATTCTTGGAGCCCTACGGCCCAACTAAAGCAAATTACAATAAATGGAGAGCCACATTATTAAAGTAGCGGCACATATAATATTATTTGGAAGATATCATCGATTGAACATAAAGCAGCCGCCAAAAGGGAATCAATCGACATCAGCAGCTTGAATCTAATATAGAGGATTAATTTAAGGCCAGGAACGCTCGGGTTCAAGAGTGAAGCTACGGGTTCGACTATAATAATTTTTAGTTTTCATATTTATTTACTTTGTGTTCATGAATATTGAGACCATGACTATATTTTATTTTGAACCTATGCTTTTATCGATTTTCATTACTATGAGTAGCTAAATTATGAACCACTACCTAGGTCTCATATGATGATTACATGTTAATTTTATAGCTCTCGGTTTTGGATTTATTTTTGAGTGGTTAATGTTTTGGTAACGATTTGGTTGGTGTTTATTATGATGTGGGTGCGTACTTAAGTCTAATTTATTATTTTTGAGAGTTCCATAAACGTCTTTGTGAATGTCTTTCATGTTTGGATGATTATTAGGTTTACCTGCTAGGTGCTTGTAGCTTATTTTATGGTTTTGGATCCGAAAGCCATAAGAACTTGATTAGAGAATTTAGAGGACTTAAGTATTCTTCCATTCTTAAGACCGGGAGGTGATGGAATGTTGGGTTGTCTAGAGCTTTAGGTATTAGGTTTTGGGTGAGACCGGGAGGTGATCCTATCCTAGTTGTCTTTAGTTTCATGCAATTCCAAGTCATAGTTAAGCCAATTAAATTACTCCTTTACATCTTCGGGTGTATTGTGATTAGAGAGACTGGGAGGTGATCAAGTCATTAGAGTATCTTTACATTCTTAGTGAGGTGAGACCGGGAGGTGATCCGAGCTAGATAGCCAGCGTTTTATTCTTTAGGATTCTTTAGGATGTGTTGGTGAGACCGGGAGGAGATCTAGCGCGTCTTAGGGCTTCTTAAGTTATCTTAAGAATCTGGTAGCCATTCAGTTTTCCATTACCGAGAGTTGTGAGTTTGCATGTAGGATTCTTGGCCTAGGTAGTTGCCTTCCCATCCTGATATTTTTCTCAGTTATCCTTGCTGTCTATTTATTTTATTTACTTTATTTTATTTTATTTTAACTAATTATTAAAAACCCAAAAATCAACTTTTAAACCATTTATTTTAAGTCTTAGTCGAGTCTAGTTTTGTTTTCTATTAGTGTCCTATGGGTTCGATACTCGGACTTACTTAGTCTGTACTGCATTGATAGGTACACTTGCCTGTTGTGTGGTCTAGTTTAGTTGAGTCTGTTTTATATTACTAGGTGTATAGGTTAGTTTATATTTTTAGACCATACATAGCACATCAATACCCCTCTTACAAACCCCTAGAGTTTACAATTGGTTCTCTAACCCATGGTTATGCTTGGGATTTTCCCTATCAATCTTATTTTACCAGCTTTAGGGTTCTTCCTATCATTCTAATTTTCACCAGGTTTACATTGTTACTTTTCATGTCGGTTCAATGGCTCAAAAAGTGCACATTTATCTTTGCATCCGTCATTCGGGTAACCAAGTCGAGCTTCATGATTCTTTACGAACCTTTCTCTTGGTCGATTACCACTTGAATCTGATTATAAGGTAAACAATGGAGATGAGTTAGTCCGTTTTTGGTGGGATAGAAATTTGTTTATGTTAACATGTATGGGGAAGAATGGAAGATGATGATAGCAAACAACAATCTAATTACGAAGAGTCTAAGTATTATCAACAAATGGGTCTTTGCCCCACTCTTACATTGTGTTTATTGAAACTTGGGTTTTATATTATTTTTCTTTAGGATCAAACAAGTTCTATAAATTTTAATTAACATCCTCTATTAACACTTTTGTATAACAAAATATGTCATAACTTAATTCCAACTAAATTAATTAATTACACTTTCATATGAATACATTTTTTGTCACATTATCTCCTAACCTTAATACTCTTGCTTTGGTTAAGGTAATTTCCCCCTATATAACTACAATTCATACTAGGTTCTTACTTTTTTGCATGTGTAAAATAACCAGTAGGCGTGAAACTTCTTTTTTTCTTTGGAGCTGGATGCTAAAGTACAAGGCATGCAATAATGTACATCAAAATTAATCTAATTTTTGCTTGAAGCTTCATTATTATAATGCAGATAAGTTTCTTAATCTGCAGCAGTACGACCAGTTAAGCAATATATGAACTTTGACAAAATATTGTTACCTTCTATTTAGTTTTAGTATCACAATTTGGCATCATATCCATATATCATTCTTATTAAGACACTTTGGAGGTTATGATAGTAATTTTGTGTTTTGTTTTTAGTTAAAAACTAAAATCTCATCCCCATAATATCCTTCCACCTTTCACCTTCCAAGAAATCAATGATCCATTGATGAAAAGTCATTGTTTCAATTTAATTTGATGACAATTATAAAATCATCATTTTGAATCATAATATTCACCTTTAATCCACCAACTCAAACATCTATTATTGGTTCTGAAATTCCACAAGCATTTTATGATTCTGATTGTCAATCCTAGAAATCGCAGGCCTCAAATCCATGTTGTTCAATTGAACTTTTTTATAAGTATTTCGTGAACTCAGTGAATCTGTTGTTTTTTAATCATTTAGTATGTTTTTTAGAGGTACTTTGTGCGTTTGTTTAATTGTTTGTGAAGTGATCATGTATGTTTTATGGAATTTTCACGTTTTGGACAGAGGATTTTAGTGAAATTAGTTGGGTTTTTCCTTCTAATTAGGGCTTAATTTAGGTGTAGGTTAATCTATAATGGTGTTTGTTGTGCTTCTTATCAGATGTTTTGATTTGCAACCAAAAAATGAAAAAAAAAACATGCTTGATTATTAATGGTCAAGGCATGAATATTTAAGATATGCTTAAAATCTTGTTTGGTTCATTTGTTGCAGAATGATATTTGTGGATTGGTTTCACGGCTACAAGAGTTGTAGAAAAAGAATTTAGAATTTGATGAAGCAAATAAAAGACTTACGTCAAATGTTAAGAACTTTTTGATACATTCTTGTGGTTTAATCCATCTTATTAGTTTGTAACTGGTGATGTTAATATAACTTATGATCTTCTTTATTGTTAAGCTTAAGTCATAATTTAATGAGTCGATCTCAACTTTTGTGTTTTTTTTTTGTATTTCCAAGTATATACACGTTAGGCGTTCTCATATAAGGGTTCTTAAGGTGTGTCTCACTAAAATTGGAAAAGTTTGCGTAGACGTTTCCTTCATGTGGCATATGTTTCAACCAACTTATACCCCATGCAAGCTACGAAACATATATTAAGATCCATATTCTTTTTTTCCAAGAAAAAATTGATTTAATATTTAGCCCTTCATTAATATTTTCCATAGCTTACATCTTTGTTGAATAATTAATTATAATTAAAGTAATTTATTGTAAATAAATTTTGGAGTCCAAATTAAATCTTTAGAGTTGCAACAAAGCTCAAACGAAGGGTATCTCCTAGCCATATTGGTGTAATGAAATGCATTTACTAAATACCCGATCAACATATTAACTTCTATTTATTTTGACAGACCAAACATTGGGCATGACTAACTTTATAAACCCAAGGGATCTTGTAACTATGAGGTAAGTATGTAGCACACGTATGTATATGTTAAATTTCTTATCCTTTTCTAAACATTTGTTATCATAGTATTCATATGATTAAGCATTATGATGATGTAATTTAATGTTAATAAATTTTTCACTGAACTCATACAGAAAATAAGAGAGATGACAGAAGGTGGGGTAGACTTAAGCTTCGAGTGTTGTGGAAATCTTGATGTACTTAGTGAAGCCTTCTTATATGCTTAAAATCTTGTTTGGTTCATTTGTTGCAGAGTGATATTTGCGGATTGGTATCACGACTACAAAGTTGTAGATAAAGAATCTAGAACTGGATCAAGCAAATAAAAGTGTAACAACCGACAAAAATAAGGTAAATCCGTACTAATTAATTAATGTGTAATTAACGTAATTAAGTGCAAATTCGTGTTAATTGTTTAACTGGGGCCTTAGATAATAGTAAATTCCCATAAGATACATAGGAATGCACACGTTTAATGATGAAGCATGATAGGATCATGTGCGAATAAACTTATCCGGTATGGACGTTGGTGGTTACCCGGTAAAAATTAAATAAACGAAAAGGATCCTGGACACCCAGGATATAAAATAAAGGGTATTTTCACAAAATATAATGTGTTTTGGAACTCCAAAACCATAAGTGAAAACTCTACATACAAATCTCCCGGTAACAAATAAAGTGCGCGTACCGCACCCGGTACGCGTATAACTCATAATTTCACCCGACAAGAGCCTAATTAACCAATCAACACTTAAACTAGGCTATGTTTAAGGGTTATTAGAGGCACTTATAATGTCCGAATAACACGTGATTAAAGTCCGAATAATACCCGAATGACACCCGAACGTTAAAGGATGAAACTTAACATAATATTTGACAAATATTTTGTGTTGTGGACCCCACCAAACCCACCCCAAGAACCGGCCACCCTTCCTAAATCATACTCAAATCTCACTTTTTGTACCTAAGATCTAAGATGGATATGGGAAGCAAGGTATGGATCTTGATAGGATATTATATGAGATTATGTGTGTCCTTATAAGATTACCAAAAATCTACCCTTTGGCTCTTGAAAAACCCACGGCCACAACACCCTATAAAACAATCCCCACAAGATTCAATTGGTACTAGAAAGCCATGATTTAAGGAAGATGATATCTAAGCTAGATTGTATAAGAGATAATGTGTCCTTCATAAATCACCAAAGATCCTCCCATTTCTCTTGAAAACTCACGGCAACCATACAAACTCAAAAACAATTCACCAAGATTTCTTAAGATCACTAGTACTTACATGTTCATTTCATATGACATTTAAATCTAGTGATGGATCCTTGAAATCTTGAAAGATCATTGAAAGATATGTCGAGGTTATATAGAATCACAAAGCTTAACACTTGAACCAAAAACTCTTCTCCTTCCTTTCTTTGATGCCGTGAGGTTGCAAGAGGCACCCACACATCTCTTTCAAGTTTAACACCTCCAAATCACTCATAAACATCCATCTTCCAAACCCCCATTATGTGTTTCAAGCTTGGAGCTTAACCACTTAGGAAGAACACACTAAACCCCATCAAAATCAAGCATTGATAGCTTCCCTAGCCTTGTGCTAGTTGTAAGTATTCTTGATCTTGTTTTGTCTTTAAAAGTTTATGTTTAATAGCTTGAAGCAAGTTGTACAAGGGTGAACCTGGATAAGCTTTTCATAATAAAACATATGATTTTAAAGACTAAAATGGTGTTAATATAGTGTGAAATGGCCGAAAATATAGCGATGGATGTTAAGTATTCTTTTAGTTTTTATAAAGTTCATGAATACTTGAAGAAAATAGTGATTTAAATATAAATTGTTATTAGAACTTGAATGAACTTAAAAACGGTTTTAGTCATCTTAACATAAGGATATAAGACTTGTTATAATGTTGCTTTTGATAGAAAATAAGTCATACAAAAATTGCATTATCAAAGTCTACAAACTTGAAAGATATAATTTGGACATGTTGGATAAAATACACTAATTACACTTATTAGTAGCCTTAATAAGATGATATGAGACTATTAAAAGTGTTGAAATATGAAAATAAACTAACATGGCAAAAATGATCCATTAAAGTCTACTAGTTTAGTAGGAAATTGCTAATCTTGAAAGATAGAATGGAAAAATGCAACTTTTATAAGTTAAAGGACTATTTTTTGTAACTTTAAAAGTTGAGGGACTAAAAATGATATTTTTAGAAACTTGGGTCTAAAAATATAACTATGGAAAGTTTGGTGTTAAAAGTGTAAATAATAATTTTCCAAGGTAGAATTGGTAAATACTAGCAAGAATTCACATGTATCTTGTATAAAAGTGTATTTTTATAAAATAGAGTTTTATAAAAATATGGACTTTTCTAACATATGGATATATATATATAAAAACAAAGGTTTTTATAAAAATGTTAGACAAATTAAAAACTTGGGAGAACTTATATAAAAATGAACACTTTTATATAAATGAGAATATAAAAGTGTTGGAGCATTTTTATATATAAGTTACCAAGTCTTGTGTTAAAAATACAAAGGTATTTATAAAACTTCCAAGTAATATGTGTTGTAAATTAAAAAGATGAATAATTTTCCTAGAATACACATATTGGGAAACTTGGTAAAAATTAATTAATTAATTATATATATATATATATATATATATATATATATATATATATATATATATATATATATATATATAAAAGTTAAGTAATCGGACTTGGACGTGTTAACGAAATAAGACGTAAAAACGGACGAACGAGAAAAGTATCATTACGTCAAGATAAGTATAAATATATTTTAAGGATTTAAAATATATGATTTGGGTGAAAAATACATAACACTTTACTAAGTGTTGGAAAATATTCGTGGGAGAAAAGTAACGTAAATAATCTAACGATTAAACATTAAACAAGCGTATGGACTTAACAAGGAATATATATATATATATATATATATATATATATATATATATATATATATATATATATATATATATATATACTAGTAGGAAACCCGCGCGATGCAGCGGCGGCAACAATCTACAACGTGATACTCGTTTTCTATAAGTCAAACGAAATCTAAAGAAAGTCATTTAGGAGGAAATAAGTTATTATCAAGGTTTGATTCAAATTTGGTGTTTAGCTGTTCGAACTATATATATAGGGAAAGTATAAACTGAAAACCCCCTTGAGTTAAGAAAACACTTGAAAAAACCATCTAAATTTTTTTATTTTATTTTTTTGAAAAAAATACACAAGGTAACATATATGTATTAAAGCGTTTTGGGCCACAAAAATAAAAAAAGCGCCGATAGGATATTTTAAAAAAAATAAACAAAGTTTGTGCTGTTGCATATGTAACAGCGCAAATTTTGTTTATTTATTTTTTTTAAATATCCAATCGGCGCTTTTTTTATTTTTGTGGCCCAAAACGCTTTATTACATATATGTTACCTTGTGTATTTAAAAAAAAAAATTAGATGGTTTTTACAAGGGTTTTCTTAGTTTTCTTAACTCAATGGGGTTTTTAATTTATCCTCCCCCTATATATATATATAGTGTTAGGTTATTTTCAGAAGAGTGTTTTATTGCGAGAAGAAACCTAAATCTTACTTTTTATTAGTAATGGTTCATATATTTTTGAAGATTTTACTTTTTATATATCATTGTTTATGTTATATATTTAAAAACTCATTAAATTAATGCAATCAAATGTTTTTTTAATGTTTAAACTCTTTCCTACACTTGTTTTATATTATGTGTAGGTAATGTTCTTACACAAAATTTGTACATGTGTAGGTTATATAAATTAATGAAATTTCTTCGCATATTTGTTTTTTTTTTTTCAAGATAGATGAATAAACAACACATTTCAACAATGTTCTTACATTCTTATTTTTTTAAAAACGAAAAAAATGAATTATTAATCTTCTTCTCGCACTTCTCGCATTAAAACCTCTTCTGAAATTAACCATCCCCTATATATATATATATGTGTGTGTGTGTGTGTGTGTGTTTGTGTATATATGTAGTTATATGATAATAGTGTTGAAAGCAATGTACACAAGGGCTCTACATCTTGTAACCTAAAAGAGTAATAGGTCTTTAAGAGCAGCCACAATGATGGTAAATGGACGGGTCCAAAGGAAGTAGACGGACCACACCATGCCATCCTCCCATTGTAGCATGTGGTCCAAAGCAGCATGGTCCGCTCTAGCGAATGACTTCCGGACGGTTGAGGTGGCACCCCTTTGTACTTTATGATTAAATATAAAAAAAAGTATTTTTGTGTGTGAGGTATAATTTAAATAAAAGGAAAAGTAAGTGATGAGGTGGATGTTTGGAATGGTTTAAGGTTATAGGAAATAATGTGGTTTGAAAGGATCATGGTTTAAAATGGTTTGGATTGGTTTGAAATGATGTGTCGTGGCGAGGTGGTGGTTTGAAATTGTAAACCACTTCCTCATTTTGGAAGCTCTATTATTTGTAAAGTCATTTTTAGCACTAACTATTTACCTCTTTTCTTTAATAAGTTTGGACAAAACAACTTGTGTACCTACTAACTTTTTTTTTTTTGGACTTTTTGAATTTAAGGCTTATTAGCCTTAAGCCCTTATCTCACCTAAAGGAATGTTGGGCAGCCCATACTTGTATTAAATTTAAATCAGTGGTGTATTAATTATAATTGCGGATTTAATAGGTATTATTTTTTATTTAACTTTTACGCTATGCATTACCTAATTATTTTTAATGGATTGTTTCATAAGCTTAAATTTTAAAGTGAATTATAAAACAAATTAATTGTTATATCAAATTTATTCAATATTTATATCAAAGTATGAAGAAGGTTAAAATAAAAATACAACATTAAAATGTAGGTTATAAGGACAGTGCGGGGGCGTGAAAGATGATGTAGAACTCCTCCACACCATCAACACCACCCCATATTTGGTGTGAAAGGTGGTGTAGGGCAGTTTGAATGGAGATATCCATAGGCGTGGGGCAAAAGTTGAGGATGAGGTGGATGGTTATAGTTGTAGTTGGTTCTTGGATTATGGGTGATTTTTTTATTGGTATGTTCATTTAAAAATAAAAAAAAAAAGCCTTCACGCCACCAACAACCCGTGGTTTTTTTGAGGAATTAATGTGGCTACCACATGTCGCTCCATGCCACTTTCACCCCAATGATCACACCGTGTTGCGTAAGATGAAAATTTTAAGGAATTGATGTGATGATTTGGTGTCTTCATGAGGTAAATAATTAAATACTTACATCGAATCATATAATTTAAAATTGATTAACCACTCATGTCTAGGAGAATGTTTATATCTTGGAATGACCACTTGAGACCCTTGTTCCCAACGTGGAAAGACGGAGATCGACTTAACACGTTAAGACCACCTTAAACCGTAGTAACACGCAATGCAAACTAAAGTTCCAGACTCAATTGTGTGGTTCTTCGTAGCAATAGCCAACATCTATTAAGTAAACTATATTGGTGAGCCTACTCAACAAACAGAAATGATGAGTACTTGCAGTACAAGACTTAACCATAGTTGTTAATATGTACAATCACGATCATCCAGCCATAGTTGACCCATCAGCATGTTGGTCAAACATGAGTTATCAAGTTGGTCATGCAACATATATATAGATGGCTAAGATATTCCATCCATGAATCAGATCAATGCTATATAGTTTTGCAACAAAAGAGTAAAATATGCAACATGTTTGACATTGAAAGTCAAATAAAGATGCCTCGGTGCACAACTTAAACTTGTTAGCATAACATAGAACAAAAATTACAGGTTTAGTAAAGCCTAAATAATACACTAACCAATTGCAATGTTCATACTCTCAAAATGCAGGCTAATTCGTAAACCCGAGCACTTCTACTCAGCAATGCTACTTTTATTCTATTACCATACCATCAACTATTCAAAGAAACAAATTTAAACAATTGAAAATTAAAGGAAGCAAAACAGTAAACTTACTTTTTGAAACATAGTGGTCACTTACAATGAATAATAACAATGGTCACCAAAGTTGGCAATCCATCCTTTGAACGCCACCAGCCCAGTTCAAGTGTTGGTTAGCATGATATTGATGAGGCATTAGTTCTCGAATGACGATTTTAAATGACATATCAGCCCAAGGCAAACCTGTTTTGACTTGTTATTTTAACAAATAATAAAAAACATGCCATTAGATTAGTGATTAGCTTCTACTAATAGTTTTTAGAGTACTGATCATGTCCTATAGAACCTTGACCACTATACTTTTATCATTGGTATTCAAGACTACTTGTGTTGACACAAGTAAAACAGATCAGAAAATTAATGATGTTCACATGATGAATATTTGGAGGGTGTTTGGGATTGAGTTTCAAAACAACTTATTGACTTATTGGCTTTTCCAAAAAGCCAATAAGTCAATAAGCTGTTTGTGTAACCCAAAAACACTTTCTGTTTTGACTTTTGGCTTTTAGCTTTTAAGGGTGGAAAAGCTGTTTTTGAAAAGTTAGAAATCCTGGCTTTTGGCTTTTGGCTTTTGACTTTTAGAAAAAAATTACAAATTTATCACCCATACAACCAATATTCACAATAAGTTAAGCGAAACACTTAAAAAAACAACAATTTATTGACTTTTTGACGTTTCTCATCCCAAAAGATAATCCAAACACTTTTTTTAAAACTCCTTTTCAAAAAGTCATAAGCCAATAAGCACTTTTGACCAAAAGCACTTTTACATCTCCAAACTCAATCTTGGTAGCCATCTAAGAAATTATTCTTTCTTTTTTCTCCAAGTTCGTCATGTCTTGTATATAAGTAAAAAAACACGTTGAGTCAGACGGTAATTCAGGTAGATAAAATACATCAAACAGGTTCCATAAAACCGAACCAAATGACATCGTCACATACCTTTTTGCCTCGACTCTCAAGAAAAAAAGAAGCAATCTTCTTCAATTGGAACTGATACATGCTCTGAGCCACAGCAAAGGCAGCCTCATTCCTTGCATATGCATTTAAGAACGACTGCACGAACCTCTGCAACAACATACTGATTAGAACCATCATGTTAGTATGAATATGAAAGTATTCAAATGATAAGGTTGAAGGAGGTGGAAAGAAGGAAAATAATGTTAGCTTCGGATTACATATTAAATTGAAACTATTATAGACAAACAATAAAAATAAATAAGGTGGTCAATAAGTGAAGATGAAGAAATAATACATGTAACTGAACTTCAGTTGCATCATTAACAATCAAAGTTTCAAGCTGAAACAAATGACAGAAAACATAAGTTCTTATAAGCTCAACAAATTTTATAAGGTGGTTTATATAAACAGTTGATAAGTGTATGAATATTCATAATGTAGCACAAAATTTAGTTTGTAATGTATAATATTCAAAATATGTAAACATCCAAAAATTATAAACACACGCTGTTTTGCACACATAACACACACAAACACACTGCACAGACATACAACTAATACACACACTATATTTTTATTTTCTAGTACATTGCACACATACACAGCATTCTTTCACCACTTTGGGAAATCAGTGTGAACAGTTCATTGCTGCAACCTACAGTCCTTCACCATTTTGTACATTTGCACTCTTTCACAATTTCTATCAAAAAAGGAATCAAAGTCAAATGACAACAAAAGTTGAGGCTTTATTTAAAACATACATGAGAACCTTTTTCCCATTATTTTAAATAGTGAATTTTTCCAAAAAACAGGACAAAGTCAAATTACAACTAAAATAGAAAATTTCAATAAAAACAATATATCAAATGACATTTATTTTTCACATACCTATAATTCGAATTAATGGCCTGGGATAATCAAGATAAAACATAAAATCAAGAAAAAGATTAGTGCATAGATAGAAAATAATAATTTTAAGACGACACCTTGTAAATAATATTACCTACAATATGAAAAGTCATTATAAGACACAAAACAAAATATATTTTAAAGGAAAAAGAAAACAACAAAAAGAAAGCTTTTATTTATGTTGTATTTTGTTGACAATTCCCTTTCTATACTTGGTTTTAAAAAGCGCGAAGCGCACAAAAGCGACGGGGTCTAAAACCGAGGCTCAAAGCGCAAATCGCAAAAGCGGTGGGCTTTTCGTACGCGAAGCGCAAGACAATTATATAATTTTTTTTTATATATGCTATAGGTTTTTAGCATTATTTACTCAAAATATAGATGCAAATAAGGTATATATATATGATTTAACTAAAATGTACAAAAAGCGCGCTTTTCTCGCTTTTTTCTTGCACTTTGTGCGCTTTTCGTATAACACTTTTAAGCACAAAAACAGCATGTGTACAAAAAGCGCGCTTTTCTCGCTTTTTTTCTTGCACTTTGTGCGCTTTTCGTGCGCTTTTTGCGCTTTTCTTGCGCTTTTCGTACACTGCTCGCCTAGGGTTACATAAGGCGCATGGATTTGCGCCTAGGTGCGCTTTGCGCTTAAGCGCGCTTTTTAAAACATAGTTTCTATAAGACATTAACGAACCTGCAAAATCCAAAAGATTATGTAAAAGTTGAAGTCAATAGAAATTCCCTTAGGTGTCTAGTTTTAAACATTGAAAACTTCCATAAAACCACATATAAGTTCAAGAATGGTAACAAAAAAAGCTAATCACTAAAATATTTAAACAAAAGAAGATTTAACCTTGTTTTTTTATGGGTCCATTTAACATTCAGATGCCAATTAGGCAAACAAAAATGGGTAAACACATTTTTGACCCTGTGTACGAAGTCTAAGCGGGCTTAACCCCAAGATGGATTACATTTTTGACCTTGTGTACAAAACAATATTTAATCTTGTAAAGGTATCTGACCCTAAGTACTTTCACCATCATCAATTAAACCCAAGACCACATAGTATTTTCCCTTGAATGAACTGCAATTGACTACACCTAACAAAATCGAATGTAGGGAAAGGGTTTTACCTAAACGTTTGTCGTGGATCATCGGTTTGAGGTGGAAAAGGAAGAATTTATTGTTCGATGGCTAGGGTTCTGCCGCATCAGGTGACAATGATATCGGTGTTAGAAAGCCTTGCGGGGACACAGGTTTGGGTGGTTCCGGTCGTCGTAGGAGGAGGTGTTGTTGTAGCAGGTGATCCATGGCTACAAATACCGCATAAAGATGGTCTTGCTGACAGCTTTGCCTCGATCATTAGCCGGATCTGGGGGGATAAGTTTTTAGCAAACATATGGTCGCTTCTTTTATCATCTTTACTCTTATAAGCTTTTCAAACTCAATCGATACCTACACAAACATCAAAAATCATCAATATATCATGAGATTAATAGAATCGCTCAAAACTTCATAATATAACCATTAAATGTCTTTTTTCACCTCAAACAAAAAAGTATTCAAGTCCAAGTTTTCGGTAATGGCAGCTTCAATATCGTCATAATCCAACGAACAACTTCTGCTACCACACACACAGGGGCGAAGCTTGGTTCTCAAATCGGGAGGGGCCGGACTCAATTTTTTTGATCGGTAGTGGCAAATCGGCGGGGGCCGGACTCAACCCGAACTCGATTTACCTATGAAAATCGCAAATTTATACCACTGCGCCAAAAAACAGGGGGGACCAGGGCCATCCTTAGCCCTTGCACACACACACATACAACAACAAATAAATAAAATAAAATGAAAAACATTTTATAATAATGTGGCAAGACAAATTACATTTTATCAAAATGCAGTCTATCTCATCCATAGTTGTAAAAAACGATCCACTTTAATATGCAAGTTCTTGGTTATAAAAAAAGATAGATCTCACATATTGTTGTTGTCTCAAGTCATCATAATCAGATAATTAGCTACTCTAATAAAATAAGAAAGAAGTTTGTTAGCTGCTTTACCTCAACAATAGGAAAATAGAGATAGGATTAAAAGCTTTAAAATTGTTTTGAGGGGAAAACAAAGAACCTGGAATTCACCCACCCAAGTCCCATTGACCATAGTTCTATTATCACAATATTTAAGGAGCTCTACAAGATGCGATACAGTATATTCCAAATAAAGCTTTGGAGGCATTGACAAATTAAAACTCACCATCTGTTTGGTGGTAGCGGATAAACGTTTCGATTTTAAATGTGTTATATTTACGAACGCCACCAATAATAAAAATAATAACAAGGATTCATCAAAATTCACAAAATAACACTAAATTTCATTACAAAAAAAACTATAAATTTAAAAAAATAAACAAGTGTGTGAGCTAAAATCATACCAACTCCAAAACACAAAGCTTCTTCAAATTTAATGATCTTCTAAGCCAAACATTTAGTTCTGGGGAAGGAATCTATATCTGCAATTATCACCAAACAGTTAGTTTCTCATACACTTCTGAATCCTTCCAAACTAAACTGGATCTAAGACACACAACGAAAACCCAAATCTTTGGACTGGTTTTAAAGTTTAAAGATCTAACCAGATCCAAGTCATGTAGATGTTGATTCGTTTAAGGAGCTAAAAACCATTACATCCCCAAGGACCGCTTAAAACGTTGATGTTGCGGTTGTGATGGCGCTTGCTGCTGGTGTTGTGTTTGAAGAGGGAAATCAGTGTGAACAATTTGAGTTGTTTTCTTTTTAACTATTTTTTTCTGTCCATTTGACCTGTCAGAGATATAACATATCCCAAATTGACCCATTCAAAAGCAAATGGGTTGAAGCTGGCAACTCTAAAGTAATTGAAAAGTTCTTGTTTGTTTTGCTTAATCAGAGGACTTGGACGGTGGAGAATATTTATTTGCCATCCGTATGCTAATGGTACTTTTCCGAAGGAAATTTTCCATTGTGGACGCCTTATCTTTATATGATTATTACATTTGTTCTTTAACATCTCTGAATTTGAAAATACCGGGTATATTCTTTTTAAATGTGAAATCAGGTTATGTGAGCCATGGAATATAATCCAAACATGTTTGCTGATTATGCTTCAAATGGTTCGCATGAAGCTGTAGCAACAAAATTAAGCAGTAAAGTACTACAACAATACGGAAAATACGAGAAAAAAAATTGTGAAAACTGGACGAACAGATAAAAAAAGTCTTCTTGCCATTTTTTTAGTGGTTGGTGTTCTCGAGACCAAAAACAAAGAACTCCTCAACGAGGCTAAAGGCCTAGATGATGTTGCTCAGGTTCTTCCCGCAGCAACGCGCGGGCATTCCCACTAGTTTATTTAATGGGAAAGTAAATATACGGGGGGAGTCGAGTCGAGTGAAAAAAACAATATATATATAAGTAACCGAATCGTCGAGATCCTAGTGTATTTACTTAATGGGAAAGTAAATATGCGATGTGGTGAGTCGAGTCGAGCGTTAAAAATATATTATCGAACGACAAGACCTTAGTATATTTATTTTAATGGGAAAATAAATATGCGGTAATGTGTGTCGGGTCGAGTGTTAAAAATATTATATCGAACGACACAATCTTAAGTGTAATTATTTAATGGGAAAATAATTATACGTTAAGTGAAGTTGAGTCGAGGATAATATTATACAAGTTAAAGAAATATTCATCAAGATATAAGTGTAACTTGTAAAAAGGGTAATCCATCACCAACGGACCTAAGATACACGTTTAATTAAACGGGGAATTGGATTAAATCGTGGTTTGGGAGTTGGGTGTACAACTTGCCGAAACACACGCACTATAGGTTTAGTGGCTTATACGTCTAGGACGTTTGTAGGTGTTGACCTCGACCAAACTATTCTCTACTCAGGCCCGTGCACTTGTTGAGGCGAGTTTCACGGCTCCTTTTTAAGCTATTTTACGTTTTTCGGGGGAAAGATATGTTAGGGAAAATGTGTGACAGGATAATTACCTGAGTTGTGATCGCCACTCGGGGTTGAGTCATCTCTTCTGTAACCATTAATTCAGGGAAATGAAACCGAAGGAATATTTGGATAGTACTATTGGTGCCCGACAAGGCCCACCCCTAATCGATAGCGTCGATTATGCATCGACGTATGCCAGGGGTGCACGTATTCTGAAATTAAGTCATTGGATACCGAGAATGACTTGGAGCGGGGCATTATTATTAGTCTTGGTTTGGTTATGGGCTCAAGTAGATTGTAGAAATTTGCAACTCCTATAATAGTCACAACATGGTATTTCCCAAAAAGTAAAGTTTTGGAAATTAAAACTTGTGAACTCACCAATATTTATATATTGACGATTTTTAACATATCTTTCAGGTAATTGAAGGATGGAGGATGGCATGGCTAGTGGGTCGGGGGATCTCATACCCTTACGTCGGATGATTTGGGAGGAGTTTCGTTATTATTTCTCAAGTGTTGGGATATATTTTGGAAACCTCCTTTAATGTATTAAAAACAATTTGGTTTTTGGATATGTAAACTTAAAACTCGGTAACGACGTATTAATAAATGATCCTTTTTTGCTTAATTACTTGTAGTTTGCGTTAATCTTGACTTTATACCATTGAACCGTCCCGCCACGTGTTTCCGCCATTGGCGTGGTGTGACAAAAAGACTGGCGTCAAAGGTTAAGAAATTTTTGATACGTTCTTGTGGTTTAATCCATCTTATTAGTTTGTAATTGGTGATTGTTTGGTCTGCTAACCTGGAGAAGAACAGATGATTAGGAAGTCAAAATATACTACTCAATTGATCCTTAGCAATAAACAGCATTTACAGGATACTTCTCCCAAAAGACTGTTGACCCTAACATCTGCTGTACCTTAACAACTGTTGGAACAACTGCTGTTGCAAAGGACTGTTGGATAACAACTACTAGAGAACAACTGCTGACTAAAGGTCTGATGAAGAACAACTGCTGATCAAAGTGCTGAAGACTAAAGGTCTGTTGGAGCCAACAACACTTAGGCTCCAACAGATGATACAAGACCATCAGAGTTTTCCCAACAGCAGTTTGCCTTTCAGAGTTTTACAATGTAACAGTAGTTTGTATACAACAGATGTTTTATGTTTGTTATTCTGTTAGAGGTCGCTGTCTTAGGTGACGTCAGCTTAGATCATCATTGGTTTAGATTTGTCTATAAATAGAACAGTGCATGTACTATTCTATTCATCACTCAAAACATTCTCTCAGACAAACAATCACCGAGTGATCAGGCCGAGGGGGAGTACTTGTACTATTGATTGTAATCATTCAATTAATGAAAGCTTTCGATTGAAAAACATTTACTCTCTTGTTTTGATTAATAGTTTATTATTCCGCTGCACTTTCCATTTATAATTCACTTCGTTCATCACATCTTTACTTAAACAATCAAAACAATCAAATTCAGATCCTAACAATTGGTATCAGAGCTTGGTCAATTAAATTCGATCTAACAAATCAATTTAATATAAACAGATCAGCTCACAATTATTGATATCATTTGTTTGTCTAATTGAAAAGAGAGTAATAGTTTATTTTCGATTCAACCGTTTGTAAACAGACTTTGTTTTTGAAAAATCAGAGAATGGCTTCAATCAATCACGATCCACATAACACTGGCACGAACAACAAGCCACCGATGCTTGTCAGATCTGAATACAATATCTGGCAACGTCGAATGAGCCATGTTCCAGCTCAACAGAACACTGGGTGTTGGAATTCGGTTATCTTCGGACCACATGTTCCGATGGTGTCGAATACTGAAGATCCCAAGGTTCAAGAGCCTAAGAAACTTGAAAACTACTCCAACCAGGATTTTCAGAAAATTGAGTTAGATGCCAAGGCCTTCAGTATTGTGGCCATGGCTCTACCCAATGATATATATGCTGGACTGTTACACTGTAACAGTGCAAAGGAGTTGTGGGATGCACTGAAAGGACAATTTGGTGGGACTGAAGAGGTTATTGAAAACAACTGTGAAATACTTAACCAACAATATGAAACATTCAGTCATGTTAAGGGAGAGTCATTAACTCAACAATTTGAGAGGTTTAACTGTCTCATTAGTGAACTAAAACTGGTTGGTCTAAATTACCCAAATTCAACTTTGAACCATAGGTTTTTAAGATCACTACCAGATAAATGGGACACTATTGCTATAGTTATGAGAAACTCAATTGGATTCTAGGACTTATCACTGACCCAGCTTCATGGTAAGCTCTTGACCTATGAGAGAGAGCTTAACAAGAAAAAGAAGCTCCATGACTCTGGAAAAGTGTCTGATGACTATGTATTTGGTAATACAACACTTCTGTGTCATGATTAGGTGCCTGGTAATCATAAGGATCAGAGTTATGATCATTTCATTGACATAACTTCAGGTTTTAACACAGGTTTTAACTCTGATTCTTATTCACCAAACTATGCTTTTACAGCAAGTGGTGGTGATATCCAGGCATCTGATAACATATCCTTTGAGTTTGATGACTTAAAATACTTTGACCCTGATGATTTGGAAGAAATGGACATTATGCACCAATTAGCCCTTCTCAGTGTAAGAACTAATAATTTTTACAAGAAAACTGGGAGAAGGTTTCCAGGGTTAACTAGCAGGTCAAAAGTGGGGTTGGATAAATCAAAGATTAAGTGTTATAAATGTCATAGACTTGGTCATTTTGCTAGGGAATGTAGGAGTCAACATGGTACACCTATGATTACCTATCCAAATCAAAGGCCACAGACTAACACTTATCAAGTTTCCCATAATACCCCTAGACCAAATGTGCAAAACACTGCTCATTTTGCACAGTCCTCAAACACTGTTCCTGTCCAGTTTGTCCAAACCACTGTTCCTCAGATCCACTATGTGCAAACACCTGTTGCTCAGGCATAAATGCCAATGACTGCTGCTCCACCCTCTGCTCCTGCAGAGACCAGTCAACGGAGTTTCTTCACACAAGGCTTTGTTGATTGAAGCACTCTACCTGAAGAGCTATCAGATTAGAATTTTGCTCTTGTAGCCAAAGCTGAAAATGAACCAGAAAATTTTTGTTTCATGTCTATGGTTGAAGAAGTTGAGTATGAGGATGTGGTAACTGAATCTGATGTTGTGACTGATGATATTGTTGATGAAGTAATTGCAGATACAAAATCTGAAGAAGAGGTTGTGAATCTCTCAGATCCTTGGGGTGCATCTGATGATTGTGGGTGCAAGTGTGATTGTGCATTGATGGCTGCTGCTAAGGTATCTCCTCAAATCCTTAAAGATTTGTGCTGTGACAAATGTGTAATAGCATTTGCTAACATCAAAGAGGTAAATGAAAACCATAGGAAGAAAATTTTAGATGATGAAGTTCAATTTGAAAAACTCTCAAAAGAGTTAAAATCAAGATTGACTGAAAAAGAATTTGAAATAAGCAGCTTAAAACATGAAACAACTATAACCAAAGACCAGCTCCAAACTATGATAACTAAATATCATAGTTGCAAAAGTGAGCTTGAGACCACCCAAGTTGAATGTCAGAAATGGGTGGAATCATGCAAAGGTTTTGAGATGTTCCTCAACAAATAAACCAAAAGTCATTTGAAGTTTGGTTTTGGTTTTGAAACCACTGCTCCAGCTTTTGAAAACACTGACGAAAGAGATCAAACGTTAGTTGAGGCAGTACCAACAAATTTGAAGGGTCAAGAGATTAAAATCACTGAACCTAATGGCAAGAAAATTGTTCTTGAAAAACCAGAAGGTTCCTCATCATTCACTGAACTTGAAAAATATGAGTTTAAGCCTACTTGGTCTGATGAGTGTGGTACTCTTGAAAACTTCAAACCAGTTGACTTCAAAACCCCTGATGGTAAGAAAGCACCACAGGCAAAGGTCATTCCCTTGATAGATCTTCCAGCAGATGATCAAACATCTGTTGAAAAGAATACTGAAAAAGGGAAAAAGAAAGAAAAGTCTGTTCACTTGTTCTGTGATTTCTGTGAAAAGAAGAATCATGTTACTAAAAACTGTTTTCTTCTAAAAGCATATGATATCAACAAAGGAACAAGTGTGTGTGATTCTAAGACCACATGCTCAATATGTGGTAAGAAGAATCACAAAACCAAAGAGTGCCTGTATCTCAAAAATTTTGATGTCAAAATACAAGAGTACAAGGCTAAAACTCTTGCAAATCAAGTGGTGAGTACTTCAAAAGGAAAACCCAAACAGACTTTTGCTCCAATTCAAACCTCTGTTGCCAAAAATTTAGAAACATCTGCTTCTAGGGATGTTAAAGTAATAGATGCTCCACCCACCAACAAGTACCCAAGGGGATATGGACAACCACCTTGTCATAATCTGTCACATGTTTATGAAGAACCCAAAAGGCTTTCTAAACCAAGAGTGAACAGAAATCCCTATGGATACTATCATCTGTCAGGAAGTGATCAAACATCTGTTGCACCAAGTGTTGACATTCAAGAACTGGCAAATGGTCAGCAACAGTCGTTGAACTTGATTCAAAAACTAGTTCAAACCACTGATCACCTTCCTAAGCTTGAGGCTGAAAAGTCTGTGGACCCATCCAAAGCCAACTTGGCTTTGGACACTCACCAAAACTGATCCATTACTGATGTGCAGGGAGCTTCTGCTTGCTTAGATTGCCTTTGGTATGTAGATAGTGGAGGCTCTAGGCACATGACAGGATGTAGAGCCCTTATCTGGACTTCTTAGCTCATGAAGGGGGTGATATATCCTTTGGTAATGATTCAAAAGGTAAGGTGTTAGGTTCAGGGACTGTTCAGGCTGGGAAACTCAAGTTTGAAAATGTCAATCTTATTGATAATCTTAAATTTAATCTTCTAAGTGTATCACAAATGAGTGACAAAGGTTATGGCTCATTCTTCACTAAGAAAACTTGTAAGATTATTGGGCCAGAAGTGGTGAAAAAGATTGATACCATCATTGCTGAGAGCAAAGCACAACTTGTTGCTCATAGGAGTGGCAATGTGTATGTGGTTGATATGTTGAAGGACAATCCTATGGCAAATGTCTGTCTGTTTTCTGCTGCCTCCACAAAAGAGACAAAATTGTGGCATAGGAGACTGGGTCATACCAACCTTCAAACTATCAACCCACTCTCTAAACAAAGCCCTGTCAAAGGCCTTCCATCAAAACAATTCAAATGTGATGAGCATTGTGTTTCCTGTTTAAAAGGGAAACAACATAAAAGCTCTTACAAATCAATTGATGAGTCCAAAACAAGCCAATGTTTACAATTGTTGCACATGGACTTGTTTAGCCTAATTAAAATCATGAGTCTAAGAAGAAAAAGATTTTGTCTTGTCATTGATGTGTTGCAAAACACATCTCTTTTCTAATGTATTTTGTATATTATTTGGTCATGTTTTTATTCGTTTCGTGTTGTTTTTATTATGTATTTATTTATTTTATTATTTTATAGGTGTTCGTGGAAAAGAAGCTCAAAATGAAAGAATTTTAATCGAGACAAGAACACTTGAGAGGAGGTGTTTATGGACATTGAAGCGTAAACGAGAAATTTTGGTCGAGCCAAAAACTCCCGACATGAGAGCATGAAGTTATACTACTACTACTACTACTACTACTACTAATAATAATAATAATAATAATAATAATAATAATAATAATAATAATAATAATAATAATAATAATAATAATAATTTGGAATAATAAAAAAAGGGAAAAAGAAAGAATGAGACATTAATGTCTCCTAAGAGAAAACGTCAAAAGGAAAATGAAAAAGAAAACGTAAAGGTGAAAGTGTATGCAGTTGTGCACAACATCTCGAATGTAGCAGCCCAAAGCGCCCAAACATATTTTCCTAGGCCCATTTCGTATTTTATCTATCTATATCTATATCTATACTATATTATAAAGCATTTGATAAGGACTTCTTAAAATTTAAGAAGTACAAGTTAATTTGCTTATGGTATAACATACAATGCACATAATAACTGCATTTTAGGGGCAAATTGGTCTTTCAAGCACCATATTTAATCTAAATCAATTCAAGAGTCAATAGATGTTTATTATGTTGTATTATGAAACAAACTAATGACGCGGACATCATTATAACAACGAGAGGGAAGACATCTCGCAGCCGCCAAAAGGGAATCAATCGACAGCAGCAGCTTTAATCTAATAGAGAGGATTAATTGAAGGCCAGGAAGGATTGGGTTTAAGAGTGAGGCTACGGGTATGATCACTAAAAATTTTAGTTTTAATATTTATTTACTTCGTGTTCATGAATATTGAGACCATGATTAATTTTTATGTTGAACCTTTGTTTTTATTGTTTTTCATCATTATGAGTAGCTAAATCTTGAACCACTACCTAGGTCTTGTATGATGATCACATGTTGATTTTATACTTTCGGTTTATGGATTATTTATTGAATGGTTAATGTTTTGGTAACGATTTGGTTGGTGTTTGTTATGATGTGTGTGCGTGCTTAAGTCTAATTTATTATTTTTGAGAGTTCCATAAACGTCTTAGTGAATGTCTTTCATGTTTGGATGTTTATTAGGGTTGCTTGCTTAGTGCTTGTAGCTTAGTTTATGGTTTTGTGCACGAAAGCCATAGGAACTTGATTAGAGAATTTAGAGGACTTTTGTATTCTTCCATTCTTGAGACCAGAAGGTGATGAAATGTTGGGTTGTCTAGAGCTTTAGGTGTTAGGTTTTAGGTGAGACCGGGAGGTGATCCTATCCTAGTTGTCTTAAGTTTCTTGCATTTCCAAGTCATAGTTAACCCAATTAAATTACTCCTTTACATCTTAGGGTGTAATGTGATTAGAGAGACCGGGAGGTGATCGATTCATTAGAGTACCTTTACATTCTTAGTGAGGTGAGACCGGGAGGTGATCCGAGCTAGATAACCAGTGTTTTATTCTTTAGGATTCTTTGGGGTGTGTTGGTGAGACCGGGAGGTGATCCGAGCTAGATAGCCAGTGTTTTATTCTTTAGGATTCTGGTATCCATTCAGTTTTCCATTACCGAGAATTGTGAGTTTTCATGTAGGATTCTTGACCTAGGTAGTTGCCTTCCTATCCTGATATTTTCCTCAATTATCCTTGCTGTCTATTTATCTTATGTATTTTATTTTATTTTAATTAATTATTTAAAAAACCAAAAACAAACTTTTAAACCATTTATTTTAAGTCTTAGTTGAGTCTAGTTTTGTTTTCTAGTTGTGTCCTGTGGGTTCAATACTCTGACTTACTTAGTCTGTACTGCATTGATAGGTACACTTGCCTGTCGTGTGGTCTAGTTTAGTTGAGTCAGTTTTATATTACTAGGTGTTTAGGTTAGGTAGTTATTTTTAGACCATACATAGCACATCAGTCATAGTTGATGATTTTTCTAGGTTTACATGGACTTACTTTTTACACTCTAAGGATGAGACTGCAAGTATCTTGAAGGACTTTGTCACCAAAGTTGAAAAACAATATGACTTGCCAGTAAAAGTCTTTAGGAGTGACAATGGGACAGAGTTTAAAAATAAGGAGTTGGATGATTTCTGTGTGTCAAAAGGGATTGTGAGGCAGTACAGCATCCCAAGAACACCAGAGCAAAATTGGGTGGTTGAGAGGAAAAATAGAATTCTCATTGAAGCTGCAAGAACCATGCTAGCAGATTCTGGTTTGCCACTGTCCTTCTGGGTAGAAGCTGTAAACACTGCTTGCTATGTTCAAAACAGAGTTTTAATCAACCCAAGACATTAAAAGACTACTTATGAAATTCTGTTCAAAATCAAACCACTAATCTCATTTTTCAAAATCTTTGGCTGCCCATGTTTCATTTTAAATCTTAAAGATTCCATTTCAAAATTTGCAGCCAAAGTAGATTGTGGATATTTTCTGGGATATTCTTCTACTGCCAAGGCATACAAAGTGTTCAACACAAGGACCAAGACAATAGAAGAAACTCTGAATGTAAAGTTCAATGAACTTTCATCCCTAAAAATCCCAGCAAATCCTACTGAGTTGTTTGATTTAGATAAATTCAAATTTGAAGATATTACTTTCAAAACTAACAGTGCAGGTATTTCCCAATCTCCACAACAAGACTACAGAACAGATGCTGTGATTCCAAGTCACTATAAAGTCTATTCTGCATCAGGGGAAGCAGTTGTTCAAAACACCTGTCAAAACTCTACCACAGCTGACTCAGCCATTGTTGGCCAGTCTTACCCTCAAACCACTGCTTCACCAATTACATCCACTACTCAATCATCTGTTGACAAAAGTCAAACCTCTGTTGACAAAAGTCAGTCCAGTTTCACACCTCTTGGACCCATTCCCCCATCTCCATTTCAAACATCTGTTGGCACTACAGAAGTGCAAACAGATGATACATTAACAGAGTCACCAAACCTCTGTCCTTCACCTCAAAATGCCATCATACCATATCAGGGAGATCTAATCTACCTAAGAGCTCATCCACCAGATCAAATCATTGGCAACATCAGAGAGGGTGTGCTAACAAGAAGCCAATCCTCAAACATCTGTCTTTTTTCAGGCTTTCTATCTCTCACACAACCTGTCAAGTACCAAGAGGTACTAAAAGACAACAGTTAGGTAGAAGCCATGCAGGAAGAGCTCCTTCAGTTTAAAAGATACAAGTATGGGAACTTGTACCATTGCCAAAGGATGTTTGTCCAATTGGCACAAAGTGGATCTTCAAAAACAAAACTGATGAAAGGGGTATAGTTGTCAAGAATAAAGCCAGGCTTGTGGTTCAAGGCTTCAGACAAGAAGAGGGGATAGACTATGATGAATCCTTTGCTCCTGTAGCCAGGCTAGAAGCTATTAGACTCTTCCTAGCCTTTGCTGTCAACCACAAAATCAAGGTGTTTCAGATGGACATTAAATGTGCATTCCTTTATGGCAAGATTTAGGAGGAGGTCTATGTTTGTCAACCGCCTGGTTTTGAAGACACATTCCATCCTGATTATGTCTACAAGCTTAACAAAGCCTTGTATGGATTAAAACAAGCACTTAGGGCCTGGTATGAAACTATTTCCACCTTTCTCTTATCCATTGGTTTCACAAGAGGTAAAATTGATAAAACCTTATTTTTAAAATGGAGAGGGAAAGACTTAATGATTGTTCAAATATATGTGGATGACATCATTTTTGGATCCACATGTAACAAAATGTGTGAAGAGTTTAGGGAACTCATGACAGTAGAGTTTGAAATGAGTGCTATGGGTGAACTTCAGTGCTTCCTTGGTCTCCAAGTGAAGCCGCTGCAAAATGGCACATTCATTCATCAAAACAAATATGTGAAAAATTTGTTAACTAGATTTGAGATGAATGACTGTAAGCCATGTAGTACACCCATGAGCACAGTCAAGCTACTCACTATTGATGACAAGGATGAACTGGTTGACTAGACACATTACAGATGCATGATTGGGTCTTTATTGTACTTAAATGCATCTAGGCCAGACATTATGTTTGCCACTTGTGTTTGTGCAAGACCCCAGGCTTCACCCAGAAAGTCAAACCTTATTGCTGTGAAAAGGATATTCAGATACCTTAAAGGTGCTCCCATACTTAGTATTTGCTATCTGCTAATGGAAACATTGAGCTTTGAGGTTATTCAGATAGTGATTTTGCTGGCTGCCACACCACAAGGAAGTCTATATCAGGAGGGTGCCAGTTTCTAGGGAATGCCTTAGTCTCATGGCAAAGAAAAAAGCAAGCAGCTGTTTCAACTTCAACAGCTGAGGCTGAATATATTGCTGCTGCAAGTTGTACAGCCCAACTCATGTGGCTTCAAAATCAACTGCTGGATTTTGGGATAACTGCACTAAGGACTCCACTCATGTTGGACAGTTAAGCTGCTAAAAATATCATCAAAAATCCAGTATCTCATTCAACCACAAAGCACATAGACATCAGACATCACTTTGTTAGAGATAGCTATGAAAAAGGTTTGATTTCTCTGCACCATGTTCCAACAGAGGATCAGTTGGCAGATGTGTTGACAAAAGCTTTAGACACATCTACCTTCACAAATCTGATTTCTAGAATTGGTATGCTAAACATGGAATAAACAACAAAAATGTTTTAAATAAAAACATTAAAATGTTTCAAGAAAATCAAAATTCATCCTTAAAAATAGCATTTTGGTTGAAAAATCTGCTAAGGATAAAACAACCACTGTTTCATCTATTCTATCCGCTGTTAGTTGAAAAATCTGTTTCAAACATCTGATCAGATAAAACAACCACCATTTGGTTGAAAAATCTATTTCAAACCTCTGATCAGATAAAACAACTGTTTCATTATATATATATATATATATAATAAAAAACCAAGTGCTGTTAGCATCAACACTTTGGTAAGACAACAGCTGTTTGCATCAGACCTTTGGCAACAGCTGTATGCCACCAGATGTTTGCCACGTCTACTCTCAAAAGCAGAGTTTTGGCCACATCAGCGGTTTCACCAGAGCCTATAAAAACCCTGTTTTACCACAACAGTTGTTACACTGTCTCATTGTATTCAAAATACTGAAACCGCCTTCTTCAATCTCAAATCCTTACTCCAATTCCTCTTATCCTCATACTCGAAATCCATTACAATGGATCTTCAGGCAAAAGCCACCCACAATTATCTCCCATATCTGGTCAAAACAGATGAAAACGTTCCATTCCATACCACCATTGACATCATCCTCAATTCCAAATACCTGACAATCCTAACCGCTGATGCTCCCATCTATCTCGATACCCTCCAAGAATTGTGGTTAAACGCTGAGTTTTTTCTTCAAGACGAAAAGCCTACAACCATAATCTCAAAAATTGGAGAGGCAAATGTCGCCATTACCCCCGAACTGATATCCACAACCTTCTCACTGAAAGACCTGTCAGGTAACGACTCTTTTCCTAAGGCTGAACTTCATACAGAGTTTTAGGAAAGAGGCTATGATGCACAAATGACTGGGTCAACTCTGTTCAAAAAGTTTTTTCCACCAGTCATGAAATTTTTCTTTCATACCCTCCTTCTCTGTGTCTCTGCTAAGTCCACTTCCTTTAATGAAATCCCATTGAGGATTCAGTACTTGGGATATGCTATATTGTCAGACTCTGACTTCAATTTATTCCAGGGCCTGTTTATGGACTTAGTATCAAATGTGAAGGCCATAAAGTCTGGGTCTAATAATGCTTTTCTGATTTATCCAAGAATTTTGAGTGTAATCCTTCAAAAGGTTTTACCAGAAAATGATTTTAAAAAGGGTGAGTCTTTTAATATGAAAAGTCTAACTGATGAAACTTTCACAAGAATGTTGGGTTCAACCACTCAAGAAAAAGTGTCAAAAGCGTCCAAAGTTTCCAAAACACAAACAAAGAGGACTAAGACAACAACTGTTGTCCAAACCACTATTGTTGAGCCCACTGCTCCTGGTGATCATGGCACTACATCCAGTGCTGTGAAACCCACACCAGCCACCTCCAAAAGAAAACATCCATCCACAAAAACCACCACTAAACCCAAAAAGGGGCCTCTAGAAGATGAGAAACCAGAGGAAAACCCTGTTGCAACACAAAGGCAACAAGAAACTACTGTTGTTACTTCCTCACAACAGATGGATATATCACAACCTGAGCAAACTCCTCATGAATCCTCACTAAAGGATCATGTTGTAAGCCAAAGGGAATCCCATCATGATACATATGAGTCACTTGACCATATGATCATCAGCCCTTCTCCCAGGGCTACTTCTCTTTTCACTCCGAAACCCTCACCATCACATGTCCTTCCAACAATGCAACCACTGTTTGCGGCTATTGATAAAACTCAGAACAATCCCAGTTCCTCTCCTTCACCCATCAATGAGAGTATACTTCAACAAGTGACTGGGACTGAGGAAAATCAATCAGCTATCACACAAGCAGCAGAGGAGGTTACACCCCTAGAGTTGAATGAAACTCTAGGTGAGTTTTCAAGTGAAGCAGCCACTTCTGATGTAGAGACCATTGTCTCACAACAGGACAGTGGTTACATAGCTAATACTTCCTTGAAGGCAACAATTGATGAGGCCACTATAGTGTCCCCAAAATCAGTTGGAAGTCCTCAGAACCAAGAAAAAAGGGGCATCTGGCTCTCATCCTTTGGACTCACCTCCTAGGATTGCACCATATACAACTACCACTGGTAGGAACCCAGATGATCCTATTAACTTAGGTGATGGGTTAAAATACCAAGGATTGATAGCCAGAGTACAATCCATAGAAACCTCTGTTGCTGATATCAAATCAGATATCAAGACAATATTGGGATCATTGGCTACTATTAGCAAGAGTCCACCATCCACAGAAGATATTGCTAGTAAGCTATGGAAATCTATTTCCCCCATCATCATAGCTCACAGAAAACTAGCAGATCAGACACATGAAACATACATGGCTCAAATCAGAACTATGGTGGATGCTAGGTACAAAGATACACAAGGTGACATTAAAGCCATTAAAGATCACCTGCTGAAGACCACTGGCTTTGCCCCTACCACAATTCTCAGAGATAAAGATGATGATGAATTCACTGCTGATGATGCCAAAAAGGGGGAGAGTGGCAAGGATAGATTGCCAAAGCTAGATCCCTTTGGTTGTCCATCCTCACAAAAGGGAAAATCAAATGCTGCCAACAGACCAGGGTCTACCCAAACAACACCACAACAACAACAACCAAATTTTCAAACCACTGCTGATACTGAAACTGCCAAAACTAGCAAAGCAAAGGAAGTTGATACCTCTGCTAATGACAATGCTGAAAAGGCTGCTGGGGAGAAGCAAAAGAGGGCTAACACTTTGGAATTCAAGGCAGAGGCTTTGGTGCAAAGAAAGAAAGAACAACATTAAGAAGTTGAGGATGTGGGTTCCTTTAAAAGGAAGAAAATGCCTGCCAAACATGTCAGGCAACCACCATCCAAACTTGCTGCTAAAACCACTGCTACAAAAACAATTGCCACCAAAACCACTGTTGCCACCAAAACCACTGATACCACCACAACATCTAAACCTACCACTACAACCACCAAAGTAACCACTAAACCTATCACCACAACCACCAATACACCACCTACAACCACTTTACCACCTAAATCCCAAACATCTGCTGGTTCTACAAAAGTGCCAACAGATGTTAACACAACCACTGCTGCAACACCACCATCACCAAAAATCTTGTACAAAAGGAAGAGAAAATCTACCTTTGTGGTACAGGATGAAAACATACAAACATCACCACCTCCTACTTCAACCACCCAACCTACACCCATATCAGCCATTCCACTCTCATCATTCTCACCACACACTTCACAATTCACATCTCATAGACCACCACCATCCATCACACCATTGGTTATTCAGTATCCTTTTGAGCTTGATCTACTCAAGGGGGAAATGCAATCCTTCTATAATACTGAACATCCATCTGAAAGATCTTTCCCATCTCTCCCAAATTTTCCTGTTCCCTTGAACTTAGACACATATCTTAAATACAAAACTGAACAGGCAGATGCAATCATTAAAGAGAGATGTTAAAGGAAAGATGACAGGACTGCTCAGGGCATCCATTCAGTAGAACTTAGCAAATTAAGAAGGATTGAAGACTTTTGCTAAGACCCTGAGCAACTCCATGTCAACCATGCCTCTCAGCAGTGACATGGAAAGGGTAGTTAGGGAATCACATCTTGAACAAATCTTGGCAACCATGCCCTACAAAGCAAACAGGAAATAGTTTGCAGGCTGGACCACTCATGCTCTCAGAGAAGAACTCATAAGAATTGAGGACATGGCCAAAAATCCCCCAACTAAGGTCTCTGCCCCAGACTTTAGTAACGGCAGAGATCCAGCCAGAGCCTTGAAGTTCAAAAGAATGAGACAGGAGATTGTGGCTGCAAAGTATGGGGAGATGAAATCTGTTGCAAGATGGTCAGAGCTAAGGCTGGTTGAAACTTACAAGAAGTTGGAAGAAAACATGAAGAATGACCCTACATTGCCCAGAAAACATGTCTACTCTGATGAACCAATGATGAAGAGACCTCAACAGGCTTTTACATTAGATAGCCTACTTGACACTTCTGATCTATCTGCTGCTGCAAGAAGACAGTTCAAAACGCAGAAAGAAATGTCTGTAGAAGACCAGAAGAAGTTTGCTGATACTTTTATAAAGGAGGGCCTCTCAATCAAATACACTATTTCTCTGATCCCACTACTGAAGAACTCAGAAGACTCATTGGGAGACCTCCACCACCAAACTCATCCGGAATAAAATGCATCTCAGCAAATCCCCTGATTCAAAAATTCTAAAATGGAAGGTCAACAAAGACACCCATGAATTGACTCTGCTCAGATCAGATGGAGAAACTCAAAAGTTAAGTATGGATGATGCATATGGCCTGTGGGCAGATGACCTCCAAACACTGCTGAACCTTGAGCTTGAAAGAGATGTAGAAGACCTCTTCTCATTGAACTCAATTCAAAGGTCAAATCAGAGAAAGTCTGATGAGGAAATAAAGATCAAGAATAAAGCTTAGTTTTGGCATCATCTGTTCTAGGGGGAGATTGTGGGTCTGCTGACCTGGAGAAGAATAGATGATTGGAAAGCCAAAATATACTACTCAATTGGTCCTTAGCAATAAACAACATTTACAAGATACTTCTCCCAAAAGACTGTTGACCCTAACATCTGTTGTACCTTAACAACTGTTGGAACAACTACTGCTGCAAAGGACTGTTGGATAACAACTGCTAGAGAACAACTGCTGACTAAAGGTCTGATAAAGAACAACTGCTGATCAAAGTGCTGAAGACTAAAGGTCTGTTGGAGCCAACAGCACTTAGGCTCCAACAGATGATACCAGACCATCAGAGTTTTCCCAACAGCAGTTTACCTTTCAGAGTTTTACAATGTAACAGTAGTTTGTATACAACAGATATTTTATGTTTGTTATTCTGTTAGAGGTCGCTGTCTTAGGTGACGTAAGATTAGATCATCAGTGGTTTAGATTTGTCTATAAATAGAACAGTGCATGTACTGTTCTATTCATCACTCGAAACATTCTCTCAGACAAACAATTACAGAGTGATCAGGTTGAGGGGGAGTACTTGTACTATTGATTGTAATCATTCAATTAATTAAAGCTTTCCATTGAAAAACATTTACTCTCTTGTTTTTATTAATAGTTTATTATTCCGCTGCACTTTTCATTTATAATTCACTTCGTTCATCACATCTTTATTTAAATAATCAAAACAATCAAACTCAGATCCTAACAGTGATGTTAATATAGCTTATGATCTTCTTTATTGTTCATTCATAATATAATGGGTCGATCTCAACTTTTGTATTTGTTGACCTAACTCGTTTGAAAAACTTATTATTTGGGGTTATGTTTCCCTTTTTAATTTAAGCAAAGTAGTTAGTATAAGGTGAACTGTTAGTGTATAATCTATATAACATGCTCTTTTTTAATTAGAACACCATTTAGTTGTGCTATTGATCTACATCAGACTATAAAATTAAGCAATAATTAATTGTGATATTGATCTATCATCTATATTAGATTTAGGTACAAATAGTTGTTTAGTTGTTTTTGAATTTCATCTACATCAGATTTACGCAATATGATAATTAGTAACTCCATTAACAGAAAATAAGACAAAGCATGTTTCATAAGTCATAAGATTGTTCTTTCTAACAATTAGAATTCAGCGTACAAAAAGTAGTAAACAGAAGAAAATAAGAGGAATAAGTTATAGAAAATAGATAACTCTTTCTAGAACAGTTCGAACCGAGGACATAAAATTACCCGTCGAACGATAATTCTTTTCATGATATACGAGTGTAATGGTTTTACCTGCGGGCTAAGCTTAATATCAGCGTAAAGCTGAACACATACTCTTTTTAATACTCCTCATCCTCCAAAACATCCGTTAAATTTTGTTAAAAAAAATTTGTAGAAACAGAATTTGAGACTATTGGTTTGATTTTAGTAATGTGTATATTGATAAGTCTGAAATACTTTATAAAATCTAATTCTTTTTGAATGGTGAGAACTCTTTTGACTTATGAGCGCTAGTGCCAATAATGTGCCCTTGGAAAATAGTCATACAAAAAAGCAACTCAACAAAGAAGATGATGTTGGTATAATCAAAACTGGAGGGCACCATGCTGTCAAGCTTCATGAATGTGAGGATACAATAGGTAATTTTCTATGCCTGGAGGCAAATTCATAGCAATTTTTGATGTTGGGTGAGGGGTTAAATGTGAATGTTTGGTCGTTCTAGAGTTAATCAAGATCTGCAAGCCGTTTTTAGGAAGTCATCATGGTTAACGCCTAAAGCTACAAGATCAAACTCCAGAGAGATTATTTGATTTGCTACTGTTTGCTTTAGTTACTCTTTTAAAGTAACTCTCTATAGTCCATAAATTCAATTGGTTTATTGCGCTCTATTATCTAGATAATGACATGTTAACTACGTAATCACAATAATTATTGTATAGTTTGTCATCTTGAATGTGCATTAATTTTGTATTTTATACATATCTAATGTGTTACATGTATTGATTTATTTTGTTTTTCTAATAAAATGTTGTTTATGATAAACTAAATGTCTTATTACACGGACATTTGAACATCATAGTTTAGCGAAGTTCTTCTTACCTATCCCCTTAATATACAACATACATATTATTTTTATCTTTTTGTTTTTTTTTCAAAAAAAAACAAATTTGATTTCTTTTCTTTAAGAAAACACCTGTGGATAATAGATGCTTTATGGTTCGTTCTAACGAAAAAGTTTGGCTGATAACTATGGTTTTGAATAACGGCAGCGTCAGATCACCGAATCAAGATGCTTCGGTTTGAAGCAATTTTATATTTGAAAGCCTTTTTTTAGGAAGTCATCATGGTTGATGCCTAAAGCAAATAATATGGATGACACTATGGGTGAGCAAATTAACCGCCATAACCGATAATCTAACCATAACCGACATAATCAAACCGATTTTAACCGATAACCAACATTACCAATGGTTACGGCTACTAAATTTCTTTAACCGACTGATCGCTTATGATTATGGTTATGAAGTTTTGGTTAACCAATATAACCGATCCGTACTTGTAATGTTAACTTGATGTTTTACATTAACTATGTAGAGGTTTTTACTATAATAAAAGTATGTTATTAACAAAATTGATCTTGACGTAATGCTCTTTTTGTGACGAATTAAAATTATAATCAAATGCTAAGTATGTTTTTTGTTAATATCTTATTAAAAGGAATCACATATTGGTAGTATAACTAAAAAATGTAGTCTGATTGCCTTGTACAAAATAGCACAAATTAAGTACAACATTATAGGTTTCGGTTTTTCTAGACCCATTGACTTTTAATTTTATACTTTACCCTAAAGTTAAATTTAGTTTATTTTTTTGGTTAATAACCGAAATAACTATAATCGAATTCGTAACCGAATAACCATAACCAAAATTTGTTATGGATATGGTTATGATTTTTTGTTAAAACCGAACTAAATCAAACCGACCCATACACACCCTTAGATGACCAAAAATACTCGCAATAACGCGCTGGCAATCCTACTAGTATAGAGATAATAGAAAATCTAAAGAGTATAGTCGTAATATAATTAAAACATTCGTTTATTTGTTTTTTCTTGATGTTAGTTAGATAATAAAAAGGAAAAACTATTTCAAAAATTATTAAAAGTTGCTTAGTTTAAATATTTAATTAAAAAAGGAAAACGGAAGTGTATATTTTATAATATTAATGGTCTTAAACAGGTTCATTAGTATGGAAGTAATTAAAACTTCTCTTGATTATACAATAATAACAAAATGTATTACGTCATCATCATCATAGACACAGTCTTACCTCTATCCCGTAGAAATAACAAAATGTATTACAATTTAGATATTACGCGCCGGTGTATCAACGCTACGTGATGGGATTTATTTTGCATCGGTTTGTTTAGTTACGATACGATCACTTGTTATAACGACAGAAAGATGAAAAATAAATAAAATCGGGACACGACTAAAAGAATATCAACACGTGATTTACATTGATCCAAAACAATTATTTGGCATAAATCGGTTCAATTCAGTTTGTCAAGATACTGCCACGGCATCGACACTTATATACACTACTAGAAAATACCCCTATCTTGACGCGCATTGCGCGTCATAAAAGGGTTATGACACACAGCAAAGTGTCAAGGAAGAACATGTCATTAAATGTTTATGACATGCAAGCGCGTGTCATCTTTTAATGACACGCGTTCATGACACGCTTTTTTGACACGCATTTATAACACGCTTTCATGACACTCTTTAATGACATACATTCTTGACACACCTTTGTGACACTCATTTTGCGTGTCATGGTTTTTTTTACCTAAAAAAATTCTGCAAAATGACTAATATCCCTGGATTTATATTTAAATTTATAATTACAAAATCAATAAATTTGATAATAAAACTGCATATATTATATATATACCACTAAAAAATCCATTACAATATAAGCATTTATCGAATCCTACCACAAGTATTAACGGTTACAAAAATATTGTGTCAATACATTACGTTAGTCTATTCCTAAACATACGGATCACTTGAAAATGAAGGTTGCGGCATAACTTGACCATTCTTCACGAGTTACATCAATATCCACATCCGTGTAAACATCTACTCCTCCCCCAACCTGAGACAATAATTATATTAATAAGATGAAAGTTAAGGTTCATGATGGTAATGAACGAGAAAATACCTTTTTCATGTGTAATGAGCGAGAAAATACCTTTGTAATAAGCGCCTATTTGGTTCAGGAAATGATTCGAAGATTGACGAACACATAGCATTCACTCGAGCTTCCTTCTGATCAATTTCTAGATCAAATAACCATTATCTGTACAAAGTATGCATGATATAAATTTTGATCACGGTTCCATCTTTAGTGTACAACACACTATCTTCTCCCTTAGTTTCAAGCAAAACATACATGCTAGTTTCATCATCTGGATAAGATTACTGAGATAGTTAAATGTCAAAACAAACAATGGCATAAAATGCTATGAAATTCCACACATTTAATAGAAATGACTGATTAAAAAACAAACAAGCAAGCTTGTAGTCATTTTCATCAGCTATGCTTATGTTTCAATGGTCAACCATTCAATATTGGCCCTATGAAAGTATGAATATGTCTGTGTACGCATATCAGTCAGAGCTTAATGTGCATATGTATGTAATTCTTGCCGTAAAGTACAAAAGTATGAATATGTGTAAATGGAAATCAGTTCAGGTCGATTCTTATGGATGAAAATTAATGTAGAAATTAACATAGATGCATACAAAGACATATACGAACCCCTCGACGGTTCAAGGAGGAAATACCCTTTCGCGGGGTACCACAATGAGTCCCCATGGGTCTCGCCTGGTTGGGAGAAACATCAGTAGGAGCCCATCAGCATGAACTGCTTCACACAATATCATCAGGCTTGGTTTTAATAAGCGCTAGGCACACAAAACCGATGAGGTCTAACCGTCTAAGCGCATCGCGCAAAGCGCAAAAAGCGTGGGATTTTTGTAGCCGAAGCGCGCACTAATTATATATATATTTTATATATCCCATATGTATCCCCTAGGTTTTTATATGATTTTACCTATATGTACAAGCCAAAAACACTAAGGTACAACATTTTTATGCGTAAAAATACATGGTGTACGAGAAGCGCGCGCCTCAGGGCCAAAAGCGACTGGAAAAATGCCAAAAAAATGAGTTTTTTCTGCGCATATGGGAGAATTGGTAGGCACAAAGCCATGAGGAGCCCTAGGCTACGCCTCGCACCTAGGCGCACTTTTTAAAACCCAGACAACAGGAACTCGTGTTGACAAAACAAAACACTTCATCATAGTAACTAAGCTTCATCACAAACAAGTTATAAATCTAAAAGATAAAAAGGAAAATCACACTCATTCAGATGCACAAATCTCAATTGTCCCCTAATTATATTCAATATTCAAACATCAACATAACTAAAACAACAAATAGAAACAAAATCATGGTTCGATATGTTTTTAATTTAACCATCAAATTTTAAAACCATGAGGTTGGGGCTGAGGCATCCACATCTATAGTTCTGATAATCAGATAGTACACAACTGTGGGAAACATCCTGAACATGAGAGTAACATGGAATCTCATCATGGACAAGTTTATTGATCCTCAAGTGACGAAAAACCAAACCAACTAAACTTCATATATAAAACCAAGCATAATGATTCAAGAAAGAAAGAAAAACCCAGCTTATCTAAAACGGGACACGTAACAGGATTGGGCCTTACCGGAACTTGGCTGGAGTTAACGGACCTTCGCCGGGACCCCAACCGCCGTCATTCCAGTTCCAACAACGTCATTTTTCTCGTCTTTTCTGTAGCCGACATCACTATTGTTCAAAAGATAAACAAGCAAATATCACCACCGCCATCCACAACCGTCGAAGGGTTGTAGGCGCTTGTTGTAGTGGAGATAGGTGGTCCGAGTGGTGGTTCGAAGCTGGTGGTTAAAGATGGTGTGAACTATGAAGGGGTGGTTGTTAATTGTGGGCTTATGAAATCTGATTTTGGTGGAGGCTAGAAAAGGGAAAAAGATGGATTTAGGGTTTTCTAAAGCAAGAGGGAATAAAATTAGTGGAGGGAAAGTTAAGATTTTAAAAAAATTTAATATGACACTGAATGATGACTCACACATTTTCATGCTGTCATGGTTATTTTTTATGACACTAATATAATGACACACAAAAATGTGTGTCATAAATTTATCTAATTTTATATATCATGACATTTTTTTTATGACACACGATTTTAAGTGTCATTATTTTGCGTGTGTCATTGTTTGCGTGTCAAGATAGGGGTATTTTTTTAATAGTGATAGTCAAAAAAATTTACACCAAAACTATAGAAAGAAATTAAAGTTAACAAAATGAATTAGTAGAGAATCATATAGCATTTATAAAAACTTAATTAGTTATTAGTTTGAATTACATACAGGTTACTAACCATTAACAACTCACAAGTATCCATCAAGAAGCTAGGTGGTGACATTGACACTTATATAGTCAACAAAATTTACACCAGAAATTTTTAGAAAAAAAAAAATTGAAGTTAACAAAATGAATTACTAGAGAATCATATAGCATTTATAAAAACTAAATTAGTTATTAGTGAAAGTAATTTGAATTGCATACAAGTTACTAACCAATAACAGCTCACAGCCATCCATCAAGAAGCTAGGTGGTGCCGATGAATCCTACCTCAGTTGGTGAAACAGAGAGGAGCTGGAGCGAAGGTCATGTGGAAGTTGAGGGTTCGATTTCGGTCATAGCCATATTTACCACATGTGGGTTTCACTTGGGGAGATCCCCAATCCAGGTGGAATGGGTAATCAGTATTGACTAGCCTAGAGTGTTAATCGAAGCTCCACCAGTTACACCACTTGCCGTAACAAAAAAAAGGCTAGGTGGTGGTATCCATGTTGAAAAGGGATGTGATCTTTGGTGTTCCATAGTGACTGGCCTAGAGTGTTAGTCGGAGCTCCACCAGTTGCACCACTTGCCGTAACAAAAAAAAAAAAAAAGGCTAGGTGGTGGTATCCATGTTGAAAAGGGATGTGATCTATGGTGTTCCAGATGAAAAGGTGGATTAAAATCGTTGGATCTCCACACATTTCAATACTTAGTAATCCATACTTTTTCTCTCAATTATTTAAAGGTTTTAATTACACATGGTGTTTTAACATATATACCCCCACACCATAAATTTATTTAATAAAATTACAACACAATTTACATAGAAAAAACTGAAATTGACCTATTGACTCTGCCTCGCAAGTAAATCTTGCAATTTGCCCGGTAGGTTTGTCAATAACTTTCGAGTTGCTTTATCATGACCCACATTGTCTATTGCAGGTACAAAATCATGAATTAAACAAGTTATAAAAGAAATGATCAAACACATTTTTTCATACTTCATACATGATATATATATATATATATATATATATATATATATATATATATATATAGGGAGTGGATAATATGGAAACCCCAAATAATGGAAAAACCCTGCAAACTCTATTATGACCATTGATCATGTTTGATCAATGGTCCTTGATTAATTGTATATAATAATATAAAGCAAGTTGGATTATGTGGTTATAAATGAGAGCAAGGGTAATATGGTAATCTTAAATAAGCAAGTTGGCCACTTAAATTTTCTGAATCCTAGGTTTCAAAAGGTTGGTTTGACATTTGTCAAATCATCTCTCTCCTACTTTATGGCACTTTTCCAGCACCGATATTAACATACGTTAGTGTTGTGATAAAAAATTCTGACCTCGTGCGACACATCCCTAACACGTGTTAACAGACATATACTAAAAAGAACAACATAAAAAGAACATATAAAATGTATATTTAATTAAGAAATGATAAAAAATGCTAATTACAATCAATACTAAAAATGTATCAAAAAACTTTTCATACAAACATAATTATTTGCGAATGATAAAAAACTATGATATCAACATAAAAAAGATCTAGCTATTCTTCGTTCTTGATACCCATCTTCATCTTTAACACAAAAACATCTCTTCACCTACAAAAAAAAAGATAACACGTGTTAGTTGGCCTCTCCAAAACACATGATGAGACATCACTGACATGTGTAGTGTATTCTAAAACATATGTTCTACTGAAATAACGTATGTCATATGAACCCTAACACATGTTAGTTGGGCATACACTTGATGGGTTAGCTAAAAGACATGAATAAAAACACCTTTAAGTGAAATTTAAAGAATGATAAGTTGTCAAAATGGTGTTACTTTGATGATAGTATGTATTTCAGGATTTGATGATTAAAGGGAACAAATATGATGTCTTGGAGCGGTTCGGGCAAGAAACGGAAGCTTACGCGAGTTGGAAAACCGAAAAACGACGAGAACAGGATTTTTGGCGTAGGATACGCCAAAATTGGCGTACCCTACGCCATTGGCGTAGGCAGGGGCAGACAAGCTGGCGTAGGCCAGCAGGATTGAGCTCAGGGAAAAAGAGGTTGGCGTAGGATACGCCAAAAGTGGCGTATCCTACTCAAAAGTCAATTTTGGTCAAAACATTTCCTTTTTTTAAGTCAAAACTGATGGGATCAAGTGTTAATGGCGATTTTATGGTCTTTGACTGCTGTGGGGAGCTGTTTTGATCTCCATCATTATAAAAAAATCATCACCATTCAAGGCATATCATCACACAATTATTCTACAAGCATTTCTACACAATTCCTTTGAAGATTGGAGATTACATTTTGAAGATGATGAACACCATAGCCATGTGTGGCTAAAACTCTTGTATTACACTAGGGATGTAAGTTTTTGATACCTAGGGCTTAACATTTGGGCATTGCATTGTTTAAACTTTTGATTAATGTTTTTTTATGTACTTGAATTACCAGTGTTGATTAGTGATTAATCTGATGTTGAAATCATTTCTAGTTAATTGATCTTGTGCCAATTTCTAAATGATATGAACATGGTTCCTTGCATCAACACTATCATAGGATTGTATGTTCTAAATGATGAAGTATAGTTTAGTCCATTGTGAATGTTGATAAAACTTGATACCTAAGTTTATTGAGCAATCAATCCGTTAGTACCAATTGCATTATCATTGTTTATCCAATTATGCCTAATTGTTGAAAGCCTTAGTGTTCAATTACCCAAATCCTTAGTGTAATCATCTCTATCTTATGGTTACAAGTATTATTAATCATTTCTTACAAATTTCATTTTAAGCTTCATATTAATCAACAACTATTCAATCAATTCTAAACATCAATTCATAACTCATATAAGTAATTAGCACCTTCATAATTGACAATTTCAAAGTTAACTAGGAAATACTCACTAACCACACGCTCCTTGGATTGATACCCTACTTACCCTATCTACATAGGTTAATTAGGTTTTGCATGATCCTAACGACCGGTTCATCAAATGGCGCCGTTGCCGGGGAGCTAGTGCGCTTAGTGTTTATTGAGTAGTTAATAGTGTGATAATCTGTTTAAATTGTTGTTTGGTTTATTTTCTTGTTACGCGGGGTGTGTTACTTGTGCAGTTTACAGGTAGTGCATGCGTACGCGACATTCGGGGAGAACTTCTCCTTTAGTGTTTGAACCGGAAATTGAACGAGTAGCAAGAAGAAACCGACAACACCGGTTAGAGGAGCCGATTCCTTCTAACTCCCAATCACCACCCATAATTCAACCTTTGTCCTTTGAAACCGTTCAAATGGCAAACTCAAACCCAAATCGCCGTTCAGGTGAAAATAGAAGTGTCACACCCTCAAATTTCCACGTGCGGGGTTTTACCGCGAGGCGCGTGACACACCAGGATCCAAGTCAACGGTCACAATAAACAACACTATATGATACGTAAAAATGACATAATCAAACCATTAAGTTTTCATAAATGATCCAACGCTGCGGAAGCGTAAAACTTTATTACAACGTGAAATCAAAAGTACGAAAGTCTGAAAATACTAAATGAGATGCACATGAATCCTAGACGCCGTGAGACTCCGTGCGCCTATCGACAGCTGCTACCTTAGCGACCTGAGACAAACATGCTAAATACGTCAGCAAATAATGCTGGTGAGTTCACAGGTTTTTAAATGAATACCGACTCCAAATGTATACCAACTCCAAGTGATAATCGACTCCAACTGAATACTCGTGGTCAATCCAGACCACATGCATGCAAAATATATGAATACCTGTTACTACTGCGATTGGAAAACCATTACTGGACTCGAATACTGTGAATACTGAATACGTGCCCGAATGAATACTGAATACTGAATACTGCATACTGAATACTGAATACCTAAGAGACAACATGCACCCGTCCGACCTCCAGTCGACGAGTGGGGCGGGTCAAGCCCAAATAGCGCTATCCACATTTCCCCCGTTGTGCATCCCCGCACATTCATGGTTTCCCCCGGGACTTCCAAAGATCGCATAGTAATATAATGAATACTCTAAAACATAATGAATTCATGAATACCAAAACGTAGTTGACACATCTTTCCTGAAAACTTAGTTGAAACGCCTTTTATGAAAACATAGTTGAAACGCCTTTTATGAAAACATAGTTGACACATGTTTAAAGGACACAGCATGTTTTCTCCCCCGAAAATGTAAAACCAGTAAAAGAGTGGGGCCGTGAAACTCACCTTATTGTGCGTCTTCCGATAACTAGAATTCCAACACGTGTATGATAATCCCAACTAATGACAACCTATCAATGAGTTTACATAAGTGTGATGACTACTAACCCGAAGGCTAACAAGTCCCCGATTGTCCAGATCATAACCAAGTATGTTTTAAAACGAGTTTAAATGTTTAACCGACACACTAGACCGACCCGACATCCCGTTGGTGACCCATTACCCTAACTAATCAAGTACACATAGATTACATGCAAGGTTCAAGCATAAAACACTTAGTTTGTATCAAAAATCTCATTTTTGTTAACGTAGGGTCGAATGTGGCTTTAAGTGGTCGAAGGTGGCTTTAAACTCCCACCTTCGCCCCTTTTCTTCCACCTTCGCCCCTTTTCTTCCACCTTCGCCCCCCTCAGTTCCAGGTTCGACCCTTGGAACCCACCTTCGCCCATTCGACTGGCCGAAGGTGTTCCAGGTTCGACCCTGCTGTGTTGTTTACTCAAAAACGCGTCCAAAAACATCCGAAAACATCACGAAACATCATGAGTTACAGCAGTCAAGCATCATTATTATATTCCTACGAAACCCTACCAATTTTACCCCAAAATCTATCCGTTTTTACAAGTTTCCTAAAATAGTAAATTATGGAGATGTCACATCATCATGCATGAAAATATTACCCAATTAGGAAACTTCTGAAATCAATCAATAATCAGCTCATCATCATCAAATCATCATGAACAAGAAACCCCTATCATAACCTTATCATAACCATCCAAAACAAGCCCTAAATCTAACTAAAAACCCCTTTAATCGACAAAACACCATCAACAATCAATTGTAACATGTTTCCATTATAACTCTCTATTAATAACAGCCCTAGGTTGTAGTCATGTCATCTACATAGCAAGTAATCATCAAACAATGCTTAATACCACATAAACACATGTTAAATTGTATGAAAACTCATTGTTTATGAATAGGTTTTATTTAGAAAGATATTAGGAAGGTTTTTACCCATAAAACATGTTGATATCAGATCTGGACCCTTGGGGTTTAGATGAAAACAAGTTAAAATTATTTAAAAAGGATTTGAAATGAAGAACACACCTTAGATCTTCACTTGTAATGATTTAGAGAGTTAGGTTATGAAAAATAAGTTCAAAAACTCCTTCCCCAATGATAATAGCTGATAGAGAGTGTTTGGAGGCGTTTAGGGTTTGTGAAATGGTGAAAAATGGCTAAGGATGGTATTTATACTATCTGCACGTTCGCCCAGTTTAAGTGGTCGAATGTGGAATTTTTCCACGTTCGCCCCTTTTTAGTGGTCGAATGTGGAACTTTTCCACATTCGCCCACTTTGTTTCCACGTTCGCCCCTTTTTAGTGGTCGAATGTGGAACTTTTCCACATTCGCCCACTTTGTTTCTACGTTCGCCCATTTTTCAAACCCCATTTCCACATTCGCCCAAAAGTTCCACATTCAGGTCATCAGCACATTTTTAACACATGTTAACAGCACTTTTAACACATGTTAACCTTTTTCCAGTTTGTCGTGTTTAACGCATTCTAACACATCTTAACACATAAGCATGCATCCATAGTCTATACTTAGCATGTTTAGGCACGTATAATCATTCGTACATCATTTAAGCAAGTATAAGCATACAATCCACCCCACGACCCATAATCTACACATATACTAAATTAATTCATGTAATGTCACCAACAACGGGACCCGGTACTAATGTATTCCCAAAACGACTCCCAATGATTCTCCAGATCATTGGACCCTGGACAATCCTAATCTGACCCGACTCAACTAACCCAGTTAAGTTTGTTTATAGACGTTTCTCGCTAATGTAGACTTATGTGTTCATAAAGTGTTGACTCAAACATGCCGGGTGTCACATCATCCCCCAGTTGAAAGAATTTTCGTCCCGAAAATTTCCCGAAGTCAAAGAGAACGAAGCGATAAAAAGAAAAATTTTCCCGGTCGTCACATCATCCCCCTGTTGAAAGGAATCTCGCCCCGAGATTCACTCTTCGACAGTAATGAGTGTCGACCTAACCCAAGTAACGTTTCCTAGAACACAAACGAAATGATAACCACGAACGAAAGATGATAACCACGAACGAAAGATGATATCAACAAATACTCTGTGCCGGGGAACCGCCCTCCCCAAAGTGAATAGAAAACAATGAATTCCCCTGATCGAAGGCCTACTAGAGACTACCATGATCGGTATAAATGATACACCGGTACCGTCCAAGTAACATCTCCAAAGGACCCACATCAGACTCATGAATGCAAAATGATGACCAAATACCAAACTGAATGCACACAATAAATACGAATTGCCAAACAATGCGAACGAGAGTGAATACGAACATAACGAGAATCAAGAAAAGAATACTCACCAGTAACAGCATCAGGATCCTCCTGACCAGTTCGTCCACCACCCTTGCCTTGCTTCTTCTTAGGACAATCCCGCTTGAAGTGCCCAATATCTCCACAGTGATAACATCCTTGGTTCCCCTGAGGAACAGGGGCAGGGACAATCGCCTGACCTGGAACTTTCTGGAGATTGACTCTACAGTTTCTAGCAACATGGCCCACATGCTTACAACGGTTGCAACGAAACTTCTCACAGTTGCCATAATGATGGTACCCACACACGACACACTTCGGGAGCTTCCCAGTATACCCACCGTGCTCCCGACCAGACGATGAACCTGAAGCTTCGAACTTCCCTATCTGCTGCTGTGGCTGGTTTGGAACCAGATTCTCCTCGATGCTCTCCCATTTCCTTTTGTTGTTCCCAGTCTCGCTTAGGATGTGAGGCTCGTACTCCATAAACACTTTAAAAGTACACACTTGCTGACCGATAGGAGGAGGTGGTGGGGGATGAACGACAATCCCACCGAGACCCTGCTGAGTGATCTGATGTGCAGCGATAGCAGCTGCCACATGCTCCTGAATCAGGCTATTCAGCTCAGCCTGGGTCATACTAATGTTGCCACGACCCCCATTGTGTCCACCGCCATTCCGACCACCAACACGACCACCACAACGTCCCCCAGCACGTCCACCAGCGCGACCAGACATGTTCTGCCAACATGAGATAAGATACTCAAAACCACCCACAGATCGAGCTACAAGTGACCAAACGAATTCAGAACATGGTTCCAGCATGACCATTAGTCCGAACACGAAGTCCACCAAGATTTTCATGCATTTCGATTTATGATTTCGTGTGCACCCGAAATAACAAATCGCTCTACATGGTCCTCTAGGCGTGCTCCTAGCTAGAACTTCAAATCACCCGATACCCACATTCCTAAAAGAAACTGTTATCGCACGAAGATTCCAAAGTGAACAGTCACTCAGGAGTGTACTATGACAAGTACTAGTGCATGAAAGTGTGTGAGTAAGCAAGTATGTAAGCGAATAGTCCCTTCAACTTCAAACCCGAAGAAGAAGATAGAACCCAGGTAGGAATAACAAAAGATAGATAACGTGATACTGTGTGATGAGGACACCGACACCCCGACAAGGTTAATATGTTTTCCAAATGACACGACTCGTAACTATGTGTGACCGTCTAACGTGTGTGATACTCGGCTATAGACTAGACTCTACATGCAGTCCTAGTTCACTATAACCATTGGCTCTGATACCAATCTGTCACACCCTCAAATTTCCACGTGCGGGGTTTTACCGCGAGGCGCGTGACACACCAGGATCCAAGTCAACGGTCACAATAAACAACACTATATGATACGTAAAAATGACATAATCAAACCATTAAGTTTTCATAAATGATCCAACGCTGCGGAAGCGTAAAACTTTATTACAACGTGAAATCAAAAGTACGAAAGTCTGAAAATACTAAATGAGATGCACATGAATCCTAGACGCCGTGAGACTCCGTGCGCCTATCGACAGCTGCTACCTTAGCGACCTGAGACAAACATGCTAAATACGTCAGCAAATAATGCTGGTGAGTTCACAGGTTTTTAAATGAATACCGACTCCAAATGTATACCAACTCCAAGTGATAATCGACTCCAACTGAATACTCGTGGTCAATCCAGACCACATGCATGCAAAATATATGAATACCTGTTACTACTGCGATTGGAAAACCATTACTGGACTCGAATACTGTGAATACTGAATACGTGCCCGAATGAATACTGAATACTGAATACTGCATACTGAATACTGAATACCTAAGAGACAACATGCACCCGTCCGACCTCCAGTCGACGAGTGGGGCGGGTCAAGCCCAAATAGCGCTATCCACATTTCCCCCGTTGTGCATCCCCGCACATTCATGGTTTCCCCCGGGACTTCCAAAGATCGCATAGTAATATAATGAATACTCTAAAACATAATGAATTCATGAATACCAAAACGTAGTTGACACATCTTTCCTGAAAACTTAGTTGAAACGCCTTTTATGAAAACATAGTTGAAACGCCTTTTATGAAAACATAGTTGACACATGTTTAAAGGACACAGCATGTTTTCTCCCCCGAAAATGTAAAACCAGTAAAAGAGTGGGGCCGTGAAACTCACCTTATTGTGCGTCTTCCGATAACTAGAATTCCAACACGTGTATGATAATCCCAACTAATGACAACCTATCAATGAGTTTACATAAGTGTGATGACTACTAACCCGAAGGCTAACAAGTCCCCGATTGTCCAGATCATAACCAAGTATGTTTTAAAACGAGTTTAAATGTTTAACCGACACACTAGACCGACCCGACATCCCGTTGGTGACCCATTACCCTAACTAATCAAGTACACATAGATTACATGCAAGGTTCAAGCATAAAACACTTAGTTTGTATCAAAAATCTCATTTTTGTTAACGTAGGGTCGAATGTGGCTTTAAGTGGTCGAAGGTGGCTTTAAACTCCCACCTTCGCCCCTTTTCTTCCACCTTCGCCCCTTTTCTTCCACCTTCGCCCCCCTCAGTTCCAGGTTCGACCCTTGGAACCCACCTTCGCCCATTCGACTGGCCGAAGGTGTTCCAGGTTCGACCCTGCTGTGTTGTTTACTCAAAAACGCGTCCAAAAACATCCGAAAACATCACGAAACATCATGAGTTACAGCAGTCAAGCATCATTATTATATTCCTACGAAACCCTACCAATTTTACCCCAAAATCTATCCGTTTTTACAAGTTTCCTAAAATAGTAAATTATGGAGATGTCACATCATCATGCATGAAAATATTACCCAATTAGGAAACTTCTGAAATCAATCAATAATCAGCTCATCATCATCAAATCATCATGAACAAGAAACCCCTATCATAACCTTATCATAACCATCCAAAACAAGCCCTAAATCTAACTAAAAACCCCTTTAATCGACAAAACACCATCAACAATCAATTGTAACATGTTTCCATTATAACTCTCTATTAATAACAGCCCTAGGTTGTAGTCATGTCATCTACATAGCAAGTAATCATCAAACAATGCTTAATACCACATAAACACATGTTAAATTGTATGAAAACTCATTGTTTATGAATAGGTTTTATTTAGAAAGATATTAGGAAGGTTTTTACCCATAAAACATGTTGATATCAGATCTGGACCCTTGGGGTTTAGATGAAAACAAGTTAAAATTATTTAAAAAGGATTTGAAATGAAGAACACACCTTAGATCTTCACTTGTAATGATTTAGAGAGTTAGGTTATGAAAAATAAGTTCAAAAACTCCTTCCCCAATGATAATAGCTGATAGAGAGTGTTTGGAGGCGTTTAGGGTTTGTGAAATGGTGAAAAATGGCTAAGGATGGTATTTATACTATCTGCACGTTCGCCCAGTTTAAGTGGTCGAATGTGGAATTTTTCCACGTTCGCCCCTTTTTAGTGGTCGAATGTGGAACTTTTCCACATTCGCCCACTTTGTTTCCACGTTCGCCCCTTTTTAGTGGTCGAATGTGGAACTTTTCCACATTCGCCCACTTTGTTTCTACGTTCGCCCATTTTTCAAACCCCATTTCCACATTCGCCCAAAAGTTCCACATTCAGGTCATCAGCACATTTTTAACACATGTTAACAGCACTTTTAACACATGTTAACCTTTTTCCAGTTTGTCGTGTTTAACGCATTCTAACACATCTTAACACATAAGCATGCATCCATAGTCTATACTTAGCATGTTTAGGCACGTATAATCATTCGTACATCATTTAAGCAAGTATAAGCATACAATCCACCCCACGACCCATAATCTACACATATACTAAATTAATTCATGTAATGTCACCAACAACGGGACCCGGTACTAATGTATTCCCAAAACGACTCCCAATGATTCTCCAGATCATTGGACCCTGGACAATCCTAATCTGACCCGACTCAACTAACCCAGTTAAGTTTGTTTATAGACGTTTCTCGCTAATGTAGACTTATGTGTTCATAAAGTGTTGACTCAAACATGCCGGGTGTCACAAGAAGACCACCCACTCCACCTCATCCAAATCAAAACCAACAAAACCCACCTCACCAACCAATTCACAACCGAAATCCCAACACCCGAAATGTAAACCAAGGTCCCTCCATGTCTAACCGTGGCAATCCCACGTTTGATCCGGTTAATCGGTACAATGAAGCCGGATATGAAGATTATGTTGAGAATATTGAAGAATTGAGGGCGAACATTAATGATGATGATCCATTCAGTGTACCAAGTTATCAATCATCAGACAGAGTTAGTGTTCATTCCTACCACTCGGGAGAAGATGAATATTCTGAAAGGGATTACAATGAGGATGATGAGGATTGGGGCGATAGAAATGTTAGTGATGATTATGGAGATGAAGAAGAGTATCACGGTGATAATATTTCTAACGTGGGTGCAAATCGAAATGGGGATAATGACGGTTATTACAATCACGTCATTAATAATCATCAACCAAGACAAAACCCAAGAAGACATCAAATTCCCAATATTCACCAAAACCGGGGTGGAAATTTTGTGGGTCGAGCAGAAAGAAGACCTAATGGGGGAAGACAACATAGAGGTGAAGAAGTGAATGCTCCAAGACGAAGGCCCCCAGTTCCAATGCAAGGAGTTAACGGTCGGTTTAGACCACTTGCATCCGAGAACGAATCACCTATTGTACCACCACCTCCAGGAAGAAGATCCTTTGATTGCAAGCCCAACTACATCAACATCATTCCTCATTTTCATGGGATGGCTAATGAAGACCCGTATGATCACTTATCCGAATTCAAGGCAATGTGTGGTACTATGGGAGGTCATAACTTTTCACTAGATGAGGTACAGTTGAGGTTATTTCGGTTTTCTCTCAAGGATAAAGCAAAGACATGGTTCCTCACCTTACCCGCACACAGCATTTACACTTGGGGAGAAATGCAACAAGTATTTTTGGATGAATATTTCCCCAGTTTTAAAACAGATGCAGTGCGGCTAGAAATTCGTTCTTTTCAACAACTACAAGGGGAACCGCTTCATGAAGCTTTTACTCGTTTCAAGGAGTTAATTCGAAAATGCCCACACCACAATATTGATCTTTGGGAATTGGTCAGCAGTTTTGTTAATGGACTGAGCAAGGAAGAAAGAAAATATCTCAAGTCTACTAGCAATGGAACATTGTTATCTAATCCGGAGCAAGAAGATTGGGATTTTTTGGAGCTAATGGCGAAGAATTCAAAATCGGAAGAGGCAGCTGATCGAAGAACTAAACACCCGGTCTCTAAATCTCTTCCCGATGCAGATTCAAGTTCTAAGGACCGAATTGCTCAGTTGGAGAGAGAGTTGGCAAGAATGAAGAAACGGGAGGTGTCATCGGTACAATACCCCGTGTGTGATAATTGTGGAGATTTGGGGCATAAAGCTAGTGAGTGCTCCGGCGATATGGGTCAAGAAACCGAAGAGGTGAATCAAGTGTATGGAGAAAGGAAGTATGACATGAACTCCAACACTTACCATGCAGGCTTGAGAAACCATCCTAACTTTAGGTATGGTAATCCCGCTAACCAAATGAACCCGAACTTCCAATCGGGAAATCAAGGCGGTAGTGGGCAATATCAAGGTCGCCAAGGTGGTAATCAAGGTGGTTACCAAAGAAATAACTACAATCAAGGTGGTAACCAAGGATACAACAACAATTATCAAAGAGGTTACAACCAAGGCGGCTCTTCAAGCAATCAAGGAAACTCTTCTGGAAATCAAGGTGGTGATGAATCTTTGAGTTCAAAAATGGATGCTTTAATGAGCATGATGAAAGACGCCAACAATGACATCAAGGAAATAAAGAAAGGGAATGAGGTAAGGGATAAGTCTCACGAGGCCTTGGCTAAACAAGTGGGCCAATTAGCGGAAGAAATGGCTCAATGGAGAGGAAGCACGGGGAAGCTTCCTAGTGATACCACTATCAACCCGCAACATCAAGGTTCGAGTTCGAAGAACACTCGCAATGTTCCCATTAATAAGGTAACCGTTCTTCGTAGTGGTAAAATTATTGATAATAAAATTGAAAATAAAATTGAGCCACCATCCCCCCAATTTGTTGAAGGGGAGGTGGAAGATGTGAGTGATGAAAGTGAAAGTGCGGAGAGAACGGGTCAAAATAAAAGTAAACAAAAAGTTGAAAGTTCAAAACCCGTTGAGAACAAACAAGCTCCAAAGGCTAAGGAAAAGGGTATGGAGGGTAATACCATCCCTTATCCCGAAGCATTGTTGGAGCCATCTAAAAAAGTGGTCAAGAAAAGAGGCCCGCAACAAGAAGAGTTATGGGAAATTTTTAAACAAGTGAAAATTAATTTACCACTTTTAGATGCAATCAAACAAGTCCCCTCGTATGCAAAGTATCTAAAGGACATGTGTACCCAAAAGAGAACTCATAAAATATCCAAGAAAATTGATTTAACTGAAAATGTGAGTTCTATTCTTTCGGGTTCACTTCCACCTAAGTTACAAGATCTGGGAACACCCATCATATCCATTCAGGTTGGGGAATTTAAAATGACTCGGGCGCTCTTGGATCTTGGAGCTAGTGTAAGCATCTTGCCGGGTAGTCTTTATGACCAATACGAATTTGGTCCACTTCAAGAATCTAATACCACGGTGGTATTAGCCGATTTGACTCCTAAGCTACCCCGCGGGATGGTTACCGACGTGATAGTAAAAGTTGAAGATTTTTATTATCCGGTGGATTTCTTAGTACTTGATTATGTTTCCATGGAACTAACCAAACAACCAACGGTTATTCTTGGTCGACCATTTTTAGCCACATCTAATGCACAAATTAATTGCAAGACAGGCACGCTTGACATGACCTTTGGTAATCGTAGGGTCCGATTAAATGTTTTTTCAAATGGGACTGACCCTCTAGTCAATGATGAATGCTATATGGCAGACATTATTGACGAGTGTATACCTCTATACGACACTGTTGTAGATGAGGAAAACACAATAGAGGAGTGTTTTATGTTTGACAGGTCACAGGAGGAAATGTTGAAAAGCATAGCTGAGGAGGAGAAGAAGCAAGAAGCAAAGGCGGTACAGGAAGGAAGACCACCATGGACTCATCAAGTGGAAAGCCTTCCGGATCATATTGACACAAAGTTGAAGCCATCATTGGTTGAACCACCACAAGTAGAATTGAAGGAGTTGCCTAAGCATTTGAAATATGCTTATGTCGGTGAAGGCAACACGCTCCCAGTAATCATTGCTTCAAACTTGACTGGAAAGCAAGAGGAAAAATTGATGAAGGTGTTGGTGACCCATAGAGCTGCTATTGGGTGGACTGTGGCGGATTTGAAGGGTATTAGTCCGTCAATTGTGATGCACAAGATCATCACAGATGAGAAAGTAACTCCCGCAAGAGACGCTCAAAGGAGACTAAATCCTAACATGCGGGAAGTTGTGAAGAAAGAAGTGCTGAAATGGCTAGATGCGGGTATCATTTACCCCATTTCAGATAGCCAATGGGTTAGTCCAACTCAAACCGTTCCAAAGAAGGCAGGTATCCAAGTCGTGAAAAACGACTCAGGTGAGGAGGTAGCTACCCGGCCGGTAACCGGGTGGCGGATTTGTATTGATTATAGGAAGTTAAATGCTGCAACTTCCAAAGATCATTTTCCTTTACCTTTTATTGACCAAATAGTAGAAAAACTAGCCGGACAAAAATTTTATTGTTTCTTGGATGGGTATTCAGGTTACAATCAAATTGCTATTCATCCAGAGGATCAACAAAAGACCACGTTTACTTGTCCATATGGCACATTCGCATTTAGACGAATGCCATTTGGCCTTTGTAATGCCCCCGCCACCTTTCAAAGGTGTATGATGAGTATCTTTTCAGATATGGTGGGCGAGTCATTGGAAATCTTCATGGATGATTTTTCTATTTTCGGGTCATCATTTAACTCTTGCCTAAGTCAATTGGAAAAGGTTTTGCAAAGGTGTGTTGAGACAAATTTGGTTTTGAGTTGGGAGAAAAGTCATTTTATGGTCCAAGAGGGGATAGTGTTGGGCCATGTGGTTTCTAGTCGTGGGATTGAGGTTGATCATGCTAAAATACAAGTCATTTCAACTTTACCTTATCCCACTAGTATTAAGGGCATTAGATCATTTTTGGGGCATGCCGGTTTTTATAGGAGGTTCATTAAAGGTTTTAGCGACATAACAAAACCTTTGTGTAATTTGTTATTGAAAGATGCTCCATTTAATTTTGATGAAAAATGTATTGAAGCCTTTAATATTTTGAAAGAAAAGTTAGTTGGGGCCCCAATTTTGCAATCACCCAATTGGTCTTTACCGTTTGAAATCATGTGTGATGCAAGTGGGTATGCGGTTGGGGCCGTGTTGGGCCAACGGGTAGAAAAGAAACCTGTTGCTATATACTACGCAAGTAAGACTCTTTCGGAAGCACAATTGAATTACACAACTACCGAAAAAGAGCTACTTGCGGTGGTATATGCGCTAGACAAATTCCGGTCTTACGTATGGGGTAGTAAAATTATTGTTTATACTGATCACAGTGCTGTCAGGTATTTAATGGACAAAAAGGATGCTAAGCCCCGACTGATTAGATGGATACTCTTACTACAAGAGTTTGATTTGGAGATACGTGACAAGAAAGGAACGGAAAATGTGGTTGCCGACCATTTGTCTAGATTGATGATTGAAGAGGAAGACTCAACGAATGAAATTAATGAGTTGTTCCCAGATGAGCATTTATTAGCAGTTTCGACATTACCTTGGTTTGCTAACATTGTTAATTTTTTAGTGACAGGTACAATGCCGGAACATTGGGTGAGGAAAAAGAGACTCCATTTTTTGTCCCAAATAAAACACTACATTTGGGATGATCCTGATTTATTTAGAGTGGGAGCAGATCAAATCATTCGAAGATGCATCCCGGATGAGGAGATCATGAGTGTTTTGAAGCACGTGCATTCTTATGCATGTGGAGGGCATTTTAGTGGCCAAAAGACGGGTCACAAGGTTTTATCTAGTGGGTTGTATTGGCCAACAATTTTCAAGGATTCGTTTGAGTATGCTAAAAATTGCTTACATTGTCAACAATTAGGAAGCATCTCAAAATGTGATGAAATGCCAATGCAACCCATCTTGGTTGTTGATGTGTTCGATGTATGGGGAATTGACTTCATGGGACCATTTCCCAATTCTTTCGGTAACCTATACATTTTGGTGGCGGTGGATTATGTTTCTAAATGGGTTGAAGCTATCGCCACCAAAACCAATGACCATATTGTTGTTTGCAATTTTATACAAACATATATTTTTTCAAGGTTTGGATTACCTCGCACAATCATAAGTGATGGGGGATCTCATTTTAAAAACCAAAAATTTGGAAAATTGCTTAAGCGATATGGTGTTGACCATAGAATTGCCACCCCATATCATCCACAAACTAGTGGACAAGTTGAGGTTTCCAATAGGCAAATTAAAGAAATTCTACAAAAAACAGTTCGTGCGGACCGAAAGGATTGGTCAACCAAGCTCAATGATGCTTTATGGGCCTACCGCACGGCCTACAAAACGCCTATTGGAACAACTCCTTATCGACTAGTGTATGGTAGGGATTGTCATCTCCCGGTCGAATTAGTTCACCGGGCATATTGGGCCATAAAAAATGTTAATTTACAATATGATGATGCAGGCCGAGAAAGAAAACTCAAATTATGTGAGTTAGAAGAGCTAAGAGATGAAGCTTACGAAATCGCGTCAAAATACAAAGACCAAATGAAGAGAGTTCATGACGCAAAGATTCGCAAAAAGGAATTTCAAGTGGGTCAAAAGGTTTGGCTCTACAATTCCAAGTTGAAGCTCTTCCCGGGAAAGCTCAAGAGCAAATGGACTGACCCATATATCATAACAAGGGTTGGAAAATTTAGCGAGGTAGACATTGAGGATCCGAAAGATGGGTCAAAACAAACTGTGAATGGGCATCGGTTGAAGCCCTATGTGGAGTACCCAACAGAACATGGTAATATTCTTGAGTTGGTATGTTTCTTAGAGGGCTTACCAACTTATGAAATCAACTAAAATGCAGGTGAAACTCCCATCCCAGGTATGTACTCTAATTAAAGTATTGGGGACAATACTATTTCTTTTCGGGGGTGGGAAACGTAAGTTGTAAATATTTGTACAAAAATTTTTTTAGGTTTATCTAGCCTTTTCCTAAAAAAAAAAAAAAAAAAAAAAAAAAAAAAAAAAAAATTTAGCGTGGCCTACGCCAAAAGTGGCGTAGGGTATGCCAAACCAATGTTGCCTTAGCCAAATTCCCCTGCCCTACGCAAGCTTGAGGCCATTTCCTTACGCAGCTAGCGTACCCTACGCCAATATTGGCGTAGGTTACGCCAAAGACTAAAAAAAAAAAAAAAAAAAAAAATTTTACTCGGCTGTTGACCAAAGTTGACCGGACCCACTTGCATAAAAAACCAAAAACTCTTCCTTCTAACACCTACCCACATCATTACAACACCTCAAACCTCCAAATCATTCATCTTCTTCATCCCCAAATTCTCCAAACCCTCTAAACCTTCAACCACTCAATCTTTCATAACTCCTTCAATCTTCCACCAAACTTAACAAATTTTATATCAAAATCACTTAATTTTTCGAGACCTACAAAACCCCTAACTTAGAATTTATTAATTTTAACGTTTTGAGGGGCAAATCAAGGGCTGAAAAATCGCAAGTTTGTGTGGTGTTCTTATTATTCTCTTATTTCTTGCTTGTGGTTATTTCCCTACTCAATAATCATCATGAAGGTATGTTTCTCATAACTTTTCCTTGTTATTTTCATTAGTTACATATTATGTGTTCATGAATGTTTGAGAAATTGATATTATGAGTAGTAGTGCTTAGGATTGATTGTTTGGGTAGAAACCTTTGTTAAAAAAAAAAAAAAACAAAAAACAAAAAAAAAAAAACAAAAAAAAAACGAATTTTTTAATAAAAGCAAGAAATAAGTGTGGGGAGGGGATTATGGAGATGTAAAATATATGGTTGTGAATTTAGGCGATTAGTACAACATCCTTAATCGCTAGTGTATATTTATAGCCATAGGATGCCGTGTTTGAGTAGAATGTAGTTAAGGTGCATGCTAGTCTTATTGGGATTGGAAAACTAATGCTACATTGTTGTTTTGAATACAGAATATCTTTAGAAGAAAGGGTAAGGAGCATGCCGAATCATCTTCTCAACCAAAAAGGAAAAAGGGGAGACGATCCAATTTATGCGATGAATCTGATGCCGAGGGTGACGAAATTAAACATGAATTGGATCGTAGCGAACGGACGGAGCATGCTGAAAGAATGGATGTTGATCTTCCCACTTGGAAAGAAAAGTCTAAAAGATTGTCAGCTTTCCCTGAAGCAATCAGGCCAGCCATGTGGTATCAAAAAATGTCAACATTGAAACATGATACCGAGGGAGTGTTGGTTTGTGAGAGAGCATATGATAGGGAGCAGTTACGGTTAGTGGGATTAACACAAAAATTCGAAAGAATTGGTTGGGAAGCTGCATTAGACTTTTGTGCGAATAGAGGAAGAAAGGTTTATTTGAAAGCAATTGAGTAATGGATGTCCACGCTGGAGCAAGATCTTGGTAATAACCCACCTCTTACAATGAAGTTGACTGGTATTGTGGGGAAGAAAAAGATGATCTTATCATTTGAGACACTGCGTCAAATTGCCAATTTTGATTCTTGCTCGGAAAATGAATATTATTATATCCCCGAGCATCTCTTTTGGGCTAAAACACAGTTAAAAACCGATCCACAGAATATGTTTGACAATGTGGCTCCAGTGAAAAGAGGAAATAATCATTGCAGAGAGGATATGGAATGCGAGGCTAGATTTCTTTTGGGCATTTCATTTGAAAACTTAATGGCAAGGTTGGGGGATAGATCAAAAGTAAGAGGTTGGGATGTTCGAGTATTGCACGCAATCATGTATGGTACACCACGCCTATCATTTAGGCATTTGGTCTTGATGAACGTTTGGGATAGCCGAGAAAGCCAAGAGCGGAAAATGATACCGCATGTTAGGCTATTGTCATACTTGATGGAAGCTCAAGGAGTGGTGACACGGTCGACACCAGCCATTGAAGTGAACATCATGAAAATGAAATGGGAGAGTTTTAGCAAGGCCAAGTTTACGTATGAAAGGACCGCGGAGTACCATGTCTTGCTCGATAAACAAGGCAACACACAGCTAATGGCACTGCGAGAAGATGTGGAGCATAGAGATGATGAAGAGGTACACACGGATGAAGCCGAGGAAGAAGAAGAAGAAGTGCAAGTGGTGAGAGAGCGACCGGTCCGAGAAATGAGCAGAGAAGAAATGGAGATGGTAGCAGGAATCAACCAGGCAAGGCCTGGAGGGTTCCATGGTTGGACTTCATTTAAAAAGAATATGTGGGACCGAGGGACGCGAAACATGATATTGGCACGACAAAGAGAAGAAGCGGCAATCAAAAGGGAACAAGAGCGAATAGCACGAGAAGAGCAGCGAGAAAGAGATCAGGTGGCGAGAGAGGAGAGAAGAGAAGAGGAAAGAAAGGCACGGGAAGATAAACATTGGTGGGCAGTTAATTATGCCCGAGAGATGGACACGGCCAACAGGTTCTTGGAGAGTGAACAGATTAGACACCACCAGGACCTAATAGCAGGGCGTCCTTATGAACCATTTGTTCCCTATGTTGATTATTCAACTATAAGGGAACAACCACAGGAGGTGATCAACCAGGTCAGGTGGCCTCAAGGGATCTCATCCAGTTATCTTCCCACTCCGCAGCCACCACCGCCACCACCACCAGCTGAAGGATCTTCCTCTTCTGCCGACCCACTCAGTGACTACCATGGATGGATGGATGCAATTTTCGGGCATCCGAACGCGCCTTATCCACCACCGGGTCCGAATGATCCCTACTACCGCTGATGGATGGTTTTGGTAACATTTTATGTGTATCATTGTAGACTATTTATTTTTATTGTTTTTTTTTCTTTTATTTTGTGTGGTTGACTTTATTTTGGGTTTGCTTGAGTATGTTAGAATTTATGTTTTGTATTCTAGTTTCTTTCTAGTTGTTTTGTATGTGTTGATGATTTGAGAGTGAGCCTAGGATATGCATCACCGGTGAGTGTTCAGTGAAAAGGAGGAAAAATGGAGGATGGGAAGCATTCAAGTATGGAGAGCAAGGATTCATCGAGGAAATGGAGACATCTTTTGTTTATCAGGTGCTTTCTATTCTTTAATCTTTTGTGTATTGTTGAATAAGGTTTGGGGTGGATTTTTTTATCATCTTCGCACTTGTGAATTAATCGGCTATTTAGCTACTTTATTTGTGCAAGAACCCACATTGAGGACAATGTAAACTTTAAGTGTGGGGATGGGGGAATTGCCATATAATAAAAAAAATAAAAAAAAAAAATAAGACCTTCAAGCTTAAACTGTAAGAAAACCATTTTTTTTTTCACCATGATATTGGATCACAAAATTCGACCCTTAGTCATGGTCATAATTCTTTAAGTTCCTTGATGTGTTTTTCCAAGGATGGTTTTTGCAAAATATGGATTGCCTAGTTAGAAAAGACTAATGAAGAATATACCACTTTTGCATATCGGCAACCCATATTCCCTTTAGGTTCAGGAAGAGATTATTGAGCCACCACAACATGCTAATACCTTACAAATACTTATCCACATCCTCCGGCATGTTGTGTTCATTTGAATTGAGTGTACTATTATAGGCGCATAAGGTAGAACTTGCAATTTTTGATACGCCTACCACTCTAGACCGATTGTGGACACAAGAATGATTAAGGCATTAGGCTAAACCCTTTTATTTTTAAAACCCATTTTTATCATCCTTGACCCATTCCGATACCCCTTAGATAACCAATTTTGAGCCTGAAATCTTTTCGATTGATCACCCATATCAACCTTTTGACCCATTTAACCTTTTCAATTTTTAAACCTAGCGTGATGAAAATTCGATTGTAGGATTTTGCTATGTATTGTATATGATTTGCAATGTTAGTTAAAAAAAAAAAAAAAAAAAAAAAAAAAAAAAAAAAAAAAAAAACTGAAAAGCATGAGAACAAATACGTTACAAACAAATGAGAGTTCTCATAGAAAAGCACAAAAATATGCTTGAGTTAGAATAAAAAAGGCGCAACAATGCCTTATAGTTGAGAAGTTAGTTAGTCGTTGGAATAAATGTCGAATTTTCATCACCTTAGCCACTTATAATATCCCTTTCCATACCCTTCGCCTAGCCCCATTACAACCCGTTGTAAAGACCTTTTGACTTGTGTTCACTTTTGAAAAATATTGTGGAAGGTGATTGAATTGCAAGCTTATGCTAACATGCCCTATGATCGGTTTTGAGTGATTGGCATGAAATACTAGCACATTACTTGCTAGCCGAGATAGTAAACCGAGTGGAGTGAACCATTGTGAGGGGTGTGCAAAAGTGTGAAATCAAATCTAGTTGGATTTAGCTAGGCATTTGTTTTAAACATATAAAAACCTTGGAATGTAAATCTACTGACAGGCGTAAGTCTTGTGAATTGGGGTATGACTAGGGGCCGTTTTTGAGAATCGATAAAATGGTTGGAAATTAGTTAAACTATTGATTGAGCTTGATTTATTGATTTGCTTGAGGGCAAGCAAAAGACAAGTGTGGGGATGTGATGGGTTAGCTAAAAGACATGAATAAAAACACCTTTATGTGAAATTTAAAGAATGATAAGTTGTCAAAATGGTGTTACTTTGATGATAGTATGTATTTCAGGATTTGATGATTAAAGGGAACAAATATGATGTCTTGGAGCGGTTCGGGCAAGAAACGGAAGCTTACGCGAGTTGGAAAACCGAAAAACAACGAGAACAGGATTTTTGGCGTAGGATACGCCAAAATTGGCGTACCCTACGCCATTGGCGTAGGCAGGGGCAGACAAGCTGGCGTAGGCCAGCAGGATTGAGCTCAGGGAAAAAGAGGTTGGCGTAGGATACGCCAAAAGTGGCGTATCCTACGCAAAAGTCAATTTTGGTCAAAAGATTTCCTTTTTTTAAGTCAAAACTGATGGGATCAAGTGTTAATGGCGATTTTATGGTCTTTGACTGCTGTGGGGAGCTGTTTTGATCTCCATCATTATAAAAAAATCATCACCATTCAAGGCATATCATCACACAATTATTCTACAAGCATTTCTACACAATTCCTTTGAAGATTGAAGATTACATTTTGAAGATGATGAACACCATAGCCATGTGTGGCTAAAACTCTTGTATTACACTAGGGATGTAAGTTTTTGATACCTAGGGCTTAACATTTGGGCATTGCATTGTTTAAACTTTTGATTAATGTTTTTTATGTACTCGAATTACCAGTGTTGATTAGTGATTAATCTGATGTTGAAATCATTTCTAGTTAATTGATCTTGTGCCAATTTCTAAATGATATGAACATGGTTCCTTGCATCAACACTATCATAGGATTGTATGTTCTAAATGATGAAGTATAGTTTAGTCCATTGTGAATGTTGATAAAACTTGATACCTAAGTTTATTGAGCAATCAATCCGTTAGTACCAATTGCATTATCATTGTTTATCCAATTATGCCTAATTGTTGAAAGCCTTAGTGTTCAATTACCCAAATCCTTAGTGTAATCATCTCTATCTTATTGTTACAAGTATTATTAATCATTTCTTACAAATTTCATTTTAAGCTTCATATTAACCAACAACTATTCAATCAATTCTAAACATCAATTCATAACTCATATAAGTAATTAGCACCTTCATAATTGACAATTTCAAAGTTAACTAGGAAATACTCACTAACCACACGCTCCTTGGATTGATACCCTACTTACCCTATCTACATAGGTTAATTAGGTTTTGCATGATCCTAACGACCGGTTCATCAACACTAACGTATGTCATATGAACCCTAACACCTGTTAGTTAGGCATATACTAGCATGTGTTAGCATCACTAACATGTGTATAAACAAACACCAAATCTGCAGTGCCAAGTGTATCATACTTAATTTTATAACTATGTTAATACAACTACTCAAATACGATTAATAGGGTCTGAAATCCAACAATAATAAATTTAAAAAATCAAATCATAACCAATCCAAATCCATATACCAAAAAATAATCTTCATATTCATGAAATATATAATATAATAAAAGACATCAATAACATGTGTTAGCATATTCTAAAACATATGTTTTACTAAAAATAACGTATGTCATATGGACCCTAACAACTGTTAGTTGAGTATATACTAGCATGTGTTAGCATCACTAACGTGTGTGAGCATACAACCGCAAAAAATAGACATGTACCCTATACGAGTTCATAACAATTTCACTTACCAAAAATTTATTAAACAGAATACAAAAACCCTAACACCTATTAGTTAGGTATATACTAGCATGTGTTAGCATCACTAACATGTGTATAAAGCAACATCAAATCTGCAGTGCCAAGTATATTATACTCAAATTTACAACTATTTTAATACAACTACATTAGTAGCATATGTTAGCATATCCTAAAACATATATTTTACTAAAAATAACGTATGTCATATGGACCCTAACACCTGTTAGTTGGGCATATACTAGCGTGTGTTAACATCACTAAAGTGTGTGAGCATACAAGACTCGAACCGCAAAAAATAGACATGCACCATTAGTGATATATCAACCTCATATCCCCAATCCAATAACAAACTAACATAAACAAAATAATAAAAAAAATAAAAAAGGTTAACATAAGTTTTTTTTTTCATTCAAGCATTTGATCGAACACTTGGTATGCGAACAAAAAATATCCCCAAAACTGTAATTATTATTATTATTATTATAACAAAACCCAAAATTCAATCCAATAAAAATCCAACATATGCAAAGTAATAATATAAAAAAATCTAACGTAAACAAAAACTATCCCCAAACTTTATATATTATACTTTCTAAATGAAAAAACTAACTATACATACAGATTTGAACCATTAGATTTTAGAAATCCAAAGTTCTCAACAAAAATAAAAGGAAAGTAAATAATCCAAGATCTACGAAAGGAAAAATCAAAAGAAACAAAAATCAAAAGAAACATGTTTATATATTTTGTGATGACTGTACGAAAAAAAATTAAAACAAGATCTACGAAAAATCAAAAGAAACATGTTTGTGATGACTAACGATGTAAAGATATTATTAATGTTGTTTTCCATTATCCTTTTCCACCTAACTTTTTTATATTATTTTAATCAAATGCTTTTCCTTGACCTAACCCAGTACCACTCACCTTCTTTTTTATCCTCTTTACCTAACTTTTAATCATTTTTTTTCTTCAGAAAACTCTTTCAACAAATTTATATATTGGATGTTGATCAATGTTTTCTTGTAATAATAATAATATCATCGTCGTTAGTAAGGAAAGCAAACTCAAAACAAAGCATATAAATAATAATAATAATAATAATAATAATAATAATAATATAATCATCGTTCTTCTCGTTCCAGATCCACCCGAGCCAACTCGAGTTCTCGATCTAGATCCAGATTCCCAACTCTAACTCCATATCCAGAGAGGGAAGAGGGGGAGAGAGAGAGAGAGAGAGAGAGAGAGAGAGAGAGTACCGACGGCGGATGTGTAGTTGCCGGAGCTTCCATTGTCATCAAAGCTTGGTGCCGGAGCAGCGTTCATCTAATGTGCCGGATCAGCGTTCATCAGTTAGTCGTCTTCGATGCTCCGTTTTTTAGCAGAAGGTTTGTTGATGCTTTGTTGTGGTGGTGGTGGTGGCGGTGGTGGTGGTTTTAGAGAGAGCCAGAGAGAGGGATGGTAGAGAGAGGAGGGTTCTGATTTTGAATTTGAGAAAAAAAATGAAGAGAGAGAAAGGGAGAAATAATATATATAGGAAGAGAGAGAAAGGAGATAGTGTAAATGTCTAAAGTACCCTTTATAATATAATATAGTGAAATCTTGGCTGAGATGAGGTGGCACAATGTGAACCAAGAGATGGGTTTCTTGAGGTTTTTCCATTTTGAAGGGTTTTCTCCCTATACTTACACTATATATATATATATATATATATATATATATATATATATATATATATATACAATAAAGAACAGACATAAGCTAGCCTACAACTAACTACAAATAAGAGTAATAAAATAATTTGACTAGACTTTGACTATGACCATGACTATGACTTTGACTATGACTATGACTATGACTTGGACTTTGACTTGAAATACATATTCAAACTATACAATTTATTACATGGCTTGATTCTTGCTAATACGCCCCCGCAAGATGGACGATCCGTTGGATACACCAATCTTGGAGCGGAACGAGAGAAACAGTGATCGGGGTAACGGTTTGGTGAGGACATCGGCTAGTTGATCCTTTGAACTAATGTGAAAAACCTTTAGTTGACCTACATTGACTTGTTCACGAACAAAGTGGTAGTCGAGAGCTACATGTTTCATGCGTGAGTGGTAGACCGGGTTAGCACATAGGTAAGTAGCACCGGTGTTATCACAAAATAGAGTTGGGGTGCGCATCGTATGAAGACCAAGTTCTTGGAGAAGATTTTTAACCCATGAGATTTCAGCCGCGGCATTTGCAAGTGCTTTGTATTCCGCTTCAGTTGAAGAGCGGGAGACCGTTTTTTGTCGAGAGGAACGCCGAGAGATAATGTTAGATCCAAGATATAATAGATAAGCGGTAGTAGATCTCCCTTCATCATGTATTCCTCCCCAATCTGAATCTGAAAAAGCTTGTAAATCAAGTGAGGACTTTTTATATTTAAAAATAACCCATGGTGCACTGTTCCTTTCAAATAGCGAAGAACCCGTTTGAGAGCTTGCCAATGTGACTGTTTTGGGTTGTGCATGAATTGAGAAAGTTTGTTGACTGCGAAAGAAATATCCGGCCGAGTGAAAGCAAGATACTGAAGAGTGCCGACAAGTTGGCGGTAAGGGGTCGGGTCAACGGATGTAGATGTATCTGATGGGGCAAGGGTGTCGGAAACGCTTAAGGGGGTGAGGACCTCCTTGGCACCATCCATTTTGAATTTGTTTAAGATATCCTGAATGTGTCGGTGTTGTGAAAGAAATAAGCCTTGAGGTGTTGGGATGACCTCAATGCCCAAGAAGTGATGAAGTGGACCAAGATCTTTGATGGAGAATTTGTCACTTAAAGCTTGATCAAAGGTGTTCAAGAAGTGATCATGGCTACCCGTAAGAACAATGTCATCTACATAGACAAGAAGGTAGGAAGTGATTACATGCTTATTGTAGATGAAAAGGGATGGATCAGACAAGGACTTTTGAAAGCCGAATTTTATAAGAAAAACGGTGAGTTCATTATACCATGCCCTTGGAGCTTGCTTGAGCCCGTAAAGTGATTTTTTGAGTTTGCACATGTGTGTGGGGAACTCCGAGTTTATGAAACCGGGCGGTTGGATCATGTATACATCTTCATGAAGAGTACCATGAAGGAATGCGTTATTAACATCGAGTTGGCGCAATGACCAACCACACTCTCTCCTCAAATCAATGCAACAACAACAAAATCTCTACTTGCATGGCACCATATCCTTGGACTTTGACTTGAAATACATATTCAAACTATACAATTTATTAGATGGCTTGTTTCTTGCTAATACAAGTCTCATTTGAGCAAAATACAAATGTTTAACTATAATGAGCATCCCTACATAAATCTAGATATACAACAATATAAACAAGGCTAGTATTAATCACTACCTAACATACAAGAATACTGATCACTTCCTAAATTACGTGATACTCCATAAATGTACATAGTCTAATAGTGTGTACCATTTAGTGTTGTGTAGTGCCAATTTCAACTCAGATACTAAAATTTTTATCCGGAGGTTGGAACCCATAGCCCTTGTGACAGAGGCGGCTTAACCATTTTAACGAACCAAAGCGAAGTACAATTTCAGGACCCTAGTTAAATTCTTATCCTTTTTTAACTACCTAAACAATCAAGATCCTTTTAATCCCATAAGAAGGTTTGTTACTCAAGAGCAGATGATAAACACTGGTTTACTAAAGTTTCTCAAGAACTTAAAAAAACAACGATATGTAGCGATTTCTCATAGTAGGTTCCAAAAAAGTATTCAAGAACAAAAAAATTAATACGCATATTAAAATAGCAATCACATTCGACTGAAAATAGTTCTAGCAAAACAGTTAAGAGCAAAAAAGATTTAGTTGCTAATAATACTCGAAAGCTTACATTTTAGCCAGGCTTACTAGGCATAAAAAACTAATTCAAAACAGTTGAGAACTCAACAACATGAACTCGACGCAGGTCAAATGTGTTATGGCTCTTTCCTTTTGACAGAACAAACTGACTGTTGTTGCGCTTGTTTATTTTCATATCTACAAATACATAAAAATCAATATTTAATTTTAAATTCTTGAAACATGAATTAAGGTTCACATATAAAAAAAAAAAATCCTATGGAATGAATTGGTCTCACATTGAACTAACACCTATGATGTCACCCTATGAGATTATCACTTATAATTGTAATAGGTATAATTTATTAAAGTGTAGCAAATAATTGAGCAACTACAAGTTGAAATTGTAGCTTGGTTGCTAAAATGAGTTGTATGCCAATGGCCATCTCTTGGTCCCAAAAATAAAAATACACTTTACAGACTTTTTTGACCCATCTGACTTGTTTATATGACCAACTCTTTTTTTTAGTTATACTCTTTATGTGATCCGTTTGAGATAAACATGACCTAAATATGTTTTGTTTATTTTTTTAGCCTTGTTTGGTTATTAAACACATCCCAAGTATATATATAACAACAAGAACATGAAGCTGAATTTATTTACTTTTACACTTCTGGTTTGAGATCATTGTAGATTAGGTTATTTATGATTTACCAAGTTGGCAACTTGTTCTAAAAAGAAAAATTATCAATAATAACTTAAAATGGAAAAATTATGAAATTTAAAATAAGGGGCTCAATTGCTTACTTTTCCAAGAAATGTGATTTTTTTCTCCTCTAATACAATTGTTTATCCCAAGTGGTGCATTGTCAACATTAATAGTGAGCCTCCCACCTACAGTGAAACTGTGGACCCTTATTGTTTATAATAGATATGATGACTCTAATACAATTATTTAAAGAACCTTAAATACCCATTACCAACTATAAAAAACACTACTTAAAGCTGTAAAAAACGACAGAGATGTACTTTTGATAGATCAATACTGTTGATCACTTGGTTGTTCTTAATTGTGTTCATCACTTCCATGTCAATCAATTCAAACTGAAGTAATACAAACATGTAAAACTAATCAAGCACGTTTATCCCAAGATACCATAGACACACTAAACTAACCCAACAAATAAAGAACCTTATCTACAAACATAAATAAAAAAAAGAATTATAACCCCAAATATAGTAAGTAACAACAACAAGAAAACCTTGATTCTGCAAACAAACAAACAACTGAAAACACATCTAAAAACAATAACAAAGACACTAAATAGTAAGCAATATACCTTCACAATCAAGCAAAACAAAAGTGGGCAAAGTCCTAGGCTTTCCTTTGAAGAAATCCCAAAATCATCAAATTTCCGCCAACCTTTTTTATTTTCTTTTGGATACGACATTGTGCCAACCACACTAACACCGTACGGTGGAATATCAAAGTTTTCGATAGCACTATGGTGATTTCCTCTATGTTGTGTTGGTTCGCCTGTTACAGAAATTTGATCGGGATGTGTTGGTTCGCCTGTTACAGAAATTTGATCGGGAAACAGATGTGTGTGGTGCTCTTAAAAAGATCTGCCATTCAATTGAATGTAAATGCTGACAATTAAGACATTCAATGTCAAAGATGGTTCATGATGACGTGGGTCGCTCAAGCCTAAAATTCTGATTGTAATGCACAATAGCAGGTTAAAGGATTGAAGAATTCAAAAGCAAACAACTGGCATCAACAGCAAAAAGAACAAACTCGTGACTTGTCTTGCCACACTATTTGGTTTGACTTTCCAATACAGGCCTCAGCCACCACGTGTGGAGAGTGGCCATCTTTACCCACAGGTCCAAAGCCTTCCATAGGCAAAATGGGAAAGTCCTTTAATTTGATATCAGTTTTGTAAAAATTCTAATAGCAATTATGATGACTATATGGTGGTCATTATAAACTTTTATGTGGATACTAAAAGTACAAACGATTTACCATTGTACAAAATTAAAACAAATGAGTGATGCTCTGAGAATTAACAAACTAGTGAGGTAAGAATGTACGTCTAGCTTCTAAGTCACATGTGTGAAAGTTTGAGATAACGTAGTTTTATTAGTTTATTGTGTTGTTGCCCCTGTTTTTTGTTTGGGTTATAGTTGTGTTTTTTGGTTTCTTTAGTGTGGCAATTGGCCTTTTTTGCTCTTGCAACCCGTGTTGCCGCCATGTCATTTCAACACCAACACCTTAGGCTGAACATAACTCTAAGGGTAGCCACTTTTCCGGTTGCGGCTTGGGTTAGGCTCTGGTAAGGATTCAGAACACGGTGAGTCTTAAGTTTGTTCTATCTTGGTCCGAGTGGGGGTTCTATTGTGTTTGTACATGTAGTTATGGTCGTTCATATAAGTATTATTCGTATTTTGAAATGTCACCGTCGACGACTTAGGTTTGGAAAATTATTAGTATTATGTCGATCTTTTCATAAATGGATCTTCATATGATTGAGAATTACTTAGAAATGCTATTTAGATTTGTGTTCCTGTTGATGAAAAAAATGACTTGAGTGTTGATGATTCATTTAAGATGCCGTTACTGAATTTGACTTTTGTTGATAAGAGACATGTTTTATGATTTAAATGTTACATTATTTTTTTAACACTGTTAATCTTTTACTTGCAGCGGGTAACTAGGAGCTGGGAGCAAAACTTATGAAAGTATATCATCGGACAGATGAAAGGTAATTAGTTTCTATTTATTAGTTTGAGGTGATAATGGTAAGTAAAATTGATTTTCCGGAAGATGACATTTAAGAAGGTTTGATTTTCTTCAATTAATATCATTCCAACTCACGAACTAGGAAGTGCCACTGCTAAGCACCGAGATGGGCGAGCATCCTTGTTTACAGGTAAAGTTTTAAATATTATCTACACATTTATCATTTTTTTTTTAAATTTGGTCTAGGTTTGAACTATGGCAAGAAAAGCTGAATTGATTAGTAAGTTTTATCTGCTGTGGAATTGATATTACTACGTTTTTCATGTCTCTACAACTACTTTTAACTCATCAACTCAGTTTTACAAGATATCAATAGCAAATGTCACATTGGCCCTAACAACCAGCTAAAGCTAATACTATCATGAAGTGGATAAAGGATCATAGAGTTTGCATATTAGCTCAAAAAGTTGTTCCAAGTAGATAGCAAATGCTTATTTTAAACTATAACTCACATGGTTTGCTTAAGAATTAGAAAGGGGTCTCTTGATGAGGATCAACAGAATAATAAGAAATTAAGAGCTCAGGTAAATTAATTGTTTTGAATTTTATTGTTTGATTTGTGTCCAAATATTGATACATGTTTATTACCTTTGAAAGCAAAATTGAATTTGAATCTGCTAACAAAAAGTGAAACTATGATGTTTATACCAAAAAGAAATGAAGTATATGTAACACATTACATATATTGTATTAAGAATGTATTGAATGTTTTGTTTGAGTTTTTCCTTTTTCACCAGGTGTCCTCAATTGCAGAAGTTGTGGGAGTAATTCTTTGCTTAAATGTTGCAACAAAGATTTCCCATAGGGTACAAGGAATAGCATCATTGGTAAGTAGGTGGCGTTCATTAGCTTTAAGTGAGGCCCGTTTATATGTCTTAGAGAGATGCTTGAGTGTCGATTGATGTATCTGGACCATCCGATGTGTGCAATGGATTAAATATTATATGCTTTCTTATCTAAATGATTTCCTACAAGCAAGTTCTTGTGTCATGCCCTACATGACTCCACCAACAGCACAATAGGAATTCTATTAGGCACATCCACACCAAATAAATTTCTTTTTCCATCATAAGGTATTAGATATATCAACAACAAATCATTTGACATCATCTAAACAAAGACAACACGAGTTATCAAACTGAGAATTATTCGATTTAACGCGCCACAATGCGCACGGGGTATAGTACTAGTTACTACTAATTTATAAATCAAGTTAAGTTAAAAGGACAATAACCTTGGTCATATGTATACTCATAAAAATCACTAAAAATTTTGAAAAGTGAGAAATCACACATTATCTTTATTTATTTTCAACGGAGTAACATAGATAATACATATAGCGTTGAGATAGAGGTATATAGATCTTAATGTGGTTAACATTTATAATACACATATATAGATGACCTAATTTGAACAAAGTTGGTATGTATATAAATATAAATAGGCTAACACCAAAGGTTATCACCCGGTGTAACTCCAAGTTGGCTACAATATTGAGTGTAGTACTGGACACGAGCACTTACAGTGCCTGGATTGCCACCGTTACATTCCATTCCGTTGATAGCTCGAATTGTAGGTCCAAATCCTTGACCAATGATTGAGTGGACGTTGTTCATCCAAAACCATAATGCAGTTTGAAAAGAGATAAGTGGATCAGTTCCCACAATATCAGGATTGTTGAGCCCGTCAAACCCGATGGCATTACCAGCTACACCATAGTTGTAGTTCCATGACAACTGGAGTGGACCTCTCCCATAATAGTACTTGTTAGGGTTACATGGATATTGGGGGTAACGTTCATCGCAATAATCACGTGAAGCACCATTTATTTCATTGATGTAACAAAAATCTGCCCACACGTAAAATTAATACAACTAAAGGTAACTTACAAAAACTGCTTGCCTAGTAATAAAGCCATATCAGCAAAATATGATAAATGACAATTGTAAATTTCACTTCAAAAAGTTAGAACTCTTGTCATTATTATTAATTAACTAATGAGTTACAATTTGAATTGTTAAAATAAAATTTGCCAAAAACATTCAATAAAATCTGTGTATTTTTCTTTTGTGACTTTTTGTTAGATTAATATTAACTATCTTATAATTGCCCAATTTTATTTAGTTATTGACTTTAAAATAATATATTTTCTTTCCTGTTCTCGATCTCTTTTTATTTAGGCCATTGGGCATGGTCTTCCATTCCCACTTCTCTCGTATCTACCAACTCAACGACACGTCATCTTCCCCTTCCACATAATCAATTCTCCGGTATTCAAGGTTATGGTTCTCGTTCCATATCCATTTCCCCTGTTTCTTTTGTTCATTTTATTTACATTAATTTTATTAAACAAAAAAAAAATATTTCAATGAAACTAAAAAAAATAGTGCATAACTTTAAGCTAAATGTAACTTACAAATAAATTATGAGGGTTTTGCTTAAATAGTCTTGGAGTCTAGGTGAAAAGTGAACCAATTTCTTCTTCCCCCATTTAAAACCTGCAACTCCAAACGCTACCCACCTCCGCCTTAATTCCCTGTTGTTAAACCACCCTATTCCACAGCAATATCTATAAAATCTCTCTCTCTCTCTCTCTCTCTCTCTCTCTCTCACACACACACACATACCTCTCTTATTAGTTAGTCATTAACACTATATCCTACACGTTATCAAAATTTGTTTTACACATATCAAAATTCATCCTACATATATTGAAATTTATCATACACATATCGGGATTATCATATGTTAATCTTACAAATATTGAAATGCATCCAACATATATTTTACACGTAATAAAATTATCCTTTGCGGTTATTAGGTTTGTTGGAAGAATATATTTTAAACATGATTTATGCGTTTCATTTATTTAACATTCAATAGAAGTATTAAATAAAGGATTACTATTGGTTTAAATTTCTTCTTTTTCTTCTTACAAGTCATTTTCTTGTCATTTGAACTCTTCACTATATATATATATAGGATCCGGATATTTTGAAAACTCCTCTGAGTTACGAGAACTTGAGAACTCCTCTGGACCAATCATCAAGCAACACCTCATCACCTTTATAATATTTTGTATTTTTTTAATTAGGGGCAAGAAAGACTTTTGTACATCTTTTATGGGTATTTTGGTAATAACACCCCTCCACACCCCACCCCACCCCTACCCCAACAAACCTTCTATAAATAATAATAATAATAATAATAACATTAATAACAATTCAGATTTCTCTCTTTCTCTCTCACACACTTTAGACACACTCTCTCTCTCTCTCTCTCTCTCTCTCTCTCTCTCTCTCTCTCTTCTCTCTCTCTAAAAAACAGATCTGGGCATTTGAAAATGGGTGGTCCGATGATGGTGAAAGGGGGGGAAGGTGGTCCGATGGGTGGCGGCTGATGGTGTATTTTGCAGAGGTGGTCGATGAAGGGGTTTTTGCAAAGGTGGTCCGATGGGTGGCGGCTGATGGTGGTTTTTGGTGGTGGGGTTTGAGGGTGGTGCAGAGGTGGTCGATGACGGTGGAATCGTTGATGATGAATGAATGATGAAGACCCTCAAACCATCACTTTACTCTCTCTCTCTCTCTCTCTCTCTCTCTCTCTCATACAGATCTGGTTCGAGGTTTGATGAGCAAAGAACGGGGGTGGTTCGAGGTTCGATGAGCAAAGAACAGAACGGTGGTGGGACGAACTGGTCGGCGGGGTGTGGTGTCCGATGATGACAGATCTGGTTTTTGAAGGGTGGGTCCATTGTGGCTGTGGTGTTTGATGGTGGTCGGGGAAGGTCGTTTGATGGTGTTCCGGTGGTGTTCCGGTGTGGCTGTGGTGTTCCGATCGTCGTAATAATAATAATACGACGACGAAGGTACGACGACGAAGGTACGACAGTTATCAGGATTATTATTATTATTATTATTATTATTATTATTTTTATTTTTATTAAATTTTATTATTATTATTTTTTTTCTGTTATTATTAATATTATTATTTATGTTATCATTATTAATATTTTTTATTATTTTCAGTTATTATTTATTTTTATTATTTATGTTATTATTATTATTTCTGATTTTATTTTTGTGCATCAGTGTAAAATTATTAATATTAATTTTTTGGTGTTGGATCAGTTTGCTCTTGTTTGCTAAGTAAGAACTTGCTATCTTGACACTTAAGTGTTTAGCAAGTCCTTGTAAATCAGATTACAAGCACAGCGGAATGTTATAAGTTAAAGCAACACTTTTTACACTAAGGCAGAGTTATAACTCCCCCTTGATGTTTGAAACTAATAAATGACAAAGTATTTATTATGAATCTAAGTTGTAAATGAGAATTAGATACTTAGAGAGATTCACAATAAATACAGAAATGGAATATAACAATGAGAGTGTTTGAAGGATTTTTCTGTTGAAAATCAATGTCTAAAATAGAAGGTTGAAGCCTCCTATTTATAGACGATTACATGCATGTATCTTGCCTAAAAAGCAAGCACAGAAACTACAGTGACAAGTTGCACAAGTTGCAACATTGAAAGAAACAAATACAGCTAAAAGTAATATTAAACAATAAACTACTGATGCAAAAAGGCGGTGGGAAATATCTTTTGCTAAGTGCTGATGAAGGACAACTACTGAAGAGTAGTTTTGTCTTCAGTACTTCTGAAGTGAACTTGTCTGGTTTGGACTTCAGAACTTCTGCAACTTCAGCACTTCTCATATCTTCTAATCAGCAGTTTCTTGTCTTCTCTTCAGTACTTCTATACTTAGCCAAAAATGACAGAAGTGAATTAGACTAAGGTTTACAAAAGTGGTTTCACCAATCCTCTTTGTCCTAACAATCTCCCCCTGGATTGATGAAGCCAAAACCTTACTAATTCCTTATGTGTTTCTTCTGTCTTGAACAATCTTCCATATCTCTTTGTACATGGTGTTCTTGAGCTGGTTGTACTGACCATCAGATAGAGATCCTCTCTGTGGTTCTAGATGTTGAATTGTGAGCAGGTCTTGTGTTGACAGTTTCTTCAGATCACTGATCTTCTTGTAAGCCCTGCTTGAGAGGTCTCTTCTTGTCAACAGTACTGAGTTGTTATCAGTAAGTGACCATCTGATGATAGGGATCTTTGACTTGTTAAAGTCAGAAGAATAGGGAACCAGACTTGTCCCTTGGGTTGATGGTCCTGAGTGCTGGATGTCTTCAGTTTCAGATAGCCTCAGGTGGGATTCTCTTCCTTGTTGTTGTTGCATATCAGGCATCTGAACAGTTGGGAGATGGTGTTCAGTCACTACTCTGGTATGCATCTTTTCTTTGATGGTCTTTTGTATTTGATAAGCAAAAGTGGAAGGATCCCTGAACTGTGTTAACAGAGGTTTCTCCTCAATGTCAAAATCTGAATGGACTATTGAACTTCCTTCAAGTAGTACCATTTTGAAATCAGTTTTGACATTGTCCTCTGCCTTCTTCTTCTGAGTAGCAGATCTTTTGTATGCACCAGAAGTTCTAACTACTGATCTTGAAGGATCAGCAGTTTGAAACTTCTCAGGATTTGCAGCCTTGGCAGCCAAGTATTTTCTATATGTATCCATTAGTCTTTCTTCTTTCCATCTGGATACAGAGGCTTTTGAACCATATCCTTCTGCTACTAGCTCTTCTATTATCTGGGCTCTCTTGGCCTTTCCATCTTTGCTTGTGGCCATTTTGTCTGCAAGCAGTTGTGCTCTTCTTGTCAGCTCTTGCATAGAGAGTCCTTTGAGTGTAAAGGCTTTAGTCTTGCTGTTCTTGGTAATATAAGACACCAGTTGTTGTCTTTTATCCTGTTCAGCAATCTCATCAAGGCTAGCCTGCCTTTGTAGTTCAGCTGCATAAGCCTGAAGTTTTTCTTCATGGCTTAAATCCAAATCATCCCTTTCTTCCAGAGATTTCCAAATCTGATCTTCTCTGGCCTTTTTGTTGGCTGCAATTAAGCTCTTCTCTAATAGTTCAGCTGATTGAGAGATAGGAGAAGGGTTTAATACAGTCATTGTTGTAACAGATGTAGGCCTGATGGGATCAGATGTTGGTTGAATGGGAGCAGTGGTTCTGGAAGGTTCAGTTGTTTGAGGTTGGGAAGTGTTAACTTCTGATGTGCTGACAACTGCTGATGGTTTGTCAGCTACTGAAGGATTGTCTTCAGTACTTTCTGATTCTTCATCAGAAGTTTGGTCATCAGAAGTTTCTTCATTATGCCTTAGGGAATCTTCAGAACTTTGGGTCTCATCTTCTTTCTCTGCAGCTTCAATTTCTTCAATTGAGACACCAAACTGTTTGGCCAATTTTTCTTTCCTGGCCTGATCTTTCTGATCTCTTTCAAGGAGTGCCACTCTTGCCTTTATCCTGGCTTGGAATGACTCCTTAGGTTCCCTGATCTTCTCCCCCTTTTTGGATTCATCAATTTTAACCCTTGAAGCAGAGGGTTGGGAGAATTGTCCTTGAAGATGAGCAATCTGCTGGCTGTTGAAGTCTATTTTGTTGGACAGATCGTTCATCTTGGTCTTGATCACTCCAAATTGGTTCTTGATGGACAGCTCCAAGTCAGCTGTATATGTTTGGAAGTGATTTCTGATGAGTGTATTCATCATGTGGTACAGGGGACCCTCTGGGCTGCATAGCTGGTTCAGGTCTATGCTTGTTTGCCCAGGGAATTGGGTAGGCATTTGCTGTGAAGGGGGTGTTTTTGGGAGATCCTCATGTTGTACAGAGGATGCCACTCTAGGGGTTTTAGGGATTGAGTGGGCTTTAACCTGTGCAGAGGTGACTGGCTTCTTGAGCCTGGATACCTTTGCAGCAGGACCTTCAGAAAGTGCCGTCAATTCAGTAGTTTGAGTTTGTGAAACATCATCCAAACTAATGGAATCATCTGAATCCCTGATGTTGCCCTCAGTGAGGACTGTTTCAGTTAAATCATGAGCTGAGCCCAACTCAGTTCTCTCATGAACCTCTGTTTCTTGGTACTGAGGATTTCCTACTTCAGGCATTAAGCCTTCATCAGTAGTTGCCACATCTGAGGTCTTAGCTATGTTACTTCTGTCCTCAGATCCACCACTGGGTGGTAACTGAGTAGTAGCAGCCTCAGATGCCCCAAGAGTCTCTAAAATTGGGCTTAAAGACTCTGGTCCACCCTCATCTCTTGGGATAGGGCTAGTGATGTCCACATCCATGTCTGATGTAGTAGTTATGTCCCCTGTTAGTTGTGGTTGATGGGGACTGACATGATCAGATGGGACATTCTCTTTTAGCCCAGAGAGAAGTTTGGCAATTTCTATTGCCTCTTGTTCAGAAATTTGTGGGGTTGGTTCAGTAGTTTGGGCAATAGGTTGTTGTTCAGCAGTTTCAAAAGAAGAGTGTGTTTGATATGTTTTTCTAAGTCTTTTTCTTTTGAATTGAACAGATATGGGTGCTCTTGGTGGGGTTTGAGATGGATGAGACTGAGAGGGTGTTTCAGTCTCAACTATATGAAGAGCAGAATGCTCATGAGCATGTTCAGGCATCTCAACCTCCTGAACAGCTTTTCTTTTGGGTTGGTGGGGTGCAGTTTTTGTTGGCTTGGGCTTTTTGGCTTTTGGTGGTGTGAGTTTGGAAGATGTGGGCTTCAGGGGGACTTGTTGTTGTTCTCCCTGATCATCTTCTGGCCAGGCAGCCGGTTTGTTAAGTCTTGAGTATGCTTGTGATGTTAAAGGGTTTAAAGTTGAAATTTTTCCCACAAGCACCTCATTACCCAGTTCCCCTATTATGCATTGCATAATGAACCATGGGTACAACAAAAACTTTTTCTTGGTATTATTGTGATGTAACACCAACTCATTGAAAAATAGTTTTGATGCCCTGAATTTAGTTTCATTCACAATGGAATGAAATATTGGTTGAAAAGTGGAGGGCATCTGGTCATAAGACCCTGTTTTTGGACTCAAACACATAATAATATAATGAAACAAAAGTTTGTATTTTGGTTCAAAATATTTTTTGAATATTGTAGCATGGGAGAGAGTACCTTGATAACCACACTCAGTCATGGTTAGATGAATATCAGTGTTAGCAACATGGTCAGGGGCAGCTACATCATCCAGACCCAGTCTTGTTGCTAGTGTGGCCGGTGTGATGGTCAGTTGTTTCCCTTTTATCTTTGAGTTGAGGGAAATGACCTCACCACCCATTGTAACCGTCTCAGCATTTGCCCAGAACTCGTTCAGAGTTTCAGTGTGAATTGGTGGGTTTATTGTGAGAGCAGTAAAGTATTGGGATTTGACGACAAGATCAATGATCTCATCGTATTGGGACCAGCCTTCTTGTTTTTCAAGAAAGGCTCTTTGATTGTGTCCCTGTTTTAGAACTAGAGCCATTGTGGTTTGGGTGTTTGATCGAACAGTGGATTTGCAGGTATAGGTTTTGAGAGAGTTTTGAGAGAGAAGGAGGGATATTTTTGAGTTTGAAAGGATAAGTGTGTAGAAAAGGTATTTATTAGAAGTTTTAACCGCTTGAATCTTCTTTATTAGAAGTTTTAAAACCGCCTTTGGTTAAAAATCTCTTTATCAGAGGTTTTAAACTGATTAGGTCAAACCTCTGATGATGGGAAAAGTCAGATTTGCCCTTTTGACTTAAACTGCTGATGAAGGATTTCTTCATCAGTAGTTCCCATTTTTCTCTTCAGCAGTTTTAACATCTGATGAGAAATGTTTTTATAAATACTTTATTCATAACTTCTGAAGGTTATTTTATCAGAAGTTACACACTTTTTCAGAAAATTATCCCATACTGATGAGTTTTGTTCATCAGTAGTTTCTCTCATACTGATTTTTGTTTAATCAGTAGTTTGTTTTTCAGAAGTTTTGTTGCAGACTTTTGTCATTTGTAAGTGGAAACCAGAAAAAAGATGGAAAAGGTTAACTTGAAATCCACCAAGGTAAACAGGATGGAATCAAGGATGGAAAAAGAAAAAAAAAGAAAATTTTTCTCTTTGGATTCCACCAAGGTAAACAGGATGGAATCAAGGATGGAAAAAGGAAAAAGAAAATTTTGATGCATAACAGTAGTGATTGATGTAGAAGTTTGATGTAGAGTTGGGTAGAATCAAGTGTTAACTTGGATTCTAACTGATATGCAAAAAAAAAAAATAATAAACACTTACAAATTTAGCATTCCAAGCATGGATACTAACTTCTGAAATGTTGATGTGTCAAGGGGCTTAGTGAAGATGTCAGCTATCTGATTAGCTGTTGCTACATGCTTCACCTCAATCTTGCCTTTTTCATAGCAATCTCTTATGAAATGGTACCTGATCTCAATATGTTTGGTTTTTGAGAACTGTACCGGATTTTGAATGATGCTAATGGCAGATTTGCTGTCTACAAACAAAGGTGTCTTGGTCTCTTTGATTCCATAATCAAGAAGTTGATATTGGAGCCATTGTATCTGTGATGTACAACTTGCAGCTGCAATGTATTCAGCTTCAGCAGTTGAAGTTGCAACAGATGTTTGCTTCTTTGATTGCCATGACACTAGACAGTTACCCAGGAATTGACAACCACCAGATGTTGACTTTCTTGTCATCTTACACCCTGCATAGTCACTATCTGAAAAAGCTGATAACTTGGTATTGCTTGAGGCAGGATACCAAATTCCCAGTGTTGGAGTTCCTTTCAGATATCTAAAAATTCTTTTGACTGCAATAAGGTGTGATTCCCTTGGTGCTGATTGATATCTAGCACAGACACATGTTGAGAACATAATATCTGGTCTAGAAGCAGTTAAGTATAAAAGGGAACCTATCATGCATCTGTACATGGTTTGATCAACCTGTTTTCCTTGATCATCAGGTTCAACTTGTGTGATTGGTGTCATGGGAGTGGAACATGATTTACAGTCATTTAAAGAAAATTTGTTCAATAATTCTTTAACATATTTTGATTGATGTATAAAAGTTCCATTTGTTTGTTGTTTGATCTGCAGTCCTAGAAAGTACTGCAGTTCTCCCATGGTACTCATCTCAAATTTTGATTGCATGAGTTTCTTAAAATCATCACACAATTTTGTGTTTGTTGAACCAAAGATGATATCATCAACATAAATTTGAACAAGTAAGACATGATTTCCAACATGTTTAATGAAAAGTGTTTTATCAATGGCACCTCTTGTGAAGTTATTTTTGAGTAAAAAGGTGGAGAGTGTATCATACCAGGCTCTTGGAGCCTGTTTGAGCCCATAAAGAGCTTTGTCCAGTCTGTACACCCACTCAGGATGAGAAGGATCCTCAAACCCAGGTGGCTGACAGACATACACCTCCTCTTTGATTTTTCCATACAAAAATGCACTTTTCACATCCATTTGATAAACTTTAATTTTGTTGGAAATGGCATAGGCCAGAAATAACCTGATGGCCTCAAGCCTTGCAACTGGAGCAAAGGTTTCATCATAGTCAATTCCCTCTTCTTGAGAGTACCCTTGAACTACCAGTCTTGCCTTGTTCTTGATTATCATACCAGCTTCATCTTGTTTGTTCCTGAAAACCCATCTTGTACCAATTGGTTGCTTGTTTTGAGGTAAGGGACAGATTTCCCAGACCTGTTGCTTGTTGAACTGAAGTAGTTCATCTTGCATAGCTTGCACCCAATTATTGTCTTTGAGGGCTTCCTGGTACTTCTTTGGTTCCAACTGTGAAATAAAGGCTGAGAATAGGCAAAAGTTGGAGAGCTGGTTTCTGGTCAGAACACCTGTAGCTATATCACCCATGATTTGATCAAGTGGATGATCTCTGTGTTCAATCAGTTGTTGTAAACCACTGACAGGTGTAGGTGGCTCTTGTTCTTCAAACAAACTACTGAGGTCTATAATATCTGGTTCAGCAGTTTCAGCTTCTTCAGTAGTTGCAGGTGCTGAAGCAGATGTTTGAGTTTGGCCGTCAGTATTTGTTTGATCAGAAGTTTGAAAAACTTCTGATGGTGTTGTAGTTGACTTAATGACTGTGTGAGGAGTCCATGGTGTAGGATCCTCATCTTCAAACCTTTGAGCACCATAAAAAGTAGGTTTGGAAGAAGTAACAGCCTTTTCAGGTCCAAAGTGAAAGTTGTCAAGGTCAAAGAGTTCAGCAGGATGTGCTGGAATAAGAGTGTGTTTTGACTCATTGAACTTGACATTCAATGTTTCTTCTACTATTCTGGTGTGAGAATTAAAAACCTTGTAGGCTTTTCTAGTTGAAGAGTAACCAAGAAAGTAACCTGAGTCAACTTTGGCAGCAAACTTTGAAATAGATTCCTTGATGTTCAAGATGAAACATTGACACCCAAAAGCCCTGAAAAAGGAGATACGGGGCTTCATGCCATGAAGAACTTCATAGGCAGTCTTGGAATGTCTCTTGACCACAAGAACTCTATTCTGAACATAACATGCTGTGTTAACTGCTTCTGCCCAAAAGTACAATGGCAGTCCAGAATCAGCTAACATTGTTCTTGCTCCTTCTATCAATGTTCTGTTCTTCCTTTCTACTACACCATTTTGTTCAGGAGTTCTGGGAACACTGTATTGTCTAATAATCCCTTTAGACAAACAGAATTCATCCAGAGTTTTGTTCCTGAACTCTGTCCCATTGTCACTTCTAATGGTTTTGACAGATAGAGAATATTGTTTCTCTACTTGTAGAATGAAGAACTTGATGATTTCAGCAGCCTCATCCTTGGAAAATAAGAAGAATACTCATGTGAATCTTGAGTAGTCATCAATGATGACTAAGCAGTACTTCTTTTTACCAAGGCTCATAATCTTGACAGGTCCAAATAAGTCCATATGGAGTAGTTGAAGACATGCAGTTGTTTTTGATTCTTCAATAGACTTATAGGAGGACTTATGCTGTTTTCCCTTTAAACAGGATACACAGTGTTCTTGACACTGGTATACTTTCAAAGGTAGACCTCTGACCAAGCCCATTTTTGTGACTTTATTTATGGTTTTAAAGTTCACATGGCCAAGTCTCCTGTGCCAGAGATCTGTTTCTGAAGTTGATGCCCTTGAGAAGAAACAGGCAGTGTTGTTCAATACTTTGTCTTTCTCAATGTCCACTGCATAGACATTGCCACATCTTTTGGCAATCAGCAAAGTATGATCTTCTATAATCTTCTCAATCAACTTCTGGCCTTCTGGTGAGATGATCTTGCAAGCTGTCTTTGTGAAAAAGGAAGAATATCCTTTATCACACATTTGTGACACGCTCAGCAAGTTGTATTCAAGGTTTTCCACCAGATTGACCTTGTCAAACTGTATTTTGCCAGAAGAGACATTGCCATGTCCTAGCACATATCCCTTAGCATTGTTCCCAAAGGATACAGATCCTTCTCTTTGGCTGATAAAATTGTTTATCAGGTATCTGCATCCAGTCATGTGCATAGAGCCTCCACTATCAACATACCATATGCTGTTTAAGCCCCTGGAAACTCTCTGCACATAAAAGCAAATTAGTTAGATTTGGAAACCCAAGCCTGTTTGGCTTTGGGTTTGCTCTTGAGAACAGTTACAGTTTGTTCTTGACCAGGTTGAGAAATCCATGTCTTTTTGGCAATGGATTTTTCTTTAAGAACCATGGTGGTATCCTTTTTAGGACCACCATCAACCTTGGTCATCAGTAGTTCTACCATGTTCTTTAGATTTTGAATCTCAGCAGTTTGTGAAACTGCTGATGATTCTGGTCTAACTACTGACAAGGAATTTTGAGAAAAAGATTTTGGTTGAGATTTTATCTTTTTCTGAGAAAAGGTGTTTTCAGGTTGTTGTTTCTTGGGTTTAAAGACTTTTTCATAATCATTTCTGATTTGATTTCCCACAACCTGTTGTTTAAATTTTTGATTGAACTGAATTCCTTTTCTGTATCTACAAAATTCAGTTTTGTGGTTGAACAGGCCACAAATTTCACATTCTTTTGCCTTTTGTTTTTGATCTGAAGGCAAATTTCTGACAGTTGTGAAAAGATTTTGCTCGTCAGTAGTTTTCAGGGTCTCAACTCCTGAAGTAGATGAAACTACTGATGGCTTGTTGTCAGTTTTTGTAAATACTTCTGAAGTACTTTCTTTAAAAATGCCAGGATTTCTGTTTAGAAAGTTTTCATGGAAAGATGTGCATTCTTTCCCTTCAGAAGTTTCATTTGAAACAATTCTTCTCCCATCTTCAGTAGTTTTGGGAGAAAAATCTGTTGGTGTTTCAACATGATGGTATCCTATGCCAAACTTAACATTTGAAGCACTTTGTTTGTTTAGCAGTAGTTGATACCCCCTACAAGATTCCACCCATTTTTCACAAGTGATCCTGGTGTCAGCAAGCTCTTGTCTGACATCTCCCAGGTCATTTAGCATCATTTTGATTTGTGCTTGGGTTTCAATAGCAGAGTCAGTTAATTTAGAAACCTCTTTTGTTTTAGCACACAGTTTTCTTTCTAAATCACATTTTATCTGTGTGTATTTTCTTTCTAAATCATTGGCTTTGCCTTGTAGGTGCACGTTTGTCTCTCTTATGAGAGCAAAAGTTTCTTTGCAAGAGTTTGAACAAAGTTTTGTCAAAGATTCTTTTGATACCTGAGACAATGCAGATTTTGAGGTACAGCCTTCAAATGCCATTAAGGCAAAGTTCTTTCTGCCATTGTCTGGTTCTCCCCAGTTGATGTCAAACACTTTGTTGTCTGCATCAGGATTGCACTCTGTGGTGTCATAAGGGAGACTGCTCCAGTCAACATACCCCGAGGTAAAGAGACTTTGTTGAGGGGGTTGTTGAGGCTGTGGAGGAAGTTGAGCAGCTGGAAAGGGAGGGATTGATTGTTGGCTCTGCATCTGTTGAGCAGGCACTTGAACATATTGTACTTGAGGCATATATTGCTGTTGAGGAGCTTGTGCCTGTACAAAATGAGCACTCCCTTGAGTTCCATTGTTCCTATTATAATTGGGGTTATAGTTATTTCCAGATTGTGATTGGTTAAAGCTAGAGCTTCTACATTCTCTAGCAAAGTGTCCCAACTTCTGACACTTGTGACATCTCAGTTTAGATTTGTCAAAACCAATTTTTGTATTACTGGTCAATCCTGGAAATTTCCTTCCTGACCTTTTATAAAACTTGTTAGTTTTAATGCTTAGCATGGCCAGTTGGTGTAATATGTCCATTTCCTCTAAGTCATCACTGCTAAAATTTTTCAAATCATCCATGATAAAACATAGATTATCAGCAGTTTGACTTTGGTCATCATTGTCATAACCTGGGAAAGATCTTTCTGATGAGATCCCAGTGGTTATGTCAATATTGTCATAAGATCCATAGGAACAATTGGTGAATCTTGTCCCAAAAGTGCTGTACTACCTGGTAGGTAGTCATCAGCAGTTTTACCAGAAGTTTGTAATTTCTTCTTTTGATCGATTTCTCTCTCAAAAGTAAGTAATCTCCCATGGAGTTTTGTAAGAGTGAGGGAGCTAAAATCTGGTGAGGATCTTAAGACAATGGAGTAAGTTTCCCATTTGTCAGGTAGAGACCTTAAAAATCTATGTAACATAGATACTGTTGTATAGGTCTGACCATTTAACTTTAGCTCAGAGATTAATGAGGAGAATCTTTCAAATTGTTGTGTCAAAGTTTCCTCATTAATATAAGCAAATGTTTCATATTGTTGAGCCAAAATTTCTCTGGTGTTGGCAATCACCTCTGCAGTTCCTCCAAACTGTTCTTTAAGACAGTCCCAAAGTTCTTTGGCACTTTCACAATGTAAAAGGCCAGAGTATATTTCATTTGGGAGAGCCATTGCCAACATAGAGAATGCCTTAGCATCTAGCTCAAGTTTTAGGAAATCCTCATCTGTATAGTCTTTGGGATCCTTTGGAATCCCTTCTTTAGTTTCAAGATTTATGTTTACTGGTTTGTGTGGACCATATATCACAGATCTCCAACAACCTGTGTTGGTTTGTGACAAGGTATGTGCCATTCTCTTTTGCCATATATTGTACTCATTTCTCACAAGCATGGCAGGTTTGGTGGCAGAACCAGTATTATGTGGATCCATTTTTAAAGAGAATAGATTTGTCAGATGACTCTTTTAAGTGATGGATATTGATAAAAAGTGAACTTTTGATCTTTTTATTGAATATCAATAAGAGCTTTGTGTCTGATTCTCAATTTGTTAGATTGATATGTGATCAGATAAACCAATTCTCTGATACCAATTGTTGGATCAGTTTGCTCTTGTTTGCTAAGTAAGAACTTGCTATCTTGACACTTAAGTGTTTAGCAAGTCCTTGTAAATCAGATTATAAGCACAGCGGAATGTTATAAGTTAAAGCAACACTTTTTACACTAAGGCAGAGTTATAACTCCCCCTTGATGTTTGAAACTAATAAATGACAAAGTATTTATTATGAATCTAAGTTGTAAATGAGAATTAGATACTTAGAGAGATTCACAATAAATACAGAAATGGAATATAACAATGAGAGTGTTTGAAGGATTTTTCTGTTGAAAATCAATGTCTAAAATAGAAGGTTGAAGCCTCCTATTTATAGACGATTACATGCATGTATCTTGCCTAAAAAGCAAGCACAAAAACTACAGTGACAAGTTGCACAAGTTGCAACATTGAAAGAAACAAATACAGCTAAAAGTAATATTAAACAATAAACTACTGATGCAAAAAGGCGGTGGGAAATATCTTTTGCTAAGTGCTGATGAAGGACAACTACTGAAGAGTAGTTTTGTCTTCAGTACTTCTGAAGTGAACTTGTCTGGTTTGGACTTCAGAACTTCTGCAACTTCAGCACTTCTCATATCTTCTAATCAGCAGTTTCTTGTCTTCTCTTCAGTACTTCTATACTTAGCCAAAAATGACAGAAGTGAATTAGACTAAGGTTTACAAAAGTGGTTTCACCAATCCTCTTTGTCCTAACATTTGGTTTTTATCAGGAGATGCTGTAAAGATGATGATGTAATAACACCAGTGTAAATATGAAACGTGTAGATGTTTGAGGTATAGATCTGTTGTAGTTTTGGTTTTTTTACACTCATGTATTTTTTTCTAGTTTGAGGTGTAGGTTTGTGTATATATTTTTGGTGAACAAGTTTTTTTTTGTAGAGGTAGTTTTTTAGATGTAGGTTGTATATTTTATGGTGTAACTATGTTTTTACGTTGGTGTTTTTGAATGTATAGATCCTTTGGTTGTTTTACAGTGGTGTAATTCGAATGTATATATGTTTTTGTTGATGTTGTGGGGCATCTTTGCAGTGGAGTAATTCCAATGTATAGATGTTTTTCGTTGGTTTTACACTGGTGTAAAATAATTATGGCTTTCAAAATTATAAGTATATTTTCGATTTTGCACTGGGTAAATAATTCAAAATATTATTTTTGGGTTTTACACTAATGTAAATAATTTTCATATAGGGATATGGATGCACAGATTTTGAATTTTGAATATTTGTTATTTTTGTTTTAATAAAATTAATGAATTAAAAAATAAATTAAAGTTAAAAAAATTATGATATTTTAATATTCTTAATAAAATATTAATATGATATTATATTGTTTTATTCTCTCTCATTGTGTATTTTACTTAAATACCCTTTACCCCTATTATTTTAATTAAAAAATCTAAATAGATTCAATAACTCATAAAAAGACAAAACAAAGATAAGATGAAATCTCATCCGTTGGATGCACAAGATCAATGGTGTACATGAGTTCTTGAGTTCTCGCAACTCAAAGGAGTTTTCAAAGTATCCTAACCCTATATATATATATATATATATATATATATATATATATATATATATATATATAATGTGTAATGTAAGTATATAGAAGAAGCCCATTTTTTAAAGCCCTAGCAAACCCAATATGTGAAACATATTAATCCACCCCACCCACTAATATTTTAATTATAAATTGTGCAATTGTCATTTCTCATTTCCCCATTTTTTTCCAATTTTTAATAATTCCCACCCCTTTATAAACAAAAAAATATTTCTTCTCGCTCTCTCATTCTCTCTCAATCTATCACCAGACAAATATACCACCACCACCGGCCACCACCTCAACCAGACACAACCACCAGGTCCACATATCCCAATCCGGCGACAGGGGACGATAACAGATCCACATGTCATCATGCGTTAATTGCAGAAGATTTACAGCTAATTAACCGGGTATTATGTGACTCGTGACTCAAGGACAATAACTATTTTGATTACTCAGCTTTTGAATAAATCTTTGTATAAAAACCCAACCATAAATCAATTTCGGCCATCTATGACTACAAGGCATTCATCAATTTCAGTCATTCAAGACCATATGCTTGTTTTTATTGTTATCTGATGTGTTGCTAAATGCATCACATTTATTTGTTACCTTTGTATATTTTTGAGTCAATTAGATAGTATTTTTATTAGTTTTATGTATGTACTCTATTATTTTAGTATTGTATATATTTTATTACTTTTTAGTTGCTTTTACTATTAATTTATTTATTTTATAATTTTGGTAGGTGCTCGTGTGTAGCAGGGCGAAAAAATTAGAAATATATTCGAGACCCGAGCACCAAGGAACATGCATGGAATCTTCTACTATTAATAATAATAATAATAATAACAATAATAATAATAATAATATATCATAATATTAATAAATAAAAAATAATAAAACAAAAGACCCGTAACTTATGTCACGGCCCAAAAGTCAAAACCCATAATTAATAGAAAATGGGGGTTTCAAAATAAGAGTGACTAAATTAAAAGAAAAGAGACACAGTCAAAGGGATGAGGAGAAAATTTAGGAAATAATTATTCAAGTGCTTTGATGTGGAGTTTGACCAAAGACTCGATGGGACTTGATAAAAACGTGACTGGGAGGAAGACAATAGAATTAATCGGAGGGCAGCCTTCTTGGCTGCTGATTAGGTCACGCATACCGAGAGGGAGGATCACACAGAAAAGAAGAAGTCGCGTGAAAAAGATGCACAGTTAAATCTTTTGTAGCTTTCCCCTGGGAGAATCTTTGTATTGATTTTGTATTCTGAACTCGTTGTGATTATGTATGAACTGTATTTTTACTACTTGTGTTGGATTGAATAAACCTTGCTTATATTTGAATCAATTTATCTATTAACTGTGATTTTTGGCATCATAGGGAGGTTGGTTAATATTTGTATAGGGATAATTTGGTTGCACGGTTTGTGTTAGAAATCGGCTTTAGTTATTGTGACAGGATAACTAGATTGTTCGGTTACTATCAAAGATCATCTTTAGTATTGTGACAGGATAACTAAATTGATTACCATTGAGTAAACTGTCCTTAGTTATTATTTCAATCTGAATAGTTATTGTGATAGGATAGCCAAGGCCATGTCTATGTGGTGTTCTTGTAGTTAAGTCGAATAGTTTGCAAGATTATACAAATAGGATCCCGGGTGGAAGCTACATTTATCTTTATTATTTATTTAGATTATTTTGTTATCATTTCAACATTTTTATAAAACAAACAAAAAGATAAAACTAGCAAACTTCATAATTATATTTTTATATTTATTTGTAACTAGCTTAGACAAACAATTAACTAGTGTGACGCTAACCACATGCTCCTTGGATTCGATACCCTATTTATCCTAGCTACCTAGGTTATTTAGGTTTTGTATGACCCGTGACGACCGAGATCATCAAATGGCGCCGTTGCTGGGGAGCTAGTGCGCTTAGTGTTGCATTGCGTGTTTGTTTGTGTGTATATTTAGTTGTTTTAAAATTCAAAAAAAAAAAAAAATCTTTGTTTTTATTTTTAGTTTTTTTTTTAATTTTATTAGATTTCACTTTGGGTTTTCTAGTTGTCTGTGCAAGATCTTTCTTTCGCAGGTAAAAGAAGCTCAAGTTTTGATCATGTATGCATATCGCGATACATGTGCGGTTTGTGGGGATACGCGCCACACTTTTGAATATTGTCCAAAGCTTGCATTGAAAAAGGAGGCAGCTAGAAGGTATTTAATTGCTTATGAAATATGGGAGAACACTCCAGTCTTGTACTATGAAGAGCTTGCCCCTCCTCCGACCCTTCAACACTACCAAACACTAGTGAACGCCGAACATAAGCGGCAACTTCAGGCAGATCAAAGCAGACTTGACAAAATTACGTTTAAAGTGCAACTTTCTAAAATCGAAAAAGAATTAGCAAAACCTCATCAATCACGAGAATGTCGGCTAAAATGGCTCAGTTATAAGTACGACATTCTAAGCTATGAAAGAAGAAAGGATAAGGCTTATATCGCCTTATCACCTCATGAAAATGTCAAGCAAAACAAGAGTGGATTTTGTCACAAGTTGAGGAGGAGGTTGTGGAGATGAATACCGCACCAATGCCTCATGTGGTTGAAGATTTAAAAATTGAATCCACCATGGCTAAAGAAGAGGTTCCAAGTCTTCCTACATAAGAAAGTGAATGTTTAAACCTTGCTGAAGACACGGTTCCTCAAGAAGAGCTAGTGAGTTTGGTGCCTAAGGTTAGGAAGGTTGGCTTGCACGATTTTGGGCAAGTTATTTTGAAGCGGACTCGCAAAACATATGATCTTTACATGCCGATACTAGTCAAGCATCTTTGGACACGACATGTAAACTACCGAGCATACATTGGAAACTCGGTAGGCAAATGTTCTTTGAGACCACCATGAATGAGAATCAGGTATGATTGTTGTATATTTTATATATTTATTTGTTTTATTTAACTTTTTTTTTATTTTTATTTTTAAGTGTGTTTGAGTCAGTTTTATTTTTGTTGGAGTCATAGGATTGCTTGTTATTATTTGAACCGCAAGAATAGATTGTCCCGCCCGTACTCAATCTCCATTCGAGTGAGAACAATCTGGAAATCACTAATGTTTGCAGGAATCCCGATTTGTGTGTGTTGTTTTTTTTCTTTCGTGTTTCTTTGTTCCAGGTTTGTTATCGGCTGCGAATGAAATGCTATACGGCCGACATTGGAAGGAATTGAACGGACTCATACGCATATTGCTTATCTAGGGGAGTCTGTTCCTTTTACTATTGTATTTTTTTTTTATTATTTGCTTTATTTTATTCCTAGCTCACATTGAGGACAATGTGTCGTTTAAGTGTGGGGGTGGGAAAACTTTCATTTTCATTTGTTTTAGTTAGGTTTGAGTCTAAAAAAAAAAAAGAAAAAAAAAAGTCCTAAAAGCGGTCTGATCGGGAATGAAAGCGACTGTTTCACTGCTTTCACTCTGTCTCTGTTTGTGGTGTGTGTGTGTCCTTAATCATGGTCCAATTCTTTAGAACAGACATATGAATCGTTTTCAGCAGGTATTTTAGAGAAAATGTTTAGAATTTGCTTGATTATGTGTAACGAGCTGTCGATAATAAATGCATGCACACATCGGTAACCCTATTTTCCCCATTTTTGTGAGATCTTGAGCCTACTAGATTGTTAGTTGATCTGATATATATTCATTTGTTGAGTGTAGGCCGTATGTTGCTCTGTTTTAGAACTTGTCTGATTTGATACATGCCGAGACTGTGGACTTGATTTATGCACATATATGATAAAGGCAAATTAGGAATCCCTTTTTCGTTTTACACCTTTGTTTACCCATCTAACCGAAAAAAAATATTACCCTTAGTAGACTATTTTGAGCCTTTCACCTTTTCGTTTGTTTACCCGAATCCCGGTCTAGACTGACCCGTTTTGTTATCAGCTTTATTTGACGATCTATGTGTTTAGTATTTATATTGTTATCACAAAAAAAAAAGAAAAAGAAAAAAAAATGATAAAAAACGTATGTTAGTAGTGTTTAATACGGGTCAAAAATAACCCGTAGTTTTAGTTATTGTGTTCCGCATGAATAACCTAGGTAGTCATAGGTTGGTAGTTTCTTTGTTTTTTTTAGCCACTTTATAAACCTAAACATTCACCACCTTTAGTCTAAGCCCAAAACCTGTAAATCCTTTTGATATGTGCAAAGTCTATGTATTACAGTGAAGGTTTAATTGTCTTACAAGCTTATGAGTACAGAGTTTCATATTCGGTTTTGCTTTGAGTTATTTATACTAGCACATTACACGCTAGTCCATATATTAAATGTAAGTCCAAGATCTTCTCTACCGGGTATCAAACAAACAATCGAGTGCGGAAAACAAGATTGAATGGTGAAGAACAAGAAAGAGACTTTGAATAGAATGATTTTATTATCTAGTGCACACGTCTTCTATGAGACGTCTGGTACACCTAATGCTAGCCGAACACAAGATGAATAATAGAACAAAAAAGACTAGCAACCCCAAAACAACTAGGTAACCCCCTATTTATATGAATATAGGGCGGTTATGTTACATGGATCTCTTGGGCCGAAATCTAACTAACACAATAACAATAACAAGCCCAAGTCAAACGCAAACCTCTAATAACATGGCCCAACAATATCCCCCTAGGTTTGTGTTGACTTGTGATTACTTTAACGCTTCTTGCTGCTTTTGCTGCGCTTCTTTGATTCTTTCTTCTTTGCTTCCATTGCCCTCTTCCATTCTTCTGGTGATTTACCGACATAGGGTCCAAATAATTCTGTCTCCACCCTTCCTCTCTTGTCAGAGGCCAATCCCAGTCTATCCACTTGCGCCACCGCACTAGTGAATGATTTGGCACAAACTTCATAAGTAGGGTCACATTGAATCTGATGCCTAGCCAAAACTTGAACATCTTCAGAATGCAAACTCATTAAATCTCTAGCATCAGAAATCCTGAACTCATCCGTATCACACACAATTACAGCAGATGAAGAGGTAGGATCATATACCCAAAATCTCATGTCCTTTAAGCAACCTCTATCCATTGGCTTGGACAAGGGAATAGTCTTCAATTTCTCAGTTGGTGGCCACTGTACAGTCTTAAAAGGCTTTCCATCAGCACCTCGTACGCCTTTATATTCCACCAATATCGAGCTAGCAGTCTTCATATCTCTGAAATTTACTTTAGCCTGCTCCTGAATCCTCTTATGAAACGTGAGACCTATTTTATTCCTTGGATTCCTTGTTTGGTTGATAAAAGGAGATCTAGCAAGTTCAGCCAAGTCAATCTTCGTCCAGGAATTGAAAGCTGAAGTAGAAGCATAATACTCAACAGCTCCATTCTTTCTATGAACCACGAATACTCCTTTATCATCATTATACCTCCAACACTCTATCCCAGTTCGATTACCATACGTATCATATCTATCACTGGTAATCGTCACATATCGCTCAGGATGCTCTTCCATTGGATCAATAGACGGTTCAGCTAAATTCTTGAGAACATATGCACTTCCAGGTCGACGATCTCTAACTCTGGGAACTTGATCTTCAAAATACTTCTTCATATGTTCTTCATGCTCTTTCTCTGATCTCTCACGTTCAGCTGGAGTCAACACCTTGTCAACAAAAGAAGATGTCTCAGAGAATTCCTTTCCAAACTTGTTCTCAAGTTTCTGAGTCAAGTTAAGCAATCTTGCTGAAACATCTCCCAATCCCGTCTCTAATTCAGCAATTTTCTTTTCCTTCTCAGTAACTGTCTCCATCAAACTCTGCACCTGAGCTGTCAACCAAACATTTTCAGTCTCCAGTTTCAGCACTTTAGACTGTAATCTGTGAACGTCCACTTCTGCAAACAAATCTTCATCACTTTCAACCTCTTCTTGACTTTTCTCTCTTTCATCAGTTGTCAGAAATTCCACATCCACCTTCTTTCCCTGTTCTTTGTCTGCAAGAAACGCCAATTGAGCTTTCTGAAAGGCTTCTTCATCAAACAAAACCTTTCCAGTGCCAGATGCACCTGAGGATCCAGTTTCCTCACTCAGTCTCCCAGTGATAGGTGCCTTGCTCATGAACTGAGAGAAAGCCTCTGTTGCAATCACTGGTGAGATAGAAGAACTAATAGTGCCAGCAGGAATATCAGGTGAAGGATCAGTATCGGTCATAGCAATGTCATCAGCAGCAGCAGAAACAGACTCTTCAACAATAACATTCATTCGTGGATCTCTCTTACTTCGTTTTCTTGGTCGTAAATCAGAACCCAGATCTACAGTACCTTCATCACCAACAACTGTCTCAGCTGCAACAATGGGTGGAGGGACCCTTTGTTCAGCTTCTCGAACAGTTTCTAAGATGCTAGATAACACCTCTACTTGAGGAATAATTGATGCAGAAGTGATAACATCAGCATCTTGAATCACGGTTTCTTCTTCACTCATCTCCTTTTCAGTGTCAGTCACAGACTTTATTTCAGCATTCTCAAGAATAAAGTCATCTATCTCATCATCATTCAGATCATCAAACTCAAAGTTCTCAAACTGATCATCTTCATTTCCTGTAGTCAGTTGATCATCTCTCACTTCCTCCTCATCCTCACTCTCCACATCATCTTCACTTTCCACCTCAGTCAAGTCAACTTTCTCAGGAGGGGATCGTTGTTCAGCTGGTGGAGGATCAACAATCTGAACATCATGATCCTCAGCAACTATAGCAGATGGAGGAACCGGTACTTCTTCAACTATTTCACTGAATTTCCCAAACTTGACTAGTGGAAATCTACCTTCAAAAATCTGCCTTGAATCTTTACGAACCTGTCTAATCAAGCCAAAAATTTGATGAGCCATACACTTCTTGTCATAGGTTGCAACAGTCTTCTCAAGATTTGGATACTTGGACTCCAGAATCATTTGCACAAATCTAGGAAATTTGTAGAAATAATTCTTGTTCAGGGTTCTCACATTCACAATCATATCTTCAAAAACACATCTTGAGTAATTAAAATCCCAATCTTCTATCAAGGCAACCACTCCAGAAGCATGTTTTAATCCCATCTGATCTAATCCACTCCTGTTGCCTCCCAGACTAGCCAGATACATGTGAACCAAAAGCCTCCAGTAACTTGGAAATAGTTTCTTCGAATATGGTGGTATTAGCAGTTCACCTTCATATCCCATCTTCCTCAACACTGGACTGAGTGTCTCCTTTGTGAAGCTGGTTGGATCATTTGGAGAGTCACCAAAAAGCAACACATCTCTTATATCTTGTTCGGAAATAGTCACATCAGTTCCTCTAACTTTAGAACGAATCAGCTTGTCTTCCTTCTTGGCATCTGCATTATCCCAAAAATCTTTAATCCAGTCAGAACAAATTACTGGATTTTCTCGCATTGCATGTGCAGTCCTACACGTGTTAAGACCCACAATCAGTGACTTGAACTCCTGCTTGTGCTCTTCAGGGGGATCAGCGAGATAGCACACCACATTGTGATTATTTTCAAACGTCGGCACGTGAGGAGTCGTTTTTCCTGAAAAAGAAACAAATTAAGTAAGAGAACAATTAGACTAAAATAATTTAGAAATATCATATGGATCAACAAGCCCAAATAAATGTAGGAACAGGAACTCAGATGGGCTTCAGAAGATTGACGGGCCCAAAAAAATTGAGTTCGAACTCCACGAAAGAGTTCAAGGGCACTTTGGTAAATTTTCATGAGATCTCAGGGTTAATTAAGTAAAAACACATCTGAGTTCAATGATCAAAATTAAGTTCGAGGGCATTTTGGTCTTTTCCCATCTGAGTTCAAGTAGACTGTCTGAGTACGAGGGCAGTTTGGTCAATTGTTGCATGAGTTCAAGTTAAGACAGAGAGTTCGAGGGCATTTTGGTCTTTTCCATTTGAGTTCGAGGGCATAGTAGTCATTTGCCATCTGAGTTCAAGTGAACTCAATGAGTTCAAGGGCAAAGAGGTCATTTGTCGTCTGAGTTCAAGTGATATCAACGAGTTCGAGGGCAAAATAGTCCTTTGCCATCTGAGTTCAAGTGAAAACAATGAGTTCGAGGGCAAAATGGTCATTTGCCATCTGAGTTCAAGTGAAAACAATGAGTTCGAGGGCAAAATAGTCATTTGCCATCTGAGTTCGATGGCAGTTTGGTAATTTTTGAAAATGTTCATAACACTGGTTGGAGTTCAAGGGCAGAAGGGTCATTTGTTAAGAGAGTTCAAGGACATTTCGGTAATTTTCTCCTTTTCACAGACGCGTGACGGTCACGCGCCACCTCGAACTCGAAGTTCTAGGCGCGTGTGGTACACGCGCCGCCGACTGAACTCTTCAAACTCCTCTCAAGTCATCATTGAACTCAAAAACGTTTGATTCAACCTGCGATCATCCCTGCAAGTGACTCACCACCAACATTATTAAAGATAAACACACAAAGTAAAGATTGTTTACCTGATTTCTTTGATTTCGTTGAAGAAGACATGTTTAAAGATGAAGAACACGGTGATGGTTTGTGTGTGATGATTAGAGAGAAAAATAAAAATCTGATTTGTGATAGAGTGATGTCAACCGTCTTTCACACCTTTTTGTTCACCCAAGATTTAGGTGGCCCACCAAACGTGTGGTGGGCCCTTCTCATATCTCAACGCCCATTTCAAAAACAATATTAGATATATTTTGTAACCGGGTCCAAATCAGATCGTGAACTGGTCTAACTTAATCCAAAAGAAAATCTAAATAAAATAAAAAAATTAACTGTATAAACGAGATCAAATCACTGTGTTTCAGGCCGAGCTACACTTATCAACTCTAATCTACTCCAGTTGGTCATAGCAATTGCCAGTATATTTGTCCACTTAAACTTATTTCCTTAGACCTTCTCGTATAGTGATCTGTGATATTATTTATCATGTTTTGGTATGTTTACACACACACTCAAGCAATTCACAATCAAATCCTAGAATATTTAGTGGTACACTCTATCATGCCAGCAGTTTCCCTACAACATATTTTTCACAGTATCTGTTCTAGAATTCTGAAACCTTGACTGGGACTGGATTGAGAAGAGAAAAGAATAGATCAATAAAGTATTTAGATTAAAGTACAAGTCAGACGATTTCTCAAATGACAAGGCCTTTGGGTTTTGGACTCTTGAGGGTCTCTTTTATGACATCCTGGCTGTGTCCAGGTCAGCATATATCTGGATGCAGCAGAGGAGCAGCCAGGACATCTTTGGACACTAAGGTCTCTTTTTAGGTGAAGGATGATCTAAAGCACGACAACGAAAAACTAGGTCAGCATATATCTGGATGCAGCAGAAGCTTTCGTTGCCTAGCATCTCCAGGTCCTTGCTTACGCAAAACAAAGGAGATACACGAGTTTTTTCAGAAAAGGTTTCAGACCTAGACCACAGTGTTATGCTTCAGGACATCACACAAGCATTCAAATAGAAATTGTACCTGATTCTAAGTGATGTTCCTTACTGAGGTCGTGTCTTTATCTTTAAGTGCTTCACAAGATCATTAACATTTAAGCCTTCAGGACTAAGCCTACCAACAAATCACATTAGAGCCAGACTGTTTCGATACACGTCTTATGTGTGTCAGCCTTAATCCAACTTGTGAAAGTTAATTTCATCTCTCGTTTTGAGACCAAAATTGTTTTGATCTTTTCTTAGAATACATCCCCCTAAATTTGTGCTTAAAATTTAGAATTTTAAAGAACAAATTTTTAAATCAAAGACCAAGAAAAGAACATGAGAATTTTTTTTTTTTTTTTTTTTTTTTTTTTAAGACCAGTTCAGTCCTCGAAATGGACCATTTTAAGCAGTTCAGACAAAGCTTCAAAACGTGCTCGATTAACAGGTTTTGTAAAAAGATCTGCGACATTGTCATCAGTATGAATGTGAGTGGGCACAATTAAACCTTGGTTAAACGAGTCGCGGATGAAATGTTCTTTGATGGCAATGTGTTTTACTTTAGAAAATTGAACTGGATTTTTAACAATTTGAATAGCTGCATCATTATCACAATAAATGGGAGTAAGAGAGAAATTCAAACCGTAATCCACCAGTTGGTGTTGGATCCAGATAACCTGAGAACAGCATGCGGAGGCAGCCACATATTCAGCTTCCGCTGTTGAAACGGATACTGTTTGCTGCTTCTTACATTGCCATGCAATAAGCCGATCGCCTAAGAATTGACACCCCGCAGAAGTAGATTTCCTGTCAATGTCACAACCTCCAAAATCGCTGTCAGAAAAAGCATGTAAATCAAAAGGAGAATCCTTAGGATACCAAAGACCGAATCTAGGTTTCCCTTTAAGGTATCTAAAGATTCTCTTGACAGCATGTAAATGAGAAGTTTTAGGATTAGCCTGATAACGTGCGCATTGACACACTGCGAACATGATGTCTGGTCTGCTAGCTGTCAGATACATCAGCGAACCAATCATTGAACGATAAAGTGTTTCTTCTACGGCCTCCCCTTCCAGATCCTGAGTGAGACCTGGTCTTTCAGACATTGGTGTATCGGCTGGCTTGATATCATTGAAGCTGAACTTTGCAAGAATGTCATCCACGTATTTGCCTTGATGAATCAGGATACCCTTGGAGTTTTGACGAACTTGCAGACCTAAGAAAAAGGTCATTTCACCAAGAGCACTCATCTCAAATTGCTTTTTCATCACCTCCTCAAATTCTTTACACAGAGCATCATTAGTAGAGCCAAAGATGATATCATCCACATAAATTTGCACCAGTATACGATCTTCATTTACTGTCTTGACGAATAGAGTCTGATCAATGACACCACGAGTGTATCCATTCACAAGCAAGTGTTCAGTTAAGGTAGCATACCAAGCACGAGGTGCTTGATGTAAACCATATAACGCTTTGTCAAGTTTGTACACATGCTCTGGGTACTTTGGATTTGTGAAACCCGGTGGTTGACCAACATAAATTTCTTCCTTCACTGTTCCATACAGAAATGCGGTTTTGACGTCCATCTGATAGACAGTAAACCCTTTAAATGAAGCGTAAGCGAGAAAAATTCTGATTGCTTCCAATCTCGCCACCGGCGCATAGACTTCATCATAGTCGAGTCCTTCAATTTGTCTGAACCCTTGTACGACTAACCTAGCTTTGTTTCTCACAATGACTCCGCTATCGTCTCTTTTGTTTCTGTAGACCCATCGTGTGCCAAGTGGTCGTTTTCCTGGAGGTAATTCAACTAACTTCCAAACTTTCAATTTCTCAAACTGGTTCAGTTCATCTTGCATTGCATCCACCCAACTTGTTTCTTTCATGGCCGTAGCAATAGACTTTGGTTCAATTTGAGAGATGAAACACGAATACAGACATCTGTTGATGTCACCAGTTTGGCTCCTGGTTAGAACACCTGCATCTACCGGACCAATAATGTTCTCCAGTGGGTGATCTCGTTGAATGCTAGTGGGAATAACAATGTCTGGAACTGAGGAGGTTCTCGGGAGAACGGTGATACTGCCTACTGCAGGCTCTTCCATAGAGTCATGATCATTTGCTACTGCATCAGTATGCTCCACCATGCAGTCAGTAGGAATAGGGTCATGAAATGAGGGAATCGAAGTTTCATCAGACACATTTTCATCATCAACCTGTGGCATAGAATCTGCTGAGTGAATGAATGGATCGACAGGAGCTGGAAGTGGCTGTGGTAATTGAGATGTGGATGCACCATCCCCCTCATCCGTTGCATCATCAGTCATGGAGGATGAGGGTCCAGCATTGAAAGTAGAGGAATCTGCAGAACCTGTATTCACACGGCTAGAGATATTATCAAAAACATGAAATGATCGAAAGAGAGACTCATAGTCAAACAACCAATCGGGGCCCACTCTAGCATCTGTTGCATTTTCTTCAAGCCAACGCACGTCAAACGACTCTACAATTTGCCTAGTTTGTTTGTTATAGACCCTATATGCAGTTTTGCCAGCATAACCGACAAAATAGCAGTCGTCAGCTTTCGCATCAAACTTTGGTATAGCGTCCAAGTGCAGCAGTGTACATGGACAACCAAAAGCACGAAAATGCTTGACGGAGGGTTTAGTGCCAAACAGCACTTCGTAGGGTGTCTTCATCCGAGCTTTGTTGACTTGAACGCGGTTCTGCACATAACAAGCTGTGTTGACCGCCTCTGCCCAAAAGAAAGTTGGAAGTTGTGAGTCACACAACATTGTGCGGGCAGCTTCAATTAAAGTGCGATTTCTTCTTTCTGCAACTCCATTTTGCTGCGGCGTCCTTGCTGAGCTGAATTGACGGGCAATTCCTTTTTTAGCACAGTAATAGTTCAACTCAGCATTCTTGAACTCAGTCCCGTTGTCACACCTAATACCTTTCACCTTCGAGTTGGTCTGATTCTCAATCAAAATTATAAAATGTTTGACTATTTCTGCAGTTTCACTCTTGTTAGCCAAAAAGAAAACCCAGGTAAAGCGTGAGTAGTCATCAGTTATTACCAAACAGTACGCTTTACGAGAAATACTAAGTACATTCACTGGGCCGAATAGGTCCATGTGAAGTAGCTGTAGTAATGAGTCAATAGAGTTTACTAACTTGGAATAATGTGGTTTTCGATGATGCTTTCCTCTCGCGCAAGCAACACATTTTTCAATTGTTATAAAATCACGCACAGGCAAATCCCTTACCAATCCCAGTTTAGCTACTCTGTTCAGATTTTTAGCATTTGCATGTCCAAGACGACGATGCCAAAGAATAGCAGTATTTTGAGAAACTTTAGAAAAAAGACATGTGACATTTTCGGAAGGGGGTTTGTTCATGTCAATGACATAAGCATCACCTCGACGATCCGATTTCAGTAAAACCCATTCATCTGGAATGACTACTCCAGGTTTCAATATCAAACATCCTTTATCAGTGAAATGAGTTGAGTAGCCATTGTCACAGATTTGTGATACACTAAGCAAACTATGCTTTAATTCAGGAACATAATTTACCTTATTAAACTGAAGAGCACCATTTCTTACCGTTCCTCTTTGAGTTATCTGACCTTTCTCACCTCCTGCAAAGGAGACAAATCCGCCATTGAAAAATTCAACCTCAGTTAGTTGGGACAAGTCTCCTGTCATGTGCCTCGAACAGCCACTATCAATGTACCAGAGACGAATGATAGTCCTCCACAGCCGTTCCTGCACATGATGCAGGATCAGTTAGTCATAGGTACCCAGGCCATGGTCATCTTGGGTGCACCATTGGCATCTGTATATTGGACTTTGATCCATTGCATATCAACGTTTGAAACATTTGCACAATAATAAGATTTATCATTCACAGAACACGAGGAGCCTACAGACGGGGAAGAGATTGGAATAGAACATTTTGGCTTCCAGTACGATTTGAATTTTGAAGATAATCTTTTGCGTGAACTGAAACCTGTCATGCTAGGCACAATCTGAGAACATAATCTTTTATTAGATTGTTTGATCAGTTTATGTCTATTCCAATCACCATCAGAAGGCTTCACCTTGGAGTTATCATTACGCATTGCCTTAGATTTTTCAACCCGCATAGGCTTGGTATGATTATGATTCCCGTTTGGAGCCTTCTGATGTTTCCAGCTTGCAAGATGTTGTTGAACAGTTGGACAATTTCTGGCAATATGTCCCGGGATTCCACATGTGTAACATGTTTGACGTTTGACATGTGGATCCCCCTGAGATTTTGCATACTTTCCAGGCTCGGAAAGCTTAGAGACACTTTTATACCTGTGTGAATCAGTTTTGAAACAATGAGGTTTTTGTTTTGAAAGGTTCTGTTTATACTTTGGTAAAACCTGTTTTGGTGGGACATATTTCTCTGTCCTGCCCCGACTTGATTGTTTAACCAAAAGATTTTTAGTTTTATCACAAGCATGTGGCAAAATAACAGAATCTGAATGAAGAAACAACGAATCAGATGAAAAGTCACAAGGTTTTATGCTCAAAACAAACGAGCCCACACAAATATTGTTGTCTTTATCAGAAATTGAGAAATCGTTTTTCTGATTTTTATTATTTAATGCAAGTAAATCAGTGTCAGCGACTGCCTCCCCATCATCTACCCAATCCTCAACAATCACATTTTCTGCACAAGAATTAACAGAATTAGTAATGTTCTCATTGTTAGTAACATTCAGACAATTTTGTGTGCAAAAATTTTCATCCACATAAGAAGTGGAAGATTCAGAAAATATTGAGCATGTTTGTTCTGAATTAAATGAAGTGAACACGGAGATACATTCATTGTCTTTTAGCATGTCTTCAGATGATTCTTTGGTCTCACATGACTGATGACTGGATGAGTCGGTCTTTTCTGAGTCTGAATCAGATTCAGACTCAGGTGCAGTTTTCTTTGAATCATCTGAATATGATGAATCCTTATCTTCCTGTTTAATCTTGACTGGCCTTGAGCACACAGATTCTTCAGATTCTGGCTCAGTCAAGAGTGTAACATTTGATTCAGATGAGCCACTTAAGTCAGAAACATGTTGTGGCTCTGCTGAATGTTCTGTTGATTCAGAGTTAATCATTTGATTTTCACTATCTGCCATTTGCTTTAAACACAGTTCTCTAATTTCCTTCATGAAATCAAACTCATAGTCCACGCTAGAGTTTTGTTGAGTGAATGAATCAAAAATTTGTTCTTTCTCTTTTAAGTTTTCATGTTTAGACTCTCTAGACACTCCTACAAATTCAACTGATTCAGATGAGGATGGAACCTCATCTTTGCTAACCTCAAAAACTCTGTCCACCTCTTTATTTTTCTCAAAATTTAACGTCTCAGTCTGCTTTGAAGCATCTTGAGACTTGACAAAGGTTTTTGATGGAGCCATCTCTGGTTTAGATTGTTTTTGTTTCGGTTTAGAGATTCTAATTGGGATCGATGCAGGTTTAGTAATTTCAATTTGATCCCTTGATGGTCGAATAGTTGGCTCTTCTATTGGTGGACCATATCCTTTCAAAGGAAGAGCCAATAGTTCTTCATCTGACATAGGAATTGAAGAATAGTTTTCATTGAAAGGTGGAGGTATTTCCACAAATCCAATTCCCTTATTCCTCACGTCCTTTGGTCTGAACCTTAACTGGGTATTGATCATTTTTTCAACTTTAGGACTGGAGCAGTCAAATTTTTTAAAGTGAAAATCTGCATTTTCAAATTTTGATTTTAAGTCGATCAATTCCGTGGTCAAGGTATCAGAAAGTCGTTTGAAGTGCAAGTATCGACATTTATGATCACTCACCTCCTGATGCAAACGCTTGATGTCAAGTTTTTGTTTTTCAACCATTTCTTTATAAGAGTTGAATTTCTTTTTAATGTCCCAAGAGGCCATTTTTTCATATTCAAGCTGTTTGTATGCGGAGAGAGTTTCTTCCCTAAAACCTTTAATTTTGAGTTTGCACCTTTCAGTGCAGCATGATTCAGCTAAAATTTCAGAATGTACCTCAGCTGCTGATGGAACATAGTCATCATCCATCTGTGCCATGAGAGCCTTGTACACCGTATCTTCAACAATTTTAAGATCTGCCATCTGAGAAGACCAATCCCATCCACCTCCTGATTGAGCAACCATGGCTTGGCTAGAGTTAGAAGACTCAGATCCAGTGTGTGCAGGCGCCGATTGAGTTCCTTGAGCAGCATTGGAAGACGCAGCTGCAGGAGTAGAATTTTCTCCTTCTTTCTTTGGTTTGGTGCACTCACGCGCAAAATGGCCAAGTTCATCGCAGTTGTAACAGCGCATCTTCATCTTGTCCCAACCTAGTTTCCTTGTTGGGTTTTCCCACACGTTTCGACCAGTCTTCTTCACAAACTTGTTGGCTCTATGCACAACCATGGCTATCTGCCAAGTCAGATCCATCTCTTCAATATCGTCTTGATTAACGTCATTTAAGTCACATGCTCCAACATCTTTTGAAGTAAGTTGACCTGTCAGAAATGCATTATAACAGTTCATAAATCCAGCAAATAATCCTAGGTTACTTTCAAGCTCCTTGGGAATTTTTGCTGTCATAGATGTAGCTGGAGGTGGAGCAGATGACGACGATCCAGCAGTGGTGGTTGCAGAAGAAGCGAGAACAGTTGACCCTTTTGAGGCACTGGGGGCAAACATGGGTGGATACGAGGACCCACTTGCTGGATAAGAGTACAGTGATGGCCGTTGAGTTTCTTGCTGAGAAATTAAAGCATTGCTGGGAGTTGCAATGATGGCATTGTTGTAACTAGCAGTCTGAGTCATGTAACGTTGTCTGTCATCAAGGTCATAGGACTTGATTAACGAGATGGTCTCAGAAAGAGTGAGTCTTGCTAGATCTTTCGTTCTCTTGATGAGGGTGACATTTGAATCCCAACTTCTTGGAAGAGTATTGAGCAGCTTTTTATTCATGACAGAGTTGTCTACTACCATATCATTTGATTTCATTTCACTCACTAAGGCCACGAAACGTTGTATCTGACTTTCAAGTGATTCTCCCGGAATGTGATTGAAAGCATTAAACTTCTGACTCAGCATCTCCCTCCTGCTCTCCTTCATTTCTTCGTTCCCTTCATACAGATTCTCAAGAGCTTCCCAAAGTTCTTTTGCAGTGGCATTGTCACGAACTCCAATTGATACTTCAGGTGAGAGTCCTTGATGAAGATAAGCAATAGCCCTTTCATCATCATCAGTCTTTTCATGATCTTCATCAGTGTACATGCTCTTTGGTTTGATAGCAGTGATTCCAGTTATTTCATTTACCACGTAGGTAATCACACAAGGTCCATTTAGAATAGATCTGAGAGCTTTTGCATCTTTTATCTTCATGACTTGAATGAACCTGAACTTCCACTCAGAATAAGACATTCCGAGTTGAAGAACAGGGATTTTCTGATGGGTGCCAATGACAGATTCCATGGCTTTGTCTACTTGTGCAGCTACAAGTAGCTGGTCAGTGTTTAGTCCATTTAAGTTAGCCTGATTAACAATTTGATCCATTTCTGAAAATAAGAGTTAACTTTATTAGTTTGAGTTAATTTAAACAGATAAAAGGTCCAGCAATCTAAAGATGTCCAGTCCAATAATAATTGAAAGGCCCAGCCCAAAAGTTTGGAACGTCCAGCCCAACAAAGAGGTTGAACTCAAGGTTGAACTCAAGGTTGAACTCAAGGTTGAACTCAAGGTTGAACTCAAGGTTGAACTCAAGGTTGAACTCAAGGTTGAACTCAGCCAAGTTTGTTGAACTCCCCCAAGGTTGAACTCCGGACGTCGAACTCAGATAGGTTGAACTCAGCCAGGTTTGTTGAACTCCCCCAAGGTTGAACTCAGGATGTCGAACTCAGATAGGTTGAACTCAGCCAAGTTTGTTGAACTCCCCCAAGGTTGAACTCAGGATGTCGAACTCAGATATTTGGTTGAACTCAGCTATTTGGTTGAACTCAGCTGAAAAGTAAACCTGCTAAGATGCAACAAGTTTTCCACAAAATATGGAAATAGATATCTTTGAGAATATTTTAAAAAATTATCAGAATAGACTTTCTCAAACAAATCTCCTTGTTTGTAGCAAACACATTGAGCCTTTCCAAGATGGATCAAAACACCAAAAATTCATCTGCCACGAAATCAATTAGAAAGAAAAAATTAACGAAGGCATTATAAACTGAAACACTAAAATCAACCTTTGTTCGTGAAAATAACTTCCTTGATCTTCTTCCTTTGATACCAACAACCGAGCCTTCGAAAGACTTCTTAGGCTCTGATACCAATTGTAAGTCCAAGATCTTCTCTACCGGGTATCAAACAAACAATCGAGTGCGGAAAACAAGATTGAATGGTGAAGAACAAGAAAGAGACTTTGAATAGAATGATTTTATTATCTAGTGCACACGTCTTCTATGAGACGTCTGGTACACCTAATGCTAGCCGAACACAAGATGAATAATAGAACAAAAAAGACTAGCAACCCCAAAACAACTAGGTAACCCCCTATTTATATGAATATAGGGCGGTTATGTTACATGGATCTCTTGGGCCGAAATCTAACTAACACAATAACAATAACAAGCCCAAGTCAAACGCAAACCTCTAATAACATGGCCCAACATTAAACCGAGGGGAGTGAACAACTGTGAGGGGTGTGTTGCATGAAAATAAAACTGACATCATGTTAAACTTAGTTGGGTGAGTTCTGTTTTCAAAATTGTGCATCATAGTTACCTGTTGAATTAACACATCTAATACTGATCTATGAATGGGGTATGACTTTGGACCCTAACTAGTGCATGACGGGGGCGTTTGATGTATTTGTTACTCGTTCGTGATAATGTTCTGAGCAGATTTGCTTGAGGGCAAGCAAAAGGTAAGTGTGGGGGTGTGATGTGTTGCTAAATGCATCACATTTATTTGTCACTTTTGTATATTTTTGAGTCGATAGATAGTATTTTTATTAGTTTTATGTATGTACTCTATTATTTTAGTATTATATATATTTTATTACTTTTTAGTTGCTTTTACTATTAATTAATTTATTTTATAATTTTGGTAGGTGCTCGTGTGTAGCAGGGCGAAAAAATTAGAAATATATTCGAGACTCGAGCACCAAGGAACATGCATGGAATCTTCTACTACTACTACTACTACTACTACTACTACTAATAATAATAATAATAATAATAATAATAATAATAATAATAATAATAATAATAATAATAATAATAATAATAATAATAATAATAATAATAATAATAATAAATCATAATATTAATAAATAAAAAATAATAAAACAAAAGACCCGTAACTTATGTCACGGCCCAAAAGTCAAAACCCATAATTAATAGAAAATGGGGGTTTCAAAATAAGAGTGACTAAATTAAAAGAAAAGCGACACAGTCAAAGGGATGAGGAGAAAATTTAGGAAATAATTATTCAGGTGCTTTGATGTGGAGTTTGACCAAAGACTCGATGGGACTTGATAAAAACGTGACTGGGAGGAAGACAATAGGATTAATCGGAGGGCAGCCTTCTTGGCTGCTGATTAGGTCACGCATACCGAGAGGGAGGATTACACAGAAAAGAAGAAGTCGCGTGAACAAGATGCACAGTTAAATCTTTTGTAGCTTTCCCCCGGGTGAATCTTTGTATTGATTTTGTATTCTGAACTCGTTGTGATTATGTATGAACTAGTATTTTTACTACTTGTGTTGGATTGAATAAACCTTGCTTATATTTGAATCAATTTATCTATTAACTGTGATTTCTGGCATCATAGGGAGGTTGGTTAATATTTGTATAGGGATAATTTGGTTGCACGGTTTGTGTTAGAAATCGGCTTTAGTTATTGTGACAGGATAACTAGATTGTTCGGTTACTATCAAAGATCATCTTTAGTTTTGTGACAGGATAACTAAATTGATTACCATTGAGTAAACTGTCCTTAGTTATTATTTCAATCTGAATAGTTATTGTGACAGGATAGCCAAGGCCATGTCTATGTGGTGTTCTTGTAGTTAAGTCGAATAGGTTGCAAGATTATACAAATAGGATCCCGGGTGGAAGCTACATTTATCTTTATTATTTATTTAGATTATTTTGTTATCATTTCAACATTTTTATAAAACAAACAAAAAGATAAAACTAGCAAACTTCATAATTATATTTTTATATTTATTTGTAACTAGCTTAGACAAACAAACAATTAGTGTGACGCTAACCACATGCTCCTTGGATTCGATACCCTACTTATCCTAGCTACCTAGGTTATTTAGGTTTTGTATGACCCGTGACGACCGAGATCATCATCATCAACCCATTTCGTTGTAGATGTGTCCCTACCGACCCAGCCATGCATGATTCGGGTAACAATTAGTGTGCTTCTTGCTCGTTTTGATGTCATTTTTAATAGCCCTAAGGTTTTATTTCAGATCTGTAACAAATTCTTGTTCGATTTAGAGGTTAGATGGTTAGGGTTATTAGACAGTGTTTTGGGAATTAGGATCTAATTTTCATAGTGTTTGCACACACACACACACACACACACACATATATATACACCATGTGGGCTATTAACTAAGCTTGCATATTACATAGTTGTGGAAAAGCCCAATAAGGGGTTCCACACATGGGTACACCGGAGATTTACGAAGCACAACAGCCGCTTTAGTTAGGTTGTTTTCCATAATAACTACCCATATTTGGTTAGGTTTTCTTTTAAATTTATTAATGTGATATTGTTTCCTTACAGTAATTTTTGAGCAAATACTTTTGAATTTATGAACATTTCATTCCACCTTAGAAAGAATTTAGATGTGTAGTAGATCATCTGGTATATAATAATAAAATTTCCTTTCTTGAGCATTTTTTTATGAATTTATGAAGTTGATCATCTGAAAGATATATTTAGGGTCTTTTTTTTATATAAAGTTGTGTTGTAGATGAATATCAGTAGATTAGTGATGTCTTATTATGTGTTTGAAAGAGACCAACTAACATGAGTTAAGGTTCATATGATATACATTAATTTAAAAAAACATATGTTAGTACATGCCTTTAACACATGTTATCTCATTATGTGTTTGAACTTTCAATGATACCAACTAACATGTGTTAGGGTTCATATGACATATGTTATTTCAGAAAACACATGTTAGTATATATATGCCTTTAACACATGTTAATGATGTCTCATTATTTGTTTGAAGAGGACCCTTACCCACCGCTCACTTAATTTTTTTTTAATTTTTATGTTTTTTTATTTTTTTATTTAATGTAATGTTTTTATATATTTTAAAAAATAAAAACTTTAGTGATGAAATGTGATGAAAAGTGAATACCACCACATGTGTTTAGTGATGGAATGTGATAAAGTGTGATGGAATAGGGATGAGCATAAGAAAACCGATAACCGAAAAAACCGAAACCAAACCAAAAATAACCGAAACCAAATTAACCGATCGGTTACGGTTAACATATAGCCAAAACCAAACCATTCGGTTACGGTTTTGGTTTTCCCTTCTTCTGTAACCGAAATAACCGAAACCGAACTAATAGTTATATACTTAAGTATTTTTCATACATGTATCCATGTATTTAGAACATATTTTCATGTATTTCCAGTATATTTTATGTATCTTTTATATACATCTATGTATTTGAAAAGTATATATAACTTATGTATTTTTCATGTATATCCTTATAGTTGAAGCATTTTTTTATTTGTTTCCTCGGTATTTCATGTATTTCACTTGCTTTTTCATATATATTTGTATTCTTGAAAAAGATCCAAACACTTTACTAACTATTTTAAGTTTACAAGGTTGCACAAGTTTTATGTTTGGATATTAACCGAACATAACCGAAACCGAACCGATAACCGACATATTAACCGAATAACAGGAACCGACGTAACCGATCGGTTACGGTTATGGTTTTTCCTAAAGCCGAACTTCGGTTATCGGTTATATGTAAAAACCGAACCGAACCGACATTTGCTCACCCCTAGAATAAGGTGACAGAATCTAATTAGGTGTGATAGTGTGATAAACTTTAGACCACCCCATGTGCCCTTAGTTTTTTTTTTTGTTACACACACACACATACATATATATAGGGCAATTATAAAGTGAAAACCCGCTTGAGTTGAGAAAACCTTCGAAAACCCATGTAAAAAAACATTTTTTTCTTTGAAAAAAATAACCAATGTAAAATACATGTTTGTAAGCGTTTTGGATCAAAAAAATAAAAAAAAAACGCCGATGGGATTTTTAAAAAAAAAAATAAACATAGTTACTAAAAACATAGGTAAATAGCTGAAAACATATGTTTTTTTTAGCAACTTTGTTTATTTTTTTAAAAAAAAAATCTCATCGGCGCTTTTGTTATTTTTTTTGCCCAAAATGCTTAAAAACATATATTTTACATTGGTTATTTTTTTCAAAAAAAAAATAATGATTTTTTACATGGGTTTTCTCAACTCAAGAGGGTTTTCACTTTATCCTTCCCCTATATATATATATATATATATAAATATAAATATAAATAAAGTAATGTAACATAACTAAAATAGAGAAATCGTCTTACGTCCAGTTTCATGAGTAACATGTGCGAAAAAAGCTGCAATCTCCCTCCTTGACCCTTCTTCTGAACTAGCGGTACCGAACTCGGCATAGTTTCCAAGGGCTTCAAGAAAATAGGCACGTGTATAAAATCCTCTCCCTTCACAACTAGAGTCGGATTGGTCTACGATCCCATTGAAGAATGCATCTGTCACGATGCTCCCAACATCCACATCACTCGTGTCACCCGAGTAACATGGCCCTTCCCTACAGCCAGGTCCACAGTATGGATCCCCGGTGCCGCAATAACCCCATTGGCTACAACACAAGTCTGGACTACAACCACAATTCTGGGCAGACGAGTTGAGGAGTCCGGCTAAAAGTACTCCGGAAAATATGAGCATTCCATATGTTTTCATGTTGGTTTGTTAGATTTAGATAGTGTAATTGTGAATGTTGATTTATAATGTGTGTAAAGAATGTGGAAGGGTGTGTGGTTGACATAGAATATATGTTGACCATGTTAAATTATTCCATAGTTTAAAGCAACTGTTACGATTTTTATTGACTGTTCAAAGTCGTATGGTAGAAAACTGCTAGAAGCACCTTCAATGACTCAGCATCGAATATCTGATAAGCTCAAACGAATATAAGCCAAAAATTACATAGAGGCATGTAAACTTTTATCATTTAATAAACAATCCATAGAATAGATAAGTTTAGGCGATTATTTTTGTAAGAATAGAAATTCTTTTGCAAAACTAAATTTCATGAAGTGGACTTAATTAGTATATAAATTACTGTAGTTAACTAAATATTAAATAGTCTCTTACTTTCTTTTTGGTTTATAAGATAAAAAAAACAAAGAAAAAAAGCTTTAAGGTCTAAATAAAAAGTCGTATAGATTTTAAACATGATCGGCAAAACTCATTTTGATTTATTTAGTGTACGTATTTTTCTTGTATTTGTTTACCTCAGGGTTTGTGTGCTCTTTTGGAATTTATTTCGCAACTGATTCTTAAAACGTAATAATATGAGCATTATAAAACTTCTCATCAGAACGGAAATGCACGTAACATTGAGATACAGAAAGTGACTATGTTTCAAGTATGTTTAAGAATAACAATGTGTGAAGCGTGTAATCTAGAAGAATATATATTTTTAAATGCTAAGGGATCAATTGGTATGTAGTAATGGAAAGTGAAACAGACTGAATAGTTGCGTTAGAATGAAAAATAAAGTGTTTTGTTAGGTAATAGAATTAAATCATCTATTATTTTTTTTGAAAGGTAAATCATCTATTATTACACAAGAAATTCTTTTACCTCAAAATCATTCCATCTAATCTCGTGGAACCATTTCACACCTCATTAACAACACTACACCCCACCATCGTCGTCAACACCCACCACCGTCACCACCATCCACCACCATTGTTGTCCACGGCACCCACCACCTCTACCCACCATGCCGTCGCCGCCACCACCTGCCTTCGCCACTACCACTCGCCCACCGCTGCTACCCACCACCGTCACCACCCACCACCATCGTCGCTAGTCTGCTACACGACGCCACCACCCACCACCATCGCCGGCACATGCTAGCCACTTCCGCCGTTGCCACCCACCACACCGCAGTCACTCACCGCCGACCCCAACTTCCACCACAACTACCCACCCGCATTGCCATCACCACCCACCATTGTCACCGCCACCGACCAGCCATCGCCGCCACCAATTGCCGCTGCCACCCACACACCACCACTATCGCCACTGACACACCACCACCACCCACCATAGCCATCACAACCGCCACTTATCACCACCCACCATCAACGCCACCGAGTAACGATTCATATATATCCCCAAGGTAACCAAACAATACATGGAATGGTAATGATACATTCCATTACATGGCCCATTCCATTACCTTGTAAATTCTATTCCCACGTCCATTCCATTACCGATACCAAATAGACCCTTATATAGGCCTGTAAACGAACCGAACGTTCATGAACTGTTCAGCGGGAAGTTCGTTTATGTTCGTTGAATTAAACGAACGAACATGATCACACATTTTGTTCGTTCATTTAGGTTTATGAACGTTCGTTTAATTAAACTTTGCTTTATTTTTATCATTTATTTCCCTTTTGTTAAATAACCTTAATTCATATTATATACAATATATTTCCCTTTTGTAAAGTAACCTTAATTCATATTATATTGGTTTGGGTTGCATTATGGTGTATTAGACTTAATTGAATTGTGATGAATCATTATTAACTTGTTTTTGTTTGTGTTCGTTTATGTTAATTTGTGTTTATTTATATTGAACATTTGTGTTCGTTTATGTTCATGAACTGTTCGTTTAGGTTTTAAATGAACGAACATAAACGAACACGAACACAATAAATTTCTTAATGAACGAACACGAACACAAAAATGTGTTCGATTATGTGTTCATGTTCGTGTTCGGTTAAAGTTAAATGAACAAACACGAACACGCCTGTGTTCGTGTTCGTTCGGTTCGTTTACAAACCTACCCTTAAAGTTAAATGAACAAACACGAATACGTCTGTGTCAATAGAATGGAATCACCCATTCCACAAAGCATTCCATTCCTTAAAAACCATTTCATCAACCCCCATGTTTTTTTTCATTCTATTCCCTTTTGACCATTCATTAAGAACACCATAGCCCATCACCCACCACCATCGTTATCACCCACAATAGCTACCGCCACCACCACCCACCATTGCTGTCGCCACTCGCCACCCACCACTTTCACCGACCATCGCCACCACCCACACTCACCGACCATCGACGCCACCACCCATCTATTACCGCCGCCATGCACCACCACCCATCATTTTCGTCACCACACTCGCCACTGTCACCTACCATCGCTGCCACCTTTCACCGTCGCCGTCACCCACCACCACTACCTACCTCTGTCGCCGCCACATATCACCAACCAACCACCATCACTGCCACTAACCACCACCCACCACTGCCACCTTCCACCACCACCGTCGCCCACCCACCATCGCCGCTATCCACCACCACCCACTTCCGCTGCCTTCATATGCCATTGTCGCCACCGTTGCACACTAACGTTGCTTCCACCCACTACCACTACCGCTGCCACCCACTGCCGCCACAACCACATATCACCAGCCACTAACCACCACCGCAACTACCCATGCACCATCCATCACCAACGACCTCCGTCGTTGCCACTGCCCACAACTCCCGCTCATCACCGAATTTATTCTTTCGTCTTTTCCTACCTAACAAACAAGACATGGAATGGTATGATACATTCCATTATCTTGTCTATTTCATTACCTCGCTCATTCCATTCTCTCATCCATTCCATTACCCCATACCAAACACAAAGGGTCTGTGTCATACCACGCCAATGGCGGAAATACGTGGCGCAACACTCAAAAACATATCAAAGTCAAGATTAACACAACCCATATTTAATTAGAAAATATCATTTCATTAAGATGTTGAAAAATAGTACCTTCTCATAAACATTCACTACAAGAAATATAGGTCTTTACCTACACATAGTATGTGTGGGAAAAAGGCTGTAATGTGTTGGATTTTGTATTTACCTACACATAAATTAAGTGTTATGATGTGTAGACTCAGGACTGTGGATATAGATCATTAACCACACATAAATTATGTGTAGGTATACAGCTATACCTACACATACATATGTAGCTAAAAGTATGTTACATGTGTGGTTAAAACTATAACAACTTGCTAAGATAGATTATGACATGGCATCTGACGTGCAACATGACGTGGCCTGTGACGTGGTAGATGACATGGAAGCTGACGTGGCACATGACGTGACACATGACAAGGTAGCTGAATTGCACTATGATTATGACACGTGCCACAAATATATATGTAGTTAAATGTAAAATTATGTGTTGGTAAACACTCACCACTATATATATAATAATATTCAAATATATATATGAACAAATACAAAAACAAGTATATAAAGACATACGACCAAATTATCATTATTAATAAATACATCATCGTTCAAGAAACCAAACCAAATACTTAAACAAACAAAAGAAAAAATAGCCATAAGTTAATAACGAGTTATATAAAAATACCAAAAAACTTCAGTCATCGGTACTTTCATCACTCTCTAGTGTATCACTTTGAGATTGTTATGATGTGCTTGATAGTGGAGGCATAATATTATTATCAATCAGTGCTTGTTCCATAATTGCACATTTAATTGTCACTATTTGAAGTTGATCCACTAGCTCGTCATAAGTAGGACGCTTTGATTTTTTAGTACACATTGTGTTATCAGCTATAACTGGATCGCGTCCCCACCCATGCAGACGAATAGAGCTTCGTCCAAGTAGACTCTCAATAATCTTCTTATCGCTCATTGATTCCACTGTATGTTGGTTTCTCAGCTTCATCATTTCATCCTTTTAACGAAAAAGAAGACAAATACTATAAATTACCAAATAATGAATATTTAGTTGTAGAAATGAATATGTAAACTTACATATATTGTAGCCGCAACATTAGATATCCAGACTTTTTCCTCATCTCAATGTGTAAGTCTCAAGTTGACCCGATGAAGATTCCAAATCTAAGCCATGCTCAATGTGATACCGTACTGTACTTTTCGATCCATTTCTGCTACCTACTTTTCGTTTTGCACGTGCACTAACTTTCTTTTTTGCAATTTCCTTCAAGGACATACAACCAGATTTCACATTAAAAAAAAAGATAAAATTCGATAATAAATAATAAGATCATAACAAGATCGATAAAACATTACCAAGTATTTTTCGTCAGTTCACATATCACATAGATATTCCCAGTCTTCTTTCTTAACATTAGAAGGAGGTGTGGTCTTTGCCTTTGTAGGGTCAGCTTCTCCTCCAACTTCTTTGAAATAAGCATGCAACGTAGCTCGGTGACCCATCCATGCCCTTGACATGTAGCTATGGATAACGTTGCGTACATTCGAATTCTCCACATCAATACCATAAAGTGTCTTCAAGCAACAATTATAATAAACTAGTTAGCTTCTAGCGTAACGGCAAACAATTTTTCCCCATATTAAAAAATCATATTCAATTATAAAAGAAACTTACTGTTAACTTGTGGCGTAAATACCAATTTTATTAAAACGCCAACGGCAAGCGAGTAGCTAGCTCAATACACCAACAACAGAAAACATACTACATCATAAAACAACAAACATATAAAGAAAACTACCACCCAATGTCCTGCAGGTTGAAGCCCCTCCAAGTCCTCCATTCTAGATCCATTGTTCTTGATCTTGCCTTAATTCACAAAAACGTCAGTGATTTAATCTCACCAATTATTCTTTGAACTGATGGCTCCTTGTTTTCGAACATAATCTCGTTTCTTGCCTTCCAAGTCGACCACAACGTTGTGGGCCAAATTGCATTCATCGCCAATTTCTTTTTCTTTGATCCTCCCAGATACTTATGCATGTCGATGATGTCCTTGATTCCGAAAGCGAACATCAGACTCACCTTGCACCATTGAGCCACCAATGTCCAAACCACCTGTGCAACCCCACGTGAGATAAATAAATGGCCGGTCATTTTGCCCACCTCGCTGCAAAATGGACAGAAAACAAAATTGACAGTTATGTTTCGGTGCTACGGGTTCGTCAAAGTTGGTAGTCAGTCCAATTCAGCTCGCCACACAACAAAACACACTTTCATTGGTACCCAAGGATTCCACGTAAACGTCCATTCCGGTGCCACATATCTTCGATCTTGTAAACCTCTTTTCAGGCTGCCAACAGTAAACTCTCCTAACCCATCCATCGCCCAAACCCAAATGTCATCCCCAACATGCCGGTTCTGTGCAACAAGTCGGTCCACAAGTGCAACCCACTCTGAAGCTTCTGCGCTTGCCTCGATCTATCTTTTCCATTCCCAGGAACCCCCCCCCCCCACATTGCCCCAACCCACCCTATCCCCAACCGTAGCATTCTTGTTTGACTCCAGCTCAAACAGGTTTGGATACAACGAATGTAACGGCTGCCCAACAATCAACCTAAAACCTCACACCATCCTGTCTCCCCGCCACCGCCTTAATCGCTCTAGACAAATCAATACCTACTCCCGATACATCCATCACAGCCCGATTAATTTGCTTCCAAGTCCCCGAAACTAACAGGTTTAAAAGAATGAAGTTCCATGATCTGGAGCTATTGTGAATCGCCCAAACCACTTTCCTCCACAAACCTTTTTCATCAACTTTATACCGCCACCACCACTTCGAAAGCATTGCCAAATTCGCATCCCTAAGTGACCCAAAGCCTCTACCACCGTATTTTACCGGAGCCGCAACCTTCTGCCACGCTACCCAGTTCATTTTCGCAAGGTCGTCCGAACCCCCCCCCCCCCCCCAAAAAAAAAAAAAGAACACTCTTCTCATCCTATCCAATTTTTCGATAACCTCCTTCGGGGCGCGATATAGTGAGAATTAATATGTTGGTATGGAGTTTAATACAGATTTTATTAATGTTATCCTTCCACCAAATGACAATGTTTTGGCTTTCCATACTGACAATCGCTTCCTAAACGTACGGATCACGGGCTCCCAAAACCGGCATTGGTTCATGTTAGCCCCGATTTGTAAACCCAAATGGATGAACGGAAAACTCCCCACCCTACACCCCAAATAAGCAGCCATTGTACTTACCTCCTGATCAGTAGCTCCAACCCCAAATACATAGCTTTTAGAGAGATTAACCTTCAGACCTGATACAAGATGAAATCCTCTCAGTAGTCGCCTTAGATTTTTTGCACCATTAGCAGACCACTCACCGATGAACGTGACGTCATCCGCATACATGAGATGTGATATTAGCAGCCCAGAATTACCACACTCAAACCTACGAACAGGCCCACAAGAGACGCACGCTTCATTATACACGATAACGCCTCCATTACAATTACAAACAAGAACGGCGAGATAGGATCGCCTTTCCTTATACCGCGATGACATTCAAACTCAGTTGTGGGTGACCCATTGATGAGAACTGATGCCTTTGCCGATGACACCAATGCCCAAATCCACCTTCTCCAATGCTCAGGAAAGTTCATTTGCTCTAGAACAGATAAGAGAAACTTCCAATTCACCGAATCATACGCTGGCTCTATGTCTATTTTAATGATCATACTCTTTCTCTTGGCCCGTTTCATCCACCCTATGATCTCGTTCAACATCAGCGGACCGTCCATAATAATTCTTCCCGCCAGGAATGCCGTTTGCTCCGGTGAAACAAGACCATCAATCACGCCTTTAAGTCTCCTTACCAGCACCTTCGAGACCACCTTATTTATACACCCGATGAGGCTAATCGGTCGAAAATCCGAGAAGGTCAACGGGTCATTTACCTTTGGGATAAGAGCAATGAATGACGTGGCGATCCCCGGATGTATATCTGCATTGCAATGAAAGTCATTAAATAAATCTACAAACTCCATTTCAAACCCACCCCAAAACCTCTTAAGGAACTTGAAATTGAATCTGTCTAGACCCAGTGCCTTTTCCCCCGTGCAATCCCATACAGCGTCCTTTATTTCCGTGATCGAGAATGGGGCCACCAACAATTCAGCTTCCATATCAGAGAGTTTTGGAATATTCGGACATTCCAAGGGAGGCCTATCTTGTAACGGTTCAGCAAACTTCTCTGCAAAGAAGGTAAACACATGATCTTTTATAATTGTCGGGTTCGTCACCCACTCCCCATCCACCATGAGTCCATTAATTCTATTATTTGTCGTGTTAGCATTGATTACACCATGAAAGAAGCTCGAGTTTTCATCCCCCTCAACCGCCCATTTAATTCGCGACTTTTGTTTTAGATCCATTTGTTTTTTCTTTTCGAAATCTAACATAAAAGCTCTATATTCTTCTCTAATTTGAGCCTCCTGAACAAATAAATCCCTATCTTCCACCACTTTTTTTCTAATTTCTCCACCACCTCCTTTTTGTATCGGAACTCGCCTTCCAACCGTTCCTTTTCCACAGCCACCCACCCCTTAATTTTGTTCTTCAAAAACTTGAATTTAGTGATTAATCTTAAATCTGTTGGACCATGAAAATTGAACCCGGCACACAACTCAGTCACCAATTCACCGAAACCAGGAAGTTCTAACCATGAATTGAAGAAGTGGAACGGTGTATGACCAAAATCTGTTGTCGTGGTATTCAACACAATCGGGCAGTGGTCCGTAACATGCCTGGATAAAGCAGTAACAGCAGCCTCCGGCCACGCATTCCTGAATCCTTGGCATCCCAAATACCTATCGAGCTATCTCATTTTTTCCCCGTTATCCGAAATGTACGTAAACTTGTGGCCACCCATATTGTATTCAAACAAACTTGCCCTGGTAATAAAATCATTAAACGCCCTCGCATTCGCTGGAAGAAACTCCGAGTTCCTCCTTTCCTCTTCACCACGAACCTCATTGAAATCCCCTAGGAAGATCCACATACCATCCAGCGACCCCTTAAGGACCAGCAACTCATCCCAAACTAGTCTTCTTGCCGAGGCATCATTCGGTGCATAAACATTCACCACATTTATCAAAACCCCACTGGGCACCATATTACCGGACACTACCAGATAATTTCTCGCCTTTACCACAGCTATTTGCCTAAACAACAATGGATCCTATAAACTAATCAATCCCCCAGATCGCCCATCCGAAAACACTTGTTCCATCATAAAAATTGTTCTACCCCACAAAGAGTTACAATTAAACTTTGAACCTTCCTGCAACTTCGACTCCTGAATTTCCAGAAAATTAATCCCATGACTCGTCTTGAGACCTTTAACCCATGATGTTTTCCTCCCATCCCTAACCCCCCGTAAATTGACTGCCATAAAATTCATTGAGACCCTTCGAAGCCACCATCTTCCTTGACAAGTTCACCAATCTGTTGTTCGAAATTCTCTAAACCCATACCAACCTTTTATCCGACCTCTATTGTGTTATTAATCTCAACGGATAAGCCTCCATTCCCACCCGGTTCATCCACTGTTCCACCATTTTCCGAGACATTGTCTTCTACCACACCCGATTGATTATCAGCCCCACCACCAAATTCACGATCCCTATCAAGTTGGACTCCTTCTCCATTTTGTTCAATAGCCATATCTTCTAAAGTGCTAGAATTATTAGGGAAGGGGGTATTAAGATCTAGAAACGAACCATTTGATGGGGTTGGTGCATTGAAAATGTTATCTCCTTGTGTCACAGTCTTTGAAGCCTCAAGTGGGGTCCGTAGTCCACGTTTTCTTTTCTTGGGTCTGCCACCAGAAACTGGGCTCTCAATATTACCACTCCCCATGTTGAACTTGGACGACTCCACATAAAGGCCCACACCTCCCATTGGCCCATTATTCAAACCACTCACATCAGCTTTGTTCATGGGACCCACCGATATCCCATCCCCATGCATTTGACGTTCCCCATTCCCATGCAAGTTGAGACCATCAGACTTCCTCGCCGGACCTTGCACTTCCGGTAGCAATTCTCCCTCCTTTATTTCTTCCTCGCAATTACACGATTCCATGGACCTTACTTGTGACCCCATAGATCTGGACTCCAATTCTTCAAGCATTGGTTTAAACTGGTTTCCATCCACCTCCACCACCCAGACAATATACTTATTTCCTTGCCAAGTTATCTCCACCTCCTCGTCTATTCTTTTCGTGGACGTTGATAACACACAACATTCACCCACTGAATTGTCCACATGTAGCCAAGAGAATGTTGATATCTTCACAACTCTTCCAAATAACTCATATACTTTATCATAGTCCATTTCGTCTCTTAGGTGAATCGGCAATCCCAACATCTTTAGCCAAACCAACCTGTCGAAGAAAACCTCCTGACCGGTCCACAGCTCAACTGACTCCAGGGTTTGGACACAAAGAATGTAGTGATAGGAAGTTTGTTGTTGCCTCGCCTGTTAGGTTGGAAATCCGGCCACCGTTCTCTCTCTCCCACGACCTCTCATATTCCTTGAAAGACAGCAAGTACTAACTGCCTGTCCTCTTTTGCATTTCCTATTTCTCTAGTTAATTTCTTGGCAACGAAAATACTAGGTTAAGGATGATGATTCTACCTAACCTGCTATTTGAGTCATATACTATTTTACAGACACTTTCACTGTTTACATTACAGTTCCTTTTCAGTTTTCAGTCACTCCCTTACCTTCACTCTATAAAATTGGGTTTTTTTTTTTTTTTTTTTTTTTTATCTTTCATAACCAGTTCTAGGCATGTGCCCATCGCCCAGGAAAAAAATGGTAAGAAAAACTCACCCTCTCCTCAACTGAACTTCTCTAGCACCCACATATATAGGGGTTAAAGTCGGAAACCATAATGAAGTTACAAGCCCGTGTGTTCAGTGATGTTTACTACAATAATGGCTGTTGGCCTGAAAAATATTTATAAGCAATTTCTTCGCTTTTCTTCTTTTCTGATCAGTTTTGAGTTCATGGGGCGATTACAAAATTTAATTGGGGCAAATCGTGATTTTTACGCGTATATAACATTTAAAAAATAATCCTAAGTGGGGCAGCCGCCCCCTTCCGGCAACCGTAGGTCCGCCAATTTGGTGGTTTGACTGAAAAAACATTCTGTACCGAAACTCAACCATTAAATTGAAGGGGGTAAACATTTTTTTTCTTATAATCCCATAATTCTTTCATCACAAAACCATGGATTTACATCAAACTACCAAAATCTAAAAATTAATTCTTTCAACATCATATAAAACTCATAACAATTCACGATTGGAAAAAAAAAGTACCTGCAACGAAGACAGGGGTATATTGATCGTAAAACTGGGGGCGGGGTAGGATTCTTGCATTGTTCTTCTGCTTTGGTTTGAAGGTTGTTTGTTTTTGTAGGGTTACTTTGGGTTGGGTTGAAGGTTACAGTGGTATAGAGAGATAGAGGAGGGTTTTTTTTTTTGGAATTTTTTGAGGGTGTATGGCGGGTAGATATAACACATAGAGGCTTGTTGACCAAGGTTATTAGAGACAATAATATAAGTTTGAAAGTGTTCTAAATCTACTACAAAACATGGGCTTAGCCCAGATGGTGATTCCATGTGTTTTAATTCTTGACCAGATCTTTGCCTCGGGTTTGAGCCTTATAAGGATTTTTTTTATAAACTATTTTTTTTTTTTTTTTTGTTATTTTGAACTTATAATCATAATATAATATATTTATGGTATGAAAAATGTCAAATTATCTTATTGTTTATTTTTTTAAAGCATATAGGTTGATAAATGGATAAAGTTTATTAATAACCATAGAAAAACAACATTATTATTATCGATTTGATATATAGAAAGCAAAACGAATAAATTAGGGTTTTTTATTAATTAAAAAAATCTCAAAAAAAAAATCCAAATGTTATAGTCCTAGACCATGTGTAGTGGTTTTAACTACACGTCAATGTTAAAGTGCCACGTAGGTGATGGACCTTTAACTAAACCATCATTTAACAAGGTTGTAATGGTTTAACTGCACATCATTATTAAATTGGCACTTCGTCGTGGGGGGGGGGGGGTGGGGGGGTTTAAACAATTTTTTTATGGTTTTAGCTAAGATGGGTTGATTTGATAGCAAGTTACCTTGACTAATTTAAGCAGCTTTTGATCTCGAGTTTTCTAAACCAGGTTGAAAAGGTAACACTTTTATGACGAACCGATAATCGTAATCGATTGATAATTGTATCTACATATATTGTACATTTTTAAACATCTGTATGTATTTGTTTTGCCACGTCACTAAAAACATATTTACTTACTTTATATGCATGCAATGTCTACACATAATATACATTTTAAACATGTGTAGGTATTTGCTATGCCACTTCATTTTCAAAAAAAAAAAAAAAAAAAAAAAAAAAAATTATTTGCTTAGTTTATCTACATATTTAGTTAAGATTATTATGTGTTGGTAAACATAATAATTTACCTACACATATATTAGTCGTTTACGTATGTGTAGATAATTTATCTACACATAAAAAAATTTTGTCACATGTGTAGGCAGGTGAACCTTTAATTGTTGTCAATTTGGGGGGGGGGGGGGGGGGGGATTTATCACCAACACGAAAGTGTAGCTAAAAAGTATTACCAACACATATTATGTGTTAGTTATTATTAAAAACAAATCTTCAACAATTGCATACACATGTACAAAAATGTGTAGATATTTAGCCACACATTTACATGTGTAGGTAAATTAAGTGTGGGTAAACACCCCAAATTCTTGTAATGATTACGCAAAACAACAAACATAAGGTTCAAACATGGGGTTTTTCCGTCTATGTTTCAACCCAATGGTAAATACAGATGAAACCCCCAACAAGTGTTCGAATTCCCATATTCCGCCGTAGTAGCCTCATATCTATTCAGCACTTAGTTACCTCAAAGATATGTTTAAAAAAGACATCAATACAAAAATATTGATGAGTTCACAGGTTTTAGTTCCATAACAACAAAACATTTTAACAACATGTGTGAAATAAACACAAGCAGTGACCTTTGTAGGGAGTAGCTAACTCCTACAAACTATGACGAGCAATTCCTTGAGCCCATAACCAAACCAAGAGTAAATGGTTACAGTAAGCGAGGGGTGGGTCCCTGGTATTCATAGTTACATAATCGACGCTATCGATTAGGGTGGGCCTTGTCAGGCACTAATAGTACTATCCAAATATTCCTTCAATTCGGTTCTCGATTTCACACACACACACAACACATTAGTATATAGTTACAGTAGGCGAGGATTCACCCCGAGTGGTGTAGAAAAAACCCAAGTACTCGTCATGCCACTTATGACATTTTAACATTTAAAAACATTTTGACATGTAACAACATTTGCAAAACTTTTCTTTCCACTAAAACAAAAATAGTAAAAGGGGTCGTGAAACTCACCTCAGTTTCCTTTCTTAGCTAGCAAAAAAGCCCGAAGCTTTGACCAATTTCCTCGTGCCCTAATTACCAACAAAGGACACCTTAAAGTCTATCACAAATAAGCCTAGCTTATTTTCCGGTTAAAAGATAGTTTGCCCAGCTATCTAGACTCGCGTGTACATACCGAGTCCTAAAGTGTTTTAACTCGACGAAGCGATCGTGGCTTAACCTAACAAATGACATAGCACCCAAGTTGCGCACTTGTTACTACGAAACGTATAACTCATCCCGAGCCGTAGCTCGTCTCGTAAATCAGATAAATATATTTGTCTTGTATACTTATTTTAAGGAAACTACATTTTGAGGAAATACAATATAGTTATTAAACCTGCTAAATAACAATTGTTACTTTGCTTCCCCAAATCCGAGTGCTTTAAAGATCTCAAAACATTAATCTTCATAAATTCGTTCCTTATTAAATTGAACGATTGTGTATTTGAAATCCGAACAGCAGCTAATGTTTAGTTACCAAATATTTGTTTTGAAATATTGTCCGGGATTCAATTATTATTGTCAATTTATTGAAACGTTGTTATTTTGTGTAAGATACATTTGTCATACACTTGGAAAATGGTTGATAAAAGCACACAACTATATCACCTTTGTGCTTCGGATTTTATAAAATTTTTGGCAAAGTTTCCTTTGTTTTTGTACAAACCAGACAACACAAATCGTCTACAATTTTCCCAAAATCAATCCCAAAACAAGACAATCGAATTCTATTTATTCGCAATTCAATTTACGAGATACATATTACACGTTTCAACACTTTATATCATTACACATATTTAGATTTATATTTATATAAATATATATAGATATAGTCCAACGAATTTAGTCCGATAGTAGATCATACAAAGTCACGCTTTATATACTATTCAAATTTTAACATATAGGATAATAACTCAATTTATACATCTCGTTTATTATTTATTCGGTTTGTTCGTGAGTTAAAGCTTTTATTATTTTGATTGCGTTCGTATTTCTTATTTATAAACATATATTTAAAAACAAAAACAATAATAAATACGAACTAATTATACCGAAATTACGTGTGTGTCTCGATCTACATGTTGACCGGTACCGAGTTATTTGACCGAATGTTGACGGAGAAAAATCTGACCATTGACAACATTGACCAGATCTAACCGAGTTGACCAGCCGGTTGAGTCGGTTTGACCGACCAAAAGTATGACCCAAACAATCACAAAACCGAGACTTAAACCGAACCACCAAACGAGTCCAGAGCTAAAGCTCACAAGGTTTGACCTGTAGTTTGACCACTGACCCAGTTGACCCGGGTTTACCAAATGGAAACGAGGCTCGAAACCCATAAACAACTAGACTGCACTAGACCACAAGCTACCAAAAATCATCACCATCGGCCGATTTCAAGAACACAACGACTACCATGGCCGGACCACCACAACCACAGCTGTCATCTCTTATCACGAACCACCACCTAAACCAGCCACCATAACTGACTAAACCATCACATGAGACGACCACTATCGATAACCACCACCGAACCGGGCCACCTAATCCTCACAACCATGACCTCAGCCATCATCCACCTGTATCACAACTAAACAACCAGATAACCTTCCGAAAACTACCACGATCGGACCACCACAGCTACAATCAGTCACCATAATCCAATCCCGACCCCACACCTCCTTTTCGTTGTTGTTTATGCCCGTTTTCGGGCCTAAAATACCGCACCGCCGCCACCAAAGCATGGTGGTGGTCGGAAGTTGTTAGTGAGGGATGGAGGGAGGGAGTCGTGGGGAAGAAAGAGTGGAGAAAGAGAAGGGAATGAGATAGGGTTTCGGGTGGGGTTGGGGTAGCGGTTGCACACAAGAAATGAAGGAGAGAGAGATGAGTGTGGCCCCTTTTATAGTTAGGGTTTTGAGTTAAGTGAAAGTTTACCGCATATTGAACCCTTATTAACGTATGGCGCCTCAATTTATTTTTCAGCCGATTAAATTATCAAATAAGTTAGTAAAAAATGTTCGAAATGATAAACACAACTAAACCGAGCCATTTAAGTATTATTTCTGTCATCCGATGCGTGTTTTCTGAACACGCATTTAAATTGCGTTAATTGATTCGCTCATAGTTCCTTCCGCTTAAACGACCCGATAACTTTCAAAAATTAATATACAACATTATTTATAATAAATAACTATTCCGAAAGAACAATTACGGTTAAAACCATGCATTTTGACGTGCAGTTCCCACGTCAGTACCTTTCCTGTAAGGCCCTCAAAACCAACAGGTCAAACAGTTGGCATTCAAAGACTAAACCTATGTTAACACACCGGAAACGCTACACGCTACATACCCAATTAAGAATAACAAAGATTCCAAATTTAGGGAAAGAAACAAAGCAGTCTAAAATAAGCCTGACCTGATCAGGAATGGGATCAACATCACGGTCCACAATGGTAGAAGCCACAGACCGAACAGTTGATGCAACAGTAGACGCACTGGATGACACGATCCTTAAATAACTCGAAAACGAACGAATGGAAGTCGGTATCAACCCATTGTTAGCACTACGCTTCTGATCTGTCTTCCTCATCACACACCCCACACAGTTTCTTCAAAAACTAATATTTATTTATTCAACCAAACTACAAGAAAAAATATAAAAAAATACCCTTTTGCACCACATAAATAATAAAAACCACTTTCTTTTTTTTTACAAATTCACAAACATCCAATAAAAACTAAACAAACAATAATATTAACAAAGAAATAAGAATCCCGTTGAAAAAAACAAAGAAGGGATCTTTTTTTTTGCTGGGTGATGTATTTACAAAGCAAAAAAATCTAATAAACTAAAAAAGAAGAGATTTTTATTAAGAAATGGAAGTGGGATTGTTAGGGTTTTCAGTTTTGTATATACATATCTAAATATAAATAAATATAAGAATCTTGGACTGTAAATGAATATAGGATGAAGATGAAGAATGAAAAAGATGAATAGATTGTAGTTGAGAAATCCAACCACCACTGGATACTCGTTGGGAGAGTCGTCTGACGTGGTTAAGTTGACGACGTGTAGACCACCGGTGAGTCATGGTTGGATGTTCTAGGCTTAGTGGAGAAAGAGAGAGAGAGAGGGGGTGAGGAGAGAGTGAGATTTTAAGATTTGATATGAGGATAAAATTTTATATGGGATGATGAGGGTATTTTTTATTTTTTTAATTACTTAGTGCCATATGGCACACTCAAGGGGAGAATGTTCTCTTTTAGTGCCATGTACCATGTAAGAATTTTAGCTTTGGAATATATATATATATATATATATATAGATATATAGATATTTTTTATTTTTAAGTTATTGTATTAAAACAACTTTCATATATATATATATATATACTATATTATAAAGCATGAGAGGAGGATACCTCGCAAATTTAAGTAATTACAAGTTGGCATGCTTATGGTACAATACTAAAGAGAGTTAATTAAGGGGTAAAATTGTCTTTTTGGCACCATCATCATTGAGGGGCTTAACTAAAAATTTGATTTAAGTTTCTTGAACAAGTATCTGATTAGTCTTTTTGAAACCATAGCAACCTTTCCTTTTGTAACTGACCGTTCATTAATGACCATTGAAGACGATAATCAAAGGTTTAGAAATCAATCACTGCAATCCACTAATCTTTTGGTTCATGGTCTTTAGTAATACCATTCCTGCTTAAACAACTTCACATATTACATACATTTTTCACCACCAGATAAACTTGATAATCCAAGCATCGGTTTAGGTCGCCATTGTCGCACACAGCTTCAACGTGATAGCCACAAGTACACGCAGCCACAATCAATCCTTGACTCACGATTCAGGTACAATATATGTGTTTGTTCCCGTTGAGTCTTGTTTTGATGCTCATTTTTTGGTCTTATAGTTTATAATCTTGTTCCGTTCACCTACGCAGATCATACACAACCATGAACGTCTACCGCTGTCATGCCTTGATTCTTTAGAATTTTGAGGTAATGGTTTGCTTCTTGCTTTTGGGTCTGTTTTTTTTAACTAATTTGACCATTGGAATATGGCGACGGTGTTGATTTGTTCCCGCCGTGTAAATTTTCTTATACTAACCCTTGTTTTTGGAGAAGATGAGAACAACTATTTTTGAAAGCTTGGTATATTCATGAATGGCCATTGGTAAATAAAAAAGCCATTGATGTGTATAATAATTAATCCAATTTTTCTTGATGTATATGTATAGTTTTTTTTTTCTTATGAACTATAACAATAGGCTTTTATTTTCAAAATATATATAGTTTGTTATGAGATTATGGAATTTAGAGGATATAAAAGTCGTTTTTTTTAAATAAACTTGTTACATTTAACATATTATATCACGTAGCCCGTGCCATCGGAAATTAACGTGCCAAGTAGGCAAATATAGAAATCTGATTCCTTGAAAATTACTAAATCTTCTATAATATATAAATGAAAGCTAATGAGGGACACATGGCACCTTATGGGAGCTTCCTTTAATTTTTTCCCGCTCATTTTATTGGGTCATTTAAATGGGTTATGGATACTCCATCTACTATTAAATTATTTTTTCTCTATCATGTCCATGGCACATGCACTAACCCCCATGATTTTTAAATTTTAATAACATTTTTAAACGACACTATTTTTTGAAAAAAAAAATTACACCAAATTAACGAGCGTTTTACTATATTTCCAACGAGTACCATAGTGCTATACAAAGAACGAAAAATAAACGAGCGTTTTATTACTAATGGGTCTACTCTGTTCAATTGGTCTACTCTGAAACAAACTTCTGATGACAACATCTGTTGAATGCAAACCACTGCTGTCATCGGAAGTTTGTTTCATCCTCTTTTGCTTACTTCATCAGTGGATAATCATCAGCTGATTCATTCATCAGTTGTTACCGATTCATCAGTGGTTTCCAATCAGCTATTTCATTTATCAGTGGTTACTAAAGGCAGAAGCACAACCACCAATGAATGGATTTTCAGCTTTAGTTGGATTTAGTGTTCCCGTGTTTTCACACGGGATTTCACCTAGTAAATAAATAAATGACAATGTAGGGTCTCCCACTAGATTTTATTAAACCTACCGATTTGACCAATTGCCTGGCATTTTTATTTGTTATTTCCTATTATTTTTTTAAGACAAGCCAACTATAATATCGTTTAAACATTTAATTTTATTCGGCTTTTTTTGGATTATGCGTACTTAGTTTACTTACACGTTTAGGTTTTCATCGATTATCTCTTTGTCTTCTACGACTTAAGGTAATAAATCACCCTTATACATTTTACACATTATCCATATGTTACTATTTTAGTTAAGTCTGACTCACGGTATTTCAGTGAAGCACAGGTGCAACACACTATCTTACTAATTGTTTTCATAAGATGAGAATACATAGTGAAGATTAATGAATAGATAGAGTTGATGTAAGTATTCTTTATTTGATATGTAATTTAAATAAAAAGTTTTGGATGAATTTTACCTCGTAATGAAGTGATACAATTTGATGCAGTGTTTAGACCCGCCGCAACGCGCGGATTACCCACTAGTCATTAATAAATATGACAGAAATCCAAAAGTCTAATAACTATTATTGGTTTTTTTTTTTCTGAAACCGAACAAATATTGAACAATTGTAGACTTGTCAACTATTCCTCCTAATTAATATGCATCTATATATTAACTCTTTTATTATTAGCATTTAATTGTTTCAAGGTTATAATTAAAATGATTAATAGAATTGATAACACTTGCATTTCAAATTTCACAACTATATTAAAATTATTATTGTAATACAAATATATACTCACAAAATTTCATGAGTAATTTAAATGACACAAGTCACAATAACGTTATAACCTCCATGAAACCTGCAAATTGGGTGAGGATATTACATATAGTAACGATTAAATACATCATGTAATGAAGCACTTAAGAGTTACAAAAATCACATGAATGGCAAACGGTCACCACCCTTTAATTGCTTCTAACTCTCAATTATTTCAATTAAACCACTCATTATTGCTTTTAATTCAAGCAAACATAACATTATATAAACTAAGTAAACCAATAACATTTGGTACTCCATTGATCCTTACTCTTTGTTTTTTCTATAATAAAAGTTTGTTCTCTACACACAGTGTAATCAATCAATCAGGTATGTTTTTTTTCTTCTTAATCTTTAATTTATTGTAATTCATATAGTTTTTTACTTGTTTTATTTGAATTTCACTAATATAACTTAGTGGTACATATGTTTTTATTGATCAAGGTTTATTGCTTTACTTGGTTTATGGATATTGGAGTTTGAAGGGGAGAAAAAAATAATGACTAAAAATTGTATCACGCACTCGAAAATAGGTTAATATCCTTAGCATTGTTGTTTGGTTTTAGTTGTTTTTTTTATCACATTAAACTGTTATATTTATGCTTAATGTAGTTTGTTACAATGTGGGATGGTTTAAGACCAATATAAGACATATCCAACAATATAGGTTTTAGAGTTAGGACTGGCTCAAGTAGGGATGTGAAGTTTGACACCTGTTAAATAATTGATAGGTTGAGATAGTGTTTAAGCATAAACATAATCGCGTAATGGATTATAATCACGTAACATGCTAATAAACTAAATATATTTTTATTTATTTAAACCAGTGATGCCATTTGTCTTTTTATAATAAATTGATAAATAAACATAGCATGGAATGATGGCAGCTTACTACATATTTGTACGGTAAAACAGTGAATGAAATATATTTATGTTTAATAAACATGAGAGTTAAAATAAAAAATGTAAAAAATAGAAAGAAAATAAATTCGTAATAATTGAGCCGGTAGTTTAAGTTGAATAATTCTAAACCTAAACAATACAACCATATGTCGCTTTATCAAGAGAGATATCACATGAAAATACAAAGATATTAGTACGTCCAACCAATATTTCAAACAAGATGGAGTATATAACTCAAATGTTACGTGATGGGTGATCTGTTTGGGAGAGACAGATGTAATGGTTTTTTATGCATTTTGTCGTTTAACCCATTACATTCTAAATAAAGGTACAAGATGTTATAACTATACACACTTTGTTTACTTTTATTTCGTTATGGAAACATGCTCGGTTTAACTTGTAAATGGTCTATTGCATTGTGTTTCCAAATAGTTGATTAAAATTAATTAATTATTCATGCATCCCACCAAATTATTATCAACTATATAATTAAACTTGTAATTTGTTCACACCGCCGGGCTCCCCACTTTGATTATACCCCCGGGAGCGTCCCGGGTTGAGAAATCTAAATAAAGTGAATAAAATTAGAAGTATTTAAACTATAAAAATGGCATCTGCCAATATATGATTAATGAATATTATTATTATTATTATTATTATTATTATTATTATTATTATTATTATTATTATTATTATCTATACTATCTATACTAATATATAGTGAGTGCTGGATGGGTAAACTTGCCATTTCATGTTGATTCATAAAGGTAAAATTGTAATTTCATTATAATAACAAGACAAATTTAATACAACTATTAATTTCTATTAATTAATGACAAAAAAACAAGAAATTAATAATTAATGATTAATTGTTGAAGGTTGAAAAAAGGCAAAAACAAGAAACAAAAAAAAATAGTTTGTATAATATTACACCATTCAAAATTTTAAACCCTTATATTTTGTATGTCTTATCTACAATAAATTAACCGCAAACAAACTCACTTGTTCATTATATAATTTTTGGAATTAGCCTGTGAAAATTAACAAACAACTAGCAATATTCTTTTTTAATCAATGATAGAGGATAAATTTGATCCAGTTATAAGTGGGTTTGAATCTCTATAATATAACAGGTAAAAGTAATAAGTGGAGTATGGATGTTTAGCGCGACTGTTTTCGGGTTATTCAAGTTATTTAAATTACAATTTGATTTATGTTTAAATTTCCTTACATAAAAATGTGCGATTAAAGCAAAAAAAAAAAAAAAAACAAAAAAAAAAAATTTGCCTTTATATGAAATGTGTGGCCCAGAATGGTTATTTCAGTTCTCAAATAGGGGTTGGTTCTCTTAGGATCTCTACCATATATATATATATTTATATATATATATATATATATATATGGGCAGGATCAAATACAAAGTAGTACAAACGTGCGAAGGATGTGAAGGATCACTTTGTACATGATAATTACGTAATGATAATTACGTAATGCCTTCATAAACATACAAAAACATTACGTAATTATCATCTACAAAGTGCATGATAATTACGTAATGATAATTACGTAATGCTTTCATGAACATACAAAACATTACGTAATTATCATTACGTAATTATCATGTACAAAGTTCCTTTGCATCCTTCGCACGTTTCTTTTACTCTGTAGAATAACCGCCCCCTATATATATATATATATATTTATATATATGTACTTTTTATAAAAGAAATTCAAGTTATATATAAATCAATTTGAATTTTCAGGTCGAATCGGGTCGAAAATCATAAATTTGACCAAACGCAACATCCAAACATTGTACAACACCGCCGCAACGCGCGGGCTCCTGCCATAATTTATTAAATACCTAATCTACTAAATGTAAATATTAAAACTTTATTATTTTCTCTCTCATGTTTCCTCTCATAACTTTTAAATGTTAATATCTTTTATATACGAGATTTTTTAAAGAAAAAAATTACATGCCATAAGTTATCATATTCTAATATAAAAAAAGGGCAATTGGGTTGGGTATCACCTAATCCCAGGCCCGACCCAAACCCACATTTTTTTAAACTAATTCCAAACCTGACACAATATCTGTCGGGTTACAAAAAATAGTCGTTTTTTCTCCATTTTTTATATAGCACTATGGTACTCGTTGGAAAGATAATAAAACGCTCGTTAATTTGGTGTAATTTTTTTCTTTAAAAAATCTCGTATATAAAAGATATTAACATTTAAAAGTGATGAGAGGAAATATGAGAGAGAAAATAATAAAGTTTTAATATTTACATTTAGTAGACTGGGTATTTAGGGTTGGGTTATTCTACAAAGGCTACAAAAAATGAGAAGAGTGAGAAGCCACTAGAAAATGACATGTGTCCAAAGAATTAACAAGTGGGAGGGGTAATTTTATCAAAAACATATGCACATGCAAGTCACATGCCATTTCCACCTTCATTTTTAAATGCCCGTAACTTTTTTATACGTCATCCGTTTTTAAAAAAAATTATACCATAAAATTGAGCGTCTTTTTATCTTTAATATGAGTACCATATTGCTATACTTTTGAAAAAAAAAATCAAAACTCACTTGCGTAAGACACAATGGAATGTAAAACACAATGGAATGTAAAACACAATGAACACCAATTAAATATAGGGTATAAAACACAATCAAGAGTCTAGTAAAACACAATGGACGACATACTAAAGACACAATGAATAGAAGACTAAAACACAATGAATACTTTTGAAAAAAAAGAGTTGAAAACCCAGTTGTGTAAGACACAATGGATGACATACGAAAGACATGATGAACAGAAGACTAAAATACAATGAATAATTTTGAAAAAAAAAAGTTAAAAACCCAAATGTGTAAAACACAATGGACGACATATAAAAGACACAATGAACAGAAGACTTAAACACAATGAATAATAGACTCTACACAATGAACAACATAATAAAACACAATGTACATCTAAATACAAAACTCATTTACGTAAAACACAATTAAAAGCATACTAAAAACACAATGGACAAAGTTAAATCATGTGTAGACTAAAAAAACATAAATAACATATTTATAAAGCACACATGCATACTATAACACAATGAACGAGCAGAAAGACACAACGGAGAAGAAAACCCATTTAGCACAAAAAAAAAATTCAATTTTAATGTAGCAATGTGGTACTCATATTAAAGATAAAAAAACGCTCGTTAATATGGTGAAATTTTTTTGAAAAAAAAATGTCGTATGAAAAAGTTATAGACGTTTTAAAATGATGGGGGAAATTGACATGTGCATTGCATGTGGAGAGAGAAAGTCAACAAATGTGGTTTTCCTTTTATGTCATTCCTCTAATTTATTATTTATTCTTTTCAAACAAACTAATCTCAACCCTTCAAATATATGATCAATGGATCACAATCCTTCTCACCCTTCCTAGAAAAAGTGTTTTGTGTATTTGATCATAACCCTAGGTATTTAATAGATTATGTTAAATCATATTTAAACCATATTTATTTCTTTTTTTTTTAATTGTTCTAGAGTTACCACATCACATCCTATGTGGCATCTCTCAAAATAGATATTGCATAATATTATGACATGTCATTAAAATGGCTTTGTTTTATTATATGTATAGATAGATAGATAGATTTTTTTTCCATGGAAAACCAATGGTTCGGCAGTTCCTCAATAAACACACCACCCCCTACAAATATAAATCGTCATCCATTGAACATCGATAAATACAAATAAAGAAGTTCATTTTGTATACGAATATGAATATAACTACAAGGCTTATTTTTTATCGTCCATATAAGAATAGAATACCACATATCAAATAGCCTAACACCGAAGGTTATTGCCAGGTGCAACTCCAAGTTGGTTACAATATTGAGTATAGTATTGTACACGAGCAGTTACAGTAGCTGCATTGCCACCATCACATTCCATTCCATTAATAGCTCGAATAGTAGCTCCAAACCCTTGGCCAATGATTGAGTGGACATTGTTCATCCAAAACCACAACGCGGTCCGAAAAGAGATCACAGGATCGGTGGCAACAATTTCAGGATTATTAATCCCATCAAACCCGATGCTCCTTCCGGCTGGGCCATAATTGTAATTCCATGACAATTGTATCGGACCCCTTCCATAGTAACCCTTGCTAGGGTTACACGGATATTGAGTATTGTTTTCATCACAATAATCCCTTGAAGGACCGTTTATTTCTTCAATATAACAAAAATCTGTCACAATGAAACGTTAAAGTTAATTTATAGGAAAATCAAATAAAATCTACGCATTTTTATTAAACAAATTAAAAGAGTTGAATGCATAAGATAAAATTATAACACATTTATATGATGTATAGTGTATAGGCTAATAAAGGATTTAAAAATAGGTTAAAGAATTGGCAAAGATCTTTTATACAGCTTATTTAGATTTGTGATCGATAAATAACTAATGTAACACGATTAAAATAGAATAATGGTCTTACGTCCAGTTTCATGAGTAAGATGTGCAAAGAAAGCTGCAATTTCCCTCCTTGAATCTTCTTCAGAACCAACCCTACCGAATTGGGGATAATTTCCTAAGGCTTCAAGAAAGGCGGCACGTGTATAAAACCCTCTCCCTTCACAACTAGCGTCTGATTGATCTACGATACCATTAAAGAAAGCATCCGTCACAATGCTAGCAACATCAACATTATTCGTGGGAGGGGCAGAGAAACACGGCCCTTCTTGGCAGCCGGCACCACAGTATGCCTCATCACTGCCGCAAAAACCAAACCGGCTGCAGCACAAGTCTGGACTGCAGCCGCAGTTTTGGGCAGCAGAGTTGAGGACTCCGGCCAAAAGTATACTGGCAACAATCAGTATTCCTAAAGTTTTCATGTTTGTTTGTTTGATATAGTTAGATGAATTGTGGATGTGCTTTTATAGTTTTATGAGAAATGAAGCGTGTGGACATGTGATTATGGAAAAATATGGTGTGGGCTGGTTTGAATTGTGTCGAAGTTGACTTTGTCAAATGCCATCTTTGAAATAATAAAGTTTGAAAAGGCAATTATAGTTGACATTTAAAAGTCAAGTTATAACGAAATCAGTTGAAGGCACCGTCGACGACTCCATCCAACACTTGAATCTTGATACCCTCAACGTTTTTTTAATTTTCAAAAAATTACATGTTTTTTTAAAAGGTAAATTTCATTCAAACACAAACGTCACAAACCGTCCTCAAAACAGGGAACATCGGGCCAAACGAAATTACATCGACTTCAAAGGATTATTACACCAATCGTTCCAATCGATCCCTTTCAATCTAGATCTATGATGAAGCCAACGAACACTCTAGAATTCCTCTCGTTCCATATGGTCCACATTGTGGTAAGTATGATGCCCCTAAGGATGTTGTCACACCCTCAAAATCCACTTGCGGAGTTTTACCGCGAGGCGCATGACAAACCAGGATCCAAGTCAACGATCACAATAAACAAATCTAAATGAACACATGCAATTTCATAAACATAGTTTAAAATCCCCAAATACAGCGGAAGCTTATTCTCAAAACATAATCCAAAAGTAAACCAAATTATTCAATGTTTGAAAACCATGCAACCCTAACTAGACGCCGTGCAGACGCGTGCGCCCTAGTTCCGTAGTGCTACCTTAGCGACCTGAGAAAACATGTAAGAGTTACGTCAGCACAAAAATGCTGGTGAGTTCACAGGTTTTGTAATCAAAGTATCAAGTTCAACCTGTCCATACTATATCAATTTGTAAACCAAGTACGCTAGCTAGGCGTATGTTTTGTTACATCTACGATTGGAAAACCATTACTAACTCGTAAACCAGATGTCGTGCCCGAATAGTAAACCTGTTCCTGTTTGAGACAATATGCACTCGCCCGGCCCTCCAAGCCGACGAGCGGGGTTGGTCATTCCCAATAGATCTATTCACATTTCCCCGTTGTGCTAACCCGCACATTCATGGTTTCCCCCGGGACTTCCAAAGATCGTATAGTAAACCATAGAAACCCATAGTATGACAGTTGTTACCAAAACATAAGTTTAACACATGTTTTCTCCCCCGAAAAGTAAAACCAGTTAAAAGAGGGGCCGTAAACTCACCTTAACGTGCAAGCAAGGAATCCGAACAGCAAGTAATATATGCTACCGACACCCTAATAACAGTGTCATTAAGTGAGTATAGGCGTAATATCATTACACCATATAACTCGTTTGTCCAAGGCGTTTTAAATGTTCAAAAGCGTGTAAGTGACACCTAGTGATTCTACATGCATAAGTAAATCCTACGGACCCGTTGGTGAATACGTTGGTTACAATTAGTTTCTACACTCCGTATGTGTCTCAGATAAGTGTACTTCAGTTACATGTCAATTCCATACCACCTAAGACCTCAATTAATCACATAAGCACATAATACACAATCTGTGTTTTCAGGACAGATTGTGCGCCATCAAAACGAATTTATTTAAAATAGAAAATCAGTGAGTTAACCTCCCAAATTTTTACTGAATTTTCTTTGGGATTCATTTAACAATACCTATTTTTGTTTTGTCTTAAATCCAAACACAAAAATAATTAAAATTCGTCTAATACATCTATGCTCAGAAAACCTTCCTAACAGGTCAGTTTGGTAGATAAATTCCCAAAAATTGTGTATTCATCCAAACGGGATGAATCCACTTGGAAAACTCATATTACTCCAATATTAACCTTCTGTAAAAAGTTCATAACCTAATTCTTTATAAAACTCGAGTTATGATGTTTTAAAGTCGACTCAGTTTGTTAACCTGAAATTCTGATATGACCTATTTTCAAAAAAAATTCCAAAAACATGTCAAACGACGTCCAAATCAGATGATTTTGCCCATTACGAAAAGATAAGACCTTGTACAACATGTTCGTATAAAGAAATCATCAAAACAAACACTAATGCCATATTACAGACTCTGCAAGTTGACCTAATCAATCTGTCCAGATTTTAAACATGCATAAACCCTAGTTATAATCAAACATCTCCGCATTTAAACGATTAATAACACCCAAACATCATCATACAATATCAATAAGACATAACTTGCTCAAAACCTTGCAAGATACATGTTAAACATCATCAATCATAAACCCTAGAAGTCTAATACATCAAGAACATGCAATATCATGCAACACATACAATAATCATCACATAATCTCATGTTTAACCCATTAGACTTTTATAAACATCAAGTTTTAATCTTTATAAAAACGTTTCAGATCTGGACAAACCTTTTTATGGTGTTTTATAACATAATTAAACTATAGAAAAGAAATCAAAACACATGTAGAGTTGTTGTATACCTTATGCTTTTAATCATCTTGATCCTAAACCTTCTCAAGCTCCTAGAATCTTTAGATTATGTTAATGGCAGAGAGAGGGTATGGTTTAAATTTTCGTAATTAAGCAAGTTGGGGGTATTAGGGTTGAGATATAATGAAGTTCTAAGATAAAAACGTTTTTATGAACAAAATTACGATTTGGGCCTTTTAAACTCTCTGTGGGCCAAGCTACTCCATGGATTTAAGCAGCCCAAAGTTGCTTTCTTTTGTTTCTCCCGCCCTCGCGCCACAACTGTTGCTCTATGTATTATGTTTTTTTTTTTTCGAACACATGCATTTATTGTTTACCAACATATTTCAACACAATTCTTGTGTTGACTCGGTCCACGCCATTTTATTTTGAAGTCAAGTAAATTTTGAAGCCAAATATGTGGCTTGTTGACTTTGTCCGTCAACATCACCTATATTTTTTTTTCTACAATTAAGTGTGTATATATATATATATATATAATGATTAATCTATAAAATATTTAACCCAAATATTTTATAACTAGTTTATGCTACCAGTCCGACTAGAGTCGGTTACTGACCCAACCGCGTATACTCGTATACAAAAATTAGTGTTGCTTAATTCTAAATAATTTCATGTAATAGTTTATACATAGAATATAATAAATCTATAAAATATTTAACCCAATATTTTATAACTTATATATACATGATCCTCAGTCTGTCAAGTGTTGGTTACGAACTCGGTATCGTATTCACATAATAACATGTAACGTCATATAAGTTCACAAGTAAATTCACATAAGTACATAATTGCAAATAATATCAAACGAGTTATTCTACAATTATTTGTTTTATTGTTTCACCAATGTTCAGGGTTCAAGACTCGTGTATGCGATCCGGTAATTCCCTGAATTACCGTTTATATACTTATTAGCCTATAATAGTGTACCGTGTGACTCGCTTAACTAACTGTGGTCAAGTAAAATGCTACGAATATATGTATAAGCTAACTAGAGATTAGTTAAAGTATGAACCTGAAAATGCGGGGTGTCACATCATCCCCAAGTTGAAAAGAATTTCGTCTCGAAATTCAGTAAGTAAACAGTAAAGCCAGCGTAAAAATGTGTGCTTGGTTCCCGGATGTCACATCATCCCCAAGTTGAAAAGAATTTCGTCCCGAAAATTGCACAAGTACCAAAAGGAATAACAAAAGAAACAGACAAAAGATAGAAACCAAGAGAGAGATTTACCCGAGTTGTCACAGATGTACCGTTCCTGTCTCGTCTTCGCTTGAATCTCCGCCACCGACAAAAGATCTTTCACATCAAAAGCAAACAATGGAGTTAGTTTACACCACAAAGCAACCCGAGCCCATATTTCCGAAGAGAAAACGCAACCAGTAAACAAATGGATCGATGTCTCTGAATCCGCATCACAAAGGATGCATGACATGTCTTCTATAGCTACTCCGCGTTTAATTAATTCCGTTTTAGTAGAAAGACGATTGAGATCGACGCGCCAAACCATTATTTTGCATTTCAACGGAGTTCACACTTTCCATTTCATGTTAGAGTCGATCGAAGTCATTGTTTTATGGGAGATCAGTTTTTCAGCCATGTTAACCGAATAGCACCATTCTTATCCCCCGTCCACATTCAACGATCCGAACCACTATGCCACTTATACTCTTGTATGTCCGAAAGAAGTTGGAATAACTCGGTCACCTCTTCGTAAGAAGAAGGAGGATTGCGCCATTCCCAACTGACAGCAGCTGCATAACCATTCTCGGTCTGCACGCGAGAGTTAACGGCCACCCATTTGTTTTTTTTTTTTGAGTCGGAAAAGACTTGGAAAAACATAATGCAAAGGTTCTTCCCGCAAACCACGTATCTGTCCAGGAGTTGATAAACGAACCTTCTCCAACATTACCGACAAAGTAACTATTTAGATCCCTCCCATTGTCAATCTGTTTTGAACCAAGCTTCACAATCCGTTTCCAACACCCACTAGCCGATGAACTGCAAGAAAGCATAGTCGAAGCTCGAGTCGACCCGTTACACCCCACTATAACCTTTTTCCATAAGCTATTACCTTCTACTTTAAAACGCGATTTCCATTTAAGGAGAAATGCGTCGTTTATGTCTCGCAATCGGTTTATACCCAAACTGCCCTTGTCTTTCAGTCTAGCTATCACATCCCAAGCTACCCATGGAATCTTTTTCTCTTCGATTGAACCTACCCACAAAAATTGCCTCATAATAGATTCAATACTTTGAAAACCACCATTGGAGCTTAGTAAAGTGAAAAGTAATAAATCGGAAGATTTTCGAGAACCGATTTAATAAGAATCAAACGCCCTCCTATAGATAAAGTCCTAGCCTTCCAACACTCTAGACGTCTCTTTACAACTTCAATCACCATGTTCCAATTGCTTACCCGGGACATATTCACGCCAACTTGGATCCCTAAATACACAAATGGAAAGCCCTCGTTTACAACCCAAGACTTCCATCATGTTATCAACTTCAATATCCGTCGTCCCAATTGAAAATAGATTGGATTTATGAATGTTTATATGGAGACCCGAACAAATATAGAAACCCTCAATATCCGAGATGTGTTCCGAAGGTTCTCTTGAGACCATTCTCCCAAAATGTGAGCATCATCTGCGTAAAATAAACGTGTAATGTCGGCTTCATTATCAGTAAAGTTGATACCTTTAAGAACTCCAATCTCTTTTGCTTTCTTCAACATACATGACAAAGCTTCCATCACTATCAAGAATAAAAAAGGAGAAAGGGGATCGCCTTGCGAAGCCCCTTTTGACAATTAAATTCGAAAGTCGGTGACCCGTTAACAAGAACCGCGGATCTAGAAGCCATCAAAATCCCCTTGATCCAAATACACCACCTCGAAGGAAAACCCATTTGATCCATTAAGGAAATTAGAAAATTCTAGTTCGCATTATCGTAAGCTTTCTCAGAATCTATCTTTAAAAGAAAGGATCTATGATTTTTTTTTCAACCATTCCATCAATTTGTTTACTACTAGAGACCCGTCAAGAATAAAACGGCCCGATAAAAAAGCCGAATGCGACTCGGAGATAACCCTGCCCAACACCTTCTTAAGACGATTAGCAAGAATTTTGGACTTGACCTTATTAATCATCCCAATAAGAGTTATAGGCCTATGATCTTTGCGACCCATCAGTGTTTTTACCTTTGGAATCAAAGTAATAAATGATGAACCACAACCGGGACTAATGTTACTTGTTTCGTGAAACTCCTCCATAATCCGAACAAAATCTTCCTCGAGAAGGTTCCAAAAACGTTCAACGAACCGAAAGTTAAACCCGTCCGGGCCCGGGGCCTTGTTAGAGCCACAATCAAATGCCACGTCTTTAATCTCTTTCCTCATAAATGGTTCAATAAGCAAAACTCGGTCTTCTTCACTAAGAGTGTTTAGGCCATGACATTGTAGATAAGGACGGGTCAGACAAGCTTCTTTAAAGTGGCCACGAAAGAATCGCATGGTTTCTTCTTCTTCTTCTTCTTTTTTTTTTTTTTTACTAAAGTTGGTTTTGAAACCCAAACCCCGTTCACCTTAAGCCCAGGAATAGCGTTTCTAGCCTTCCTCCCATTAAGCATACCATGAAAAAATGATGAATTCTCATCCCCGAGAGACGCCCACTTCACCCGAGATTTTTGTCTAATATCCAGCGATCTAAAAAATTCAATTTCATCAAGGCTTTTCATACACTAGGTCCACACCCATAACTCGGATTCTTCTAATTCTTTTTGCTCCATCAAAGTTTCTAGCTCCTCTTTTTCTGATCGCAGCCGCGCCTCATCTTCCATATCTTTGGATTCCAACTTTTATACCATGTTTTCAGTCTATCCCGTAAACGTTTGAGCTTCAAGCTTATATTCGCGTCTGAAGGGCCTTCTATATTATTTTTCCAATAAAGCCGAGTTAACAAATTCTTCACACCCTTGTCTCTCGAACCAAGAATCAAACCACCTAATAGGCTTAGAACCAAAATTCGTATCAACCATAGTGAGGAGCAAAGGCGAGTGATCAGAAAGATCTCTATTCAAGGCTTGAACACAAGAATTCGACCACTTGTTAAATACATTAGAGCAAACCGAAATCCTGTCAATGACACTCATCTTGCAATCACCTCCCCTGTTCGTCAAGTATGTATATTTCGTGCCTTTTAGATTATATTCCCGGAGACACGCTTCATCAATAAAATCATTAAAATCTCTGGCGCAGACCGGGTCAAAATTAGAATTCTTTCTCTCTGACGGATCTCGAACTGCATTGAAATCACTGAGCAGAATCCACCACCCATGTCCAGCTTGCATTACCCGAAGAATTTTGTCCTAAAGTATACGTTTGTCAACATTTTGTTGAGGAGCGTAAACATTGACAATATTAAGACGAACCAACCCATCAATTAACATACCAAAGACATACAAAAAAATATCATCTTTCAATAAATAATCTTTCATAAAAGTCTTCGGGTCCCAACATAAAACTAGACCTCCCGAATGATCATTTGCATCAACGATCTCACAATCATAACCCAAAACACCCCATAAGTTCGCCAACATTCCAGTATGTAAACTACTTGTCATCGTTTCTTACATACCAATAAAAGAAATACCAAACTCGTTCTTTAACCTTTTTATCCATCTCGACTTCCCGTCAACCCCAATTTCACAAATATTAATGTAAAGACAATTCATGTCTTACCACTTTGTAACCCTTCTTGAACAATAGAATCCCGAATTAGAATGTCACTTGTTCCGATATTTGCACTAAGCTTCTCGCTCAAACCTTTGGTAGCCTCAACCTCTTGTATTAGAATGTTGTTATCCACAGTGTTGCTATCTTCCTGATGTACTTTTTGTAGCACGACCTCCGGCTGCGAGTTCAAGTCGAACGGTGCATTCTCAACATTATGGATAGTGCTAGTATGTATACTACCACTCGGCCCATCATCTCCTAAACCCAACAAACTGTTCAAGCCGAATAGATCATCCGAGACTGCATGCTTAATTTTCTTACCAGCCTTCAAACGCTCATTACTGCTAGTGTATGTATTGCTTGGCCGAACTGAACCGTCTGCTCTCTTGAACTTCTTTCTTTTAGTTTTCTTCATGCCATTCGATTTATTAACCTCATTATCATCCAAGAATTGCTCAAACGGAAAAGTAACTGCCGGCACGAACCCATCATCCTTTTGTAAAACCGACGTGTTCAAGTTGCACAGCTGAAATAGGTCACTTATGTCACCTGTCGCATCAGTCAATCCTCTTTCTTCTTGGTCATTGTTCAACCTATCAACATCTACTTCCTCGTCCTCCTTCATGGTATCCGAGTCAGAATTTTCAGATGCAGCATCCGACTCATTTGTGTCATCACTTCCTGACACTCTAGGTTCGATAAAGTCCGGAATCCATTCGCCCAATTCCTCCATAACCCCCAACTGGAATTTACAATCTTTCCAATTCAATAAAACTTCCTCCGAAACCCTTCTCCCATCTCCTACTAGAACACCTACATACACTCGATAATCCTAACTGCATCATGAACTGTTACTGCAGTCTCCTCGTCTATAAACAAAATTAAAACGTCCAAACCACCCAAATATTAAACCTTGAAACTTGACGTGCAAACATCTCGAATTATAACTTTAACATTCTTCAATGAATCAAGATCACTCATACTTGCTATTATAGCTCTACCATACAAACCAGAAAAAGCATTGATCTTACCATGGATGTTAACCGTTTTACCCACCAGCATATCTTTGAAAGACCTGTCTCTTTCTCGAAAGTTGCTAACTTACCTTCCTTTTGGACTTCTTCAACATGTTGCTTAGGGTTCTTGTGTTTTGAAAAACTTCGATCATCATCCTTGTTGTCTCTAATTTCACCTTCTTCCAAGACAAAGCGTGCGACACTGGACCATAATCTATTCTCCCTCATTCTGATGTTACAAATGTTCTTGATCAGAGTATCTTTATCTTTCACGTCAAGCATAGTCAGAAAACCAAACCTATTGCCATGAATGTCTCTTTTACGGGCAATGTAAAGATCGTAAATCTGACCAAACTCACGAATCTGGACAGCCAAATCAAATCCACTGCATCCATCGAGTAAGTTTGTAATGAAAATCTTGGTGACTCGACGTTGAATGTCAACAGATACCTTCGGACCACCTCTTAACGATTCGTCTATCTCTCTCTCTTTCTCTCTGTTTTGGCGTTTCCGATTTGAGGGCCTTTTGGTGGTTGTTTACAACGATTATGGTGTTCACCACTCGCTAGGCATGATTTCTTCATGGGGTTTCCGATTTTTGTGTGAGATAATGGCCATGGTGTAACACCCCAACCGATGCCAAAAACATCTAGGTGTCACGTAGAGATGATTGCTCAATAGCTCACGGTACTAAATGTAAGTTAAATATTATTAAACAATTCACAATTGTCATACAAGTAAATGATTACATAAACTTGATTAATATAAACTAGGTCCAAAGCTCCTATGAGTTCCAAGGTGTGTACAACTTCCAATAGCAAATAAAACCTGGAACATGTTAAGTTGAAAAGATGGGGGGTCAACTATAAATAGTTGGTGAGAATACATAGGTTTTGCATGTAATTGAAAATAGATTATTGTATATCAATCCCAGTTGAGATATAACAATGAGTAACGTAAGAATATGAGTCCGACATGTAACAATGCGTCTTTTGTACAATCAAACTTTGGGTCGACTGAGACCTAACTCGCAACTTAGTAAAAGTGTAACTGTTTTCGATCATCCCTGAATTTATGCCGGGGGATGGGTTTGTCAGATCTATAGCGCTATAATCTAAACAGGCGGCTTGATCAATGTTAATGATTGTACTGTGTCTTTTTTTTATAGTAAAATTGAATCAACAAGTTTCAACAATGTAAGAATGAGTAAATGATAGTGTATAAAATGTTTAAACATGTTTCACCCCAAAATGTAAAACAGAAAAGGGGCTATGTAAACTCACCTTAGCACAAGTGTTGAATCATCTGAAATAGTCTAAAATGCGGCACAACGTTCCCAAATATTACCAAATAGAAATCGAAGCTAGTTTCCGAGTCAAAGCGAAAGTCAACACAATATGATTGCACGATTAAAGCAATGATTTTATCATAATTGAGAGTGAAAGAAGAGGTTTCGGTGTGGTATGGACAAGAACAATTGATCAATTCTTATAGGTGAGGTTTTGATTGTTCGATTTGGAAAGTCATAAAGTTGATGGTCAACACCGAGTAAGGATTGCACGAATCGTGCTGTAATTGTGGATGCGTAGCTTAATTTCCAGTCCATTGAATGAGTCAAACTAGTCAATAGTCAGCTTTCACTGACTTGATTTTGACCAGGAATTGAATGAGTCAAACTAGTCAATAGTCAGCTTTGACTGACTTGATTTTGACCAGAAAATTAATGAAGGGGATAAATATTATTGGTTTCTAACTAACCACAAAACACTAAAGTGGTGTAGTGGTTGTGTTGTTTGTTGCTTTTGGTCGAACCGTCTGGGGACTCGGGTTCGAATCCGGTCCGAGACATATTTTTTTTAAACCCGATTTTTATAGAATTTTTGCTAATATTATATGTTTAAACATATAACTAATATATTTTAGTAACAAAATAAAATAATTTGATGATAAGTAATGTCAAAATGGGTGTTCGGGAGTTTATGGAGTTATAAAGTAAATATATATATATATATATATATATATATATATATATATATATATATATATATACACAAAACAAATTTGAAAGGTTACAGTCTCCCCTACTTTTAGGAACTTCGTCCCGAAGTTGATGTTGGGGATTCTGTTGGAAGAAGTGCGGGTACTAGGGTAAAGCGTTCCGGATGACCTTAGGTACGGAGAATGATATTTTCAAGCCATTAGGGTTGGGTTACGCTTATCTAGAAAAATAGCGAGGAGAGATAAATGTTTAATACAAACCGTAAGTTTGTCGGGAAAACAAAAAGGAAAGAATGAGATGACCGAGTTTGGAAAGGCTAAATGAGCTATCAAATAACTAGGGTTTATTATTTGTCTGACCCCAGTCTCATTTTTGATGTATTATTAATGTTTATATATAGGGTGTACCGCAGCTAACGCACCACACCTCTGATACTTAAAAAACGGACTGGGTTTCTTACCAAAACCCTAATAGAATTTCACGACACCTTAATATACCTGTAAATTCATGATTACGTTCCGGACTGCAATCACCAATTTACCATACATTAGGGTTTTGTGTCCTTCTATGACTCTAAACACACATGTAAAACACACACTACACAATAACCTTGTGATTTGAATCTTTGTATCAATGAGTCTATTGCTTCTTTGTATCAAATAACGTGTTCAATGTATCTAAAAATGAGTCCAACTGTTGAGCAGGCAAGAAGACCTCAACCATTCGATGAGTAGGAACCTCTACCGATTGTTGAGCAGGTACGATGGCCTCTACCAGTCATTGAGAAGGTTATTAAAACCTCTACCGACTGTTGAGAAGGCATGTAACAACCCGACCAGAAGGGGGCTAGAGGTTACAACAGTTTGGTAACAGACTTGCACAACGGAAGCAACGATGACTAATAATTATTGTTTAATACAATGTCTAATCCAAAATATAAATTACACAACTTAGATAAATAGATTGATATCTAATGCAAAGACGAGACGCGGCAGTCGTCGAAGCAGTTGATAAGGTGTGATCTGCTAGTCGATCCAAATCTCATTCCATGCTTAGCTCTAATGCTCTAAACCGCTACGCTTGCAGCTTGAATCCACTACCATAACAACCTCTAATACACACAAGCAAGTATATACCTTGTCTTCATGTTTATCCAAATGCAGTACCTGAACACATGCTTAAAAAGAGTTGGGTCAGCAATTATGCTGGTGAGTCCGTGTAATAGTTAAGTAAATCCAAAACAAGTTTGTCATCTCAAAAACAAGTTCACAAGTTTCCACAACACAACACATGGTGATGTACAAGCGACACCTCAATCCTAATACACCGAATTTATCTACTGCCATTATAGATTCACCTGGCAAAATACATGTCACAACGGCCCCGTGGACCTCAGTGGAGGGTTTTCCGGGCTTCCGGATCCACTATGTGTGGGGTTTCCCCAAGTAGTACTACCCACATATTAAGTGGCCCAATCCCATGGGTTAATGAGTGTCAGTATGGTTATCTGGCAGCAAGTATCTTGTCACATCAAAACAGTTCAGTCACACACACAAGCATATGTTCCCCCAAAACAGTTAAAACACAAAAAGAGGGGATGGTACACGGAACTCACCTCAGTAGCGTATCTTATCATGTCACATCGTCACATAGTTTCCCAAGTCGGGAGCCCATCATTCCTCGGCACACAAAGTCCTATGTTAATTACAGACATTAGTGGGTGTAACCGAACATCGCAGTTACACGTGTGGATACTCAGACCTTTAGTTGTTAATGAGGACTTATCCTAGTCGGCGTCTCATGGTTCAAATTATCCGATTAATGTTTATGTTATAAATTTATAATAACGATCCTCCCATTCACTGTAGTGGTAGCGACTATGCTCTCTAATAACTCAAGTCTCTTAATTAAGAATTGTATAGATATATCTTTATGTAATGCAGTGATACTATTAGTATCTATATTAACAGTTGCTTTTGATATCCTCATTATATTGCTAATAATAAACGTAGGAGTATGAATTATAGTGGTTATAATTATATCACTCTCAATATTGATGATTAAGGTAATGATAACTCTAAATGTCACTAAACAACTTGTACTTATAGTGTTACTAATGATGTTAATATATCTGTCGTGGTACCTGTATATATTTATCTCCAAGGTTCCAAATATCTCAAGTGTCACTTATATAATTTATATCAACCATCAAAACTCTAACATACAAAACCATATATTACGCAGCCTAAATACAATTACGTGTCCCATTACTATAATCAAGCATCTAATTATACCTTTGTTAAATTGGTTCATAGATCTTATACGTATATCTAGTTTTGTTGTTGGGTCGCGTCCGGTCTATCAAGTCCCACACGTGTACACACGATAATCCCTACTTAAGTCGGGATAATTCGGGTTCTAGTCCATACCTCTCGGGTCTCCTTAATTGACCAAGGCTTCTGTCCTTTGACTTATGTTGGCCGAGTCGGTGGAGTTGACTCAACTTCCTACTTGTTTTCCATCTCCTGTTTGAGTGTTTTCCTATTATAATCACCATAGCCAAATCTTGTAACTCTAATCTTTCTCAATACACTAATTAAATATAAAGAAGGTTAGTAGACATACCTAACTGGTTGCCACTGTATCCTGTTTCTGAACCCATAATCCAACCTTTACATGATCGAGCCGTCACCCATCTATACTACCGTAACCACCACCGTGCAGAACCACCACACCCGCTACTGTTCACACACTATAATTGCCATCACTGCTTGTTTCCACTATTTAGACCAAAAACCCCTCATCGAACACCCTAGCGCCGGCCGGTCTAAGACCCAGGCCGGTACCCTTCTTCTCTGATTCAGCTTCTCTTCGTCTCTTTCCTTTGTGTCTTTCTCTCTCCCTCGCGTCTCTCTCTCTCTCTCTCTCTCTCTCTCTCTCTCTTTCTCCTCTCTAATCGGTTCGACGTAGCGGGGAGTTGTGGGATTTGAGGGTGGCTCTGCCGGAGATCCACCGTCGGTGGTGGTGGTGAACCCTCCGGCACTTCCCCTTCTCTCTCTCCTTTATCTCTTCTCTTGGTTCTCTCTTTCTTTCTAATATACTGAAGATGTGGTGTGTTGAAGAAGATAAGAGAGTTTTGGGTTTTTATATTAAAAAGAGTTATATTTGTGTGTGGTGTCAAATAAACAAACCAGATGTTTCATATGGCAAGTGTGGGTGGGGACAAGTGTCCCCACCATGGTGACTAATCAAGGTCATTGGGTGGGTTTGTATCGTGTATCGGTCCGGTCTCGTATCACATGTTAGATAATAATATTTTAATATACGATGGTTCGCTTTTTGATTTCGTACAAAACCGTATTATTTGTTATTCGTTCGGTTATTCATTATTATATATAAAAATAATGATGCGCGAGAAATAAAAATTTGGGTCTCAAACCGGGGTGTTACAAGGCATGATGACCTCTACCAATCGTTGAGCAGGTTATTAGAAACTCTACCAACTGTTGAGCACGTACTTCATTCTCTACCGGTTGTTGGTTAAATATAACAATTGTTTCGGAGTTCAACACATAAATTGCAAATTGCTAACACATATATGTAAACAAGTTTGTAAATGCAACAAGTATCAAGTATCAAGTATAGCTTACGAGATGTAATTGAGTTGCGCTAGACAAGGTTAATGAGTCTATGTGTGATTAGAGCAACTAGTTTATATTTAACTATCCATGTTTTCAAGTATCACGAATAATTATAATAGATAATCAATTCCTCATGTATCATTACGAATCAAGTTGTATGAAACAAATAATCAAGTCTTCAATAGTTTGGTTATCGTGCAGATCAAGTTCATGTTCGAGGAGTTGAAGGATATGAATTTGGTTTTTGAGAGGATGGTGAAAAACTCGAAGTAAAATCAAGGATGCGAAAGATGGTGAATGTGAAGGTAGTTGATAAAGGGTTTAATTTTATAGGTTTTCAAAGAAACACATGTAGTAAGGAGATTATGTAGCAGCGTGAATCGTGAGGTTTGAATCAAATGCTAGAATTAAGCGTATGAGACAACACGATTGTGGTAAATGCCAAAAATTGCAAAAGTTCGAACAAGTTGAGAATAAGTAGGTATCAATGGAGAATTGGGAGACTAAATATTGTTCTTGTGGATGGAAGGATTTTATTTTCAAAATCGGATTTGTACATAAAGCAAAAGTCGTTAAATAGTAAAAACTAAGTAAGCATAGATCTGGATTTTCTAGTTAGTAGAAGATCTTAAACACGACATTGAGTTTTGAAGATCAAGGTTCTATTAAGTGATTTTTAATGGATTAAAACATTACATCAAAAATTCTCTGTTACGCCAATGAATAAACATTAGATTTTAGAAATTAAGTTTGAGGACATCTTTAGACAAAAAAATAGGTATTTTCTATAGTTTGTGAAATTCCTAGGCAATGAAAGTTTGACAAGATTTAGAAATCTTTAGTATTGTTCTAGGGTATACTCAGGTTATGGGGTTAAGGTAGGGATAAGGAGTAGGATGGAGATAGAGAAATAGAAACAAGTAGGGTTGCAAGTAAGAGAAGAAAATACTGGTTAAAAATCCTAGGGTTATAGACTAGATTATTTTTCTAATAACCTAATTCCCTATAACCATGGCTCTGATACCAATCTGTAACACCCCAACCGATGGCGGAAACATCGAGGTGTCACGTAGAGATGATTGCTCAATAGCTCATGGCACTAAATGTAAGTTGAATATTATTAAACGATTCACAATTGTCATACAAGTAAATGATTACATAAACTTGATTAATATAAACAAGGTCCAAAGCTCCTATGAGTTCCAAGGTGTGTACAACTTCCAATAGCAAATAAAACCTGAAACCTGTTAAGTTGGAAAGATGGGGGTCAACTATAAATAGTTGGTGAGAATACATAGGTTTTGCATGTAATTGAAAATAGAGTTTTTGTATATCAATCCCGGTTGAGATATAGCAATGAGTAATGTAACAATATGAGTCCAACATGTAACAATGCGTCTTTTGTACAATCAAACCTTGTGTTGACTGAGACCTAACTCGCAAGTTAGTAAAAGTGTATCTGTTTTTTATCATCCCTGAATTTATGCTGGGGGATGGGTTTGTCAGACCTATAACGCTATAATCTAAACAGGCGGCTTGATCAATGTTAATGATTGTACTGTGTCTTTTTGTTAAAGTAAAATTGAATCAACAAGTTTCAACAATGTAAGAATGAGTAAATGATAGTGTATAAAATGTTTAAACATGTTTCACCCCAAAATGTAAAACAGAAAAGGGGCTATGTAAACTCACCTTAGAACAAGTGTTGAATCATCTGAAATAGTCTAAAATGCGGCACAACGTTCCTAAATATTACCAAATAGAAATCGAAGCTAGTTTCCGAGTCAAAGCGAAAGTCAACACAATATGATTGCACGATTAAAACAATGATTTTATCATAATTGAGGGTGAAAGAAGAGGTTTCGGTGTTGTCTGGACAAGAACAATTGATCAGTTCTTATAGGTGAGGTTTTGATTGTTCGATTTGGAAAGTCATAAAGTTGATGGTTAACACCGAGTAAGGATTGCACGAATCGTGTTGTAATTGTTGATGCGTAGCTTAATTTCCGGTCCATTGAATGAGTCAAACTAGTCAATAGTCAATAGTCAGCTTTCACTGACTTGATTTTGACCAGGAATTGAATGAGTCAAACCAGTCAATAGTCAGCTTTGACTTACTTGATTTTGACCAGGAAATTAATGAAGGGGATAAATATTATTAGTTTCTAACTAACCACAAAACACTAAAGTGTGGTAGTGGTTGTGTTGTTTGTTTCTTATGGTCGAACCGTCTGGGGACTCGGGTTCGAATCCGGTCCGAGACATATTTTTTTTTAAACCGATTTTTATAGAATTTTGCTAATATTATTTGTTTAAACATATAACTAATATATTTTAGTAACAAAATAAAATAATTTGATGATAAGAAATGTCAAAATGGGTGTTCGGGAGTTTATGGAGTTATAAAGTAAATATATATATATATATACAAAAAAAATTCGAAAGGTTACAGATGGTGTCTGATTTGTAGATCGTTGACGTGCCTCTTCACATCGGTGGGTTTGCTTTGAGACGGTGTCGGATATTTGGATCGGTATGAGGCGGCGGTGGTAGACATCTTTCATGGGTTTTTTGGACACCAATTGATGTAAACTGTGGTCCGGTCTGGTAATAATTATATTGACTTTGAAGATGAAGATATGGATAAAATATAGGGTGTGTATTTTTAATTTGTTGGGTTTTATTGCGTTAAAAACTTGAATTGTTGTTAATATCTTGATTTAGGTATTTGGCTTTGTGCAGGTTTGGGGCTGGAATGTTTGCCTATTATTTGGGTGTTATCGATGCATTACTCTAGTACAGTAAGTTTCTGATCTTTACCTAACTGTATTTCGCATTGACCTGTTGTTCGAATTTCATTACCGAGGCAAATAACTATTACACATTTCAAATTCCTCTGTTTTGTTTTGAAAAGTGAGCATCTCATTCCAATTTTAGTTTCGCAATGGATATTAACATTCTTTAATGTTTTAAAAGCAGAATAAAAAAGCTATTTTGGGGTTTTTAAATGCCTAATTTAGGAGAACAGATGTTTGAATGTTGAGCTTTGTTGACGGTGGCGAGGTGTTGCGGAGGATGAGCAAAGAAGATGGTGGCCGCCTCCGATGTTGACAGCTAGGATTCCGGTGGGTCAAATCTCGCTTGAATGTTCCATATACACACACATCTGCACACTAAACAAATTTGTCGCTTTAGCGTGCAAAGGGCTTAGCGGTGGTTGTACACTTGAATCTGTGTTTCAACGGCTATTTCAATCGCTTTTCTTAATATATTTGTTTCAATCATTGCCATGTAGTTTCTTTGATTATTCAATTTCATGTTTAAATATATCTTCCAGGTTTCCATTTGTATGTTCTATATAATTAAATTATTGTTGTCATTAAAAAAATATAAGTAATAGGTCATTGTGCATTACTGCAACCATGAATGAGTTGTGAATTTCACGATGTAATAATTGTTGATTTGTTTTGCAAAAACTTACATTGATTTGAGCTACAACTTCAAGTTGAAGTGAATAGGGTGTGTGTCTTTGTGTGTAAGGATGTGTTTGATGATTTGTTCACTAAATGATTGTTTATGTTGCTGAAATAAGTTAATAACCATGTGTCCTTAAACCTACAAGGTGTAAACTTTTGAACTTTTATCCTGGGTCAAGATATTGACTACAAAGTTTTTAATGGTGTAGAAAAACTCCTGGAACACTACTATGGATTGGGTATTGACCATTCGCTTAGGCTGTCGTGTGGCAGTTGTATTTTGTTTGCACTTCTGATGTTCAGAAATATCTAAAAGGTGGTGCATCACAAGGCTCAATTGAAGAAGCAACAAAAGCATGGTGTACAATTTAAGGTAAGTAACGTGGTTCAATGATTTCATAGATGTGTTTGAACAAAAAGTTACAAAGTTTTTACTCGAATCTTTTTTACAGTCCTGTAAAAAATAAAAAGAAAGACTGGATGGAAATTTACCTCACCAAAGAATACTACCAACACTGAAGTCAAATTCATAGGTATTATTAAAATAATATATTGTTTTGCAGTTAAGAACAAAACTATTATGAAATTAATATGATTGTGAGAGTATAAATAATAGATTATGCTACTTGATATATGTTATTTTGAAGTGGAATGTGAAGGAATTTGTATTGGTATCTATTTGAGATGGTGTTTGATGTAAATGGGTATAATTTTATTAATATGATTATGTGCAGCGATTATATTACAATAACAAAGTTTGGCATCGGGGAATGCTGGATTGGCTATGGCATGTGAGCAGACTTCAAATCATCACAATGCAAAGGTTCACAAAGGTATTGTTTGTATCTGAACAATTAGAGTTGCCGGATTAATTATTAGATTGCTGAGAAGGCGATTGAAAAAGTCGATAAAACATATAATACATTGTTACCAAGGTGTTTTAGACTAGATATTTGAATTTTAGTCATGGTTGGTTTGTCCTTCACACATGAACCAAGAAAGAAGGGGTTAGGTTTAGGCAGGTTTTTAACTAGCATTGAGTGTTACTCAAAGCATGTACTCTTCTTAGGGTGTTCACTGATATATGCATACTTGGTTTTCTGTTGTGTTGTGTAATGTCATATATATTCTAGGGTGGCATAGTTATTGTAATTCTATATCTTGATTGATGTCGGGGCTGTGATGTGAGTTACACATTAGTGTTCCAAATAACTGTTAATTACTAGAATTGCGAATTGCAACGAGTCAATGGCAAAGTTAAAAAAATTTAATACGGATGCCACATTCTACACAACCCATTGTATTCAAAACCTGATTTATGCCGCCGCAATGCGCGATCCAGTAAAAACACTACTTAATATTGAAAACAGATTTCTAACCTAACAAAAAAAGATACAATGCCATGGTTTCAATATATTACGTGACAAACAAAAAAATGATATAAAAGTATAAAAATTAAAATATGAGTAAATTAAATGAATCAAGCCAATGTAAAGCTAGAATTCATATTGCTTATAAATTGAGCCAAGCGGCTCATTTACAACCGATTAGATTTGAGCCAGTTATTTCCTAGCTTTTTTATATGTTTAAGTTTTGAATAACCATACTCTATGAATGTATGTATAAGGTTGGGTTATTCTACAAAGGCTACAAAAAATGAGAAGGGTGAGAAGCCAATAGAAAATGACATGTGTTCAAAGAATTAACAAGTGTGAGGGTAATTTTGTCAAAAACATATGCACATGCAAGTCACATGCCATTTCCACCTTCATTTTTAAATGCCCGTAACTTTTTTATATGTCATCCGTTTTTAAAAAAATTATACCATAAAATTGAGCGTCGTTTTATCTTTAATATGAGTACCATATTGCTATACTTTTGAAAAAAAAAATTCAAAACCCACTTGCATAAGACACAATGGAATGTAAAACACAATGAACACCAATTAAATATAGGGTATAAAACATAATCAAGAGTCTAGTAAAACACAATGGACGACATACTAAAGACACAATGAATAGAAGACTAAAACACAATGAATACTTTTGAAAAAAAAGTTGAAAACCCAGTTACGTAAGACACAATGGATGACATACGAATGACACAATGAACAAAAGACTAAAATACAATGAATACTTGTGAAAAAAAAAAGTTAAAAACCCAATTGTGTAAAACACAATGGACGACATAATAAAGACACAATGAACAGAAGATTAAAACACAATGAATACTTTTGGAAAAAACGTTGAAAACCCAGTTGCGTAAGACACAATGGAGATAACGTAAAACACAATGAGTACCAATTAAATATGCAATGAACAATATGGTATAAAACACAATTGACGACATATAAAAAACACAATGAACAGAATACTAAAACACAATGAATAATAGACTTAAACACAATGAACAACATAATAAAACACAATGTACGCCTAAATACAAAACTCATTTGCGTAAAACACAATTAAAAGCATATTAAAAACACAATGGACAAAGTTAAATCATGTGTAGACTAAAAAAACATAAATAACATATTTATAAAGCACACGTGCATACTATAACACAATGAACGTGCAGAAGACACAACGGAGACAAAAAACCCATTTAGCACGAATTTTTTTTTCAATTTTAATGTAGCAATGTGGTACTCATATTAAAGATAAAAAACGCTCGTTAATATGGTGAAATTTTTTTGAAAAAAAAAATGTCGTATGAAAAAGTTATAGACGTTTTAAAATGATGGAGGAATTGACATGTGCATTGCATGTGGAGAGAGAAAGTCAACAAATGTGGTTTTCCTTTTATGCCCTTTCTCTAATTTATTATTTATTTTTTTCAAACAAACTAATCTCAACCCTTCAAATATATGATCAATGGATCACAATCCTTCTCACCCTTCCTAGAAAAAAGCGTCTTGTGTATTTGATCCTAACCCTGTATGTATATATGATCTAGAAAGATAGATTGTAATCTATGAAACAGAGGAAACCGGGTCAAACAAACAAACTCTTACTGATTGCGGTGTTGGAACTGACTCGTTAAACCCTAGTCAAATATATATATATATATATATATATATATATATATATATATATATATAGGGAGTGGATAATATGGAAACCCCAAATAATGGAAAAACCCTGCAAACTCTATTATGACCATTGATCATGTTTGATCAATGGTCCTTGATTAATTGTATATAATAATATAAAGCTAGTTGGATTATGTGGTTATAAATGAGAGCAAGGGTAATATGGTAATCTTAAATAAGCAAGTTGGCAACTTAAATTTTCTGAATACTAGGTTTAAAAAGGTTGATTTGACATTTGTCAAATCATCTCTCTCCTACTTTATGGCACTTTTCCAGCACCGATATTAACATACGTTAGTGCTGTGATAAAAAATTCTGACCTCGTGTGACACATCCCTAACATGTGTTAACAGACATATACTAAAAAGAACAACATAAAAAGAACATATAAAATGTATATTTAATTAAGAAATGATAAAAAAATGCTCATTACAATCAATACTAAAAATGTATTAAAAAACTTTTCATACAAACATAACTATTTGCGAATGATAAAAAACTATGATAACAACATAAAAAAAATCTAGCTATTCTTCGTTCTTGATACCCATCTTCATCTTTAACACAAAAACATCTCTTCACCTACAAAAAAAAAAAAAAAAAAAAAAAAGATAACACGTGTTAGTTGGCCTCTCCAAAACACATGATGAGACATCACTGACATGTGTAGTGTATTCTAAAACATATGTTCTACTGAAATAACGTATGTCATATGAACCCTAACACATGTTAGTTGGGCATACACTAACGTATGTCATATGAACCCTAACACTTGTTAGTTAGGCATATACTAGCATGTGTTAGCATCACTAACATGTGTATAAACAAACACCAAATCTGCAGTGCCAAGTGTATCATACTTAATTTTATAACTATGTTAATACAACTACTCAAATACGATTAATAGGGTTTGAAATCCAACAATAATAAATTTAAAAAATCAAATCATAACCAATCCAAATCCATATACCAAAAAAAAAAAATATTCATATTCATGAAATATATAATATAATAAAAGACATCAGTAGCATGTGTTAGCATATTCTAAAACATATGTTTTACTAAAAATAACGTATGTCATATGGACCCTAACAACTGTTAGTTGGGTATATACTAGCATGTGTTAGCATCACTAACGTGTGTGAGCATACAAGACTCGTACCGCAAAAAATAGACATGTACCCTATAGGAGTTCATAACAATTTCACTTGCCAAAAATTTATTAAACAGAATACAAAAACCCTAACACCTGTTAGTTAGGTATATACTAGCATGTGTTAGCATCACTAACATGTGTATAAAGCAACATCAAATCTGCAGTGCCAAGTATATCATACTCAAATTTACAACTATTTTAATACAACTACATTAGTAGCATGTGTTAGCATATCCTAAAACATATATTTTACTGAAAATAACGTATGTCATATGGACCCTAACACCTGTTAGTTGGGCATATACTAGCGTGTGTTAACATCACTAAAGTGTGTGAGCATACAAGAATCGAACCGCAAAAAATAGACATGCACCATTAGTGATATATCAACCTCATGTCCCCAATCCAATAACAAACTAACATAAACAAAATAATAAAAAAAAATAAAAAAGGTTAACATAAGTTTTTTTTTTCATTCAAGCATTTGATCGAACACTTGGTATGCGAACAAAAACTATCCCAAAACTGTAATTATTATTATTATTATAACAAAACCCAAAAAAAAAATATTAAATAGAACACAAAAAAATATTAAAAAGAATACAACTAACACATATACTAAAATGTCATATCATATCAAGCAAATAAGCTATATCAAACACCATCCACAAATTACCATATCATTACACAAAAATAAGCAATCTTAAATCATAACAAGTAGATAACAACATTCACCATAATAAGGCTATAATAAGCAATCTTAAACACCTTCCACAAAAGCAATCTTAAATAATAAAGATAATAATAATAATAAAATTAAATGATAAAGACTAAAACAAAAAAGCATAGTACTTTATCTGTTTACCAAAAGCAAAACAACAAAATGAATATAATAATAATAATAATAATCATAATAAGAAGAATAATAAATATCAGACATAAAGTCTCGAGCAAAGTAGGAAACAAATTTGTTGCTCTGTTTTCTTGAACAAAGAAAAAGAAAAAAATAGAAAGGGGAGGCGCACGAACAGAGATCGATGCAACTGGGTTCGATCCTTGTTGCTCTGTTTTCTTGAACAAGTTTGTTCAGCGTCATGTTACTCGGCAACAGATCCAGCGGCAACAGATCCGGCCAAGATTTGTCTCTCTCTCTCCCTTAATTTTTACTTTCTCTCTCTAGAAATATAAGATTGGTGGGTTCGTTAGGTGCATAGTTAGGTGGATTCGGTAGGTGGGTTGACGAGTCACCTGCAGTCAGAGGTGGTGACTGGAGGTGGTGACCGGATGTGGCAATGGTGGTTGTGGCTGGTGGTGGTGGTTCTAGAGAGAGGGTAGGGTAGAGAGAGGACAGAGAAAATATGGTTCTGTATTTGAATTTGAAAAATAAAATGGAGAGAGAGAGGGGGGAAACAATATATATAAGGAGAGAGAAAGAGAGGGGTAGGGGAAATGTCTATTGTGCCCCTTTGAATATTATAGAATATTATAATATGATGGGTGATGTGGCACAACATGAACCAAGGGTTGGGTTTCTTGGGGTTTTTCCATTTTGAAGGGTTTTCTCTATATACTTACACTATATATATATATATATATATATATATATATATATATATATTTATATATATATATATAAGGTTTAGCTTTTACAGTTTAAAGTTTAAATTTATGGTTTGAGTTTAGAGTTTAGTTTTAGCTTTTTGGGTTCATAGCTTAGATTTTAGGTTCTACCTTAGGTTGTTTTTTTTTTTTTTTTTTGTTTTTTGGTGTGGGCTTCAGACATAAGGTGTTACAACCAGGGGCGGACCTAGTCAAGGACTAGGGGCCGCGCCCGCTGCTCCTGAAAAATGCGTGCGTAGTGAATTTTTTTTTTACGATTTTTCAAAAACGTTACTACTAAATGAAATTATACGTTACCACGTTACGTTACTCGAAAAAATATTTACCGAACTCGACTAATGATAACTAATCTAATACCAATCCTAGAAATTATTGCAACCGTAACTGTTGAGAGGTGTTTTTCTAAGATGAAGCTTATCAAGACGGATTTACGCAATAGAATGGGTGGGGACTATTTGAACAATGCTTTGATTTGCGTGGTTGAAAGAGACACTTTTGATAAAGTCAAAAAAGATGACGTAATGGCTCGATTTCAAGCTTTCAAAAACCGAAGGGGCGAAATCTATTAGGTATGTGTCTAAAATTATCTATTATCATGTTGTTATCTTTATTTCCTTTACATTGTATGAAACTATGGCGAAAAAAAAAAATTCTGAACGTTGCTACTGAAAAATATTTCTAGATCCGCCACTGGTTACAACTTGAAAAAGAGAGATACAAACAACGTACGAGTCTTTATGGGAAAAAACCCCGTTAAATACATATATTAATGGATGTACTTTATTAAAGGAGAAATGCCACACAAATATAACCAAGTTTGCTTAGTGTTCTAACTAAGTCATTCAAACTTTTTTTTTTTGTCTCTCTAGAGTCACTTAAGTTTCATTTATTGTTCCAATACTATGTAATTACCAGGTCATCAGGTCACCTTTTTTTTTCTTTCATTTTATTGCTTATGTGGATATTATTTATATTAGGTAGGTTTTATAAAAGAAGATTTCAAAAACAAATTTTTTTTTTTTGACTTTTACACATTTGAAAAACTTATTAAAAAATATTGAAACCTGACACATCATCACTTTAACGGTTAACCTGAAAACCTGATAATTACATAGTATTGGAACAATAAATTAAACTTGAGTGACTTTAAAGAGACAAAAAAAAGTTTAAGTAACTTAATTGAAACAGTTAGCAAACTTAATTACATTTCTACAAAGTTACACCCTTATTAAAATGCATAATACAACTAAGGTTAAGAAGAAATAAAATGAGCAAAAAATGTTTGATGTATACAATATAAAATACCATGGTATAAAAGTAATTTATTTTTCCTATTGGAAACCACCGTCATGCACATAATAGATTCTTAGGGTTGGGTTATTCTACAAAGGCTACAAAAAATGAGAAGGGTGAGAAGTCACTAGAAAATGACATGTGTCCAAAGGATTAACAAGTGGGAGAGGTAATTTTGTCAAAAACATATGCACATGCAAGTCACATGCCATTTCCACCTTCATTTTTAAATGCCCGTAACTTTTTTATACGTCATCCGTTTTTAAAAAAAAATTATACCATAAAATTGAGCGTCTTTTTATCTTTAATATGAGTACCATATTGCTATACTTTTGAAAAAAAATTTCAAAACCCACTTGCGTAAGACACAATGGAATGTAAAACACAATGAACACCAATTAAATATATGGTATAAAACACAATCAAAAGTCTAGTAAAACACAATGGACGACATACTAAAGACACAATGAATAGAAGACTAAAACACAATGAATACTTTTGAAAAAAAAAGTTGAAAACCAGTTGCATAAGACACAATGGATGACATACGAAAGACACAATGAACAAAAGACTAAAATACAATGAATACTTTTGAAAAAAAAGTTAAAAACCCAATTGTGTAAAACACAATGGACGACATAATAAAGACACAATGAACAGAAGATTAAAACACAATGAATACTTTTGGAAAAAAAGTTGAAAACCCAGTTGCGTAAGACACAATGGAGATAACGTAAAACACAATGAGTACCAATTAAATATGCAATGAACAATAGGGTATAAAACACAATGAACAGTCTAATAAAACACAATGGGCGACATATAAAAGACACAATGAACTGAAGACTAAAACACAATGAATAATAGACTTAAACACAATGAACAACATAATAAAACACAATGTACACCTAAATACAAAACTCATTTGCGTAAAACACAATTAAAAGCATACTAAAAACACAATGGAAAAAGTTAAATCATGTGTAGACTAAAAAAACATAAATAACATATTTATAAAGCACACATGCATACTATAACATAATGAACGTGCAGAAGACACAACGGAGAAAAAAAACCCATTTAGCACGAATTTTTTTTTTCAATTTTAATGTAGCAATGTGGTACTCATATTAAAGATAAAAAAACGCTCGTTAATATGGTGAAATTTTTTTGAAAAAAAATGTCGTATGAAAAAGTTATAGACGTTTTAAAATGATGGAGGGAATTGACATGTGCATTGCATGTGGAGAGAGAAAGTCAACAAATGTTGTTTTCCTTTTATGCCCTTTCTCTAATTTATTATTTATTTTTTTCAAACAAACTAATCTCAACCTTTCAAATATATGATCAATGGATCACAATCCTTCTCACCCTTCCTAAAAAAAGTGTCTTGTGTATTTGATCCTAACCCTAGATTCTTATTCTATTTTGAGCAAAAATTTTATCATAGTCGGTCTTATGGCGTTAGGTTCCCTTTGAAATAGTGGCGGCCTAAATCACCAGCGACATTTAAGTTCGCTAGTGTAGACGTTTTTTTACCATTGAATTCACGTGGGTAATCGGGTGATCGGGCTGCTTGTTATTTAAAATAAAAAGAACTTATTATTTATTATTTATAAATTTTTATAAGGTTAAATTAACCGTTTACTTTTCAATAGCATTCCAGAAAGTATATCTGTATATGTAGTATATAGCCGCCTATTTTCATCATGATGCACAACGACTTTCGCTACTAGAGATAAAAAGTAAGGAACAAATCAAACTCCATCTAAAACGTAAGGAACAAAAGAGATATAAAGAGTTGTGGGACCATCCGCTATTAAAAAAGTAATAACAATAGGACGGTGATGTAAACGTGCATCTGAAATGTAGAAGGACGGTGATGAAAACGTGTGTTTAAACAAAACACATGTAATCAAACTTGCGTTTAAATAAAACGCACTCAATCACATGTGTGTTTAAACAAAACGTACCCCAATAACAAAAACGTGTGTTTGAAAATTGAAAGGAGGAATTGATGGAGATGCAGGTTTTTAGAAAACGTGCGTTTGAAAGGAGGAATTGATGGAGATGCATGTGGTAGGTTATGGACGGCGGTTTGTGATGATAGGCAGAGGGTTTTTGAGGTTGAAAACAATGTTTTGGGTGGAGAAGGTATGGGATTTAGAGAAAACAGACAAACTTTCTATGATGGCTTTTTATCATTGTTTCACTCTCATCGATGTGTCATTTTTGTGTGTCTTGATGAAATGGGTGTGGTTTTTCATTAGAATTAAATAGAAATGACGAAATCATCATCAGACCTTCTGTGATGGCTTTATATGGACGTGCGTTTATTTGAAAGGCCCATTAAAAAAAACGTGCGTTTAAATTGGGTGTGCGTACGTTTTATTATTTGTATGTGCGTTTATTTTTGAAATGAAGGTGCGTTTAACACACTCTGTTATCACCAGCTTCTTCTTTTTCTTCTACAACTTATGTTTAACCTAATTTTTTTATGTTTTAATCGTTCTTGAAATACAATCGAAAGTGTTTCACAAATACAACGAGCGTTTATTTATAATCATATGTTTATCATCTCATTTTATCGTCTACGTATACAATCCTCTGTTTTTTTATTCAAACACTGTTCTAACGTTTTTCATTGAAAGTAATCGACTTTTTATTTGTTTTTTTTATTTTGTAATCTTTCAAAATGTGTAATCGATTTGAAATTGTGTAAATTATATTTCGGTTAAGCCTCTGTTGAACTCAAAAACAATGTTTTGAACGTTTTTTCCTAATTTAACCTTGGTTTGTTTAAGCCGACCATGATTAAGGTTGATAATTACCATCATGCCACCGCCTACATCTAAGGGCTGAGAATCCTTCCTATGCTTCTCACGTTAAGGATTCTTTGTACTGTATCTCTTCCCTATTGTGTATATCTTTTTTAATTTCCTGATGATTTGTATATGTATACTTTCCTAAAGTATATATTAGGGTGAGTAACAAAATAGCTTATACCATAAACTCTTTTATGGTATCAAAACTTTAGCTTTAAACCCTAGTCGTCTCCTTTCTTGTCCCTTTCGTTTTTTTCTCTTTACTTGCTGACATGGCTGATAAGTCTCCTTCATCCGAAAACAATCCCAAACCCACAAGCCTTCATCCTGCTTACTCTGTCACAAACATACAAACAAAGATCCGCACCCTTGATAGATCCATAGTTACCTATTCCGCCTGGACCAAACTATTCAAACTGCATGCTATGGCATAGAAGGTACTCGATCACATCGACAGTACCGAGGCTCCATCCGACACATCAGAAACCTACCCTATCTGGAAAGAACTTGATGTGTTGGTCCTCCGATGGATTTACAACACATTATCAGATGAACTTCTTGTTCGTGTTTTGGATACCGAAACTACAGCCCGTGCTACATGGGTTAAAATCGAGAAAATGTTCCTAAGTAATAAGAAGGCCCACGCTGCCACCTTAAAGACTAAGTTTGTCAATCTTACCCCCTTGGCTTCACCTCTTTAGACGACTATTGTACCCGTATTCGGGAACATGCTAACCAATTAGCAGATATCGATCACGTAAATCCAGAATCCCATCTTGTTTTTCAACTCGTTCTCGGGTTACCAGCTGAGTTTGACACCATTGCCTCCTTTGTAAACCATAGTAATGCAAACTGGGATATGGCTTGCATCCCGCCAAGATCGCTCCTCAGTCATCACCGTAGCTTCCGTAACCAACCAGCAGCCAACACCCCCTTCAACGTGGTCGTGGCCGAGGACGTAACCGGGGATCTTGTAACTATCGTGGTGGCAGTGGTCGCCACGGTGGTCGAACCCCGTCCTGGAATAACCTACCTCCTACAAGATACTCATCTCAACCCTCTTGGGCTTGATGGACAATACCACCGTACCCTTACCTCACACGAAATAATTGGCAGGCAAATACCAAGTTTCAACCCAATCCACAGCCTCGTGGTTCTGTTCAGTATACTTCTTTTGGACAATCAAACCTTGACCCTGCTGCCACAACCCAATTCCAAAAGCATCAGCAACCAAGCAGCTCGCTTCCTTAGTTTAGACCTTCTGCCGATCCAAGTCAAGCCCAAAACACCAGGCCCAATGCCAGCAGCCGTCTTTTGCCCCAACAAGTCTGGCCTAGTTTACCCAAGCTACCTCTTTTCAGGCCCCAAACCAAGACTTCGATGCTCTTAGTCCTTCTAAATTGGGTGTGACATTTACAACCATGGCCCTAAATAAGCCAAACTCTAGTTGGGTTATGGACACTGACGCTACTAAGCATCTCACTGCTGGCCAAGGTAAAATTCATCATATGAATAGCCCATGATGGAAAGAATTTCATGCGCAATTTCACGCTTCCTTTCTTATACATGTATGATTTTACTATCCTTTCCATGCTCTTACAGTTCGGTCTATATCATTTTCATTGAGAGTTGGACGAATGTAGGAGCCAGGGGTCCTGCCCCCTACTTTTGTGTGACACCCGCCACTTTACCAGGTCAAAATCCGTACAGTTTCTACTCAACATCTAACTTTCTATACATGAATAATATCATTTTATATGAATATATAAGTCCCCCAAGAAAGTCTAGCAAGGTCCGAACGAGTATAACTTCACCCATATCAACGAACATTGGCGACGCGAGTTTAAACAACCATAAACTATTTCCCTGAAACCATGTGTAAATGTTTATTTATTTCAATAACTAAGGGATGTGATAGAGTCCATGTATAAAAACTAGTTTTTTTCTAACTTACATATCTACGCATTCATACATACATATATATATATATGTACACACACGACCCATATATACATTTATATATACACATGTGCTTGAAATGGAAAGACCTATTTAATACAAGTTTTAGAATCCATTTTGTCCCATCATAAATGAACCATCAAACCTTGTTTTTGTGTTTAACTATAAATGGTGTAACAATTAATCAACACTAGGATCTAGATTAGATACTTGCTCAAAATACTTCCTCTTGGATACCACCTTGGCCGCCACCTTCACCTCCTTTTCCTTTATTTTTTTTCGGCCAAAGACACATCACCACCACTCTCCATCATGTCCTAATATCTCAAAACACTAGACACTTTGAATGAAGTGTCATATCTTTCACACTGTCCCAAAATTAGTCAACTATGACATCTTCCAAAGGTTTAGCGGACTTAACATATTTAGTAAGATTCCTTAAACCTCTTGGATCCATGATGTTGGATTATCACATTTGTTGGAAGTCTTTTCCTTCCCTTTGTCCCATGTTTCGGCGGCCAACCCCCCCCCCCCTTCCCCACACCTATACTAATCTTTTTTTATCAAGTCAAACCCTATTAGAAACATGATGAAATGGAATCCAAGAACAACCTTAAGTGTTGTCACATTTGCTTGATCCTCATCCAACATAATCATTTGATTAGTCAACCTTTAAAACTTGATTTAGATGTAAGATTTGTTGGCTAGATTTGCAACCAAGTAAATTTTCAAACAAACATGGAAAGATCCTTAATCCCCCATTAATCCATGAGAGTTGACTTTCCCCTTTGGGACTAACCACCTTTCTAACCACATATCTCCCTTTTTCCCTCTCTTTTCCTCTATCTCTCAGCTCACACTCTCCCTCTCTCTGTCAAAAGCATGAACCCCCCCTGTCACCTAAGATCCCCACATATCTAACAAACATGATTATCTTTATCCTAATCCAAAACCCATCATACCAAATCTTATCAGATTACCTTCCATTCTTGGCAAGATTCCTTAATTTCACTAAACCATAGTAGATTGCTTTCCTAAACAAGCTTGATCTTCCCCTCTTTTTCGACTTGTGTGAGCCGCCCCCATGACCAAGGATGGTCAAATCTCTACTTAGTTATCTAAACATCTCATTATGCCATATGTCTAGTGTTGAGTAAATGTTTAGTCAAGTGATTAAACACTAGAAAGGTAATATTCCCAAACTCACCAAGATTCATACTAGTTGACTTTCCTAATATAAAAACCATCATCCTAATCCTTTCTCATCTTCCACCACTATAAAAGGAGGACTTGGACTTAGATTCACCGCACACCACAACTCACACATATCCCCTCCTTCCTTCTCTAAATTTTCGACACGCACACGCACCCAAACCAAGTCCTTAGAAGTAACCAAGGATAGCTAGTGTCTTGCACACATTCTTGTTCAACTAAGAGGTATGAATCTTGGAACATTACTTGTTTATTTTGATTAGATACCACATGGTTCACCTTAGTTTAAAGACTTATCTTTCCTAACAAACCAACACTATAGTATAGTAAGTATGTGTGCACGTGCGTGTATATATGTGTATTTGTGTGCGTAAATACGCTTACGCATGTGTGTGTATGTACGCATGATGCGTATATGTACAAATATGTATACGTGTGTATGTGCATAAACATGTAGAGATTTAAGTTGTAATGTTATTTTGTTTTAATAAGAATACTTGTGTAAGAAAGATCTATGTATGTGTATTTACGTGTGTGCATGCGTGTGTATATGGTATGTATGTATGTGTATAACAAACTCCTAAACATAGGTAATGATGTGTATGGACTACCAAGATGCATATGTATATGGGTATGTATGTACAAGTGTAAGTCTCATGGACATAACTACTTATGGTTATGTATTGGAATATACATATATAGATATGTGTGTATATATACGCGTGTGTATGTGTGAATACACATATATATGTGATGCTTGTCTGTACATATAAAAAAGGTCAAGTGTAGTTTGTAAATAATATAACTCTTTTTTTGAATTAAAACATATGTTTTATAATTAATAACATATGTTGGGAACGAAGATCGGTTTTTCCTATTAAAACTACTATTTTTTGAGTAACATAAACGTCACCAAGGGAAACTAAACAAATGTATCACAAAAGATTGGGTGAATCATGAGCACTATGGACCTTTTCAATAGACCTAAAGTGTCCATGTATATATTTAGGACGTGTAGTTCAGACTACCTAGTTGGCAGACATATATTCTTGCAAGATAACACACGGACTTGAGGTGAGTTTTCACGGCCCCCTTTTTTTAGTTTTATATTTTGGGGAAAAGCAAGCATTGTTTACTAGTTTTAGAATGAATTCATAGCAGACCGGTGTACATGAGACAATATGTTTAGAGTACTCACTAATGCCTTGTAATTAGTTTACCATAACCATTAGCTATAGATTTAGCCTAGAAACGCTTGAATATATCTATTGGATTGACACCCCCACTCTTGGTTAGTCGCTATAACCCAGATACAAACGAAAAAAGAGTGCTTGTATTTCTTTTATGATGATACATTGCCTTTATTGTGTGATGTGCGAGGCACCACTCGTCAAGGTTTAGTTATGGACTCATGACGGTTTATTATCATTGATCTTAGCTAGACAATGATGGGTCATTCATGGATTTCATTAAACTTTACATTTTTGTTTATTTCAAAACCCGTGAACTCACCAACATTTTGTTGACAAAGTTTTTATGCATGTTTTTCAGGTAACTAAGCTATGGATGGAACTTGGGATACGCTTGGGCATTCATTCACCATTATCACTATTTGTGTTTTCAAAACCTATGGTCATATGTATGGTTTTAGACAATGTTTTATGATTGTTGTACTTGTTAAACAAGTTTGGTACTTTTATTTCTAAATAAAAATGGAATTTTTGCTCAAATATTGTGCTTGAAAACCTTTCGTGGTTACATCCCGTGTTTCCGGCTAGGCGGGGTGTGACAGATTGGTATCAAAGCACAAGGTTATAGCGAACTAGTTTTCTCTAAAAACTAAACTATAACTAGAATGATTTCTCAAACGAAAAGTTTTCCGTGCATGAAAAATATTTTCATCACGATGCACTGCCTAAGTTCCACGCCCTTTTTCTACATTGTATTCACGCGAGTATAGCACATGAGTTCCTGACGCTTATCTATGTGTATATGCCTACTTTTGGATTTTGACAGGATCAAGGTGTAACACCCCAACCGATGGCGAAAACATCGGGATGTCACGTATTGATGATTGTTCAGTAGCTCATGGTAAATAATAAATTTCAATAATTGATTTAAATACATTACATACAATTGTTCTACAAGAATTTGTACATTAAATGAGAAATACTAAATATGCATCTTCAAGCATTTACTCTAAACTCCAAGCAAGCTATAACCTGAAACATGTTAAGTTTGAAAATATTTTGGGTCAACAAAAGTTGGTGAGAATTACATAGGTTTTGATAATCGAATAAAAATGTTGTGCAATTCATGTGTCATGTCAATCTAGCCCATATGTGAGAACATACTAGAAATAAATCGAGTGCATAATCAACCCTGATGACTGTTATAATATGATACATACCATACGCTCATGGTCCAATTGAATATGTTATGCGATAACAAACACCCACGCAACCTTTGTAGGAGGCACGTATCCGGGTGGGATTGTCAGTCCAATAGATCTATCATTGTATACCGTCGGCTGATCAATGTTAATGATTATGCTAGATTGTGCTTACCCTAGTCATGTTCAAGACATAATGCAACATAGAAAAACACATAGACACTTTGATGATTGAATTGCATATAGAATGTTGTAACATGTTTCACCCCAAAAACGGTGATAAATAGAAAAGGGGCTATGTAAAACTCACCTGAAATTCACTGTGTAAGTATTTGCAAGTAGCAAAAAGTCTGAACTTGGATTAATTGAACTCTTGTGTCCTATAACAAGTAAAGGACGTCTTAAATTCTAATGCAAATAAGCTTGTTTTTGTTATGGTTGTAAAGATAGTTTATCCAACTACCTAGACTCGCTTTGCACGAAAGCGCGTCTTGAAGTGTGTAACTTAACGAACCGATAGTAACTTCGTTTGGTTTTTTCGGAAATATATGTGTATGTATAGTTATTGGAAAAAAATAAGTTATTGAAGTTATTGGTAAAGACACATTTTGTATAACGAAATAATATTTACGTAGCTTGACTCAAATGTTAATTCGTCTCGTATCTTGGATAGAATATATATGTACTTATTAATAAATATAAATATTTCTATTTATGACGACGTAAGATTTGAAAGTTAGGATTTATTTGTAAAAACAAAATCTTGTCTACACATAGTTATGAACTTGGAATGCCGAATCGTTTATCATATTTTATAAAATTTGGGCAGAGTTTCCTCTGTTTCTGTAAGAAACCAGACAACTCAAGTTGTCTATATTTTCCCAAAGCTCAGTTATACACCACAGACTAAACTTTAGACGCGACAAGTGTTAACTTATTATAATAATAAAAACTGAGGGACTAAACATGTTGACAAGTAATCTTTATATATATTATAGATTGTTCCACACTAGATAGTTCGAAAATAACATGTTAAATTGACGAATATCAACACTTGAATAATCGTATTGTTAATATAAATATATACATAAGTTTTTGTACACTTCGGCTATTCAAATGTTCAAACCCACGGGACGCATTACAACTTAACCAAGTCTTTATATGCGACAACAAGTTCAAGTTGCTAAAAAAAATATGGTGACGAGAACTATATGTGTTGATAAGTACTGTGAATATTTAGTCCGATATTTGATAGTCGTTGAAATAAAATACACGAGTAAAAGCTAGTTGTAAACTATAGTCCGGATTATAAAAAAAATATAGTTTTGCTACAAGGCGGTTCGGTTCGTCTATGCAACATTTTTTCTCTTTAACATTACGTAAAATTATAGTTATAATTTTAGCACTAAGATAAATAAATGAATTGAAGATACGGCGCGCGATATACCTCCCGTTCCATGTTCGCGAATTGACACGCACACGTCTTGACCAGGTTTGACTAATATTGACCAGAAGTTCGATCTGTTGACCGACCATTGACCATAACCGAACTTGGCCAGATCTGATCCGTTGTCTCGCGTAAAGAAAAAAAAATACTAACTCTTGGCGGTTTGACCCGAAAAGAAAACCAAACGAGAAGCAAGACCCAAAACTCAACCTGAGCATCTCGGTCGGAACTCTGTTGTTGTGACCATTGCCTGCCACCGTACCGGAAACGAACCAGAAAAACAAACCGTGCACAACCCCAACCAAACCAACTGCATCACATCTTCGTTTGTAGACCCGTCGGGATAAAAACCGAGATCCAAACCCTACGTCATTTCTGCTCCATATCCACAACCAATCATCACCACCGTCGCAGTCACCATAGCTGATCTGGAACCAAATCTCTATGCTTACCTGTAATGAATCTGATCGGGATCTGCACTCGGGGCATCCTGAGGTGCGTCGGGTCATGGATAAGGTGCCAAACTTGTTCCCTGTGTTGGTGCCGCTGCTTGGATAATCAGGGAAAAAAAGGAGGGGTTGTGGTTGATGGCGGCGCCGCGTGAGAGTGGTCAGAAAGGGGTGAGGTCTGGTGGTTGCTGGTGGTCTGCGTGGGTGGTGGTGGTCCTTGTGACTGCCGCCGCTGCTTATTTAGGGAAAGGAGAGGATAGACAGACGAGGTAGGGGAGGAGGTGAATGATTCGGGTGGTTGTGGGCGGCGGCGGCTGGTAGGGTGGTGGCGAGTGGCGGCTGCTGCTTCATCTAGAGAGAGGGCAGGGAGATTGAGATGAAGGTTAGAGGTGAGGGAAAGGGTTGAGAGCTTGAATGTTAAGGTTTTAAAGGATGAAGAAGAAGAGGTGTAGGCTAGGGTTTGTGGTTGATTGAAGAAGAAGAAGATGTGATGATGTTTATATAGTTAAGGTTATGAGAGGTGGGTTAGGTGGACACCGCGTATACTAACTCGTCACCGACTCGGGTCTCGTTTATGAACTGGACCCGTTATCAATAACATAATTATTACATAAGTTATAAATAAATGTAGACTGAATTAAAATGAGCATTTGGACTATGTATTTGTTATAAATATATTTTTAGTCGCGATCAAAATTTTACAAAGATAAGTGCCGGTTTACTAGCGTCTTAATATATACGACGCGTTATTTGGCGAATTTAAATAATTAAGTTGGTTAATGAATAAGAAAGTAATTCTCGTTAGCGAATTAAAATCGTTTTATGAATAGGAATATTAATATTATATTATTAGAGAAAAGCTGGGCGTTACACAAGGCTACCCCTACTTACCCGATTGTTATTTCAGATTCGGAGGACGATTCCTTCACTGTTCCAGAGACGTCTAGTAACGATGACGTCCACGGTTACTTCGCTGATTCGGAGCCCGAGGATGTGGACATTGTAGAAGATGGCACGCAGCTAAATCCCGTCGTTTTAGAAGATGAGCCTGACGTTCCTGTCGGTGAGGCTTAGGGAGACGCTGCGGATGCCGCTGACCCAGCCCCTATGGTTATGGAGACGCCAGCTGTGGTCCCGCACGTGGAGGAGGCACCGCCCGCCGATGTTCCGGAGTCTTCTTCCTAATCTCGTCAACTGATTCTTGGCAGTACGCGCGTCGTATGCACTATCAAGAAGCGTGTGCACAGGCCCCAGTCTGTGGAGCCTGTGGCACCAGTTCAGCCTAGCCATGCTGCTGAGTCTTCCGAGCCCCCTCGAAAGAAGTTGCTTAGGAGGTCCCAGGCCCACAAGTGGACCTTCCTACCTACCGTAGCAGGCTACTTGGCTTATAGCGATGAGGATTCCAACGACGACATCTTCATTTCTGCTCATGGTGTCGAGTCCTCCGAGCCCCCTGCTGACCCTCTTGTCCCCAGTCCTCTTGGTACCTTACCTATGCGCCGCACTCTTCACTCGGTGCGTGGCATGCTGGGTACTCATGATGGCTTGATCCTTGATCTCTGTGATCGAGTGGACGAGTTGGAGGCCGATGCGCATGCTAAGGGTTATACGAGGGTCGCCATTATTGAGCACCTTACCAGTTTTTGAGCACGCTTGGAGGAGGCTGAGCACGGATGTACGGGGCTGAGCGTGGACGAGCTGAGGCTGAGCGTGGACGAGACGAGGCGTGGAGGCGTGTGGCCATTCTCGAGCATAAGATGGGCGAGCTGGATCAGGGGATGCGAGCTGCTGTCGCTGCCCTAGCTGCTACATTTCCCCCACCTCCTTAGTAGTTTAGTATGGTTGTCATAGTGGTTCCTATCTATCATAACCAGTAGTAGTATCTTTTGGGTTGTTTCATTGTATAACTTGTATTGGGCCGTTAGTGCCTTACTTATTTTGTATCTTTATTACAAACTGATGTACCGAAAAACAAGTTAATAAATGACAATATTATGGTTTCCCAGTTGTATTCTACTATCTGTTCATGTTTTGGTTTATTGATTGTTCATGTTGCATGTTGCATGGTTGTGTATGATTACTATTCCATTCGATGGTTGTGTGATTATGTATGTCATGGTCATTGTGGATATCATGGTTGTTTATTCTAGCGCACATGATTGACAATATTATCGATAAATATGGGTCTCATTCTTTTTACATCTGATGTATTAGAAAGAAGTCATGCCGCCCCGAAGGAACACCCGAAATACCGAGGACAGCAAATTCCCAACCATTTCTGAGGAGCTAGCCCGCGTGATTGCGCAACACGACACTAACCGCGCAGACTCTAGTGGTAGATCTGTTGGAAATGGTCGGAGAAGGACAAGTGATAATGACAATGGTAAAATATCGAATTGATGTACTTCCTATGGCCCTGTAATCACTACTGTTAATAATGATGCCTCATTATCTATGACACAGAAGTTGAGAACATGGCACATGGTTGTTCCAACAAGACTTTCATCGCTTGTAAACCATGGAGTTTTCGTGGGTCTGAAGGAGCAATCGGTATTTGTCGTTGGATTGAGAAGATGGAATCAGTCCTGAATATCAGTGGATGTTCTAAGGACCAGAAGGTCAAGTATGCTACATGCACCTTCCAGGATAAGGCGTTGACTTGGTGGAATCTACAAGTTCAGACTCTGGGTAGAGATGCTATTTATGGCCTCTCGTGGAACGACTTGAAGTCTATGTTGATGGAGAAGTACTACCCTCGAAGTGAACTTCAGAAGTTTGAGTCGGAGTTTTGGAATCTGACAATGTCTAGAGCGGAGATCACCGCCTACACTACTCGCTTTCATAAGTTGTCTCGTCTGGTACCCCACATGGTCACTCCGGAGTACAAAAGGGTTGAAAGGTACATTTGGGGACTCTCCCCTAAGATTCGCAGTATGGTAACTGCTGTTGAACCCACCACCATTCAAGGAGCCGTCACCCTCTCTCATAGTCTTACGGATGATGTGGTGCGTATGGGCGCATTGCTTAAGAAGGTCGAAAAAGGTGGAAATGCGGGTGACAAAAGAAAATGGCCAGATACCAAGAAAGGTAAAAATGGTGGAAATCAGTCTGGAAAGAAACAAAAGACTGCCCAAGCATTTGTTGCAACCACTGCTGCTGCTGAGCCCCGCAAGAAGTACAGCGGACCGCACCCTCTTTGCAACAAATGTAACTATCATCATGTTGGGTCTTGTGATAGCATTCGTTGTGACTACTGCAAGAAAATCGGGCATCAGACTTCTTGTTGCCGTGCTAAGGCTGCTGGTAATCCTGTCGGGAAACCAGGATGTTATGTGGGTGGTGTTGCGGATCACATCAAGAAGGACTGCCCAAAGTTGAAGAATCAAGCTCGTGATAGAGCCTTTGTGATTGGAGCTAGTGAAGCTCGTGAGGATCCCAATGTCGTTACCGGTACGTTCCTTGTTAAATACATATGCTTCCGTACTTTTCGATACTGGTGCCGATTTAAGTTTTGTGTCGACCAACTTTAGACGGACCCTCGGGGTAGACTCTAGAGGTTGAGCACACGCTATTCTATAGAATTGGCCAACGGTAAGATTACTGAGTCGGAAGAAGTCATTGAAGGGTGTAACCTAAACTTGGTAAACCACGAGTTTTGTATAGACTTGTTGCCAATCAGGTTAGGTAGTTTTGATGTGGTTGTTGGCATGTATTGGTTGTCGAAGAACCATGTGGAGCCGAGAAAAGATTTTCCGTATTCCCCTTCCCAGTGCTGAAGTTCTTTCGGTTAAAGGAGAGAACAACCGAGCCACGTTACAAATTATATCTTACATGAAAGCCCAGAAGTGTCTCCGCAAGGGCTATTGTGCATTTCTAGCACACGTAACCGAGAAGAAGTCGAAGGAGTTGAAGATCGAAGACATCCCTGTCGTGTAGGATTTTCCCGAAGTCTTTCCTGGAGAGTTGCCTGGATTGCCGCCTCCGAGGCAAGTGGAGTTCCATATTGATTTGGTTCCTGGTGCTGCTCCTATTGCCCGTTCTCCCTATCGCTTAGCACCGTTAGAGATGCAAGAGCTTTCGAGCCAGTTGCAAGAGTTGTTGGATAAGGATTTTATTTGGCTGAGTTTCTCTCCATGGGGCGCGCCTGTGTTGTTGGTGAAGAAGAAAGATGGATCCTTCCGTATGTGCATAGATTACCGAGAACTAAACAAGCCCACTATCAAGAATCGATACCCTCTCCCCAAGATTGATGATTTGTTTGATCAGTTGAAAGGCTCTAGTTTCTATTCTAAGATTGATCTGAGATCTGGGTATCATCAACTTCATGTGCAAGAGGGAAGCATACGTAAAACGACTTTCAGGACGCGTTATGGTCATTATGAGTTCTTAGTCATGCCATTTGGATTGACCAACGCACCAGCGGTGTTTATGGATTTGATGAATAGAGTATGCAAGCCGTATTTGGACAAGTTCATGATTATCTTTATTGAAGATATATTGATATATTCACGGACTCAAGAGGTGCATGAGCAACATTTGAAGTCGATTCTTGAGCTACTTAAGAATGAGAAGTTATATGCTAAGTTCTCCAAGTGAGAATTTGGATTCGCAAAGTTCACTTTCTTGGTCATGTGGTGAACGATAAGGGTATTCATGTCGATCCAACCAAGATTGAGGCAATTAAGAATTGCGAAGCGCTCAAGTCACCAACGGAAGTGCGACAATTTTTAGGACTCGCTGGGTATTATCAACGATTTATTGAGAACTTCTCTAAGATAGCTTAATCTTTAACCATTCTGACTTACAAGAATAAGAAGTTTGAATGGGGTGATAAGCAAGAATCTGCCTTCCAGTTGTTGAAGCAAAGGTTGTGCAGCGCTCCAATTCTGTCTATGCCTGAAGGTACGGATGATTTTGTGGTCTAGTGCGATGCTTCACACCAAGGTCTTGGGTGTGTCTTGATGCAAAGGGATAAAGTGATTGCCTATGCCTCTCATCAACTCAAGGTTCACGAGAAGAATTACACTACGCACGACTTGGAGTTAGGAGCTGTAGTTTTTTCACTCACGATTTGGAGACATTACTTGTATAGATCCAAGTGTACTGTCTTCACAGACCACAAAAGTTTACAACACATCTTCGATCAGAAGGATTTGAACATGAGGCAAAGAAGATGGGTTAAATTGTTGAACGATTACGACTGCAAGATTAAATACCACCCTAGAAAGGCAAACATCGTAGCGGATGCCTTCAGTCGAAAGGAACGCGTCAAAACCCTATGTGTTCGCGCACTAGGTTTGACGATCCATTCGAATCTCACAGATCGCATTCACGAAGCCCAGTAGGAAGCTCTGAAGGAAGCCAACATCAAGGAAGAAGATTTGCATGCCACGGTTAGGTTGTTGGAACCCAGGTCCGACGGGACGTTGTATTTCGCTAATAGGATTTGGGTTCCATTGTTTGGTGGATTGAGGGAATTGGTACTTGAAGAGGCCCATAAGTCAAGGTATTTGGTTCATCCAGGAGCCGATAAGATGTATAAGGATTTGAAGGAACTGTATTGGTGGCCTAACATTAAAGGTAGTATTGCTATGTACGTGGGAAAGTTCCTCACGTGCTCCTAAGTCAAAGCTGAGTACCAGAAACCCTCCAGCTTGTTACAACAACCCGAGATACCCGTGTGGAAATGAGAGCAGATCTCGATGGATTTGGTAACCAAGCTACCAAAAACATATGACGGTCACGACACAATTTGGGAAATTGTGGATCGCTTGACGAAGTATGCTAACTTCTTGCTAATCAAGGAAACGGATAAATTGGCAAAGCTCTACATTAAGGAGATCGTATCTAGACACGGTATTCCAGTTTCTATCATTTCAGATTGGGATAGTCGGTTCACTTCTGGCAGACGCTGAAAAAAGCCCTTGGTACTCGATTGGACATGAGTATGGCCTACCATCCCCAAACTGACGGACAGAGTGAAAGGACGATTCAGACCCTTAAGGATATGCTTCGTGCACGTGTGATTGACTTTGGAGGTAATTGGGATGCCCACCTACCTCTGATCGAATTCTCGTGCAACAACAGTTATCACACTAGCATCAAAACTACACCGTTTGAAGCTCCTATGGACACAAGTGTCGATCACCATTGTGTTGGGCAAAAGTTGAGGACAAACAATTGACTGACCCAGAGATCATCTAGGAGACGACGACAAAATCTTTCAAATCAAGGACCGATTGAAAGTTGCTCGGTATTGGCAGAAAAGCTATGCTGATATGAGAAGGAAACCTCTCGAAATTCAAGTGGGCAACAAGGGCCTACTGAAAGTTTCTCCTTGGAAAGGAGTGCCCCTGTTTGGAAAACGCGACAAATGGAGCCCAAGATACATTGGCCCATTTGAGATCTTGGCAAGAGTTGACCCTGTCGCGTACAAACATAAGTTCCCCGAAGAGCTGAGCGGAGTTCATGACACGTTCCGTGTGTTGAATCTCAAGAAGTACTTATCAGACGAATCATTAATCATTCCGCCAAAGGGGATCTGGATTAACGATCAACTGCATTTTATTGAGGAACCAGTCAAAGTCACGGACTGGAAAGTCCAGAAATTGAGACATAGCGGAGTTAAGTTCGTTAAGGTTTGGTGGAATTCCCGATGCGGACCCGAGTTCACTTGGGATTGCGACGACCAAATGAAGCGAAAGTACCCTTCTCTCTTGAAGGATTTCCTGGTATCGGATAAGCCACGTCGAATAATGCGGATGGAATTTCCTCAACACGGTGAGAATGTGACACCCGCCACTTTACCAGGTCAAAATCCGTACACTTTCTAGTCAACATCTAACTTTGTATACATGATTAATATCATTTTATATGCATAGGTCCCCGAGAAAGTCTAGCAAGGTCCGAATGAGTATAACTTCACCCATATCAACGAACATTGCCAACACGAGTTTAGACAACCATAAACTATTTCCTTGAAACCATGTGTAAATGTTTATTTATTTCAATAACTAAGGGATCTGATAAAGTCCATGTATAAAACTTGTATTCTTCTAACTTACATATCTATACATGTGTTTAAGTAGAAAGACATATTTAATACAAGTTTTACAATCCATTTTGTCCCACATCAAACCTTATTTTGCTGTTTAACTATAAATGGTGTAACAATTAATCAACACTATGATCTAGATTAGATATCTTCCAAAAATACTTCCTCTTGGATACCACCTTGGCCGCCACCTTCACCTCCCTTTCCTTTATTTTTTTCGGCCAAAGACACATCACCACCACTCTCCATCATGTCCTAATATCTCAAAACACTAGACACTTAGAATGAAGTGTCATATCTTTCATGCTGTCCCAAAATTAGTCAACTATGACATCTTCCAAAGATTTAGTGGACTTAACATATTTAGTAAGATTCCTTAAACCTCTTGGATCCATGATGTTGGATTATCACATTTGTTGGAAGTCTTTTCCTTCCCTTTGTCCCATGTTTCGGCCGCCAACCCCCCCACACCTATACTAATCTTTTTTTATCAAGTCAAACCCTATTAGAAACATGATGAAATGGAGTCCAAGAATAATCATATGTGTTGTCACATTTGCTTTATCTTCATCCAACATAATCATTTGATTAGTCAACCTTTAGGACTTGAATTAGATGTAAGATTTGTTGGCTAGATTTGCAACAAAGTAAGATTTCATACAAACATGGAAAAATCCTTAATCCCCCATTAATCCATGAGGGTTGACTTACCCCTTTGGGACTAACCACCTATCTCTCTCTTTCCCTCTCTTTTCTTCTATCTCTCTCGGCTCACTCTCTCTCTCTCTCTCGAAAACATGAACCACCCCTTGTCACCTAAGATCCCCACACATCTAACAAACATGATTATGTTTCTCATAATCCAACACCCATCATACCAAATCTTATCAGATTACCTTCCATTCTTGGCAAGATTTCTTAATTTCACTAAACCACGGTAGATTGCTTTCCTAAACAAGCTTGATCTTCCCCTCTTTTTCGATTTGTGTGAGCCGCCCCCATGACCAAGGATGGTCAAATCTCTACTTAGTTGTCTAAACATCTCATGATACCTTATGTCTAGTGTTGATTCAGTGTTTACTCAAGTGATTAAACACTAGGAATGTAATATTCCCTAACTCACCAAGATTCATACTAGTTGACTTTCCTAAAATAAAAACCACTATCCTAATCCTTTCTTAACTTCCACCACTATAAAAGGACGCCTTGGACTTAGATTCGCCACACACCACAACTCACACATATCCCCTCATTCATTCTCTAAATTTTTGACCCACACACACACCCAAACCAAGTCCTTGGAAGCAACCAAGGATAGCTAGTGTCTTGCACACCTTCTTGTTCAACTAAGAGGTATTAATCTTGGAACATTACTTCTTTATTTTGATTAGATACCACATGGTTCAACTTAGTTTAAAGACTTATATTTCCTAACAAACCAACACTATAGTATAGTATGTATGTGTGCACGGGCATGTATATATGTGTGTGTGCGTGCGTAAATACACATACGCATGTGTGTGTATGTACGCATGATGTGCATATGTACACATATGTATACGTGTGTATGTGTATAAATATGTAGAGATTTAAGTTGTAATGTTATTTTGTTTTAATAAGAATAGTTGTGTAAGAAAGATCAATGTATATTTATGTGTGTGCATACGTGTGTATATGGTATGTATGTATGTGTATAACAAACTCCTAAACATAGGTATCAGTGTATGGACTACCTAGATGCATATGTATATGGGTATGTATGTACAAGTGTAAGTTTCATGGACATAACTACCTATGGTTACGTATTGGAATATACATATATAGATATGTGATGCTTGTGTATACATATAACAAAGGTCATGTGTAGTTTGTAAATGATATGACTCTTTTTTGAATAAAAACATATGTATTATAATTAATAACATGCATTCGGAATGAAGACTGGTTTTTTCCTATTAAAACTACTACTTTGGAGTAACATAAACGTCACCAAGGGAAACTAAACAAATGTATCACAAAAGATTGAGTGAATCACGAGCACTTGCTAGACTACACACGGACTTGAGGCGAGTTTTCACGGCTCCCTTTTTACTGTTTTATTTTTTGGGGAAAAGCATGCATTGTTTACTAGTTTTAGAATGAATTCCTAGCAGACCGGTGTACATGAGACAATATTCTTAGAGTACTCACTAAAGCCCTCGTCTAATTAGTTTACCATAACCATTAGCTATGGATTTAGCCTAGAAACGCTTGCATAGATCTATTGGTTTATCACGCCCACTCTTGGTTAGTCTCTCTAACCCGGAAACATGCGACAAAAGAGTGCTTGTATTTCTTTTATGATGATACTTGCCTTTATTGTGCGATGTGCGAGGCACCACTCGCCAAGGTTTGGTTATGGACTCATGCTGGTTTATTATCATTGATCTTAGCTAGAAAATGATGGGTCATTCATGGATTTCATTAAACTTTACATTTTTTTTATTTCAAAACCTGTGAACTCACCAACATTTTGTCTAGAAACATGCTTAGGTGGTGTTTGATGTATTACAATAACAATAACAACAACAACAACAACCTTACCCAGTAAGTCCCACAATTTGCAAAGATAAGATTACAGTCTGGGGAGGGTAAGATGTAGGCAAACCTTATCCCTATCCCTATCCTTGCAGATAGAGAGACTGCTTCTAGAAAGACCCCCGACTCTACCACACACAATTGACAAGCAAACAACACTAAAAAGTAATAAATGGCTATTATTTAGAGAAACATTGAAAGAGTCATGTAGTAAAACAAATGTATATATGCAATAATAAAACAACATAACCCATAAAAACCTAAATACAATTCCCCCTTACAGGCCTTTTAATAGTGTAAGAAAAAGTCTAAGCTCCTAGGACCACGCTACGATACAACCAACCCTCCCCCCTATAATCCGTAACCTTAATCTTGTGCCTCCACGAACCCCTATCCTCGACCATGTCCCTAGAGAGGTGCATCTCTTCTAAATCATGCCTAATACGCTCATCCAAGACAATTTGAGTTTTCCTCTACACCTCTTTCCCTCTACATTGAAGGTTTCCACTACTCTAACTGGATCCGTCATTTGCCTCCTCTTCTCATGCCCATACCATCTTAATCTTCCCTCTTTTATCTTGTCTGATATACTGGCTACCCCTAATCTTTCCGTAATAACCTCATTTCTTAATCGGTCTACCCTAGTGTATCCGCACATCCACCTTAGCATCCTCATTTCTACTAGCTCCATCTTGCGAGCTTGTGACTTTTTGATGGCCCAACAATCTATCCCATATAACATAGAAGGTCTCACTGCAACCTTATAGAATTTTCCTTTTAATTTAGTCGGGAACCTTTTGTCAAATAAAACCCCACTGGCGGCCCTCCACCTACACCAACCAACTTGTATATGATGAGTGACATCACTATCTAGCTCCCCATCCCTTTGAATAAATGATCCTAAGTACTTGAACTTAGTTGTCTGCAGGACAACATGACCTCCAATTGTAAGTTGAGTATTTTCATCATTGCTCACGCCACTGAAACCACAATACATGTACTCAGTCTTAGAATGGCTAATCCTTAAACTGTTTTCCTCTAAAGCTACACGCCAACCCTTTAGCTTCTCATTCAGACTATATTTAGACTCTACAACTAACACAATATCATCTGCAAAAATCATGCACCATGGCACTTTCTCCTTAATCGTCTTGGACAACTAATCCAAAACAACTACAAAAAGAAACAGACTCAACGCAGATCCTTGGTGGAGTCCTACCCCCACAGGGAAGGGATCAGTATCTCCTACAGGTGCATAAACACTAGTTTTGGTCCCTACCGTACATATCCTTAATTAAGTCTATATACCTCTTAGGGACCCCTCTGCTCTCCAGACTGTCCCAAACCAGTTTACGTGGCACACTGTCATATGCCTTTTCAAGATCTATAAAGGCCATATGAGGATCCCGTTTTTTCTCCCTATACTTTTCCATCAACCTCATTAGAATGTGTATTGCTTCCGTAGTTGACCGCCACGACATGAAACCAAATTGGTTTACGATAACCTGAGTTTCTCTTCTAATTATTGCTTCAATAATCCCTCCCATAATTTCATAGTATGACTTAACAACTTAATACCTCTGTAATACCGACAACATTGTGCGTCACCTTTGTTCTTATACAGAGGCACTATGACAGTACTCCTCCACTGCTCTGGAATTTGTTTAGCTTTAAAAATAGAATTGAACAAAGTAGTTAACTATTGGACTCCTTCCCCTACAAGACACTTCCACACCTCAATCCGGGTGTTGTCTGGACCAACTACTTTAGCCTTTCCCATCTTCTTGAGTGCAGACCTCACTTCTCCCCATGTAATATTTTGACAGTAGCAGTTATTCGGATTCCGCCTTTGGGTGAAGGAGTAGTCATGATCCTATTGGTAAGCTCTCCTGTCGTTGAAAAGACTGCAAAAATATGTTTGCCATATTAGCTTTATGTCGTGTTGCCTTAGTATAATACGCTCATCTTCTCCCTTTATAAACTTCACCACCCCTAGATCTTGCCTCTTACGTTCCCTAGCTCTGGTAATCTTGAACATATTATGTTCCCCCTCTTGATTTTCTAGTCGTTCATACATCTTCTTGTAGGCAGTGTTCTTTGCCTCTGTCACTGCCTTCTTTGCCTCCTGACGTGTGCGTAACTATACATATTTAACAATGGATTTTAACACACGTTTTGCTTTAATATTTATAAAAATGGTTTAGACCTTAATATTAAAACACACACAATAGGGCAAGTGTACCCTGTCATATATGTAGTAACGTACAGATAAGATCCAAGTATCGATCCATGGACGCGCGCGGAGCAATGGTACTAAAACTCTATCCCCGATTCACCAGTAAGTAAAAGATAAGTATGAGTTTTGTTTAAGACTAAATTAATTCTAAAACATGTAAATAACTTAACTACGACTCCAAATAGAAAATATAACTATATAAGTTATAATACGCCAATCCTAGCATGTCATCTATATAAGAAATAAAGGCGTGATCAACATTCCCATTTTCCGACAGTTAGTGTCCCTTTCGGGCATCCTAACATGACAACTATACAGAAAGCTAACACGAATACACACGTTAACCGCTTCAAGTCGTTTATTAGCGAGCAGCTGATATGATCTCACGCAGATCTTCTAAAGATAAGTTAGTCATCCGTTAAGAGTTTTCTAACCTCACTAATTCAGGGAAGCGATACCGAATACACAACACAGCCACCTAAACTAGCATAAAGTAGAGCATTTCACAACCTATTCCATTTTACCAACTTTGAACCCAGATCTACTAAGATCGCTATTTTTACCAAAATAACTACCAAAGATCATTAACCGTGTCAAAGACTAGTAACGACACCATTAGGCTTTTTAAACCCTTTTACGTGCCGGTAAGCATTTTTAACCGTTATTCGACTGACTTTAACCAAACCAATACCCGGTTACAGTTTCATGGCATAAACTATTTAACAAGTTAACTAGTCTACTACCGGACGATTAAACGGACGGTTTTTCAACATTTATCCGCCTAACACATTCGACAATCGCTAAAGTCATTCAAATACAGCTACAAATCCATCAACAACGAAACAAGGTTGCGCTATGATCATCAAGATCTAAACATGAAAAACGCCAAATTCATACAAGACATGATTAACTATGCAAACGATAGTTTAACATACTACATACTAGTGTTCTTGCCCGTAGGCGTACGATTAACTAAATAAACATCACAAACAAGCCAAAATATTCAGATTTGAACTACTTAAAAGTTTATAGATCAAACCATAAATCTTGAATGTGAAGGATCGGATGATGATGGTTGGATCGGACGGCGTCCCGGGCTTGTTCCACGCTTGTGCAGCACTTCGTTAGCCCATAAAATCGCCTCAGAACCTCTCTAGGATACCCAATTTCACCCAATATCTGATCAGTAAGTTTTGCTCTGTTTTTATACAAGTTTTGATTTTGTGCACGGCCGTGCACATAAAGTGCACGGCCGTGCACTTTAACTTTTGATGTGACAGGCAAGTGGGCAATTGGTTCCTGAAAATATCTTGGGTTGCGCACGGCCGTGCACCTGGGGTGCACGGCCGTGCGGGTCTGGTGGTGTCCGGGTACAAGGTGTGCACTGGCTGGTGCACTGGCAGTGCAGCCGAGGAACTGGGTCGCACGGGCATGTGCACGGGAGTGCTGATCAAGGTGCCCGAGAATCTGATGTGCACTAGCAGCTGCACTGCCGTGCAACATGAGCTCGCACGGCCGTGCACATCTTCCAGATTTGCCTGATTGTGCAGCAACTGTCCGTTTAGTCCAGATTTTGTCTGATTTCTTCGACTTTGTCTTTAGGGCGTCGTTTAAGACCTGCAATAAACATATGAAGCGGTTAAGTACCGAATTCGTGCAATTATAGTCGAAAACACGTAATTTGGGAGTTTAATCGGGGATTTATATATGTATAATTTAACGTATATCAAACCTCCCCACACTTGAACTTTGCTTGTCCTCAAGCAAACAACTAAACAGAAATAAACGAAAAACTCGCCAAGTGGCAACAAAGACAAAATATAACCTGTACAGACGATAATAGTCAAGCCAACAAAGATATATAAAAACAGGTGATAAAATAACTAAAAATCAACGACTCACTTCCGATTTATAAGCACGCAAACCCGTACACGACTCACAATGTTCACACACACTCGGTTTTATTTATGATACATACGTGTAATGTGTATGTGTAAATCGCTCCACTGCCAAGGCAATGAATCGTGCAATATCATAAGCTTGTCAAAAGATCTAATCTTCACCAACTAACATGTGAAAAAGCACAAATCAAGAGGTCTTATAAGGGTTGTAATGTTAGGCAAAGGTAAGGGTGTGGAATGGATATTTACAGTGACGAAACGGCTAAAACTCGGCGGTTAAATCTAACTAAACAAAAACAAACACAACTATACAAAACACACGTGAATATACGCGATTTTTATTTAAATCGAGCTAAACATATATAACTTCTAACTTTATAGCCCTGAAAACTGCTCGAACACTGCTAATTCACCCTATTTTAGGGTGTTCTCTTTTTCTGGAATTTTCTGGATTTTTTTTTCTTTTTTTTTCTTTTTTTTCTTTTTTTTCTTTTTTTTTTTCAACAAATATATCTATGATATAACTGATATGAACAACATACGGGTTCTAAATATATAAACCTGAACACGAACTATTTACAACACAGAAAACTAGTTAAACATTAACCTAAACCAAGTTTTAACACAAAAGGTTTAAAAGAAAAAGGCCAAATTTGGTTAAGTGGTGAAATGGTGTGGTAAATAAGAAAAAAAACACGGGATTAGGTTCAACATGGTTAACTAAGGGATAACATTTGGGTGCGGGAAACAGATAGAACGAAAAGAAAAGGCTAAATCAAAAGGGTATCCTAAATGCCTCAATCATATTCGTACAGTCTCACACGTTTCTGATCTAAACAAGTATGCTAATGACAAGTTCTAAATTACACAAAACATCCGGCTCACTCGAAAGCATGTCAAAGAAATGAAATCTATTCTAAGGCTCAAATGCTCACGTAAACGGAGGGAAATGGGTGCAAGTGTACGAATCTAGCATGCTCGTATCTCATCTGTTTATCGTGCCTCCGGTTATTTTTATCTAAAATTAGTTAGGCTTGATGTTTATATGAGTATATATACATATATGTACTTTAAAAGGTTTTTTTTTTAAAGATATATATACACAAGAGGACAAACAAGATATAGTCCCTCCCCACACTTGAAACTCACATTGTCCCCAATGTGACAATAGAAAGCGTTTATGAATTAGCTATCTATAATGTGAAAAAGGAGAATAATACTCCCCTCGTGTCGAAGAAACAGTGGAGTAATGAACGGCAAGAGCATCGACAGCGGTGCTCGCCAGTTACCGGCAAAGTCAACATTCTTGACACGGCAAACACATCAAACCCACTCATCATCATCACAAACATAAACAAACTAAATTTAAAATTTAAATACTGAAATCAAAGTACAATACAAACCGAAATGTTCAAAATAAAAGTACTGAAAGCAGATAAAAATTAAATACTAACAAACGCTAGAAATGCAGTGGAATCGGCTACTGGAAATGCCTGGCGGGTCGCCACGTGGTGCTCCATATGGGAACGAGGTTGGGTTCCTGATGGAACCCGGATGAACCGACTCCAAGCCGGAAAAAAGGTACAAAGACAAAGTCGTGGGCCATCTGCATACAAAAAACAATGTTCCAGCTGTTAGTAATATAAAAAATGAGGTCCTGGTTGCGCAAAACGAACCTGCGTAAGTTAAGACCTGATTCTAGTTAACCTGCACGGCCGTGCACCTGAGGTGCACGGTCGTGCGGGTCTGTTTGGTTTGCAGGTCAGAGGCTGCACTGCCTTGTGCACTGGCAGTGCAACCTTAGTTTCTCGGCATGCACAGTCATGCACCTAAGTCGCACGGCCGTGTAGGTCAGTTCAGCTCGGTGATTCCAAGCTTCACTGCCAGTGCCTGGTCTGGTGCACCTCAATCCGCACGGTCGTGCAGTTTAGGTGCACTCCCGTGCACGCCCTGCAGATTTTCAAAAACTTTCAACCAAAATCACCCAAATCTTCTACATTTATCAATAAAACTTATAAAACAACAGATTTAGGTAGGGAAGTGCACGGGTTCAACAATATTAACAAAAATCTAACATACTTTAAACAAAAACTAACAAGATTCGTGGGTTTATTAAATGTTTATGAAGAAACCCCCAAATCTTTAACCTAGAGAACACAAAACACACGGATCTAAACTAAAAATATGTAAAAGATGTGCAAAATTATGAAAGGGAACATACCTTGGAGAATTAGCAAGTGAGGAGTGGGGAATCTAGACCAAAAGATGATGTTCTTGGCCAAAAAGAGGTGGAATGAGGGTGCAGCCGGGTGTGCAAGGGTTAGGGTTATGTTTTAGAAGTTAAAGATGCTTATATAGGCCCATTTCTGGGCTGGTCTTTTTGGCCCGCACGGTTGTGCACAAAGGTTGCACGGCCGTGCACATGCACTACCCCTTGCACCCCAGTGCTGATCAGCTTGGCCTGCACGGCTGTGCACAAAGGTCGCACGGCCGTGCACAAGCTCTGCACTACCACTTGCACCCCAGTGCCGATCAGACATGCTGATCAGCTCGGCCTGCACGGCCGTGCACAAAGGTCGCACGGCTGTGCACAACCTGCAGACTTGTAGAAATGTAGCCTGCAGCTGCATTTTTCCGCGCAGCGGCCCTCTTTTGTCCAAAAACATCATTTTAAGTAAATATAACCTGTTTGTAGACCCTTTTCGCTCCATTGCTCATTCCTGCTCCGCTCAAAACCGGTACGAACCTGCACAAGACTCGAAAACACGTTAAACTACGAAATTTAAAATAAAGAAAGAAATATTAACACTATTTACATATTTACCCTTTGGCGCGCCCATACACACCGCGCTAATTTTTTTTAACGAGTCGCTAGCTAGACTCACTTCCTCAAGCTTGTTTAGGCGCGCGGAGCATGGAGTTCAAGTACCTCCACAGTCGGGTCAACCGGTCCATCAATGTAAGCTTTTAAGCGATGACCGTTGACTTTTAAACTTAGTCCATTTTGATTTATGGACTCGTCCATATGGACTTTAAATTTCTTGGAATGGCCGTTTTCATAAAAGACTTTCTTTAAGATCGCTTTCGCCCGAATGGAGATTGAGTACGGGCGAGAAGATCGATCGAGCAATGAAGAAACATCGGCCATCCCCACACTTAAACTGACGCAATGTACGAAATAATTACAGAAGAAATAATTCCAGACTCGATTTAAGAAAAATGGAAGAGATATACACAAATCAATATACCAAAAACTATACAATAAACTTAAATTACAATAATATATAAAATATGAAAATATACAATATTTTCAGCGAAATCTGAGTCGCTCGCGCATCGCGAAGAAGTATAGACCGCTTCTCGCGTGGCGTAAGTGACTACAATGACTCAAGGCGCTCGCGCGTCGCAACAAGATAAAGACCGTCTTTTTGCTTGCGCGAAAACAACCCTTTTTCACCGAAAAATAATATAACGGAAGTTGATGGATATAAACCATGATGGATGCTAATGAAATGAGTTAAAAACGGAAGATAGCGGCTACTCACGTTACGCGAAGGACTCTGGTGATCCTGTTCACGTATCGCAAAAAAAATAAAAGATAAAAACCCGGGGTAATTAGGAACTCGCTAAAGGCGGAACCATAAGCCCAGCTTCTTTGCGAATCGCAAGGGAGCATTTTTCACAGAAAATTATTTTTATTAAAACCACTTCTATATTAAATAAATTTCCCAGTTTTCTTAACCCAAACCTTTTATAAAAGCATCCGTACTATCAAATTCAAACGTAACATACCCAGACTTCCATTAATATTTACATAAAAACTATAAATACATAAAAATTAAAATTATATAAACAGATAAACATATGAACACATGGTCAATAAATAAAGAATTTAACTTTTTAAATCTAAAAATTAACAATTAGTCCGAATCCGGACAAATAAATCAAATAATGAATCAATCAAATTCATAGACAAACCAATAAATCCAATATTTAACAAATTAAATCTATCAACATCCTAATGAATGAATAATAATCAATTCAATCCAATAAGCAAAAAAAAAAATGAACAAATATATATGCAAACCTATGAACCAATCTAAAATCAATCCAATATATCAACAGACAGATAAATCTAATAAAAAATCAATGAATCATATATGCAATTAACTGAATGAAATAAAGAATCAACAAAGTATAAACAAGTATTCACAAGCATGTACACTGGTAAAAAGTTGACTCGGTTCGTTCCTAAAGCTCGTCGCGTCCCCGGCAACGGCGCCAAAAACTTGACGTGTGCGTAACTATACATATTTTACAATGGATTTTAACACACGTTTTGCTTTAATATTTATAAAAATGGTTTAGACCTTAATATTAAAACACACACAATAGGGCAAGTGTACCCTGTCATATATGTAGTAACGTACAGATAAGATCCAAGTATCGATCCATGGACGCGCGCGGAGCAATGGTACTAAAACTCTATCCCCGATTCACCAGTAAGTAAAAGATAAGTATGAGTTTTGTTTAAGACTAAATTAATTCTAAAACATGTAAATAACTTAACTACGACTCCAAATAGAAAATATAACTATATAAGTTATAATACGCCAATCCTAGCATGTCATCTATATAAGAAATAAAGGCGTGATCAACATTCCCATTTTCCGACAGTTAGTGTCCCTTTCGGGCATCCTAACATGACAACTATACAGAAAGCTAACACGAATACACACGTTAACCGCTTCAAGTCGTTTATTAGCGAGCAGCTGATATGATCTCACGCAGATCTTCTAAAGATAAGTTAGTCATCCGTTAAGAGTTTTCTAACCTCACTAATTCAGGGAAGCGATACCGAATACACAACACAGCCACCTAAACTAGCATAAAGTAGAGCATTTCACAACCTATTCCATTTTACCAACTTTGAACCCAGATCTACTAAGATCGCTATTTTTACCAAAATAACTACCAAAGATCATTAACCGTGTCAAAGACTAGTAACGACACCATTAGGCTTTTTAAACCCTTTTACGTGCCGGTAAGCATTTTTAACCGTTATTCGACTGACTTTAACCAAACCAATACCCGGTTACAGTTTCATGGCATAAACTATTTAACAAGTTAACTAGTCTACTACCGGACGATTAAACGGACGGTTTTTCAACATTTATCCGCCTAACACATTCGACAATCGCTAAAGTCATTCAAATACAGCTACAAATCCATCAACAACGAAACAAGGTTGCGCTATGATCATCAAGATCTAAACATGAAAAACGCCAAATTCATACAAGACATGATTAACTATGCAAACGATAGTTTAACATACTACATACTAGTGTTCTTGCCCGTAGGCGTACGATTAACTAAATAAACATCACAAACAAGCCAAAATATTCAGATTTGAACTACTTAAAAGTTTATAGATCAAACCATAAATCTTGAATGTGAAGGATCGGATGATGATGGTTGGATCGGACGGCGTCCCGGGCTTGTTCCACGCTTGTGCAGCACTTCGTTAGCCCATAAAATCGCCTCAGAACCTCTCTAGGATACCCAATTTCACCCAATATCTGATCAGTAAGTTTTGCTCTGTTTTTATACAAGTTTTGATTTTGTGCACGGCCGTGCACATAAAGTGCACGGCCGTGCACTTTAACTTTTGATGTGACAGGCAAGTGGGCAATTGGTTCCTGAAAATATCTTGGGTTGCGCACGGCCGTGCACCTGGGGTGCACGGCCGTGCGGGTCTGGTGGTGTCCGGGTACAAGGTGTGCACTGGCTGGTGCACTGGCAGTGCAGCCGAGGAACTGGGTCGCACGGGCATGTGCACGGGAGTGCTGATCAAGGTGCCCGAGAATCTGATGTGCACTAGCAGCTGCACTGCCGTGCAACATGAGCTCGCACGGCCGTGCGCTTGGGGGTGCACGGCCGTGCACATCTTCCAGATTTGCCTGATTGTGCAGCAACTGTCCGTTTAGTCCAGATTTTGTCTGATTTCTTCGACTTTGTCTTTAGGGCGTCGTTTAAGACCTGCAATAAACATATGAAGCGGTTAAGTACCGAATTCGTGCAATTATGGTCGAAAACGCGTAATTTGGGAGTTTAATCGGGGATTTATATATGTATAATTTAACGTATATCACCTCCCTCTTGGCATTTTTGTATCTTTCCTTAAGTGTGACATGCTTCTGAGCGTTTAGGCACCTCAAAATATCTCTAAAACTATCATGCTTACCCCTAATTTTGATCTGTCCCTCCTCAGTTCACCACCAAGACTTCTTATGCCCACTTGACTTTCTCGTTGTGACCCCGAAAGTCTCAGTCGCCACCTGATTAAGGATAGTCGCTATATCCTCCCACATCCGGTCCGCACCTCCATTTAGTTCAGTCGTTGCCTTAGAGATGACCTTATCTTTGAACTCTATAATTTTTTCACCCTTCAAGTTTCCCCGCCGTATCCTAGGTCGGATATTTCTCTCTCCAACCACCAACTTCTCTCTTTGACCTATATCTGCCACCAACAAATGATGTTAAGTCATCATTGTCTCCCCGGGTATAACCTTACGGTCCTTCTACCAATGACGGTCTTCTAGTCTCATTAAGAGATAGTTGATTTGCGTACTTCGCCCCCCGCCCCCACTACTAACGTAAGCAAGTGTGATTCCCTTTTTCCTAAAGAACGAGTTTATAATGCCCAACTCGTGAGCCACCACAAACTCTAGAAGATCCCTGCTAGGTTCGTTGCTAACCCTAAAACTAAAGCCCCCATGTACCAAGTGAAATCCATTGTTATCCTCGCCAATGTGACCATTAAATCACCTCCTAAAAATATTATCTCCTGTCTAGGTATTGACCTCACTACTACATCCAAGTATCCTAAAACTCTATCTTCTCCTGATCTCCTAGACCCACTTGTGGTGCATAAGCACACACCGCCACCACTACATCCTCGTCGTCTGCTAATCTTATCACCATAATCCTATCGTTATGTCTTGTCACCTCAACCACATTCTTGTGCAATTCTGTGGCCACTAACCCCATTATTTGTGCCATTCAACCCTGAATATAGCAACTTGTACTCATTGTATTCTCCCCTCTATTGCCCTTCCACCTAGCCCCCTGCTGACACGCCAGTTGAACCCTGCGCCTCTTAAGTGCATCTACCACCTCCAACAATTTACCAATTAGAGTGCCTACATTTCAAGAGGCCACACATAATTTATACCTCATATCCCTTCCTCTACAAGCACCCCACGTTCTTGGACATGAACTCAAGAAAAAATCATGATAGCTACTGGCTATGATTGCGACTATAATACACGTAAAGTTGAAGAGCGCAAAAGTTCACGATTATTTGATAAGCTACGAAGACAAATACACAATACAATGGGAAAATATGAGAACACAATTAATGAGAGTATACGCTGAACAACATAAAAGACACAATCAATAAACACCCAAGAGCACTTAATGGTCCACACGAGTAATAATAAGCACACAACTAAAAAGAAAAACTAGATAAATAAGTAGACTATATGTTATAATTGTGATTTAGGAAAGAATTCACCTGGGTCCTGAAAACATCTGGTATGGTATATTGTAATGGTCACACTCGGTAGACCGTATGTTATAATTATGGTTTAGGAAATAATTCACATAGGTCATGAAAAAATCTGGTATGGTATGTCGTAATGGTCACACTCAGTAGATCAAGGCCACAACCAACAAATAAACCAGCGCCTTTGTCTTGTTTCTTCAGTACAACAAACAACCAAAGAAAACCAAGGTTCTTTTGTTTTTGTGAAAACAAAATTTTTATTTTTGTTAATAGTTTTTAAATCAAAAGTCCGATTTGGGCTTGATTTTAAAACAGATTATTAGTTTTTATTATTTTCCCATTAAAAATGTTTGTTGAATTCACAAAGTCAAACTACTCAAAATCAAATTTCTTTTCATAATCTTTGTATATTTTTGTGAGAAATATATACAAATAATGGGATATTATTGTTATAAAACTAACTAAAAAGGCAGTAAAAGATGGGTCAGATCATGAAGAGAAAGAGAATTGGACGACAATCCAACATAAATCGAGATCGCCAAAGCTCACCTTACTCCGCCATCGCTGGTGGATCCATAGACGTCGGAACGCTAGGGGCTTTGTTGTTGATGATTATGTTGAGGAGATAGATGTGATATATATATATATATATATATATATATATATATATATATATATATATAGTATCGCTAGAAAACTCACGTTTTTTAGTAATCCCTAGAAAAGCGTGCTTTTCGAGTATTTTTGAATTTGAAAATTTTAGGGCATTTAATGTACAAGTTTTAAGAGTTTTGAGCAAAAAAAAATCAAAAAAGTGTCGATTGTTTTTTTTTTAATAAATAAGTTTTGCATCGTAACATATGTTAGCAGATGTTTACACGGGTAACATATGTTACGATGCAAAACTTATTTATTTAAAAAAAAGGTTGGCACATTTTTGATTTTTTTGGTTCAAACTTTTAAAAGCATGTATATTACATGCCCTAAAATTTTAAACAAATAAAAGCTCAGAAAGTAGGTTTTTCTAGGGGTTTGTGTGTGTATATTTTTATATTTGATGGAAAACACATGTGTATAGCCAGCTCAAGGAAAGTGTTTGTCGCTGGTTTTTCACTAGCTGGAAATTTTTCCTGAGATACGCTCCATAGTCACCTCCTGATTGGTTGTTCTTCGTGGTCTTGCTCGGTCTAACCAAAAGGTCGTCTGTCCTGGGACTGAACGTCAGAGAAGACGCACAGAGACCAACAAAAAGAATGAAAATTTGAACTTGATTGGTTAACCAAATCGTCGGATTTGTTTCGGTAGAGTAAATGAGTGACCTCGCCGGAGTTATACCTGCAAAGGAGAAGAAACCGGCTTTTATACGGAGAGAGAGTACTCAAAGAGTAAAACTCTGCTTATGTACTGGTGTGTTTGATGTATTATGAATGTTATTAGCTTTGACCTTATTAGGGGTTTTATGTAGATCCATGGTTTGTTGTGCTATATGGTAATAATAACATGTTATAAACATATTAGGATGATTGAATCTATATTGGTTAATCTGTAAAATGATGTTTTTAGGTTGATTTCAATATTTTCCATTTTGGATTAACTTTTCATGTATTGATGTGACATTCCCATAATTTTTCATTTTAGAAAAAAGGTGCCTATGTGTTGATGACATTATGTTAGGATTATGTTATCCGGGTGAAGATCGAATACGGATGGCGCCGATTCGAATATGGCGGACGGCGAGGTTTTACCGAGTTCTATAACACTGTCGTGCCTTCAGGCGGGTGGGGCTCGGGTTTCCGTGCATCGGGAAAAGGCGGGGGGCTGCTGGAGGTCTAGTAGTCGATTCTTGGGCACGGCGCCCCGCAAGGGTGGTTGCCACACAGTTATTCGCCGATAAAAAAAATGTTAGGATTATCTTAGAATATGAATGGATTACATATTTGCATGCTTTAGATCATATTTAAGGGGTATTGTTCGTCAAAAATGGTTATAGCTCTGTGCAGGGCGAATGAGGACCCATTCGTTAGAATCGTTCTAGCGAATGAGCTTCAAGAAACTTCATTCGCGTGAACGTTACAGTAAATGACCTAATGACCTATCAATCCATTTATCTAAACGTGTCAAATGGGTTAACAGTTGATAGCTTATAAACGTGATAATTGTATTTTTGGGTCGTTATAAAGGAGTTTAATGTGTTAAATAGGTTGGTTAGTGGACCTGTTTAATTAAACGAGTTAACCTAAACATGAGCGTTTCTTAAATAGACCATATGTATGTCATTATCAAAAACCTAATTATTTCCATGCCTTATTCCATATCGTGTTGACAATTGTCACCCATAGTATTCACTCACTTGTAAAAAAAACAACATAGATATGTAAAATGTTGGTTTCATTCTCATATGGTAAACTGTTAATAAGTAAATTATAAATTATCAATAACTAGAAAAAAATGATGCTTTTAAAACAAAAAAAAATCATTTTCGGTTGATATAACACATACATGCATAGTATATTATGTGAATAAATAGATTCGTTTTTTTTATATTTGAATATGATAACTTATGGCAGAGATTTGTTTAAAATAATAATAATAATAATAATAATAATAATAATAATATATTTTATTATGTTATATTAGATATTTCAACCCGGGACGCTCCCGGGATAAAAACTAGTTTAAGTATATCACTACATATATCTAGTGAGAGTAAGTAACCGTATATTGTTTAACCTAGACAATTAGATATGAGTTTAACCTAGGCACAACCTACTGTTTTGAATCGCACTAGTTAATAGAGTATTTCAAAATAATTTGAAAGGTAGTACCATTATTTTAAATTTTAGATTATACATATTTGTAACGCCATCTTTATGGTGGAGTGAGATCCAGATTAAAGAGCGAATAAGGTGGCGTCGGTTCGATTCGGATGGGAGGCGAGATTTTGCCGATTACTCTACTGTCGTATTTTTGGGCGGATGGAGGTTGGGTTTCCGCACATCTGTAAAAGCCAAGGGGCTGGCGGCGGTCAAGGAGTCGACCTTGGCCTCAGCACCCAGTGTCACGATGGTTGGTACGTCGATCCTTGCAGTTAAAAAAAGATTATACAAATTTGTTGTATATAAATACTGGTTGGCCACACCATAAAGCGAGTATCACCATGGTTTTTTTTTTGAAGAGCACAATCTATTGCGACCTGGCTTAAACACTTACTATTATTATGTAAAAACTTAGTAATTGTGTAGTTAGGTATTTAAATAAGATAATATTACGCGATACTACGGGTATCACGGAAACTCTTATGAAAAACACAATCTAACCCGACTTACGTTCAACATTTATTATATTCGGGTATTATTATTATGGTTATTATTGTTATTATTAATATGTTTTGTTATAAAGATATATATGTAGTAAATGTATAAGCTAAATCTTAATTTAAAGTATTATATATATATATATACATATATATAATAAATTTAACATTTCATACCAGTATATTTATTGTGGTTTATAAAATATATGGGCAAATTAAAAACAATATAGCCATTGTGTCCTATGCTTCGAAAACTATAACAAACATTTTAAAAAATTATAAAAGTATAATGAAGTTCATCTAAAATGTTTTATAATGTATTATATATGGATTCGGTTTAGTTGATAACATAATCAGGTTGTGAGAACTATGAGAACTACGACGTAAAATACGAACTTTTTTTAAAAAAAATTACCCGGTGATATAAAATGGCTAACTAAGAAATATACAAAAAAATGAAAAAAATAATTACGTCGTCCTTACACGGGTGTAACAAAATTAATATTTTATTTGTTTTAATCACAATCACAAATTCATTTGATAATTAATTAAACTTGTGGTTAATAAGCAAGTTCTCATGGTTCTCACAACTCAACCTAATTCTGTATTAATAATTACTAGTAGAGTGCCCCCGCGATGCAGCGGGGAACATAAACACTTTTAAGGATGTGTATGGTTCGGTTAATGTAACATTTGCGCGTAATTTCATTTTAGTCGTTTTATTATAAAACCTCAAATAAAGTTTGTCGAGGGATGTTGGAAAACGTCAAGTTTTACGAGGAAAAAGGAATAAAAACTTAAAAATATTGGTAAAAGTTTATAAAAGATAAAAAAAAATATAGTTTTAAAGTTTTGATAAGTTTTTGGTTAGAAATACTTAACTTTGGTTAAGTTTTTATAAGAAAATCAATCACTAAACTAACCAAACTAACTAGAGGGATCAAAATTGTCATGTTTCAAAGCTAAAAAAAAAAAAAAAAAAAAAAAAATCGGTATTGTTACTGTAGCAGCCGGCGGCGGCCGGAAAAACCCACTCCGGCGACGTGTTTTTAGTGATTGTTTGGCGTTTTAACATCAATTTAATGTGGGTTTACGTTTCTTCATTAATAACCTTTGATTTTCCTCACTTAAATGGTCAAAACACGCGACTAAAGGCTCGATTGAAACTGAAAATCTTATGTAACCGCCAGAATTTTTAAAGCTTGAAGAAACGCCCTTTTCCAAGACCACTATATAAATCAAACGTATGGTTAGAATCCTTTGCTCATTCCCTTCAAAACCTACTAAAAAATCCCCAAGTAAAAACGTTTAGAAAGGCTCCAATTGGTGTCATTTAGTCGCGGGTTTGAAGCTTTCTTCCCGGTCGAAATAAATATTGTAAATGTCTAAATTTTGTGCCATATTAATCCGCTAATCATGTTCTTTAACAGCCCTATGAATTCGGGTATTAAAACTATCGAATTAAGGGTTCTTAGAAATCTAGGGTTAGGGTTATGATTTGGGGAAGAAGATGAAGTGTAAGTATTGTTTAAATAATATTTCGGGTGAGTTTATTAACAAAATGGTGTGTTGGCCTAGTGGTTGGGTGTGGGTATTGGTACATGAGTTGCTTAGGTTCTATCCCTGTTGTCACGATTTTTTTACCTTTTTGCTTCTTTTTTTCTTTTTTTTATTATTTAATCAATAATTATATATAAATATATATTAGTTAAAACCTTATAATATTTCTAGAAAATTCATTCTTACTCCAAAAATTATGAAAATTTAGGAGAGACATCTTGACACCTTAAAGAAAATTATCATATTTTTATTTTCTGGAAAATACATTATTTTAATATATTTGTTGATTTAATTTGTTTTAATGATAATTAATTGATAAAAATTTCATTTTAAGTGATTTTAATCTCAAATTTTTTGGAGATTTATTTTTATGTATAATAAACTGAAATAAAATGAAATTTCTCAGAAAATGATTATTTTTGTTATTTTTACTATTTTTAATCATTAAAACCCTATTTAAACTCATTAAATATGTTTTAAATGCAAATAAATTGAAAGAAACTATGAAAATATTATTTTCAGTATTCCACATCATAAAACAATTATTTTTCATAAAAATATCATTTTGGGATCATATCTCGTATTATTTATTCTATTTCTATTTAAATTATATATAATAAATTGTTTAATTAAATATAAATCATAAAATCTATTTCGTGGATATTTTTCTATAAAATAGAAAATATTTCTAAGTGTGGAATACATAAGTGCTTTAGTCGCTTATTTAATTAATCGTGATATATTTATTTCAAAACTATTGTTCAAGTTATTATTAAAAACTTCATCTTCCCTACACAAGTCTAGTAAACCCTAATGCCTTAGATTTTGGTTACCTTAGACTTTTAAGTTATTTTTCCTCATTAGTATTCTATCATATATAGGTTGAGTTATTCGGAATTCTAAATCCTTTACGACGAACTTTCGTGGAGTTTATACTTAGCGAAACTGTGAGTATATCTTTTCCCCTTTTTACTATTTATTCTTTTGGGGTGATTCATGTACCATTATTATTAAACTTACGTATATTATTTACAAAGCAATGTGCTCTTTGATATGTTTTGTGTGAATTGTATGAACGATTTGTCAAAGTCATTAACCTTTGGGCCGCACCTAACAATGAGTAGTACTACGAATTATATCCCTTGTTTGACTTACGTGAACGAGTTAAGTCCTTGGTCATTGTTATGGTTTTTCTTGAACGATGTGTGAATGATTATTGAACGATGTGAGACTTGATTTTGACCCTTTTACATATTACAGACATCAAGGCACATAAATTGCAAATTACTGTTTGAACGAAAATGGATATACTCACCAATGCATTATATGTGTTGACAAATTATTTTGTACATGTTTCAGGTGAAGTTTGATCTTGCATGCTTTTCACGCTTAGGCTGGACCTAGTGCTTAAATAAAAGTTGAACATTTATTATTTATGTTTGAGATTTCTATTAAAACTCTTTGTATTTCGTTTTGAATAATGGAAGTTATTTGCTATTAATATTTACAATTTAGTCCATGTGCTATTGAACAATCGTCACTACGTGACACCTCGATGTTTCCACCATCGGTTGGGGTGTTACAGTTAAGTTCGATTATTAGCCTCAACCGAAACTATAATCAAAGGTCATCAATTAATCAATCTTATTGAACAATTGATTCCTTTGTTCAATTAGTATTGTTAAATTATCGGTTTTTAGTCCGGTTTAGTTAATTTTGATGAATAACAAAAACAAACTTTGGCTAAGTTTTTTTTTGCCTTGAAGTACATGAAATGGAGGTATAAAAATAGGCATGTAAACTAACCGTATGTTCATGAGCTGTTCGTGAACTTGTTCGGTGGGAAGTTCGTTTATGTCGTTTATTTAATAAATGAACAAACATGAACTAAAAAATTTGTTCGTTTAGTTTGAACGAACATGAACAAACGTTAAGTTTGTTCATTTATGTTCGTGAACGCCCGTTTATGTTCGTTTAGTTATGTCCATTTAAGTTTATTAATTACATACATAGTTATATTTACCAAAATATAAACATAAATTGAGTTTTATCTACTTGTATAAATATATAACCAATTAGTAATTGGTTTTTTTCAGTAATACAAAATCGTTCACATTTATTATGTTCGTGAACGTCCGTTTATGTTCGTTGGTGAACTGTTTGTTTAGGTTTAAACAAACGAACATAAACGAACAAGAACATGACAAATTTATTAATGAACGAACATGAACATAAAAATGTGTTTGATTATGTGTTCGTGTTTGGTTAAAATTAAATGAACATTTGGTTCGTTTACAAGCCTCGGTATAAAAGCTAAAAATTTCAAAACCCCATCTATTTATACCGCCACTACAATTCATAAACCTATCTACTCAGCTTCAAATCATATTAGAGTATAATTTGTTATATACTTTTAATTAAGAATTTGATTTTTTACGTGATTAACAATATCTAGAGGTGAACACTAATTGAAACTCAACCGAAATCAAACAACAACATACAAAACCGAACTGAAAATTAACCAAAACCGAGTTAATCTAATATCGATTTTTTTGTACCCTAAGTTAACCAAAATTAACAAACCAAAACTGAACCATTCATACATTTATACCTTTTATGCATCCATTACATGTATTTATACTTTGATTTCATGTGCTTCTAAGCAAAATTTTAACCAAAGTTTGGTTTTGTTTATTAACCAAAATGAACTAAACCGAACTAAAAACGACAATCTAACCAAATAGACTGAACCAATTAACTGGTTGGTTGACAAGATTGATAAACCGACAATGTTGATTTTTGTTTCAGTTGAGGCTTATAACCGAACTGAACCTAACTCAACCATGAACCATTAGAAGTGTCTGTGTTCCCTACCATATCATGCGGGCATACTGTTATGAATATATTAATAGGTCTGTTTCAGTTTAACTAATTTGGGTTAACTAAGTGTACAAAAAAACACTATAACCAATTTTAAGTTAAACCGGATGTTTTCAGTTTTCAATATATTTTGGTTCAGTTTTGTCAATTTTTTGGTTTGGCTTCGGTGAACGGTTTAGTTATTGCTCACTCCTAGATATCGTTAATCACATAGCACATAAAGATTTTTAAAATAAAAAATAGCAATACCATACTCAAATTAAAGATAATAAAAATTATGATGTAATATTTTTTTATAATAGTATAAACGTATGCAAAAAGTATGACTATTTAAAAGTAATGGGATGGTTTGCTTAAAATAAGGAAAAGAAGTTTAACTATAATTTAAATAAGCAAAGTTAAGTAAGTTTAAGGGATTAAAGTGTAACTAAGATAGGGTGTTAAAATGTAAATAATGTATGAATGACTATTTTACCCTCATTTCAGAGTTATTAATGAAAAATAAGTTCTTAATTTTTGGGTATCTTAAACTACCCCTCACTCATGCATTATAATATAGTATAGATATAGATTGTGTTATCTTGAAATTGTAAAGTAATGATCATGCTAGTGTTTCGCATGTTAAAATCTATTTATATCGGATCTCACCCCTATAAGTGTACATGTATATATAAGTAATGTAACATACAATAAAAGAATGGTCTTACGTCCAGTTTCATGGGTAACATGTGCGAAGAAGGCAGCAATCTCCCTCTTTGAATCTTCTTCCGAACCAACCCTACCGAATTGGGGATAGTTTTGGAGGGCTTCAAGGAAAGTGGCACGTGAATAAAACCCTCTCCCTTCACAACTAGCATCTGATTGATCCACGATACCATTAAAAAACGCATCTGTAACGATACTAGCAACATCAACATTATTCGTAGGAGGGGGTGAGAAACATGGCCCTTCTTGGCAGCCTGCTCCACAATATGCCTCGTCGCTCCCACAATAACCGAACCGACTACAGCACAAGTCTGGGCTGCAGCCGCAGTTCTGGGCGGTCGAGTTGAGGATTCCGGCTAAAAGTATTCCAAAAAATATGAGTATTCCGAACGTTTTCATGATGGTTTGTTTTGTTTGGTTTGGTTAGTTGTATTGTAGATGACATTTATAGTGTTGTGAAAACTGACATGTGTGGACATGTGAAGGTGGATATTAATAAAACGGGTCGTCTAGATTGAAATGTATCTAAGTTGACTTTGTCAAATGTTTGTGATAACAAAGTTGGGGAAAGGTTAAAGCCTAAAGGCAATTATTATATTTATTATAGTCGACATTTTAAAAGTCAAGTTATAACAAAAACTATTGAAGACACAAAGCAGCTTCGACGACTTACAAGTAGGGGTGTTTATGAGCCGAGTCGATCCGAGCGGAGCCTTGCTCATGCTTGGTTCGTTTACAAACTAAACCGAGCTGGGCGGCTCATTTACAATCGATCCGAAAACCGAACGAGCATTTTTCGAGTGCGGATTTTTTCGAGCGAGCGCCGAGCGAAAATCGAGCACAGAGCAACTTGGACAACCATAAATTGGGATATTTCCTTTGATTTTTTCATTGTCGGGTGACAACTAAGGTTGAACTATCCGATAATAGCACTAATATTGAGATCCGAGTTTCCAAGGATGATGCTTAGGTTGAGGCTGGTGAGGCGATGAACATATTGGAAAGAACAGTTGTTGCTTTGTGACGTGGGGTGATATCAAGCGACGATTAGTAATGGACGCCTAATAATATAAAGAAGTCAACACTATCACCTCATGACTTATGGTTTTACTATTAAACTTAGTGTTAATTTTTTTATTGGGTTAAATGCGCTAGTTGTATTTTGTTTGCATATATTTGAGCCAAATCTAATAAAATGTTATGTATAAAGCTATAAATATATCTGTAATTTGTGTCTATATTTATAATTAAATATATAATAAATAAATACAAATTTATTCGAGCCGAACCAAGCCGCTGTATTTATTCGAGCCGAACCAAGCCGAGCGGACCTTTGCTCGTGCTTGGCTCATTTACAAACCGAACTGAGCCGGTCGGCTCATTTACAACCGAGTGGAAAATCAAGCGAGCGTTTTTCGAGCATTTTCCGAACGAGCGGCGAGCGATTTGTACAACCCTACTTACAAGTTACATCAACACTTGATAGTTGATAAGCTCATATTCTTCGTATTCTTCGTATTCTTCGTATCTTTCACATGTGTTCCGGTTTAAAAATTAATCTTCAAAAATCTAGTATTTTTGGAATTAATAGTTCGGATGGTGAGGTCAAACTTTTGGCTGATTTGTGTGGCTGTAAGCTTGGTATTCTTCCATTTGAATACCTCGGTATTAAAGTGGGAGCGAACATGAATAGGATTTGAAATTGGGATTCGGTGGTTGATAAATTCAAATCTCGGCTCAAATGTGGAAGGCTAAATGTTTATCTATAGGGGGCAGACTTATACTTATCAAATCAGTTTTATCAAGCATGCCGATCTATTATTTTTCTCTATATAAAGCCCCGGTCAAAGTTATTGAAGTCTTGGAAGGCATAATGAGGCGTTTTTTGTGGGCGGGGGATGAAAATGTCAAGAAATTACATTGGGTTGCCTGGGAAATTATTACTATGTCTAAGCAAGATGGAGGTTTGGGCGTTGCAAACTTGACCGAAGTGAATTTGGCTATGTTGACTAAGTGGGTATGGAGGTATAAGGTAGAACCTTGGTGTTTATGGAGGAGGATCATAGACAGTTGTCACGGGCGGAGAAAAACATGGGAGGTTCTTCCTTGTAATAATTCCTTGCTAGGAGGATGGAAAGCTATGGTCACGAATTTGAATAAGTTGCAGATCCAAGATAAAAAGATTAACGTTCAGTTCAAAGCCACTGTAGGGAATGGGAAACAAGTGAGATTTTGGTTCGACAGATGGAATGGTGCGCAGCCTCTTAAAGATGAGTTTCCGACTTTGTTTGGCCTCGTGGTTGATAAAAAAGCTTCTGTCCACGCTTCTTGGGACGATATTAATTCGAGTGTGATCTGCAGATGGAAAAGACAGCCTGCTTCTTTAGTTGAGATCACAGAATTAGGGCTGCTTGTTAATCGCCTTCAGGGTCTGCAGCTGTGTCAGGATGAAGACCGTTGGATTTGGGAACCAGGAACCGATGACGTATACACTGTTGCTGAATTCAGAAACTTGTTGTCTAAAGAAAGAGTTTGATCTAGATCCTTTTCTATGAAATGGATAGCTTGGGTGCCGTTAAAAATAAAAATTTTCATTTGGCGTCTAGAAATGGATCGTATTCCTACCCGGGTCGCTCTTCGAAGGAGAAATATTATTGTCCCTGATATTATGTGTGCCCTTTGTGATTCTGCAGACGAATCTTCAGACCATCTTTTTACCGGGTGCGGATGGTCTTTTGGCGTTTGGTCGGTGATAGGATCTTGGTGTAATATAAGTCCTATCTTTGCCTTTGATATTAAAGATTTGTTACTTATGGGGAACGAGAGTTCAGGAAAGGAGGCTAAGAAGATTATTACCGGGATTATTATGATTACTATGTGGGCCATTTGGTGTTCGAGGAATGAAAAGGTTTTTAATGACAAAGAAGCTAAAGTTATGGAAGTGGTCGCTAAAGTGAAGTCCCTCTCGTTTTTTTGGTTAAAGTCTAGATCACGGTTTAATAATTTGGTTTGGAAGAATTGGGCCTTGTGTCCGTTGTATATGGTGTAATGGTTATGGCTTCAGTCCTTGGTTTGAGGACCGGTAGCATTTTTTAATAAAGTTCACCTTTAAAAAAAAAAAAAAAAAAGTTGATAAGCTCATAGCTTAGCCAAAAATATAGATATTTGTAAGGATCGGATATATTTTCAATAACTAACACTTTAAAAAAATTTCAATAACTAACACTTTAAAAAAAATTTATGTGATAGAGATTTTATGAGTTACTTAAATGTTTAAAATTTCAATTATGGGATTGTGTAACTTAAATTCAGATATATATTATTTTAAAAATATAATTAGATTAATGCGTATCTATAATCTATAATCTATGACTTTTATTAATTGAATATTGATGAGGTGACATTCAATGGAGGCCAAAGAATTGAATATTGATAAGATGACATTCAATGGAGGCCTCAACCCTCCTTTGAATGTGCCACGTGGCATGTTGAGATGAGAGTTTTTAATTTATTTTTTATTTTGTTTTTACCAATTCTCCTACACTTATCTAACCCTAATCTATTTAAGAATTTAAAAACAAATTTAGATTTTTCTCTTTAATGTTTCCTCCCATCATTTTTAAATGTTAATATCTTTTATATACTAGATTTTTTAAAGTAAAAAATTACACCAAATTAACGAGCGTTTTATTATCTTTCCAATGAGTACCATAATGCTATATAAAAAACAGAGAAAAAAACGAATATTTTTAAGGGGTTTTGTTCATACAGGAAAAAAAAAACACAAAGTGTTATATAAAAAACGAAGAAAAAAATGAATATTTTTATGGGGTTTTGTTCATACAGGAAAAAAACACAAAGTGTTCAGGTTATTCATTAATCATGTTTTTTCTTTTAAACCAGGTTCTTATATACAATGTTGAAATTTAGCCCAATCGCCATGCTATCATTGGAATTTTACTCTTCTAAAGATGGATAGGTATACTTCATCAAGAGAAGCTAGGAGAAAGAATCGCGCAAGACTGCAACACATGGTGTCACCTTATAGCAAGGTAGTTGCTGGCGTGGCGTTTAATGGTGGCCTCAACCTCCCCTTGAATGTGCCACGTGGCACAATGCAAATTTTTTTAATTTTTTTAGATTTTTTTATAAATTAAATATAAATATATTAAAATAATAAAATCCTATAAAAGGAAAAGTAAAATATAAGATTAAATTTATTAATCATTTACTAAAGAAACTATTAATAATTGGTAAATTATAAAACAAATTAAGGAAAAGTTAATAAAATAAATTAAGGAAACATAAAAGATAAAAAGATATTGAATAACATAAAAAATATTTATATTAATCTATTGAGTTACTTTAGAAAAAAGAATTTAAAAACAATTGGATTTTTCTCTCTCATGTTTCATTCCATAATTTTTAAACGTTAATATCTTTTATATACGAGATTTTTTTTAAAAAAAAATTACACCAAATTAATGAGCGTTTTATTAGCTTTCCAACGAGTACCATAGTGCTATATAAAAAACGGAGAAAAAAAACGACTATTTTTTGTGGGGTTTTGTTCCTACAGGAAAAAAAACATAAAGTGTTCAGGTTATTCATTAATCATGTATAGGCAAGCCATTAATTATGTTCAAACCACTAAATATGAATTCTATAATATTAGAGTTATACATCGTTTAAGGTTAGGCGTTAACATTGAATATACATTGTTAATTGTTTTAGGTTAGGTGTTACCCGAAACTTTCCTGCATGTAATTGTAAAGCGCATCAGTCTATTTTGTATGTAAAACTGATATGCCATATTAGATTTTTCAACCTCAGGACATATATAAAAGAATTGATGTCTGCTGACGTACCATTCAATGGTGGCCTCGACCCTTTTTTGAATATGCCACATGACATAATAAGGTGAAAGATTTTTTTTAATTTTTTGTTTTTATTATATTAAATCTAATAAAAAAATAAAAACCTATTCCTATCTTCTTTATTCTTCTTTCTTTATTGTTATCTCTTCCATTTTTTTAATAAATTAAATATTTTTTAAAATCATATATAACATTTTCTCCTCCCAAAAACCCTAAAACCCCTCTCTTCCCTCTCACCACTTCTACCACCACCTGCGCATTACATCTTCTTCACCCTCAATGATATTATTATTATCCACACAAAACCTAGGGTTTCTCTATTATCTGTCCTCACGTCTTCAAAACATAACATAATAATATGAACTCCAAAAATCCCTACACCTATTCGAATCTCTTCAAGCTTGAGGTATTCCATTGTTTTGTTCTTTATTATTATTATTATTATTATTATTATTATTATTATTATTATTATTATTATTATTATTATTATTATTATTATTATTATTGTGGAGGATCCGATTCTGAAACTTGCGTCTAATTTGGAAAATGTGATTTATTTATTGACTTCATATTGTATATCTTTACCCCATCGTAACAAATTTATTATAATGTATAATAATATAAAATTGTATCGTCAAATAATAAAAATAACCTGGTTTTTAAACTTGAAATTATGATATTTCTTGAAACCATACCTATAAAACTATATATATTATGCACTGGAATAATGATTAAAAAATATTATATAAATTTAGAAGATGGTGGAGAAATTATTGATATCCCTCAATGTATTTTGTTATTTTATTTTATTTTCATAGTTGACATAATGAATTATTAATTTTTTCAATATGTTTAGTATGTTTTCTTCTTTTATCATTTTTTATTAAGTTATATTAGATTTTTCAACACCAGGACTTTTCCGGGGTAATCAGCTAGTGTAGCTATGTATGAATGGTCAAGGATGTTCATCAGTTGAGACATGTTCAACTGTCAAGCTTGAACTTGGGTTGTTTAAAAAACAAAGTTGAGCTGAGCTGGCTTTTTGACAACCAAGTCGATTTTGACGAGCTATTTTCGACCTTTTCCAAGCAAGCTATTTCTTTTATTTTTTTTGAGTGAGTTATTTCTGATCGGGCCATTTTAATATCATTAACTTGATCATAGCTTAGAATCCAGCTTCCACCAAGTGATTATTTGTGATAGTATAGTCTACATCATCACAAAAGGATTTTGAATGTTTAATAACATGTTAATCTCTATGAAATGAGTGTGATCAACATTTCAATATACCATAGGGAATATACAACATGTATAAACTAAGATTAAAATAAAGTTCAATATAGAATATAGACACACATTGCTAACGTTTAACAAATTACATGACAAGTTGAATATCAGTTATCAAATTAGCAGCAAAATAAAGAAACTAGAATATCAAACATTTATATTTGATTTTAACTTAGGGAGCAAAAACTAGGTGAATCGAGCTGAGCCTGTGTTCAAGCTTTATTTAGGCTTGTTTACAAACCTAGCCAAACCAAGTCGCCTAGTTTACAACCAAGTCAATTTCAAGATAGCTAATTCTGAATTTTATTTCCAGCGAAATTTAAGCTTTAAATTGAGCTATTACGTGTGATCTAGATATCTTTGTGGGTACATCAAATAGAAATAAAATTTCTTGATGTGTATGTGATAATAAAAATAGAAATAATTGAGTTTATTTATATAGATTTATAAATAAAAGTTCTTATTATAAAACATATAAAATTGTGTCACAACGATTTGGTGGATTGACACAGGAAAATGAAGATAAAAGCTTGAGGTCATTTGATCTCAAGGTTGAATCTGATCCAGAGGAGTTTTGCCGCAGTGAGTCATTGGGCGGCGGATTTTTTCCTGAATTGGTGGCTTGGTAGATTTGGGCAGCCATTTGTTAATACTAACCCACTAACAGTTCAGGTGTGATATTTATTTGGCCATTAAAAAAAATAAAAATTTATAATATAAGTTAACTAGAAATTATAAAATGTTAAATAGTTTATACACAATTTAATAAACACCAAAGTTGCTACAAAAAGATTTTTTTCTAATATTGATTTTGAAAGCATTCGTCTAGCATTTTTAGATATTTTAAAAATTTTATGAAATAGTTAAATTCTATTATCTACGACTTTTAATGGAACTATATTAACGTTTACTTTTTAATAACATTCCAGAATAGTATATGTCAAAAGATAGTATAGGCCCCTATTTTCATCATCATGCCCAAAGACTTTCGCTTCATAGTTGAATACATAATTATGGGGCGAGAATCGTCCCATTTGTCATGTGTTACTTCAGTTTTTTTTTTATCTAATTTTTCTTACTTTTTATAAAATAAACGTGTGATTTTAGTTTTTTCAGAATTCCTCAAAACAAAATTATATAATTACTATATATATGTATATATATATATATATATATATTAAGTAGTAACTGTCGGTGAAACAGTTTCCGGCTTTTCGCCTCAACCATTTCGTCTTTCAATTTTGGCCACAGTCGCAAACTTCTATTCCTTCGATTTGGCCACAGTTTTGTTCAGCTTTTAGGCTTCCGATGTGTCCACGTTTCGGTTCGCGGATTCAACCGGCATCCAGGTAACAGACGTCCTCACTTTTCTTGTGTTTATCTACCGCCTTATTTCTGCTCAGCAATTGATACTTTCCGCTTGTGGCTAGAAGATGTAGCTTTACCGTGTACCGACGAATATCTGTATCGGCCGAAGCGAAAACTTACCCGACGGCGGTTGGTGGTGGCGCTGGGTAGCTAGTTATGGTGGCGATTGTGCTTTTTCCAGAGAGGTTTAGTGTTGAGGCGTCGGCGGTTGATGCTGCTGCAATGGTGCTGTGTAGGTGGTTATGGTTATTCCTCAACCAGCGACGGTTACGTCTTTGATGACTCTTTGCTAGCGGGTTGGTGTTCAACCAAGTTGTGATTCGTATGTGTGTTGCATGTTGAAGATTTTGTCTCTGAAATGCAAGTGTGTGGTTATGGTATGGGTAGAATACATATATATAAGGGAAAACTGCGAATATAGCCTTTGACCGAAGGGATTTGCCAATTTAGCCCCCTCAATCGTCTTCGGAAAGACCGTTCACAGTTTCCGAAGCATCTCAGGCGACTTTAGCTTCAAATTTACTACGGACCAATTACATTCCACCACGTGTCCGACAAACTCCGACAACCTGCGAGCCCTCTCCGAAGCCGCCTGGGCGCCGTCAAGAGAGCTCCGGATACATTGGAGACGACTCCCAGGTCCTCGGCTCATGGCTCAAGTTGTTTCGTACACGACTCGGCTTAAGACCTTGGAAACGACTTTAGCTGTTGAGTTTTTTTTTTCTTTCAAGTTGGGTATAAATATGTGGAGTTTTCAAACTTGGGTGAGTTGTGATGTTTTCAAACTATGGATATCCATTTTTTTTATAGAAAATTTTTTTGTCATTATGTATTCACACTTCCGTGATATTCAGTTTTTTTATAAAGTTAACAAAGGTTTGGATCGTTGTTACATTTGCGTGGAAATACTTGGATCGTTTTTACATTTGCGCGTGGAATAAGACGTGTACAATGTAACTTCGGTTTGGTAATTTACGATATGTGAGTGATCATCCACCCCCCAAATCTACGTCATGTCGTTGCTGGAACATTTTTCTTCCGGGCAGAAAGGATGTCGGTCGATGTGGTAGTAGTAGCAAGGAGCCTTTATTGTTGTTGATAAGGTATTTCCAAGGTTCACTTGCTTTGCAACTCCCTTTCCATAACCGAGCTATCAGGTATAGGGAAATGGGAGTTTCAGGAATAATGAGCGGGAAAAAGAGGAAACCGGTTCCCGGTTCAAAGCTATCAGATATAGGGAAATTAGAGAACTCGTCTTTTGTCGTTTCAGAACCACATCAAATGTATTTATTAATTTTTGCCTATGTTGTATGATATGTAGTATTTTGTAAGTAACTTAACCGAGTATTTTGTACTTGCCATTTTGAATGTAAATTTCTCCGACCCAATTACAATGTTTTATGTTTTATGTTTTAGTATTTTAAAACTAATAATTGCCTTTAAAAAAAATAATGGTTATGTTGATAGAAAATCAGAAATATTCAAGGTGTAAATTAGTTAACAAAGACACATTAAACATAGGGAAACATAACCAAAACCATACTGAATAATTAGTTAACCATATTCACTTAAATAACGGATCAATTTTTTTAGCTACGTTTATAACTAAAAATAGAATAAATATAAATAACCATAAGATAACTTTTCATTCGATTAAAATAACCATAAACAAACATACAAACATTTATTACAAATACGCAACAACCATTAAAATGAAGACCACAACCATCAAAACGACCTAACGCGAAAAGCTACTCGCTAAGCCTATCCCCCATCATTTGCCAAGCAGAGATGTGTTTAAACTCTTTGTACTGCTTGGACTCATACTCGATTTGGGTTACTCCGATGGCTACGTCTTCAGAAGTGTTCGGCTCAACCTCTCGCAGTGTTTAATTGTGGTACGCATTGAAGATTTGACACTTTGCGTTCAAATCGGTCCATTTACGATTTAGTGAATCAATTGTTCTGTTCGAAGCCTCTACCAAGCGATTGAACTGATTGAGGATTCTGTACCACTTGTTAGCAGTATTGGGGCTGTCTTCGATGTGCTGCCAAGGGGCTACCAGGGTGATATCTTCCTCCCCCCTCCAACGAGATGGTGCCATTCGTTTATTCTTCGGAGTTTAAGTGGAATTTGGTTGGACTGACGTACGGAAAGGTGACGGGGGTTTGGGGACGGGGAAGGGGGTTTTATGGAACCGGTGAGACGACTTTAAGTCGTCTCAGGATAAGCGAAGCAGCATTGGGGCAAGTGGAAGGAGACGTCTTTAAGTCATCTCGGGATGAGTGTAGTCTCAAAGCCGTTTCGGGAATGGACGAGTGAGCCGTCCTTAAGTCGTCTCATTTTTGGAGCCGTCTTTTGGGAGTGAGCCGTCTTCAAGCCGTCTTTAAGTCGGCTCAATTCTCGGAAATCTTCCATATATAATAGGGCACCACCATTCACGAAAATAAAATTTTAGCTATGTTTTCACGAAAATTTTCAAAATTTTTACAAGCTTATTTAAAAAGTTTTTATAAAATTTTCAAACATTTATTTTATTTCATTTCGGTTGAAACAATGTTTTTATTTCGATTTGCATTTTGGCTAGAAAAAAAAAGTGTTCTTATTTTTTGAATCATTGTTACATCTGCAAAAAACTACTTGGATCATTGCTACATCTGCACGTGGTATAACCCGTGTAGAATGCAACTTTGGTCTGGTAGTTTATAATATTGTAGAGCTGGTGAACCTCCCAAATCTATGTCATGTCGTGTTGGAAGCCTGTTTCCCCACGTGTACAAGTACGTCGGTGGTGGAGGTGGTAGTAGCAGACACAGACGGGTTCTTTGAGTATACATGGAGTAGCGAGCAATCCTTCATTATTGACGATAAGATATGGGATGACTTGGTTTAAAAATTCACTTCCTTATACAACGATTGTAAACCTTTGTCTGTACTTCCTTTAAAAAACGCAACGGTTAGGTTCAAACGGTGTGAGGTAGGGAATCTTTTCAAACTTGAGTTATAGTCTCCGGCGTGGCCAGTTGCAACCAAGTCATGAGGTAAGGTGTCATATAATCCGGTACACCATTCCAGTTGCAACTTGGTTACATCTTAAATTTGGGTCATTGTTACATCTGCAAAAAACTAGTATACGGACGTGCAGGTTTGCAGTAGGAGACGGCGTCGCCTACAGCCTAGGGAAAACACTTCGGGGAACAAGCACATAGCCTAGGGAAAACAATTCTTGGAACAAGTGCATTTTTGTTTTCATTATTTTAATAACATATGAGTTGTAACATTTTTCATTTCAAAAATAATGTAACGTGTATGTATATTGTATTGTATATTGTATGATACCCTTTATTTGGCAATAAGAAAATTTTAGGAAAAATTACAGAAATCGTCCTTTATGTTTACCTATTTTTTCAGTAGATGTCATTTAACTTCAAAATTGACGAGAATCGTCCTTTTTGTTCTAAAATCTTTCAGGTCTCGTCTTTTAGCACTAACGTGGTTAGTTTTTTTGGTTAAGTTTGGTCATATGGCTCCACATGAGGGCAAAATGACAGTTATGCCCCTCATCTCTATCATCATTATCACCACCACCACTTAGATTCTTCAATAACCACCACCACTAGGCCACACCACCACCTCTACCACCAACCTGCCACACCACCACCTCTACCACCAACCTTCCACCACCACCACAACCTGCCATGAACCCAACACCACAACCTGCAATCAACAACCCTACACCACCACCACCATGAAACCCAATCACTTTCTCCCTCTAAACCCCTGTTAATAATCTAAACGCCGACCACCAGTACTCCGGCAACCACCATGGTCGTTGTCAATATTATCCCATTTTTTAACCAACCCCTCTTATACCTGACCTCCTCCTCTCCCTCTGATCAAGAAGAAATAACAAGTTGTTTGAACTCAAATCAAGTTCTTGAAGGTGGGTTAATCTACCTAAACTTGCAGGTAAAGAAGTCAACACATTATCGTGTAGATCAAGACATAGTAAGCAAACAAGATCAGCTATAGATTCAGGGAGTTCCATAATCTTATGATGAAAGGTTTCCATAAATTTATTACCAAGATTAAGATCTTTCACCCTAATAAACTCCCAATTTCACAAACAATATTACACTCTTTTTCACTACTCCGGCGACCACCTGCTAAAAGTCTACAATATTCCGGCGACCACCACTACTCAGGCGACCACCTGCTAATAGTCTACATTATTCCACTCTCTTTCACCCTAATAAACCTCCGATTTCACAAACAACCCACCTTTCTTTCTACTAGTTTCCTTCAATCCACAAACCTTTAACAAATTCAGATCTATTTCTTCATAACTCCATCTGGATACCTCTTAATTTTGTGTGTTGATGATGAATTTCGGTGGGTATTTAACATGGCTACAGATCTGGTGATTGATGGATGATAGATCTGGTGTTGGTAATGTTGATGAGAATGTGAGAATGGGATAAGAAGAAAGTGAGCAGAGGTAGATGGTGGTGGTGGTGGCAGGTGGTGGTGAGAAATGGAGGATTGTTTAGGGTGGTGATGTGCACAGGTGGGTGAGAGAGAGAGAGAGAGAGAGAGAGATAGGGAGATGAAGGAGAGGTTATTATTTTTCCTTAAATATATATTTTTTGAAAATTCCTTAAATATATATAGAATTCTATTTTTAAAGGATGGAGACATGCTAGTAAATGACTATTTTGCCCTCATGTGGAGTCCACGTGAACAAACTTAACCAAAAAAACTAACCAGGTTAGGCCTAAAGGACGAGATCTGCAAGATTTTATAACATAAAAGACGATTCTCGTCAATTTTGAAGTTAAAGGACATCTACTGAAAAACTAGGTAAACATAAAGGACGATTTCTGTAATTTTTCCAAAATTTTATTTATAAAGTATGTTAGCAAGTTTATTTGTGAATTTATTTAAAAATACAAAACATTACAGAAATAATAATCTAACGAATAACATAAGATTCCCAAAATATAAGTTAACATTACATTACAATAAAAATTATTCAACGTTTGGTCGGGGTAAACACCGCCAAAAATACAATTTCTCGGCCATAAACCGTCTGTATGACAGACATGCTTGATTTAGATCACCATTCACCGTAATGGGTTCATCAGTCACTAGATTCTCCATTAGCATACAAAGATACACCGCTTCATTACCAGATAAAGAACCAGTTGGCACAACATAGTCTTCATTAAGGTTATATGTCATACATTTTTCCTGATGCCCTGAGTTTTTCCAGTATCGCATGTTCACTAATGTAGCTCCTAAATAAATTTGTAACTTCGTCAACCTTGGGTGAATAATGTTTCTCTATTTTTCGCCGATACAAACATCTTGATGAGCATACATGACCAGCTCTTGGGACAATTCGAGTCACACGAGTAACCATTCACTATTTTCAAGTGGAAGCGGGAGAAAGTCGTAATCTACGTCAAAAAATGACGGGAACGGTTATAGTTTACCATTGCAATAGTTGAGCAGGTTTTTAGGAACAGATTCCAATAAACAATCATAAAATTATGGTCGCAGAATCATCCACCTCATATTTAGCAAATAATTTTGTTGATTCTTTCTACTACCCCAGTTCATTAGTCTTCCAACCCATCCTTCTATATGCTGTTAAGAAACATGATCAACATAATATTAAATTAAAAAAATATAAACAAAAGAAAAATACATTAAACACATTTAATAATTAACTGATACTGAGAGCGTTCCGGTAGAATGGAGGCCTAACAAAGTTCCCCAAAAGGTTTTATCCAACTCCACAGTTCGTGAAAAAACTACTGAATAACAAAACGTTGCGTCCCCTCTACAGTAAAAGTCAACATCTTTCGACCAGTTATCAGTTTCATCGTCTGGAATAGCCCATTTCCCAGTATTGTGCTGGTGTAAGCTTTGTCGATTTTGTAGATATTCGCTTTCTTCAGTATTCTGTGCGGAGCTAGAAGTTTCCGTCTTATTTCTCAGTTGCCTCCATTTTTTTAAGATCCAATTTGATGATTTCTCTGCTGGTTGAGAACAGTATTCCATAGGCACTAAATTCCTATTTCGACTATTAGACATTTTTTTTATGTGAAACTTTTAAAACACTTGGTTTCTGTGGCAACCGGAAAATTTTTCTTCTCTTTGGTCTCTTCCTTTTTGGCCTTGAGCAATTTTCGGGACGAAAATTCTTTCAACAGGGGGATAATGTGACACCCGGCAAACTCAGGTTAGTAACATTGACTAAACTAGTAAGTCTACCTTAGCGAGTCATGCATATTACATACTTAACTGGGTCAGTCGAGTCGGTACGATGATTCTGGGAATCATCGGGAGTCGTTACGATGATCCGCGGGATCATCGGGAGTCGGTCCATAACCATGTATACAAGGATTGGTGATTCATGGAATCGCCGGGTTTAATGCACACACGCAAGTCTCGAGTCCCGGGAATTGGTGAACGGATGTAAACGTGTTAGTTATCGTGCATTATGTGTTTGTAATCATTATGTGACTTGTCGGTATGTGAATACATATATATGTGTTAAAATAGTGTTTAACGCGCCAAAACCCGTTCCAGGACCTTACAGGCGATTAGGAGCCTGGGGAGCTCCTAATCGCCACCTGTTGGGGCGAGTAGAGGAAGCTTGATGGCGAGTAGGAGCCCTACTCGCCAGTATATAGGCGAGTAGGAGCCCTACTCGCCTGAACTACTCTCCTACTCGCCTGTACTGATGTGCACGAGTCAAAACACCTATAAATACAACCCTTGACTCCCCCAAACACCATTTGTGCAACCCTAACTGATCCTAAGCCTCCCACACACCTTGAAACACCTCTGGAACTTGTTTTGCTTCAAAACTCACCATTCCCAAGCTTATACACCTTTCTTTGATAAAATCCAAGGTGTGTTCTTCATCCTAAACCTTTGTAATGTTATTGTTTTGGTTCCCCAAAAGTCCAGACCTTATTTTGATAAGAATGAGTCTTTAAAAACCTTGGAAATGAGTTCTAAAACAAGTCTACACCATAATACTTGCTATATGTGAAGTATTGATGCATATGATGATTTTTGGTGATTATAACATGAATGTTTCCATGAATTTGATGTACTTCTGATGTGTAGGAGTTGTTAGGATGATTATTTATGAGTTTAAGCTATTGTTATAGTGTTTAGATGAAAGTATGCATTTTGACCCATTTGGGTGATTCTTGAAGAATTAGGATGTTATGATATGATTCATTGCTTGTTTATGGTTAGGAATCATGCTAGAATGATGTTATAACATAGGGATGATGGATTGCAAGTTGTAGGAGGCGTAATCTGATCTTTACTACTTAAGGAAAGATTTCATAATTAATGAAACCTAGTATTTTGCCATTTTTGGAAATAATCGCACCGAGCCCGTTAGAGCAGAGATAAATTGGGGGGTTTTTGCTTGGAAAGGGTTGGCTAATAGTTTAGTTTTGATATAGGGTGTTTTTACATGTTTCGGATCTGATTTGGAGGGTTTAACGCGCGAAAACGCGCGACAGCAACACCTCGGGCGAATAGGGCTCTACTCGCCTGATGTATCAGGCGAGTACAGCCTACTCGCCTGATACATCAGGCGAATAGCCCCCTACTTGCCTGTTTAACTCCCCTATTCACTAGTTGACTTTTCCTAATCGCATGTAAGTTTCCTAATCGCGTGTACTGCCGTCGTAAACGTATTTTGACATCCCGGAACATGATTTGACACCTAGGAACATGATAGGAACCCCGGGATACACCCAATGGCTTAGTAACACGTGTTCGGACCTGTTTATGCGTTAATTGGACATTATGCTAGACTAGGTGAACTCTTGCACGTATTAAGTGTTTAATTGCATATGTTGCATGATGTCTTGTATTTGCCTAACATGTGGGATGTCGGGTCACCAATGGGATGTCGGGTCTTGTCTGGTACGGTCGGTTTAACAGTCAAAGGTGTTTTCAAACGTTTATGGTTATGGTCTGGACGTTCGAGGACTAGTTAACCTACGGGTTATTAGTCCGGGTACTTATACGCATCTTATGATAGGTCGCCGCTATTTGGGACTATTATAGCATAATTACTTAACTGTTTTCAAGTAACGCAATCTAAGGTGAGTTTCACAGCCCCACTTTTACTGTTTTGCTCTCGGGGGAGAAACATGCTACGTATGAACTTATTAAAGATCATGTTATACTATGGGCACTTTATGTTACTATACGGCTTTTATGGAAAGTCCCAGGGGGAAACCATGAATGTGCGGGGATGCACAACGAGGGAAATGTGGATAGATCTATTGGGCCTCACAAACCCCACTCGACGGCGGGGATGCCGGGCGGGTGCATATTGTCTCTAACTCTCGGGTTATCGAGGCATCAGTAACCCAGTCAATCTGGGCTGGATTCATCTTTTGGTACATGTTTAGTAATGGGTACCCAACCGTAGTAGTAAAAACACTTAACGTCTAGCTAACGTTATTATGACATAGTATTAACGGGAATGATCTTTGTGAACTTGTGACAACACTTTTATAAAAGAAAACCTATGAACTCACCAGCATTATATGTTGACATTTTTGGCATGTTTTCTCAGGTCGCTAAGGTAGCAGTCAATGGGCTAGGCGCACAAAGTCATGCACAGCGTCTATATTTTGAAACATATTAAACAATGTTTTGTAAACAATGATATGTCTTTTGGTTGTAAACAAGAAATGCTTCCGCTGCTGGTTTACGGCTCAAATCATGATATTTTGGTTTTAAAATATATATGAATGCATGTTTGTTGTATGTTTATTGTGATCGTTGACTGAGATCCTGGTGTGTCACGCGCCTCGCGGTAAAACCCCGCACGTGGAATTTGAGGGTGTGACAGATTGGTATCAGAGCCAGGTTATAGTGAACTAGGACTGCATGTAGAGTCTAGTCTATAACTGAGTCGCACACACTAGACGGTCACAGATAGTCGAGTCTTAACATGTGGGTAACAATATGACTTGCCGGGGGTGTCGGTGTCATCAACTTCTACGCTACATCATCCGTTTACTCTTTGTCCTTCTATCTCTTGACCCATCCTTACCATGATTCGATGGTGAACGATATACTATTGAACCTTCTTGACGGCGGTGTACATTGGGGTAGCTTCGGCGTACTCTTGAGATCTGTCCAGGGATTCGGACATCTCCCTTCTATGCCCTAATGGACACGCTCGTTCTTATGCATGCAATCTTATACTTATACTTATGATGATATCATGATTGGGCGCTAGTGTTCGGTGACTTGAATTTCGAACTTAAAGCACGCCTGGTGGACCATTTAGAACAGTTTATCATGTCGGGTGCACACGAGATTATAAAGTGTGATGCATGGGAGCCCTAGTGGACTTTGTGTTTGAACGGATGGACCCGAACTGGGCTCGGTCTAGTTCCTTAAACTTCTTAATGGGTTGTACCACGGGCAAGCCTAAATCTTTTGTTTCATGTTGTGACAGAAGATGTCGGGAGCTCGTGGAGGTCGCAGAGGCGGCCGTGCTGGCGGTAGTGCTGGCGGCGGTGGCCGTGGGAACATTAATATGACCCAAGCGGAGTTGGATAACCTGATGCAGCAGCACGTGAACATTGCTTTGGCTGAATTCCAAGCCGCTCATAATGCTATGGGTGGTACGTCAATTCTCACCTATCCTATCTTGTTCTAGGGTACCGTACCTTTTCTTGATTTTCACCTGTGTGTCTGTTCCAGGTGGTGCTATCAATCCCCCTCCACCACAGTGCTCTTACAAGAAGTTTATGGATTGCAAGCCCCACAATTTTAATGGAACTGAAGGGGCAGTGGGACTACTCCGCTGGCTTAAGAAAATTGAGTCGGTTTTCTCGATGTGCAGCTGCCCGGAAGGCGACCGGGTGAAATATGCTTCTGCGACCCTGGAGGGTCAAGCTCTGACTTGGTGGAACTCCACCACCCAGACCATGGGAATTGGGGAAGCTCACGCTATGCCTTGGACAGAGTTCATTCAGTTGTTGTAAAATGAGTACTGCCCGAGGGATGAAATCCAGAAGCTTGAGCACGAGGTCTGGAATCATAAGATGGTGGGGTCTGAGGTCGAAGCTTACACTGCTAGGCACAATGAGTTGGCGGTGTTGTGCCCTGATTTGCACACACCAGAATACCGGAGGATTGAACACTATGTTGCTGGGTTGGTGCCGGAGATAGCAGGGTTGGTAGCTGCGGGTAATCTTACTGTTTATTCTGAGGTGGTTCGGTTGGCTCACAGGCTGACCAATATGAAGGTGGCTGAAAGGGTCTTGCCTCCTCGAGGCGCTGCTGTGAAGGCTCCTGAGAGCAACAAGCGTAAATGGGAAGGTGTGGGTAAAGGCTCGAGTTCAGCTCAGCCTCAGCAGGTGAAGAGGTCTGATGTTGGGGGACCGTCGACTGAGCAGAAACCGGGTGGTTATACTGGGAAATTGCCGAAGTGTGACCGGTGTGGGTTTCACCACAACGGTCATTGTGAGGACCAAAACTGCTGCCACAGGTGCCATAAGCTTGGGCACCAGGAAAAGGATTGCAGGGTTAATCTCCAGGGTAACCGGAACCCACCTGCAACACCTACTCCGGCTCCTCAGGTTGCTGCTCCCCAGGGAAACCAGGGTAAACAGGGGTGCTATAATTGCGGTGATCTTGGTCACTACAAGCGTGAATGCCGCAAGTTGAAGCAGGGCGAAGCTGGGAAGAACGGATTGGGTAATGGGAACAATGGGGGCGGAGGCAGGAATGCTCGCGCCTTTGTGATTGGTTCGAGCGGGGCTCGACAGGATCCTGACACTGTTACTGCTACGTTTCTTCTCGATAATCGATATCCTACGGTTTTATTCGATTCCGGTGCCGATAAGAGTTTTATATCTCTTGGGTTTAGTCAATTGCTTGATAGGGTACCTAGACCTTTAGAGGCTAAGTACTTGATAGAATTGGCTGATGGTAAGAAAGTCGAAGCGATGCACGTCCTTAGGGAGTGTCGCCTTGAGTTGTCGGGTTATTCTTTTCCTATTGACCTTATGCCGGTGTCCTTGGGTAGCTTCGATGTTGTCGTGGGTATGGATTGGTTGTCTTTGTATCATGCTGAGATCGTTTGTTTCGATAAAGTCATTCGACTTCCTCTCCCTGATGGAGAAATTCTGTTGGTGCAAGGTGAGAAGAGCGGGGTCCCTTTGAGTATCATTTCGTGTATGAAAGCCTATAAGTATCTTCGGAAGGGGTATTCTGCCATTCGGGCACTTGTTTCGGTTTCTTCAGAGGAAGAGGAGAAGATTGAAGATATTCCTGTCGTTCGTGATTTTCCTGATGTATTTCCTGAAGATTTACCTGGCCTTCCGCCTTATCGTCAGGTCGAATTCGGTATTGAACTTACTCCAGGTGTGGCCCCTATTGCCCGAGCCCCATATCGTCTTGCACCTCCCGAGATGCAGGAGTTGTCTAACCAGTTGCAGGAGCTGCTAGAGAAGGATTTCATCCGACCTAGTTCGTCCCCGTGGGGAGCCCCTATTCTGTTTGTCAAGAAGAAGGACGGAAGCCTGCGAATATGTATCGACTACCGTGAATTGAACAAGGTTACTATCAAGAATCGTTATCCTCTTCCTCGCATCGATGACTTATTCGACCAACTTCAGGGTTCTAGTTTCTATTCGAAGATTGATTTGAGATCGGGGTACCATCAGTTGAGGGTTCAGGAAGCTAACATTCCGAAGACCGCCTTTCGAACTCGCTATGGCCATTTTGAATTTTTGGTCATGCCTTTTGGTCTCACCAATGCGCCCGCCATGTTTATGGATTTGATGAACCGTGTCTGTAAGCCCTATCTTGATAAATTCGTGATTGTTTTCATTGATGATATTCTGGTCTATTCCAAGAATGAAGTGGACCACCTGGAACACTTGCGTCTTGTTTTGGAACTCCTGAGGCGGGAATAGTTGTACGCTAAGTTTTCTAAGTGTAGCTTCTGGTTGCGTGAAGTCCAGTTCCTTGGTCATGTAGTTAATGAGAAAGGAATTCACGTTGACCCAACTAAGATAGAAGCCATCAAAGACTGGGAAGCACCAAAGACGCCATCTGAGGTGCGGCAATTCCTAGGTCTTGCAGGTTATTATCGTCGTTTTATCGAGGGATTTTCGAAGATCGCTCAACCCCTCACCTCGCTTACCCAAAAGGACAAGAAGTTCGACTGGGGTGATTCACAAGAGTCGGCCTTCCAGATGTTAAAGGCTAAACTCTGTCTTGTTGTAACATTCGTATTTTTCGTATTTTCCATTCTAGTCCTTGTATTCTTGTATCTTTCCATTTTGTACCCTTGTAATCCCGAGCTTATGATCAATGGAAAAGTTTTTTTGTCAATTGCATTTAATCTTAATCTATTTCATTTATTCTATAAATTCTACGTGACGCAAACTTTATGTAACGTCGCGTGATTTTTAAATTCTATATTTAACGAATTTCGAGTTCTCCCTTATTCGCTTCTTGCATGTCGTCATGATAATTTACCCTATTTAATTTAGGCGTCATAACAAGAAACTTATTTAGTTAAGATCTTAATATATATTTATTATTAATAAAACATATATATATATAATAATACAAAAAAAAAAAAACATAACATTTCAAATGTTATGAATTTGCCGTCCACTTCTTTTTGTCTTTATTTATTTATTTTTTTTCTTTTTTTTCTTTTAAATATATATTTACCATTAATTAACTTCTAACCACCCTAATTAATTCATTAAATACCCAACCCCTTCACCCCAACTATAAATACACCACTTCCTACCCATTCTAACACTTGCTCAATCCTAAATCCTCTCTAAATCTCCAAATCTCTCAAGAATTCTCTCAAGAATAAGTGAGTTTCTCACTTCACCTTCAACCTCTCTTCTACTTTCTTCACTCTCCTCTTCTTCAAACCCTTTGAGGAAACCTCTAGGACCTCTCTCCTATTTGCCATGACAAATAAACATGAGTAGGGCACCAATTTGAGGCCTCAAATGTGGTCATCTTCTATTATCTTTATGCACTAAGTTGTTAATAATACCAACCAAGTTCACCAACAACTCAATGATGGAGGGACTTGTGTTATGGTTCATGGTTGACAAAAGGAAGGCCAAGGCTCATCCAAACTAAGTCACCATACCCTACTTTCTAAGTTATATTATATAAATACTAAATTATATAAACTCTACTAATTTAATAACTCGGAAAGGTTTGTGGATACATCCCTACCTTACCAATGCTTGACTCTCCTAACCATCCAAATCACCTCTATGGTGGTTTGTGTTTTGGTTCGCCTAAAAGGCTTGCTTGACTCTTATGACCATCCGAATCACCTTCATGGTGGTTTGTGTTTTGGTTCGCCTAAAAGGCTTGCTTGACTCTCTTGAATCTATAACCTAAACTCGAATCTAAGATCCTTTATTTTTTATTTTATTTTTTTTATTTTAGTTAACCAAGGCTAAGGAACTAATCCCCCAAGACTTCTTATAAGCTGCTTAACAGACGAAAGCCAAATTTAGAGTTTCTAGAACCATTTGGGGCACCATGCATGATGCTAAATCCTACAGAAAAGTTTGGATCCAAAGCAGAAGAGGGTTATTTTGTTGGATACACGACACCACTTAAACGCGTGTTTAAAAAAAGAACTCAACAAGTTGAAGAGTGGGCTAATGTGGATGTTCAACACTACACTCAGAACGCTCCAGGAAATGGGGCCGATTGGATGTTTGACTACCAAGAACTCTTTAAGTCATTCAATCTATAAAACTTGGTTGAAGAGGCTATATTACGATTATACTACGAGTGTGAGAATGCAGTGACTTCACCGTTAGTGCGTCCGATCACCGTAACACCTCCGGCAGCTTCTAATGATACCAAAGCTCCTGTGATAGAAGAAGAAATTTATCAAGAAGATTCTACAACATTAGATTCATCCGAGTCGGAAGACGATGATGAAGTTATCAGTGAAGCTATCTTAGATCATGCTACAGTATCACCTCCAGTGAACCCAAATCCAGATGTTGCATCTTCATCGAATACTGGTAATGATCTGGATACAGCAGAAAATGTGAATGTTCCAACGGTGATTCCTATGCCAGAACATCCGGAATCTTGGATTCATCAGATTCATCCGTTAGGACAAGTCATTGAAGATCTTAGTAGCAGTGTGATGACGCGAGGACAACTAAGGCGTGTGTCATCACAGAGAACATTGGAGCCCTTGCCCTATATACTCAAATTCAAAAGTCAGGTGATCAAAATGATTAGTCTTTTGCTTGTTATGTTTTGCAGGTGGAGCCGCGGACGTACAAGGATGCTTTACAAGACAAATCTTGGGTGGAAGCAATGCAGCAAGAACTTCAATAATTTCAGAAACTTGGAGTCTGGACATTGACTGACTTACCACCAGACAGGAAGAAGATTGGTACCAGATGGGTATTCAAATACAAGAAAGATGATAGAGGGATTATTGTTAGAAACAAAACTCGATTGGTGGTTCAAGGATTTAATCAACGGGAAGGAATTGAATATAACGAAGTCTATGCACCGGTTGCACGCATTGAAGCAATCCGAATGTTTCTTGCATATGCATCTTATATGACATTCAAGGTGTATCAGATGGATGTTAAAAGTGCTTTTCTATACGGTGTGGTGAAAGAAGAAGTGTATGTCGGCCAACCACCGGGTTTTGAGGATCCTATCCACCGGAATAAGGTCTATAAGCTAAACAAAGCGTTGTACGGTTTGCACCAAGTCCCGAGACAGTGATACGAGGAGTTGAGCACATATCTTCTTTCTAAAGGATTCAAGAGAGGTTTGGTAGATTGTACCCTATTCACGAAAAGAACAGAGGGTGACTTGCTTCTTGTGCAAATTTATGTTGATGACATTATATTTGGTTCTACTAATGAACTTTTGTGTAGGGAATTTGAAAAAGTTCTGTAGGAGAAGTTTGAGATGAGTGCTATGGGAGAATGCAGTTCTTTTTAGGCTTGCAGGTGGATCAATTGCTAACAGGCATCTTTATTCACCAGACAAAATACATTTATGAAGTCTTGAGTCAATGCCAGATGGATCATTCAAAGCCTATGGATACTCCCATACAACCCAATCACGGGATTGGTGTTGATGCTAAGGGGGAGCTTACTGATCCTTTAACTTATCGTGCCATTGTCGGATCTCTTATGTACATAACTGCATCCCGGCCGGATATAATGTTCGCCACATGTCTTTGTGCACGATTCCAATCGAAGCCGAAACAAAGTCATCTAATTGCAGTGAAACGAATCTTTCGTTATCTGAAGGGTACTCCATCACGCGGGTTATGGTATCCTAAGGATGATAACTTTGACTTTATTGCCTTTAGTGATGTAGATTATGCAGGTTGTGATATTGATGCGAAATCCACAATGGCTGGAAGTCAATTTCTGGGGAGTAGGCTCTTGACCTGGCAGTGTAAGAAGCAGACGTCGGTTGCTCTGTCAACATGTGAAGCAGGATATGTGGCGGCCTCGAGTTGTTGTTCACAATTACTTTGGATACAATAACAGATGCGCGACTACGGTTTGCAATTTCTTAGAACCCCCATTCATTGCGATAATGAAGCAGCCTTCGCACTCACTAAAGACACTATTAATGACTCCAAGGCTAAGCATATCCGAGTTAGATATCATTTTATTCGGGATTACTCTGCTAAAGGTTTGATTGACATGGTTAAAATCCACAGTACATATCAAAGAGCCGATTTGTTTACCAAAGCTTTTGATAAATCACGTTTTGAATTTTTATTACAAGCTAATGGTATAACAGAAAAGCAAGATTAAACTCCTCATCAGGTTATCAAATTTTCATTTTGTTTTTGTTTTTCAAAAAACAAAAATTCAAAAATATGTTTTAATTTTTAGGGGGAGTTTTTATTTTCATAAAAACCAAAAACATTGAAAAATTTTGAAAATCCATAAAAATTAGAAAATTCAAAAATGATTTTCCAGGAGTAAAAGAGGAAATGATAGTACATCAGTGAGAATTTGACACATGCTAAAGATTTGTAATGATTAATAAGGCGTGTGATGATTTTGTGTGATGGGTTGGTAGGCTTCGTAGACTTATTATTGTGTGCCTTAGTGATACAAGCAAAACGAACTACTCGCTATGTGGATGAACACCTCATGGGCATATGGTCTTGGTACCATAATTTCGTTTGATAGGGTTGCCAAAATTTGAGGTTTTGGGTCGTTATGTTAATTGATATCCGGGGTATCTTGATTGATCTTTTGTTGTATTGATTTACGGACCTAGATTCAATCAAGATATTTGCAAAAAGAGCTTATATGCCAAAACCTAAAAGTTACCGAATTGAGGAACTTAATGTATAACAATGATCGAAGATCATTTAGTGCATCGTATCAAATCGATGATGAAAATCATATTTGATATCATCTTCAACCTGGTACTTGTGCACATTTTACTTTGTAGCATTGATTTGCTTATCTGTACACCTCTGTGCTACGTATCTTGTAAATAATGGATAACATTGGCATAATCACGCGTTACGACGATGCTTTGTGCAAATTCCTTGATACGGGAGTATGTCGTATGCGTGGGAACCATTCGCTTGTTAGTTTTAATATACTTAACGTGTATCATTTTAAAGCACTGCATAATGGTCTGCATGTGAGTTTATGTGGATCACAATATCAGCAATTGCCGAATCACATATTGTCTTTAATGATAATATATTAAAGATCAACGGTGTGATCAGATTTCTCATAAACTAATATAATCCTCTTACCGGAAATCAGAAAAAGTTTACTACTTTAAAATTTTCATTTTCTTCATATATATAAAAACTGAAAAAGATTTTTGGTGTGTTTTAGCATTAATTTTAGAAAATCCAAAATTCTTTACATTTCTGTGTTATTTTCGATAACTGATGTTGGATGATAGTCATTTTCTGAAGTTTGACAAACCAATCTGAGTTTTGTATCATTTAAATGAGAAATTTGCATGTCTGAAGGTTTTCAACGTTTAAAATGATAAAACGGGATTCGAATCGGACATTTGATAAACTTTCATTTTTCCAGAATTCTGTTCGATCTTTCGTTAGGTCGAATGAGTTTGCTGAGGGTTCATTCAAACCTTATTTAGAGGTCGAATGAGAGTGTTTATTTGAAAATTTTTCATTCGAACCATCTATTTTTCATTCGGACCTTTAGATAGGTCGAATGAACATTGGATTTTCTCATTCGAACCCTGAAAGTGTGACACCTGGCATATTTGACTTGACATTTTTAAACTTATAAGTCTACCTTAGCGGGAAACATTTTATTTACATACTTAACTGGGTTAGTTGAGTCGGGATTATCATACGTATTGTCAAGGGTTCAATGATCTGGAGGATCATTGGTGTCTTTTATATACACACGAGTCTTGAGTGTTATAAAACCCCAAAGTTCCAGATCTGATCTAAGATAACTTTTATGTTTAAAACCTTTCTAAAACCTTTCTAAACAAAACCTTATCATAAAACATGAGTTCTCATATATGTTAACATGTGTTAATGATCCTTGATGTTGTGTTATGTGTTGATTGATGTTTGTATGATTGTTTAGATGGTGTACAGATGTTCTAGGACTGTTATAAATGTTGAGTTTTGATTATCTTAGGTCACAAGTTTTTGGATGATGATGTTTCGACTAATTTGGGGATTTTGATAGATTAAGGGATTGATTCATGATGTTGTTATGAATAATATGATTGGGCATTTTGTTTCACATCATAATCTGAGCATAATAAGGTGATTGTTGAATGATTTTATAAGAGTTTCCAAATTGGGTAAAGTTCTCATGCATGATGTGACATCTCCATAATTTTGTCATTTTGGGTAAACATTAAAACAAACTGATTTTGGAGTAAAATTAGTAGGGTTTCGTGGGGATATGTTATTCATACTTGACTGCTGTGTTTCATGAAGTTTCGTGATGTTTTCGAATGTTTTTGATGCGTTTTAGGAAGTTTAGAACTGCTAGGGTCGAACCTGGGGTACATTCGACCATCATGGGGTCGAAGGTAGGATCCCAGGGTCGAACCTAGCCTGGCACAGGTCGAACGTGCTTCAGTTTGGTCGAACGAGCTTGATTTAGGTCGAATTAACACATGTTAAGGTCGAATGAACATGTGTTAAGGTCGAATGAACTTGTTTTAGGTTGCATGACCTTATGAATGGGTCGAAGGAACATAATTTGGGTCGAACCACGTTTATTGGGGTCGAACCAACCTTATTTCTTTCCTGGTTCGACCCAACTACTTCATATGTGCGATTCTTGATGCAAACTGAGTGTTTCATGCTTGAACCTTACTTATAATCTATGTGTACTTGATTTATTTGTGTAATGGGTCACCAACGGAATGTCGAGTCGGTCTAACAGTGAAACACGTTATCAAACTTACTTAGTCATGATCTTGACAATCGGGGACTAGTTAACCTTGGGGTTATTAGTCAAAACACTTATGCGAATTTTATTGATAGATCGCCGGTATTTGGGATTATCAAGACTTGTCTTTATTCTTATTTCATGAACGCATACTAAGGTGAGTGTCACATCCCCATCCTTTACTGTTTTCAGAACTTTTCTGGGGGAGAAACATGCGGTACAAACTTTCAATTCCTCTCAATTCTTAGTGAACCAATAATATGTGGATACATAGCGGGGAATGTGTAAATAGATCTATTGGGCCTGGCAAGCCCCACTCGGGCCGACTGGAGGTCGGTGGCGGGTGCATATTTGTCCTATATCTTACGGCACCGGGTGATGAACCGGTGACGGGTTTGAGGCATTCTTAACGTTCAGCAGTGGTTCACGACACTATAGTATCATGTAACGATGTCTAACTAGCATCGGGTATAGATGTAAGGATTGTTGGGTCTGGCTTACTTATGTGACAAACTTTTTCAAACTTTATCTCTGTGACTCACCGGCACTGTATGTGTTGTCTAACTTCGCACGTTTTCTCTGGTCGTTAAGGTAGCAGGGAGTCTTAGGCGCACTGGAGTCGCACTGCGTCTAGTTTTGCATTCACAAGCAAACCGGGTTGTGTTTGCATTTCATACTTTTGACTTTGGTTTTGTAAACATTTTAAGCTTCCGCTGTCATGGTTTATTTTACTTTTGAACTTATAAACTGCGTGGTTGGTATTTCTACATATCTTTTTATAGCATATAGTTGTCGTTTATTGTGACCGTTGACTTGGATCCTGGTATGTCACGCGCCTCGCGGTAAAACCCCGCAAGTGGAATTTGAGGATGTGATAGAAAGGGTCGAATGAGCCATGCCTATATATATATATATATATATATATATATATATATATATATATATATATATATCTGTTGTTACATTCGAACCCCACACAGTTTTTCACAGAAATTTCAAATTTAAAGTCACGTTGTTGCTCCTGGATTTTACACCTTATATTCTTGTTCTTTGCATCATTTTGATCATTTCTATACAATTTTTACAGGTAATGTTCCATGGAATTGGTCAGAATTGTTAATTGATGTTTCAAAACCCTAGTCCTTTGATTTGTGAACTTTAACTCTTTATGATGAATTGGACTTAGATTAACCATTATCGATGGTTTTAGGGGGAGAATAACACAAAATCAAGTGTTTAAACACATTAATGTTCATAGTCGATTGTTTAAACCCTAATTTTTGGGGAAAACCATCAATAAGTGATTAATTGATGAAATTTAGCATTCATATGTGTTAGTCGGCTGTTTTAGGTTGTTTGTGAATAAAAATCAGATGTTAATTTGGACTAAACAACAACTTGAAATTTTCAAATCAAAACAGATGGTCATTCGACCTTTCTAAAGGGTCGAATGAACATGTTTTAAACACATTCGACATCATTCTTTCTCATTAGATCCCACGTTAGGTCGAACAAAGAAGATTTTTGACCATTTTCATGTTTTTGTCCAATTTGACGTATTTTTATGTTTGTTTTGTTTGTTTAGGCAGATATAATGGCTGAACAACCACAGCAAGAAGTTCCAGAGCAGGCAGCACCAAATCCATTGAACTTTGAAGATAAACATAACTGTTGTGCATATGTTGGAGAAGTCGGGAAATACGAAGAATTCTCTGGAATCGTTGAATTTTTTAAGAGATGTAGAGTGATTTACGCTCTTGCCAAACCAATGACAATATACAAAGATCATCAAGTTGATTTTTGGTAGAAATTTGCGATCACATTTTGGGAGAACAATATGGTTATAGAAAGCAGAATTCAAGGACAGTTAGTGCTTGTGAGTGAACAAGATATACGAGAAGCATTGCAGCTTAAAGATTCCCCTACTGATCCAAGAGAACTATCATGGACTAAACAGAGAAAATGTTTCTGGAGGATGATGTATAACAGTCCAATCACAGACTGTTTACTGCACAAAGCCAAGCTGTGTCCTCAATACAAATATCTGTTACATGTGATTCTACATGTGTTTGGACTAGTAAGTGGAGGTTATGACGTGCTGAGGAAGATCTTATGTTCTTTGGTGGTTGCTCTCATATTAAACAAGTCTTTCAATGTGTCTGGAATGATATTCCATCACATGATTGAAGTTCTACAAGGGTTGAAGAAGGACAAGTTTTTGATGTATCCCGGGTTTTTGCAAATAGTGTTTGATAATAAGTATCCAGAGATGAAGAGAGATACAATGCAAATAGTCAACCAAGTGCACATGAATCAGACTACTCTGAGTATAATGAAGGCTTACAAGGGAGTACCTGAAGCTGAGAAACCACCACACAAGAATCTGTTTGGACATTTGAGATCGATTGCTTATAAGGATCCAGGTCCAGATAAAGTGAGAAATGCTGATAGTAATTCTTATTCTGATAGTCCATTATGTCCGGTTGATAAGACTGCTAAGAGAAAGAGACAAGTGATTGCTTATAAGGATCCGGTCAATTATTATTAATGTAAATAAATAACAATCATTCAGATTCAAATTTCAGATTAAATGACATTAAACTCTGTAAATTATTATTAATGTAAATAAATAACATTAATTCAGAATTAATGACATTAAATTCGGTCTAATATTACAATAATACTAAACATAATTTCAAAAAACAATAATATAAATAAATGTGATTAAACAAAATTTCAAAAAACAGTCAATTATTACAATAATATTAAACATATATTCGAAAAACAATTATTCAAATAAATTACATTAAAACATTAAAAATCGTACCAACCAAGATTGTCCTTCGTATGTGGCAAATGTAACGTTCCTGTTGTGTATGTTTTTAGACAACAGAAATTTGTTCATGGCCTTCAGCACAGTCTAGATTGACACGTTAAAAAACAATATTAAAAAATAAAGAATCATTTTTGAAAATTAAATAGGCATATGTACATGAAAATAACTAACATACCAAAACTGTTGCCGAAGGGTCATGCAATACCTTGAAGAATTGAGAACCATTATGATAAGACATAATAACGTTTGTGTCTTCGGATCAAATCCTGTTTTTTCAAATGTTAAAACATAGCATTACTAAATCCGATCTAATAGTAAATCCGATTCAATATATGTCTAAAAAAACGTAATGACAATAATAAAATTAACATAAATCCGATTGAACTCAATCCTTATTATCCCTTTATCACAAATCCGATAGAATATGTGTTTATCACAAATACGTTCATCACAAATCCTAAACACAAGAATGATTTCAAATGGTAATTAGATTAGGAAATATTAAAAAGAATAAAAAAAATAACAATATGAATCGATTGTATCTTTGTTATCCGTTATCACAAATCCGATTGAATATCTGTTTATCACAAATCCGTTTCATTAGAACATGTGATAAACACCAGAATAATTTCAAATTGTTATTAGATTAGGAAATACTAAAAAGAATAAAAAAATAACACTAGGAATCGATAGTATCTTTGTTATCACTTTACAATAAATCCGATTGAATATGTGTTTATCACAAATCCGTTTCATTAGAACATGTGTTTAAGAAGAATGATTTCCACGTAAAAGAATAAGAATTTTCATTCGGTTTGATTTGTTCTTAATAATGTTAACAATAAAAAAAGTCAAAATAATAATAGGAATCAACATTAGAAGAGTAGTATGGATGTTTACTTTTAATTGGTTTTGGATAATCAACAAATGATGCAAGATGAAGAAGAAAGATTGAAAGATTTGTTAGGAATTAAGAAGAATAGGAGAGTTTTGATATCGAGAATGATAAAAAAGGGTTTTATAGTCATAATTTCGGAGCTCCATATTGGTTGTTGGATCCTAAAGGCTCTCTCTAAGGCTTCTATTCGACCCGAGTTTACTCATTTATTATATAGATAGAATAGATAAGATGCTAACATTTAACTCTTTAACTAATTAAAAGTTATATGCATAATCAAATTTGTTGTAACTTTTAAGTATTAAGTAATGATGTATTTAATTTGTCTTATCCAATAAATGAAAATACAATCTTTCTCATTTAAATGATTATGAAATGATCATCTTGCCCATCTAAAACTCATTATATATTATGAGAAAGTTTACGGTACAAAGTTGTTTAGCGTACAAAACGTAAGAAGCAATAATAACCGGACACATGGAAGCGGTTACCATATTACCTCGTATTTTAATTTTCCATTATGTGAGGTTATTTTAGACATTTCTCCTTTTATGTTCTATTTTTTTAATTAGTATTTTACTTTCAAAAAATGAAACCCTAACATGATGATCATTCTATAATTTCTGATTGAGTATTTGTCTAACTCGATCGATCAGTTCTTTCATACAAATTATAATCCTTTTAATCAGTTTTATCATCAGTTTTTCAGATTTCAACGTATTACCACCATCTTTTTAAGATGAAGTCAAAGCTAATGAAGATGAAGAAGCTAATGTTTTACAGTCAAGCCAAAAGCTAATGAAGATGAAGATTACATCTTGAATGATAGTTGTTTTATGTTTTATTTTGTAGTCACGTAATTGTTTTTTTAAATTAAGTTTTTCTACATATGTAGTTGTGTTTTATGTTTTTGAGTAATTTCTATCCTCAATGATAGGTGATTTTTATTCAGACGAGTAGTTGCGTATTATTTTTTTTTCTATCATTCCATTTATATAAAGTTGTTTTTTTTACAATTTGCGTTTGAAGTTATATGTATTTGCGTGTTTAAATTAAAGACTATTAAAACATTTTTTTAAGAATATTCTTTTTTGTGGATATTTTAATTGCGTGTAAATTTCATTTCTACTTACTTTTTATTTATTTTTATATTTATGAATGATATGTTATTCATTCATTATGTTTTTTTTTACCAGTTGTGTTTGAATTTTTTAATGCTTTTGGTTATTGATTTTATCATATAGATTATTTTTGTATTTTGTTTTTTTGCAATTTGCATTTGAATTTATATGTATTTGCGTTATCGATTTTAAAAGATATTAAAGTGTTTTTTTTTCTAGATTATAATAAGAAGGTTGATATATGAAGACTCTATAATTCAAAAACACCATACTACTAGATAAATCTATTTAAACAATTTATGGGAAAATTAAAATAAGAATGAAATAACTAGATTGAGAATATGAATATATGTTGTAATTTTTGCATCTGCGTCTAAGTTGGATATGCAATTGCGTTTAATAATTTCCATAATAAATTATAATTGCGTTTTATTCATAATAGTATTTTCGTCTTTTGTTTTGCAAAATTGATTATATTGTTCTTTTTTGTTTTATTTCATAACTTGCGTTTGAATTGTTATGCATTTGCGTTTATTGTTATTTTTTTTTCATGACACTTTCATTCTAGTCAATTGAAAATAAATCATTAAACATACTAAAAAACATAAAACATAAATATTACTAAATAAGTTGGTCCATTACATAATGTTAAAAGTTAAATGGTAAAAAAACATAAACAACCTATGAAGTGAAACTAGTCATATCCTCATATACAACTTCCATATAGTCTGGGTCCTCCAATTTGAACTCATCAATGTCTCCTTCTTCCTCTTTGTAGTCTGATTCTAGGTCCATACCAGACCACAATTCAACTTGTGCCTTGACCATCAAAACAAGTTTTGAACCAAACTCTGATCTAGTTTGGTTTATAAGTGGCTTCTCAGACAAGTTTTTAAGAAAATCAATATCAGTAGAGAAAGATATTTCTTTAGGATGGAATTCTTCAATGTTCCCATCAGTAAAAACTACATCAACCTCAAATCTGTCTTCAATAAATTCCTAGCTTCTCACTCCCCTTACCTTACAATTTTTAAACATCTTCTTCAACACATCAAAAAGTTTGGTTACCTGTGTTGACTGGCTTAAGTGTGGAACACCCAAGGCATACATTTTTTTGAGCACTGGCTTGCTACAATTTCGTAGCACACTTTCTTTACATTTATAAACCATTTTTTGGTTATCACTCATGAGCAGATTGAATTTTCTCTGCTCATACCACCATGTACTTAGGGTTATGTTGTCTGTCATTTTTTTTATTTTGAAGTGATTTGGGTTTTCAAGAGAGAATGAATGTGTAGAGAGGTGCCCTAAAATGCTCTCAAATTCTGTTATTTTATAGTGTTTAGTTTCTATAGAACATAAAAGGACTTTTGCTGTTTCAAAAAATTAATTTTATAAGTTCAAAAGTCCACAGTTTCATCATGATTATCCACATTTCTCTTTTTCCTTTTTATCAGTTGTGAAATGACATTTATTTGATGGTCTATGGTAGTTTTGTCATTTTTAAGCCGTCACTTTTTATAATTTATTAATTTATATTACTTTTTCTTTTTTAGAAATTTATACTTTTCAAATGTAATTTATATTACCTTGTATTTTTTTAACAAATTTACATTAAGTGTAATTCTTAGTGTGTGTTTTTAAAAATTCAACTTGCGTTTTTGATAAGTTAAAGTTATTCAACTTGCGTTTAAAAAATAAGTTTCCCAATATTAATAAAAAAAAAATAAACTGTTGTGATAATAAAATATAAGTTGCGTTTTACCTTACCATAGTTTTGTAAAGGTATCATGTTTTGAACAATTTGTTAACATTTGCGTTTAATAAGAATAACATTTGCGTCTTAAAAAAAGACTCAATGTATATAACAAATGTTAATGGTAATTTTGTCATTTTTAAACCGTCACTTTTTATAATTTATTAATTTATATTACTTTTCTATTTTAGAAATTTTATACTTTTCAAATGTAATTTATATTACCTTGCATTTTTTAACAAATTTATATTAAATGTAATTTTTAGTGTGTGTTTTTAAAAAAATCAACTTGCGTTTTTGATAAGTTAAAGTTGTTGGGTCTGCTGACCTGGAGAAGAACAGATGATTGGAAAGCCAAAATATGCTATCTATTTGATCCTTGAATAAACAGTCTTTACAACTTACTTCTCCCAAAAGACTGCTGACCCTAACTACTGTTCTATCCAAACAACTGCTCAACAACTGCTGATACAAAGAACTGCTAAGGAAACAACTGATGAAGAACAACTGCTGACCAAAGGTCTGATGAAGAGCAACAGCAGATACAAGTACTGAAGACCAAAGCACTGCTGGAAGCAACAGCACTTAGGCTTCAGCAGTGGATACAAGATCATCAGAGTTTATCTTTAACAGCTGTTTACTATCAGTGCTTTCAATGTAACAGTAGTTTGTATAGCAGATGTTTAAGTTTGTTATTCTGTTAGAGGTCACTGTCTTAGGTGACGTCAGCCTAGGTCATCAGTGGTTTGAGTCAGTCTATAAATAGAACAGTGCATGTACTGTTCTATTGCATCACACACAAAACATTCTCTCTGACAAACAACTGTGTGATCAGGCTGAGGGGGAGTAACTTGTACGATTGTAATCTTTGAATTAATGAAAGCATTCGATCGAAAAACATTTACTCTCTTGTTTTGATTTACAGTTTATTATTCCGCTGCACTTTCATTCTATTCTCATTCCATTTATTATCATCATTTAGTTAAACAATCAAAACAAACAAACTCAGATCCTAACAATTGGTATCAGAGCTTGGTCAATTAAATTCGATCTAACAAATTAATTTAATAATCAGCTCACAATTATTGATATCGTTTGTCAGTTTGATTGAAAACAGAGTAATAGTTTAATTTCGATTCAACCGTTGTTAAACAGACTTTGTTTTTTTGAAAAATCAGAGAATGGCTTCTATCAATCACGATCCACATAACACTGGCACGAACAACAAGCCACCGATGCTTGTCAGATCTGAATACAATATCTGGCAACGTCGGATGAGCCATGTTCTAGCTCAACAAAACACTGGGTGTTGGAAGTCGGTTATCTTCGGACCACATGTTCCGACTGTGCCGAGTACTGAAGATCCCAAAGTGTTTGAGCCAAAGAAACTTGAAAACTACTCCGACCAGGATTTTCAGAAAATTGAGCTAGATGCTAAGGCCTTCAGTATTGTGGCCATGGCTCTACCCAATGATATATATGCTGGGTTGTTACACTGTAACATTGCAAAGGAGTTGTGGGATGCACTGAAAGAGCAGTTTGGTGGGACAGAGGAGGTTATTGAAAACAACCGTGAAATACTTAACCAACAATATGAAACATTCAGTCATGTCAAAGGAGAGTCATTAACTCAACAGTTTGAGAGATTTAACTGCTTAATTAGTGAACTAAAATTGGTTGGTCTTACTTACCCTCATTCAACTTTGAACCATAGGTTTTTAAGATCATTACCAGACAAATGGGACACTATTGCAATTGTTATGAGAAACTCAATAGGATTTAAAGACCTATCACTGACCCAGCTTCATGGTAAGCTCTTGACCTATGAAAGAGAGCTTAACCAGAAAAAGAAGCTCCAGGACTCTGGAAAAGTGTCTGATGACTATGTGTTTGGGAATACAGCACTTTTGGGTCATGATGAGGTGCCTGGAAACACAAAGGATCAGAGTTATGATCATTTTATTGACATAACTTCAGGTTTTAACTCAGGTTTTAACTCTGATTCTTATTCACCTAACTATGCTTTCACAGCAAGTGGTGGTGATATACAGGCATCTGATAACATATCCTTTGAGTATGATGACCTGAAATACTTTGACCCTGATGATTTGGAAGAAATGGACATTATGCACCAATTGGCCCTTCTCAGTGTAAGAACTAATAATTTTTACAAGAAAACAGGGAGAAGGTTTCCAGGGTTGACTGGCAGATCTAAGGTGGGGTTGGATAAATCAAAGATCAAGTGTTATAAATGTCATAGGTTTGGTCATTTTGCTAGGGAATGTAGGGGTCAACATGGTACACCTATGATAACCTATCCAAATCAAAGACCACAGACCAACACTTATCAGAATTCCTATAATACCCCTGGACCAAATGTGCAAAACACTGCTCATTTTGCACAGTCCTCAAACACTGTTCCTGTCCAGTATGTCCAAACCACTGTTCCTCAGATCCATTATGTGCAAACACCTGTTGCTCCACCACCTGTACAAACGACTGCTGCTCCATCCTCTGCTCCTGCAGAGACCAGTCAACAGAGCTTCTTTACACAAGGCTTTGTTGATTGGAGCAGTCTACCTGATGAGCTAACAGATGAGAATTTTGCACTAGTTGCCAAAGCTGAAAATGAACCAGAGAACTTTTGTTTCATGGCTATGGTTGATGAGATTGAATCTGAGGAAGTGGTAACTGAATCTGATGTTGTGACTGATGATATTGTTAGTGAAGTTGTTGCAGGTGAGAAACCTGAAGAAGAGGTTGTGAATCTCTCAGATCCCTGGGGTGCATCTGATGAATGTGAGTGCAAGTGTGATTGTGCATTGATGGCTGCTGCTAAGGTATCTCCTCAAATTCTCAAAGAGTTGTGTTCTGACAAATGTGTAATAGCATTTGCTAACATTAAAGAGGTAAATGAAAACCTTAGAAAGAAAATTTTGGATGATGAAGTTAAATTTGAAAAACTCACAAAAGATTTGAAAACAAGTTTAACTGCAAAAGAATCTGAAATTAGTAGTCTAAAACATGAAGCAACTATTACCAAAGACCAGCTCCAAACTATGATAACAAAATATCAAAGTTGTAAAAGTGAGCTTGAGTCCACCCAAGTTGAATGTAAAAAATGGGTGGAATCATGTAGAGGTTTTGAGATGCTACTCAACAAACAAACCAAAAGTCATGTGAAGTTTGGCTTTGGTTTTGCAACCACTGCTCCAGCTTTTGAAAACACTGACACAAAGGATCAAAAGTCTGTTGAGATAGTACCAACAAACCTGCAGGGTCAAGAGATTAAAATCACTGAACCAAATGGTAAGAAAATTGTTCTTGAAAAACCAGAAGGTTCCTCATCTTTTGCTGAACTTGAAAAGTATGAATTTAAACCTACTTGGTCTGATGAGTGTGATACTCTTGAGAATTATAAACCTGTTGATTTTAAAACCCCTGAGGGAAAAACAGCTCCTCAGGCAAGGGTCATTCCCTTGGCAAAAGTCATTCCCCTGAAAGATTCTCCAGCAGATGCTCAAACATCTGCTGAAAAGAAGCCTGAAAAGGGGAAGAAGAAAGAAAAGACTGTTAACTTGTTTTGTGATTTCTGTGAAAAGAAGAATCATATCACCAAAAACTATTTTCTTCTAAAAGCATATGACATCAACAAAGGAACAAGTGAATGTGATTCAAAAGCCACATGCTCAATATGTGGGAAAAAGAATCATAAAACTAAAGAGTGCTTGTATCTCAAAAATTTTGATGTAAAAATACAAGAATACAAAGCAAAAACTCTTGCAAACCCTGTGGTTAGTACTCCAAAAGGAAAGCCCAAACAGACCTTCACACCTGTCCAAACATCTGTTACAAAAAGGCTTGAAACATCTGCTTCTAGAGATGTCCAAGTAACAGATGCTCCACCCACAAGCAAATACCCAAGAGGTTATGGTCAACCTCCATGTCACAGTCTGCCACATGTTTATGAGGAGCCAAAAAGACCCTCTAAACCAAGAGTGAACAGAAATCCATATGGGTATTATCATCTGTCAGGAAGTGATCAAACAACTGCTGCTCCAAGTGCTGACATACAAGCACTGGCAAATGGTCAGCAGCAGTTGTTGACCTTAATTCAAAAATTGGTCCAAACCACTGATCACCTTCCAAAACTTGAGTCTGAAAGGTCTGAGGATCCATCCAAAGCCAATTTGGCTTTGGACACTCACCAAAACTAATCATTTACTGATGTGCAGGGAGCTTCTGCTTGTTTAGATAGTCTTTGGTATGTAGATAGTGGAGGTTCCAGGCACATGACAGGATGTAGAGCCCTACTTCTGGACTTCTTGGCTCATGGAGGGGGTGATATATCCTTTGGTAATGATTCTAAAGGTAAGGTGTTGGGTTCAGGGACTGTACAGGCAGGAAAACTCAAGTTTGAAAATGTCAATCTTATTGATAATCTCAAGTTCAATCTTCTGAGTGTTTCACAAATGAGTGACAAAGGTTATGGCTCATTTTTCACAAAGAAAACTTGTAAGATTATTGGGCCAGAAGTGGTGAAAAAGATTGATACCATTATTGCTGAGAGCAAAGCACAGCTTGTTGCTCATAGAAGTGGCAATGTGTATGTTGTTGATATGTTAAAGGATAATCCTATGGCAAATGTCTGTCTGTTTTCTGCTGCCTCCACTAAGGAGACAGAATTGTGGCATAGGAGACTGGGTCATACCAACCTTAATACTATCAACACACTCTCAAAACAAAGCCTTGTCAGAGGTCTTCCATCAAAAGAATTTAAATGTGATGAGCATTGTGTTTCTTGCTTAAAAGGGAAACAACATAAAAGCTCTTACAAATCCATTGATGAGTCCAAAACTAGTCAGTGCTTACAACTGTTGCATATGGACTTGTTTGGCCCTGTTAAAATCATGAGTCTAAGGAGAAAAAGATTTTGTCTTGTCATAGTTGATGATTTTTCTAGGTTTACATGGACTTACTTTTTACACTCTAAAGATGAGACTGCAGGTATATTGAAGGACTTTGTCACCAAGGTTGAAAAGCAGTATGACTTGCCAGTAAAAGTTTTCAGGAGTGACAATGGAACAGAGTTTAAAAATAAGGAGTTAGATGACTTCTGTGTGTCAAAAGGGATTGTGAGGCAATTCAGCATCCCAAGAACACCAGAACAAAATGGGGTAGTTGAGAGGAAAAATAGAACTCTTATAGAAGCTGCAAGAACCATGCTAGCAGATTCTGGTTTGCCACTGTCCTTTTGGGCAGAAGCTGTAAACACTGCTTGCTATGTTCAAAACAGAGTTTTGATCAACCCCAGACATCAAAAAACTGCTTATGAAATTTTGTTCAAAATCAAACCATTAATCTCATTCTTTAAAATCTTTGGCTGCCCATGTTTCATTTTAAATCTTAAAGATTCCATTTCAAAATTTGCAGCCAAAGTAGACTGTGGTTATTTTCTGGGATATTCTTCTACTGCTAAGGCCTATAAAGTGTTTAACACAAGGACTAAAACAATAGAAGAAACCTTGAATGTTAAGTTCAATGAACTTTCATCTCTGAAAATCCCTGCAAACCCTGCTGAATTATTTGATTTAGATAAATTCAAATTTGAAGATATCACTGTTAAAACTAACAATGCAGGTATTCCACAGTCTCCACAGCAAGATTACAGAACAGATGTTGTGATTCCCAGTCACTACAAAGTCTATTCTGCATCAGAGGAAGCAGCTGTTCAAAACAATTGTCAAAACTCTGCCACAGCTGTGTCAACCACTGTTGGCCAGTCCTATCCTCAAACCTCTGCTTCACCCCTCACTACCACTGACCTATCATCTGTTGACAAAAGTCAATCATCTGTTGACAAAAGTCAGTCAAGTTTCACACCACTTGGACCCATACCTCCATTACCATTCCAAACATCTGTTGGCTCTACAGAAATACCAACAGATGTTACACCAACAGAGTCACCAAACCTCTGTCCATCACCTCAAAATGCCATTGTTCCATATCAAGGAGATCTTATTTACTTAAGAGCTCATCCACCAGACCAGATCATTGGCAACATCAGAGAGGGAGTGCTCACAAGAAGCCAATCCTCAAATATCTGTCTTTTTGCAGGTTTCTTATCCCTCACACAACCTGTCAAGTACCAAGAGGCACTGAAAGACAACAGTTGGGTAGAAGCCATGCAAGAAGAACTCCTTCAGTTCAAAAGACAACAAGTATGGGAGCTTGTACCACTTCCTAAGGATGTTTGTCCTATAGGAACAAAGTGGGTCTTCAAAAACAAGACTGATGAAAGGGGTATTGTTGTCAAGAATAAAGCCAGGCTTGTGGTTCAAGGCTTCAGACAAGAAGAAGGAATAGATTATGATGAGACCTTTGCTCCTGTAGCTAGACTAGAGGCCATCAGACTCTTTTTAGCCTTTGCTGTCAACCACAATATAAAGGTGTATCAGATGGACATCAAATGTGCTTTCCTTTATGGCAAAATTCAGGAGGAGGTCTATGTATGTCAGCCACCTGGTTTTGAAGACACATTCCATCCTGACTATGTCTACAAGCTCAACAAAGCTTTGTATGGACTCAAACAAGCACCAAGGGCCTGGTATGAAACTCTTTCCACATTTCTCTTATCCATTGGCTTCACAAGAGGTAAAATCGACAAAACTTTATTTCTTAAATGGAAAGGGAAACACTTAATGATTGTTCAAATATATGTGGATGACATCATCTTTGGATCCACATGTAACCAAATGTGTGAAGAGTTCAGAAAACTCATGACAGCAGAGTTTGAGATGAGTGCCATGGGTGAGCTTCAGTGTTTCCTTGGTCTTCAAGTGAAACAACTGCAAAATGGCACATTCATTCACCAAAACAAATATGTAAAGAATTTATTAACCAGATTTGAGATGAATGATTGCAAGCCATGTAGTACACCCATGAGTACAGTCAAGCTGCTCACTGTTGATGACAAGGATGAACTGGTTGATCAAACACATTATAGATGTATGATTGGGTCTTTATTGTACCTAACTGCATCTAGGCCAGACATTATGTTTGCTACCTGTGTCTGTGCCAGATCCCAGGCTTCACCCAGAAAGTCAAACCTTATTGCTGTGAAAAGGATATTCAGATATCTCAAAGGTGCTCCCACACTTGGTATCTGGTATCCTGCTAATGGAAACATTGAGCTTTCAGGTTTTTCAGATAGTGATTTTGCTGGCTGTCACACCACAAGAAAATCCACTTCAGGAGGGTGCCAATTTCTAGGGAATGCCTTAGTTTCATGGCAAAGCAAAAAGCAGGCAGCTGTTTCAACTTCAACAGCTGAAGCTGAATACATTGCTGCTGCAAGCTGTACAGCCCAACTCATGTGGCTTCAAAATCAACTACTGGATTTTGGGATAACTGCACTTAGGACTCCACTCATGCTGGACAGCCAAGCTGCTGAAAATATCATCAAGAATCCAGTCTCTCATTCCACTACCAAGCACATTGACATAAGACATCATTTTGTCAGGGACAGCTATGAAAAAGGTTTGATTTCTTTACACCATGTTCCAACAGAGGATCAGTTGGCAGATGTGTTAACAAAAGCTTTAGACACATCTACCTTTACAAATCTGATTTCCAGAATTGGCATGTTAAACATGGATTAACCAAATAAATTTTTAAAAATAAAATTGTTCAGAAATCAAATATTTTCTTCAAATAGCTGTTTGGTTGAAAAATCTGTTTCCAAACATCTGATCAGATAAAACAACCACTGTTTCATTCATTCCCACTGTTGGTTGAAAAGTCTGTTTCCAAACATCTGATCAGATAAAACAACTGTTTAGTTGAAAAATCTGTTTCAGAACATCTGTTCAGATAAAACAACTGTCCATATATATATATATATATACTATATTAAAAATAAAAAATAAAAAAAAAATAACCAACGGTTGGATCCATCAGCTGTTTGTATCAGTTGTTTACCAAAACAGCTGTTCTCCACCAGATGTTACATCCATCAGATGATTGCCACGTCTGCTCATATAAGCAGATGTTTGGCCACATCAGCGGTTTCATTGAGCCTATAAAAACCCTGTTTTACCACAACAGATGTTACACTGTCTCATTGTATTCAAAATACTGTAAACCGCCTTCTTCATTCTCAAACCCTTCATCAATCTTCAGTCATTTTCCCCGTCGAAATCCATTACAATGGATCTTCAAGCCAAAGCTACACACAATTGTCTCCCCTATCTGATTAAAACAGATGACAACACTCCATTTCATTCCACCATCGACATTTTCCTTAATTCCAAATACTTACCCATCCTAACCGCCAACGCCCCCATCTATCTGGATACACTCCAAGAATTTTGGTTGAATGCCGAGTTTCTTTTACAAGATAAAAAGCCTACATCCATTATTTCCAAAATTGGAGAAACCAGTATCGTTATTACCCCTGATATCATATCCACAACCTTCACACTGAATGACCTGGCAGGTAAGGATTCCTTCACTAAAACAGAGCTTCACACTGAGTTCCAAGAAAGAGGGTATGAGGGTCAGATGACTGGATCAACTCTTTTCAAAAAGTTTTTCCCTCCAGTCATGAAATTTTTCTTCCATACTCTTCTTCTTTGTGTCTCTGCTAAGTCCACATCCTTTAATGAAATTCCATTAAGGATGCAATATCTGGGATATGCTATGTTGTCAAACTCTGACTTCAATCTTTCCCAGGGTTTGTTCATGGACTTGGTATCAAATGTGAAAGCAGTCAAGTCTGGGTCAAACAATGCTTTTCTGATTTACCCACGAATTCTTAGTGTAATTTTACAAAAACTATTACCTGAAAAAGTTTTCAAAAAGGGTGCTGCTATGCAAATGAAAAGCTTAACTGATGAAACTTTCACAAGAATGCTGGGTGGAAGCACCCAAGAAAAAGTGTCAAAAGTGTCTAAAGTTTCTAAAACACAAACAAAGAGGACAAAGGCAACAACTGTTGTCAAAACCTCTGTTGTTGAGCCCACTGCTCCTGGTGATCATGGCACTACATCCAGTGCTGTGAAACCCACACCAGCCACTTCCAAAAAGAAACATTCATCCACAAAAACCACCACTCAACCACAAATGAGGCTTCTGGATGTTGAGGTACCAGAAGAAACCTCTGTTGCACAACAAAAGCAACCTGAAACCACTGTTGTTACTTCCTCACAACAGTTGGACATACCTCCACCTGACCAACCTCCTCATGAATCCTCTCAAAAGGATCATGTTGTAAGCCAAGGGGACACACATCATGATGCATATGAGTCACTTGACCATATGTTCACAAGCCCCTCTCCCAGGGCTAACTCTCTTCTTACTCCACCACTCTCACCATCACATGTCCCACAAACAATGCAACCTCTGTTTGAAGCTATTGAAAAATCTCAGGAAGATCCCAGTTCCTCTCTTCCACCTGTCACTGAGAGTATACTCCAACAAGTGACTGAGCCTGAGAATATTCAATCTGCTATCCCCCAAACAGAAGAGGAGGTTACACCACCAGGGTTCAATGAAACTCTAGGTGAGTTTTCAAGTGGAGCAGCCACTACTGATGTAGAGACCACTGTCTCACATCAGGACAGTGATTTCATAGCTAAGACTCCCTTGAAGGCAACAACTGTTGAAGCCACCATAGTGTCTCCAAAAACAGTTGGAAGTCCCCAGTACCAAGAAAAAGGGGCATCTGATTCACCTATTAGGCCTGAATCAGATAAAACTACCACTGGTAGGGACTCAGATGATCCTATTCATTTAGGAGATGAGTCAAAATACCAAGAATTGACGGCCAGAGTTTCTGCTATTGAAACATCTGTTGCTGACATCAAATCTGATGTCAAGCTTCTCCTAAGCTCAATTGCAGATCTCTCCAAGAGTCAACCATCTACCACTGATATAGCCAATGAGTTATGGAAATCAGTTTCCCCCATCATCATAGCTCACAGAAAATTGGCTGATCAGACACATGAAACCTACATGGCTGAGATCAGAAATATGGTTGATGCAAGGTATAAAGATACCCATGCTGACATCAAAGCCATCAAGGACCATCTGCTGAAGACTACTGGCTCTGCCCCTACCACCATCCTCAGGGATGAAACTGATGATGATTTCACGGCTGATGATGCCAAAAAGGGGGAGAGTGGCAGAGATAGGCTACCAAAATTAGATCCTTTTGGTTGCCCACCTTCTCAAAAAGGTCAAGCCAAGTCTGCCAAGAAACCAGAGTCTACCAAATCAGCTCCACAACAACAACATCAAGCACCACCAACACAAACCACTGAAAAGAATAAGGCAGTAGATGACTCTGCAAACATAGAAGCTGAAAAGGCTGCTCAGTCCAAACAACAAAGGGCTGACACCTTGGAAGTAAAAGCAGAGTCATTGATCGAACTCAAGAAGAAACAACAAAGGGAAACTGAAGATGTGGGATCCTCTAAAAGGATGAAAAGACCTGCCAAGCATGTTAGAAAACCACCATCCAAGTTACAAACCTCTGTTGATAAAACCACTGCTGCTGAAACCACTGACACCCAAAACACTGAAACCACTGCCACCCAAACCACTGAAACCACTATACCCAAACCAACACACACTCCTGAACCAACAACCACCAAACCTACATCACCAATCAAAACCCCAACATCTGCTGGTTCTTCTAAAAGGCCAACAGATGTTAATCCAACCACTGCTACCAAATCACCTTCACCAAAAATCATGTACACAAGGAAGAGAAAATCAACCTTTGTTGTGCATGATGAGAACATACACACATCACCAACCACCATTTCAACTGCCCAATCCACTCCTCCCATCACAGCCATTCCACTCACATCATTCTCACCACATACATCCAAATTCACAACCCATAGACCACCACCAACCATTACACCATTGGTTGTTCAGTATCCCCTTGAACTTGATCTACTCAAGGGGGAATTACAATCCTTCTACAATACTGAACAGCCATCTGAAAGATCCTTCCCATCTCTCCCAAATTTCCCTGTTCCCCTCAACATTGATACCTATCTAAAATACAAGGGTGAACAGGTGGATGCCATCATCAGGGAGAAATGCAAAGGGAAGGATGACAGGACTGCTCAGGGCATCCATTCAGCAGAGCTTAGCAAACTCAGAAGGATTGAAGACTTTGCTAAGACCCTGAGCAATTCCATGTCCACCATGCCTCTCAGTGTAGACCTGGAGAAGGAGGTAAGGGAATCCCTACTTGAACAGATAATGGCAACCAAGCCCTACAAAGCAAACAAAAAGCAGTTCAATGGCTGGACTACTCATGCTTTGAGGGAAGAACTGATCAGAATTGAAGAAATGGCCAAAAATCCTAAAGCTAAAGTCTCCATTCCCAATTTTGGCAAAGGCAGAGACCCAGTCAGAGCCTTGAAGTTCAAAAGAATGAGGCAGGAGATTGTAGCTGCCAATTATGGGGAGATGAGGTCTGTTTCCAGATGGTCAGAGCTTAGATTGGTTGAAACCTATAAAAGTCTGGAAGAGAATAGAAAGAAGGATCCCAGCCTTCCAAGAAAACCAATCTACAATGATGAGCCTATGATGAAGAGACCCCAACAGACTTTCAACCTAGACAGCTTACTTGAAACCTCTGATCTCACAGCTGCTGCAAGTAGACAGTTCAAAAGGCAGAAGGAGATGTCAGAGGAAGACCAAAGAAAGTTTGCTGACACATTTATAAAGGAAGGGCTCTTCAATCAAATCCATTATTTCTCTGATCCCACAACAGAGAAACTCAGAGAACTCATAGGAAGACCACCATCACCCAACTCATCAAGAATAAAGGTTCATCTCAGCAAATCCACTGACTCAAAAATTCTAAAGTGGAAGGTCAACAAAGACAACCACGAATTGACACTGCTCAGGTCAGATGGAAAGGTTCAGAAGATCAGTATGGATGATGCTTACAGCCTTTGTGCAGAAGATCACCAAGCACTGCTAAATCTGGATCTGGAAAGAGATGAAGAAGACCTATTTGCCTTGAACTTTGAATTACAATTCAAAGGTCAAATCAGAGAAAGTCTGATGAGAAATAAAGATCAATGAATAAAGCTGAGTTTTGGCATCATCTGTTCTAGGGGGAGATTGTTGGGTCTGCTGACCTGGAGAAGAACAGATGATTGGAAAGCCAAAATATGCTATCTATTTGATCCTTGAATAAACAGTCTTTACAACTTACTTCTCCCAAAAGACTGCTGACCCTAACTACTGTTCTATCCAAACAACTGCTCAACAACTGCTGATACAAAGAACTGCTAAGGAAACAACTGATGAAGAACAACTGCTGACCAAAGGTCTGATGAAGAGCAACAGCAGATACAAGTACTGAAGACCAAAGCACTGCTGGAAGCAACAGCACTTAGGCTTCAGCAGTGGATACAAGATCATCAGAGTTTATCTTTAACAGCTGTTTACTATCAGTGCTTTCAATGTAACAGTAGTTTGTATAGCAGATGTTTAAGTTTGTTATTCTGTTAGAGGTCACTGTCTTAGGTGACGTCAGCCTAGGTCATCAGTGGTTTGAGTCAGTCTATAAATAGAACAGTGCATGTACTGTTCTATTGCATCACACACAAAACATTCTCTCTGACAAACAACTGTGTGATCAGGCTGAGGGGGAGTAACTTGTACGATTGTAATCTTTGAATTAATGAAAGCATTCGATCGAAAAACATTTACTCTCTTGTTTTGATTTACAGTTTATTATTCCGCTGCACTTTCATTCTATTCTCATTCCATTTATTATCATCATTTAGTAAAACAATCAAAACAAACAAACTCAGATCCTAACAAAAGTTATCCAACTTGCGTTTAAAAAATAAGTTTCCCAATAATAATAAAAAAAATTAAGCTGTTGTGATAATAAAATATAAGCTGCGTTTTACCTTACCATAGTTTTATAAAGGTATAATGTTTTGAACAATTTGTTAACATTTGCGTTTAATAAGAATAACATTTGCGTCTTAAAAAAAACCAATGTGCATAACAAATGTTAAACATTATAAAGGACAAATAGAGAAATATGTTTTTTTTTTTGTTCACCAAAGGAAAAATGTATATTGTTCTTCATTCTTCCTTTTTTTCTTATCCCCATTGATAAGTTCATCTTGTCTTTTCTTCATTTTTTCCTTTATATTTGCGAGCACTTTTCTCTTTTGAGGAAATTTGTCAAATATCTCTGCAAAATCAAGAATGTGTTCCCTTTCTTCATTGCATTCATTAAGGATCAACTTTGCGCTGTATTTTTTATTTTACCAGTTTCCGGCATACGGTGGTCAGGACGGTGTATAATACTGTTCGCTGCAGACCATTTGAAGAGTATATGAGTTTACGTTTTAATAATAATCACAATTATTTTTAAATTTTATACAGGTTGTTTTTACCAGTTTCACCGGGACTCCTTTGTAATTTTGGATTGATTTTCCTCCAACTGCTGAGTTGCCAATTAGCTCAATCGTTAAATCTTTCAGGTTGAAGCATACCATGTAGAAATGTTGGCCTATCAGCAGTGGGCAGATGATTATATCAACTTCATCTATTCTTCTTACATCTACTCTATCCATTATGCTTTGGACATTACTAGAGAAAATAGCAAATGTATCTTCCATTTATTTATCCTTTGAATAGTATTTCTCGGGCTGCATGTGTTTCAAGAAATCGAAACAGTGTGTTTAAATGCAATAATACTTGCGTTTGTTTGTTAATATTAATTGCGTTTAATTTCATCATTTAGTTTATAAGTTGCGTTTAACAATAATAATACTTGTGTCTAAAATAAAAATGTACATACCAGGGTTTGTGTGTTGCAGAACAACCTATAAACAGAGTCTTTTCCTTTATGATTTAATTCCTCATAATTCAAAAGCTCTGCACATGTGTCAACTACACCTTGGTGTAGCCATATCCCATCGAACAAAATTTCCATTACAACCTTTGGTGCATCCAACCATACCAACTTGTATACATTTTCGCTGCATTTTTTAGAATAAACAGTCAAATAAAATAATCTAAGATGCAACAAAACATTTATATACTATTTTTCAGCTTACTAAAATTCTGTTGTTGGCGTCATAATGTATTGAAAGACTATTATCTCCTCCCGCGTTAACCTCTCCATTATGCAAACTTGTTTGTTAACGTACGGGGAAAGCAATGATGATGCAGGGAATTTCTCTCTTTTCCCCCGAACCTGATCATCTTCTTCTTTACCCTTACCCTTATCTTGCTGAATTTCTGGGGATTTAGGTTTTGGGATCGGTTGAGCTTTTAGTGTCTCCACATTTTCTTCTGCATCAACCTGACACATTGAATTTTTTTATAATAACATTATAATCACCCGTATCATCCTCCCCGAAATCATCATCTGTATCATTGAGAACATCTTCATTCATCATTGTTTTATTTTCTTCTTCTGGATCAACCCTTTCAGCTTCAACATTTTTATCGTCTTTCAGCTTCAACATGTCAGCTTCTTCTTCAACCTTAACCCCACCGGCTGGATCATCATCTTTGTCAATATCATCCCCATTTTGGCCTTCTTTCTCTCCGTCAATTTTATCCTCCTCAACAACTATTCCATCTTCACCCATCAATTGACTAGATATGGTGTCGTCCTTGCCCATATCAGATTTTTTGTTAATCATATTATCACTGACATGGTTAGCAACCAAATCATTGGTGTCCAAGTTGATGTTATCAACTTTCTCAACCTCAACATCATCACCTCTGCTATTATCATTTGCTTGATTATCAGGATCAGTTTGTAAATGATCTTCAAAATAGTCCATGTTGTCAGCAGATTTATTTTTTTCAACTTCATCATTAGTTTCAGTTGCAGTTGCATCTTTCTTTGAAACTGCATCCCATTTGTCGCACCTTTCTAGCAAAGATGGAATCCAAGAATATTTATTCCTTATTACTCCAACTATATCATTCATATCTTCCTCAATTTGTTTGTATCTTTTAATATTTCTATCAATCAAGGGCACCAATTCCTGAAATGAATGAAAAGAAAATGTTAAAAAAAACAAACTTGCGTATAAAGTTTCTTAAACTTGCGGCTGAAGCCCTAATAAAAAAATTAAAATATAACTAGTGTTTTAGTTATTAGTACTTGCGTTTTACCTCTCTGGTTTTTTTGGTTTCATTATCTTCCTCACCTTCCTTTCCCAAATCCATCTCATTCCAAGTACTGTAATTCTCATCTTCATCGCCCGATAACTCAAATGCATCATCGCACTCATAGAAACTTTTTCTTTTTGGGCTTTTAGCCCGCCGTATTGTGTAATCTTCATCGAGGCTCTTTTGTTATTGATTTTTCTGTTCTGGTAAAAGGATTAATGCATTGAGAACTTCATTTTTAGTACCCGGGCTAACTTCAGTAACATCATGTTATTCTGCTGCAGCTTCATTTATATGAACTGTAAAAGGACCGTTGTCGTGTACATACTCTTCCATATCAGCCACCAACGATGAGGTTATGTAACTGATGGCCGGTCTTCTTAATGCAACTTCTAATTGTTTATGTTTATGGAACTCATGTGTGTACAGAATCTGTGACAAAGCAACATAACATTAATTTTGTTTTATTTGAATTTATAACATAAATGCTTTTTTTAATAGTTACTTACTGTTAGCAAAGCTATAGAACCATTATACAACTCCTTATACCCACTCCATTAAAATTTTGTTCTTTTCAAACATTCAACCATATATGCGCACCAATTCATATTTGGAATTTTATCTTTATTGTCAATTGACTCCAAGAACATTTGGTTTATTTTAGTTGACTTTGTTATTTCTCCGAAAACTGTGTTCCAGAGCACCAAAAAATTTAGTTTAAACAAGCGACCACCGTCTTGATTTGCTTTTATCAGATTCAGGATGTTGATGACCTTTACTTTGCTTGTCGGGAATTGATTCTTGAATTCATCAAATGTTTTTGCAGACCCTTTTCTTGGTCTATTCTTCTCTGTTACTGGTATTTTACCCATTGGGATTCCGAACAGCTCATGTACCGTTTCATCTGTTATGTTAATTTTACGATCACCAACATTCACTTGGCATGTTTCATAATCAAAGTTCATTACCAACTACATTCCTAAGCCAGTTGCAGTTGAATCATACTCAAACATTAAAATTGATTCGAAGCCCATTTTTTTATGTCTTCATTTTGTTCATCCGACATTATCTTTATTGTTGACATAATATCTGCAGGTGAGCATCTCATGCTAATTCTTCTATGCGTGTAATCAAAATATTGTTCGCTCTTATTCTTTTCATGAATCTTTTTCTTTTTTTTTCCGTTTTTTTTCAGATTTTTCCCTTTCTTATTTTTCTTATCAACGTCTTCGGACGATGAAGAATCAATAACTACATGCTTTTGTTTCTATTGTTTTTTTTTACTTTTCTTTATTTCCACAACTTCCTCCGATGATGATTTATCAACAAGCACATGCTTCTTTTTATGTTGTTGTTTTGATTTTTTCTTTATTACCACAACTTTCTCGGATGATGATTCATCAATAAGCACACGTTTTCTCTTGTGCTGTTTTGTTTGTTTCTTCTTTGGCTCAACAATTTCATCAGATGATGTTGATTCAACAACTTTTGCTCTTTTCGTCTTCACAGGTTTGTTTTTTTATCAACGTGCTGATAGGTTGCTCATTTTCATCAACTGTGACAAATGGAATAATCGCACACCTCGAAATATCTATATTTTTAAAGGAACATATAAAAACACAATTTATTTACTATTCAAACGCAACTATTAACATTACTGTTAGACACTCAATGTTTTGTATATAGCAAGAGACATAATGTAAATTCAAATAATATCAAACGCAAGTTAATTTTCATTAAAACGCAAGTGCTATTCAAATCAAAAAACAAACATGAACCTCATTTGCGTATTAACATGCCTTACAAATTGCAATATCTAGCTTTATATAAATACATATACCAAGAGACATACTGTAAATTCAGATAATATCAAACGCAAGTTCATTTTCATTAAAACGCAAGTGCTATACAAATCAAAAAAACCAAACATGAACATCATTTGCGTCTTAATATGCCTTACAAATTATAATATCTAGCCTCATATATATATATATATATATATATATATATATATATATATATATATATCAAACGCAAGTTCATTTTCAATAAAACGCAAGTGCTATAAAATCAAAAAAACCAAACTTGAACATCATTTGCGTTGTAATATGCCTTACAAATTATAATATCTAGCTTCATATAAATATCTATCATCATTACAAATCATTTCTTCTTCTAATATACCAAAAAAATTTGAAACAGTGTTTTTTCATAAACCCTCGCTAAGGGTCTCTAACACTTCTTTGTGGAGTGTACCACACATCATTGTTTATGTTGTTGTCCACATCTTGTTGTTCTGCTATATTCACATCTTGTTGTGCTTGTTTTGGAACATTATTATTGATTTTCATTTCAGCTTCATTTTGTAAATCCCCTGCACCTTCAACATTTTCTACTTGAGCAGGGACTACATTGTTTCTATTCGTACGTTGATACACCAAACCATAACGTCTCTGACCTTGGGCTTGGTTGTTTATGTTATTAAATGCGTCCAATACATCAATAACTACTGCTTGTGGTTCAGGATCATCAACAACAACACTTCCTTTTAATAAAAGTAGGGCATCACCAGCATCTAGTTCATCTAGGTATTCTTTGAGAGAGACATAATTTTTTGGCATTGTAATTTTAATTTTTTAAAGTTGAGTGATAAAATTAATAAATTCAAGTAATCTTTATATAGAAGACGCAAGTGGAATTGACTAATCGTTTCACATTCTTATTATAATAAGGGTTAATTGTGGTAGATATACTATAGAGTTTTGATTAGTGTATATAGATTATTCTTTTACTGACATAGCCGACTAATATAAATTTTCAGTAAATCATGTGAGTCTTGTAATTATTAGTTTTCAAATATGCCAAATATTGTATATGAATACCTGATTTTGCCTTCGATGCCATTTTTTGTGTTGATCGTTTTGTTTTTTTGATTTCGCACACTAAAAAAAACCCTAATTGTGTTTTGATTTGTGTTGAGTAGACGGTTTTCGTTGTAATTTTAGAAACTGAATGTCAGTTGTGTGATGTTTGTAATTTGTTCGCTCTTTTATTTTTTTTGATCCAATTACTAATTTGCCCTTACTCATTATTTTCGACAAATTTAATGACGCGTGTTTATTTACGATCGTGCCCCTCATTATCCGTCTAATCCTACGATCTAGATTACTTCTTACGTTTTGTACGCTAACAACCTTTTTACGTTAGCATCACCCAATCACCCATATATTATATATAAGTGTTGATATATAAACAAAAAAAATTGTTTGCTGAAAAAGTAAAAACAAATAATAAATAAAATGAATAAATAAAAATACATCATATTAAAACCCGTTACCTATACCAATAGGATGTAGAGGTATTCAAATTGGCTCTTTGGAAACTTGACTCCCGCTAATTTAGTTTTGAGGCCCGATGGAAATAATTATGTTTGAAAGATGTTTCGGTTTAACTGGCATTATAATTAAGGTGTTGCTTTCTTTGGTGTCAAAACTTATAGCCACGCTGAAAATGAATATGATGTAATTTAAGCTGTTATAAAATGATTGCTCCGAGTATTCTAATTCAATTTGCTGGTGGACTACAATTATAGAGATTGAGGCGTTTGAATTCAGATGTTTAAAAGATATTTGAAGTTGGGCTTTTAGTTAGAAAATCAGGTGGGCCTACAAACATTTCAAATTCAAATCGGGTTTAAACCGGTTTTGGGCTGCAAGGTATTTTGATTACAGGATGACCAGTTATGTTTTTGAATAGGAACAGGTAACTAGTAACTGTTTAAATCGCTCGCCGCTCGTGGATCGCTTGTCGCTCGTTCAAAAAATGCTCGAAAAATGCTCGCTCAATCTTGCGCTCGGTTGTATATGAGCCGATCGGCTCGGTTCGGTTTGTAAATGAGCCAAGCACGAGCAAAGGTACGCTCGGCTCTGTTCGGCTCGAATAAATTTTTATTTATTTAATAATAAATATACACACAATTTACAGATAAATTTATGGCTTTACATATAAAGATTCTGTTGGATTTGACTCAGTATATGCAAACAAAATATAACCAGCCCACTTAACTCAATAAAAAAATTAACACTAGATTTAATAGTAAAGCAATAAGTCATGAGGTGACAGTATTGACTTCTTTATGTTGTTAGTCGTCCGTCGCTAATTGTCACTTGATATCACACCTACGTCACAATGCAACAACTGTTCTCTGGCGTATACTCATCACCTCACAATCCTCAATCTAAGGCTCATCCTTGGACATTGTGATCTCAACATTAGTGTTATCATCGGACATTTCGACCTTAGTTGTCACCCGGGAATGAAAATATCGAAGAAAACATCCCAATTTTATGATCGTCCATATTATTCTCCGCTTGATTCTCGCTCGGCGCTCGCTCGGAAAATTTGCGCTCGAAGAATGCTCGTTCGGTTTTCGGCTCGATTGTAAACGAGCCAAGTACGAGCAAAGCTCCGCTCGGATCGGCTCGGCTCGTGAACAGCCCTACTAACTGTATCCGTGCTGTGGAGATGATATTTCTTTCCCTTAAATATGACAGGTTGCATCTAACATATAAGTTTTGATTCCCCAAACGAATCATTGTTCACTAGATTTTATAACTACAAAACCAACTTGAGGCTATCACAGATCTCTTTTCTGTATCATTAGGATCCAGCCGGTCCACCGCTTTATATTGTTATTTGTTTATTATCTTACTAGCTGATTACCCCAGGAAGGTCCCGGGGTTGAAAAATTTTATATGATTTAATAGAAAATGATAAAAGAAGAAAACTCAAATCACGAAAAGAATAAATAACTTAAACATAATCAGTCATAGATAAAAAAACGTTTATTTAAAAAGTTAAAAAAATAAAAAGCATAAACCATATTAAACATAATACAGTATTAAAAGGATAATCTTCAACATATAATGATCTTCACGTAATTTAAAATATGTTACAATTTGACTTTGACTTTGACTTATATAAATGTAGAATTCATGATCACATTGAAAACAAAAACACTTATTTCAATACTGTAACTTTGTAAAGAAAAGCATATACAAATTTTCTTTGAATACATGAATTTAGTTTAATAAATGTTTATTAATCTAAACATAAATCACTTTCAATAATCAACGAAGAAGAAAAAACTTTAAAATCTTTTAAATTTTTTAAAAATAAGGTATGAAAAGTCTATGATAAATGAGAGAAAACTTCTTTGTAGACAACATTCTTCGTTTCTAATTGAGGTTCCCTATCTTTGTTAAGTATTAACAACTTCAGTCCATCTTTACTTTTAACCCCTGATAAGGCAACATATAGCTGGCCATGCGTGAAAACTAGTTCTTTTAAGTAAAGACCAACTCTTGACAAAGATTGTCCTTGACTTTTGTTTATTGTCATGGCAAAGCACACTGATAAAGGAAACGACCTTCGTTTGAATTTGACCGGAATTTTGTTATTTATAATGGCTACACAATAATTCTATATTAAATTAATTTGTAAATAAAATATTTTATTTTAAATTAAAAGATATGTATATCTTCTTTTATTTATTTTTAAATAAATATTTTATTAAACTTACTGTAAACAAATAAATATTTAAATTTTTATGTTAATCCTTATACATAATTCGAAAACAATATTTATATATAGTATATATCAAAAATAATATTTAAATTTTAAATATTTCAATTAGAAGATATGTATATCTTCTTTTATTTATTTTTAAATAAATATTCTATTAAATTTCTCATCTCAACGTGCCACGTAGCACATTCAATGGGGGTTGAGGCCTCTATTGAATGCCACATCATCATAAGTCAATTCTTTTATTAATAGTTATAGATTAATAAATCTATAATCTATAATCTATATCTATATCTATACTATTTTATAAAGCATCTAGGAAGGATACCGGTGAAAGTTAAGTAATTACAAAATTTTATGCTCATGGTACAACACTTAGTAAAGTTACTTAAGGGGCAAATTTGTTTTTTTGGCACCATCATGAGTAAAGGAGCTTTATAAATAATATAGTAGTTAGTACATTTAAGTTTAATAAATCCTTTGGGTTTTTTTTTTCATAAAACCATCATTCATTACTTTCTAGTTTAGTGGTATGATGTCCCCCTTACAAATGTAAAGTTGTGGGTTCAAATCCTTGCAAATGCAAGGTGAGGTGGAATAAAGGTGTAATAAAAATTTGCCGTTCAAAAAAAATTTAATAATGTTTTTTTTATTAATATCCTTATTTAGCTTTTAAACATGATGGTTTGTTTCCTTTCATTTAATTTTATCTTGTTTAGTCTTTTGAGTTTCCGTAACATTTTTATGCTTAATATATATAAGCTTCATCATGTATTATACTATACACACATATATACCTGATGTGTTGCAAAACACATCTCTTTTCCTATGTATTTTGTATATTATTTTGTCATGTTTTTATTAGTTTCGTGTCGTTTTTATTATGTATTTATTATTTTAATTATTTTGTAGGTGTTCGTGTGAAATGAGCTCAAAATGAAAGAATTTTAATCGAGACATGAACACTTGAGAGCAGGTGGTCATGAACGTTGAAGCCTAAACGAGAAACTTTGGTCGAGCCAAGAACACCCGAATGATAATAATAATAATAATAACAATAAAAAGGGCCAAACTCCAAAATTCTTGGAGCGCTACGGCCCAACTAAAGCAAATTACAATAAATGGAGAGCCACATTATTAAAGTAGCGGCACATATAATATTATTTGGAAGACATCATCGATTGAACATAAAGCAGCCGCCAAAAGGGAATCAATCGACATCAGCAGCTTGAATCTGATATAGAGGATTAATTGAAGGCCAGGAACGTTCGGGTTTAAGAGTGAAGCTACGGGTTCGACTATAATAATTTTTAGTTTTCATATTTATTACTTTGTGTTCATGAATATTGAGACCATGACTATATTTTATTTTGAACCTATGCTTTAATTGATTTTCATTACTATGAGTAGCTAAATCTTGAACCACTACCTAGGTCTCATATGATGATTACATTTTAATTTTATAGCTCTCGGTTTTTGGATTTATTTTTGAGTGGTTAATGTTTTGGTAACGATTTGGTTGGTGTTTATTATGATTTGGGTGCGTACTTAAGTCTAATTTATTATTTTTTAGAGTTCCATAAACGTCTTAGTGAATGTCTTTCATGTTTGGATGATTATTAGGGTTACCTGCTAGGTGCTTGTAGCTTATTTTATGGTTTTGGATCCGAAAGCCATAGGAACTTGATTAGAGAATTTAGAGGACTTAAGTATTTTTCCATTCTTGAGACCGGGAGGTGATGGAATTATGAGTTGTCTAGAGCTTTAGGTATTAGGTTTTGGGTGAGACCAGGAGGTGATCCTATCCTAGTTGTCTTTAGTATCTTGCAATTCCAAGTCATAGTTAAGCCAATTAAATTACTCCTTTACATCTTCGGGTGTATTGTGATTAGAGAGACCGGGAGGTGATCAAGTCATTAGGATAGCCAGCGTTTTATTCTTTAGGATTCTTTGGGATGTGTTGGTGAGACCGGGAGGAGATCTAGCACGTCTTAGGGTTTCGTAAGTTATCTTTAGAATCTGGTAGCCATTCAGTTTTCCATTACCGAGAGTTGTGAGTTTGCATGTAGGATTCTTGGCCTAGGTAGTTGCCTTCCCATCCTGATATTTTCTTCAGTTATCCTTGCGGTCTATTTATTTTATTTACTTTATTTTATTTTATTTTAACTAATTATTAAAAACCCAAAAATCAACTTTTAAACCATTTATTTTAAGTCTTAGTCGAGTCTAGTTTTGTTTTCTATTAGTGTCCTGTGGGTTCGATACTCGGACTTACTTAGTCTGTACTGCATTGATAGGTACACTTGCCTGTCGTGTGGTCTAGTTTAGTTGAGTCTGTTTTATATTACCAGGTGTCTAGGTTAGTTTATATTTTTAGACCATACATAGCACATCAAGTTTTTGGCGCCATTGCCGGGGACACTTGGCAATTGCGAAATTAGCTTTGATTAGGACTTCACTGATTAATTGGTCATATTTGAGTCTTTTTGGTTTTTAGCGTGTCTAGAGAGTCTTAGGTTTTTATTTTCTTTTTGCGTTTTTTTTTATTTGTTGTTTTTATTTCATTTATTTTTGTTCTTCTTTACGCGTTTTTTTTTCTATCTGTCTTGCAGTTTTACGCCACGTACTCGTTTCGCAGGGACCATCTGAGCCGATCATACCAAAGCCCGAGTGAGACATTGCTGACATTCGGAGGGAACTTCGTCGTGCTATCAACCGAACCAAAAAGGTACGATTTTCTCTCCCCGCTACTATCATGGGCGACGCTCAACCACCACCTAGACGTACTGTCCACCAGATGGCCTGTGAGGGAGCCACGGGAGTGAGAACTCCCATTACTCGTACTGCCATGCCCAATAACCACACTTGGCAGATCCCCTCACACGTCATCAACACCATCGCCCATACCGCCCAATTCAATGGCCTGGATGATGAGGATGCTCCAGGCCATCTGTCCCGTTTTGTGCGCATTTGTGACACCTTTGGTCTGACAGGTGTCACCCCAGACACGATCTATCTTAGATTTTTTCCATTTTCTCTGTCGGGGCGTGCTGCCACTTGGTTGGATACTCTTCCCCAGGATTCCATCATTACCTGGGAAGACTTGAAAACCAAGTTTCTGAAAAAATATTATCTTCCTTCTAAGGCCGCTCGCATTAGGGGACAGATCCACTCGTTCCGAATGGATCCAGACGAGCCATACCACTTGGCCTGGGAGAGGTTCAACACTTTGTTGAACAAGTGTCCCCAGCATGGACTTTCTGATTGGGCCCTTGTAGAGAAATTCAACAATGGCCTTACTTATGCTACGCGGCAGTTGTTTAACACTGCTGCTGGGGGACACATTATGGATAAAAAAGACCCCGATGAGTGTAAGGACGTGTTTGAGAGTTTTGCTCTAGCTGAACAGCAGACCCCAGCCCACGGGGATTCCATCCCAGTTACTAGGACTACCTCCTCCACCACTAGAGGTGTTTATCAGGTCACTCCTGAGACTAGTATGGCTGCTGCTATAGAGGCTTTAGCGAGAGAGGTTATAGAGCTTAAGATGAGTGCACGCAAGTGTGAGATTTGTAGGGGTGGACACGACACCATAGACTGCCCAGTAGGAAACCGTGAGCATGTAGATTATTTGGGTAGTTCTAACCGGGGAAATGGTAATAATTATAACTCGGGGTGGAGGAACCAATCTAATTCTGGGTGGACGTCTGATAGGGGAGGCATAGGTGATAGTTCAGGTTCTAGTTTGAAGAGGATAGAGGAGATGATAGCTAGTCAGAGTCAGATGCTCACTCAGCTGGTTGCAAAAGACCAGCAAACCACTTAGAAACTTGAGGAGCATGACCTAATGCTTAGGAACCAACAGAATACTTTGTTAGACCTAGAGAGAAAAGTAGGAGATATTTCACAGAAACTCTCTGTTAGGTCACCAGGTACTTTCCCTGGTAACACTGAGGAGAACCCTAGGGTTACAACGATGGCTGTGAGCACTCGTAGTGGTAGGGGTGCGACTAATAGAGTAGAGATACCGGTTGAGGATGAGGAGGAACCGGTAGATGAGGAGATAGAGTTAGAGACACCTGCTAGGATACCTTCTAGAGTAGCTACACCCAGTCCTGTGTCTAGCAGTGAGGGTCCTTCTGAGAGAGTGGTGATGGATAGAGAGAGTGAGAGGTAGGTAGAGCCCACTAGAGTGTATAAACCCACTGCTCCTTATCCAGGTAGGTTGTTGCAGAATAAGATAGAAGACCAATATGATAAATTTATTGAACTTATTAAGCAACTTAAGGTGAACCTACCCTTCATAGAAATCCTCCAGAGCATGCCTAAATATGTTAAGTTCCTCAAGAACATCATGTCTAATAAGAAAAAGCTTGAGGAACTTTCACAGGTTAGTTTGAGTGAGGAGTGTTCTGCGGTCTTGCAGAATAAGCTGCCAGTTAAGATGGATGATCCTGGTAGTTTTATCATTCCATGTTCCATAGGTGACCTGTCCATTAAGAATGCTCTTGCTGACCTAGGTGCTAGTGTTAATTTAATGCCATACTCCATTTTTAAGCAACTAGACCTAGGAGAACTTAAGCCCACCCGCATGTACATCCAGCTGGCGGACAAGTCCACCAAATTCCCTCGTGGTATTATTGAGAATCTTTTAGTTAAGGTGGATAAGTTCGTGTGTCCTGTGGATTTCGTAGTGTTAGATATGCCTGAGGATGATGCCGTGCCATTGATTTTAGGTCGTCCTTTCTTGGCTACTTCTAGAGCTATGGTAGACATGGGTGAGGGTAAGTTAAGCATAAGTGTAGGGGAAAAGCAGGTTGAGTTTGTGATTAAGCCTAGGATGAGAGGAGATTTGTTAGATGAGTTACAGGCTATAGATGATCATCTGGATCATGAGTTGGAGAAATTAATCCCTAAGGAGATTGAGAGTAGGAGGAGAAAAGGGAAGGAGAAAGAGACGGTAAGTGTTGTGAATTGGTGGATGAATTTACCGGGTAGATATAGGAATAGGAAAGAACCCGAGAGAAAGGAAGAAGTGTTGAAGGTGTATGATTTATGGGGTGGTTCGTATTGCAAGGAGAAGCCACTCGATGCTAGAGTGATTGATGCATAGGCACACTTGGATGCGTCCAAGTTGTAGAGTTTGTAGAGTTCTAGGATTAGATGTTTTTCTTTGTTTTCGGTTTGTGTTTGTTTTGTTTTGCAGGTTTTTATGTTTGTTTGGCAAGGACAACTCACATCATGAGCGAATCCCGGATGTTTATTTATATATTTATATGATTAGGATTTTTTTTTGTGGAGGTTTGGGTAATAATAGATTTTTTTTCTAAACATTAAATTTGATTAACTTTCTGTGAGAAAAGGTTCTTCGTGTAATGCGAAGAGCCTGTGCTAACCTGTTCATCTTATGCGAACAGTAATTACCCCGGGAAGTTATACTTTATTCACTCGCGACGCGCGTTGAGATCACCAGTGTCCTTCACGTTGCGCGTGTTGATTAGAAAAAAATATATTTTCCACCCTGTTTTCTTCCACCACCATTCACCGTCATTTCACCACATGTTTTACCATCATCCACCACATTCCACCATCTTGCCTTCCAGGTACGTTTCCTACATTTTTGTATATTGAGTCGGTTGAGTCTGTATTTTTTTAGAGTCTTTTATTTTTATTTTGAGTCAGTTTTCTCTTAACTCACCTTGGGAATATCTTTCCTTCAAGTGTGGGGATGATGGAAAGAGTCAGTTTTGAGTCAATGGTTTGTTTAATATATTTTATTGCAGGTTTGGATCTAGCCACCCCTACTCAATCTCCATTCGGGTGGGGACGACTCAACAATCATTTAAGACAACCATTTGTTTTTATCTTTTCTTTTTAGTTTTTATTTGTCAGGTTTGAGTCAGAGGCCACGAATGAAATGCTATACGGCCTGGTTTAGATGGAGAGCTTCAGATCGCTTGCAGCTACATCGCTTATATCCAGGGGAGTCTGTTCCTTTTTGTTGTTTTTTTTATTTCTACTTTATTTTTTCTTACTCTCACATTGAGGACAATGTGTCGTTCAAGTGTGGGGATGGGAACTTCGTTTTATTTTTAGGTAGTTTGAGTCATAAATTTTAAAAATACAAAAAAAAATTAAAAATTTTAAAAATAAAAAAAAATTAAAAAAATGAAAAATGTCCCTGATCTTTTGTGCAATTTATATGGAAAATGATAGTAAAATTGGGATTTTTGGTTTTCAAAATATTATATATATATATGAGAATATAAATAGATTGAAAGCGTGTTTTCTTAAGATGTGTCGGTAGGCCCAGCTAGCTTTGAAAGGTCCCCAGGATTGTTCTTAATATACCTTAATAATCATGATATCTTGTGGGTTCTCATCTTAGGAGAAACGGTAGAACTGAAACCGCTGATAGTAATTAGAGGTACCACTGTAGGTTGAAAGACCATATGTATTACTAATTAAATGGCACACTTGATTCTTTTTATGAGAATAAATCCGGTGAAAAGTGGCGCCCAAAAAAAATAAAAAAATTCCACATGTCAATCAATTGAGCTAGACAAAAAAAAAAAAAAAAAAAAAAAAAAAAACGGAAGCCTCTGATCGAAACTCCCTCGAGGTCAAGTTGAAAAAACAATACCGAAGCTCATGCTGTCACTCTTGGGGATGGTGACTCTGATTGAGACAACATCTGGGTTAGGTATGGAAAAAAATGTGTCTAAGCTCATAAACTTCATCCATCATCCATCATAAATTTAATTTCTAATACATTAGGGAGTTTAGTTTGCTGTGGTTGGTAAATCTATATGGTTTAACCTTTGCTTCGAAAGCTTGAGGTGGGATTAGGTGAAGCTGGATATCTTGAGTGTGAGACCCATAGATTGATTGTAATAATATGAACTTAGTTGCTTTACATGATTGGGGCCTGATTAGCTAGTGGTTGGGTTTAGGTGGACAACAATACCGACAGTTTTGGTTGATGCGTGAATAGATCTTAATTAATGAACCTACAATTTTTTGAAACCAAGAGTCCTAATTATGATTCCATTGCAGTCTTTTCGGGGACGAAAAAGGTTTAAGTGTGGGGATGTTTGATGTGTTGCAAAACACATCTCTTTTCCTATGTATTTTGTATATTATTTTGTCATGTTTTTATTAGTTTCGTGTCGTTTTTATTATGTATTTATTATTTTAATTATTTTGTAGGTGTTCGTGTGAAATGAGCTCAAAATGAAAGAATTTTAATCAAGACACGAACACTTGAGAGCAGGTGGTCATTAACGTTGAAGCATAAACGAGAAACTTTGGTCGAGCCACGAACACTCGAATCATAATAATAAAAATAATGATAATAACAATAAAAAGGGCCAAACTCCAAAATTCTTGGAGCCCTACGGCCCAACTAAAGCAAATTACAATAAATGGAGAGCCACATTATTAAAGTAGCGGCACATATAATATTATTTGGAAGATATCATCGATTGAACATAAAGCAGCCGCCAAAAGGGAATCAATCGACATCAGCAGCTTGAATCTAATATAGAGGATTAATTTAAGGCCAGGAACGCTCGGGTTCAAGAGTGAAGCTACGGGTTCGACTATAATAATTTTTAGTTTTCATATTTATTTACTTTGTGTTCATGAATATTGAGACCATGACTATATTTTATTTTGAACCTATGCTTTTATCGATTTTCATTACTATGAGTAGCTAAATTATGAACCACTACCTAGGTCTCATATGATGATTACATGTTAATTTTATAGCTCTCGGTTTTGGATTTATTTTTGAGTGGTTAATGTTTTGGTAACGATTTGGTTGGTGTTTATTATGATGTGGGTGCGTACTTAAGTCTAATTTATTATTTTTGAGAGTTCCATAAACGTCTTTGTGAATGTCTTTCATGTTTGGATGATTATTAGGTTTACCTGCTAGGTGCTTGTAGCTTATTTTATGGTTTTGGATCCGAAAGCCATAAGAACTTGATTAGAGAATTTAGAGGACTTAAGTATTCTTCCATTCTTAAGACCGGGAGGTGATGGAATGTTGGGTTGTCTAGAGCTTTAGGTATTAGGTTTTGGGTGAGACCGGGAGGTGATCCTATCCTAGTTGTCTTTAGTTTCATGCAATTCCAAGTCATAGTTAAGCCAATTAAATTACTCCTTTACATCTTCGGGTGTATTGTGATTAGAGAGACTGGGAGGTGATCAAGTCATTAGAGTATCTTTACATTCTTAGTGAGGTGAGACCGGGAGGTGATCCGAGCTAGATAGCCAGCGTTTTATTCTTTAGGATTCTTTAGGATGTGTTGGTGAGACCGGGAGGAGATCTAGCGCGTCTTAGGGCTTCTTAAGTTATCTTAAGAATCTGGTAGCCATTCAGTTTTCCATTACCGAGAGTTGTGAGTTTGCATGTAGGATTCTTGGCCTAGGTAGTTGCCTTCCCATCCTGATATTTTTCTCAGTTATCCTTGCTGTCTATTTATTTTATTTACTTTATTTTATTTTATTTTAACTAATTATTAAAAACCCAAAAATCAACTTTTAAACCATTTATTTTAAGTCTTAGTCGAGTCTAGTTTTGTTTTCTATTAGTGTCCTATGGGTTCGATACTCGGACTTACTTAGTCTGTACTGCATTGATAGGTACACTTGCCTGTTGTGTGGTCTAGTTTAGTTGAGTCTGTTTTATATTACTAGGTGTATAGGTTAGTTTATATTTTTAGACCATACATAGCACATCAATACCCCTCTTACAAACCCCTAGAGTTTACAATTGGTTCTCTAACCCATGGTTATGCTTGGGATTTTCCCTATCAATCTTATTTTACCAGCTTTAGGGTTCTTCCTATCATTCTAATTTTCACCAGGTTTACATTGTTACTTTTCATGTCGGTTCAATGGCTCAAAAAGTGCACATTTATCTTTGCATCCGTCATTCGGGTAACCAAGTCGAGCTTCATGATTCTTTACGAACCTTTCTCTTGGTCGATTACCACTTGAATCTGATTATAAGGTAAACAATGGAGATGAGTTAGTCCGTTTTTGGTGGGATAGAAATTTGTTTATGTTAACATGTATGGGGAAGAATGGAAGATGATGATAGCAAACAACAATCTAATTACGAAGAGTCTAAGTATTATCAACAAATGGGTCTTTGCCCCACTCTTACATTGTGTTTATTGAAACTTGGGTTTTATATTATTTTTCTTTAGGATCAAACAAGTTCTATAAATTTTAATTAACATCCTCTATTAACACTTTTGTATAACAAAATATGTCATAACTTAATTCCAACTAAATTAATTAATTACACTTTCATATGAATACATTTTTTGTCACATTATCTCCTAACCTTAATACTCTTGCTTTGGTTAAGGTAATTTCCCCCTATATAACTACAATTCATACTAGGTTCTTACTTTTTTGCATGTGTAAAATAACCAGTAGGCGTGAAACTTCTTTTTTTCTTTGGAGCTGGATGCTAAAGTACAAGGCATGCAATAATGTACATCAAAATTAATCTAATTTTTGCTTGAAGCTTCATTATTATAATGCAGATAAGTTTCTTAATCTGCAGCAGTACGACCAGTTAAGCAATATATGAACTTTGACAAAATATTGTTACCTTCTATTTAGTTTTAGTATCACAATTTGGCATCATATCCATATATCATTCTTATTAAGACACTTTGGAGGTTATGATAGTAATTTTGTGTTTTGTTTTTAGTTAAAAACTAAAATCTCATCCCCATAATATCCTTCCACCTTTCACCTTCCAAGAAATCAATGATCCATTGATGAAAAGTCATTGTTTCAATTTAATTTGATGACAATTATAAAATCATCATTTTGAATCATAATATTCACCTTTAATCCACCAACTCAAACATCTATTATTGGTTCTGAAATTCCACAAGCATTTTATGATTCTGATTGTCAATCCTAGAAATCGCAGGCCTCAAATCCATGTTGTTCAATTGAACTTTTTTATAAGTATTTCGTGAACTCAGTGAATCTGTTGTTTTTTAATCATTTAGTATGTTTTTTAGAGGTACTTTGTGCGTTTGTTTAATTGTTTGTGAAGTGATCATGTATGTTTTATGGAATTTTCACGTTTTGGACAGAGGATTTTAGTGAAATTAGTTGGGTTTTTCCTTCTAATTAGGGCTTAATTTAGGTGTAGGTTAATCTATAATGGTGTTTGTTGTGCTTCTTATCAGATGTTTTGATTTGCAACCAAAAAATGAAAAAAAAAACATGCTTGATTATTAATGGTCAAGGCATGAATATTTAAGATATGCTTAAAATCTTGTTTGGTTCATTTGTTGCAGAATGATATTTGTGGATTGGTTTCACGGCTACAAGAGTTGTAGAAAAAGAATTTAGAATTTGATGAAGCAAATAAAAGACTTACGTCAAATGTTAAGAACTTTTTGATACATTCTTGTGGTTTAATCCATCTTATTAGTTTGTAACTGGTGATGTTAATATAACTTATGATCTTCTTTATTGTTAAGCTTAAGTCATAATTTAATGAGTCGATCTCAACTTTTGTGTTTTTTTTTTGTATTTCCAAGTATATACACGTTAGGCGTTCTCATATAAGGGTTCTTAAGGTGTGTCTCACTAAAATTGGAAAAGTTTGCGTAGACGTTTCCTTCATGTGGCATATGTTTCAACCAACTTATACCCCATGCAAGCTACGAAACATATATTAAGATCCATATTCTTTTTTTCCAAGAAAAAATTGATTTAATATTTAGCCCTTCATTAATATTTTCCATAGCTTACATCTTTGTTGAATAATTAATTATAATTAAAGTAATTTATTGTAAATAAATTTTGGAGTCCAAATTAAATCTTTAGAGTTGCAACAAAGCTCAAACGAAGGGTATCTCCTAGCCATATTGGTGTAATGAAATGCATTTACTAAATACCCGATCAACATATTAACTTCTATTTATTTTGACAGACCAAACATTGGGCATGACTAACTTTATAAACCCAAGGGATCTTGTAACTATGAGGTAAGTATGTAGCACACGTATGTATATGTTAAATTTCTTATCCTTTTCTAAACATTTGTTATCATAGTATTCATATGATTAAGCATTATGATGATGTAATTTAATGTTAATAAATTTTTCACTGAACTCATACAGAAAATAAGAGAGATGACAGAAGGTGGGGTAGACTTAAGCTTCGAGTGTTGTGGAAATCTTGATGTACTTAGTGAAGCCTTCTTATATGCTTAAAATCTTGTTTGGTTCATTTGTTGCAGAGTGATATTTGCGGATTGGTATCACGACTACAAAGTTGTAGATAAAGAATCTAGAACTGGATCAAGCAAATAAAAGTGTAACAACCGACAAAAATAAGGTAAATCCGTACTAATTAATTAATGTGTAATTAACGTAATTAAGTGCAAATTCGTGTTAATTGTTTAACTGGGGCCTTAGATAATAGTAAATTCCCATAAGATACATAGGAATGCACACGTTTAATGATGAAGCATGATAGGATCATGTGCGAATAAACTTATCCGGTATGGACGTTGGTGGTTACCCGGTAAAAATTAAATAAACGAAAAGGATCCTGGACACCCAGGATATAAAATAAAGGGTATTTTCACAAAATATAATGTGTTTTGGAACTCCAAAACCATAAGTGAAAACTCTACATACAAATCTCCCGGTAACAAATAAAGTGCGCGTACCGCACCCGGTACGCGTATAACTCATAATTTCACCCGACAAGAGCCTAATTAACCAATCAACACTTAAACTAGGCTATGTTTAAGGGTTATTAGAGGCACTTATAATGTCCGAATAACACGTGATTAAAGTCCGAATAATACCCGAATGACACCCGAACGTTAAAGGATGAAACTTAACATAATATTTGACAAATATTTTGTGTTGTGGACCCCACCAAACCCACCCCAAGAACCGGCCACCCTTCCTAAATCATACTCAAATCTCACTTTTTGTACCTAAGATCTAAGATGGATATGGGAAGCAAGGTATGGATCTTGATAGGATATTATATGAGATTATGTGTGTCCTTATAAGATTACCAAAAATCTACCCTTTGGCTCTTGAAAAACCCACGGCCACAACACCCTATAAAACAATCCCCACAAGATTCAATTGGTACTAGAAAGCCATGATTTAAGGAAGATGATATCTAAGCTAGATTGTATAAGAGATAATGTGTCCTTCATAAATCACCAAAGATCCTCCCATTTCTCTTGAAAACTCACGGCAACCATACAAACTCAAAAACAATTCACCAAGATTTCTTAAGATCACTAGTACTTACATGTTCATTTCATATGACATTTAAATCTAGTGATGGATCCTTGAAATCTTGAAAGATCATTGAAAGATATGTCGAGGTTATATAGAATCACAAAGCTTAACACTTGAACCAAAAACTCTTCTCCTTCCTTTCTTTGATGCCGTGAGGTTGCAAGAGGCACCCACACATCTCTTTCAAGTTTAACACCTCCAAATCACTCATAAACATCCATCTTCCAAACCCCCATTATGTGTTTCAAGCTTGGAGCTTAACCACTTAGGAAGAACACACTAAACCCCATCAAAATCAAGCATTGATAGCTTCCCTAGCCTTGTGCTAGTTGTAAGTATTCTTGATCTTGTTTTGTCTTTAAAAGTTTATGTTTAATAGCTTGAAGCAAGTTGTACAAGGGTGAACCTGGATAAGCTTTTCATAATAAAACATATGATTTTAAAGACTAAAATGGTGTTAATATAGTGTGAAATGGCCGAAAATATAGCGATGGATGTTAAGTATTCTTTTAGTTTTTATAAAGTTCATGAATACTTGAAGAAAATAGTGATTTAAATATAAATTGTTATTAGAACTTGAATGAACTTAAAAACGGTTTTAGTCATCTTAACATAAGGATATAAGACTTGTTATAATGTTGCTTTTGATAGAAAATAAGTCATACAAAAATTGCATTATCAAAGTCTACAAACTTGAAAGATATAATTTGGACATGTTGGATAAAATACACTAATTACACTTATTAGTAGCCTTAATAAGATGATATGAGACTATTAAAAGTGTTGAAATATGAAAATAAACTAACATGGCAAAAATGATCCATTAAAGTCTACTAGTTTAGTAGGAAATTGCTAATCTTGAAAGATAGAATGGAAAAATGCAACTTTTATAAGTTAAAGGACTATTTTTTGTAACTTTAAAAGTTGAGGGACTAAAAATGATATTTTTAGAAACTTGGGTCTAAAAATATAACTATGGAAAGTTTGGTGTTAAAAGTGTAAATAATAATTTTCCAAGGTAGAATTGGTAAATACTAGCAAGAATTCACATGTATCTTGTATAAAAGTGTATTTTTATAAAATAGAGTTTTATAAAAATATGGACTTTTCTAACATATGGATATATATATATAAAAACAAAGGTTTTTATAAAAATGTTAGACAAATTAAAAACTTGGGAGAACTTATATAAAAATGAACACTTTTATATAAATGAGAATATAAAAGTGTTGGAGCATTTTTATATATAAGTTACCAAGTCTTGTGTTAAAAATACAAAGGTATTTATAAAACTTCCAAGTAATATGTGTTGTAAATTAAAAAGATGAATAATTTTCCTAGAATACACATATTGGGAAACTTGGTAAAAATTAATTAATTAATTATATATATATATATATATATATATATATATATATATATATATATATATATATATATATAAAAGTTAAGTAATCGGACTTGGACGTGTTAACGAAATAAGACGTAAAAACGGACGAACGAGAAAAGTATCATTACGTCAAGATAAGTATAAATATATTTTAAGGATTTAAAATATATGATTTGGGTGAAAAATACATAACACTTTACTAAGTGTTGGAAAATATTCGTGGGAGAAAAGTAACGTAAATAATCTAACGATTAAACATTAAACAAGCGTATGGACTTAACAAGGAATATATATATATATATATATATATATATATATATATATACTAGTAGGAAACCCGCGCGATGCAGCGGCGGCAACAATCTACAACGTGATACTCGTTTTCTATAAGTCAAACGAAATCTAAAGCAAGTCATTTAGGAGGAAATAAGTTATTATCAAGGTTTGATTCAAATTTGGTGTTTAGCTGTTCGAACTATATATATAGGGAAAGTATAAACTGAAAACCCCCTTGAGTTAAGAAAACACTTGAAAAAACCATCTAAATTTTTTTATTTTATTTTTTTGAAAAAAATACACAAGGTAACATATATGTATTAAAGCGTTTTGGGCCACAAAAATAAAAAAAGCGCCGATAGGATATTTTAAAAAAAATAAACAAAGTTTGTGCTGTTGCATATGTAACAGCGCAAATTTTGTTTATTTATTTTTTTTAAATATCCAATCGGCGCTTTTTTTATTTTTGTGGCCCAAAACGCTTTATTACATATATGTTACCTTGTGTATTTAAAAAAAAAATTAGATGGTTTTTACAAGGGTTTTCTTAGTTTTCTTAACTCAATGGGGTTTTTAATTTATCCTCCCCCTATATATATATATAGTGTTAGGTTATTTTCAGAAGAGTGTTTTATTGCGAGAAGAAACCTAAATCTTACTTTTTATTAGTAATGGTTCATATATTTTTGAAGATTTTACTTTTTATATATCATTGTTTATGTTATATATTTAAAAACTCATTAAATTAATGCAATCAAATGTTTTTTTAATGTTTAAACTCTTTCCTACACTTGTTTTATATTATGTGTAGGTAATGTTCTTACACAAAATTTGTACATGTGTAGGTTATATAAATTAATGAAATTTCTTCGCATATTTGTTTTTTTTTTTTCAAGATAGATGAATAAACAACACATTTCAACAATGTTCTTACATTCTTATTTTTTTAAAAACGAAAAAAATGAATTATTAATCTTCTTCTCGCACTTCTCGCATTAAAACCTCTTCTGAAATTAACCATCCCCTATATATATATATATATGTGTGTGTGTGTGTGTGTGTTTGTGTATATATGTAGTTATATGATAATAGTGTTGAAAGCAATGTACACAAGGGCTCTACATCTTGTAACCTAAAAGAGTAATAGGTCTTTAAGAGCAGCCACAATGATGGTAAATGGACGGGTCCAAAGGAAGTAGACGGACCACACCATGCCATCCTCCCATTGTAGCATGTGGTCCAAAGCAGCATGGTCCGCTCTAGCGAATGACTTCCGGACGGTTGAGGTGGCACCCCTTTGTACTTTATGATTAAATATAAAAAAAAGTATTTTTGTGTGTGAGGTATAATTTAAATAAAAGGAAAAGTAAGTGATGAGGTGGATGTTTGGAATGGTTTAAGGTTATAGGAAATAATGTGGTTTGAAAGGATCATGGTTTAAAATGGTTTGGATTGGTTTGAAATGATGTGTCGTGGCGAGGTGGTGGTTTGAAATTGTAAACCACTTCCTCATTTTGGAAGCTCTATTATTTGTAAAGTCATTTTTAGCACTAACTATTTACCTCTTTTCTTTAATAAGTTTGGACAAAACAACTTGTGTACCTACTAACTTTTTTTTTTTTGGACTTTTTGAATTTAAGGCTTATTAGCCTTAAGCCCTTATCTCACCTAAAGGAATGTTGGGCAGCCCATACTTGTATTAAATTTAAATCAGTGGTGTATTAATTATAATTGCGGATTTAATAGGTATTATTTTTTATTTAACTTTTACGCTATGCATTACCTAATTATTTTTAATGGATTGTTTCATAAGCTTAAATTTTAAAGTGAATTATAAAACAAATTAATTGTTATATCAAATTTATTCAATATTTATATCAAAGTATGAAGAAGGTTAAAATAAAAATACAACATTAAAATGTAGGTTATAAGGACAGTGCGGGGGCGTGAAAGATGATGTAGAACTCCTCCACACCATCAACACCACCCCATATTTGGTGTGAAAGGTGGTGTAGGGCAGTTTGAATGGAGATATCCATAGGCGTGGGGCAAAAGTTGAGGATGAGGTGGATGGTTATAGTTGTAGTTGGTTCTTGGATTATGGGTGATTTTTTTATTGGTATGTTCATTTAAAAATAAAAAAAAAAAGCCTTCACGCCACCAACAACCCGTGGTTTTTTTGAGGAATTAATGTGGCTACCACATGTCGCTCCATGCCACTTTCACCCCAATGATCACACCGTGTTGCGTAAGATGAAAATTTTAAGGAATTGATGTGATGATTTGGTGTCTTCATGAGGTAAATAATTAAATACTTACATCGAATCATATAATTTAAAATTGATTAACCACTCATGTCTAGGAGAATGTTTATATCTTGGAATGACCACTTGAGACCCTTGTTCCCAACGTGGAAAGACGGAGATCGACTTAACACGTTAAGACCACCTTAAACCGTAGTAACACGCAATGCAAACTAAAGTTCCAGACTCAATTGTGTGGTTCTTCGTAGCAATAGCCAACATCTATTAAGTAAACTATATTGGTGAGCCTACTCAACAAACAGAAATGATGAGTACTTGCAGTACAAGACTTAACCATAGTTGTTAATATGTACAATCACGATCATCCAGCCATAGTTGACCCATCAGCATGTTGGTCAAACATGAGTTATCAAGTTGGTCATGCAACATATATATAGATGGCTAAGATATTCCATCCATGAATCAGATCAATGCTATATAGTTTTGCAACAAAAGAGTAAAATATGCAACATGTTTGACATTGAAAGTCAAATAAAGATGCCTCGGTGCACAACTTAAACTTGTTAGCATAACATAGAACAAAAATTACAGGTTTAGTAAAGCCTAAATAATACACTAACCAATTGCAATGTTCATACTCTCAAAATGCAGGCTAATTCGTAAACCCGAGCACTTCTACTCAGCAATGCTACTTTTATTCTATTACCATACCATCAACTATTCAAAGAAACAAATTTAAACAATTGAAAATTAAAGGAAGCAAAACAGTAAACTTACTTTTTGAAACATAGTGGTCACTTACAATGAATAATAACAATGGTCACCAAAGTTGGCAATCCATCCTTTGAACGCCACCAGCCCAGTTCAAGTGTTGGTTAGCATGATATTGATGAGGCATTAGTTCTCGAATGACGATTTTAAATGACATATCAGCCCAAGGCAAACCTGTTTTGACTTGTTATTTTAACAAATAATAAAAAACATGCCATTAGATTAGTGATTAGCTTCTACTAATAGTTTTTAGAGTACTGATCATGTCCTATAGAACCTTGACCACTATACTTTTATCATTGGTATTCAAGACTACTTGTGTTGACACAAGTAAAACAGATCAGAAAATTAATGATGTTCACATGATGAATATTTGGAGGGTGTTTGGGATTGAGTTTCAAAACAACTTATTGACTTATTGGCTTTTCCAAAAAGCCAATAAGTCAATAAGCTGTTTGTGTAACCCAAAAGCACTTTCTGTTTTGACTTTTGGCTTTTAGCTTTTAAGGGTGGAAAAGCTGTTTTTGAAAAGTTAGAAATCCTGGCTTTTGGCTTTTGGCTTTTGACTTTTAGAAAAAAATTACAAATTTATCACCCATACAACCAATATTCACAATAAGTTAAGCGAAACACTTAAAAAAACAACAATTTATTGACTTTTTGACGTTTCTCATCCCAAAAGATAATCCAAACACTTTTTTTAAAACTCCTTTTCAAAAAGTCATAAGCCAATAAGCACTTTTGACCAAAAGCACTTTTACATCTCCAAACTCAATCTTGGTAGCCATCTAAGAAATTATTCTTTCTTTTTTCTCCAAGTTCGTCATGTCTTGTATATAAGTAAAAAAACACGTTGAGTCAGACGGTAATTCAGGTAGATAAAATACATCAAACAGGTTCCATAAAACCGAACCAAATGACATCGTCACATACCTTTTTGCCTCGACTCTCAAGAAAAAAAGAAGCAATCTTCTTCAATTGGAACTGATACATGCTCTGAGCCACAGCAAAGGCAGCCTCATTCCTTGCATATGCATTTAAGAACGACTGCACGAACCTCTGCAACAACATACTGATTAGAACCATCATGTTAGTATGAATATGAAAGTATTCAAATGATAAGGTTGAAGGAGGTGGAAAGAAGGAAAATAATGTTAGCTTCGGATTACATATTAAATTGAAACTATTATAGACAAACAATAAAAATAAATAAGGTGGTCAATAAGTGAAGATGAAGAAATAATACATGTAACTGAACTTCAGTTGCATCATTAACAATCAAAGTTTCAAGCTGAAACAAATGACAGAAAACATAAGTTCTTATAAGCTCAACAAATTTTATAAGGTGGTTTATATAAACAGTTGATAAGTGTATGAATATTCATAATGTAGCACAAAATTTAGTTTGTAATGTATAATATTCAAAATATGTAAACATCCAAAAATTATAAACACACGCTGTTTTGCACACATAACACACACAAACACACTGCACAGACATACAACTAATACACACACTATATTTTTATTTTCTAGTACATTGCACACATACACAGCATTCTTTCACCACTTTGGGAAATCAGTGTGAACAGTTCATTGCTGCAACCTACAGTCCTTCACCATTTTGTACATTTGCACTCTTTCACAATTTCTATCAAAAAAGGAATCAAAGTCAAATGACAACAAAAGTTGAGGCTTTATTTAAAACATACATGAGAACCTTTTTCCCATTATTTTAAATAGTGAATTTTTCCAAAAAACAGGACAAAGTCAAATTACAACTAAAATAGAAAATTTCAATAAAAACAATATATCAAATGACATTTATTTTTCACATACCTATAATTCGAATTAATGGCCTGGGATAATCAAGATAAAACATAAAATCAAGAAAAAGATTAGTGCATAGATAGAAAATAATAATTTTAAGACGACACCTTGTAAATAATATTACCTACAATATGAAAAGTCATTATAAGACACAAAACAAAATATATTTTAAAGGAAAAAGAAAACAACAAAAAGAAAGCTTTTATTTATGTTGTATTTTGTTGACAATTCCCTTTCTATACTTGGTTTTAAAAAGCGCGAAGCGCACAAAAGCGACGGGGTCTAAAACCGAGGCTCAAAGCGCAAATCGCAAAAGCGGTGGGCTTTTCGTACGCGAAGCGCAAGACAATTATATAATTTTTTTTTATATATGCTATAGGTTTTTAGCATTATTTACTCAAAATATAGATGCAAATAAGGTATATATATATGATTTAACTAAAATGTACAAAAAGCGCGCTTTTCTCGCTTTTTTCTTGCACTTTGTGCGCTTTTCGTATAACACTTTTAAGCACAAAAACAGCATGTGTACAAAAAGCGCGCTTTTCTCGCTTTTTTTCTTGCACTTTGTGCGCTTTTCGTGCGCTTTTTGCGCTTTTCTTGCGCTTTTCGTACACTGCTCGCCTAGGGTTACATAAGGCGCATGGATTTGCGCCTAGGTGCGCTTTGCGCTTAAGCGCGCTTTTTAAAACATAGTTTCTATAAGACATTAACGAACCTGCAAAATCCAAAAGATTATGTAAAAGTTGAAGTCAATAGAAATTCCCTTAGGTGTCTAGTTTTAAACATTGAAAACTTCCATAAAACCACATATAAGTTCAAGAATGGTAACAAAAAAAGCTAATCACTAAAATATTTAAACAAAAGAAGATTTAACCTTGTTTTTTTATGGGTCCATTTAACATTCAGATGCCAATTAGGCAAACAAAAATGGGTAAACACATTTTTGACCCTGTGTACGAAGTCTAAGCGGGCTTAACCCCAAGATGGATTACATTTTTGACCTTGTGTACAAAACAATATTTAATCTTGTAAAGGTATCTGACCCTAAGTACTTTCACCATCATCAATTAAACCCAAGACCACATAGTATTTTCCCTTGAATGAACTGCAATTGACTACACCTAACAAAATCGAATGTAGGGAAAGGGTTTTACCTAAACGTTTGTCGTGGATCATCGGTTTGAGGTGGAAAAGGAAGAATTTATTGTTCGATGGCTAGGGTTCTGCCGCATCAGGTGACAATGATATCGGTGTTAGAAAGCCTTGCGGGGACACAGGTTTGGGTGGTTCCGGTCGTCGTAGGAGGAGGTGTTGTTGTAGCAGGTGATCCATGGCTACAAATACCGCATAAAGATGGTCTTGCTGACAGCTTTGCCTCGATCATTAGCCGGATCTGGGGGGATAAGTTTTTAGCAAACATATGGTCGCTTCTTTTATCATCTTTACTCTTATAAGCTTTTCAAACTCAATCGATACCTACACAAACATCAAAAATCATCAATATATCATGAGATTAATAGAATCGCTCAAAACTTCATAATATAACCATTAAATGTCTTTTTTCACCTCAAACAAAAAAGTATTCAAGTCCAAGTTTTCGGTAATGGCAGCTTCAATATCGTCATAATCCAACGAACAACTTCTGCTACCACACACACAGGGGCGAAGCTTGGTTCTCAAATCGGGAGGGGCCGGACTCAATTTTTTTGATCGGTAGTGGCAAATCGGCGGGGGCCGGACTCAACCCGAACTCGATTTACCTATGAAAATCGCAAATTTATACCACTGCGCCAAAAAACAGGGGGGACCAGGGCCATCCTTAGCCCTTGCACACACACACATACAACAACAAATAAATAAAATAAAATGAAAAACATTTTATAATAATGTGGCAAGACAAATTACATTTTATCAAAATGCAGTCTATCTCATCCATAGTTGTAAAAAACGATCCACTTTAATATGCAAGTTCTTGGTTATAAAAAAAGATAGATCTCACATATTGTTGTTGTCTCAAGTCATCATAATCAGATAATTAGCTACTCTAATAAAATAAGAAAGAAGTTTGTTAGCTGCTTTACCTCAACAATAGGAAAATAGAGATAGGATTAAAAGCTTTAAAATTGTTTTGAGGGGAAAACAAAGAACCTGGAATTCACCCACCCAAGTCCCATTGACCATAGTTCTATTATCACAATATTTAAGGAGCTCTACAAGATGCGATACAGTATATTCCAAATAAAGCTTTGGAGGCATTGACAAATTAAAACTCACCATCTGTTTGGTGGTAGCGGATAAACGTTTCGATTTTAAATGTGTTATATTTACGAACGCCACCAATAATAAAAATAATAACAAGGATTCATCAAAATTCACAAAATAACACTAAATTTCATTACAAAAAAAACTATAAATTTAAAAAAATAAACAAGTGTGTGAGCTAAAATCATACCAACTCCAAAACACAAAGCTTCTTCAAATTTAATGATCTTCTAAGCCAAACATTTAGTTCTGGGGAAGGAATCTATATCTGCAATTATCACCAAACAGTTAGTTTCTCATACACTTCTGAATCCTTCCAAACTAAACTGGATCTAAGACACACAACGAAAACCCAAATCTTTGGACTGGTTTTAAAGTTTAAAGATCTAACCAGATCCAAGTCATGTAGATGTTGATTCGTTTAAGGAGCTAAAAACCATTACATCCCCAAGGACCGCTTAAAACGTTGATGTTGCGGTTGTGATGGCGCTTGCTGCTGGTGTTGTGTTTGAAGAGGGAAATCAGTGTGAACAATTTGAGTTGTTTTCTTTTTAACTATTTTTTTCTGTCCATTTGACCTGTCAGAGATATAACATATCCCAAATTGACCCATTCAAAAGCAAATGGGTTGAAGCTGGCAACTCTAAAGTAATTGAAAAGTTCTTGTTTGTTTTGCTTAATCAGAGGACTTGGACGGTGGAGAATATTTATTTGCCATCCGTATGCTAATGGTACTTTTCCGAAGGAAATTTTCCATTGTGGACGCCTTATCTTTATATGATTATTACATTTGTTCTTTAACATCTCTGAATTTGAAAATACCGGGTATATTCTTTTTAAATGTGAAATCAGGTTATGTGAGCCATGGAATATAATCCAAACATGTTTGCTGATTATGCTTCAAATGGTTCGCATGAAGCTGTAGCAACAAAATTAAGCAGTAAAGTACTACAACAATACGGAAAATACGAGAAAAAAAATTGTGAAAACTGGACGAACAGATAAAAAAAGTCTTCTTGCCATTTTTTTAGTGGTTGGTGTTCTCGAGACCAAAAACAAAGAACTCCTCAACGAGGCTAAAGGCCTAGATGATGTTGCTCAGGTTCTTCCCGCAGCAACGCGCGGGCATTCCCACTAGTTTATTTAATGGGAAAGTAAATATACGGGGGGAGTCGAGTCGAGTGAAAAAAACAATATATATATAAGTAACCGAATCGTCGAGATCCTAGTGTATTTACTTAATGGGAAAGTAAATATGCGATGTGGTGAGTCGAGTCGAGCGTTAAAAATATATTATCGAACGACAAGACCTTAGTATATTTATTTTAATGGGAAAATAAATATGCGGTAATGTGTGTCGGGTCGAGTGTTAAAAATATTATATCGAACGACACAATCTTAAGTGTAATTATTTAATGGGAAAATAATTATACGTTAAGTGAAGTTGAGTCGAGGATAATATTATACAAGTTAAAGAAATATTCATCAAGATATAAGTGTAACTTGTAAAAAGGGTAATCCATCACCAACGGACCTAAGATACACGTTTAATTAAACGGGGAATTGGATTAAATCGTGGTTTGGGAGTTGGGTGTACAACTTGCCGAAACACACGCACTATAGGTTTAGTGGCTTATACGTCTAGGACGTTTGTAGGTGTTGACCTCGACCAAACTATTCTCTACTCAGGCCCGTGCACTTGTTGAGGCGAGTTTCACGGCTCCTTTTTAAGCTATTTTACGTTTTTCGGGGGAAAGATATGTTAGGGAAAATGTGTGACAGGATAATTACCTGAGTTGTGATCGCCACTCGGGGTTGAGTCATCTCTTCTGTAACCATTAATTCAGGGAAATGAAACCGAAGGAATATTTGGATAGTACTATTGGTGCCCGACAAGGCCCACCCCTAATCGATAGCGTCGATTATGCATCGACGTATGCCAGGGGTGCACGTATTCTGAAATTAAGTCATTGGATACCGAGAATGACTTGGAGCGGGGCATTATTATTAGTCTTGGTTTGGTTATGGGCTCAAGTAGATTGTAGAAATTTGCAACTCCTATAATAGTCACAACATGGTATTTCCCAAAAAGTAAAGTTTTGGAAATTAAAACTTGTGAACTCACCAATATTTATATATTGACGATTTTTAACATATCTTTCAGGTAATTGAAGGATGGAGGATGGCATGGCTAGTGGGTCGGGGGATCTCATACCCTTACGTCGGATGATTTGGGAGGAGTTTCGTTATTATTTCTCAAGTGTTGGGATATATTTTGGAAACCTCCTTTAATGTATTAAAAACAATTTGGTTTTTGGATATGTAAACTTAAAACTCGGTAACGACGTATTAATAAATGATCCTTTTTTGCTTAATTACTTGTAGTTTGCGTTAATCTTGACTTTATACCATTGAACCGTCCCGCCACGTGTTTCCGCCATTGGCGTGGTGTGACAAAAAGACTGGCGTCAAAGGTTAAGAAATTTTTGATACGTTCTTGTGGTTTAATCCATCTTATTAGTTTGTAATTGGTGATTGTTTGGTCTGCTAACCTGGAGAAGAACAGATGATTAGGAAGTCAAAATATACTACTCAATTGATCCTTAGCAATAAACAGCATTTACAGGATACTTCTCCCAAAAGACTGTTGACCCTAACATCTGCTGTACCTTAACAACTGTTGGAACAACTGCTGTTGCAAAGGACTGTTGGATAACAACTACTAGAGAACAACTGCTGACTAAAGGTCTGATGAAGAACAACTGCTGATCAAAGTGCTGAAGACTAAAGGTCTGTTGGAGCCAACAACACTTAGGCTCCAACAGATGATACAAGACCATCAGAGTTTTCCCAACAGCAGTTTGCCTTTCAGAGTTTTACAATGTAACAGTAGTTTGTATACAACAGATGTTTTATGTTTGTTATTCTGTTAGAGGTCGCTGTCTTAGGTGACGTCAGCTTAGATCATCATTGGTTTAGATTTGTCTATAAATAGAACAGTGCATGTACTATTCTATTCATCACTCAAAACATTCTCTCAGACAAACAATCACCGAGTGATCAGGCCGAGGGGGAGTACTTGTACTATTGATTGTAATCATTCAATTAATGAAAGCTTTCGATTGAAAAACATTTACTCTCTTGTTTTGATTAATAGTTTATTATTCCGCTGCACTTTCCATTTATAATTCACTTCGTTCATCACATCTTTACTTAAACAATCAAAACAATCAAATTCAGATCCTAACAATTGGTATCAGAGCTTGGTCAATTAAATTCGATCTAACAAATCAATTTAATATAAACAGATCAGCTCACAATTATTGATATCATTTGTTTGTCTAATTGAAAAGAGAGTAATAGTTTATTTTCGATTCAACCGTTTGTAAACAGACTTTGTTTTTGAAAAATCAGAGAATGGCTTCAATCAATCACGATCCACATAACACTGGCACGAACAACAAGCCACCGATGCTTGTCAGATCTGAATACAATATCTGGCAACGTCGAATGAGCCATGTTCCAGCTCAACAGAACACTGGGTGTTGGAATTCGGTTATCTTCGGACCACATGTTCCGATGGTGTCGAATACTGAAGATCCCAAGGTTCAAGAGCCTAAGAAACTTGAAAACTACTCCAACCAGGATTTTCAGAAAATTGAGTTAGATGCCAAGGCCTTCAGTATTGTGGCCATGGCTCTACCCAATGATATATATGCTGGACTGTTACACTGTAACAGTGCAAAGGAGTTGTGGGATGCACTGAAAGGACAATTTGGTGGGACTGAAGAGGTTATTGAAAACAACTGTGAAATACTTAACCAACAATATGAAACATTCAGTCATGTTAAGGGAGAGTCATTAACTCAACAATTTGAGAGGTTTAACTGTCTCATTAGTGAACTAAAACTGGTTGGTCTAAATTACCCAAATTCAACTTTGAACCATAGGTTTTTAAGATCACTACCAGATAAATGGGACACTATTGCTATAGTTATGAGAAACTCAATTGGATTCTAGGACTTATCACTGACCCAGCTTCATGGTAAGCTCTTGACCTATGAGAGAGAGCTTAACAAGAAAAAGAAGCTCCATGACTCTGGAAAAGTGTCTGATGACTATGTATTTGGTAATACAACACTTCTGTGTCATGATTAGGTGCCTGGTAATCATAAGGATCAGAGTTATGATCATTTCATTGACATAACTTCAGGTTTTAACACAGGTTTTAACTCTGATTCTTATTCACCAAACTATGCTTTTACAGCAAGTGGTGGTGATATCCAGGCATCTGATAACATATCCTTTGAGTTTGATGACTTAAAATACTTTGACCCTGATGATTTGGAAGAAATGGACATTATGCACCAATTAGCCCTTCTCAGTGTAAGAACTAATAATTTTTACAAGAAAACTGGGAGAAGGTTTCCAGGGTTAACTAGCAGGTCAAAAGTGGGGTTGGATAAATCAAAGATTAAGTGTTATAAATGTCATAGACTTGGTCATTTTGCTAGGGAATGTAGGAGTCAACATGGTACACCTATGATTACCTATCCAAATCAAAGGCCACAGACTAACACTTATCAAGTTTCCCATAATACCCCTAGACCAAATGTGCAAAACACTGCTCATTTTGCACAGTCCTCAAACACTGTTCCTGTCCAGTTTGTCCAAACCACTGTTCCTCAGATCCACTATGTGCAAACACCTGTTGCTCAGGCATAAATGCCAATGACTGCTGCTCCACCCTCTGCTCCTGCAGAGACCAGTCAACGGAGTTTCTTCACACAAGGCTTTGTTGATTGAAGCACTCTACCTGAAGAGCTATCAGATTAGAATTTTGCTCTTGTAGCCAAAGCTGAAAATGAACCAGAAAATTTTTGTTTCATGTCTATGGTTGAAGAAGTTGAGTATGAGGATGTGGTAACTGAATCTGATGTTGTGACTGATGATATTGTTGATGAAGTAATTGCAGATACAAAATCTGAAGAAGAGGTTGTGAATCTCTCAGATCCTTGGGGTGCATCTGATGATTGTGGGTGCAAGTGTGATTGTGCATTGATGGCTGCTGCTAAGGTATCTCCTCAAATCCTTAAAGATTTGTGCTGTGACAAATGTGTAATAGCATTTGCTAACATCAAAGAGGTAAATGAAAACCATAGGAAGAAAATTTTAGATGATGAAGTTCAATTTGAAAAACTCTCAAAAGAGTTAAAATCAAGATTGACTGAAAAAGAATTTGAAATAAGCAGCTTAAAACATGAAACAACTATAACCAAAGACCAGCTCCAAACTATGATAACTAAATATCATAGTTGCAAAAGTGAGCTTGAGACCACCCAAGTTGAATGTCAGAAATGGGTGGAATCATGCAAAGGTTTTGAGATGTTCCTCAACAAATAAACCAAAAGTCATTTGAAGTTTGGTTTTGGTTTTGAAACCACTGCTCCAGCTTTTGAAAACACTGACGAAAGAGATCAAACGTTAGTTGAGGCAGTACCAACAAATTTGAAGGGTCAAGAGATTAAAATCACTGAACCTAATGGCAAGAAAATTGTTCTTGAAAAACCAGAAGGTTCCTCATCATTCACTGAACTTGAAAAATATGAGTTTAAGCCTACTTGGTCTGATGAGTGTGGTACTCTTGAAAACTTCAAACCAGTTGACTTCAAAACCCCTGATGGTAAGAAAGCACCACAGGCAAAGGTCATTCCCTTGATAGATCTTCCAGCAGATGATCAAACATCTGTTGAAAAGAATACTGAAAAAGGGAAAAAGAAAGAAAAGTCTGTTCACTTGTTCTGTGATTTCTGTGAAAAGAAGAATCATGTTACTAAAAACTGTTTTCTTCTAAAAGCATATGATATCAACAAAGGAACAAGTGTGTGTGATTCTAAGACCACATGCTCAATATGTGGTAAGAAGAATCACAAAACCAAAGAGTGCCTGTATCTCAAAAATTTTGATGTCAAAATACAAGAGTACAAGGCTAAAACTCTTGCAAATCAAGTGGTGAGTACTTCAAAAGGAAAACCCAAACAGACTTTTGCTCCAATTCAAACCTCTGTTGCCAAAAATTTAGAAACATCTGCTTCTAGGGATGTTAAAGTAATAGATGCTCCACCCACCAACAAGTACCCAAGGGGATATGGACAACCACCTTGTCATAATCTGTCACATGTTTATGAAGAACCCAAAAGGCTTTCTAAACCAAGAGTGAACAGAAATCCCTATGGATACTATCATCTGTCAGGAAGTGATCAAACATCTGTTGCACCAAGTGTTGACATTCAAGAACTGGCAAATGGTCAGCAACAGTCGTTGAACTTGATTCAAAAACTAGTTCAAACCACTGATCACCTTCCTAAGCTTGAGGCTGAAAAGTCTGTGGACCCATCCAAAGCCAACTTGGCTTTGGACACTCACCAAAACTGATCCATTACTGATGTGCAGGGAGCTTCTGCTTGCTTAGATTGCCTTTGGTATGTAGATAGTGGAGGCTCTAGGCACATGACAGGATGTAGAGCCCTTATCTGGACTTCTTAGCTCATGAAGGGGGTGATATATCCTTTGGTAATGATTCAAAAGGTAAGGTGTTAGGTTCAGGGACTGTTCAGGCTGGGAAACTCAAGTTTGAAAATGTCAATCTTATTGATAATCTTAAATTTAATCTTCTAAGTGTATCACAAATGAGTGACAAAGGTTATGGCTCATTCTTCACTAAGAAAACTTGTAAGATTATTGGGCCAGAAGTGGTGAAAAAGATTGATACCATCATTGCTGAGAGCAAAGCACAACTTGTTGCTCATAGGAGTGGCAATGTGTATGTGGTTGATATGTTGAAGGACAATCCTATGGCAAATGTCTGTCTGTTTTCTGCTGCCTCCACAAAAGAGACAAAATTGTGGCATAGGAGACTGGGTCATACCAACCTTCAAACTATCAACCCACTCTCTAAACAAAGCCCTGTCAAAGGCCTTCCATCAAAACAATTCAAATGTGATGAGCATTGTGTTTCCTGTTTAAAAGGGAAACAACATAAAAGCTCTTACAAATCAATTGATGAGTCCAAAACAAGCCAATGTTTACAATTGTTGCACATGGACTTGTTTAGCCTAATTAAAATCATGAGTCTAAGAAGAAAAAGATTTTGTCTTGTCATTGATGTGTTGCAAAACACATCTCTTTTCTAATGTATTTTGTATATTATTTGGTCATGTTTTTATTCGTTTCGTGTTGTTTTTATTATGTATTTATTTATTTTATTATTTTATAGGTGTTCGTGGAAAAGAAGCTCAAAATGAAAGAATTTTAATCGAGACAAGAACACTTGAGAGGAGGTGTTTATGGACATTGAAGCGTAAACGAGAAATTTTGGTCGAGCCAAAAACTCCCGACATGAGAGCATGAAGTTATACTACTACTACTACTACTACTACTACTAATAATAATAATAATAATAATAATAATAATAATAATAATAATAATAATAATAATAATAATAATAATAATAATAATAATAATAATTTGGAATAATAAAAAAAGGGAAAAAGAAAGAATGAGACATTAATGTCTCCTAAGAGAAAACGTCAAAAAGGAAAATGAAAAAGAAAACGTAAAGGTGAAAGTGTATGCAGTTGTGCACAACATCTCGAATGTAGCAGCCCAAAGCGCCCAAACATATTTTCCTAGGCCCATTTCGTATTTTATCTATCTATATCTATATCTATACTATATTATAAAGCATTTGATAAGGACTTCTTAAAATTTAAGAAGTACAAGTTAATTTGCTTATGGTATAACATACAATGCACATAATAACTGCATTTTAGGGGCAAATTGGTCTTTCAAGCACCATATTTAATCTAAATCAATTCAAGAGTCAATAGATGTTTATTATGTTGTATTATGAAACAAACTAATGACGCGGACATCATTATAACAACGAGAGGGAAGACATCTCGCAGCCGCCAAAAGGGAATCAATCGACAGCAGCAGCTTTAATCTAATAGAGAGGATTAATTGAAGGCCAGGAAGGATTGGGTTTAAGAGTGAGGCTACGGGTATGATCACTAAAAATTTTAGTTTTAATATTTATTTACTTCGTGTTCATGAATATTGAGACCATGATTAATTTTTATGTTGAACCTTTGTTTTTATTGTTTTTCATCATTATGAGTAGCTAAATCTTGAACCACTACCTAGGTCTTGTATGATGATCACATGTTGATTTTATACTTTCGGTTTATGGATTATTTATTGAATGGTTAATGTTTTGGTAACGATTTGGTTGGTGTTTGTTATGATGTGTGTGCGTGCTTAAGTCTAATTTATTATTTTTGAGAGTTCCATAAACGTCTTAGTGAATGTCTTTCATGTTTGGATGTTTATTAGGGTTGCTTGCTTAGTGCTTGTAGCTTAGTTTATGGTTTTGTGCACGAAAGCCATAGGAACTTGATTAGAGAATTTAGAGGACTTTTGTATTCTTCCATTCTTGAGACCAGAAGGTGATGAAATGTTGGGTTGTCTAGAGCTTTAGGTGTTAGGTTTTAGGTGAGACCGGGAGGTGATCCTATCCTAGTTGTCTTAAGTTTCTTGCATTTCCAAGTCATAGTTAACCCAATTAAATTACTCCTTTACATCTTAGGGTGTAATGTGATTAGAGAGACCGGGAGGTGATCGATTCATTAGAGTACCTTTACATTCTTAGTGAGGTGAGACCGGGAGGTGATCCGAGCTAGATAACCAGTGTTTTATTCTTTAGGATTCTTTGGGGTGTGTTGGTGAGACCGGGAGGTGATCCGAGCTAGATAGCCAGTGTTTTATTCTTTAGGATTCTGGTATCCATTCAGTTTTCCATTACCGAGAATTGTGAGTTTTCATGTAGGATTCTTGACCTAGGTAGTTGCCTTCCTATCCTGATATTTTCCTCAATTATCCTTGCTGTCTATTTATCTTATGTATTTTATTTTATTTTAATTAATTATTTAAAAAACCAAAAACAAACTTTTAAACCATTTATTTTAAGTCTTAGTTGAGTCTAGTTTTGTTTTCTAGTTGTGTCCTGTGGGTTCAATACTCTGACTTACTTAGTCTGTACTGCATTGATAGGTACACTTGCCTGTCGTGTGGTCTAGTTTAGTTGAGTCAGTTTTATATTACTAGGTGTTTAGGTTAGGTAGTTATTTTTAGACCATACATAGCACATCAGTCATAGTTGATGATTTTTCTAGGTTTACATGGACTTACTTTTTACACTCTAAGGATGAGACTGCAAGTATCTTGAAGGACTTTGTCACCAAAGTTGAAAAACAATATGACTTGCCAGTAAAAGTCTTTAGGAGTGACAATGGGACAGAGTTTAAAAATAAGGAGTTGGATGATTTCTGTGTGTCAAAAGGGATTGTGAGGCAGTACAGCATCCCAAGAACACCAGAGCAAAATTGGGTGGTTGAGAGGAAAAATAGAATTCTCATTGAAGCTGCAAGAACCATGCTAGCAGATTCTGGTTTGCCACTGTCCTTCTGGGTAGAAGCTGTAAACACTGCTTGCTATGTTCAAAACAGAGTTTTAATCAACCCAAGACATTAAAAGACTACTTATGAAATTCTGTTCAAAATCAAACCACTAATCTCATTTTTCAAAATCTTTGGCTGCCCATGTTTCATTTTAAATCTTAAAGATTCCATTTCAAAATTTGCAGCCAAAGTAGATTGTGGATATTTTCTGGGATATTCTTCTACTGCCAAGGCATACAAAGTGTTCAACACAAGGACCAAGACAATAGAAGAAACTCTGAATGTAAAGTTCAATGAACTTTCATCCCTAAAAATCCCAGCAAATCCTACTGAGTTGTTTGATTTAGATAAATTCAAATTTGAAGATATTACTTTCAAAACTAACAGTGCAGGTATTTCCCAATCTCCACAACAAGACTACAGAACAGATGCTGTGATTCCAAGTCACTATAAAGTCTATTCTGCATCAGGGGAAGCAGTTGTTCAAAACACCTGTCAAAACTCTACCACAGCTGACTCAGCCATTGTTGGCCAGTCTTACCCTCAAACCACTGCTTCACCAATTACATCCACTACTCAATCATCTGTTGACAAAAGTCAAACCTCTGTTGACAAAAGTCAGTCCAGTTTCACACCTCTTGGACCCATTCCCCCATCTCCATTTCAAACATCTGTTGGCACTACAGAAGTGCAAACAGATGATACATTAACAGAGTCACCAAACCTCTGTCCTTCACCTCAAAATGCCATCATACCATATCAGGGAGATCTAATCTACCTAAGAGCTCATCCACCAGATCAAATCATTGGCAACATCAGAGAGGGTGTGCTAACAAGAAGCCAATCCTCAAACATCTGTCTTTTTTCAGGCTTTCTATCTCTCACACAACCTGTCAAGTACCAAGAGGTACTAAAAGACAACAGTTAGGTAGAAGCCATGCAGGAAGAGCTCCTTCAGTTTAAAAGATACAAGTATGGGAACTTGTACCATTGCCAAAGGATGTTTGTCCAATTGGCACAAAGTGGATCTTCAAAAACAAAACTGATGAAAGGGGTATAGTTGTCAAGAATAAAGCCAGGCTTGTGGTTCAAGGCTTCAGACAAGAAGAGGGGATAGACTATGATGAATCCTTTGCTCCTGTAGCCAGGCTAGAAGCTATTAGACTCTTCCTAGCCTTTGCTGTCAACCACAAAATCAAGGTGTTTCAGATGGACATTAAATGTGCATTCCTTTATGGCAAGATTTAGGAGGAGGTCTATGTTTGTCAACCGCCTGGTTTTGAAGACATATTCCATCCTGATTATGTCTACAAGCTTAACAAAGCCTTGTATGGATTAAAACAAGCACTTAGGGCCTGGTATGAAACTATTTCCACCTTTCTCTTATCCATTGGTTTCACAAGAGGTAAAATTGATAAAACCTTATTTTTAAAATGGAGAGGGAAAGACTTAATGATTGTTCAAATATATGTGGATGACATCATTTTTGGATCCACATGTAACAAAATGTGTGAAGAGTTTAGGGAACTCATGACAGTAGAGTTTGAAATGAGTGCTATGGGTGAACTTCAGTGCTTCCTTGGTCTCCAAGTGAAGCCGCTGCAAAATGGCACATTCATTCATCAAAACAAATATGTGAAAAATTTGTTAACTAGATTTGAGATGAATGACTGTAAGCCATGTAGTACACCCATGAGCACAGTCAAGCTACTCACTATTGATGACAAGGATGAACTGGTTGACTAGACACATTACAGATGCATGATTGGGTCTTTATTGTACTTAAATGCATCTAGGCCAGACATTATGTTTGCCACTTGTGTTTGTGCAAGACCCCAGGCTTCACCCAGAAAGTCAAACCTTATTGCTGTGAAAAGGATATTCAGATACCTTAAAGGTGCTCCCATACTTAGTATTTGCTATCTGCTAATGGAAACATTGAGCTTTGAGGTTATTCAGATAGTGATTTTGCTGGCTGCCACACCACAAGGAAGTCTATATCAGGAGGGTGCCAGTTTCTAGGGAATGCCTTAGTCTCATGGCAAAGAAAAAAGCAAGCAGCTGTTTCAACTTCAACAGCTGAGGCTGAATATATTGCTGCTGCAAGTTGTACAGCCCAACTCATGTGGCTTCAAAATCAACTGCTGGATTTTGGGATAACTGCACTAAGGACTCCACTCATGTTGGACAGTTAAGCTGCTAAAAATATCATCAAAAATCCAGTATCTCATTCAACCACAAAGCACATAGACATCAGACATCACTTTGTTAGAGATAGCTATGAAAAAGGTTTGATTTCTCTGCACCATGTTCCAACAGAGGATCAGTTGGCAGATGTGTTGACAAAAGCTTTAGACACATCTACCTTCACAAATCTGATTTCTAGAATTGGTATGCTAAACATGGAATAAACAACAAAAATGTTTTAAATAAAAACATTAAAATGTTTCAAGAAAATCAAAATTCATCCTTAAAAATAGCATTTTGGTTGAAAAATCTGCTAAGGATAAAACAACCACTGTTTCATCTATTCTATCCGCTGTTAGTTGAAAAATCTGTTTCAAACATCTGATCAGATAAAACAACCACCATTTGGTTGAAAAATCTGTTTCAAACCTCTGATCAGATAAAACAACTGTTTCATTATATATATATATATATATAATAAAAAACCAAGTGCTGTTAGCATCAACACTTTGGTAAGACAACAGCTGTTTGCATCAGACCTTTGGCAACAGCTGTATGCCACCAGATGTTTGCCACGTCTACTCTCAAAAGCAGAGTTTTGGCCACATCAGCGGTTTCACCAGAGCCTATAAAAACCCTGTTTTACCACAACAGTTGTTACACTGTCTCATTGTATTCAAAATACTGAAACCGCCTTCTTCAATCTCAAATCCTTACTCCAATTCCTCTTATCCTCATACTCGAAATCCATTACAATGGATCTTCAGGCAAAAGCCACCCACAATTATCTCCCATATCTGGTCAAAACAGATGAAAACGTTCCATTCCATACCACCATTGACATCATCCTCAATTCCAAATACCTGACAATCCTAACCGCTGATGCTCCCATCTATCTCGATACCCTCCAAGAATTGTGGTTAAACGCTGAGTTTTTTCTTCAAGACGAAAAGCCTACAACCATAATCTCAAAAATTGGAGAGGCAAATGTCGCCATTACCCCCGAACTGATATCCACAACCTTCTCACTGAAAGACCTGTCAGGTAACGACTCTTTTCCTAAGGCTGAACTTCATACAGAGTTTTAGGAAAGAGGCTATGATGCACAAATGACTGGGTCAACTCTGTTCAAAAAGTTTTTTCCACCAGTCATGAAATTTTTCTTTCATACCCTCCTTCTCTGTGTCTCTGCTAAGTCCACTTCCTTTAATGAAATCCCATTGAGGATTCAGTACTTGGGATATGCTATATTGTCAGACTCTGACTTCAATTTATTCCAGGGCCTGTTTATGGACTTAGTATCAAATGTGAAGGCCATAAAGTCTGGGTCTAATAATGCTTTTCTGATTTATCCAAGAATTTTGAGTGTAATCCTTCAAAAGGTTTTACCAGAAAATGATTTTAAAAAGGGTGAGTCTTTTAATATGAAAAGTCTAACTGATGAAACTTTCACAAGAATGTTGGGTTCAACCACTCAAGAAAAAGTGTCAAAAGCGTCCAAAGTTTCCAAAACACAAACAAAGAGGACTAAGACAACAACTGTTGTCCAAACCACTATTGTTGAGCCCACTGCTCCTGGTGATCATGGCACTACATCCAGTGCTGTGAAACCCACACCAGCCACCTCCAAAAGAAAACATCCATCCACAAAAACCACCACTAAACCCAAAAAGGGGCCTCTAGAAGATGAGAAACCAGAGGAAAACCCTGTTGCAACACAAAGGCAACAAGAAACTACTGTTGTTACTTCCTCACAACAGATGGATATATCACAACCTGAGCAAACTCCTCATGAATCCTCACTAAAGGATCATGTTGTAAGCCAAAGGGAATCCCATCATGATACATATGAGTCACTTGACCATATGATCATCAGCCCTTCTCCCAGGGCTACTTCTCTTTTCACTCCGAAACCCTCACCATCACATGTCCTTCCAACAATGCAACCACTGTTTGCGGCTATTGATAAAACTCAGAACAATCCCAGTTCCTCTCCTTCACCCATCAATGAGAGTATACTTCAACAAGTGACTGGGACTGAGGAAAATCAATCAGCTATCACACAAGCAGCAGAGGAGGTTACACCCCTAGAGTTGAATGAAACTCTAGGTGAGTTTTCAAGTGAAGCAGCCACTTCTGATGTAGAGACCATTGTCTCACAACAGGACAGTGGTTACATAGCTAATACTTCCTTGAAGGCAACAATTGATGAGGCCACTATAGTGTCCCCAAAATCAGTTGGAAGTCCTCAGAACCAAGAAAAAAGGGGCATCTGGCTCTCATCCTTTGGACTCACCTCCTAGGATTGCACCATATACAACTACCACTGGTAGGAACCCAGATGATCCTATTAACTTAGGTGATGGGTTAAAATACCAAGGATTGATAGCCAGAGTACAATCCATAGAAACCTCTGTTGCTGATATCAAATCAGATATCAAGACAATATTGGGATCATTGGCTACTATTAGCAAGAGTCCACCATCCACAGAAGATATTGCTAGTAAGCTATGGAAATCTATTTCCCCCATCATCATAGCTCACAGAAAACTAGCAGATCAGACACATGAAACATACATGGCTCAAATCAGAACTATGGTGGATGCTAGGTACAAAGATACACAAGGTGACATTAAAGCCATTAAAGATCACCTGCTGAAGACCACTGGCTTTGCCCCTACCACAATTCTCAGAGATAAAGATGATGATGAATTCACTGCTGATGATGCCAAAAAGGGGGAGAGTGGCAAGGATAGATTGCCAAAGCTAGATCCCTTTGGTTGTCCATCCTCACAAAAGGGAAAATCAAATGCTGCCAACAGACCAGGGTCTACCCAAACAACACCACAACAACAACAACCAAATTTTCAAACCACTGCTGATACTGAAACTGCCAAAACTAGCAAAGCAAAGGAAGTTGATACCTCTGCTAATGACAATGCTGAAAAGGCTGCTGGGGAGAAGCAAAAGAGGGCTAACACTTTGGAATTCAAGGCAGAGGCTTTGGTGCAAAGAAAGAAAGAACAACATTAAGAAGTTGAGGATGTGGGTTCCTTTAAAAGGAAGAAAATGCCTGCCAAACATGTCAGGCAACCACCATCCAAACTTGCTGCTAAAACCACTGCTACAAAAACAATTGCCACCAAAACCACTGTTGCCACCAAAACCACTGATACCACCACAACATCTAAACCTACCACTACAACCACCAAAGTAACCACTAAACCTATCACCACAACCACCAATACACCACCTACAACCACTTTACCACCTAAATCCCAAACATCTGCTGGTTCTACAAAAGTGCCAACAGATGTTAACACAACCACTGCTGCAACACCACCATCACCAAAAATCTTGTACAAAAGGAAGAGAAAATCTACCTTTGTGGTACAGGATGAAAACATACAAACATCACCACCTCCTACTTCAACCACCCAACCTACACCCATATCAGCCATTCCACTCTCATCATTCTCACCACACACTTCACAATTCACATCTCATAGACCACCACCATCCATCACACCATTGGTTATTCAGTATCCTTTTGAGCTTGATCTACTCAAGGGGGAAATGCAATCCTTCTATAATACTGAACATCCATCTGAAAGATCTTTCCCATCTCTCCCAAATTTTCCTGTTCCCTTGAACTTAGACACATATCTTAAATACAAAACTGAACAGGCAGATGCAATCATTAAAGAGAGATGTTAAAGGAAAGATGACAGGACTGCTCAGGGCATCCATTCAGTAGAACTTAGCAAATTAAGAAGGATTGAAGACTTTTGCTAAGACCCTGAGCAACTCCATGTCAACCATGCCTCTCAGCAGTGACATGGAAAGGGTAGTTAGGGAATCACATCTTGAACAAATCTTGGCAACCATGCCCTACAAAGCAAACAGGAAATAGTTTGCAGGCTGGACCACTCATGCTCTCAGAGAAGAACTCATAAGAATTGAGGACATGGCCAAAAATCCCCCAACTAAGGTCTCTGCCCCAGACTTTAGTAACGGCAGAGATCCAGCCAGAGCCTTGAAGTTCAAAAGAATGAGACAGGAGATTGTGGCTGCAAAGTATGGGGAGATGAAATCTGTTGCAAGATGGTCAGAGCTAAGGCTGGTTGAAACTTACAAGAAGTTGGAAGAAAACATGAAGAATGACCCTACATTGCCCAGAAAACATGTCTACTCTGATGAACCAATGATGAAGAGACCTCAACAGGCTTTTACATTAGATAGCCTACTTGACACTTCTGATCTATCTGCTGCTGCAAGAAGACAGTTCAAAACGCAGAAAGAAATGTCTGTAGAAGACCAGAAGAAGTTTGCTGATACTTTTATAAAGGAGGGCCTCTCAATCAAATACACTATTTCTCTGATCCCACTACTGAAGAACTCAGAAGACTCATTGGGAGACCTCCACCACCAAACTCATCCGGAATAAAATGCATCTCAGCAAATCCCCTGATTCAAAAATTCTAAAATGGAAGGTCAACAAAGACACCCATGAATTGACTCTGCTCAGATCAGATGGAGAAACTCAAAAGTTAAGTATGGATGATGCATATGGCCTGTGGGCAGATGACCTCCAAACACTGCTGAACCTTGAGCTTGAAAGAGATGTAGAAGACCTCTTCTCATTGAACTCAATTCAAAGGTCAAATCAGAGAAAGTCTGATGAGGAAATAAAGATCAAGAATAAAGCTTAGTTTTGGCATCATCTGTTCTAGGGGGAGATTGTGGGTCTGCTGACCTGGAGAAGAATAGATGATTGGAAAGCCAAAATATACTACTCAATTGGTCCTTAGCAATAAACAACATTTACAAGATACTTCTCCCAAAAGACTGTTGACCCTAACATCTGTTGTACCTTAACAACTGTTGGAACAACTACTGCTGCAAAGGACTGTTGGATAACAACTGCTAGAGAACAACTGCTGACTAAAGGTCTGATAAAGAACAACTGCTGATCAAAGTGCTGAAGACTAAAGGTCTGTTGGAGCCAACAGCACTTAGGCTCCAACAGATGATACCAGACCATCAGAGTTTTCCCAACAGCAGTTTACCTTTCAGAGTTTTACAATGTAACAGTAGTTTGTATACAACAGATATTTTATGTTTGTTATTCTGTTAGAGGTCGCTGTCTTAGGTGACGTAAGATTAGATCATCAGTGGTTTAGATTTGTCTATAAATAGAACAGTGCATGTACTGTTCTATTCATCACTCGAAACATTCTCTCAGACAAACAATTACAGAGTGATCAGGTTGAGGGGGAGTACTTGTACTATTGATTGTAATCATTCAATTAATTAAAGCTTTCCATTGAAAAACATTTACTCTCTTGTTTTTATTAATAGTTTATTATTCCGCTGCACTTTTCATTTATAATTCACTTCGTTCATCACATCTTTATTTAAATAATCAAAACAATCAAACTCAGATCCTAACAGTGATGTTAATATAGCTTATGATCTTCTTTATTGTTCATTCATAATATAATGGGTCGATCTCAACTTTTGTATTTGTTGACCTAACTCGTTTGAAAAACTTATTATTTGGGGTTATGTTTCCCTTTTTAATTTAAGCAAAGTAGTTAGTATAAGGTGAACTGTTAGTGTATAATCTATATAACATGCTCTTTTTTAATTAGAACACCATTTAGTTGTGCTATTGATCTACATCAGACTATAAAATTAAGCAATAATTAATTGTGATATTGATCTATCATCTATATTAGATTTAGGTACAAATAGTTGTTTAGTTGTTTTTGAATTTCATCTACATCAGATTTACGCAATATGATAATTAGTAACTCCATTAACAGAAAATAAGACAAAGCATGTTTCATAAGTCATAAGATTGTTCTTTCTAACAATTAGAATTCAGCGTACAAAAAGTAGTAAACAGAAGAAAATAAGAGGAATAAGTTATAGAAAATAGATAACTCTTTCTAGAACAGTTCGAACCGAGGACATAAAATTACCCGTCGAACGATAATTCTTTTCATGATATACGAGTGTAATGGTTTTACCTGCGGGCTAAGCTTAATATCAGCGTAAAGCTGAACACATACTCTTTTTAATACTCCTCATCCTCCAAAACATCCGTTAAATTTTGTTAAAAAAAATTTGTAGAAACAGAATTTGAGACTATTGGTTTGATTTTAGTAATGTGTATATTGATAAGTCTGAAATACTTTATAAAATCTAATTCTTTTTGAATGGTGAGAACTCTTTTGACTTATGAGCGCTAGTGCCAATAATGTGCCCTTGGAAAATAGTCATACAAAAAAGCAACTCAACAAAGAAGATGATGTTGGTATAATCAAAACTGGAGGGCACCATGCTGTCAAGCTTCATGAATGTGAGGATACAATAGGTAATTTTCTATGCCTGGAGGCAAATTCATAGCAATTTTTGATGTTGGGTGAGGGGTTAAATGTGAATGTTTGGTCGTTCTAGAGTTAATCAAGATCTGCAAGCCGTTTTTAGGAAGTCATCATGGTTAACGCCTAAAGCTACAAGATCAAACTCCAGAGAGATTATTTGATTTGCTACTGTTTGCTTTAGTTACTCTTTTAAAGTAACTCTCTATAGTCCATAAATTCAATTGGTTTATTGCGCTCTATTATCTAGATAATGACATGTTAACTACGTAATCACAATAATTATTGTATAGTTTGTCATCTTGAATGTGCATTAATTTTGTATTTTATACATATCTAATGTGTTACATGTATTGATTTATTTTGTTTTTCTAATAAAATGTTGTTTATGATAAACTAAATGTCTTATTACACGGACATTTGAACATCATAGTTTAGCGAAGTTCTTCTTACCTATCCCCTTAATATACAACATACATATTATTTTTATCTTTTTGTTTTTTTTTCAAAAAAAACAAATTTGATTTCTTTTCTTTAAGAAAACACCTGTGGATAATAGATGCTTTATGGTTCGTTCTAACGAAAAAGTTTGGCTGATAACTATGGTTTTGAATAACGGCAGCGTCAGATCACCGAATCAAGATGCTTCGGTTTGAAGCAATTTTATATTTGAAAGCCTTTTTTTAGGAAGTCATCATGGTTGATGCCTAAAGCAAATAATATGGATGACACTATGGGTGAGCAAATTAACCGCCATAACCGATAATCTAACCATAACCGACATAATCAAACCGATTTTAACCGATAACCAACATTACCAATGGTTACGGCTACTAAATTTCTTTAACCGACTGATCGCTTATGATTATGGTTATGAAGTTTTGGTTAACCAATATAACCGATCCGTACTTGTAATGTTAACTTGATGTTTTACATTAACTATGTAGAGGTTTTTACTATAATAAAAGTATGTTATTAACAAAATTGATCTTGACGTAATGCTCTTTTTGTGACGAATTAAAATTATAATCAAATGCTAAGTATGTTTTTTGTTAATATCTTATTAAAAGGAATCACATATTGGTAGTATAACTAAAAAATGTAGTCTGATTGCCTTGTACAAAATAGCACAAATTAAGTACAACATTATAGGTTTCGGTTTTTCTAGACCCATTGACTTTTAATTTTATACTTTACCCTAAAGTTAAATTTAGTTTATTTTTTTGGTTAATAACCGAAATAACTATAATCGAATTCGTAACCGAATAACCATAACCAAAATTTGTTATGGATATGGTTATGATTTTTTGTTAAAACCGAACTAAATCAAACCGACCCATACACACCCTTAGATGACCAAAAATACTCGCAGTAACGCGCTGGCAATCCTACTAGTATAGAGATAATAGAAAATCTAAAGAGTATAGTCGTAATATAATTAAAACATTCGTTTATTTGTTTTTTCTTGATGTTAGTTAGATAATAAAAAGGAAAAACTATTTCAAAAATTATTAAAAGTTGCTTAGTTTAAATATTTAATTAAAAAAGGAAAACGGAAGTGTATATTTTATAATATTAATGGTCTTAAACAGGTTCATTAGTATGGAAGTAATTAAAACTTCTCTTGATTATACAATAATAACAAAATGTATTACGTCATCATCATCATAGACACAGTCTTACCTCTATCCCGTAGAAATAACAAAATGTATTACAATTTAGATATTACGCGCCGGTGTATCAACGCTACGTGATGGGATTTATTTTGCATCGGTTTGTTTAGTTACGATACGATCACTTGTTATAACGACAGAAAGATGAAAAATAAATAAAATCGGGACACGACTAAAAGAATATCAACACGTGATTTACATTGATCCAAAACAATTATTTGGCATAAATCGGTTCAATTCAGTTTGTCAAGATACTGCCACGGCATCGACACTTATATACACTACTAGAAAAATACCCCTATCTTGACGCGCATTGCGCGTCATAAAAGGGTTATGACACACAGCAAAGTGTCAAGGAAGAACATGTCATTAAATGTTTATGACATGCAAGCGCGTGTCATCTTTTAATGACACGCGTTCATGACACGCTTTTTTGACACGCATTTATAACACGCTTTCATGACACTCTTTAATGACATACATTCTTGACACACCTTTGTGACACTCATTTTGCGTGTCATGGTTTTTTTTACCTAAAAAAATTCTGCAAAATGACTAATATCCCTGGATTTATATTTAAATTTATAATTACAAAATCAATAAATTTGATAATAAAACTGCATATATTATATATATACCACTAAAAAATCCATTACAATATAAGCATTTATCGAATCCTACCACAAGTATTAACGGTTACAAAAATATTGTGTCAATACATTACGTTAGTCTATTCCTAAACATACGGATCACTTGAAAATGAAGGTTGCGGCATAACTTGACCATTCTTCACGAGTTACATCAATATCCACATCCGTGTAAACATCTACTCCTCCCCCAACCTGAGACAATAATTATATTAATAAGATGAAAGTTAAGGTTCATGATGGTAATGAACGAGAAAATACCTTTTTCATGTGTAATGAGCGAGAAAATACCTTTGTAATAAGCGCCTATTTGGTTCAGGAAATGATTCGAAGATTGACGAACACATAGCATTCACTCGAGCTTCCTTCTGATCAATTTCTAGATCAAATAACCATTATCTGTACAAAGTATGCATGATATAAATTTTGATCACGGTTCCATCTTTAGTGTACAACACACTATCTTCTCCCTTAGTTTCAAGCAAAACATACATGCTAGTTTCATCATCTGGATAAGATTACTGAGATAGTTAAATGTCAAAACAAACAATGGCATAAAATGCTATGAAATTCCACACATTTAATAGAAATGACTGATTAAAAAACAAACAAGCAAGCTTGTAGTCATTTTCATCAGCTATGCTTATGTTTCAATGGTCAACCATTCAATATTGGCCCTATGAAAGTATGAATATGTCTGTGTACGCATATCAGTCAGAGCTTAATGTGCATATGTATGTAATTCTTGCCGTAAAGTACAAAAGTATGAATATGTGTAAATGGAAATCAGTTCAGGTCGATTCTTATGGATGAAAATTAATGTAGAAATTAACATAGATGCATACAAAGACATATACGAACCCCTCGACGGTTCAAGGAGGAAATACCCTTTCGCGGGGTACCACAATGAGTCCCCATGGGTCTCGCCTGGTTGGGAGAAACATCAGTAGGAGCCCATCAGCATGAACTGCTTCACACAATATCATCAGGCTTGGTTTTAATAAGCGCTAGGCACACAAAACCGATGAGGTCTAACCGTCTAAGCGCATCGCGCAAAGCGCAAAAAGCGTGGGATTTTTGTAGCCGAAGCGCGCACTAATTATATATATATTTTATATATCCCATATGTATCCCCTAGGTTTTTATATGATTTTACCTATATGTACAAGCCAAAAACACTAAGGTACAACATTTTTATGCGTAAAAATACATGGTGTACGAGAAGCGCGCGCCTCAGGGCCAAAAGCGACTGGAAAAATGCCAAAAAAATGAGTTTTTTCTGCGCATATGGGAGAATTGGTAGGCACAAAGCCATGAGGAGCCCTAGGCTACGCCTCGCACCTAGGCGCACTTTTTAAAACCCAGACAACAGGAACTCGTGTTGACAAAACAAAACACTTCATCATAGTAACTAAGCTTCATCACAAACAAGTTATAAATCTAAAAGATAAAAAGGAAAATCACACTCATTCAGATGCACAAATCTCAATTGTCCCCTAATTATATTCAATATTCAAACATCAACATAACTAAAACAACAAATAGAAACAAAATCATGGTTCGATATGTTTTTAATTTAACCATCAAATTTTAAAACCATGAGGTTGGGGCTGAGGCATCCACATCTATAGTTCTGATAATCAGATAGTACACAACTGTGGGAAACATCCTGAACATGAGAGTAACATGGAATCTCATCATGGACAAGTTTATTGATCCTCAAGTGACGAAAAACCAAACCAACTAAACTTCATATATAAAACCAAGCATAATGATTCAAGAAAGAAAGAAAAACCCAGCTTATCTAAAACGGGACACGTAACAGGATTGGGCCTTACCGGAACTTGGCTGGAGTTAACGGACCTTCGCCGGGACCCCAACCGCCGTCATTCCAGTTCCAACAACGTCATTTTTCTCGTCTTTTCTGTAGCCGACATCACTATTGTTCAAAAGATAAACAAGCAAATATCACCACCGCCATCCACAACCGTCGAAGGGTTGTAGGCGCTTGTTGTAGTGGAGATAGGTGGTCCGAGTGGTGGTTCGAAGCTGGTGGTTAAAGATGGTGTGAACTATGAAGGGGTGGTTGTTAATTGTGGGCTTATGAAATCTGATTTTGGTGGAGGCTAGAAAAGGGAAAAAGATGGATTTAGGGTTTTCTAAAGCAAGAGGGAATAAAATTAGTGGAGGGAAAGTTAAGATTTTAAAAAAAATTAATATGACACTGAATGATGACTCACACATTTTCATGCTGTCATGGTTATTTTTTATGACACTAATATAATGACACACAAAAATGTGTGTCATAAATTTATCTAATTTTATATATCATGACATTTTTTTTATGACACACGATTTTAAGTGTCATTATTTTGCGTGTGTCATTGTTTGCGTGTCAAGATAGGGGTATTTTTTTAATAGTGATAGTCAAAAAAATTTACACCAAAACTATAGAAAGAAATTAAAGTTAACAAAATGAATTAGTAGAGAATCATATAGCATTTATAAAAACTTAATTAGTTATTAGTTTGAATTACATACAGGTTACTAACCATTAACAACTCACAAGTATCCATCAAGAAGCTAGGTGGTGACATTGACACTTATATAGTCAACAAAATTTACACCAGAAATTTTTAGAAAAAAAAAAATTGAAGTTAACAAAATGAATTACTAGAGAATCATATAGCATTTATAAAAACTAAATTAGTTATTAGTGAAAGTAATTTGAATTGCATACAAGTTACTAACCAATAACAGCTCACAGCCATCCATCAAGAAGCTAGGTGGTGCCGATGAATCCTACCTCAGTTGGTGAAACAGAGAGGAGCTGGAGCGAAGGTCATGTGGAAGTTGAGGGTTCGATTTCGGTCATAGCCATATTTACCACATGTGGGTTTCACTTGGGGAGATCCCCAATCCAGGTGGAATGGGTAATCAGTATTGACTAGCCTAGAGTGTTAATCGAAGCTCCACCAGTTACACCACTTGCCGTAACAAAAAAAAGGCTAGGTGGTGGTATCCATGTTGAAAAGGGATGTGATCTTTGGTGTTCCATAGTGACTGGCCTAGAGTGTTAGTCGGAGCTCCACCAGTTGCACCACTTGCCGTAACAAAAAAAAAAAAAGGCTAGGTGGTGGTATCCATGTTGAAAAGGGATGTGATCTATGGTGTTCCAGATGAAAAGGTGGATTAAAATCGTTGGATCTCCACACATTTCAATACTTAGTAATCCATACTTTTTCTCTCAATTATTTAAAGGTTTTAATTACACATGGTGTTTTAACATATATACCCCCACACCATAAATTTATTTAATAAAATTACAACACAATTTACATAGAAAAAACTGAAATTGACCTATTGACTCTGCCTCGCAAGTAAATCTTGCAATTTGCCCGGTAGGTTTGTCAATAACTTTCGAGTTGCTTTATCATGACCCACATTGTCTATTGCAGGTACAAAATCATGAATTAAACAAGTTATAAAAGAAATGATCAAACACATTTTTTCATACTTCATACATGATATATATATATATATATATATATATATATATATATATATATATATATAGGGAGTGGATAATATGGAAACCCCAAATAATGGAAAAACCCTGCAAACTCTATTATGACCATTGATCATGTTTGATCAATGGTCCTTGATTAATTGTATATAATAATATAAAGCAAGTTGGATTATGTGGTTATAAATGAGAGCAAGGGTAATATGGTAATCTTAAATAAGCAAGTTGGCCACTTAAATTTTCTGAATCCTAGGTTTCAAAAGGTTGGTTTGACATTTGTCAAATCATCTCTCTCCTACTTTATGGCACTTTTCCAGCACCGATATTAACATACGTTAGTGTTGTGATAAAAAATTCTGACCTCGTGCGACACATCCCTAACACGTGTTAACAGACATATACTAAAAAGAACAACATAAAAAGAACATATAAAATGTATATTTAATTAAGAAATGATAAAAAATGCTAATTACAATCAATACTAAAAATGTATCAAAAAACTTTTCATACAAACATAATTATTTGCGAATGATAAAAAACTATGATATCAACATAAAAAAGATCTAGCTATTCTTCGTTCTTGATACCCATCTTCATCTTTAACACAAAAACATCTCTTCACCTACAAAAAAAAAGATAACACGTGTTAGTTGGCCTCTCCAAAACACATGATGAGACATCACTGACATGTGTAGTGTATTCTAAAACATATGTTCTACTGAAATAACGTATGTCATATGAACCCTAACACATGTTAGTTGGGCATACACTTGATGGGTTAGCTAAAAGACATGAATAAAAACACCTTTAAGTGAAATTTAAAGAATGATAAGTTGTCAAAATGGTGTTACTTTGATGATAGTATGTATTTCAGGATTTGATGATTAAAGGGAACAAATATGATGTCTTGGAGCGGTTCGGGCAAGAAACGGAAGCTTACGCGAGTTGGAAAACCGAAAAACGACGAGAACAGGATTTTTGGCGTAGGATACGCCAAAATTGGCGTACCCTACGCCATTGGCGTAGGCAGGGGCAGACAAGCTGGCGTAGGCCAGCAGGATTGAGCTCAGGGAAAAAGAGGTTGGCGTAGGATACGCCAAAAGTGGCGTATCCTACTCAAAAGTCAATTTTGGTCAAAACATTTCCTTTTTTTAAGTCAAAACTGATGGGATCAAGTGTTAATGGCGATTTTATGGTCTTTGACTGCTGTGGGGAGCTGTTTTGATCTCCATCATTATAAAAAAATCATCACCATTCAAGGCATATCATCACACAATTATTCTACAAGCATTTCTACACAATTCCTTTGAAGATTGGAGATTACATTTTGAAGATGATGAACACCATAGCCATGTGTGGCTAAAACTCTTGTATTACACTAGGGATGTAAGTTTTTGATACCTAGGGCTTAACATTTGGGCATTGCATTGTTTAAACTTTTGATTAATGTTTTTTTATGTACTTGAATTACCAGTGTTGATTAGTGATTAATCTGATGTTGAAATCATTTCTAGTTAATTGATCTTGTGCCAATTTCTAAATGATATGAACATGGTTCCTTGCATCAACACTATCATAGGATTGTATGTTCTAAATGATGAAGTATAGTTTAGTCCATTGTGAATGTTGATAAAACTTGATACCTAAGTTTATTGAGCAATCAATCCGTTAGTACCAATTGCATTATCATTGTTTATCCAATTATGCCTAATTGTTGAAAGCCTTAGTGTTCAATTACCCAAATCCTTAGTGTAATCATCTCTATCTTATGGTTACAAGTATTATTAATCATTTCTTACAAATTTCATTTTAAGCTTCATATTAATCAACAACTATTCAATCAATTCTAAACATCAATTCATAACTCATATAAGTAATTAGCACCTTCATAATTGACAATTTCAAAGTTAACTAGGAAATACTCACTAACCACACGCTCCTTGGATTGATACCCTACTTACCCTATCTACATAGGTTAATTAGGTTTTGCATGATCCTAACGACCGGTTCATCAAATGGCGCCGTTGCCGGGGAGCTAGTGCGCTTAGTGTTTATTGAGTAGTTAATAGTGTGATAATCTGTTTAAATTGTTGTTTGGTTTATTTTCTTGTTACGCGGGGTGTGTTACTTGTGCAGTTTACAGGTAGTGCATGCGTACGCGACATTCGGGGAGAACTTCTCCTTTAGTGTTTGAACCGGAAATTGAACGAGTAGCAAGAAGAAACCGACAACACCGGTTAGAGGAGCCGATTCCTTCTAACTCCCAATCACCACCCATAATTCAACCTTTGTCCTTTGAAACCGTTCAAATGGCAAACTCAAACCCAAATCGCCGTTCAGGTGAAAATAGAAGTGTCACACCCTCAAATTTCCACGTGCGGGGTTTTACCGCGAGGCGCGTGACACACCAGGATCCAAGTCAACGGTCACAATAAACAACACTATATGATACGTAAAAATGACATAATCAATCCATTAAGTTTTCATAAATGATCCAACGCTGCGGAAGCGTAAAACTTTATTACAACGTGAAATCAAAAGTACGAAAGTCTGAAAATACTAAATGAGATGCACATGAATCCTAGACGCCGTGAGACTCCGTGCGCCTATCGACAGCTGCTACCTTAGCGACCTGAGACAAACATGCTAAATACGTCAGCAAATAATGCTGGTGAGTTCACAGGTTTTTAAATGAATACCGACTCCAAATGTATACCAACTCCAAGTGATAATCGACTCCAACTGAATACTCGTGGTCAATCCAGACCACATGCATGCAAAATATATGAATACCTGTTACTACTGCGATTGGAAAACCATTACTGGACTCGAATACTGTGAATACTGAATACGTGCCCGAATGAATACTGAATACTGAATACTGCATACTGAATACTGAATACCTAAGAGACAACATGCACCCGTCCGACCTCCAGTCGACGAGTGGGGCGGGTCAAGCCCAAATAGCGCTATCCACATTTCCCCCGTTGTGCATCCCCGCACATTCATGGTTTCCCCCGGGACTTCCAAAGATCGCATAGTAATATAATGAATACTCTAAAACATAATGAATTCATGAATACCAAAACGTAGTTGACACATCTTTCCTGAAAACTTAGTTGAAACGCCTTTTATGAAAACATAGTTGAAACGCCTTTTATGAAAACATAGTTGACACATGTTTAAAGGACACAGCATGTTTTCTCCCCCGAAAATGTAAAACCAGTAAAAGAGTGGGGCCGTGAAACTCACCTTATTGTGCGTCTTCCGATAACTAGAATTCCAACACGTGTATGATAATCCCAACTAATGACAACCTATCAATGAGTTTACATAAGTGTGATGACTACTAACCCGAAGGCTAACAAGTCCCCGATTGTCCAGATCATAACCAAGTATGTTTTAAAACGAGTTTAAATGTTTAACCGACACACTAGACCGACCCGACATCCCGTTGGTGACCCATTACCCTAACTAATCAAGTACACATAGATTACATGCAAGGTTCAAGCATAAAACACTTAGTTTGTATCAAAAATCTCATTTTTGTTAACGTAGGGTCGAATGTGGCTTTAAGTGGTCGAAGGTGGCTTTAAACTCCCACCTTCGCCCCTTTTCTTCCACCTTCGCCCCTTTTCTTCCACCTTCGCCCCCCTCAGTTCCAGGTTCGACCCTTGGAACCCACCTTCGCCCATTCGACTGGCCGAAGGTGTTCCAGGTTCGACCCTGCTGTGTTGTTTACTCAAAAACGCGTCCAAAAACATCCGAAAACATCACGAAACATCATGAGTTACAGCAGTCAAGCATCATTATTATATTCCTACGAAACCCTACCAATTTTACCCCAAAATCTATCCGTTTTTACAAGTTTCCTAAAATAGTAAATTATGGAGATGTCACATCATCATGCATGAAAATATTACCCAATTAGGAAACTTCTGAAATCAATCAATAATCAGCTCATCATCATCAAATCATCATGAACAAGAAACCCCTATCATAACCTTATCATAACCATCCAAAACAAGCCCTAAATCTAACTAAAAACCCCTTTAATCGACAAAACACCATCAACAATCAATTGTAACATGTTTCCATTATAACTCTCTATTAATAACAGCCCTAGGTTGTAGTCATGTCATCTACATAGCAAGTAATCATCAAACAATGCTTAATACCACATAAACACATGTTAAATTGTATGAAAACTCATTGTTTATGAATAGGTTTTATTTAGAAAGATATTAGGAAGGTTTTTACCCATAAAACATGTTGATATCAGATCTGGACCCTTGGGGTTTAGATGAAAACAAGTTAAAATTATTTAAAAAGGATTTGAAATGAAGAACACACCTTAGATCTTCACTTGTAATGATTTAGAGAGTTAGGTTATGAAAAATAAGTTCAAAAACTCCTTCCCCAATGATAATAGCTGATAGAGAGTGTTTGGAGGCGTTTAGGGTTTGTGAAATGGTGAAAAATGGCTAAGGATGGTATTTATACTATCTGCACGTTCGCCCAGTTTAAGTGGTCGAATGTGGAATTTTTCCACGTTCGCCCCTTTTTAGTGGTCGAATGTGGAACTTTTCCACATTCGCCCACTTTGTTTCCACGTTCGCCCCTTTTTAGTGGTCGAATGTGGAACTTTTCCACATTCGCCCACTTTGTTTCTACGTTCGCCCATTTTTCAAACCCCATTTCCACATTCGCCCAAAAGTTCCACATTCAGGTCATCAGCACATTTTTAACACATGTTAACAGCACTTTTAACACATGTTAACCTTTTTCCAGTTTGTCGTGTTTAACGCATTCTAACACATCTTAACACATAAGCATGCATCCATAGTCTATACTTAGCATGTTTAGGCACGTATAATCATTCGTACATCATTTAAGCAAGTATAAGCATACAATCCACCCCACGACCCATAATCTACACATATACTAAATTAATTCATGTAATGTCACCAACAACGGGACCCGGTACTAATGTATTCCCAAAACGACTCCCAATGATTCTCCAGATCATTGGACCCTGGACAATCCTAATCTGACCCGACTCAACTAACCCAGTTAAGTTTGTTTATAGACGTTTCTCGCTAATGTAGACTTATGTGTTCATAAAGTGTTGACTCAAACATGCCGGGTGTCACATCATCCCCCAGTTGAAAGAATTTTCGTCCCGAAAATTTCCCGAAGTCAAAGAGAACGAAGCGATAAAAAGAAAAATTTTCCCGGTCGTCACATCATCCCCCTGTTGAAAGGAATCTCGCCCCGAGATTCACTCTTCGACAGTAATGAGTGTCGACCTAACCCAAGTAACGTTTCCTAGAACACAAACGAAATGATAACCACGAACGAAAGATGATAACCACGAACGAAAGATGATATCAACAAATACTCTGTGCCGGGGAACCGCCCTCCCCAAAGTGAATAGAAAACAATGAATTCCCCTGATCGAAGGCCTACTAGAGACTACCATGATCGGTATAAATGATACACCGGTACCGTCCAAGTAACATCTCCAAAGGACCCACATCAGACTCATGAATGCAAAATGATGACCAAATACCAAACTGAATGCACACAATAAATACGAATTGCCAAACAATGCGAACGAGAGTGAATACGAACATAACGAGAATCAAGAAAAGAATACTCACCAGTAACAGCATCAGGATCCTCCTGACCAGTTCGTCCACCACCCTTGCCTTGCTTCTTCTTAGGACAATCCCGCTTGAAGTGCCCAATATCTCCACAGTGATAACATCCTTGGTTCCCCTGAGGAACAGGGGCAGGGACAATCGCCTGACCTGGAACTTTCTGGAGATTGACTCTACAGTTTCTAGCAACATGGCCCACATGCTTACAACGGTTGCAACGAAACTTCTCACAGTTGCCATAATGATGGTACCCACACACGACACACTTCGGGAGCTTCCCAGTATACCCACCGTGCTCCCGACCAGACGATGAACCTGAAGCTTCGAACTTCCCTATCTGCTGCTGTGGCTGGTTTGGAACCAGATTCTCCTCGATGCTCTCCCATTTCCTTTTGTTGTTCCCAGTCTCGCTTAGGATGTGAGGCTCGTACTCCATAAACACTTTAAAAGTACACACTTGCTGACCGATAGGAGGAGGTGGTGGGGGATGAACGACAATCCCACCGAGACCCTGCTGAGTGATCTGATGTGCAGCGATAGCAGCTGCCACATGCTCCTGAATCAGGCTATTCAGCTCAGCCTGGGTCATACTAATGTTGCCACGACCCCCATTGTGTCCACCGCCATTCCGACCACCAACACGACCACCACAACGTCCCCCAGCACGTCCACCAGCGCGACCAGACATGTTCTGCCAACATGAGATAAGATACTCAAAACCACCCACAGATCGAGCTACAAGTGACCAAACGAATTCAGAACATGGTTCCAGCATGACCATTAGTCCGAACACGAAGTCCACCAAGATTTTCATGCATTTCGATTTATGATTTCGTGTGCACCCGAAATAACAAATCGCTCTACATGGTCCTCTAGGCGTGCTCCTAGCTAGAACTTCAAATCACCCGATACCCACATTCCTAAAAGAAACTGTTATCGCACGAAGATTCCAAAGTGAACAGTCACTCAGGAGTGTACTATGACAAGTACTAGTGCATGAAAGTGTGTGAGTAAGCAAGTATGTAAGCGAATAGTCCCTTCAACTTCAAACCCGAAGAAGAAGATAGAACCCAGGTAGGAATAACAAAAGATAGATAACGTGATACTGTGTGATGAGGACACCGACACCCCGACAAGGTTAATATGTTTTCCAAATGACACGACTCGTAACTATGTGTGACCGTCTAACGTGTGTGATACTCGGCTATAGACTAGACTCTACATGCAGTCCTAGTTCACTATAACCATTGGCTCTGATACCAATCTGTCACACCCTCAAATTTCCACGTGCGGGGTTTTACCGCGAGGCGCGTGACACACCAGGATCCAAGTCAACGGTCACAATAAACAACACTATATGATACGTAAAAATGACATAATCAAACCATTAAGTTTTCATAAATGATCCAACGCTGCGGAAGCGTAAAACTTTATTACAACGTGAAATCAAAAGTACGAAAGTCTGAAAATACTAAATGAGATGCACATGAATCCTAGACGCCGTGAGACTCCGTGCGCCTATCGACAGCTGCTACCTTAGCGACCTGAGACAAACATGCTAAATACGTCAGCAAATAATGCTGGTGAGTTCACAGGTTTTTAAATGAATACCGACTCCAAATGTATACCAACTCCAAGTGATAATCGACTCCAACTGAATACTCGTGGTCAATCCAGACCACATGCATGCAAAATATATGAATACCTGTTACTACTGCGATTGGAAAACCATTACTGGACTCGAATACTGTGAATACTGAATACGTGCCCGAATGAATACTGAATACTGAATACTGCATACTGAATACTGAATACCTAAGAGACAACATGCACCCGTCCGACCTCCAGTCGACGAGTGGGGCGGGTCAAGCCCAAATAGCGCTATCCACATTTCCCCCGTTGTGCATCCCCGCACATTCATGGTTTCCCCCGGGACTTCCAAAGATCGCATAGTAATATAATGAATACTCTAAAACATAATGAATTCATGAATACCAAAACGTAGTTGACACATCTTTCCTGAAAACTTAGTTGAAACGCCTTTTATGAAAACATAGTTGAAACGCCTTTTATGAAAACATAGTTGACACATGTTTAAAGGACACAGCATGTTTTCTCCCCCGAAAATGTAAAACCAGTAAAAGAGTGGGGCCGTGAAACTCACCTTATTGTGCGTCTTCCGATAACTAGAATTCCAACACGTGTATGATAATCCCAACTAATGACAACCTATCAATGAGTTTACATAAGTGTGATGACTACTAACCCGAAGGCTAACAAGTCCCCGATTGTCCAGATCATAACCAAGTATGTTTTAAAACGAGTTTAAATGTTTAACCGACACACTAGACTGACCCGACATCCCGTTGGTGACCCATTACCCTAACTAATCAAGTACACATAGATTACATGCAAGGTTCAAGCATAAAACACTTAGTTTGTATCAAAAATCTCATTTTTGTTAACGTAGGGTCGAATGTGGCTTTAAGTGGTCGAAGGTGGCTTTAAACTCCCACCTTCGCCCCTTTTCTTCCACCTTCGCCCCTTTTCTTCCACCTTCGCCCCCCTCAGTTCCAGGTTCGACCCTTGGAACCCACCTTCGCCCATTCGACTGGCCGAAGGTGTTCCAGGTTCGACCCTGCTGTGTTGTTTACTCAAAAACGCGTCCAAAAACATCCGAAAACATCACGAAACATCATGAGTTACAGCAGTCAAGCATCATTATTATATTCCTACGAAACCCTACCAATTTTACCCCAAAATCTATCCGTTTTTACAAGTTTCCTAAAATAGTAAATTATGGAGATGTCACATCATCATGCATGAAAATATTACCCAATTAGGAAACTTCTGAAATCAATCAATAATCAGCTCATCATCATCAAATCATCATGAACAAGAAACCCCTATCATAACCTTATCATAACCATCCAAAACAAGCCCTAAATCTAACTAAAAACCCCTTTAATCGACAAAACACCATCAACAATCAATTGTAACATGTTTCCATTATAACTCTCTATTAATAACAGCCCTAGGTTGTAGTCATGTCATCTACATAGCAAGTAATCATCAAACAATGCTTAATACCACATAAACACATGTTAAATTGTATGAAAACTCATTGTTTATGAATAGGTTTTATTTAGAAAGATATTAGGAAGGTTTTTACCCATAAAACATGTTGATATCAGATCTGGACCCTTGGGGTTTAGATGAAAACAAGTTAAAATTATTTAAAAAGGATTTGAAATGAAGAACACACCTTAGATCTTCACTTGTAATGATTTAGAGAGTTAGGTTATGAAAAATAAGTTCAAAAACTCCTTCCCCAATGATAATAGCTGATAGAGAGTGTTTGGAGGCGTTTAGGGTTTGTGAAATGGTGAAAAATGGCTAAGGATGGTATTTATACTATCTGCACGTTCGCCCATTTTAAGTGGTCGAATGTGGAATTTTTCCACGTTCGCCCCTTTTTAGTGGTCGAATGTGGAACTTTTCCACATTCGCCCACTTTGTTTCCACGTTCGCCCCTTTTTAGTGGTCGAATGTGGAACTTTTCCACATTCGCCCACTTTGTTTCTACGTTCGCCCATTTTTCAAACCCCATTTCCACATTCGCCCAAAAGTTCCACATTCAGGTCATCAGCACATTTTTAACACATGTTAACAGCACTTTTAACACATGTTAACCTTTTTCCAGTTTGTCGTGTTTAACGCATTCTAACACATCTTAACACATAAGCATGCATCCATAGTCTATACTTAGCATGTTTAGGCACGTATAATCATTCGTACATCATTTAAGCAAGTATAAGCATACAATCCACCCCACGACCCATAATCTACACATATACTAAATTAATTCATGTAATGTCACCAACAACGGGACCCGGTACTAATGTATTCCCAAAACGACTCCCAATGATTCTCCAGATCATTGGACCCTGGACAATCCTAATCTGACCCGACTCAACTAACCCAGTTAAGTTTGTTTATAGACGTTTCTCGCTAATGTAGACTTATGTGTTCATAAAGTGTTGACTCAAACATGCCGGGTGTCACAAGAAGACCACCCACTCCACCTCATCCAAATCAAAACCAACAAAACCCACCTCACCAACCAATTCACAACCGAAATCCCAACACCCGAAATGTAAACCAAGGTCCCTCCATGTCTAACCGTGGCAATCCCACGTTTGATCCGGTTAATCGGTACAATGAAGCCGGATATGAAGATTATGTTGAGAATATTGAAGAATTGAGGGCGAACATTAATGATGATGATCCATTCAGTGTACCAAGTTATCAATCATCAGACAGAGTTAGTGTTCATTCCTACCACTCGGGAGAAGATGAATATTCTGAAAGGGATTACAATGAGGATGATGAGGATTGGGGCGATAGAAATGTTAGTGATGATTATGGAGATGAAGAAGAGTATCACGGTGATAATATTTCTAACGTGGGTGCAAATCGAAATGGGGATAATGACGGTTATTACAATCACGTCATTAATAATCATCAACCAAGACAAAACCCAAGAAGACATCAAATTCCCAATATTCACCAAAACCGGGGTGGAAATTTTGTGGGTCGAGCAGAAAGAAGACCTAATGGGGGAAGACAACATAGAGGTGAAGAAGTGAATGCTCCAAGACGAAGGCCCCCAGTTCCAATGCAAGGAGTTAACGGTCGGTTTAGACCACTTGCATCCGAGAACGAATCACCTATTGTACCACCACCTCCAGGAAGAAGATCCTTTGATTGCAAGCCCAACTACATCAACATCATTCCTCATTTTCATGGGATGGCTAATGAAGACCCGTATGATCACTTATCCGAATTCAAGGCAATGTGTGGTACTATGGGAGGTCATAACTTTTCACTAGATGAGGTACAGTTGAGGTTATTTCGGTTTTCTCTCAAGGATAAAGCAAAGACATGGTTCCTCACCTTACCCGCACACAGCATTTACACTTGGGGAGAAATGCAACAAGTATTTTTGGATGAATATTTCCCCAGTTTTAAAACAGATGCAGTGCGGCTAGAAATTCGTTCTTTTCAACAACTACAAGGGGAACCGCTTCATGAAGCTTTTACTCGTTTCAAGGAGTTAATTCGAAAATGCCCACACCACAATATTGATCTTTGGGAATTGGTCAGCAGTTTTGTTAATGGACTGAGCAAGGAAGAAAGAAAATATCTCAAGTCTACTAGCAATGGAACATTGTTATCTAATCCGGAGCAAGAAGATTGGGATTTTTTGGAGCTAATGGCGAAGAATTCAAAATCGGAAGAGGCAGCTGATCGAAGAACTAAACACCCGGTCTCTAAATCTCTTCCCGATGCAGATTCAAGTTCTAAGGACCGAATTGCTCAGTTGGAGAGAGAGTTGGCAAGAATGAAGAAACGGGAGGTGTCATCGGTACAATACCCCGTGTGTGATAATTGTGGAGATTTGGGGCATAAAGCTAGTGAGTGCTCCGGCGATATGGGTCAAGAAACCGAAGAGGTGAATCAAGTGTATGGAGAAAGGAAGTATGACATGAACTCCAACACTTACCATGCAGGCTTGAGAAACCATCCTAACTTTAGGTATGGTAATCCCGCTAACCAAATGAACCCGAACTTCCAATCGGGAAATCAAGGCGGTAGTGGGCAATATCAAGGTCGCCAAGGTGGTAATCAAGGTGGTTACCAAAGAAATAACTACAATCAAGGTGGTAACCAAGGATACAACAACAATTATCAAAGAGGTTACAACCAAGGCGGCTCTTCAAGCAATCAAGGAAACTCTTCTGGAAATCAAGGTGGTGATGAATCTTTGAGTTCAAAAATGGATGCTTTAATGAGCATGATGAAAGACGCCAACAATGACATCAAGGAAATAAAGAAAGGGAATGAGGTAAGGGATAAGTCTCACGAGGCCTTGGCTAAACAAGTGGGCCAATTAGCGGAAGAAATGGCTCAATGGAGAGGAAGCACGGGGAAGCTTCCTAGTGATACCACTATCAACCCGCAACATCAAGGTTCGAGTTCGAAGAACACTCGCAATGTTCCCATTAATAAGGTAACCGTTCTTCGTAGTGGTAAAATTATTGATAATAAAATTGAAAATAAAATTGAGCCACCATCCCCCCAATTTGTTGAAGGGGAGGTGGAAGATGTGAGTGATGAAAGTGAAAGTGCGGAGAGAACGGGTCAAAATAAAAGTAAACAAAAAGTTGAAAGTTCAAAACCCGTTGAGAACAAACAAGCTCCAAAGGCTAAGGAAAAGGGTATGGAGGGTAATACCATCCCTTATCCCGAAGCATTGTTGGAGCCATCTAAAAAAGTGGTCAAGAAAAGAGGCCCGCAACAAGAAGAGTTATGGGAAATTTTTAAACAAGTGAAAATTAATTTACCACTTTTAGATGCAATCAAACAAGTCCCCTCGTATGCAAAGTATCTAAAGGACATGTGTACCCAAAAGAGAACTCATAAAATATCCAAGAAAATTGATTTAACTGAAAATGTGAGTTCTATTCTTTCGGGTTCACTTCCACCTAAGTTACAAGATCTGGGAACACCCATCATATCCATTCAGGTTGGGGAATTTAAAATGACTCGGGCGCTCTTGGATCTTGGAGCTAGTGTAAGCATCTTGCCGGGTAGTCTTTATGACCAATACGAATTTGGTCCACTTCAAGAATCTAATACCACGGTGGTATTAGCCGATTTGACTCCTAAGCTACCCCGCGGGATGGTTACCGACGTGATAGTAAAAGTTGAAGATTTTTATTATCCGGTGGATTTCTTAGTACTTGATTATGTTTCCATGGAACTAACCAAACAACCAACGGTTATTCTTGGTCGACCATTTTTAGCCACATCTAATGCACAAATTAATTGCAAGACAGGCACGCTTGACATGACCTTTGGTAATCGTAGGGTCCGATTAAATGTTTTTTCAAATGGGACTGACCCTCTAGTCAATGATGAATGCTATATGGCAGACATTATTGACGAGTGTATACCTCTATACGACACTGTTGTAGATGAGGAAAACACAATAGAGGAGTGTTTTATGTTTGACAGGTCACAGGAGGAAATGTTGAAAAGCATAGCTGAGGAGGAGAAGAAGCAAGAAGCAAAGGCGGTACAGGAAGGAAGACCACCATGGACTCATCAAGTGGAAAGCCTTCCGGATCATATTGACACAAAGTTGAAGCCATCATTGGTTGAACCACCACAAGTAGAATTGAAGGAGTTGCCTAAGCATTTGAAATATGCTTATGTCGGTGAAGGCAACACGCTCCCAGTAATCATTGCTTCAAACTTGACTGGAAAGCAAGAGGAAAAATTGATGAAGGTGTTGGTGACCCATAGAGCTGCTATTGGGTGGACTGTGGCGGATTTGAAGGGTATTAGTCCGTCAATTGTGATGCACAAGATCATCACAGATGAGAAAGTAACTCCCGCAAGAGACGCTCAAAGGAGACTAAATCCTAACATGCGGGAAGTTGTGAAGAAAGAAGTGCTGAAATGGCTAGATGCGGGTATCATTTACCCCATTTCAGATAGCCAATGGGTTAGTCCAACTCAAACCGTTCCAAAGAAGGCAGGTATCCAAGTCGTGAAAAACGACTCAGGTGAGGAGGTAGCTACCCGGCCGGTAACCGGGTGGCGGATTTGTATTGATTATAGGAAGTTAAATGCTGCAACTTCCAAAGATCATTTTCCTTTACCTTTTATTGACCAAATAGTAGAAAAACTAGCCGGACAAAAATTTTATTGTTTCTTGGATGGGTATTCAGGTTACAATCAAATTGCTATTCATCCAGAGGATCAACAAAAGACCACGTTTACTTGTCCATATGGCACATTCGCATTTAGACGAATGCCATTTGGCCTTTGTAATGCCCCCGCCACCTTTCAAAGGTGTATGATGAGTATCTTTTCAGATATGGTGGGGGAGTCATTGGAAATCTTCATGGATGATTTTTCTATTTTCGGGTCATCATTTAACTCTTGCCTAAGTCAATTGGAAAAGGTTTTGCAAAGGTGTGTTGAGACAAATTTGGTTTTGAGTTGGGAGAAAAGTCATTTTATGGTCCAAGAGGGGATAGTGTTGGGCCATGTGGTTTCTAGTCGTGGGATTGAGGTTGATCATGCTAAAATACAAGTCATTTCAACTTTACCTTATCCCACTAGTATTAAGGGCATTAGATCATTTTTGGGGCATGCCGGTTTTTATAGGAGGTTCATTAAAGGTTTTAGCGACATAACAAAACCTTTGTGTAATTTGTTATTGAAAGATGCTCCATTTAATTTTGATGAAAAATGTATTGAAGCCTTTAATATTTTGAAAGAAAAGTTAGTTGGGGCCCCAATTTTGCAATCACCCAATTGGTCTTTACCGTTTGAAATCATGTGTGATGCAAGTGGGTATGCGGTTGGGGCCGTGTTGGGCCAACGGGTAGAAAAGAAACCTGTTGCTATATACTACGCAAGTAAGACTCTTTCGGAAGCACAATTGAATTACACAACTACCGAAAAAGAGCTACTTGCGGTGGTATATGCGCTAGACAAATTCCGGTCTTACGTATGGGGTAGTAAAATTATTGTTTATACTGATCACAGTGCTGTCAGGTATTTAATGGACAAAAAGGATGCTAAGCCCCGACTGATTAGATGGATACTCTTACTACAAGAGTTTGATTTGGAGATACGTGACAAGAAAGGAACGGAAAATGTGGTTGCCGACCATTTGTCTAGATTGATGATTGAAGAGGAAGACTCAACGAATGAAATTAATGAGTTGTTCCCAGATGAGCATTTATTAGCAGTTTCGACATTACCTTGGTTTGCTAACATTGTTAATTTTTTAGTGACAGGTACAATGCCGGAACATTGGGTGAGGAAAAAGAGACTCCATTTTTTGTCCCAAATAAAACACTACATTTGGGATGATCCTGATTTATTTAGAGTGGGAGCAGATCAAATCATTCGAAGATGCATCCCGGATGAGGAGATCATGAGTGTTTTGAAGCACGTGCATTCTTATGCATGTGGAGGGCATTTTAGTGGCCAAAAGACGGGTCACAAGGTTTTATCTAGTGGGTTGTATTGGCCAACAATTTTCAAGGATTCGTTTGAGTATGCTAAAAATTGCTTACATTGTCAACAATTAGGAAGCATCTCAAAATGTGATGAAATGCCAATGCAACCCATCTTGGTTGTTGATGTGTTCGATGTATGGGGAATTGACTTCATGGGACCATTTCCCAATTCTTTCGGTAACCTATACATTTTGGTGGCGGTGGATTATGTTTCTAAATGGGTTGAAGCTATCGCCACCAAAACCAATGACCATATTGTTGTTTGCAATTTTATACAAACATATATTTTTTCAAGGTTTGGATTACCTCGCACAATCATAAGTGATGGGGGATCTCATTTTAAAAACCAAAAATTTGGAAAATTGCTTAAGCGATATGGTGTTGACCATAGAATTGCCACCCCATATCATCCACAAACTAGTGGACAAGTTGAGGTTTCCAATAGGCAAATTAAAGAAATTCTACAAAAAACAGTTCGTGCGGACCGAAAGGATTGGTCAACCAAGCTCAATGATGCTTTATGGGCCTACCGCACGGCCTACAAAACGCCTATTGGAACAACTCCTTATCGACTAGTGTATGGTAGGGATTGTCATCTCCCGGTCGAATTAGTTCACCGGGCATATTGGGCCATAAAAAATATTAATTTACAATATGATGATGCAGGCCGAGAAAGAAAACTCAAATTATGTGAGTTAGAAGAGCTAAGAGATGAAGCTTACGAAATCGCGTCAAAATACAAAGACCAAATGAAGAGAGTTCATGACGCAAAGATTCGCAAAAAGGAATTTCAAGTGGGTCAAAAGGTTTGGCTCTACAATTCCAAGTTGAAGCTCTTCCCGGGAAAGCTCAAGAGCAAATGGACTGACCCATATATCATAACAAGGGTTGGAAAATTTAGCGAGGTAGACATTGAGGATCCGAAAGATGGGTCAAAACAAACTGTGAATGGGCATCGGTTGAAGCCCTATGTGGAGTACCCAACAGAACATGGTAATATTCTTGAGTTGGTATGTTTCTTAGAGGGCTTACCAACTTATGAAATCAACTAAAATGCAGGTGAAACTCCCATCCAGGTATGTACTCTAATTAAAGTATTGGGGACAATACTATTTCTTTTCGGGGGTGGGAAACGTAAGTTGTAAATATTTGTACAAAAATTTTTTTAGGTTTATCTAGCCTTTTCCTAAAAAAAAAAAAAAAAAAAAAAAAAAAAAAAAAAAATTTAGCGTGGCCTACGCCAAAAGTGGCGTAGGGTATGCCAAACCAATGTTGCCTTAGCCAAATTCCCCTGCCCTACGCAAGCTTGAGGCCATTTCCTTACGCAGCTAGCGTACCCTACGCCAATATTGGCGTAGGTTACGCCAAAGACTAAAAAAAAAAAAAAAAAAAAAAATTTTACTCGGCTGTTGACCAAAGTTGACCGGACCCACTTGCATAAAAAACCAAAAACTCTTCCTTCTAACACCTACCCACATCATTACAACACCTCAAACCTCCAAATCATTCATCTTCTTCATCCCCAAATTCTCCAAACCCTCTAAACCTTCAACCACTCAATCTTTCATAACTCCTTCAATCTTCCACCAAACTTAACAAATTTTATATCAAAATCACTTAATTTTTTGAGACCTACAAAACCCCTAACTTAGAATTTATTAATTTTAACGTTTTGAGGGGCAAATCAAGGGCTGAAAAATCGCAAGTTTGTGTGGTGTTCTTATTATTCTCTTATTTCTTGCTTGTGGTTATTTCCCTACTCAATAATCATCATGAAGGTATGTTTCTCATAACTTTTCCTTGTTATTTTCATTAGTTACATATTATGTGTTCATGAATGTTTGAGAAATTGATATTATGAGTAGTAGTGCTTAGGATTGATTGTTTGGGTAGAAACCTTTGTTAAAAAAAAAAAAAACAAAAAACAAAAAAAAAAAAAAACAAAAAAAAAACGAATTTTTTAATAAAAGCAAGAAATAAGTGTGGGGAGGGGATTATGGAGATGTAAAATATATGGTTGTGAATTTAGGCGATTAGTACAACATCCTTAATCGCTAGTGTATATTTATAGCCATAGGATGCCGTGTTTGAGTAGAATGTAGTTAAGGTGCATGCTAGTCTTATTGGGATTGGAAAACTAATGCTACATTGTTGTTTTGAATACAGAATATCTTTAGAAGAAAGGGTAAGGAGCATGCCGAATCATCTTCTCAACCAAAAAGGAAAAAGGGGAGACGATCCAATTTATGCGATGAATCTGATGCCGAGGGTGACGAAATTAAACATGAATTGGATCGTAGCGAACGGACGGAGCATGCTGAAAGAATGGATGTTGATCTTCCCACTTGGAAAGAAAAGTCTAAAAGATTGTCAGCTTTCCCTGAAGCAATCAGGCCAGCCATGTGGTATCAAAAAATGTCAACATTGAAACATGATACCGAGGGAGTGTTGGTTTGTGAGAGAGCATATGATAGGGAGCAGTTACGGTTAGTGGGATTAACACAAAAATTCGAAAGAATTGGTTGGGAAGCTGCATTAGACTTTTGTGCGAATAGAGGAAGAAAGGTTTATTTGAAAGCAATTGAGTAATGGATGTCCACGCTGGAGCAAGATCTTGGTAATAACCCACCTCTTACAATGAAGTTGACTGGTATTGTGGGGAAGAAAAAGATGATCTTATCATTTGAGACACTGCGTCAAATTGCCAATTTTGATTCTTGCTCGGAAAATGAATATTATTATATCCCCGAGCATCTCTTTTGGGCTAAAACACAGTTAAAAACCGATCCACAGAATATGTTTGACAATGTGGCTCCAGTGAAAAGAGGAAATAATCATTGCAGAGAGGATATGGAATGCGAGGCTAGATTTCTTTTGGGCATTTCATTTGAAAACTTAATGGCAAGGTTGGGGGATAGATCAAAAGTAAGAGGTTGGGATGTTCAAGTATTGCACGCAATCATGTATGGTACACCACGCCTATCATTTAGGCATTTGGTCTTGATGAACGTTTGGGATAGCCGAGAAAGCCAAGAGCGGAAAATGATACCGCATGTTAGGCTATTGTCATACTTGATGGAAGCTCAAGGAGTGGTGACACGGTCGACACCAGCCATTGAAGTGAACATCATGAAAATGAAATGGGAGAGTTTTAGCAAGGCCAAGTTTACGTATGAAAGGACCGCGGAGTACCATGTCTTGCTCGATAAACAAGGCAACACACAGCTAATGGCACTGCGAGAAGATGTGGAGCATAGAGATGATGAAGAGGTACACACGGATGAAGCCGAGGAAGAAGAAGAAGAAGTGCAAGTGGTGAGAGAGCGACCGGTCCGAGAAATGAGCAGAGAAGAAATGGAGATGGTAGCAGGAATCAACCAGGCAAGGCCTGGAGGGTTCCATGGTTGGACTTCATTTAAAAAGAATATGTGGGACCGAGGGACGCGAAACATGATATTGGCACGACAAAGAGAAGAAGCGGCAATCAAAAGGGAACAAGAGCGAATAGCACGAGAAGAGCAGCGAGAAAGAGATCAGGTGGCGAGAGAGGAGAGAAGAGAAGAGGAAAGAAAGGCACGGGAAGATAAACATTGGTGGGCAGTTAATTATGCCCGAGAGATGGACACGGCCAACAGGTTCTTGGAGAGTGAACAGATTAGACACCACCAGGACCTAATAGCAGGGCGTCCTTATGAACCATTTGTTCCCTATGTTGATTATTCAACTATAAGGGAACAACCACAGGAGGTGATCAACCAGGTCAGGTGGCCTCAAGGGATCTCATCCAGTTATCTTCCCACTCCGCAGCCACCACCGCCACCACCACCAGCTGAAGGATCTTCCTCTTCTGCCGACCCACTCAGTGACTACCATGGATGGATGGATGCAATTTTCGGGCATCCGAACGCGCCTTATCCACCACCGGGTCCGAATGATCCCTACTACCGCTGATGGATGGTTTTGGTAACATTTTATGTGTATCATTGTAGACTATTTATTTTTATTGTTTTTTTTTCTTTTATTTTGTGTGGTTGACTTTATTTTGGGTTTGCTTGAGTATGTTAGAATTTATGTTTTGTATTCTAGTTTCTTTCTAGTTGTTTTGTATGTGTTGATGATTTGAGAGTGAGCCTAGGATATGCATCACCGGTGAGTGTTCAGTGAAAAGGAGGAAAAATGGAGGATGGGAAGCATTCAAGTATGGAGAGCAAGGATTCATCGAGGAAATGGAGACATCTTTTGTTTATCAGGTGCTTTCTATTCTTTAATCTTTTGTGTATTGTTGAATAAGGTTTGGGGTGGATTTTTTTATCATCTTCGCACTTGTGAATTAATCGGCTATTTAGCTACTTTATTTGTGCAAGAACCCACATTGAGGACAATGTAAACTTTAAGTGTGGGGATGGGGGAATTGCCATATAATAAAAAAAATAAAAAAAAAAAATAAGACCTTCAAGCTTAAACTGTAAGAAAACCATTTTTTTTTTCACCATGATATTGGATCACAAAATTCGACCCTTAGTCATGGTCATAATTCTTTAAGTTCCTTGATGTGTTTTTCCAAGGATGGTTTTTGCAAAATATGGATTGCCTAGTTAGAAAAGACTAATGAAGAATATACCACTTTTGCATATCGGCAACCCATATTCCCTTTAGGTTCAGGAAGAGATTATTGAGCCACCACAACATGCTAATACCTTACAAATACTTATCCACATCCTCCGGCATGTTGTGTTCATTTGAATTGAGTGTACTATTATAGGCGCATAAGGTAGAACTTGCAATTTTTGATACGCCTACCACTCTAGACCGATTGTGGACACAAGAATGATTAAGGCATTAGGCTAAACCCTTTTATTTTTAAAACCCATTTTTATCATCCTTGACCCATTCCGATACCCCTTAGATAACCAATTTTGAGCCTGAAATCTTTTCGATTGATCACCCATATCAACCTTTTGACCCATTTAACCTTTTCAATTTTTAAACCTAGCGTGATGAAAATTCGATTGTAGGATTTTGCTATGTATTGTATATGATTTGCAATGTTAGTTAAAAAAAAAAAAAAAAAAAAAAAAAAAAAAAAAAAAAAAACTGAAAAGCATGAGAACAAATACGTTACAAACAAATGAGAGTTCTCATAGAAAAGCACAAAAATATGCTTGAGTTAGAATAAAAAAGGCGCAACAATGCCTTATAGTTGAGAAGTTAGTTAGTCGTTGGAATAAATGTCGAATTTTCATCACCTTAGCCACTTATAATATCCCTTTCCATACCCTTCGCCTAGCCCCATTACAACCCGTTGTAAAGACCTTTTGACTTGTGTTCACTTTTGAAAAATATTGTGGAAGGTGATTGAATTGCAAGCTTATGCTAACATGCCCTATGATCGGTTTTGAGTGATTGGCATGAAATACTAGCACATTACTTGCTAGCCGAGATAGTAAACCGAGTGGAGTGAACCATTGTGAGGGGTGTGCAAAAGTGTGAAATCAAATCTAGTTGGATTTAGCTAGGCATTTGTTTTAAACATATAAAAACCTTGGAATGTAAATCTACTGACAGGCGTAAGTCTTGTGAATTGGGGTATGACTAGGGGCCGTTTTTGAGAATCGATAAAATGGTTGGAAATTAGTTAAACTATTGATTGAGCTTGATTTATTGATTTGCTTGAGGGCAAGCAAAAGACAAGTGTGGGGATGTGATGGGTTAGCTAAAAGACATGAATAAAAACACCTTTAAGTGAAATTTAAAGAATGATAAGTTGTCAAAATGGTGTTACTTTGATGATAGTATGTATTTCAGGATTTGATGATTAAAGGGAACAAATATGATGTCTTGGAGCGGTTCGGGCAAGAAACGGAAGCTTACGCGAGTTGGAAAACCGAAAAACAACGAGAACAGGATTTTTGGCGTAGGATACGCCAAAATTGGCGTACCCTACGCCATTGGCGTAGGCAGGGGCAGACAAGCTGGCGTAGGCCAGCAGGATTGAGCTCAGGGAAAAAGAGGTTGGCGTAGGATACGCCAAAAGTGGCGTATCCTACGCAAAAGTCAATTTTGGTCAAAACATTTCCTTTTTTTAAGTCAAAACTGATGGGATCAAGTGTTAATGGCGATTTTATGGTCTTTGACTGCTGTGGGGAGCTGTTTTGATCTCCATCATTATAAAAAAATCATCACCATTCAAGGCATATCATCACACAATTATTCTACAAGCATTTCTACACAATTCCTTTGAAGATTGAAGATTACATTTTGAAGATGATGAACACCATAGCCATGTGTGGCTAAAACTCTTGTATTACACTAGGGATGTAAGTTTTTGATACCTAGGGCTTAACATTTGGGCATTGCATTGTTTAAACTTTTGATTAATGTTTTTTATGTACTCGAATTACCAGTGTTGATTAGTGATTAATCTGATGTTGAAATCATTTCTAGTTAATTGATCTTGTGCCAATTTCTAAATGATATGAACATGGTTCCTTGCATCAACACTATCATAGGATTGTATGTTCTAAATGATGAAGTATAGTTTAGTCCATTGTGAATGTTGATAAAACTTGATACCTAAGTTTATTGAGCAATCAATCCGTTAGTACCAATTGCATTATCATTGTTTATCCAATTATGCCTAATTGTTGAAAGCCTTAGTGTTCAATTACCCAAATCCTTAGTGTAATCATCTCTATCTTATTGTTACAAGTATTATTAATCATTTCTTACAAATTTCATTTTAAGCTTCATATTAACCAACAACTATTCAATCAATTCTAAACATCAATTCATAACTCATATAAGTAATTAGCACCTTCATAATTGACAATTTCAAAGTTAACTAGGAAATACTCACTAACCACACGCTCCTTGGATTGATACCCTACTTACCCTATCTACATAGGTTAATTAGGTTTTGCATGATCCTAACGACCGGTTCATCAACACTAACGTATGTCATATGAACCCTAACACCTGTTAGTTAGGCATATACTAGCATGTGTTAGCATCACTAACATGTGTATAAACAAACACCAAATCTGCAGTGCCAAGTGTATCATACTTAATTTTATAACTATGTTAATACAACTACTCAAATACGATTAATAGGGTCTGAAATCCAACAATAATAAATTTAAAAAATCAAATCATAACCAATCCAAATCCATATACCAAAAAATAATCTTCATATTCATGAAATATATAATATAATAAAAGACATCAATAACATGTGTTAGCATATTCTAAAACATATGTTTTACTAAAAATAACGTATGTCATATGGACCCTAACAACTGTTAGTTGAGTATATACTAGCATGTGTTAGCATCACTAACGTGTGTGAGCATACAACCGCAAAAAATAGACATGTACCCTATACGAGTTCATAACAATTTCACTTACCAAAAATTTATTAAACAGAATACAAAAACCCTAACACCTATTAGTTAGGTATATACTAGCATGTGTTAGCATCACTAACATGTGTATAAAGCAACATCAAATCTGCAGTGCCAAGTATATTATACTCAAATTTACAACTATTTTAATACAACTACATTAGTAGCATATGTTAGCATATCCTAAAACATATATTTTACTAAAAATAACGTATGTCATATGGACCCTAACACCTGTTAGTTGGGCATATACTAGCGTGTGTTAACATCACTAAAGTGTGTGAGCATACAAGACTCGAACCGCAAAAAATAGACATGCACCATTAGTGATATATCAACCTCATATCCCCAATCCAATAACAAACTAACATAAACAAAATAATAAAAAAAATAAAAAAGGTTAACATAAGTTTTTTTTTTCATTCAAGCATTTGATCGAACACTTGGTATGCGAACAAAAAATATCCCCAAAACTGTAATTATTATTATTATTATTATAACAAAACCCAAAATTCAATCCAATAAAAATCCAACATATGCAAAGTAATAATATAAAAAAATCTAACGTAAACAAAAACTATCCCCAAACTTTATATATTATACTTTCTAAATGAAAAAACTAACTATACATACAGATTTGAACCATTAGATTTTAGAAATCCAAAGTTCTCAACAAAAATAAAAGGAAAGTAAATAATCCAAGATCTACGAAAGGAAAAATCAAAAGAAACAAAAATCAAAAGAAACATGTTTATATATTTTGTGATGACTGTACGAAAAAAAATTAAAACAAGAACTACGAAAAATCAAAAGAAACATGTTTGTGATGACTAACGATGTAAAGATATTATTAATGTTGTTTTCCATTATCCTTTTCCACCTAACTTTTTTATATTATTTTAATCAAATGCTTTTCCTTGACCTAACCCAGTACCACTCACCTTCTTTTTTATCCTCTTTACCTAACTTTTAATCATTTTTTTTCTTCAGAAAACTCTTTCAACAAATTTATATATTGGATGTTGATCAATGTTTTCTTGTAATAATAATAATATCATCGTCGTTAGTAAGGAAAGCAAACTCAAAACAAAGCATATAAATAATAATAATAATAATAATAATAATAATAATAATAATAATAATATAATCATCGTTCTTCTCGTTCCAGATCCACCCGAGCCAACTCGAGTTCTCGATCTAGATCCAGATTCCCAACTCTAACTCCATATCCAGAGAGGGAAGAGGGGGAGAGAGAGAGAGAGAGAGAGAGAGAGAGAGAGAGAGAGAGAGTACCGACGGGCGGATGTGTAGTTGCCGGAGCTTCCATTGTCATCAAAGCTTGGTGCCGGAGCAGCGTTCATCTAATGTGCCGGATCAGCGTTCATCAGTTAGTCGTCTTCGATGCTCCGTTTTTTAGCAGAAGGTTTGTTGATGCTTTGTTGTGGTGGTGGTGGTGGCGGTGGTGGTGGTTTTAGAGAGAGCCAGAGAGAGGGATGGTAGAGAGAGGAGGGTTCTGATTTTGAATTTGAGAAAAAAAATGAAGAGAGAGAAAGGGAGAAATAATATATATAGGAAGAGAGAGAAAGGAGATAGTGTAAATGTCTAAAGTACCCTTTATAATATAATATAGTGAAATCTTGGCTGAGATGAGGTGGCACAATGTGAACCAAGAGATGGGTTTCTTGAGGTTTTTCCATTTTGAAGGGTTTTCTCCCTATACTTACACTATATATATATATATATATATATATATATATATATATATATATACAATAAAGAACAGACATAAGCTAGCCTACAACTAACTACAAATAAGAGTAATAAAATAATTTGACTAGACTTTGACTATGACCATGACTATGACTTTGACTATGACTATGACTATGACTTGGACTTTGACTTGAAATACATATTCAAACTATACAATTTATTACATGGCTTGATTCTTGCTAATACGCCCCCGCAAGATGGACGATCCGTTGGATACACCAATCTTGGAGCGGAACGAGAGAAACAGTGATCGGGGTAACGGTTTGGTGAGGACATCGGCTAGTTGATCCTTTGAACTAATGTGAAAAACCTTTAGTTGACCTACATTGACTTGTTCACGAACAAAGTGGTAGTCGAGAGCTACATGTTTCATGCGTGAGTGGTAGACCGGGTTAGCACATAGGTAAGTAGCACCGGTGTTATCACAAAATAGAGTTGGGGTGCGCATCGTATGAAGACCAAGTTCTTGGAGAAGATTTTTAACCCATGAGATTTCAGCCGCGGCATTTGCAAGTGCTTTGTATTCCGCTTCAGTTGAAGAGCGGGAGACCGTTTTTTGTCGAGAGGAACGCCGAGAGATAATGTTAGATCCAAGATATAATAGATAAGCGGTAGTAGATCTCCCTTCATCATGTATTCCTCCCCAATCTGAATCTGAAAAAGCTTGTAAATCAAGTGAGGACTTTTTATATTTAAAAATAACCCATGGTGCACTGTTCCTTTCAAATAGCGAAGAACCCGTTTGAGAGCTTGCCAATGTGACTGTTTTGGGTTGTGCATGAATTGAGAAAGTTTGTTGACTGCGAAAGAAATATCCGGCCGAGTGAAAGCAAGATACTGAAGAGTGCCGACAAGTTGGCGGTAAGGGGTCGGGTCAACGGATGTAGATGTATCTGATGGGGCAAGGGTGTCGGAAACGCTTAAGGGGGTGAGGACCTCCTTGGCACCATCCATTTTGAATTTGTTTAAGATATCCTGAATGTGTCGGTGTTGTGAAAGAAATAAGCCTTGAGGTGTTGGGATGACCTCAATGCCCAAGAAGTGATGAAGTGGACCAAGATCTTTGATGGAGAATTTGTCACTTAAAGCTTGATCAAAGGTGTTCAAGAAGTGATCATGGCTACCCGTAAGAACAATGTCATCTACATAGACAAGAAGGTAGGAAGTGATTACATGCTTATTGTAGATGAAAAGGGATGGATCAGACAAGGACTTTTGAAAGCCGAATTTTATAAGAAAAACGGTGAGTTCATTATACCATGCCCTTGGAGCTTGCTTGAGCCCGTAAAGTGATTTTTTGAGTTTGCACATGTGTGTGGGGAACTCCGAGTTTATGAAACCGGGCGGTTGGATCATGTATACATCTTCATGAAGAGTACCATGAAGGAATGCGTTATTAACATCGAGTTGGCGCAATGACCAACCACACTCTCTCCTCAAATCAATGCAACAACAACAAAATCTCTACTTGCATGGCACCATATCCTTGGACTTTGACTTGAAATACATATTCAAACTATACAATTTATTAGATGGCTTGTTTCTTGCTAATACAAGTCTCATTTGAGCAAAATACAAATGTTTAACTATAATGAGCATCCCTACATAAATCTAGATATACAACAATATAAACAAGGCTAGTATTAATCACTACCTAACATACAAGAATACTGATCACTTCCTAAATTACGTGATACTCCATAAATGTACATAGTCTAATAGTGTGTACCATTTAGTGTTGTGTAGTGCCAATTTCAACTCAGATACTAAAATTTTTATCCGGAGGTTGGAACCCATAGCCCTTGTGACAGAGGCGGCTTAACCATTTTAACGAACCAAAGCGAAGTACAATTTCAGGACCCTAGTTAAATTCTTATCCTTTTTTAACTACCTAAACAATCAAGATCCTTTTAATCCCATAAGAAGGTTTGTTACTCAAGAGCAGATGATAAACACTGGTTTACTAAAGTTTCTCAAGAACTTAAAAAAACAACGATATGTAGCGATTTCTCATAGTAGGTTCCAAAAAAGTATTCAAGAACAAAAAAATTAATACGCATATTAAAATAGCAATCACATTCGACTGAAAATAGTTCTAGCAAAACAGTTAAGAGCAAAAAAGATTTAGTTGCTAATAATACTCGAAAGCTTACATTTTAGCCAGGCTTACTAGGCATAAAAAACTAATTCAAAACAGTTGAGAACTCAACAACATGAACTCGACGCAGGTCAAATGTGTTATGGCTCTTTCCTTTTGACAGAACAAACTGACTGTTGTTGCGCTTGTTTATTTTCATATCTACAAATACATAAAAATCAATATTTAATTTTAAATTCTTGAAACATGAATTAAGGTTCACATATAAAAAAAAAAATCCTATGGAATGAATTGGTCTCACATTGAACTAACACCTATGATGTCACCCTATGAGATTATCACTTATAATTGTAATAGGTATAATTTATTAAAGTGTAGCAAATAATTGAGCAACTACAAGTTGAAATTGTAGCTTGGTTGCTAAAATGAGTTGTATGCCAATGGCCATCTCTTGGTCCCAAAAATAAAAATACACTTTACAGACTTTTTTGACCCATCTGACTTGTTTATATGACCAACTCTTTTTTTTAGTTATACTCTTTATGTGATCCGTTTGAGATAAACATGACCTAAATATGTTTTGTTTATTTTTTTAGCCTTGTTTGGTTATTAAACACATCCCAAGTATATATATAACAACAAGAACATGAAGCTGAATTTATTTACTTTTACACTTCTGGTTTGAGATCATTGTAGATTAGGTTATTTATGATTTACCAAGTTGGCAACTTGTTCTAAAAAGAAAAATTATCAATAATAACTTAAAATGGAAAAATTATGAAATTTAAAATAAGGGGCTCAATTGCTTACTTTTCCAAGAAATGTGATTTTTTTCTCCTCTAATACAATTGTTTATCCCAAGTGGTGCATTGTCAACATTAATAGTGAGCCTCCCACCTACAGTGAAACTGTGGACCCTTATTGTTTATAATAGATATGATGACTCTAATACAATTATTTAAAGAACCTTAAATACCCATTACCAACTATAAAAAACACTACTTAAAGCTGTAAAAAACGACAGAGATGTACTTTTGATAGATCAATACTGTTGATCACTTGGTTGTTCTTAATTGTGTTCATCACTTCCATGTCAATCAATTCAAACTGAAGTAATACAAACATGTAAAACTAATCAAGCACGTTTATCCCAAGATACCATAGACACACTAAACTAACCCAACAAATAAAGAACCTTATCTACAAACATAAATAAAAAAAAGAATTATAACCCCAAATATAGTAAGTAACAACAACAAGAAAACCTTGATTCTGCAAACAAACAAACAACTGAAAACACATCTAAAAACAATAACAAAGACACTAAATAGTAAGCAATATACCTTCACAATCAAGCAAAACAAAAGTGGGCAAAGTCCTAGGCTTTCCTTTGAAGAAATCCCAAAATCATCAAATTTCCGCCAACCTTTTTTATTTTCTTTTGGATACGACATTGTGCCAACCACACTAACACCGTACGGTGGAATATCAAAGTTTTCGATAGCACTATGGTGATTTCCTCTATGTTGTGTTGGTTCGCCTGTTACAGAAATTTGATCGGGATGTGTTGGTTCGCCTGTTACAGAAATTTGATCGGGAAACAGATGTGTGTGGTGCTCTTAAAAAGATCTGCCATTCAATTGAATGTAAATGCTGACAATTAAGACATTCAATGTCAAAGATGGTTCATGATGACGTGGGTCGCTCAAGCCTAAAATTCTGATTGTAATGCACAATAGCAGGTTAAAGGATTGAAGAATTCAAAAGCAAACAACTGGCATCAACAGCAAAAAGAACAAACTCGTGACTTGTCTTGCCACACTATTTGGTTTGACTTTCCAATACAGGCCTCAGCCACCACGTGTGGAGAGTGGCCATCTTTACCCACAGGTCCAAAGCCTTCCATAGGCAAAATGGGAAAGTCCTTTAATTTGATATCAGTTTTGTAAAAATTCTAATAGCAATTATGATGACTATATGGTGGTCATTATAAACTTTTATGTGGATACTAAAAGTACAAACGATTTACCATTGTACAAAATTAAAACAAATGAGTGATGCTCTGAGAATTAACAAACTAGTGAGGTAAGAATGTACGTCTAGCTTCTAAGTCACATGTGTGAAAGTTTGAGATAACGTAGTTTTATTAGTTTATTGTGTTGTTGCCCCTGTTTTTTGTTTGGGTTATAGTTGTGTTTTTTGGTTTCTTTAGTGTGGCAATTGGCCTTTTTTGCTCTTGCAACCCGTGTTGCCGCCATGTCATTTCAACACCAACACCTTAGGCTGAACATAACTCTAAGGGTAGCCACTTTTCCGGTTGCGGCTTGGGTTAGGCTCTGGTAAGGATTCAGAACACGGTGAGTCTTAAGTTTGTTCTATCTTGGTCCGAGTGGGGGTTCTATTGTGTTTGTACATGTAGTTATGGTCGTTCATATAAGTATTATTCGTATTTTGAAATGTCACCGTCGACGACTTAGGTTTGGAAAATTATTAGTATTATGTCGATCTTTTCATAAATGGATCTTCATATGATTGAGAATTACTTAGAAATGCTATTTAGATTTGTGTTCCTGTTGATGAAAAAAATGACTTGAGTGTTGATGATTCATTTAAGATGCCGTTACTGAATTTGACTTTTGTTGATAAGAGACATGTTTTATGATTTAAATGTTACATTATTTTTTTAACACTGTTAATCTTTTACTTGCAGCGGGTAACTAGGAGCTGGGAGCAAAACTTATGAAAGTATATCATCGGACAGATGAAAGGTAATTAGTTTCTATTTATTAGTTTGAGGTGATAATGGTAAGTAAAATTGATTTTCCGGAAGATGACATTTAAGAAGGTTTGATTTTCTTCAATTAATATCATTCCAACTCACGAACTAGGAAGTGCCACTGCTAAGCACCGAGATGGGCGAGCATCCTTGTTTACAGGTAAAGTTTTAAATATTATCTACACATTTATCATTTTTTTTTTAAATTTGGTCTAGGTTTGAACTATGGCAAGAAAAGCTGAATTGATTAGTAAGTTTTATCTGCTGTGGAATTGATATTACTACGTTTTTCATGTCTCTACAACTACTTTTAACTCATCAACTCAGTTTTACAAGATATCAATAGCAAATGTCACATTGGCCCTAACAACCAGCTAAAGCTAATACTATCATGAAGTGGATAAAGGATCATAGAGTTTGCATATTAGCTCAAAAAGTTGTTCCAAGTAGATAGCAAATGCTTATTTTAAACTATAACTCACATGGTTTGCTTAAGAATTAGAAAGGGGTCTCTTGATGAGGATCAACAGAATAATAAGAAATTAAGAGCTCAGGTAAATTAATTGTTTTGAATTTTATTGTTTGATTTGTGTCCAAATATTGATACATGTTTATTACCTTTGAAAGCAAAATTGAATTTGAATCTGCTAACAAAAAGTGAAACTATGATGTTTATACCAAAAAGAAATGAAGTATATGTAACACATTACATATATTGTATTAAGAATGTATTGAATGTTCTGTTTGAGTTTTTCCTTTTTCACCAGGTGTCCTCAATTGCAGAAGTTGTGGGAGTAATTCTTTGCTTAAATGTTGCAACAAAGATTTCCCATAGGGTACAAGGAATAGCATCATTGGTAAGTAGGTGGCGTTCATTAGCTTTAAGTGAGGCCCGTTTATATGTCTTAGAGAGATGCTTGAGTGTCGATTGATGTATCTGGACCATCCGATGTGTGCAATGGATTAAATATTATATGCTTTCTTATCTAAATGATTTCCTACAAGCAAGTTCTTGTGTCATGCCCTACATGACTCCACCAACAGCACAATAGGAATTCTATTAGGCACATCCACACCAAATAAATTTCTTTTTCCATCATAAGGTATTAGATATATCAACAACAAATCATTTGACATCATCTAAACAAAGACAACACGAGTTATCAAACTGAGAATTATTCGATTTAACGCGCCACAATGCGCACGGGGTATAGTACTAGTTACTACTAATTTATAAATCAAGTTAAGTTAAAAGGACAATAACCTTGGTCATATGTATACTCATAAAAATCACTAAAAATTTTGAAAAGTGAGAAATCACACATTATCTTTATTTATTTTCAACGGAGTAACATAGATAATACATATAGCGTTGAGATAGAGGTATATAGATCTTAATGTGGTTAACATTTATAATACACATATATAGATGACCTAATTTGAACAAAGTTGGTATGTATATAAATATAAATAGGCTAACACCAAAGGTTATCACCCGGTGTAACTCCAAGTTGGCTACAATATTGAGTGTAGTACTGGACACGAGCACTTACAGTGCCTGGATTGCCACCGTTACATTCCATTCCGTTGATAGCTCGAATTGTAGGTCCAAATCCTTGACCAATGATTGAGTGGACGTTGTTCATCCAAAACCATAATGCAGTTTGAAAAGAGATAAGTGGATCAGTTCCCACAATATCAGGATTGTTGAGCCCGTCAAACCCGATGGCATTACCAGCTACACCATAGTTGTAGTTCCATGACAACTGGAGTGGACCTCTCCCATAATAGTACTTGTTAGGGTTACATGGATATTGGGGGTAACGTTCATCGCAATAATCACGTGAAGCACCATTTATTTCATTGATGTAACAAAAATCTGCCCACACGTAAAATTAATACAACTAAAGGTAACTTACAAAAACTGCTTGCCTAGTAATAAAGCCATATCAGCAAAATATGATAAATGACAATTGTAAATTTCACTTCAAAAAGTTAGAACTCTTGTCATTATTATTAATTAACTAATGAGTTACAATTTGAATTGTTAAAATAAAATTTGCCAAAAACATTCAATAAAATCTGTGTATTTTTCTTTTGTGACTTTTTGTTAGATTAATATTAACTATCTTATAATTGCCCAATTTTATTTAGTTATTGACTTTAAAATAATATATTTTCTTTCCTGTTCTCGATCTCTTTTTATTTAGGCCATTGGGCATGGTCTTCCATTCCCACTTCTCTCGTATCTACCAACTCAACGACACGTCATCTTCCCCTTCCACATAATCAATTCTCCGGTATTCAAGGTTATGGTTCTCGTTCCATATCCATTTCCCCTGTTTCTTTTGTTCATTTTATTTACATTAATTTTATTAAACAAAAAAAAAATATTTCAATGAAACTAAAAAAAATAGTGCATAACTTTAAGCTAAATGTAACTTACAAATAAATTATGAGGGTTTTGCTTAAATAGTCTTGGAGTCTAGGTGAAAAGTGAACCAATTTCTTCTTCCCCCATTTAAAACCTGCAACTCCAAACGCTACCCACCTCCACCTTAATTCCCTGTTGTTAAACCACCCTATTCCACAGCAATATCTATAAAATCTCTCTCTCTCTCTCTCTCTCTCTCTCTCTCTCTCTCTCTCTCACACACACACACATACCTCTCTTATTAGTTAGTCATTAACACTATATCCTACACGTTATCAAAATTTGTTTTACACATATCAAAATTCATCCTACATATATTGAAATTTATCATACACATATCGGGATTATCATATGTTAATCTTACAAATATTGAAATGCATCCAACATATATTTTACACGTAATAAAATTATCCTTTGCGGTTATTAGGTTTGTTGGAAGAATATATTTTAAACATGATTTATGCGTTTCATTTATTTAACATTCAATAGAAGTATTAAATAAAGGATTACTATTGGTTTAAATTTCTTCTTTTTCTTCTTACAAGTCATTTTCTTGTCATTTGAACTCTTCACTATATATATATATAGGATCCGGATATTTTGAAAACTCCTCTGAGTTACGAGAACTTGAGAACTCCTCTGGACCAATCATCAAGCAACACCTCATCACCTTTATAATATTTTGTATTTTTTTAATTAGGGGCAAGAAAGACTTTTGTACATCTTTTATGGGTATTTTGGTAATAACACCCCTCCACACCCCACCCCACCCCTACCCCAACAAACCTTCTATAAATAATAATAATAATAATAACATTAATAACAATTCAGATTTCTCTCTTTCTCTCTCACACACTTTAGACACACTCTCTCTCTCTCTCTCTCTCTCTCTCTCTCTCTCTCTCTCTTCTCTCTCTCTAAAAAACAGATCTGGGCATTTGAAAATGGGTGGTCCGATGATGGTGAAAGGGGGGGAAGGTGGTCCGATGGGTGGCGGCTGATGGTGTATTTTGCAGAGGTGGTCGATGAAGGGGTTTTTGCAAAGGTGGTCCGATGGGTGGCGGCTGATGGTGGTTTTTGGTGGTGGGGTTTGAGGGTGGTGCAGAGGTGGTCGATGACGGTGGAATCGTTGATGATGAATGAATGATGAAGACCCTCAAACCATCACTTTACTCTCTCTCTCTCTCTCTCTCTCTCTCTCTCATACAGATCTGGTTCGAGGTTTGATGAGCAAAGAACGGGGGTGGTTCGAGGTTCGATAAGCAAAGAACAGAACGGTGGTGGGACGAACTGGTCGGCGGGGTGTGGTGTCCGATGATGACAGATCTGGTTTTTGAAGGGTGGGTCCATTGTGGCTGTGGTGTTTGATGGTGGTCGGGGAAGGTCGTTTGATGGTGTTCCGGTGGTGTTCCGGTGTGGCTGTGGTGTTCCGATCGTCGTAATAATAATAATACGACGACGAAGGTACGACGACGAAGGTACGACAGTTATCAGGATTATTATTATTATTATTATTATTATTATTATTATTTTTATTTTTATTAAATTTTATTATTATTATTTTTTTTCTGTTATTATTAATATTATTATTTATGTTATCATTATTAATATTTTTTATTATTTTCAGTTATTATTTATTTTTATTATTTATGTTATTATTATTATTTCTGATTTTATTTTTGTGCATCAGTGTAAAATTATTAATATTAATTTTTTGGTGTTGGATCAGTTTGCTCTTGTTTGCTAAGTAAGAACTTGCTATCTTGACACTTAAGTGTTTAGCAAGTCCTTGTAAATCAGATTACAAGCACAGCGGAATGTTATAAGTTAAAGCAACACTTTTTACACTAAGGCAGAGTTATAACTCCCCCTTGATGTTTGAAACTAATAAATGACAAAGTATTTATTATGAATCTAAGTTGTAAATGAGAATTAGATACTTAGAGAGATTCACAATAAATACAGAAATGGAATATAACAATGAGAGTGTTTGAAGGATTTTTCTGTTGAAAATCAATGTCTAAAATAGAAGGTTGAAGCCTCCTATTTATAGACGATTACATGCATGTATCTTGCCTAAAAAGCAAGCACAGAAACTACAGTGACAAGTTGCACAAGTTGCAACATTGAAAGAAACAAATACAGCTAAAAGTAATATTAAACAATAAACTACTGATGCAAAAAGGCGGTGGGAAATATCTTTTGCTAAGTGCTGATGAAGGACAACTACTGAAGAGTAGTTTTGTCTTCAGTACTTCTGAAGTGAACTTGTCTGGTTTGGACTTCAGAACTTCTGCAACTTCAGCACTTCTCATATCTTCTAATCAGCAGTTTCTTGTCTTCTCTTCAGTACTTCTATACTTAGCCAAAAATGACAGAAGTGAATTAGACTAAGGTTTACAAAAGTGGTTTCACCAATCCTCTTTGTCCTAACAATCTCCCCCTGGATTGATGAAGCCAAAACCTTACTAATTCCTTATGTGTTTCTTCTGTCTTGAACAATCTTCCATATCTCTTTGTACATGGTGTTCTTGAGCTGGTTGTACTGACCATCAGATAGAGATCCTCTCTGTGGTTCTAGATGTTGAATTGTGAGCAGGTCTTGTGTTGACAGTTTCTTCAGATCACTGATCTTCTTGTAAGCCCTGCTTGAGAGGTCTCTTCTTGTCAACAGTACTGAGTTGTTATCAGTAAGTGACCATCTGATGATAGGGATCTTTGACTTGTTAAAGTCAGAAGAATAGGGAACCAGACTTGTCCCTTGGGTTGATGGTCCTGAGTGCTGGATGTCTTCAGTTTCAGATAGCCTCAGGTGGGATTCTCTTCCTTGTTGTTGTTGCATATCAGGCATCTGAACAGTTGGGAGATGGTGTTCAGTCACTACTCTGGTATGCATCTTTTCTTTGATGGTCTTTTGTATTTGATAAGCAAAAGTGGAAGGATCCCTGAACTGTGTTAACAGAGGTTTCTCCTCAATGTCAAAATCTGAATGGACTATTGAACTTCCTTCAAGTAGTACCATTTTGAAATCAGTTTTGACATTGTCCTCTGCCTTCTTCTTCTGAGTAGCAGATCTTTTGTATGCACCAGAAGTTCTAACTACTGATCTTGAAGGATCAGCAGTTTGAAACTTCTCAGGATTTGCAGCCTTGGCAGCCAAGTATTTTCTATATGTATCCATTAGTCTTTCTTCTTTCCATCTGGATACAGAGGCTTTTGAACCATATCCTTCTGCTACTAGCTCTTCTATTATCTGGGCTCTCTTGGCCTTTCCATCTTTGCTTGTGGCCATTTTGTCTGCAAGCAGTTGTGCTCTTCTTGTCAGCTCTTGCATAGAGAGTCCTTTGAGTGTAAAGGCTTTAGTCTTGCTGTTCTTGGTAATATAAGACACCAGTTGTTGTCTTTTATCCTGTTCAGCAATCTCATCAAGGCTAGCCTGCCTTTGTAGTTCAGCTGCATAAGCCTGAAGTTTTTCTTCATGGCTTAAATCCAAATCATCCCTTTCTTCCAGAGATTTCCAAATCTGATCTTCTCTGGCCTTTTTGTTGGCTGCAATTAAGCTCTTCTCTAATAGTTCAGCTGATTGAGAGATAGGAGAAGGGTTTAATACAGTCATTGTTGTAACAGATGTAGGCCTGATGGGATCAGATGTTGGTTGAATGGGAGCAGTGGTTCTGGAAGGTTCAGTTGTTTGAGGTTGGGAAGTGTTAACTTCTGATGTGCTGACAACTGCTGATGGTTTGTCAGCTACTGAAGGATTGTCTTCAGTACTTTCTGATTCTTCATCAGAAGTTTGGTCATCAGAAGTTTCTTCATTATGCCTTAGGGAATCTTCAGAACTTTGGGTCTCATCTTCTTTCTCTGCAGCTTCAATTTCTTCAATTGAGACACCAAACTGTTTGGCCAATTTTTCTTTCCTGGCCTGATCTTTCTGATCTCTTTCAAGGAGTGCCACTCTTGCCTTTATCCTGGCTTGGAATGACTCCTTAGGTTCCCTGATCTTCTCCCCCTTTTTGGATTCATCAATTTTAACCCTTGAAGCAGAGGGTTGGGAGAATTGTCCTTGAAGATGAGCAATCTGCTGGCTGTTGAAGTCTATTTTGTTGGACAGATCGTTCATCTTGGTCTTGATCACTCCAAATTGGTTCTTGATGGACAGCTCCAAGTCAGCTGTATATGTTTGGAAGTGATTTCTGATGAGTGTATTCATCATGTGGTACAGGGGACCCTCTGGGCTGCATAGCTGGTTCAGGTCTATGCTTGTTTGCCCAGGGAATTGGGTAGGCATTTGCTGTGAAGGGGGTGTTTTTGGGAGATCCTCATGTTGTACAGAGGATGCCACTCTAGGGGTTTTAGGGATTGAGTGGGCTTTAACCTGTGCAGAGGTGACTGGCTTCTTGAGCCTGGATACCTTTGCAGCAGGACCTTCAGAAAGTGCCGTCAATTCAGTAGTTTGAGTTTGTGAAACATCATCCAAACTAATGGAATCATCTGAATCCCTGATGTTGCCCTCAGTGAGGACTGTTTCAGTTAAATCATGAGCTGAGCCCAACTCAGTTCTCTCATGAACCTCTGTTTCTTGGTACTGAGGATTTCCTACTTCAGGCATTAAGCCTTCATCAGTAGTTGCCACATCTGAGGTCTTAGCTATGTTACTTCTGTCCTCAGATCCACCACTGGGTGGTAACTGAGTAGTAGCAGCCTCAGATGCCCCAAGAGTCTCTAAAATTGGGCTTAAAGACTCTGGTCCACCCTCATCTCTTGGGATAGGGCTAGTGATGTCCACATCCATGTCTGATGTAGTAGTTATGTCCCCTGTTAGTTGTGGTTGATGGGGACTGACATGATCAGATGGGACATTCTCTTTTAGCCCAGAGAGAAGTTTGGCAATTTCTATTGCCTCTTGTTCAGAAATTTGTGGGGTTGGTTCAGTAGTTTGGGCAATAGGTTGTTGTTCAGCAGTTTCAAAAGAAGAGTGTGTTTGATATGTTTTTCTAAGTCTTTTTCTTTTGAATTGAACAGATATGGGTGCTCTTGGTGGGGTTTGAGATGGATGAGACTGAGAGGGTGTTTCAGTCTCAACTATATGAAGAGCAGAATGCTCATGAGCATGTTCAGGCATCTCAACCTCCTGAACAGCTTTTCTTTTGGGTTGGTGGGGTGCAGTTTTTGTTGGCTTGGGCTTTTTGGCTTTTGGTGGTGTGAGTTTGGAAGATGTGGGCTTCAGGGGGACTTGTTGTTGTTCTCCCTGATCATCTTCTGGCCAGGCAGCCGGTTTGTTAAGTCTTGAGTATGCTTGTGATGTTAAAGGGTTTAAAGTTGAAATTTTTCCCACAAGCACCTCATTACCCAGTTCCCCTATTATGCATTGCATAATGAACCATGGGTACAACAAAAACTTTTTCTTGGTATTATTGTGATGTAACACCAACTCATTGAAAAATAGTTTTGATGCCCTGAATTTAGTTTCATTCACAATGGAATGAAATATTGGTTGAAAAGTGGAGGGCATCTGGTCATAAGACCCTGTTTTTGGACTCAAACACATAATAATATAATGAAACAAAAGTTTGTATTTTGGTTCAAAATATTTTTTGAATATTGTAGCATGGGAGAGAGTACCTTGATAACCACACTCAGTCATGGTTAGATGAATATCAGTGTTAGCAACATGGTCAGGGGCAGCTACATCATCCAGACCCAGTCTTGTTGCTAGTGTGGCCGGTGTGATGGTCAGTTGTTTCCCTTTTATCTTTGAGTTGAGGGAAATGACCTCACCACCCATTGTAACCGTCTCAGCATTTGCCCAGAACTCGTTCAGAGTTTCAGTGTGAATTGGTGGGTTTATTGTGAGAGCAGTAAAGTATTGGGATTTGACGACAAGATCAATGATCTCATCGTATTGGGACCAGCCTTCTTGTTTTTCAAGAAAGGCTCTTTGATTGTGTCCCTGTTTTAGAACTAGAGCCATTGTGGTTTGGGTGTTTGATCGAACAGTGGATTTGCAGGTATAGGTTTTGAGAGAGTTTTGAGAGAGAAGGAGGGATATTTTTGAGTTTGAAAGGATAAGTGTGTAGAAAAGGTATTTATTAGAAGTTTTAACCGCTTGAATCTTCTTTATTAGAAGTTTTAAAACCGCCTTTGGTTAAAAATCTCTTTATCAGAGGTTTTAAACTGATTAGGTCAAACCTCTGATGATGGGAAAAGTCAGATTTGCCCTTTTGACTTAAACTGCTGATGAAGGATTTCTTCATCAGTAGTTCCCATTTTTCTCTTCAGCAGTTTTAACATCTGATGAGAAATGTTTTTATAAATACTTTATTCATAACTTCTGAAGGTTATTTTATCAGAAGTTACACACTTTTTCAGAAAATTATCCCATACTGATGAGTTTTGTTCATCAGTAGTTTCTCTCATACTGATTTTTGTTTAATCAGTAGTTTGTTTTTCAGAAGTTTTGTTGCAGACTTTTGTCATTTGTAAGTGGAAACCAGAAAAAAGATGCAAAAGGTTAACTTGAAATCCACCAAGGTAAACAGGATGGAATCAAGGATGGAAAAAGAAAAAAAAAAGAAAATTTTTCTCTTTGGATTCCACCAAGGTAAACAGGATGGAATCAAGGATGGAAAAAGGAAAAAGAAAATTTTGATGCATAACAGTAGTGATTGATGTAGAAGTTTGATGTAGAGTTGGGTAGAATCAAGTGTTAACTTGGATTCTAACTGATATGCAAAAAAAAAAAATAATAAACACTTACAAATTTAGCATTCCAAGCATGGATACTAACTTCTGAAATGTTGATGTGTCAAGGGGCTTAGTGAAGATGTCAGCTATCTGATTAGCTGTTGCTACATGCTTCACCTCAATCTTGCCTTTTTCATAGCAATCTCTTATGAAATGGTACCTGATCTCAATATGTTTGGTTTTTGAGAACTGTACCGGATTTTGAATGATGCTAATGGCAGATTTGCTGTCTACAAACAAAGGTGTCTTGGTCTCTTTGATTCCATAATCAAGAAGTTGATATTGGAGCCATTGTATCTGTGATGTACAACTTGCAGCTGCAATGTATTCAGCTTCAGCAGTTGAAGTTGCAACAGATGTTTGCTTCTTTGATTGCCATGACACTAGACAGTTACCCAGGAATTGACAACCACCAGATGTTGACTTTCTTGTCATCTTACACCCTGCATAGTCACTATCTGAAAAAGCTGATAACTTGGTATTGCTTGAGGCAGGATACCAAATTCCCAGTGTTGGAGTTCCTTTCAGATATCTAAAAATTCTTTTGACTGCAATAAGGTGTGATTCCCTTGGTGCTGATTGATATCTAGCACAGACACATGTTGAGAACATAATATCTGGTCTAGAAGCAGTTAAGTATAAAAGGGAACCTATCATGCATCTGTACATGGTTTGATCAACCTGTTTTCCTTGATCATCAGGTTCAACTTGTGTGATTGGTGTCATGGGAGTGGAACATGATTTACAGTCATTTAAAGAAAATTTGTTCAATAATTCTTTAACATATTTTGATTGATGTATAAAAGTTCCATTTGTTTGTTGTTTGATCTGCAGTCCTAGAAAGTACTGCAGTTCTCCCATGGTACTCATCTCAAATTTTGATTGCATGAGTTTCTTAAAATCATCACACAATTTTGTGTTTGTTGAACCAAAGATGATATCATCAACATAAATTTGAACAAGTAAGACATGATTTCCAACATGTTTAATGAAAAGTGTTTTATCAATGGCACCTCTTGTGAAGTTATTTTTGAGTAAAAAGGTGGAGAGTGTATCATACCAGGCTCTTGGAGCCTGTTTGAGCCCATAAAGAGCTTTGTCCAGTCTGTACACCCACTCAGGATGAGAAGGATCCTCAAACCCAGGTGGCTGACAGACATACACCTCCTCTTTGATTTTTCCATACAAAAATGCACTTTTCACATCCATTTGATAAACTTTAATTTTGTTGGAAATGGCATAGGCCAGAAATAACCTGATGGCCTCAAGCCTTGCAACTGGAGCAAAGGTTTCATCATAGTCAATTCCCTCTTCTTGAGAGTACCCTTGAACTACCAGTCTTGCCTTGTTCTTGATTATCATACCAGCTTCATCTTGTTTGTTCCTGAAAACCCATCTTGTACCAATTGGTTGCTTGTTTTGAGGTAAGGGACAGATTTCCCAGACCTGTTGCTTGTTGAACTGAAGTAGTTCATCTTGCATAGCTTGCACCCAATTATTGTCTTTGAGGGCTTCCTGGTACTTCTTTGGTTCCAACTGTGAAATAAAGGCTGAGAATAGGCAAAAGTTGGAGAGCTGGTTTCTGGTCAGAACACCTGTAGCTATATCACCCATGATTTGATCAAGTGGATGATCTCTGTGTTCAATCAGTTGTTGTAAACCACTGACAGGTGTAGGTGGCTCTTGTTCTTCAAACAAACTACTGAGGTCTATAATATCTGGTTCAGCAGTTTCAGCTTCTTCAGTAGTTGCAGGTGCTGAAGCAGATGTTTGAGTTTGGCCGTCAGTATTTGTTTGATCAGAAGTTTGAAAAACTTCTGATGGTGTTGTAGTTGACTTAATGACTGTGTGAGGAGTCCATGGTGTAGGATCCTCATCTTCAAACCTTTGAGCACCATAATAAGTAGGTTTGGAAGAAGTAACAGCCTTTTCAGGTCCAAAGTGAAAGTTGTCAAGGTCAAAGAGTTCAGCAGGATGTGCTGGAATAAGAGTGTGTTTTGACTCATTGAACTTGACATTCAATGTTTCTTCTACTATTCTGGTGTGAGAATTAAAAACCTTGTAGGCTTTTCTAGTTGAAGAGTAACCAAGAAAGTAACCTGAGTCAACTTTGGCAGCAAACTTTGAAATAGATTCCTTGATGTTCAAGATGAAACATTGACACCCAAAAGCCCTGAAAAAGGAGATACGGGGCTTCATGCCATGAAGAACTTCATAGGCAGTCTTGGAATGTCTCTTGACCACAAGAACTCTATTCTGAACATAACATGCTGTGTTAACTGCTTCTGCCCAAAAGTACAATGGCAGTCCAGAATCAGCTAACATTGTTCTTGCTCCTTCTATCAATGTTCTGTTCTTCCTTTCTACTACACCATTTTGTTCAGGAGTTCTGGGAACACTGTATTGTCTAATAATCCCTTTAGACAAACAGAATTCATCCAGAGTTTTGTTCCTGAACTCTGTCCCATTGTCACTTCTAATGGTTTTGACAGATAGAGAATATTGTTTCTCTACTTGTAGAATGAAGAACTTGATGATTTCAGCAGCCTCATCCTTGGAAAATAAGAAGAATACTCATGTGAATCTTGAGTAGTCATCAATGATGACTAAGCAGTACTTCTTTTTACCAAGGCTCATAATCTTGACAGGTCCAAATAAGTCCATATGGAGTAGTTGAAGACATGCAGTTGTTTTTGATTCTTCAATAGACTTATAGGAGGACTTATGCTGTTTTCCCTTTAAACAGGATACACAGTGTTCTTGACACTGGTATACTTTCAAAGGTAGACCTCTGACCAAGCCCATTTTTGTGACTTTATTTATGGTTTTAAAGTTCACATGGCCAAGTCTCCTGTGCCAGAGATCTGTTTCTGAAGTTGATGCCCTTGAGAAGAAACAGGCAGTGTTGTTCAATACTTTGTCTTTCTCAATGTCCACTGCATAGACATTGCCACATCTTTTGGCAATCAGCAAAGTATGATCTTCTATAATCTTCTCAATCAACTTCTGGCCTTCTGGTGAGATGATCTTGCAAGCTGTCTTTGTGAAAAAGGAAGAATATCCTTTATCACACATTTGTGACACGCTCAGCAAGTTGTATTCAAGGTTTTCCACCAGATTGACCTTGTCAAACTGTATTTTGCCAGAAGAGACATTGCCATGTCCTAGCACATATCCCTTAGCATTGTTCCCAAAGGATACAGATCCTTCTCTTTGGCTGATAAAATTGTTTATCAGGTATCTGCATCCAGTCATGTGCATAGAGCCTCCACTATCAACATACCATATGCTGTTTAAGCCCCTGGAAACTCTCTGCACATAAAAGCAAATTAGTTAGATTTGGAAACCCAAGCCTGTTTGGCTTTGGGTTTGCTCTTGAGAACAGTTACAGTTTGTTCTTGACCAGGTTGAGAAATCCATGTCTTTTTGGCAATGGATTTTTCTTTAAGAACCATGGTGGTATCCTTTTTAGGACCACCATCAACCTTGGTCATCAGTAGTTCTACCATGTTCTTTAGATTTTGAATCTCAGCAGTTTGTGAAACTGCTGATGATTCTGGTCTAACTACTGACAAGGAATTTTGAGAAAAAGATTTTGGTTGAGATTTTATCTTTTTCTGAGAAAAGGTGTTTTCAGGTTGTTGTTTCTTGGGTTTAAAGACTTTTTCATAATCATTTCTGATTTGATTTCCCACAACCTGTTGTTTAAATTTTTGATTGAACTGAATTCCTTTTCTGTATCTACAAAATTCAGTTTTGTGGTTGAACAGGCCACAAATTTCACATTCTTTTGCCTTTTGTTTTTGATCTGAAGGCAAATTTCTGACAGTTGTGAAAAGATTTTGCTCATCAGTAGTTTTCAGGGTCTCAACTCCTGAAGTAGATGAAACTACTGATGGCTTGTTGTCAGTTTTTGTAAATACTTCTGAAGTACTTTCTTTAAAAATGCCAGGATTTCTGTTTAGAAAGTTTTCATGGAAAGATGTGCATTCTTTCCCTTCAGAAGTTTCATTTGAAACAATTCTTCTCCCATCTTCAGTAGTTTTGGGAGAAAAATCTGTTGGTGTTTCAACATGATGGTATCCTATGCCAAACTTAACATTTGAAGCACTTTGTTTGTTTAGCAGTAGTTGATACCCCCTACAAGATTCCACCCATTTTTCACAAGTGATCCTGGTGTCAGCAAGCTCTTGTCTGACATCTCCCAGGTCATTTAGCATCATTTTGATTTGTGCTTGGGTTTCAATAGCAGAGTCAGTTAATTTAGAAACCTCTTTTGTTTTAGCACACAGTTTTCTTTCTAAATCACATTTTATCTGTGTGTATTTTCTTTCTAAATCATTGGCTTTGCCTTGTAGGTGCACGTTTGTCTCTCTTATGAGAGCAAAAGTTTCTTTGCAAGAGTTTGAACAAAGTTTTGTCAAAGATTCTTTTGATACCTGAGACAATGCAGATTTTGAGGTACAGCCTTCAAATGCCATTAAGGCAAAGTTCTTTCTGCCATTGTCTGGTTCTCCCCAGTTGATGTCAAACACTTTGTTGTCTGCATCAGGATTGCACTCTGTGGTGTCATAAGGGAGACTGCTCCAGTCAACATACCCCGAGGTAAAGAGACTTTGTTGAGGGGGTTGTTGAGGCTGTGGAGGAAGTTGAGCAGCTGGAAAGGGAGGGATTGATTGTTGGCTCTGCATCTGTTGAGCAGGCACTTGAACATATTGTACTTGAGGCATATATTGCTGTTGAGGAGCTTGTGCCTGTACAAAATGAGCACTCCCTTGAGTTCCATTGTTCCTATTATAATTGGGGTTATAGTTATTTCCAGATTGTGATTGGTTAAAGCTAGAGCTTCTACATTCTCTAGCAAAGTGTCCCAACTTCTGACACTTGTGACATCTCAGTTTAGATTTGTCAAAACCAATTTTTGTATTACTGGTCAATCCTGGAAATTTCCTTCCTGACCTTTTATAAAACTTGTTAGTTTTAATGCTTAGCATGGCCAGTTGGTGTAATATGTCCATTTCCTCTAAGTCATCACTGCTAAAATTTTTCAAATCATCCATGATAAAACATAGATTATCAGCAGTTTGACTTTGGTCATCATTGTCATAACCTGGGAAAGATCTTTCTGATGAGATCCCAGTGGTTATGTCAATATTGTCATAAGATCCATAGGAACAATTGGTGAATCTTGTCCCAAAAGTGCTGTACTACCTGGTAGGTAGTCATCAGCAGTTTTACCAGAAGTTTGTAATTTCTTCTTTTGATCGATTTCTCTCTCAAAAGTAAGTAATCTCCCATGGAGTTTTGTAAGAGTGAGGGAGCTAAAATCTGGTGAGGATCTTAAGACAATGGAGTAAGTTTCCCATTTGTCAGGTAGAGACCTTAAAAATCTATGTAACATAGATACTGTTGTATAGGTCTGACCATTTAACTTTAGCTCAGAGATTAATGAGGAGAATCTTTCAAATTGTTGTGTCAAAGTTTCCCCATTAATATAAGCAAATGTTTCATATTGTTGAGCCAAAATTTCTCTGGTGTTGGCAATCACCTCTGCAGTTCCTCCAAACTGTTCTTTAAGACAGTCCCAAAGTTCTTTGGCACTTTCACAATGTAAAAGGCCAGAGTATATTTCATTTGGGAGAGCCATTGCCAACATAGAGAATGCCTTAGCATCTAGCTCAAGTTTTAGGAAATCCTCATCTGTATAGTCTTTGGGATCCTTTGGAATCCCTTCTTTAGTTTCAAGATTTATGTTTACTGGTTTGTGTGGACCATATATCACAGATCTCCAACAACCTGTGTTGGTTTGTGACAAGGTATGTGCCATTCTCTTTTGCCATATATTGTACTCATTTCTCACAAGCATGGCAGGTTTGGTGGCAGAACCAGTATTATGTGGATCCATTTTTAAAGAGAATAGATTTGTCAGATGACTCTTTTAAGTGATGGATATTGATAAAAAGTGAACTTTTGATCTTTTTATTGAATATCAATAAGAGCTTTGTGTCTGATTCTCAATTTGTTAGATTGATATGTGATCAGATAAACCAATTCTCTGATACCAATTGTTGGATCAGTTTGCTCTTGTTTGCTAAGTAAGAACTTGCTATCTTGACACTTAAGTGTTTAGCAAGTCCTTGTAAATCAGATTATAAGCACAGCGGAATGTTATAAGTTAAAGCAACACTTTTTACACTAAGGCAGAGTTATAACTCCCCCTTGATGTTTGAAACTAATAAATGACAAAGTATTTATTATGAATCTAAGTTGTAAATGAGAATTAGATACTTAGAGAGATTCACAATAAATACAGAAATGGAATATAACAATGAGAGTGTTTGAAGGATTTTTCTGTTGAAAATCAATGTCTAAAATAGAAGGTTGAAGCCTCCTATTTATAGACGATTACATGCATGTATCTTGCCTAAAAAGCAAGCACAAAAACTACAGTGACAAGTTGCACAAGTTGCAACATTGAAAGAAACAAATACAGCTAAAAGTAATATTAAACAATAAACTACTGATGCAAAAAGGCGGTGGGAAATATCTTTTGCTAAGTGCTGATGAAGGACAACTACTGAAGAGTAGTTTTGTCTTCAGTACTTCTGAAGTGAACTTGTCTGGTTTGGACTTCAGAACTTCTGCAACTTCAGCACTTCTCATATCTTCTAATCAGCAGTTTCTTGTCTTCTCTTCAGTACTTCTATACTTAGCCAAAAATGACAGAAGTGAATTAGACTAAGGTTTACAAAAGTGGTTTCACCAATCCTCTTTGTCCTAACATTTGGTTTTTATCAGGAGATGCTGTAAAGATGATGATGTAATAACACCAGTGTAAATATGAAACGTGTAGATGTTTGAGGTATAGATCTGTTGTAGTTTTGGTTTTTTTACACTCATGTATTTTTTTCTAGTTTGAGGTGTAGGTTTGTGTATATATTTTTGGTGAACAAGTTTTTTTTTGTAGAGGTAGTTTTTTAGATGTAGGTTGTATATTTTATGGTGTAACTATGTTTTTACGTTGGTGTTTTTGAATGTATAGATCCTTTGGTTGTTTTACAGTGGTGTAATTCGAATGTATATATGTTTTTGTTGATGTTGTGGGGCATCTTTGCAGTGGAGTAATTCCAATGTATAGATGTTTTTCGTTGGTTTTACACTGGTGTAAAATAATTATGGCTTTCAAAATTATAAGTATATTTTCGATTTTGCACTGGGTAAATAATTCAAAATATTATTTTTGGGTTTTACACTAATGTAAATAATTTTCATATAGGGATATGGATGCACAGATTTTGAATTTTGAATATTTGTTATTTTTGTTTTAATAAAATTAATGAATTAAAAAATAAATTAAAGTTAAAAAAATTATGATATTTTAATATTCTTAATAAAATATTAATATGATATTATATTGTTTTATTCTCTCTCATTGTGTATTTTACTTAAATACCCTTTACCCCTATTATTTTAATTAAAAAATCTAAATAGATTCAATAACTCATAAAAAGACAAAACAAAGATAAGATGAAATCTCATCCGTTGGATGCACAAGATCAATGGTGTACATGAGTTCTTGAGTTCTCGCAACTCAAAGGAGTTTTCAAAGTATCCTAACCCTATATATATATATATATATATATATATATATATATATATATAATGTGTAATGTAAGTATATAGAAGAAGCCCATTTTTTAAAGCCCTAGTAAACCCAATATGTGAAACATATTAATCCACCCCACCCACTAATATTTTAATTATAAATTGTGCAATTGTCATTTCTCATTTCCCCATTTTTTTCCAATTTTTAATAATTCCCACCCCTTTATAAACAAAAAAATATTTCTTCTCGCTCTCTCATTCTCTCTCAATCTATCACCAGACAAATATACCACCACCACCGGCCACCACCTCAACCAGACACAACCACCAGGTCCACATATCCCAATCCGGCGACAGGGGACGATAACAGATCCACATGTCATCATGCGTTAATTGCAGAAGATTTACAGCTAATTAACCGGGTATTATGTGACTCGTGACTCAAGGACAATAACTATTTTGATTACTCAGCTTTTGAATAAATCTTTGTATAAAAACCCAACCATAAATCAATTTCGGCCATCTATGACTACAAGGCATTCATCAATTTCAGTCATTCAAGACCATATGCTTGTTTTTATTGTTATCTGATGTGTTGCTAAATGCATCACATTTATTTGTTACCTTTGTATATTTTTGAGTCAATTAGATAGTATTTTTATTAGTTTTATGTATGTACTCTATTATTTTAGTATTGTATATATTTTATTACTTTTTAGTTGCTTTTACTATTAATTTATTTATTTTATAATTTTGGTAGGTGCTCGTGTGTAGCAGGGCGAAAAAATTAGAAATATATTCGAGACCCGAGCACCAAGGAACATGCATGGAATCTTCTACTATTAATAATAATAATAATAATAACAATAATAATAATAATAATATATCATAATATTAATAAATAAAAAATAATAAAACAAAAGACCCGTAACTTATGTCACGGCCCAAAAGTCAAAACCCATAATTAATAGAAAATGGGGGTTTCAAAATAAGAGTGACTAAATTAAAAGAAAAGAGACACAGTCAAAGGGATGAGGAGAAAATTTAGGAAATAATTATTCAAGTGCTTTGATGTGGAGTTTGACCAAAGACTCGATGGGACTTGATAAAAACGTGACTGGGAGGAAGACAATAGAATTAATCGGAGGGCAGCCTTCTTGGCTGCTGATTAGGTCACGCATACCGAGAGGGAGGATCACACAGAAAAGAAGAAGTCGCGTGAAAAAGATGCACAGTTAAATCTTTTGTAGCTTTCCCCTGGGAGAATCTTTGTATTGATTTTGTATTCTGAACTCGTTGTGATTATGTATGAACTGTATTTTTACTACTTGTGTTGGATTGAATAAACCTTGCTTATATTTGAATCAATTTATCTATTAACTGTGATTTTTGGCATCATAGGGAGGTTGGTTAATATTTGTATAGGGATAATTTGGTTGCACGGTTTGTGTTAGAAATCGGCTTTAGTTATTGTGACAGGATAACTAGATTGTTCGGTTACTATCAAAGATCATCTTTAGTATTGTGACAGGATAACTAAATTGATTACCATTGAGTAAACTGTCCTTAGTTATTATTTCAATCTGAATAGTTATTGTGATAGGATAGCCAAGGCCATGTCTATGTGGTGTTCTTGTAGTTAAGTCGAATAGTTTGCAAGATTATACAAATAGGATCCCGGGTGGAAGCTACATTTATCTTTATTATTTATTTAGATTATTTTGTTATCATTTCAACATTTTTATAAAACAAACAAAAAGATAAAACTAGCAAACTTCATAATTATATTTTTATATTTATTTGTAACTAGCTTAGACAAACAATTAACTAGTGTGACGCTAACCACATGCTCCTTGGATTCGATACCCTATTTATCCTAGCTACCTAGGTTATTTAGGTTTTGTATGACCCGTGACGACCGAGATCATCAAATGGCGCCGTTGCTGGGGAGCTAGTGCGCTTAGTGTTGCATTGCGTGTTTGTTTGTGTGTATATTTAGTTGTTTTAAAATTCAAAAAAAAAAAAAAAATCTTTGTTTTTATTTTTAGTTTTTTTTTTAATTTTATTAGATTTCACTTTGGGTTTTCTAGTTGTCTGTGCAAGATCTTTCTTTCGCAGGTAAAAGAAGCTCAAGTTTTGATCATGTATGCATATCGCGATACATGTGCGGTTTGTGGGGATACGCGCCACACTTTTGAATATTGTCCAAAGCTTGCATTGAAAAAGGAGGCAGCTAGAAGGTATTTAATTGCTTATGAAATATGGGAGAACACTCCAGTCTTGTACTTTGAAGAGCTTGCCCCTCCTCCGACCCTTCAACACTACCAAACACTAGTGAACGCCGAACATAAGCGGCAACTTCAGGCAGATCAAAGCAGACTTGACAAAATTACGTTTAAAGTGCAACTTTCTAAAATCGAAAAAGAATTAGCAAAACCTCATCAATCACGAGAATGTCGGCTAAAATGGCTCAGTTATAAGTACGACATTCTAAGCTATGAAAGAAGAAAGGATAAGGCTTATATCGCCTTATCACCTCATGAAAATGTCAAGCAAAACAAGAGTGGATTTTGTCACAAGTTGAGGAGGAGGTTGTGGAGATGAATACCGCACCAATGCCTCATGTGGTTGAAGATTTAAAAATTGAATCCACCATGGCTAAAGAAGAGGTTCCAAGTCTTCCTACATAAGAAAGTGAATGTTTAAACCTTGCTGAAGACACGGTTCCTCAAGAAGAGCTAGTGAGTTTGGTGCCTAAGGTTAGGAAGGTTGGCTTGCACGATTTTGGGCAAGTTATTTTGAAGCGGACTCGCAAAACATATGATCTTTACATGCCGATACTAGTCAAGCATCTTTGGACACGACATGTAAACTACCGAGCATACATTGGAAACTCGGTAGGCAAATGTTCTTTGAGACCACCATGAATGAGAATCAGGTATGATTGTTGTATATTTTATATATTTATTTGTTTTATTTAACTTTTTTTTTATTTTTATTTTTAAGTGTGTTTGAGTCAGTTTTATTTTTGTTGGAGTCATAGGATTGCTTGTTATTATTTGAACCGCAAGAATAGATTGTCCCGCCCGTACTCAATCTCCATTCGAGTGAGAACAATCTGGAAATCACTAATGTTTGCAGGAATCCCGATTTGTGTGTGTTGTTTTTTTTCTTTCGTGTTTCTTTGTTCCAGGTTTGTTATCGGCTGCGAATGAAATGCTATACGGCCGACATTGGAAGGAATTGAACGGACTCATACGCATATTGCTTATCTAGGGGAGTCTGTTCCTTTTACTATTGTATTTTTTTTTTATTATTTGCTTTATTTTATTCCTAGCTCACATTGAGGACAATGTGTCGTTTAAGTGTGGGGGTGGGAAAACTTTCATTTTCATTTGTTTTAGTTAGGTTTGAGTCTAAAAAAAAAAAAGAAAAAAAAAAGTCCTAAAAGCGGTCTGATCGGGAATGAAAGCGACTGTTTCACTGCTTTCACTCTGTCTCTGTTTGTGGTGTGTGTGTGTCCTTAATCATGGTCCAATTCTTTAGAACAGACATATGAATCGTTTTCAGCAGGTATTTTAGAGAAAATGTTTAGAATTTGCTTGATTATGTGTAACGAGCTGTCGATAATAAATGCATGCACACATCGGTAACCCTATTTTCCCCATTTTTGTGAGATCTTGAGCCTACTAGATTGTTAGTTGATCTGATATATATTCATTTGTTGAGTGTAGGCCGTATGTTGCTCTGTTTTAGAACTTGTCTGATTTGATACATGCCGAGACTGTGGACTTGATTTATGCACATATATGATAAAGGCAAATTAGGAATCCCTTTTTCGTTTTACACCTTTGTTTACCCATCTAACCGAAAAAAAATATTACCCTTAGTAGACTATTTTGAGCCTTTCACCTTTTCGTTTGTTTACCCGAATCCCGGTCTAGACTGACCCGTTTTGTTATCAGCTTTATTTGACGATCTATGTGTTTAGTATTTATATTGTTATCACAAAAAAAAAGAAAAAGAAAAAAAAATGATAAAAAACGTATGTTAGTAGTGTTTAATACGGGTCAAAAATAACCCGTAGTTTTAGTTATTGTGTTCCGCATGAATAACCTAGGTAGTCATAGGTTGGTAGTTTCTTTGTTTTTTTTAGCCACTTTATAAACCTAAACATTCACCACCTTTAGTCTAAGCCCAAAACCTGTAAATCCTTTTGATATGTGCAAAGTCTATGTATTACAGTGAAGGTTTAATTGTCTTACAAGCTTATGAGTACAGAGTTTCATATTCGGTTTTGCTTTGAGTTATTTATACTAGCACATTACACGCTAGTCCATATATTAAATGTAAGTCCAAGATCTTCTCTACCGGGTATCAAACAAACAATCGAGTGCGGAAAACAAGATTGAATGGTGAAGAACAAGAAAGAGACTTTGAATAGAATGATTTTATTATCTAGTGCACACGTCTTCTATGAGACGTCTGGTACACCTAATGCTAGCCGAACACAAGATGAATAATAGAACAAAAAAGACTAGCAACCCCAAAACAACTAGGTAACCCCCTATTTATATGAATATAGGGCGGTTATGTTACATGGATCTCTTGGGCCGAAATCTAACTAACACAATAACAATAACAAGCCCAAGTCAAACGCAAACCTCTAATAACATGGCCCAACAATATCCCCCTAGGTTTGTGTTGACTTGTGATTACTTTAACGCTTCTTGCTGCTTTTGCTGCGCTTCTTTGATTCTTTCTTCTTTGCTTCCATTGCCCTCTTCCATTCTTCTGGTGATTTACCGACATAGGGTCCAAATAATTCTGTCTCCACCCTTCCTCTCTTGTCAGAGGCCAATCCCAGTCTATCCACTTGCGCCACCGCACTAGTGAATGATTTGGCACAAACTTCATAAGTAGGGTCACATTGAATCTGATGCCTAGCCAAAACTTGAACATCTTCAGAATGCAAACTCATTAAATCTCTAGCATCAGAAATCCTGAACTCATCCGTATCACACACAATTACAGCAGATGAAGAGGTAGGATCATATACCCAAAATCTCATGTCCTTTAAGCAACCTCTATCCATTGGCTTGGACAAGGGAATAGTCTTCAATTTCTCAGTTGGTGGCCACTGTACAGTCTTAAAAGGCTTTCCATCAGCACCTCGTACGCCTTTATATTCCACCAATATCGAGCTAGCAGTCTTCATATCTCTGAAATTTACTTTAGCCTGCTCCTGAATCCTCTTATGAAACGTGAGACCTATTTTATTCCTTGGATTCCTTGTTTGGTTGATAAAAGGAGATCTAGCAAGTTCAGCCAAGTCAATCTTCGTCCAGGAATTGAAAGCTGAAGTAGAAGCATAATACTCAACAGCTCCATTCTTTCTATGAACCACGAATACTCCTTTATCATCATTATACCTCCAACACTCTATCCCAGTTCGATTACCATACGTATCATATCTATCACTGGTAATCGTCACATATCGCTCAGGATGCTCTTCCATTGGATCAATAGACGGTTCAGCTAAATTCTTGAGAACATATGCACTTCCAGGTCGACGATCTCTAACTCTGGGAACTTGATCTTCAAAATACTTCTTCATATGTTCTTCATGCTCTTTCTCTGATCTCTCACGTTCAGCTGGAGTCAACACCTTGTCAACAAAAGAAGATGTCTCAGAGAATTCCTTTCCAAACTTGTTCTCAAGTTTCTGAGTCAAGTTAAGCAATCTTGCTGAAACATCTCCCAATCCCGTCTCTAATTCAGCAATTTTCTTTTCCTTCTCAGTAACTGTCTCCATCAAACTCTGCACCTGAGCTGTCAACCAAACATTTTCAGTCTCCAGTTTCAGCACTTTAGACTGTAATCTGTGAACGTCCACTTCTGCAAACAAATCTTCATCGCTTTCAACCTCTTCTTGACTTTTCTCTCTTTCATCAGTTGTCAGAAATTCCACATCCACCTTCTTTCCCTGTTCTTTGTCTGCAAGAAACGCCAATTGAGCTTTCTGAAAGGCTTCTTCATCAAACAAAACCTTTCCAGTGCCAGATGCACCTGAGGATCCAGTTTCCTCACTCAGTCTCCCAGTGATAGGTGCCTTGCTCATGAACTGAGAGAAAGCCTCTGTTGCAATCACTGGTGAGATAGAAGAACTAATAGTGCCAGCAGGAATATCAGGTGAAGGATCAGTATCGGTCATAGCAATGTCATCAGCAGCAGCAGAAACAGACTCTTCAACAATAACATTCATTCGTGGATCTCTCTTACTTCGTTTTCTTGGTCGTAAATCAGAACCCAGATCTACAGTACCTTCATCACCAACAACTGTCTCAGCTGCAACAATGGGTGGAGGGACCCTTTGTTCAGCTTCTCGAACAGTTTCTAAGATGCTAGATAACACCTCTACTTGAGGAATAATTGATGCAGAAGTGATAACATCAGCATCTTGAATCACGGTTTCTTCTTCACTCATCTCCTTTTCAGTGTCAGTCACAGACTTTATTTCAGCATTCTCAAGAATAAAGTCATCTATCTCATCATCATTCAGATCATCAAACTCAAAGTTCTCAAACTGATCATCTTCATTTCCTGTAGTCAGTTGATCATCTCTCACTTCCTCCTCATCCTCACTCTCCACATCATCTTCACTTTCCACCTCAGTCAAGTCAACTTTCTCAGGAGGGGATCGTTGTTCAGCTGGTGGAGGATCAACAATCTGAACATCATGATCCTCAGCAACTATAGCAGATGGAGGAACCGGTACTTCTTCAACTATTTCACTGAATTTCCCAAACTTGACTAGTGGAAATCTACCTTCAAAAATCTGCCTTGAATCTTTACGAACCTGTCTAATCAAGCCAAAAATTTGATGAGCCATACACTTCTTGTCATAGGTTGCAACAGTCTTCTCAAGATTTGGATACTTGGACTCCAGAATCATTTGCACAAATCTAGGAAATTTGTAGAAATAATTCTTGTTCAGGGTTCTCACATTCACAATCATATCTTCAAAAACACATCTTGAGTAATTAAAATCCCAATCTTCTATCAAGGCAACCACTCCAGAAGCATGTTTTAATCCCATCTGATCTAATCCACTCCTGTTGCCTCCCAGACTAGCCAGATACATGTGAACCAAAAGCCTCCAGTAACTTGGAAATAGTTTCTTCGAATATGGTGGTATTAGCAGTTCACCTTCATATCCCATCTTCCTCAACACTGGACTGAGTGTCTCCTTTGTGAAGCTGGTTGGATCATTTGGAGAGTCACCAAAAAGCAACACATCTCTTATATCTTGTTCGGAAATAGTCACATCAGTTCCTCTAACTTTAGAACGAATCAGCTTGTCTTCCTTCTTGGCATCTGCATTATCCCAAAAATCTTTAATCCAGTCAGAACAAATTACTGGATTTTCTCGCATTGCATGTGCAGTCCTACACGTGTTAAGACCCACAATCAGTGACTTGAACTCCTGCTTGTGCTCTTCAGGGGGATCAGCGAGATAGCACACCACATTGTGATTATTTTCAAACGTCGGCACGTGAGGAGTCGTTTTTCCTGAAAAAGAAACAAATTAAGTAAGAGAACAATTAGACTAAAATAATTTAGAAATATCATATGGATCAACAAGCCCAAATAAATGTAGGAACAGGAACTCAGATGGGCTTCAGAAGATTGACGGGCCCAAAAAAATTGAGTTCGAACTCCACGAAAGAGTTCAAGGGCACTTTGGTAAATTTTCATGAGATCTCAGGGTTAATTAAGTAAAAACACATCTGAGTTCAATGATCAAAATTAAGTTCGAGGGCATTTTGGTCTTTTCCCATCTGAGTTCAAGTAGACTGTCTGAGTACGAGGGCAGTTTGGTCAATTGTTGCATGAGTTCAAGTTAAGACAGAGAGTTCGAGGGCATTTTGGTCTTTTCCATTTGAGTTCGAGGGCATAGTAGTCATTTGCCATCTGAGTTCAAGTGAACTCAATGAGTTCAAGGGCAAAGAGGTCATTTGTCGTCTGAGTTCAAGTGATATCAACGAGTTCGAGGGCAAAATAGTCCTTTGCCATCTGAGTTCAAGTGAAAACAATGAGTTCGAGGGCAAAATGGTCATTTGCCATCTGAGTTCAAGTGAAAACAATGAGTTCGAGGGCAAAATAGTCATTTGCCATCTGAGTTCGATGGCAGTTTGGTAATTTTTGAAAATGTTCATAACACTGGTTGGAGTTCAAGGGCAGAAGGGTCATTTGTTAAGAGAGTTCAAGGACATTTCGGTAATTTTCTCCTTTTCACAGACGCGTGACGGTCACGCGCCACCTCGAACTCGAAGTTCTAGGCGCGTGTGGTACACGCGCCGCCGACTGAACTCTTCAAACTCCTCTCAAGTCATCATTGAACTCAAAAACGTTTGATTCAACCTGCGATCATCCCTGCAAGTGACTCACCACCAACATTATTAAAGATAAACACACAAAGTAAAGATTGTTTACCTGATTTCTTTGATTTCGTTGAAGAAGACATGTTTAAAGATGAAGAACACGGTGATGGTTTGTGTGTGATGATTAGAGAGAAAAATAAAAATCTGATTTGTGATAGAGTGATGTCAACCGTCTTTCACACCTTTTTGTTCACCCAAGATTTAGGTGGCCCACCAAACGTGTGGTGGGCCCTTCTCATATCTCAATGCCCATTTCAAAAACAATATTAGATATATTTTGTAACCGGGTCCAAATCAGATCGTGAACTGGTCTAACTTAATCCAAAAGAAAATCTAAATAAAATAAAAAAATTAACTGTATAAACGAGATCAAATCACTGTGTTTCAGGCCGAGCTACACTTATCAACTCTAATCTACTCCAGTTGGTCATAGCAATTGCCAGTATATTTGTCCACTTAAACTTATTTCCTTAGACCTTCTCGTATAGTGATCTGTGATATTATTTATCATGTTTTGGTATGTTTACACACACACTCAAGCAATTCACAATCAAATCCTAGAATATTTAGTGGTACACTCTATCATGCCAGCAGTTTCCCTACAACATATTTTTCACAGTATCTGTTCTAGAATTCTGAAACCTTGACTGGGACTGGATTGAGAAGAGAAAAGAATAGATCAATAAAGTATTTAGATTAAAGTACAAGTCAGACGATTTCTCAAATGACAAGGCCTTTGGGTTTTGGACTCTTGAGGGTCTCTTTTATGACATCCTGGCTGTGTCCAGGTCAGCATATATCTGGATGCAGCAGAGGAGCAGCCAGGACATCTTTGGACACTAAGGTCTCTTTTTAGGTGAAGGATGATCTAAAGCACGACAACGAAAAACTAGGTCAGCATATATCTGGATGCAGCAGAAGCTTTCGTTGCCTAGCATCTCCAGGTCCTTGCTTACGCAAAACAAAGGAGATACACGAGTTTTTTCAGAAAAGGTTTCAGACCTAGACCACAGTGTTATGCTTCAGGACATCACACAAGCATTCAAATAGAAATTGTACCTGATTCTAAGTGATGTTCCTTACTGAGGTCGTGTCTTTATCTTTAAGTGCTTCACAAGATCATTAACATTTAAGCCTTCAGGACTAAGCCTACCAACAAATCACATTAGAGCCAGACTGTTTCGATACACGTCTTATGTGTGTCAGCCTTAATCCAACTTGTGAAAGTTAATTTCATCTCTCGTTTTGAGACCAAAATTGTTTTGATCTTTTCTTAGAATACATCCCCCTAAATTTGTGCTTAAAATTTAGAATTTTAAAGAACAAATTTTTAAATCAAAGACCAAGAAAAGAACATGAGAATTTTTTTTTTTTTTTTTTTTTTTTTTTTTTAAGACCAGTTCAGTCCTCGAAATGGACCATTTTAAGCAGTTCAGACAAAGCTTCAAAACGTGCTCGATTAACAGGTTTTGTAAAAAGATCTGCGACATTGTCATCAGTATGAATGTGAGTGGGCACAATTAAACCTTGGTTAAACGAGTCGCGGATGAAATGTTCTTTGATGGCAATGTGTTTTACTTTAGAAAATTGAACTGGATTTTTAACAATTTGAATAGCTGCATCATTATCACAATAAATGGGAGTAAGAGAGAAATTCAAAGCGTAATCCACCAGTTGGTGTTGGATCCAGATAACCTGAGAACAGCATGCGGAGGCAGCCACATATTCAGCTTCCGCTGTTGAAACGGATACTGTTTGCTGCTTCTTACATTGCCATGCAATAAGCCGATCGCCTAAGAATTGACACCCCGCAGAAGTAGATTTCCTGTCAATGTCACAACCTCCAAAATCGCTGTCAGAAAAAGCATGTAAATCAAAAGGAGAATCCTTAGGATACCAAAGACCGAATCTAGGTTTCCCTTTAAGGTATCTAAAGATTCTCTTGACAGCATGTAAATGAGAAGTTTTAGGATTAGCCTGATAACGTGCGCATTGACACACTGCGAACATGATGTCTGGTCTGCTAGCTGTCAGATACATCAGCGAACCAATCATTGAACGATAAAGTGTTTCTTCTACGGCCTCCCCTTCCAGATCCTGAGTGAGACCTGGTCTTTCAGACATTGGTGTATCGGCTGGCTTGATATCATTGAAGCTGAACTTTGCAAGAATGTCATCCACGTATTTGCCTTGATGAATCAGGATACCCTTGGAGTTTTGACGAACTTGCAGACCTAAGAAAAAGGTCATTTCACCAAGAGCACTCATCTCAAATTGCTTTTTCATCACCTCCTCAAATTCTTTACACAGAGCATCATTAGTAGAGCCAAAGATGATATCATCCACATAAATTTGCACCAGTATACGATCTTCATTTACTGTCTTGACGAATAGAGTCTGATCAATGACACCACGAGTGTATCCATTCACAAGCAAGTGTTCAGTTAAGGTAGCATACCAAGCACGAGGTGCTTGATGTAAACCATATAACGCTTTGTCAAGTTTGTACACATGCTCTGGGTACTTTGGATTTGTGAAACCCGGTGGTTGACCAACATAAATTTCTTCCTTCACTGTTCCATACAGAAATGCGGTTTTGACGTCCATCTGATAGACAGTAAACCCTTTAAATGAAGCGTAAGCGAGAAAAATTCTGATTGCTTCCAATCTCGCCACCGGCGCATAGACTTCATCATAGTCGAGTCCTTCAATTTGTCTGAACCCTTGTACGACTAACCTAGCTTTGTTTCTCACAATGACTCCGCTATCGTCTCTTTTGTTTCTGTAGACCCATCGTGTGCCAAGTGGTCGTTTTCCTGGAGGTAATTCAACTAACTTCCAAACTTTCAATTTCTCAAACTGGTTCAGTTCATCTTGCATTGCATCCACCCAACTTGTTTCTTTCATGGCCGTAGCAATAGACTTTGGTTCAATTTGAGAGATGAAACACGAATACAGACATCTGTTGATGTCACCAGTTTGGCTCCTGGTTAGAACACCTGCATCTACCGGACCAATAATGTTCTCCAGTGGGTGATCTCGTTGAATGCTAGTGGGAATAACAATGTCTGGAACTGAGGAGGTTCTCGGGAGAACGGTGATACTGCCTACTGCAGGCTCTTCCATAGAGTCATGATCATTTGCTACTGCATCAGTATGCTCCACCATGCAGTCAGTAGGAATAGGGTCATGAAATGAGGGAATCGAAGTTTCATCAGACACATTTTCATCATCAACCTGTGGCATAGAATCTGCTGAGTGAATGAATGGATCGACAGGAGCTGGAAGTGGCTGTGGTAATTGAGATGTGGATGCACCATCCCCCTCATCCGTTGCATCATCAGTCATGGAGGATGAGGGTCCAGCATTGAAAGTAGAGGAATCTGCAGAACCTGTATTCACACGGCTAGAGATATTATCAAAAACATGAAATGATCGAAAGAGAGACTCATAGTCAAACAACCAATCGGGGCCCACTCTAGCATCTGTTGCATTTTCTTCAAGCCAACGCACGTCAAACGACTCTACAATTTGCCTAGTTTGTTTGTTATAGACCCTATATGCAGTTTTGCCAGCATAACCGACAAAATAGCAGTCGTCAGCTTTCGCATCAAACTTTGGTATAGCGTCCAAGTGCAGCAGTGTACATGGACAACCAAAAGCACGAAAATGCTTGACGGAGGGTTTAGTGCCAAACAGCACTTCGTAGGGTGTCTTCATCCGAGCTTTGTTGACTTGAACGCGGTTCTGCACATAACAAGCTGTGTTGACCGCCTCTGCCCAAAAGAAAGTTGGAAGTTGTGAGTCACACAACATTGTGCGGGCAGCTTCAATTAAAGTGCGATTTCTTCTTTCTGCAACTCCATTTTGCTGCGGCGTCCTTGCTGAGCTGAATTGACGGGCAATTCCTTTTTGAGCACAGTAATAGTTCAACTCAGCATTCTTGAACTCAGTCCCGTTGTCACACCTAATACCTTTCACCTTCGAGTTGGTCTGATTCTCAATCAAAATTATAAAATGTTTGACTATTTCTGCAGTTTCACTCTTGTTAGCCAAAAAGAAAACCCAGGTAAAGCGTGAGTAGTCATCAGTTATTACCAAACAGTACGCTTTACGAGAAATACTAAGTACATTCACTGGGCCGAATAGGTCCATGTGAAGTAGCTGTAGTAATGAGTCAATAGAGTTTACTAACTTGGAATAATGTGGTTTTCGATGATGCTTTCCTCTCGCGCAAGCAACACATTTTTCAATTGTTATAAAATCACGCACAGGCAAATCCCTTACCAATCCCAGTTTAGCTACTCTGTTCAGATTTTTAGCATTTGCATGTCCAAGACGACGATGCCAAAGAATAGCAGTATTTTGAGAAACTTTAGAAAAAAGACATGTGACATTTTCGGAAGGGGGTTTGTTCATGTCAATGACATAAGCATCACCTCGACGATCCGATTTCAGTAAAACCCATTCATCTGGAATGACTACTCCAGGTTTCAATATCAAACATCCTTTATCAGTGAAATGAGTTGAGTAGCCATTGTCACAGATTTGTGATACACTAAGCAAACTATGCTTTAATTCAGGAACATAATTTACCTTATTAAACTGAAGAGCACCATTTCTTACCGTTCCTCTTTGAGTTATCTGACCTTTCTCACCTCCTGCAAAGGAGACAAATCCGCCATTGAAAAATTCAACCTCAGTTAGTTGGGACAAGTCTCCTGTCATGTGCCTCGAACAGCCACTATCAATGTACCAGAGACGAATGATAGTCCTCCACAGCCGTTCCTGCACATGATGCAGGATCAGTTAGTCATAGGTACCCAGGCCATGGTCATCTTGGGTGCACCATTGGCATCTGTATATTGGACTTTGATCCATTGCATATCAACGTTTGAAACATTTGCACAATAATAAGATTTATCATTCACAGAACACGAGGAGCCTACAGACGGGGAAGAGATTGGAATAGAACATTTTGGCTTCCAGTACGATTTGAATTTTGAAGATAATCTTTTGCGTGAACTGAAACCTGTCATGCTAGGCACAATCTGAGAACATAATCTTTTATTAGATTGTTTGATCAGTTTATGTCTATTCCAATCACCATCAGAAGGCTTCACCTTGGAGTTATCATTACGCATTGCCTTAGATTTTTCAACCCGCATAGGCTTGGTATGATTATGATTCCCGTTTGGAGCCTTCTGATGTTTCCAGCTTGCAAGATGTTGTTGAACAGTTGGACAATTTCTGGCAATATGTCCCGGGATTCCACATGTGTAACATGTTTGACGTTTGACATGTGGATCCCCCTGAGATTTTGCATACTTTCCAGGCTCGGAAAGCTTAGAGACACTTTTATACCTGTGTGAATCAGTTTTGAAACAATGAGGTTTTTGTTTTGAAAGGTTCTGTTTATACTTTGGTAAAACCTGTTTTGGTGGGACATACTTCTCTGTCCTGCCCCGACTTGATTGTTTAACCAAAAGATTTTTAGTTTTATCACAAGCATGTGGCAAAATAACAGAATCTGAATGAAGAAACAACGAATCAGATGAAAAGTCACAAGGTTTTATGCTCAAAACAAACGAGCCCACACAAATATTGTTGTCTTTATCAGAAATTGAGAAATCGTTTTTCTGATTTTTATTATTTAATGCAAGTAAATCAGTGTCAGCGACTGCCTCCCCATCATCTACCCAATCCTCAACAATCACATTTTCTGCACAAGAATTAACAGAATTAGTAATGTTCTCATTGTTAGTAACATTCAGACAATTTTGTGTGCAAAAATTTTCATCCACATAAGAAGTGGAAGATTCAGAAAATATTGAGCATGTTTGTTCTGAATTAAATGAAGTGAACACGGAGATACATTCATTGTCTTTTAGCATGTCTTCAGATGATTCTTTGGTCTCACATGACTGATGACTGGATGAGTCGGTCTTTTCTGAGTCTGAATCAGATTCAGACTCAGGTGCAGTTTTCTTTGAATCATCTGAATATGATGAATCCTTATCTTCCTGTTTAATCTTGACTGGCCTTGAGCACACAGATTCTTCAGATTCTGGCTCAGTCAAGAGTGTAACATTTGATTCAGATGAGCCACTTAAGTCAGAAACATGTTGTGGCTCTGCTGAATGTTCTGTTGATTCAGAGTTAATCATTTGATTTTCACTATCTGCCATTTGCTTTAAACACAGTTCTCTAATTTCCTTCATGAAATCAAACTCATAGTCCACGCTAGAGTTTTGTTGAGTGAATGAATCAAAAATTTGTTCTTTCTCTTTTAAGTTTTCATGTTTAGACTCTCTAGACACTCCTACAAATTCAACTGATTCAGATGAGGATGGAACCTCATCTTTGCTAACCTCAAAAACTCTGTCCACCTCTTTATTTTTCTCAAAATTTAACGTCTCAGTCTGCTTTGAAGCATCTTGAGACTTGACAAAGGTTTTTGATGGAGCCATCTCTGGTTTAGATTGTTTTTGTTTCGGTTTAGAGATTCTAATTGGGATCGATGCAGGTTTAGTAATTTCAATTTGATCCCTTGATGGTCGAATAGTTGGCTCTTCTATTGGTGGACCATATCCTTTCAAAGGAAGAGCCAATAGTTCTTCATCTGACATAGGAATTGAAGAATAGTTTTCATTGAAAGGTGGAGGTATTTCCACAAATCCAATTCCCTTATTCCTCACGTCCTTTGGTCTGAACCTTAACTGGGTATTGATCATTTTTTCAACTTTAGGACTGGAGCAGTCAAATTTTTTAAAGTGAAAATCTGCATTTTCAAATTTTGATTTTAAGTCGATCAATTCCGTGGTCAAGGTATCAGAAAGTCGTTTGAAGTGCAAGTATCGACATTTATGATCACTCACCTCCTGATGCAAACGCTTGATGTCAAGTTTTTGTTTTTCAACCATTTCTTTATAAGAGTTGAATTTCTTTTTAATGTCCCAAGAGGCCATTTTTTCATATTCAAGCTGTTTGTATGCGGAGAGAGTTTCTTCCCTAAAACCTTTAATTTTGAGTTTGCACCTTTCAGTGCAGCATGATTCAGCTAAAATTTCAGAATGTACCTCAGCTGCTGATGGAACATAGTCATCATCCATCTGTGCCATGAGAGCCTTGTACACCGTATCTTCAACAATTTTAAGATCTGCCATCTGAGAAGACCAATCCCATCCACCTCCTGATTGAGCAACCATGGCTTGGCTAGAGTTAGAAGACTCAGATCCAGTGTGTGCAGGCGCCGATTGAGTTCCTTGAGCAGCATTGGAAGACGCAGCTGCAGGAGTAGAATTTTCTCCTTCTTTCTTTGGTTTGGTGCACTCACGCGCAAAATGGCCAAGTTCATCGCAGTTGTAACAGCGCATCTTCATCTTGTCCCAACCTAGTTTCCTTGTTGGGTTTTCCCACACGTTTCGACCAGTCTTCTTCACAAACTTGTTGGCTCTATGCACAACCATGGCTATCTGCCAAGTCAGATCCATCTCTTCAATATCGTCTTGATTAACGTCATTTAAGTCACATGCTCCAACATCTTTTGAAGTAAGTTGACCTGTCAGAAATGCATTATAACAGTTCATAAATCCAGCAAATAATCCTAGGTTACTTTCAAGCTCCTTGGGAATTTTTGCTGTCATAGATGTAGCTGGAGGTGGAGCAGATGACGACGATCCAGCAGTGGTGGTTGCAGAAGAAGCGAGAACAGTTGACCCTTTTGAGGCACTGGGGGCAAACATGGGTGGATACGAGGACCCACTTGCTGGATAAGAGTACAGTGATGGCCGTTGAGTTTCTTGCTGAGAAATTAAAGCATTGCTGGGAGTTGCAATGATGGCATTGTTGTAACTAGCAGTCTGAGTCATGTAACGTTGTCTGTCATCAAGGTCATAGGACTTGATTAACGAGATGGTCTCAGAAAGAGTGAGTCTTGCTAGATCTTTCGTTCTCTTGATGAGGGTGACATTTGAATCCCAACTTCTTGGAAGAGTATTGAGCAGCTTTTTATTCATGACAGAGTTGTCTACTACCATATCATTTGATTTCATTTCACTCACTAAGGCCACGAAACGTTGTATCTGACTTTCAAGTGATTCTCCCGGAATGTGATTGAAAGCATTAAACTTCTGACTCAGCATCTCCCTCCTGCTCTCCTTCATTTCTTCGTTCCCTTCATACAGATTCTCAAGAGCTTCCCAAAGTTCTTTTGCAGTGGCATTGTCACGAACTCCAATTGATACTTCAGGTGAGAGTCCTTGATGAAGATAAGCAATAGCCCTTTCATCAACATCAGTCTTTTCATGATCTTCATCAGTGTACATGCTCTTTGGTTTGATAGCAGTGATTCCAGTTATTTCATTTACCACGTAGGTAATCACACAAGGTCCATTTAGAATAGATCTGAGAGCTTTTGCATCTTTTATCTTCATGACTTGAATGAACCTGAACTTCCACTCAGAATAAGACATTCCGAGTTGAAGAACAGGGATTTTCTGATGGGTGCCAATGACAGATTCCATGGCTTTGTCTACTTGTGCAGCTACAAGTAGCTGGTCAGTGTTTAGTCCATTTAAGTTAGCCTGATTAACAATTTGATCCATTTCTGAAAATAAGAGTTAACTTTATTAGTTTGAGTTAATTTAAACAGATAAAAGGTCCAGCAATCTAAAGATGTCCAGTCCAATAATAATTGAAAGGCCCAGCCCAAAAGTTTGGAACGTCCAGCCCAACAAAGAGGTTGAACTCAAGGTTGAACTCAAGGTTGAACTCAAGGTTGAACTCAAGGTTGAACTCAAGGTTGAACTCAAGGTTGAACTCAAGGTTGAACTCAGCCAAGTTTGTTGAACTCCCCCAAGGTTGAACTCCGGACGTCGAACTCAGATAGGTTGAACTCAGCCAGGTTTGTTGAACTCCCCCAAGGTTGAACTCAGGATGTCGAACTCAGATAGGTTGAACTCAGCCAAGTTTGTTGAACTCCCCCAAGGTTGAACTCAGGATGTCGAACTCAGATATTTGGTTGAACTCAGCTATTTGGTTGAACTCAGCTGAAAAGTAAACCTGCTAAGATGCAACAAGTTTTCCACAAAATATGGAAATAGATATCTTTGAGAATATTTTAAAAAATTATCAGAATAGACTTTCTCAAACAAATCTCCTTGTTTGTAGCAAACACATTGAGCCTTTCCAAGATGGATCAAAACACCAAAAATTCATCTGCCACGAAATCAATTAGAAAGAAAAAATTAACGAAGGCATTATAAACTGAAACACTAAAATCAACCTTTGTTCGTGAAAATAACTTCCTTGATCTTCTTCCTTTGATACCAACAACCGAGCCTTCGAAAGACTTCTTAGGCTCTGATACCAATTGTAAGTCCAAGATCTTCTCTACCGGGTATCAAACAAACAATCGAGTGCGGAAAACAAGATTGAATGGTGAAGAACAAGAAAGAGACTTTGAATAGAATGATTTTATTATCTAGTGCACACGTCTTCTATGAGACGTCTGGTACACCTAATGCTAGCCGAACACAAGATGAATAATAGAACAAAAAAGACTAGCAACCCCAAAACAACTAGGTAACCCCCTATTTATATGAATATAGGGCGGTTATGTTACATGGATCTCTTGGGCCGAAATCTAACTAACACAATAACAATAACAAGCCCAAGTCAAACGCAAACCTCTAATAACATGGCCCAACATTAAACCGAGGGGAGTGAACAACTGTGAGGGGTGTGTTGCATGAAAATAAAACTGACATCATGTTAAACTTAGTTGGGTGAGTTCTGTTTTCAAAATTGTGCATCATAGTTACCTGTTGAATTAACACATCTAATACTGATCTATGAATGGGGTATGACTTTGGACCCTAACTAGTGCATGACGGGGGCGTTTGATGTATTTGTTACTCGTTCGTGATAATGTTCTGAGCAGATTTGCTTGAGGGCAAGCAAAAGGTAAGTGTGGGGGTGTGATGTGTTGCTAAATGCATCACATTTATTTGTCACTTTTGTATATTTTTGAGTCGATAGATAGTATTTTTATTAGTTTTATGTATGTACTCTATTATTTTAGTATTATATATATTTTATTACTTTTTAGTTGCTTTTACTATTAATTAATTTATTTTATAATTTTGGTAGGTGCTCGTGTGTAGCAGGGCGAAAAAATTAGAAATATATTCGAGACTCGAGCACCAAGGAACATGCATGGAATCTTCTACTACTACTACTACTACTACTACTACTAATAATAATAATAATAATAATAATAATAATAATAATAATAATAATAATAATAATAATAATAATAATAATAATAATAATAATAATAAATCATAATATTAATAAATAAAAAATAATAAAACAAAAGACCCGTAACTTATGTCACGGCCCAAAAGTCAAAACCCATAATTAATAGAAAATGGGGGTTTCAAAATAAGAGTGACTAAATTAAAAGAAAAGCGACACAGTCAAAGGGATGAGGAGAAAATTTAGGAAATAATTATTCAGGTGCTTTGATGTGGAGTTTGACCAAAGACTCGATGGGACTTGATAAAAACGTGACTGGGAGGAAGACAATAGGATTAATCGGAGGGCAGCCTTCTTGGCTGCTGATTAGGTCACGCATACCGAGAGGGAGGATTACACAGAAAAGAAGAAGTCGCGTGAACAAGATGCACAGTTAAATCTTTTGTAGCTTTCCCCCGGGTGAATCTTTGTATTGATTTTGTATTCTGAACTCGTTGTGATTATGTATGAACTAGTATTTTTACTACTTGTGTTGGATTGAATAAACCTTGCTTATATTTTAATCAATTTATCTATTAACTGTGATTTCTGGCATCATAGGGAGGTTGGTTAATATTTGTATAGGGATAATTTGGTTGCACGGTTTGTGTTAGAAATCGGCTTTAGTTATTGTGACAGGATAACTAGATTGTTCGGTTACTATCAAAGATCATCTTTAGTTTTGTGACAGGATAACTAAATTGATTACCATTGAGTAAACTGTCCTTAGTTATTATTTCAATCTGAATAGTTATTGTGACAGGATAGCCAAGGCCATGTCTATGTGGTGTTCTTGTAGTTAAGTCGAATAGGTTGCAAGATTATACAAATAGGATCCCGGGTGGAAGCTACATTTATCTTTATTATTTATTTAGATTATTTTGTTATCATTTCAACATTTTTATAAAACAAACAAAAAGATAAAACTAGCAAACTTCATAATTATATTTTTATATTTATTTGTAACTAGCTTAGACAAACAAACAATTAGTGTGACGCTAACCACATGCTCCTTGGATTCGATACCCTACTTATCCTAGCTACCTAGGTTATTTAGGTTTTGTATGACCCGTGACGACCGAGATCATCATCATCAACCCATTTCGTTGTAGATGTGTCCCTACCGACCCAGCCATGCATGATTCGGGTAATAATTAGTGTGCTTCTTGCTCGTTTTGATGTCATTTTTAATAGCCCTAAGGTTTTATTTCAGATCTGTAACAAATTCTTGTTCGATTTAGAGGTTAGATGGTTAGGGTTATTAGACAGTGTTTTGGGAATTAGGATCTAATTTTCATAGTGTTTGCACACACACACACACACACACACACATATATATACACCATGTGGGCTATTAACTAAGCTTGCATATTACATAGTTGTGGAAAAGCCCAATAAGGGGTTCCACACATGGGTACACCGGAGATTTACGAAGCACAACAGCCGCTTTAGTTAGGTTGTTTTCCATAATAACTACCCATATTTGGTTAGGTTTTCTTTTAAATTTATTAATGTGATATTGTTTCCTTACAGTAATTTTTGAGCAAATACTTTTGAATTTATGAACATTTCATTCCACCTTAGAAAGAATTTAGATGTGTAGTAGATCATCTGGTATATAATAATAAAATTTCCTTTCTTGAGCATTTTTTTATGAATTTATGAAGTTGATCATCTGAAAGATATATTTAGGGTCTTTTTTTATATAAAGTTGTGTTGTAGATGAATATCAGTAGATTAGTGATGTCTTATTATGTGTTTGAAAGAGACCAACTAACATGAGTTAAGGTTCATATGATATACATTAATTTAAAAAAACATATGTTAGTACATGCCTTTAACACATGTTATCTCATTATGTGTTTGAACTTTCAATGATACCAACTAACATGTGTTAGGGTTCATATGACATATGTTATTTCAGAAAACACATGTTAGTATATATATGCCTTTAACACATGTTAATGATGTCTCATTATTTGTTTGAAGAGGACCCTTACCCACCGCTCACTTAATTTTTTTTTAATTTTTATGTTTTTTTATTTTTTTATTTAATGTAATGTTTTTATATATTTTAAAAAATAAAAACTTTAGTGATGAAATGTGATGAAAAGTGAATACCACCACATGTGTTTAGTGATGGAATGTGATAAAGTGTGATGGAATAGGGATGAGCATAAGAAAACCGATAACCGAAAAAACCGAAACCAAACCAAAAATAACCGAAACCAAATTAACCGATCGGTTACGGTTAACATATAGCCAAAACCAAACCATTCGGTTACGGTTTTGGTTTTCCCTTCTTCTGTAACCGAAATAACCGAAACCGAACTAATAGTTATATACTTAAGTATTTTTCATACATGTATCCATGTATTTAGAACATATTTTCATGTATTTCCAGTATATTTTATGTATCTTTTATATACATCTATGTATTTGAAAAGTATATATAACTTATGTATTTTTCATGTATATCCTTATAGTTGAAGCATTTTTTTATTTGTTTCCTCGGTATTTCATGTATTTCACTTGCTTTTTCATATATATTTGTATTCTTGAAAAAGATCCAAACACTTTACTAACTATTTTAAGTTTACAAGGTTGCACAAGTTTTATGTTTGGATATTAACCGAACATAACCGAAACCGAACCGATAACCGACATATTAACCGAATAACAGGAACCGACGTAACCGATCGGTTACGGTTATGGTTTTTCCTAAAGCCGAACTTCGGTTATCGGTTATATGTAAAAACCGAACCGAACCGACATTTGCTCACCCCTAGAATAAGGTGACAGAATCTAATTAGGTGTGATAGTGTGATAAACTTTAGACCACCCCATGTGCCCTTAGTTTTTTTTTTTTGTTACACACACACACATACATATATATAGGGCAATTATAAAGTGAAAACCCGCTTGAGTTGAGAAAACCTTCGAAAACCCATGTAAAAAAACATTTTTTTCTTTGAAAAAAATAACCAATGTAAAATACATGTTTGTAAGCGTTTTGGATCAAAAAAATAAAAAAAAAAACGCCGATGGGATTTTTAAAAAAAAAAATAAACATAGTTACTAAAAACATAGGTAAATAGCTGAAAACATATGTTTTTTTTAGCAACTTTGTTTATTTTTTTAAAAAAAAAATCTCATCGGCGCTTTTGTTATTTTTTTTGCCCAAAATGCTTAAAAACATATATTTTACATTGGTTATTTTTTTCAAAAAAAAAATAATGATTTTTTACATGGGTTTTCTCAACTCAAGAGGGTTTTCACTTTATCCTTCCCCTATATATATATATATATATATAAATATAAATATAAATAAAGTAATGTAACATAACTAAAATAGAGAAATCGTCTTACGTCCAGTTTCATGAGTAACATGTGCGAAAAAAGCTGCAATCTCCCTCCTTGACCCTTCTTCTGAACTAGCGGTACCGAACTCGGCATAGTTTCCAAGGGCTTCAAGAAAATAGGCACGTGTATAAAATCCTCTCCCTTCACAACTAGAGTCGGATTGGTCTACGATCCCATTGAAGAATGCATCTGTCACGATGCTCCCAACATCCACATCACTCGTGTCACCCGAGTAACATGGCCCTTCCCTACAGCCAGGTCCACAGTATGGATCCCCGGTGCCGCAATAACCCCATTGGCTACAACACAAGTCTGGACTACAACCACAATTCTGGGCAGACGAGTTGAGGAGTCCGGCTAAAAGTACTCCGGAAAATATGAGCATTCCATATGTTTTCATGTTGGTTTGTTAGATTTAGATAGTGTAATTGTGAATGTTGATTTATAATGTGTGTAAAGAATGTGGAAGGGTGTGTGGTTGACATAGAATATATGTTGACCATGTTAAATTATTCCATAGTTTAAAGCAACTGTTACGATTTTTATTGACTGTTCAAAGTCGTATGGTAGAAAACTGCTAGAAGCACCTTCAATGACTCAGCATCGAATATCTGATAAGCTCAAACGAATATAAGCCAAAAATTACATAGAGGCATGTAAACTTTTATCATTTAATAAACAATCCATAGAATAGATAAGTTTAGGCGATTATTTTTGTAAGAATAGAAATTCTTTTGCAAAACTAAATTTCATGAAGTGGACTTAATTAGTATATAAATTACTGTAGTTAACTAAATATTAAATAGTCTCTTACTTTCTTTTTGGTTTATAAGATAAAAAAAACAAAGAAAAAAAGCTTTAAGGTCTAAATAAAAAGTCGTATAGATTTTAAACATGATCGGCAAAACTCATTTTGATTTATTTAGTGTACGTATTTTTCTTGTATTTGTTTACCTCAGGGTTTGTGTGCTCTTTTGGAATTTATTTCGCAACTGATTCTTAAAACGTAATAATATGAGCATTATAAAACTTCTCATCAGAACGGAAATGCACGTAACATTGAGATACAGAAAGTGACTATGTTTCAAGTATGTTTAAGAATAACAATGTGTGAAGCGTGTAATCTAGAAGAATATATATTTTTAAATGCTAAGGGATCAATTGGTATGTAGTAATGGAAAGTGAAACAGACTGAATAGTTGCGTTAGAATGAAAAATAAAGTGTTTTGTTAGGTAATAGAATTAAATCATCTATTATTTTTTTTGAAAGGTAAATCATCTATTATTACACAAGAAATTCTTTTACCTCAAAATCATTCCATCTAATCTCGTGGAACCATTTCACACCTCATTAACAACACTACACCCCACCATCGTCGTCAACACCCACCACCGTCACCACCATCCACCACCATTGTTGTCCACGGCACCCACCACCTCTACCCACCATGCCGTCGCCGCCACCACCTGCCTTCGCCACTACCACTCGCCCACCGCTGCTACCCACCACCGTCACCACCCACCACCATCGTCGCTAGTCTGCTACACGACGCCACCACCCACCACCATCGCCGGCACATGCTAGCCACTTCCGCCGTTGCCACCCACCACACCGCAGTCACTCACCGCCGACCCCAACTTCCACCACAACTACCCACCCGCATTGCCATCACCACCCACCATTGTCACCGCCACCGACCAGCCATCGCCGCCACCAATTGCCGCTGCCACCCACACACCACCACTATCGCCACTGACACACCACCACCACCCACCATAGCCATCACAACCGCCACTTATCACCACCCACCATCAACGCCACCGAGTAACGATTCATATATATCCCCAAGGTAACCAAACAATACATGGAATGGTAATGATACATTCCATTACATGGCCCATTCCATTACCTTGTAAATTCTATTCCCACGTCCATTCCATTACCGATACCAAATAGACCCTTATATAGGCCTGTAAACGAACCGAACGTTCATGAACTGTTCAGCGGGAAGTTCGTTTATGTTCGTTGAATTAAACGAACGAACATGATCACACATTTTGTTCGTTCATTTAGGTTTATGAACGTTCGTTTAATTAAACTTTGCTTTATTTTTATCATTTATTTCCCTTTTGTTAAATAACCTTAATTCATATTATATACAATATATTTCCCTTTTGTAAAGTAACCTTAATTCATATTATATTGGTTTGGGTTGCATTATGGTGTATTAGACTTAATTGAATTGTGATGAATCATTATTAACTTGTTTTTGTTTGTGTTCGTTTATGTTAATTTGTGTTTATTTATATTGAACATTTGTGTTCGTTTATGTTCATGAACTGTTCGTTTAGGTTTTAAATGAACGAACATAAACGAACACGAACACAATAAATTTCTTAATGAACGAACACGAACACAAAAATGTGTTCGATTATGTGTTCATGTTCGTGTTCGGTTAAAGTTAAATGAACAAACACGAACACGCCTGTGTTCGTGTTCGTTCGGTTCGTTTACAAACCTACCCTTAAAGTTAAATGAACAAACACGAATACGTCTGTGTCAATAGAATGGAATCACCCATTCCACAAAGCATTCCATTCCTTAAAAACCATTTCATCAACCCCCATGTTTTTTTTCATTCTATTCCCTTTTGACCATTCATTAAGAACACCATAGCCCATCACCCACCACCATCGTTATCACCCACAATAGCTACCGCCACCACCACCCACCATTGCTGTCGCCACTCGCCACCCACCACTTTCACCGACCATCGCCACCACCCACACTCACCGACCATCGACGCCACCACCCATCTATTACCGCCGCCATGCACCACCACCCATCATTTTCGTCACCACACTCGCCACTGTCACCTACCATCGCTGCCACCTTTCACCGTCGCCGTCACCCACCACCACTACCTACCTCTGTCGCCGCCACATATCACCAACCAACCACCATCACTGCCACTAACCACCACCCACCACTGCCACCTTCCACCACCACCGTCGCCCACCCACCATCGCCGCTATCCACCACCACCCACTTCCGCTGCCTTCATATGCCATTGTCGCCACCGTTGCACACTAACGTTGCTTCCACCCACTACCACTACCGCTGCCACCCACTGCCGCCACAACCACATATCACCAGCCACTAACCACCACCGCAACTACCCATGCACCATCCATCACCAACGACCTCCGTCGTTGCCACTGCCCACAACTCCCGCTCATCACCGAATTTATTCTTTCGTCTTTTCCTACCTAACAAACAAGACATGGAATGGTATGATACATTCCATTACCTTGTCTATTTCATTACCTCGCTCATTCCATTCTCTCATCCATTCCATTACCCCATACCAAACACAAAGGGTCTGTGTCATACCACGCCAATGGCGGAAATACGTGGCGCAACACTCAAAAACATATCAAAGTCAAGATTAACACAACCCATATTTAATTAGAAAATATCATTTCATTAAGATGTTGAAAAATAGTACCTTCTCATAAACATTCACTACAAGAAATATAGGTCTTTACCTACACATAGTATGTGTGGGAAAAAGGCTATAATGTGTTGGATTTTGTATTTACCTACACATAAATTAAGTGTTATGATGTGTAGACTCAGGACTGTGGATATAGATCATTAACCACACATAAATTATGTGTAGGTATACAGCTATACCTACACATACATATGTAGCTAAAAGTATGTTACATGTGTGGTTAAAACTATAACAACTTGCTAAGATAGATTATGACATGGCATCTGACGTGCAACATGACGTGGCCTGTGACGTGGTAGATGACATGGAAGCTGACGTGGCACATGACGTGACACATGACAAGGTAGCTGAATTGCACTATGATTATGACACGTGCCACAAATATATATGTAGTTAAATGTAAAATTATGTGTTGGTAAACACTCACCACTATATATATAATAATATTCAAATATATATATGAACAAATACAAAAACAAGTATATAAAGACATACGACCAAATTATCATTATTAATAAATACATCATCGTTCAAGAAACCAAACCAAATACTTAAACAAACAAAAGAAAAAATAGCCATAAGTTAATAACGAGTTATATAAAAATACCAAAAAACTTCAGTCATCGGTACTTTCATCACTCTCTAGTGTATCACTTTGAGATTGTTATGATGTGCTTGATAGTGGAGGCATAATATTATTATCAATCAGTGCTTGTTCCATAATTGCACATTTAATTGTCACTATTTGAAGTTGATCCACTAGCTCGTCATAAGTAGGACGCTTTGATTTTTTAGTACACATTGTGTTATCAGCTATAACTGGATCGCGTCCCCACCCATGCAGACGAATAGAGCTTCGTCCAAGTAGACTCTCAATAATCTTCTTATCGCTCATTGATTCCACTGTATGTTGGTTTCTCAGCTTCATCATTTCATCCTTTTAACGAAAAAGAAGACAAATACTATAAATTACCAAATAATGAATATTTAGTTGTAGAAATGAATATGTAAACTTACATATATTGTAGCCGCAACATTAGATATCCAGACTTTTTCCTCATCTCAATGTGTAAGTCTCAAGTTGACCCGATGAAGATTCCAAATCTAAGCCATGCTCAATGTGATACCGTACTGTACTTTTCGATCCATTTCTGCTACCTACTTTTCGTTTTGCACGTGCACTAACTTTCTTTTTTGCAATTTCCTTCAAGGACATACAACCAGATTTCACATTAAAAAAAAAGATAAAATTCGATAATAAATAATAAGATCATAACAAGATCGATAAAACATTACCAAGTATTTTTCGTCAGTTCACATATCACATAGATATTCCCAGTCTTCTTTCTTAACATTAGAAGGAGGTGTGGTCTTTGCCTTTGTAGGGTCAGCTTCTCCTCCAACTTCTTTGAAATAAGCATGCAACGTAGCTCGGTGACCCATCCATGCCCTTGACATGTAGCTATGGATAACGTTGCGTACATTCGAATTCTCCACATCAATACCATAAAGTGTCTTCAAGCAACAATTATAATAAACTAGTTAGCTTCTAGCGTAACGGCAAACAATTTTTCCCCATATTAAAAAATCATATTCAATTATAAAAGAAACTTACTGTTAACTTGTGGCGTAAATACCAATTTTATTAAAACGCCAACGGCAAGCGAGTAGCTAGCTCAATACACCAACAACAGAAAACATACTACATCATAAAACAACAAACATATAAAGAAAACTACCACCCAATGTCCTGCAGGTTGAAGCCCCTCCAAGTCCTCCATTCTAGATCCATTGTTCTTGATCTTGCCTTAATTCACAAAAACGTCAGTGATTTAATCTCACCAATTATTCTTTGAACTGATGGCTCCTTGTTTTCGAACATAATCTCGTTTCTTGCCTTCCAAGTCGACCACAACGTTGTGGGCCAAATTGCATTCATCGCCAATTTCTTTTTCTTTGATCCTCCCAGATACTTATGCATGTCGATGATGTCCTTGATTCCGAAAGCGAACATCAGACTCACCTTGCACCATTGAGCCACCAATGTCCAAACCACCTGTGCAACCCCACGTGAGATAAATAAATGGCCGGTCATTTTGCCCACCTCGCTGCAAAATGGACAGAAAACAAAATTGACAGTTATGTTTCGGTGCTACGGGTTCGTCAAAGTTGGTAGTCAGTCCAATTCAGCTCGCCACACAACAAAACACACTTTCATTGGTACCCAAGGATTCCACGTAAACGTCCATTCCGGTGCCACATATCTTCGATCTTGTAAACCTCTTTTCAGGCTGCCAACAGTAAACTCTCCTAACCCATCCATCGCCCAAACCCAAATGTCATCCCCAACATGCCGGTTCTGTGCAACAAGTCGGTCCACAAGTGCAACCCACTCTGAAGCTTCTGCGCTTGCCTCGATCTATCTTTTCCATTCCCAGGAACCCCCCCCCCCCCCCACATTGCCCCAACCCACCCTATCCCCAACCGTAGCATTCTTGTTTGACTCCAGCTCAAACAGGTTTGGATACAACGAATGTAACGGCTGCCCAACAATCAACCTAAAACCTCACACCATCCTGTCTCCCCGCCACCGCCTTAATCGCTCTAGACAAATCAATACCTACTCCCGATACATCCATCACAGCCCGATTAATTTGCTTCCAAGTCCCCGAAACTAACAGGTTTAAAAGAATGAAGTTCCATGATCTGGAGCTATTGTGAATCGCCCAAACCACTTTCCTCCACAAACCTTTTTCATCAACTTTATACCGCCACCACCACTTCGAAAGCATTGCCAAATTCGCATCCCTAAGTGACCCAAAGCCTCTACCACCGTATTTTACCGGAGCCGCAACCTTCTGCCACGCTACCCAGTTCATTTTCGCAAGGTCGTCCGAACCCCCCCCCCCCCCCCCAAAAAAAAAAAGAACACTCTTCTCATCCTATCCAATTTTTCGATAACCTCCTTCGGGGCGCGATATAGTGAGAATTAATATGTTGGTATGGAGTTTAATACAGATTTTATTAATGTTATCCTTCCACCAAATGACAATGTTTTGGCTTTCCATACTGACAATCGCTTCCTAAACGTACGGATCACGGGCTCCCAAAACCGGCATTGGTTCATGTTAGCCCCGATTTGTAAACCCAAATGGATGAACGGAAAACTCCCCACCCTACACCCCAAATAAGCAGCCATTGTACTTACCTCCTGATCAGTAGCTCCAACCCCAAATACATAGCTTTTAGAGAGATTAACCTTCAGACCTGATACAAGATGAAATCCTCTCAGTAGTCGCCTTAGATTTTTTGCACCATTAGCAGACCACTCACCGATGAACGTGACGTCATCCGCATACATGAGATGTGATATTAGCAGCCCAGAATTACCACACTCAAACCTACGAACAGGCCCACAAGAGACGCACGCTTCATTATACACGATAACGCCTCCATTACAATTACAAACAAGAACGGCGAGATAGGATCGCCTTTCCTTATACCGCGATGACATTCAAACTCAGTTGTGGGTGACCCATTGATGAGAACTGATGCCTTTGCCGATGACACCAATGCCCAAATCCACCTTCTCCAATGCTCAGGAAAGTTCATTTGCTCTAGAACAGATAAGAGAAACTTCCAATTCACCGAATCATACGCTGGCTCTATGTCTATTTTAATGATCATACTCTTTCTCTTGGCCCGTTTCATCCACCCTATGATCTCGTTCAACATCAGCGGACCGTCCATAATAATTCTTCCCGCCAGGAATGCCGTTTGCTCCGGTGAAACAAGACCATCAATCACGCCTTTAAGTCTCCTTACCAGCACCTTCGAGACCACCTTATTTATACACCCGATGAGGCTAATCGGTCGAAAATCCGAGAAGGTCAACGGGTCATTTACCTTTGGGATAAGAGCAATGAATGACGTGGCGATCCCCGGATGTATATCTGCATTGCAATGAAAGTCATTAAATAAATCTACAAACTCCTTTTCAAACCCACCCCAAAACCTCTTAAGGAACTTGAAATTGAATCTGTCTAGACCCAGTGCCTTTTCCCCCGTGCAATCCCATACAGCGTCCTTTATTTCCGTGATCGAGAATGGGGCCACCAACAATTCAGCTTCCATATCAGAGAGTTTTGGAATATTCGGACATTCCAAGGGAGGCCTATCTTGTAACGGTTCAGCAAACTTCTCTGCAAAGAAGGTAAACACATGATCTTTTATAATTGTCGGGTTCGTCACCCACTCCCCATCCACCATGAGTCCATTAATTCTATTATTTGTCGTGTTAGCATTGATTACACCATGAAAGAAGCTCGAGTTTTCATCCCCCTCAACCGCCCATTTAATTCGCGACTTTTGTTTTAGATCCATTTGTTTTTTCTTTTCGAAATCTAACATAAAAGCTCTATATTCTTCTCTAATTTGAGCCTCCTGAACAAATAAATCCCTATCTTCCACCACTTTTTTTCTAATTTCTCCACCACCTCCTTTTTGTATCGGAACTCGCCTTCCAACCGTTCCTTTTCCACAGCCACCCACCCCTTAATTTTGTTCTTCAAAAACTTGAATTTAGTGATTAATCTTAAATCTGTTGGACCATGAAAATTGAACCCGGCACACAACTCAGTCACCAATTCACCGAAACCAGGAAGTTCTAACCATGAATTGAAGAAGTGGAACGGTGTATGACCAAAATCTGTTGTCGTGGTATTCAACACAATCGGGCAGTGGTCCGTAACATGCCTGGATAAAGCAGTAACAGCAGCCTCCGGCCACGCATTCCTGAATCCTTGGCATCCCAAATACCTATCGAGCTATCTCATTTTTTCCCCGTTATCCGAAATGTACGTAAACTTGTGGCCACCCATATTGTATTCAAACAAACTTGCCCTGGTAATAAAATCATTAAACGCCCTCGCATTCGCTGGAAGAAACTCCGAGTTCCTCCTTTCCTCTTCACCACGAACCTCATTGAAATCCCCTAGGAAGATCCACATACCATCCAGCGACCCCTTAAGGACCAGCAACTCATCCCAAACTAGTCTTCTTGCCGAGGCATCATTCGGTGCATAAACATTCACCACATTTATCAAAACCCCACTGGGCACCATATTACCGGACACTACCAGATAATTTCTCGCCTTTACCACAGCTATTTGCCTAAACAACAATGGATCCTATAAACTAATCAATCCCCCAGATCGCCCATCCGAAAACACTTGTTCCATCATAAAAATTGTTCTACCCCACAAAGAGTTACAATTAAACTTTGAACCTTCCTGCAACTTCGACTCCTGAATTTCCAGAAAATTAATCCCATGACTCGTCTTGAGACCTTTAACCCATGATGTTTTCCTCCCATCCCTAACCCCCCGTAAATTGACTGCCATAAAATTCATTGAGACCCTTCGAAGCCACCATCTTCCTTGACAAGTTCACCAATCTGTTGTTCGAAATTCTCTAAACCCATACCAACCTTTTATCCGACCTCTATTGTGTTATTAATCTCAACGGATAAGCCTCCATTCCCACCCGGTTCATCCACTGTTCCACCATTTTCCGAGACATTGTCTTCTACCACACCCGATTGATTATCAGCCCCACCACCAAATTCACGATCCCTATCAAGTTGGACTCCTTCTCCATTTTGTTCAATAGCCATATCTTCTAAAGTGCTAGAATTATTAGGGAAGGGGGTATTAAGATCTAGAAACGAACCATTTGATGGGGTTGGTGCATTGAAAATGTTATCTCCTTGTGTCACAGTCTTTGAAGCCTCAAGTGGGGTCCGTAGTCCACGTTTTCTTTTCTTGGGTCTGCCACCAGAAACTGGGCTCTCAATATTACCACTCCCCATGTTGAACTTGGACGACTCCACATAAAGGCCCACACCTCCCATTGGCCCATTATTCAAACCACTCACATCAGCTTTGTTCATGGGACCCACCGATATCCCATCCCCATGCATTTGACGTTCCCCATTCCCATGCAAGTTGAGACCATCAGACTTCCTCGCCGGACCTTGCACTTCCGGTAGCAATTCTCCCTCCTTTATTTCTTCCTCGCAATTACACGATTCCATGGACCTTACTTGTGACCCCATAGATCTGGACTCCAATTCTTCAAGCATTGGTTTAAACTGGTTTCCATCCACCTCCACCACCCAGACAATATACTTATTTCCTTGCCAAGTTATCTCCACCTCCTCGTCTATTCTTTTCGTGGACGTTGATAACACACAACATTCACCCACTGAATTGTCCACATGTAGCCAAGAGAATGTTGATATCTTCACAACTCTTCCAAATAACTCATATACTTTATCATAGTCCATTTCGTCTCTTAGGTGAATCGGCAATCCCAACATCTTTAGCCAAACCAACCTGTCGAAGAAAACCTCCTGACCGGTCCACAGCTCAACTGACTCCAGGGTTTGGACACAAAGAATGTAGTGATAGGAAGTTTGTTGTTGCCTCGCCTGTTAGGTTGGAAATCCGGCCACCGTTCTCTCTCTCCCACGACCTCGTCATATTCCTTGAAAGACAGCAAGTACTAACTGCCTGTCCTCTTTTGCATTTCCTATTTCTCTAGTTAATTTCTTGGCAACGAAAATACTAGGTTAAGGATGATGATTCTACCTAACCTGCTATTTGAGTCATATACTATTTTACAGACACTTTCACTGTTTACATTACAGTTCCTTTTCAGTTTTCAGTCACTCCCTTACCTTCACTCTATAAAATTGGGTTTTTTTTTTTTTTTTTTTTTTATCTTTCATAACCAGTTCTAGGCATGTGCCCATCGGCCAGGAAAAAAATGGTAAGAAAAACTCACCCTCTCCTCAACTGAACTTCTCTAGCACCCACATATATAGGGGTTAAAGTCGGAAACCATAATGAAGTTACAAGCCCGTGTGTTCAGTGATGTTTACTACAATAATGGCTGTTGGCCTGAAAAATATTTATAAGCAATTTCTTCGCTTTTCTTCTTTTCTGATCAGTTTTGAGTTCATGGGGCGATTACAAAATTTAATTGGGGCAAATCGTGATTTTTACGCGTATATAACATTTAAAAAATAATCCTAAGTGGGGCAGCCGCCCCCTTCCGGCAACCGTAGGTCCGCCAATTTGGTGGTTTGACTGAAAAAACATTCTGTACCGAAACTCAACCATTAAATTGAAGGGGGTAAACATTTTTTTTCTTATAATCCCATAATTCTTTCATCACAAAACCATGGATTTACATCAAACTACCAAAATCTAAAAATTAATTCTTTCAACATCATATAAAACTCATAACAATTCACGATTGGAAAAAAAAAGTACCTGCAACGAAGACAGGGGTATATTGATCGTAAAACTGGGGGCGGGGTAGGATTCTTGCATTGTTCTTCTGCTTTGGTTTGAAGGTTGTTTGTTTTTGTAGGGTTACTTTGGGTTGGGTTGAAGGTTACAGTGGTATAGAGAGATAGAGGAGGGTTTTTTTTTTTGGAATTTTTTGAGGGTGTATGGCGGGTAGATATAACACATAGAGGCTTGTTGACCAAGGTTATTAGAGACAATAATATAAGTTTGAAAGTGTTCTAAATCTACTACAAAACATGGGCTTAGCCCAGATGGTGATTCCATGTGTTTTAATTCTTGACCAGATCTTTGCCTCGGGTTTGAGCCTTATAAGGATTTTTTTTATAAACTATTTTTTTTTTTTTTTTGTTATTTTGAACTTATAATCATAATATAATATATTTATGGTATGAAAAATGTCAAATTATCTTATTGTTTATTTTTTTAAAGCATATAGGTTGATAAATGGATAAAGTTTATTAATAACCATAGAAAAACAACATTATTATTATCGATTTGATATATAGAAAGCAAAACGAATAAATTAGGGTTTTTTATTAATTAAAAAAATCTCAAAAAAAAAATCCAAATGTTATAGTCCTAGACCATGTGTAGTGGTTTTAACTACACGTCAATGTTAAAGTGCCACGTAGGTGATGGACCTTTAACTAAACCATCATTTAACAAGGTTGTAATGGTTTAACTGCACATCATTATTAAATTGGCACTTCGTCGTGGGGGGGGGGGGTGGGGGGTTTAAACAATTTTTTTATGGTTTTAGCTAAGATGGGTTGATTTGATAGCAAGTTACCTTGACTAATTTAAGCAGCTTTTGATCTCGAGTTTTCTAAACCAGGTTGAAAAGGTAACACTTTTATGACGAACCGATAATCGTAATCGATTGATATTGTATCTACATATTGTACATTTTTAAACATCTGTATGTATTTGTTTTGCCACGTCACTAAAAACATATTTACTTACTTTATATGCATGGCATGTCTACACATAATATACATTTTAAACATGTGTAGGTATTTGCTATGCCACTTCATTTTCAAAAAAAAAAAAAAAAAAAAAAAAAATTATTTGCTTAGTTTATCTACATATTTAGTTAAGATTATTATGTGTTGGTAAACATAATAATTTACCTACACATATATTAGTCGTTTACGTATGTGTAGATAATTTATCTACACATAAAAAAATTTTGTCACATGTGTAGGCAGGTGAACCTTTAATTGTTGTCAATTTGGGGGGGGGGGGGGGGGGGATTTATCACCAACACGAAAGTGTAGCTAAAAAGTATTACCAACACATATTATGTGTTAGTTATTATTAAAAACAAATCTTCAACAATTGCATACACATGTACAAAAATGTGTAGATATTTAGCCACACATTTACATGTGTAGGTAAATTAAGTGTGGGTAAACACCCCAAATTCTTGTAATGATTACGCAAAACAACAAACATAAGGTTCAAACATGGGGTTTTTCCGTCTATGTTTCAACCCAATGGTAAATACAGATGAAACCCCCAACAAGTGTTCGAATTCCCATATTCCGCCGTAGTAGCCTCATATCTATTCAGCACTTAGTTACCTCAAAGATATGTTTAAAAAAGACATCAATACAAAAATATTGATGAGTTCACAGGTTTTAGTTCCATAACAACAAAACATTTTAACAACATGTGTGAAATAAACACAAGCAGTGACCTTTGTAGGGAGTAGCTAACTCCTACAAACTATGACGAGCAATTCCTTGAGCCCATAACCAAACCAAGAGTAAATGGTTACAGTAAGCGAGGGGTGGGTCCCTGGTATTCATAGTTACATAATCGACGCTATCGATTAGGGTGGGCCTTGTCAGGCACTAATAGTACTATCCAAATATTCCTTCAATTCGGTTCTCGATTTCACACACACACACAACACATTAGTATATAGTTACAGTAGGCGAGGATTCACCCCGAGTGGTGTAGAAAAAACCCAAGTACTCGTCATGCCACTTATGACATTTTAACATTTAAAAACATTTTGACATGTAACAACATTTGCAAAACTTTTCTTTCCACTAAAACAAAAATAGTAAAAGGGGTCGTGAAACTCACCTCAGTTTCCTTTCTTAGCTAGCAAAAAAGCCCGAAGCTTTGACCAATTTCCTCGTGCCCTAATTACCAACAAAGGACACCTTAAAGTCTATCACAAATAAGCCTAGCTTATTTTCCGGTTAAAAGATAGTTTGCCCAGCTATCTAGACTCGCGTGTACATACCGAGTCCTAAAGTGTTTTAACTCGACGAAGCGATCGTGGCTTAACCTAACAAATGACATAGCACCCAAGTTGCGCACTTGTTACTACGAAACGTATAACTCATCCCGAGCCGTAGCTCGTCTCGTAAATCAGATAAATATATTTGTCTTGTATACTTATTTTAAGGAAACTACATTTTGAGGAAATACAATATAGTTATTAAACCTGCTAAATAACAATTGTTACTTTGCTTCCCCAAATCCGAGTGCTTTAAAGATCTCAAAACATTAATCTTCATAAATTCGTTCCTTATTAAATTGAACGATTGTGTATTTGAAATCCGAACAGCAGCTAATGTTTAGTTACCAAATATTTGTTTTGAAATATTGTCCGGGATTCAATTATTATTGTCAATTTATTGAAACGTTGTTATTTTGTGTAAGATACATTTGTCATACACTTGGAAAATGGTTGATAAAAGCACACAACTATATCACCTTTGTGCTTCGGATTTTATAAAATTTTTGGCAAAGTTTCCTTTGTTTTTGTACAAACCAGACAACACAAATCGTCTACAATTTTCCCAAAATCAATCCCAAAACAAGACAATCGAATTCTATTTATTCGCAATTCAATTTACGAGATACATATTACACGTTTCAACACTTTATATCATTACACATATTTAGATTTATATTTATATAAATATATATAGATATAGTCCAACGAATTTAGTCCGATAGTAGATCATACAAAGTCACGCTTTATATACTATTCAAATTTTAACATATAGGATAATAACTCAATTTATACATCTCGTTTATTATTTATTCGGTTTGTTCGTGAGTTAAAGCTTTTATTATTTTGATTGCGTTCGTATTTCTTATTTATAAACATATATTTAAAAACAAAAACAATAATAAATACGAACTAATTATACCGAAATTACGTGTGTGTCTCGATCTACATGTTGACCGGTACCGAGTTATTTGACCGAATGTTGACGGAGAAAAATCTGACCATTGACAACATTGACCAGATCTAACCGAGTTGACCAGCCGGTTGAGTCGGTTTGACCGACCAAAAGTATGACCCAAACAATCACAAAACCGAGACTTAAACCGAACCACCAAACGAGTCCAGAGCTAAAGCTCACAAGGTTTGACCTGTAGTTTGACCACTGACCCAGTTGACCCGGGTTTACCAAATGGAAACGAGGCTCGAAACCCATAAACAACTAGACTGCACTAGACCACAAGCTACCAAAAATCATCACCATCGGCCGATTTCAAGAACACAACGACTACCATGGCCGGACCACCACAACCACAGCTGTCATCTCTTATCACGAACCACCACCTAAACCAGCCACCATAACTGACTAAACCATCACATGAGACGACCACTATCGATAACCACCACCGAACCGGGCCACCTAATCCTCACAACCATGACCTCAGCCATCATCCACCTGTATCACAACTAAACAACCAGATAACCTTCCGAAAACTACCACGATCGGACCACCACAGCTACAATCAGTCACCATAATCCAATCCCGACCCCACACCTCCTTTTCGTTGTTGTTTATGCCCGTTTTCGGGCCTAAAATACCGCACCGCCGCCACCAAAGCATGGTGGTGGTCGGAAGTTGTTAGTGAGGGATGGAGGGAGGGAGTCGTGGGGAAGAAAGAGTGGAGAAAGAGAAGGGAATGAGATAGGGTTTCGGGTGGGGTTGGGGTAGCGGTTGCACACAAGAAATGAAGGAGAGAGAGATGAGTGTGGCCCCTTTTATAGTTAGGGTTTTGAGTTAAGTGAAAGTTTACCGCATATTGAACCCTTATTAACGTATGGCGCCTCAATTTATTTTTCAGCCGATTAAATTATCAAATAAGTTAGTAAAAAATGTTCGAAATGATAAACACAACTAAACCGAGCCATTTAAGTATTATTTCTGTCATCCGATGCGTGTTTTCTGAACACGCATTTAAATTGCGTTAATTGATTCGCTCATAGTTCCTTCCGCTTAAACGACCCGATAACTTTCAAAAATTAATATACAACATTATTTATAATAAATAACTATTCCGAAAGAACAATTACGGTTAAAACCATGCATTTTGACGTGCAGTTCCCACGTCAGTACCTTTCCTGTAAGGCCCTCAAAACCAACAGGTCAAACAGTTGGCATTCAAAGACTAAACCTATGTTAACACACCGGAAACGCTACACGCTACATACCCAATTAAGAATAACAAAGATTCCAAATTTAGGGAAAGAAACAAAGCAGTCTAAAATAAGCCTGACCTGATCAGGAATGGGATCAACATCACGGTCCACAATGGTAGAAGCCACAGACCGAACAGTTGATGCAACAGTAGACGCACTGGATGACACGATCCTTAAATAACTCGAAAACGAACGAATGGAAGTCGGTATCAACCCATTGTTAGCACTACGCTTCTGATCTGTCTTCCTCATCACACACCCCACACAGTTTCTTCAAAAACTAATATTTATTTATTCAACCAAACTACAAGAAAAAATATAAAAAAATACCCTTTTGCACCACATAAATAATAAAAACCACTTTCTTTTTTTTTACAAATTCACAAACATCCAATAAAAACTAAACAAACAATAATATTAACAAAGAAATAAGAATCCCGTTGAAAAAAACAAAGAAGGGATCTTTTTTTTTGCTGGGTGATGTATTTACAAAGCAAAAAAATCTAATAAACTAAAAAAGAAGAGATTTTTATTAAGAAATGGAAGTGGGATTGTTAGGGTTTTCAGTTTTGTATATACATATCTAAATATAAATAAATATAAGAATCTTGGACTGTAAATGAATATAGGATGAAGATGAAGAATGAAAAAGATGAATAGATTGTAGTTGAGAAATCCAACCACCACTGGATACTCGTTGGGAGAGTCGTCTGACGTGGTTAAGTTGACGACGTGTAGACCACCGGTGAGTCATGGTTGGATGTTCTAGGCTTAGTGGAGAAAGAGAGAGAGAGAGGGGGTGAGGAGAGAGTGAGATTTTAAGATTTGATATGAGGATAAAATTTTATATGGGATGATGAGGGTATTTTTTATTTTTTTAATTACTTAGTGCCATATGGCACACTCAAGGGGAGAATGTTCTCTTTTAGTGCCATGTACCATGTAAGAATTTTAGCTTTGGAATATATATATATATATATATATATATATATATATATATAGATATATAGATATTTTTTATTTTTAAGTTATTGTATTAAAACAACTTTCATATATATATATATATACTATATTATAAAGCATGAGAGGAGGATACCTCGCAAATTTAAGTAATTACAAGTTGGCATGCTTATGGTACAATACTAAAGAGAGTTAATTAAGGGGTAAAATTGTCTTTTTGGCACCATCATCATTGAGGGGCTTAACTAAAAATTTGATTTAAGTTTCTTGAACAAGTATCTGATTAGTCTTTTTGAAACCATAGCAACCTTTCCTTTTGTAACTGACCGTTCATTAATGACCATTGAAGACGATAATCAAAGGTTTAGAAATCAATCACTGCAATCCACTAATCTTTTGGTTCATGGTCTTTAGTAATACCATTCCTGCTTAAACAACTTCACATATTACATACATTTTTCACCACCAGATAAACTTGATAATCCAAGCATCGGTTTAGGTCGCCATTGTCGCACACAGCTTCAACGTGATAGCCACAAGTACACGCAGCCACAATCAATCCTTGACTCACGATTCAGGTACAATATATGTGTTTGTTCCCGTTGAGTCTTGTTTTGATGCTCATTTTTTGGTCTTATAGTTTATAATCTTGTTCCGTTCACCTACGCAGATCATACACAACCATGAACGTCTACCGCTGTCATGCCTTGATTCTTTAGAATTTTGAGGTAATGGTTTGCTTCTTGCTTTTGGGTCTGTTTTTTTTAACTAATTTGACCATTGGAATATGGCGACGGTGTTGATTTGTTCCCGCCGTGTAAATTTTCTTATACTAACCCTTGTTTTTGGAGAAGATGAGAACAACTATTTTTGAAAGCTTGGTATATTCATGAATGGCCATTGGTAAATAAAAAAGCCATTGATGTGTATAATAATTAATCCAATTTTTCTTGATGTATATGTATAGTTTTTTTTTTCTTATGAACTATAACAATAGGCTTTTATTTTCAAAATATATATAGTTTGTTATGAGATTATGGAATTTAGAGGATATAAAAGTCGTTTTTTTTAAATAAACTTGTTACATTTAACATATTATATCACGTAGCCCGTGCCATCGGAAATTAACGTGCCAAGTAGGCAAATATAGAAATCTGATTCCTTGAAAATTACTAAATCTTCTATAATATATAAATGAAAGCTAATGAGGGACACATGGCACCTTATGGGAGCTTCCTTTAATTTTTTCCCGCTCATTTTATTGGGTCATTTAAATGGGTTATGGATACTCCATCTACTATTAAATTATTTTTTCTCTATCATGTCCATGGCACATGCACTAACCCCCATGATTTTTAAATTTTAATAACATTTTTAAACGACACTATTTTTTGAAAAAAAAAATTACACCAAATTAACGAGCGTTTTACTATATTTCCAACGAGTACCATAGTGCTATACAAAGAACGAAAAATAAACGAGCGTTTTATTACTAATGGGTCTACTCTGTTCAATTGGTCTACTCTGAAACAAACTTCTGATGACAACATCTGTTGAATGCAAACCACTGCTGTCATCGGAAGTTTGTTTCATCCTCTTTTGCTTACTTCATCAGTGGATAATCATCAGCTGATTCATTCATCAGTTGTTACCGATTCATCAGTGGTTTCCAATCAGCTATTTCATTTATCAGTGGTTACTAAAGGCAGAAGCACAACCACCAATGAATGGATTTTCAGCTTTAGTTGGATTTAGTGTTCCCGTGTTTTCACACGGGATTTCACCTAGTAAATAAATAAATGACAATGTAAGGTCTCCCACTAGATTTTATTAAACCTACCGATTTGACCAATTGCCTGGCATTTTTATTTGTTATTTCCTATTATTTTTTTAAGACAAGCCAACTATAATATCGTTTAAACATTTAATTTTATTCGGCTTTTTTTGGATTATGCGTACTTAGTTTACTTACACGTTTAGGTTTTCATCGATTATCTCTTTGTCTTCTACGACTTAAGGTAATAAATCACCCTTATACATTTTACACATTATCCATATGTTACTATTTTAGTTAAGTCTGACTCACGGTATTTCAGTGAAGCACAGGTGCAACACACTATCTTACTAATTGTTTTCATAAGATGAGAATACATAGTGAAGATTAATGAATAGATAGAGTTGATGTAAGTATTCTTTATTTGATATGTAATTTAAATAAAAAGTTTTGGATGAATTTTACCTCGTAATGAAGTGATACAATTTGATGCAGTGTTTAGACCCGCCGCAACGCGCGGATTACCCACTAGTCATTAATAAATATGACAGAAATCCAAAAGTCTAATAACTATTATTGGTTTTTTTTTTTCTGAAACCGAACAAATATTGAACAATTGTAGACTTGTCAACTATTCCTCCTAATTAATATGCATCTATATATTAACTCTTTTATTATTAGCATTTAATTGTTTCAAGGTTATAATTAAAATGATTAATAGAATTGATAACACTTGCATTTCAAATTTCACAACTATATTAAAATTATTATTGTAATACAAATATATACTCACAAAATTTCATGAGTAATTTAAATGACACAAGTCACAATAACGTTATAACCTCCATGAAACCTGCAAATTGGGTGAGGATATTACATATAGTAACGATTAAATACATCATGTAATGAAGCACTTAAGAGTTACAAAAATCACATGAATGGCAAACGGTCACCACCCTTTAATTGCTTCTAACTCTCAATTATTTCAATTAAACCACTCATTATTGCTTTTAATTCAAGCAAACATAACATTATATAAACTAAGTAAACCAATAACATTTGGTACTCCATTGATCCTTACTCTTTGTTTTTTCTATAATAAAAGTTTGTTCTCTACACACAGTGTAATCAATCAATCAGGTATGTTTTTTTTCTTCTTAATCTTTAATTTATTGTAATTCATATAGTTTTTTACTTGTTTTATTTGAATTTCACTAATATAACTTAGTGGTACATATGTTTTTATTGATCAAGGTTTATTGCTTTACTTGGTTTATGGATATTGGAGTTTGAAGGGGAGAAAAAAATAATGACTAAAAATTGTATCACGCACTCGAAAATAGGTTAATATCCTTAGCATTGTTGTTTGGTTTTAGTTGTTTTTTTTATCACATTAAACTGTTATATTTATGCTTAATGTAGTTTGTTACAATGTGGGATGGTTTAAGACCAATATAAGACATATCCAACAATATAGGTTTTAGAGTTAGGACTGGCTCAAGTAGGGATGTGAAGTTTGACACCTGTTAAATAATTGATAGGTTGAGATAGTGTTTAAGCATAAACATAATCGCGTAATGGATTATAATCACGTAACATGCTAATAAACTAAATATATTTTTATTTATTTAAACCAGTGATGCCATTTGTCTTTTTATAATAAATTGATAAATAAACATAGCATGGAATGATGGCAGCTTACTACATATTTGTACGGTAAAACAGTGAATGAAATATATTTATGTTTAATAAACATGAGAGTTAAAATAAAAAATGTAAAAAATAGAAAGAAAATAAATTCGTAATAATTGAGCCGGTAGTTTAAGTTGAATAATTCTAAACCTAAACAATACAACCATATGTCGCTTTATCAAGAGAGATATCACATGAAAATACAAAGATATTAGTACGTCCAACCAATATTTCAAACAAGATGAGTATATAACTCAAATGTTACGTGATGGGTGATCTGTTTGGGAGAGACAGATGTAATGGTTTTTTATGCATTTTGTCGTTTAACCCATTACATTCTAAATAAAGGTACAAGATGTTATAACTATACACACTTTGTTTACTTTTATTTCGTTATGGAAACATGCTCGGTTTAACTTGTAAATGGTCTATTGCATTGTGTTTCCAAATAGTTGATTAAAATTAATTAATTATTCATGCATCCCACCAAATTATTATCAACTATATAATTAAACTTGTAATTTGTTCACACCGCCGGGCTCCCCACTTTGATTATACCCCCGGGAGCGTCCCGGGTTGAGAAATCTAAATAAAGTGAATAAAATTAGAAGTATTTAAACTATAAAAATGGCATCTGCCAATATATGATTAATGAATATTATTATTATTATTATTATTATTATTATTATTATTATTATTATTATTATTATTATTATTATCTATACTATCTATACTAATATATAGTGAGTGCTGGATGGGTAAACTTGCCATTTCATGTTGATTCATAAAGGTAAAATTGTAATTTCATTATAATAACAAGACAAATTTAATACAACTATTAATTTCTATTAATTAATGACAAAAAAACAAGAAATTAATAATTAATGATTAATTGTTGAAGGTTGAAAAAAGGCAAAAACAAGAAACAAAAAAAAATAGTTTGTATAATATTACACCATTCAAAATTTTAAACCCTTATATTTTGTATGTCTTATCTACAATAAATTAACCGCAAACAAACTCACTTGTTCATTATATAATTTTTGGAATTAGCCTGTGAAAATTAACAAACAACTAGCAATATTCTTTTTTAATCAATGATAGAGGATAAATTTGATCCAGTTATAAGTGGGTTTGAATCTCTATAATATAACAGGTAAAAGTAATAAGTGGAGTATGGATGTTTAGCGCGACTGTTTTCGGGTTATTCAAGTTATTTAAATTACAATTTGATTTATGTTTAAATTTCCTTACATAAAAATGTGCGATTAAAGCAAAAAAAAAAAAAAAACAAAAAAAAAAAATTTGCCTTTATATGAAATGTGTGGCCCAGAATGGTTATTTCAGTTCTCAAATAGGGGTTTGTTCTCTTAGGATCTCTACCATATATATATATATTTATATATATATATATATATATGGGCAGGATCAAATACAAAGTAGTACAAACGTGCGAAGGATGTGAAGGATCACTTTGTACATGATAATTACGTAATGATAATTACGTAATGCCTTCATAAACATACAAAAACATTACGTAATTATCATCTACAAAGTGCATGATAATTACGTAATGATAATTACGTAATGCTTTCATGAACATACAAAACATTACGTAATTATCATTACGTAATTATCATGTACAAAGTTCCTTTGCATCCTTCGCACGTTTCTTTTACTCTGTAGAATAACCGCCCCCTATATATATATATATATATTTATATATATGTACTTTTTATAAAAGAAATTCAAGTTATATATAAATCAATTTGAATTTTCAGGTCGAATCGGGTCGAAAATCATAAATTTGACCAAACGCAACATCCAAACATTGTACAACACCGCCGCAACGCGCGGGCTCCTGCCATAATTTATTAAATACCTAATCTACTAAATGTAAATATTAAAACTTTATTATTTTCTCTCTCATGTTTCCTCTCATAACTTTTAAATGTTAATATCTTTTATATACGAGATTTTTTAAAGAAAAAAATTACATGCCATAAGTTATCATATTCTAATATAAAAAAAGGGCAATTGGGTTGGGTATCACCTAATCCCAGGCCCGACCCAAACCCACATTTTTTTAAACTAATTCCAAACCTGACACAATATCTGTCGGGTTACAAAAAATAGTCGTTTTTTTCTCCATTTTTTATATAGCACTATGGTACTCGTTGGAAAGATAATAAAACGCTCGTTAATTTGGTGTAATTTTTTTCTTTAAAAAATCTCGTATATAAAAGATATTAACATTTAAAAGTGATGAGAGGAAATATGAGAGAGAAAATAATAAAGTTTTAATATTTACATTTAGTAGACTGGGTATTTAGGGTTGGGTTATTCTACAAAGGCTACAAAAAATGAGAAGAGTGAGAAGCCACTAGAAAATGACATGTGTCCAAAGAATTAACAAGTGGGAGGGGTAATTTTATCAAAAACATATGCACATGCAAGTCACATGCCATTTCCACCTTCATTTTTAAATGCCCGTAACTTTTTTATACGTCATCCGTTTTTAAAAAAAATTATACCATAAAATTGAGCGTCTTTTTATCTTTAATATGAGTACCATATTGCTATACTTTTGAAAAAAAAAATCAAAACTCACTTGCGTAAGACACAATGGAATGTAAAACACAATGGAATGTAAAACACAATGAACACCAATTAAATATAGGGTATAAAACACAATCAAGAGTCTAGTAAAACACAATGGACGACATACTAAAGACACAATGAATAGAAGACTAAAACACAATGAATACTTTTGAAAAAAAAGAGTTGAAAACCCAGTTGTGTAAGACACAATGGATGACATACGAAAGACATGATGAACAGAAGACTAAAATACAATGAATAATTTTGAAAAAAAAAAGTTAAAAACCCAAATGTGTAAAACACAATGGACGACATATAAAAGTCACAATGAACAGAAGACTTAAACACAATGAATAATAGACTCTACACAATGAACAACATAATAAAACACAATGTACATCTAAATACAAAACTCATTTACGTAAAACACAATTAAAAGCATACTAAAAACACAATGGACAAAGTTAAATCATGTGTAGACTAAAAAAACATAAATAACATATTTATAAAGCACACATGCATACTATAACACAATGAACGAGCAGAAAGACACAACGGAGAAGAAAACCCATTTAGCACAAAAAAAAAATTCAATTTTAATGTAGCAATGTGGTACTCATATTAAAGATAAAAAAACGCTCGTTAATATGGTGAAATTTTTTTGAAAAAAAAATGTCGTATGAAAAAGTTATAGACGTTTTAAAATGATGGGGGAAATTGACATGTGCATTGCATGTGGAGAGAGAAAGTCAACAAATGTGGTTTTCCTTTTATGTCATTCCTCTAATTTATTATTTATTCTTTTCAAACAAACTAATCTCAACCCTTCAAATATATGATCAATGGATCACAATCCTTCTCACCCTTCCTAGAAAAAGTGTTTTGTGTATTTGATCATAACCCTAGGTATTTAATAGATTATGTTAAATCATATTTAAACCATATTTATTTCTTTTTTTTTTAATTGTTCTAGAGTTACCACATCACATCCTATGTGGCATCTCTCAAAATAGATATTGCATAATATTATGACATGTCATTAAAATGGCTTTGTTTTATTATATGTATAGATAGATAGATAGATTTTTTTTCCATGGAAAACCAATGGTTCGGCAGTTCCTCAATAAACACACCACCCCCTACAAATATAAATCGTCATCCATTGAACATCGATAAATACAAATAAAGAAGTTCATTTTGTATACGAATATGAATATAACTACAAGGCTTATTTTTTATCGTCCATATAAGAATAGAATACCACATATCAAATAGCCTAACACCGAAGGTTATTGCCAGGTGCAACTCCAAGTTGGTTACAATATTGAGTATAGTATTGTACACGAGCAGTTACAGTAGCTGCATTGCCACCATCACATTCCATTCCATTAATAGCTCGAATAGTAGCTCCAAACCCTTGGCCAATGATTGAGTGGACATTGTTCATCCAAAACCACAACGCGGTCCGAAAAGAGATCACAGGATCGGTGGCAACAATTTCAGGATTATTAATCCCATCAAACCCGATGCTCCTTCCGGCTGGGCCATAATTGTAATTCCATGACAATTGTATCGGACCCCTTCCATAGTAACCCTTGCTAGGGTTACACGGATATTGAGTATTGTTTTCATCACAATAATCCCTTGAAGGACCGTTTATTTCTTCAATATAACAAAAATCTGTCACAATGAAACGTTAAAGTTAATTTATAGGAAAATCAAATAAAATCTACGCATTTTTATTAAACAAATTAAAAGAGTTGAATGCATAAGATAAAATTATAACACATTTATATGATGTATAGTGTATAGGCTAATAAAGGATTTAAAAATAGGTTAAAGAATTGGCAAAGATCTTTTATACAGCTTATTTAGATTTGTGATCGATAAATAACTAATGTAACACGATTAAAATAGAATAATGGTCTTACGTCCAGTTTCATGAGTAAGATGTGCAAAGAAAGCTGCAATTTCCCTCCTTGAATCTTCTTCAGAACCAACCCTACCGAATTGGGGATAATTTCCTAAGGCTTCAAGAAAGGCGGCACGTGTATAAAACCCTCTCCCTTCACAACTAGCGTCTGATTGATCTACGATACCATTAAAGAAAGCATCCGTCACAATGCTAGCAACATCAACATTATTCGTGGGAGGGGCAGAGAAACACGGCCCTTCTTGGCAGCCGGCACCACAGTATGCCTCATCACTGCCGCAAAAACCAAACCGGCTGCAGCACAAGTCTGGACTGCAGCCGCAGTTTTGGGCAGCAGAGTTGAGGACTCCGGCCAAAAGTATACTGGCAACAATCAGTATTCCTAAAGTTTTCATGTTTGTTTGTTTGATATAGTTAGATGAATTGTGGATGTGCTTTTATAGTTTTATGAGAAATGAAGCGTGTGGACATGTGATTATGGAAAAATATGGTGTGGGCTGGTTTGAATTGTGTCGAAGTTGACTTTGTCAAATGCCATCTTTGAAATAATAAAGTTTGAAAAGGCAATTATAGTTGACATTTAAAAGTCAAGTTATAACGAAATCAGTTGAAGGCACCGTCGACGACTCCATCCAACACTTGAATCTTGATACCCTCAACGTTTTTTTAATTTTCAAAAAATTACATGTTTTTTTAAAAGGTAAATTTCATTCAAACACAAACGTCACAAACCGTCCTCAAAACAGGGAACATCGGGCCAAACGAAATTACATCGACTTCAAAGGATTATTACACCAATCGTTCCAATCGATCCCTTTCAATCTAGATCTATGATGAAGCCAACGAACACTCTAGAATTCCTCTCGTTCCATATGGTCCACATTGTGGTAAGTATGATGCCCCTAAGGATGTTGTCACACCCTCAAAATCCACTTGCGGAGTTTTACCGCGAGGCGCATGACAAACCAGGATCCAAGTCAACGATCACAATAAACAAATCTAAATGAACACATGCAATTTCATAAACATAGTTTAAAATCCCCAAATACAGCGGAAGCTTATTCTCAAAACATAATCCAAAAGTAAACCAAATTATTCAATGTTTGAAAACCATGCAACCCTAACTAGACGCCGTGCAGACGCGTGCGCCCTAGTTCCGTAGTGCTACCTTAGCGACCTGAGAAAACATGTAAGAGTTACGTCAGCACAAAAATGCTGGTGAGTTCACAGGTTTTGTAATCAAAGTATCAAGTTCAACCTGTCCATACTATATCAATTTGTAAACCAAGTACGCTAGCTAGGCGTATGTTTTGTTACATCTACGATTGGAAAACCATTACTAACTCGTAAACCAGATGTCGTGCCCGAATAGTAAACCTGTTCCTGTTTGAGACAATATGCACTCGCCCGGCCCTCCAAGCCGACGAGCGGGGTTGGTCATTCCCAATAGATCTATTCACATTTCCCCGTTGTGCTAACCCGCACATTCATGGTTTCCCCCGGGACTTCCAAAGATCGTATAGTAAACCATAGAAACCCATAGTATGACAGTTGTTACCAAAACATAAGTTTAACACATGTTTTCTCCCCCGAAAAGTAAAACCAGTTAAAAGAGGGGCCGTAAACTCACCTTAACGTGCAAGCAAGGAATCCGAACAGCAAGTAATATATGCTACCGACACCCTAATAACAGTGTCATTAAGTGAGTATAGGCGTAATATCATTACACCATATAACTCGTTTGTCCAAGGCGTTTTAAATGTTCAAAAGCGTGTAAGTGACACCTAGTGATTCTACATGCATAAGTAAATCCTACGGACCCGTTGGTGAATACGTTGGTTACAATTAGTTTCTACACTCCGTATGTGTCTCAGACAAGTGTACTTCAGTTACATGTCAATTCCATACCACCTAAGACCTCAATTAATCACATAAGCACATAATACACAATCTGTGTTTTCAGGACAGATTGTGCGCCATCAAAACGAATTTATTTAAAATAGAAAATCAGTGAGTTAACCTCCCAAATTTTTACTGAATTTTCTTTGGGATTCATTTAACAATACCTATTTTTGTTTTGTCTTAAATCCAAACACAAAAATAATTAAAATTCGTCTAATACATCTATGCTCAGAAAACCTTCCTAACAGGTCAGTTTGGTAGATAAATTCCCAAAAATTGTGTATTCATCCAAACGGGATGAATCCACTTGGAAAACTCATATTACTCCAATATTAACCTTCTGTAAAAAGTTCATAACCTAATTCTTTATAAAACTCGAGTTATGATGTTTTAAAGTCGACTCAGTTTGTTAACCTGAAATTCTGATATGACCTATTTTCAAAAAAAATTCCAAAAACATGTCAAACGACGTCCAAATCAGATGATTTTGCCCATTACGAAAAGATAAGACCTTGTACAACATGTTCGTATAAAGAAATCATCAAAACAAACACTAATGCCATATTACAGACTCTGCAAGTTGACCTAATCAATCTGTCCAGATTTTAAACATGCATAAACCCTAGTTATAATCAAACATCTCCGCATTTAAACGATTAATAACACCCAAACATCATCATACAATATCAATAAGACATAACTTGCTCAAAACCTTGCAAGATACATGTTAAACATCATCAATCATAAACCCTAGAAGTCTAATACATCAAGAACATGCAATATCATGCAACACATACAATAATCATCACATAATCTCATGTTTAACCCATTAGACTTTTATAAACATCAAGTTTTAATCTTTATAAAAACGTTTCAGATCTGGACAAACCTTTTTATGGTGTTTTATAACATAATTAAACTATAGAAAAGAAATCAAAACACATGTAGAGTTGTTGTATACCTTATGCTTTTAATCATCTTGATCCTAAACCTTCTCAAGCTCCTAGAATCTTTAGATTATGTTAATGGCAGAGAGAGGGTATGGTTTAAATTTTCGTAATTAAGCAAGTTGGGGGTATTAGGGTTGAGATATAATGAAGTTCTAAGATAAAAACGTTTTTATGAACAAAATTACGATTTGGGCCTTTTAAACTCTCTGTGGGCCAAGCTACTCCATGGATTTAAGCAGCCCAAAGTTGCTTTCTTTTGTTTCTCCCGCCCTCGCGCCACAACTGTTGCTCTATGTATTATGTTTTTTTTTTTTCGAACACATGCATTTATTGTTTACCAACATATTTCAACACAATTCTTGTGTTGACTCGGTCCACGCCATTTTATTTTGAAGTCAAGTAAATTTTGAAGCCAAATATGTGGCTTGTTGACTTTGTCCGTCAACATCACCTATATTTTTTTTTCTACAATTAAGTGTGTATATATATATATATATAATGATTAATCTATAAAATATTTAACCCAAATATTTTATAACTAGTTTATGCTACCAGTCCGACTAGAGTCGGTTACTGACCCAACCGCGTATACTCGTATACAAAAATTAGTGTTGCTTAATTCTAAATAATTTCATGTAATAGTTTATACATAGAATATAATAAATCTATAAAATATTTAACCCAATATTTTATAACTTATATATACATGATCCTCAGTCTGTCAAGTGTTGGTTACGAACTCGGTATCGTATTCACATAATAACATGTAACGTCATATAAGTTCACAAATAAATTCACATAAGTACATAATTGCAAATAATATCAAACGAGTTATTCTACAATTATTTGTTTTATTGTTTCACCAATGTTCAGGGTTCAAGACTCGTGTATGCGATCCGGTAATTCCCTGAATTACCGTTTATATACTTATTAGCCTATAATAGTGTACCGTGTGACTCGCTTAACTAACTGTGGTCAAGTAAAATGCTACGAATATATGTATAAGCTAACTAGAGATTAGTTAAAGTATGAACCTGAAAATGCGGGGTGTCACATCATCCCCAAGTTGAAAAGAATTTCGTCTCGAAATTCAGTAAGTAAACAGTAAAGCCAGCGTAAAAATGTGTGCTTGGTTCCCGGATGTCACATCATCCCCAAGTTGAAAAGAATTTCGTCCCGAAAATTGCACAAGTACCAAAAGGAATAACAAAAGAAACAGACAAAAGATAGAAACCAAGAGAGAGATTTACCCGAGTTGTCACAGATGTACCGTTCCTGTCTCGTCTTCGCTTGAATCTCCGCCACCGACAAAAGATCTTTCACATCAAAAGCAAACAATGGAGTTAGTTTACACCACAAAGCAACCCGAGCCCATATTTCCGAAGAGAAAACGCAACCAGTAAACAAATGGATCGATGTCTCTGAATCCGCATCACAAAGGATGCATGACATGTCTTCTATAGCTACTCCGCGTTTAATTAATTCCGTTTTAGTAGAAAGACGATTGAGATCGACGCGCCAAACCATTATTTTGCATTTCAACGGAGTTCACACTTTCCATTTCATGTTAGAGTCGATCGAAGTCATTGTTTTATGGGAGATCAGTTTTTCAGCCATGTTAACCGAATAGCACCATTCTTATCCCCCGTCCACATTCAACGATCCGAACCACTATGCCACTTATACTCTTGTATGTCCGAAAGAAGTTGGAATAACTCGGTCACCTCTTCGTAAGAAGAAGGAGGATTGCGCCATTCCCAACTGACAGCAGCTGCATAACCATTCTCGGTCTGCACGCGAGAGTTAACGGCCACCCATTTGTTTTTTTTTTTTGAGTCGGAAAAGACTTGGAAAAACATAATGCAAAGGTTCTTCCCGCAAACCACGTATCTGTCCAGGAGTTGATAAACGAACCTTCTCCAACATTACCGACAAAGTAACTATTTAGATCCCTCCCATTGTCAATCTGTTTTGAACCAAGCTTCACAATCCGTTTCCAACACCCACTAGCCGATGAACTGCAAGAAAGCATAGTCGAAGCTCGAGTCGACCCGTTACACCCCACTATAACCTTTTTCCATAAGCTATTACCTTCTACTTTAAAACGCGATTTCCATTTAAGGAGAAATGCGTCGTTTATGTCTCGCAATCGGTTTATACCCAAACTGCCCTTGTCTTTCAGTCTAGCTATCACATCCCAAGCTACCCATGGAATCTTTTTCTCTTCGATTGAACCTACCCACAAAAATTGCCTCATAATAGATTCAATACTTTGAAAACCACCATTGGAGCTTAGTAAAGTGAAAAGTAATAAATCGGAAGATTTTCGAGAACCGATTTAATAAGAATCAAACGCCCTCCTATAGATAAAGTCCTAGCCTTCCAACACTCTAGACGTCTCTTTACAACTTCAATCACCATGTTCCAATTGCTTACCCGGGACATATTCACGCCAACTTGGATCCCTAAATACACAAATGGAAAGCCCTCGTTTACAACCCAAGACTTCCATCATGTTATCAACTTCAATATCCGTCGTCCCAATTGAAAATAGATTGGATTTATGAATGTTTATATGGAGACCCGAACAAATATAGAAACCCTCAATATCCGAGATGTGTTCCGAAGGTTCTCTTGAGACCATTCTCCCAAAATGTGAGCATCATCTGCGTAAAATAAACGTGTAATGTCGGCTTCATTATCAGTAAAGTTGATACCTTTAAGAACTCCAATCTCTTTTGCTTTCTTCAACATACATGACAAAGCTTCCATCACTATCAAGAATAAAAAAGGAGAAAGGGGATCGCCTTGCGAAGCCCCTTTTGACAATTAAATTCGAAAGTCGGTGACCCGTTAACAAGAACCGCGGATCTAGAAGCCATCAAAATCCCCTTGATCCAAATACACCACCTCGAAGGAAAACCCATTTGATCCATTAAGGAAATTAGAAAATTCTAGTTCGCATTATCGTAAGCTTTCTCAGAATCTATCTTTAAAAGAAAGGATCTATGATTTTTTTTTCAACCATTCCATCAATTTGTTTACTACTAGAGACCCGTCAAGAATAAAACGGCCCGATAAAAAAGCCGAATGCGACTCGGAGATAACCCTGCCCAACACCTTCTTAAGACGATTAGCAAGAATTTTGGACTTGACCTTATTAATCATCCCAATAAGAGTTATAGGCCTATGATCTTTGCGACCCATCAGTGTTTTTACCTTTGGAATCAAAGTAATAAATGATGAACCACAACCGGGACTAATGTTACTTGTTTCGTGAAACTCCTCCATAATCCGAACAAAATCTTCCTCGAGAAGGTTCCAAAAACGTTCAACGAACCGAAAGTTAAACCCGTCCGGGCCCGGGGCCTTGTTAGAGCCACAATCAAATGCCACGTCTTTAATCTCTTTCCTCATAAATGGTTCAATAAGCAAAACTCGGTCTTCTTCACTAAGAGTGTTTAGGCCATGACATTGTAGATAAGGACGGGTCAGACAAGCTTCTTTAAAGTGGCCACGAAAGAATCGCATGGTTTCTTCTTCTTCTTCTTCTTTTTTTTTTTTTTTTTACTAAAGTTGGTTTTGAAACCCAAACCCCGTTCACCTTAAGCCCAGGAATAGCGTTTCTAGCCTTCCTCCCATTAAGCATACCATGAAAAAATGATGAATTCTCATCCCCGAGAGACGCCCACTTCACCCGAGATTTTTGTCTAATATCCAGCGATCTAAAAAATTCAATTTCATCAAGGCTTTTCATACACTAGGTCCACACCCATAACTCGGATTCTTCTAATTCTTTTTGCTCCATCAAAGTTTCTAGCTCCTCTTTTTCTGATCGCAGCCGCGCCTCATCTTCCATATCTTTGGATTCCAACTTTTATACCATGTTTTCAGTCTATCCCGTAAACGTTTGAGCTTCAAGCTTATATTCGCGTCTGAAGGGCCTTCTATATTATTTTTCCAATAAAGCCGAGTTAACAAATTCTTCACACCCTTGTCTCTCGAACCAAGAATCAAACCACCTAATAGGCTTAGAACCAAAATTCGTATCAACCATAGTGAGGAGCAAAGGCGAGTGATCAGAAAGATCTCTATTCAAGGCTTGAACACAAGAATTCGACCACTTGTTAAATACATTAGAGCAAACCGAAATCCTGTCAATGACACTCATCTTGCAATCACCTCCCCTGTTCGTCAAGTATGTATATTTCGTGCCTTTTAGATTATATTCCCGGAGACACGCTTCATCAATAAAATCATTAAAATCTCTGGCGCAGACCGGGTCAAAATTAGAATTCTTTCTCTCTGACGGATCTCGAACTGCATTGAAATCACTGAGCAGAATCCACCACCCATGTCCAGCTTGCATTACCCGAAGAATTTTGTCCTAAAGTATACGTTTGTCAACATTTTGTTGAGGAGCGTAAACATTGACAATATTAAGACGAACCAACCCATCAATTAACATACCAAAGACATACAAAAAAATATCATCTTTCAATAAATAATCTTTCATAAAAGTCTTCGGGTCCCAACATAAAACTAGACCTCCCGAATGATCATTTGCATCAACGATCTCACAATCATAACCCAAAACACCCCATAAGTTCGCCAACATTCCAGTATGTAAACTACTTGTCATCGTTTCTTACATACCAATAAAAGAAATACCAAACTCGTTCTTTAACCTTTTTATCCATCTCGACTTCCCGTCAACCCCAATTTCACAAATATTAATGTAAAGACAATTCATGTCTTACCACTTTGTAACCCTTCTTGAACAATAGAATCCCGAATTAGAATGTCACTTGTTCCGATATTTGCACTAAGCTTCTCGCTCAAACCTTTGGTAGCCTCAACCTCTTGTATTAGAATGTTGTTATCCACAGTGTTGCTATCTTCCTGATGTACTTTTTGTAGCACGACCTCCGGCTGCGAGTTCAAGTCGAACGGTGCATTCTCAACATTATGGATAGTGCTAGTATGTATACTACCACTCGGCCCATCATCTCCTAAACCCAACAAACTGTTCAAGCCGAATAGATCATCCGAGACTGCATGCTTAATTTTCTTACCAGCCTTCAAACGCTCATTACTGCTAGTGTATGTATTGCTTGGCCGAACTGAACCGTCTGCTCTCTTGAACTTCTTTCTTTTAGTTTTCTTCATGCCATTCGATTTATTAACCTCATTATCATCCAAGAATTGCTCAAACGGAAAAGTAACTGCCGGCACGAACCCATCATCCTTTTGTAAAACCGACGTGTTCAAGTTGCACAGCTGAAATAGGTCACTTATGTCACCTGTCGCATCAGTCAATCCTCTTTCTTCTTGGTCATTGTTCAACCTATCAACATCTACTTCCTCGTCCTCCTTCATGGTATCCGAGTCAGAATTTTCAGATGCAGCATCCGACTCATTTGTGTCATCACTTCCTGACACTCTAGGTTCGATAAAGTCCGGAATCCATTCGCCCAATTCCTCCATAACCCCCAACTGGAATTTACAATCTTTCCAATTCAATAAAACTTCCTCCGAAACCCTTCTCCCATCTCCTACTAGAACACCTACATACACTCGATAATCCTAACTGCATCATGAACTGTTACTGCAGTCTCCTCGTCTATAAACAAAATTAAAACGTCCAAACCACCCAAATATTAAACCTTGAAACTTGACGTGCAAACATCTCGAATTATAACTTTAACATTCTTCAATGAATCAAGATCACTCATACTTGCTATTATAGCTCTACCATACAAACCAGAAAAAGCATTGATCTTACCATGGATGTTAACCGTTTTACCCACCAGCATATCTTTGAAAGACCTGTCTCTTTCTCGAAAGTTGCTAACTTACCTTCCTTTTGGACTTCTTCAACATGTTGCTTAGGGTTCTTGTGTTTTGAAAAACTTCGATCATCATCCTTGTTGTCTCTAATTTCACCTTCTTCCAAGACAAAGCGTGCGACACTGGACCATAATCTATTCTCCCTCATTCTGATGTTACAAATGTTCTTGATCAGAGTATCTTTATCTTTCACGTCAAGCATAGTCAGAAAACCAAACCTATTGCCATGAATGTCTCTTTTACGGGCAATGTAAAGATCGTAAATCTGACCAAACTCACGAATCTGGACAGCCAAATCAAATCCACTGCATCCATCGAGTAAGTTTGTAATGAAAATCTTGGTGACTCGACGTTGAATGTCAACAGATACCTTCGGACCACCTCTTAACGATTCGTCTATCTCTCTCTCTTTCTCTCTGTTTTGGCGTTTCCGATTTGAGGGCCTTTTGGTGGTTGTTTACAACGATTATGGTGTTCACCACTCGCTAGGCATGATTTCTTCATGGGGTTTCCGATTTTTGTGTGAGATAATGGCCATGGTGTAACACCCCAACCGATGCCAAAAACATCTAGGTGTCACGTAGAGATGATTGCTCAATAGCTCACGGTACTAAATGTAAGTTAAATATTATTAAACAATTCACAATTGTCATACAAGTAAATGATTACATAAACTTGATTAATATAAACTAGGTCCAAAGCTCCTATGAGTTCCAAGGTGTGTACAACTTCCAATAGCAAATAAAACCTGGAACATGTTAAGTTGAAAAGATGGGGGGTCAACTATAAATAGTTGGTGAGAATACATAGGTTTTGCATGTAATTGAAAATAGATTATTGTATATCAATCCCAGTTGAGATATAACAATGAGTAACGTAAGAATATGAGTCCGACATGTAACAATGCGTCTTTTGTACAATCAAACTTTGGGTCGACTGAGACCTAACTCGCAACTTAGTAAAAGTGTAACTGTTTTCGATCATCCCTGAATTTATGCCGGGGGATGGGTTTGTCAGATCTATAGCGCTATAATCTAAACAGGCGGCTTGATCAATGTTAATGATTGTACTGTGTCTTTTTTTTATAGTAAAATTGAATCAACAAGTTTCAACAATGTAAGAATGAGTAAATGATAGTGTATAAAATGTTTAAACATGTTTCACCCCAAAATGTAAAACAGAAAAGGGGCTATGTAAACTCACCTTAGCACAAGTGTTGAATCATCTGAAATAGTCTAAAATGCGGCACAACGTTCCCAAATATTACCAAATAGAAATCGAAGCTAGTTTCCGAGTCAAAGCGAAAGTCAACACAATATGATTGCACGATTAAAGCAATGATTTTATCATAATTGAGAGTGAAAGAAGAGGTTTCGGTGTGGTATGGACAAGAACAATTGATCAATTCTTATAGGTGAGGTTTTGATTGTTCGATTTGGAAAGTCATAAAGTTGATGGTCAACACCGAGTAAGGATTGCACGAATCGTGCTGTAATTGTGGATGCGTAGCTTAATTTCCAGTCCATTGAATGAGTCAAACTAGTCAATAGTCAGCTTTCACTGACTTGATTTTGACCAGGAATTGAATGAGTCAAACTAGTCAATAGTCAGCTTTGACTGACTTGATTTTGACCAGAAAATTAATGAAGGGGATAAATATTATTGGTTTCTAACTAACCACAAAACACTAAAGTGGTGTAGTGGTTGTGTTGTTTGTTGCTTTTGGTCGAACCGTCTGGGGACTCGGGTTCGAATCCGGTCCGAGACATATTTTTTTTAAACCCGATTTTTATAGAATTTTTGCTAATATTATATGTTTAAACATATAACTAATATATTTTAGTAACAAAATAAAATAATTTGATGATAAGTAATGTCAAAATGGGTGTTCGGGAGTTTATGGAGTTATAAAGTAAATATATATATATATATATATATATACACAAAACAAATTTGAAAGGTTACAGTCTCCCCTACTTTTAGGAACTTCGTCCCGAAGTTGATGTTGGGGATTCTGTTGGAAGAAGTGCGGGTACTAGGGTAAAGCGTTCCGGATGACCTTAGGTACGGAGACTGATATTTTCAAGCCATTAGGGTTGGGTTACGCTTATCTAGAAAAATAGCGAGGAGAGATAAATGTTTAATACAAACCGTAAGTTTGTCGGGAAAACAAAAAGGAAAGAATGAGATGACCGAGTTTGGAAAGGCTAAATGAGCTATCAAATAACTAGGGTTTATTATTTGTCTGACCCCAGTCTCATTTTTGATGTATTATTAATGTTTATATATAGGGTGTACCGCAGCTAACGCACCACACCTCTGATACTTAAAAAACGGACTGGGTTTCTTACCAAAACCCTAATAGAATTTCACGACACCTTAATATACCTGTAAATTCATGATTACGTTCCGGACTGCAATCACCAATTTACCATACATTAGGGTTTTGTGTCCTTCTATGACTCTAAACACACATGTAAAACACACACTACACAATAACCTTGTGATTTGAATCTTTGTATCAATGAGTCTATTGCTTCTTTGTATCAAATAACGTGTTCAATGTATCTAAAAATGAGTCCAACTGTTGAGCAGGCAAGAAGACCTCAACCATTCGATGAGTAGGAACCTCTACCGATTGTTGAGCAGGTACGATGGCCTCTACCAGTCATTGAGAAGGTTATTAAAACCTCTACCGACTGTTGAGAAGGCATGTAACAACCCGACCAGAAGGGGGCTAGAGGTTACAACAGTTTGGTAACAGACTTGCACAACGGAAGCAACGATGACTAATAATTATTGTTTAATACAATGTCTAATCCAAAATATAAATTACACAACTTAGATAAATAGATTGATATCTAATGCAAAGACGAGACGCGGCAGTCGTCGAAGCAGTTGATAAGGTGTGATCTGCTAGTCGATCCAAATCTCATTCCATGCTTAGCTCTAATGCTCTAAACCGCTACGCTTGCAGCTTGAATCCACTACCATAACAACCTCTAATACACACAAGCAAGTATATACCTTGTCTTCATGTTTATCCAAATGCAGTACCTGAACACATGCTTAAAAAGAGTTGGGTCAGCAATTATGCTGGTGAGTCCGTGTAATAGTTAAGTAAATCCAAAACAAGTTTGTCATCTCAAAAACAAGTTCACAAGTTTCCACAACACAACACATGGTGATGTACAAGCGACACCTCAATCCTAATACACCGAATTTATCTACTGCCATTATAGATTCACCTGGCAAAATACATGTCACAACGGCCCCGTGGACCTCAGTGGAGGGTTTTCCGGGCTTCCGGATCCACTATGTGTGGGGTTTCCCCAAGTAGTACTACCCACATATTAAGTGGCCCAATCCCATGGGTTAATGAGTGTCAGTATGGTTATCTGGCAGCAAGTATCTTGTCACATCAAAACAGTTCAGTCACACACACAAGCATATGTTCCCCCAAAACAGTTAAAACACAAAAAGAGGGGATGGTACACGGAACTCACCTCAGTAGCGTATCTTATCATGTCACATCGTCACATAGTTTCCCAAGTCGGGAGCCCATCATTCCTCGGCACACAAAGTCCTATGTTAATTACAGACATTAGTGGGTGTAACCGAACATCGCAGTTACACGTGTGGATACTCAGACCTTTAGTTGTTAATGAGGACTTATCCTAGTCGGCGTCTCATGGTTCAAATTATCCGATTAATGTTTATGTTATAAATTTATAATAACGATCCTCCCATTCACTGTAGTGGTAGCGACTATGCTCTCTAATAACTCAAGTCTCTTAATTAAGAATTGTATAGATATATCTTTATGTAATGCAGTGATACTATTAGTATCTATATTAACAGTTGCTTTTGATATCCTCATTATATTGCTAATAATAAACGTAGGAGTATGAATTATAGTGGTTATAATTATATCACTCTCAATATTGATGATTAAGGTAATGATAACTCTAAATGTCACTAAACAACTTGTACTTATAGTGTTACTAATGATGTTAATATATCTGTCGTGGTACCTGTATATATTTATCTCCAAGGTTCCAAATATCTCAAGTGTCACTTATATAATTTATATCAACCATCAAAACTCTAACATACAAAACCATATATTACGCAGCCTAAATACAATTACGTGTCCCATTACTATAATCAAGCATCTAATTATACCTTTGTTAAATTGGTTCATAGATCTTATACGTATATCTAGTTTTGTTGTTGGGTCGCGTCCGGTCTATCAAGTCCCACACGTGTACACACGATAATCCCTACTTAAGTCGGGATAATTCGGGTTCTAGTCCATACCTCTCGGGTCTCCTTAATTGACCAAGGCTTCTGTCCTTTGACTTATGTTGGCCGAGTCGGTGGAGTTGACTCAACTTCCTACTTGTTTTCCATCTCCTGTTTGAGTGTTTTCCTATTATAATCACCATAGCCAAATCTTGTAACTCTAATCTTTCTCAATACACTAATTAAATATAAAGAAGGTTAGTAGACATACCTAACTGGTTGCCACTGTATCCTGTTTCTGAACCCATAATCCAACCTTTACATGATCGAGCCGTCACCCATCTATACTACCGTAACCACCACCGTGCAGAACCACCACACCCGCTACTGTTCACACACTATAATTGCCATCACTGCTTGTTTCCACTATTTAGACCAAAAACCCCTCATCGAACACCCTAGCGCCGGCCGGTCTAAGACCCAGGCCGGTACCCTTCTTCTCTGATTCAGCTTCTCTTCGTCTCTTTCCTTTGTGTCTTTCTCTCTCCCTCGCGTCTCTCTCTCTCTCTCTCTCTCTCTCTCTCTCTCTTTCTCCTCTCTAATCGGTTCGACGTAGCGGGGAGTTGTGGGATTTGAGGGTGGCTCTGCCGGAGATCCACCGTCGGTGGTGGTGGTGAACCCTCCGGCACTTCCCCTTCTCTCTCTCCTTTATCTCTTCTCTTGGTTCTCTCTTTCTTTCTAATATACTGAAGATGTGGTGTGTTGAAGAAGATAAGAGAGTTTTGGGTTTTTATATTAAAAAGAGTTATATTTGTGTGTGGTGTCAAATAAACAAACCAGATGTTTCATATGGCAAGTGTGGGTGGGGACAAGTGTCCCCACCATGGTGACTAATCAAGGTCATTGGGTGGGTTTGTATCGTGTATCGGTCCGGTCTCGTATCACATGTTAGATAATAATATTTTAATATACGATGGTTCGCTTTTTGATTTCGTACAAAACCGTATTATTTGTTATTCGTTCGGTTATTCATTATTATATATAAAAATAATGATGCGCGAGAAATAAAAATTTGGGTCTCAAACCGGGGTGTTACAAGGCATGATGACCTCTACCAATCGTTGAGCAGGTTATTAGAAACTCTACCAACTGTTGAGCACGTACTTCATTCTCTACCGGTTGTTGGTTAAATATAACAATTGTTTCGGAGTTCAACACATAAATTGCAAATTGCTAACACATATATGTAAACAAGTTTGTAAATGCAACAAGTATCAAGTATCAAGTATAGCTTACGAGATGTAATTGAGTTGCGCTAGACAAGGTTAATGAGTCTATGTGTGATTAGAGCAACTAGTTTATATTTAACTATCCATGTTTTCAAGTATCACGAATAATTATAATAGATAATCAATTCCTCATGTATCATTACGAATCAAGTTGTATGAAACAAATAATCAAGTCTTCAATAGTTTGGTTATCGTGCAGATCAAGTTCATGTTCGAGGAGTTGAAGGATATGAATTTGGTTTTTGAGAGGATGGTGAAAAACTCGAAGTAAAATCAAGGATGCGAAAGATGGTGAATGTGAAGGTAGTTGATAAAGGGTTTAATTTTATAGGTTTTCAAAGAAACACATGTAGTAAGGAGATTATGTAGCAGCGTGAATCGTGAGGTTTGAATCAAATGCTAGAATTAAGCGTATGAGACAACACGATTGTGGTAAATGCCAAAAATTGCAAAAGTTCGAACAAGTTGAGAATAAGTAGGTATCAATGGAGAATTGGGAGACTAAATATTGTTCTTGTGGATGGAAGGATTTTATTTTCAAAATCGGATTTGTACATAAAGCAAAAGTCGTTAAATAGTAAAAACTAAGTAAGCATAGATCTGGATTTTCTAGTTAGTAGAAGATCTTAAACACGACATTGAGTTTTGAAGATCAAGGTTCTATTAAGTGATTTTTAATGGATTAAAACATTACATCAAAAATTCTCTGTTACGCCAATGAATAAACATTAGATTTTAGAAATTAAGTTTGAGGACATCTTTAGACAAAAAAATAGGTATTTTCTATAGTTTGTGAAATTCCTAGGCAATGAAAGTTTGACAAGATTTAGAAATCTTTAGTATTGTTCTAGGGTATACTCAGGTTATGGGGTTAAGGTAGGGATAAGGAGTAGGATGGAGATAGAGAAATAGAAACAAGTAGGGTTGCAAGTAAGAGAAGAAAATACTGGTTAAAAATCCTAGGGTTATAGACTAGATTATTTTTCTAATAACCTAATTCCCTATAACCATGGCTCTGATACCAATCTGTAACACCCCAACCGATGGCGGAAACATCGAGGTGTCACGTAGAGATGATTGCTCAATAGCTCATGGCACTAAATGTAAGTTGAATATTATTAAACGATTCACAATTGTCATACAAGTAAATGATTACATAAACTTGATTAATATAAACAAGGTCCAAAGCTCCTATGAGTTCCAAGGTGTGTACAACTTCCAATAGCAAATAAAACCTGAAACCTGTTAAGTTGGAAAGATGGGGGTCAACTATAAATAGTTGGTGAGAATACATAGGTTTTGCATGTAATTGAAAATAGAGTTTTTGTATATCAATCCCGGTTGAGATATAGCAATGAGTAATGTAACAATATGAGTCCAACATGTAACAATGCGTCTTTTGTACAATCAAACCTTGTGTTGACTGAGACCTAACTCGCAAGTTAGTAAAAGTGTATCTGTTTTTTATCATCCCTGAATTTATGCTGGGGGATGGGTTTGTCAGACCTATAACGCTATAATCTAAACAGGCGGCTTGATCAATGTTAATGATTGTACTGTGTCTTTTTGTTAAAGTAAAATTGAATCAACAAGTTTCAACAATGTAAGAATGAGTAAATGATAGTGTATAAAATGTTTAAACATGTTTCACCCCAAAATGTAAAACAGAAAAGGGGCTATGTAAACTCACCTTAGAACAAGTGTTGAATCATCTGAAATAGTCTAAAATGCGGCACAACGTTCCTAAATATTACCAAATAGAAATCGAAGCTAGTTTCCGAGTCAAAGCGAAAGTCAACACAATATGATTGCACGATTAAAACAATGATTTTATCATAATTGAGGGTGAAAGAAGAGGTTTCGGTGTTGTCTGGACAAGAACAATTGATCAGTTCTTATAGGTGAGGTTTTGATTGTTCGATTTGGAAAGTCATAAAGTTGATGGTTAACACCGAGTAAGGATTGCACGAATCGTGTTGTAATTGTTGATGCGTAGCTTAATTTCCGGTCCATTGAATGAGTCAAACTAGTCAATAGTCAATAGTCAGCTTTCACTGACTTGATTTTGACCAGGAATTGAATGAGTCAAACCAGTCAATAGTCAGCTTTGACTTACTTGATTTTGACCAGGAAATTAATGAAGGGGATAAATATTATTAGTTTCTAACTAACCACAAAACACTAAAGTGTGGTAGTGGTTGTGTTGTTTGTTTCTTATGGTCGAACCGTCTGGGGACTCGGGTTCGAATCCGGTCCGAGACATATTTTTTTTTTAAACCGATTTTTATAGAATTTTGCTAATATTATTTGTTTAAACATATAACTAATATATTTTAGTAACAAAATAAAATAATTTGATGATAAGAAATGTCAAAATGGGTGTTCGGGAGTTTATGGAGTTATAAAGTAAATATATATATATATATACAAAAAAAATTCGAAAGGTTACAGATGGTGTCTGATTTGTAGATCGTTGACGTGCCTCTTCACATCGGTGGGTTTGCTTTGAGACGGTGTCGGATATTTGGATCGGTATGAGGCGGCGGTGGTAGACATCTTTCATGGGTTTTTTGGACACCAATTGATGTAAACTGTGGTCCGGTCTGGTAATAATTATATTGACTTTGAAGATGAAGATATGGATAAAATATAGGGTGTGTATTTTTAATTTGTTGGGTTTTATTGCGTTAAAAACTTGAATTGTTGTTAATATCTTGATTTAGGTATTTGGCTTTGTGCAGGTTTGGGGCTGGAATGTTTGCCTATTATTTGGGTGTTATCGATGCATTACTCTAGTACAGTAAGTTTCTGATCTTTACCTAACTGTATTTCGCATTGACCTGTTGTTCGAATTTCATTACCGAGGCAAATAACTATTACACATTTCAAATTCCTCTGTTTTGTTTTGAAAAGTGAGCATCTCATTCCAATTTTAGTTTCGCAATGGATATTAACATTCTTTAATGTTTTAAAAGCAGAATAAAAAAGCTATTTTGGGGTTTTTAAATGCCTAATTTAGGAGAACAGATGTTTGAATGTTGAGCTTTGTTGACGGTGGCGAGGTGTTGCGGAGGATGAGCAAAGAAGATGGTGGCCGCCTCCGATGTTGACAGCTAGGATTCCGGTGGGTCAAATCTCGCTTGAATGTTCCATATACACACACATCTGCACACTAAACAAATTTGTCGCTTTAGCGTGCAAAGGGCTTAGCGGTGGTTGTACACTTGAATCTGTGTTTCAACGGCTATTTCAATCGCTTTTCTTAATATATTTGTTTCAATCATTGCCATGTAGTTTCTTTGATTATTCAATTTCATGTTTAAATATATCTTCCAGGTTTCCATTTGTATGTTCTATATAATTAAATTATTGTTGTCATTAAAAAAATATAAGTAATAGGTCATTGTGCATTACTGCAACCATGAATGAGTTGTGAATTTCACGATGTAATAATTGTTGATTTGTTTTGCAAAAACTTACATTGATTTGAGCTACAACTTCAAGTTGAAGTGAATAGGGTGTGTGTCTTTGTGTGTAAGGATGTGTTTGATGATTTGTTCACTAAATGATTGTTTATGTTGCTGAAATAAGTTAATAACCATGTGTCCTTAAACCTACAAGGTGTAAACTTTTGAACTTTTATCCTGGGTCAAGATATTGACTACAAAGTTTTTAATGGTGTAGAAAAACTCCTGGAACACTACTATGGATTGGGTATTGACCATTCGCTTAGGCTGTCGTGTGGCAGTTGTATTTTGTTTGCACTTCTGATGTTCAGAAATATCTAAAAGGTGGTGCATCACAAGGCTCAATTGAAGAAGCAACAAAAGCATGGTGTACAATTTAAGGTAAGTAACGTGGTTCAATGATTTCATAGATGTGTTTGAACAAAAAGTTACAAAGTTTTTACTCGAATCTTTTTTACAGTCCTGTAAAAAATAAAAAGAAAGACTGGATGGAAATTTACCTCACCAAAGAATACTACCAACACTGAAGTCAAATTCATAGGTATTATTAAAATAATATATTGTTTTGCAGTTAAGAACAAAACTATTATGAAATTAATATGATTGTGAGAGTATAAATAATAGATTATGCTACTTGATATATGTTATTTTGAAGTGGAATGTGAAGGAATTTGTATTGGTATCTATTTGAGATGGTGTTTGATGTAAATGGGTATAATTTTATTAATATGATTATGTGCAGCGATTATATTACAATAACAAAGTTTGGCATCGGGGAATGCTGGATTGGCTATGGCATGTGAGCAGACTTCAAATCATCACAATGCAAAGGTTCACAAAGGTATTGTTTGTATCTGAACAATTAGAGTTGCCGGATTAATTATTAGATTGCTGAGAAGGCGATTGAAAAAGTCGATAAAACATATAATACATTGTTACCAAGGTGTTTTAGACTAGATATTTGAATTTTAGTCATGGTTGGTTTGTCCTTCACACATGAACCAAGAAAGAAGGGGTTAGGTTTAGGCAGGTTTTTAACTAGCATTGAGTGTTACTCAAAGCATGTACTCTTCTTAGGGTGTTCACTGATATATGCATACTTGGTTTTCTGTTGTGTTGTGTAATGTCATATATATTCTAGGGTGGCATAGTTATTGTAATTCTATATCTTGATTGATGTCGGGGCTGTGATGTGAGTTACACATTAGTGTTCCAAATAACTGTTAATTACTAGAATTGCGAATTGCAACGAGTCAATGGCAAAGTTAAAAAAATTTAATACGGATGCCACATTCTACACAACCCATTGTATTCAAAACCTGATTTATGCCGCCGCAATGCGCGATCCAGTAAAAACACTACTTAATATTGAAAACAGATTTCTAACCTAACAAAAAAAGATACAATGCCATGGTTTCAATATATTACGTGACAAACAAAAAAATGATATAAAAGTATAAAAATTAAAATATGAGTAAATTAAATGAATCAAGCCAATGTAAAGCTAGAATTCATATTGCTTATAAATTGAGCCAAGCGGCTCATTTACAACCGATTAGATTTGAGCCAGTTATTTCCTAGCTTTTTTATATGTTTAAGTTTTGAATAACCATACTCTATGAATGTATGTATAAGGTTGGGTTATTCTACAAAGGCTACAAAAAATGAGAAGGGTGAGAAGCCAATAGAAAATGACATGTGTTCAAAGAATTAACAAGTGTGAGGGTAATTTTGTCAAAAACATATGCACATGCAAGTCACATGCCATTTCCACCTTCATTTTTAAATGCCCGTAACTTTTTTATATGTCATCCGTTTTTAAAAAAATTATACCATAAAATTGAGCGTCGTTTTATCTTTAATATGAGTACCATATTGCTATACTTTTGAAAAAAAAAATTCAAAACCCACTTGCATAAGACACAATGGAATGTAAAACACAATGAACACCAATTAAATATAGGGTATAAAACATAATCAAGAGTCTAGTAAAACACAATGGACGACATACTAAAGACACAATGAATAGAAGACTAAAACACAATGAATACTTTTGAAAAAAAAGTTGAAAACCCAGTTACGTAAGACACAATGGATGACATACGAATGACACAATGAACAAAAGACTAAAATACAATGAATACTTGTGAAAAAAAAAAGTTAAAAACCCAATTGTGTAAAACACAATGGACGACATAATAAAGACACAATGAACAGAAGATTAAAACACAATGAATACTTTTGGAAAAAACGTTGAAAACCCAGTTGCGTAAGACACAATGGAGATAACGTAAAACACAATGAGTACCAATTAAATATGCAATGAACAATATGGTATAAAACACAATTGACGACATATAAAAAACACAATGAACAGAATACTAAAACACAATGAATAATAGACTTAAACACAATGAACAACATAATAAAACACAATGTACGCCTAAATACAAAACTCATTTGCGTAAAACACAATTAAAAGCATATTAAAAACACAATGGACAAAGTTAAATCATGTGTAGACTAAAAAAACATAAATAACATATTTATAAAGCACACGTGCATACTATAACACAATGAACGTGCAGAAGACACAACGGAGACAAAAAACCCATTTAGCACGAATTTTTTTTTCAATTTTAATGTAGCAATGTGGTACTCATATTAAAGATAAAAAACGCTCGTTAATATGGTGAAATTTTTTTGAAAAAAAAAATGTCGTATGAAAAAGTTATAGACGTTTTAAAATGATGGAGGAATTGACATGTGCATTGCATGTGGAGAGAGAAAGTCAACAAATGTGGTTTTCCTTTTATGCCCTTTCTCTAATTTATTATTTATTTTTTTCAAACAAACTAATCTCAACCCTTCAAATATATGATCAATGGATCACAATCCTTCTCACCCTTCCTAGAAAAAAGCGTCTTGTGTATTTGATCCTAACCCTGTATGTATATATGATCTAGAAAGATAGATTGTAATCTATGAAACAGAGGAAACCGGGTCAAACAAACAAACTCTTACTGATTGCGGTGTTGGAACTGACTCGTTAAACCCTAGTCAAATATATATATATATATATATATATATATATATATATATATATATATATATATATATAGGGAGTGGATAATATGGAAACCCCAAATAATGGAAAAACCCTGCAAACTCTATTATGACCATTGATCATGTTTGATCAATGGTCCTTGATTAATTGTATATAATAATATAAAGCAAGTTGGATTATGTGGTTATAAATGAGAGCAAGGGTAATATGGTAATCTTAAATAAGCAAGTTGGCAACTTAAATTTTCTGAATACTAGGTTTAAAAAGGTTGATTTGACATTTGTCAAATCATCTCTCTCCTACTTTATGGCACTTTTCCAGCACCGATATTAACATACGTTAGTGCTGTGATAAAAAATTCTGACCTCGTGTGACACATCCCTAACATGTGTTAACAGACATATACTAAAAAGAACAACATAAAAAGAACATATAAAATGTATATTTAATTAAGAAATGATAAAAAAATGCTCATTACAATCAATACTAAAAATGTATTAAAAAACTTTTCATACAAACATAACTATTTGCGAATGATAAAAAACTATGATAACAACATAAAAAAAATCTAGCTATTCTTCGTTCTTGATACCCATCTTCATCTTTAACACAAAAACATCTCTTCACCTACAAAAAAAAAAAAAAAAAAAAAAAAGATAACACGTGTTAGTTGGCCTCTCCAAAACACATGATGAGACATCACTGACATGTGTAGTGTATTCTAAAACATATGTTCTACTGAAATAACGTATGTCATATGAACCCTAACACATGTTAGTTGGGCATACACTAACGTATGTCATATGAACCCTAACACTTGTTAGTTAGGCATATACTAGCATGTGTTAGCATCACTAACATGTGTATAAACAAACACCAAATCTGCAGTGCCAAGTGTATCATACTTAATTTTATAACTATGTTAATACAACTACTCAAATACGATTAATAGGGTTTGAAATCCAACAATAATAAATTTAAAAAATCAAATCATAACCAATCCAAATCCATATACCAAAAAAAAAAAATATTCATATTCATGAAATATATAATATAATAAAAGACATCAGTAGCATGTGTTAGCATATTCTAAAACATATGTTTTACTAAAAATAACGTATGTCATATGGACCCTAACAACTGTTAGTTGGGTATATACTAGCATGTGTTAGCATCACTAACGTGTGTGAGCATACAAGACTCGTACCGCAAAAAATAGACATGTACCCTATAGGAGTTCATAACAATTTCACTTGCCAAAAATTTATTAAACAGAATACAAAAACCCTAACACCTGTTAGTTAGGTATATACTAGCATGTGTTAGCATCACTAACATGTGTATAAAGCAACATCAAATCTGCAGTGCCAAGTATATCATACTCAAATTTACAACTATTTTAATACAACTACATTAGTAGCATGTGTTAGCATATCCTAAAACATATATTTTACTGAAAATAACGTATGTCATATGGACCCTAACACCTGTTAGTTGGGCATATACTAGCGTGTGTTAACATCACTAAAGTGTGTGAGCATACAAGAATCGAACCGCAAAAAATAGACATGCACCATTAGTGATATATCAACCTCATGTCCCCAATCCAATAACAAACTAACATAAACAAAATAATAAAAAAAAATAAAAAAGGTTAACATAAGTTTTTTTTTTCATTCAAGCATTTGATCGAACACTTGGTATGCGAACAAAAACTATCCCAAAACTGTAATTATTATTATTATTATAACAAAACCCAAAAAAAAAATATTAAATAGAACACAAAAAAATATTAAAAAGAATACAACTAACACATATACTAAAATGTCATATCATATCAAGCAAATAAGCTATATCAAACACCATCCACAAATTACCATATCATTACACAAAAATAAGCAATCTTAAATCATAACAAGTAGATAACAACATTCACCATAATAAGGCTATAATAAGCAATCTTAAACACCTTCCACAAAAGCAATCTTAAATAATAAAGATAATAATAATAATAATAAAATTAAATGATAAAGACTAAAACAAAAAAGCATAGTACTTTATCTGTTTACCAAAAGCAAAACAACAAAATGAATATAATAATAATAATAATAATCATAATAAGAAGAATAATAAATATCAGACATAAAGTCTCGAGCAAAGTAGGAAACAAATTTGTTGCTCTGTTTTCTTGAACAAAGAAAAAGAAAAAAATAGAAAGGGGAGGCGCACGAACAGAGATCGATGCAACTGGGTTCGATCCTTGTTGCTCTGTTTTCTTGAACAAGTTTGTTCAGCGTCATGTTACTCGGCAACAGATCCAGCGGCAACAGATCCGGCCAAGATTTGTCTCTCTCTCTCCCTTAATTTTTACTTTCTCTCTCTAGAAATATAAGATTGGTGGGTTCGTTAGGTGCATAGTTAGGTGGATTCGGTAGGTGGGTTGACGAGTCACCTGCAGTCAGAGGTGGTGACTGGAGGTGGTGACCGGATGTGGCAATGGTGGTTGTGGCTGGTGGTGGTGGTTCTAGAGAGAGGGTAGGGTAGAGAGAGGACAGAGAAAATATGGTTCTGTATTTGAATTTGAAAAATAAAATGGAGAGAGAGAGGGGGGAAACAATATATATAAGGAGAGAGAAAGAGAGGGGTAGGGGAAATGTCTATTGTGCCCCTTTGAATATTATAGAATATTATAATATGATGGGTGATGTGGCACAACATGAACCAAGGGTTGGGTTTCTTGGGGTTTTTCCATTTTGAAGGGTTTTCTCTATATACTTACACTATATATATATATATATATATATATATATTTATATATATATATATAAGGTTTAGCTTTTACAGTTTAAAGTTTAAATTTATGGTTTGAGTTTAGAGTTTAGTTTTAGCTTTTTGGGTTCATAGCTTAGATTTTAGGTTCTACCTTAGGTTGTTTTTTTTTTTTTTTTTTGTTTTTTGGTGTGGGCTTCAGACATAAGGTGTTACAACCAGGGGCGGACCTAGTCAAGGACTAGGGGCCGCGCCCGCTGCTCCTGAAAAATGCGTGCGTAGTGAATTTTTTTTTTACGATTTTTCAAAAACGTTACTACTAAATGAAATTATACGTTACCACGTTACGTTACTCGAAAAAATATTTACCGAACTCGACTAATGATAACTAATCTAATACCAATCCTAGAAATTATTGCAACCGTAACTGTTGAGAGGTGTTTTTCTAAGATGAAGCTTATCAAGACGGATTTACGCAATAGAATGGGTGGGGACTATTTGAACAATGCTTTGATTTGCGTGGTTGAAAGAGACACTTTTGATAAAGTCAAAAAAGATGACGTAATGGCTCGATTTCAAGCTTTCAAAAACCGAAGGGGCGAAATCTATTAGGTATGTGTCTAAAATTATCTATTATCATGTTGTTATCTTTATTTCCTTTACATTGTATGAAACTATGGCGAAAAAAAAAAATTCTGAACGTTGCTACTGAAAAATATTTCTAGATCCGCCACTGGTTACAACTTGAAAAAGAGAGATACAAACAACGTACGAGTCTTTATGGGAAAAAACCCCGTTAAATACATATATTAATGGATGTACTTTATTAAAGGAGAAATGCCACACAAATATAACCAAGTTTGCTTAGTGTTCTAACTAAGTCATTCAAACTTTTTTTTTTTGTCTCTCTAGAGTCACTTAAGTTTCATTTATTGTTCCAATACTATGTAATTACCAGGTCATCAGGTCACCTTTTTTTTTCTTTCATTTTATTGCTTATGTGGATATTATTTATATTAGGTAGGTTTTATAAAAGAAGATTTCAAAAACAAATTTTTTTTTTTTGACTTTTACACATTTGAAAAACTTATTAAAAAATATTGAAACCTGACACATCATCACTTTAACGGTTAACCTGAAAACCTGATAATTACATAGTATTGGAACAATAAATTAAACTTGAGTGACTTTAAAGAGACAAAAAAAAGTTTAAGTAACTTAATTGAAACAGTTAGCAAACTTAATTACATTTCTACAAAGTTACACCCTTATTAAAATGCATAATACAACTAAGGTTAAGAAGAAATAAAATGAGCAAAAAATGTTTGATGTATACAATATAAAATACCATGGTATAAAAGTAATTTATTTTTCCTATTGGAAACCACCGTCATGCACATAATAGATTCTTAGGGTTGGGTTATTCTACAAAGGCTACAAAAAATGAGAAGGGTGAGAAGTCACTAGAAAATGACATGTGTCCAAAGGATTAACAAGTGGGAGAGGTAATTTTGTCAAAAACATATGCACATGCAAGTCACATGCCATTTCCACCTTCATTTTTAAATGCCCGTAACTTTTTTATACGTCATCCGTTTTTAAAAAAAAATTATACCATAAAATTGAGCGTCTTTTTATCTTTAATATGAGTACCATATTGCTATACTTTTGAAAAAAAATTTCAAAACCCACTTGCGTAAGACACAATGGAATGTAAAACACAATGAACACCAATTAAATATATGGTATAAAACACAATCAAAAGTCTAGTAAAACACAATGGACGACATACTAAAGACACAATGAATAGAAGACTAAAACACAATGAATACTTTTGAAAAAAAAAGTTGAAAACCAGTTGCATAAGACACAATGGATGACATACGAAAGACACAATGAACAAAAGACTAAAATACAATGAATACTTTTGAAAAAAAAGTTAAAAACCCAATTGTGTAAAACACAATGGACGACATAATAAAGACACAATGAACAGAAGATTAAAACACAATGAATACTTTTGGAAAAAAAGTTGAAAACCCAGTTGCGTAAGACACAATGGAGATAACGTAAAACACAATGAGTACCAATTAAATATGCAATGAACAATAGGGTATAAAACACAATGAACAGTCTAATAAAACACAATGGGCGACATATAAAAGACACAATGAACTGAAGACTAAAACACAATGAATAATAGACTTAAACACAATGAACAACATAATAAAACACAATGTACACCTAAATACAAAACTCATTTGCGTAAAACACAATTAAAAGCATACTAAAAACACAATGGAAAAAGTTAAATCATGTGTAGACTAAAAAAACATAAATAACATATTTATAAAGCACACATGCATACTATAACATAATGAACGTGCAGAAGACACAACGGAGAAAAAAAACCCATTTAGCACGAATTTTTTTTTTCAATTTTAATGTAGCAATGTGGTACTCATATTAAAGATAAAAAAACGCTCGTTAATATGGTGAAATTTTTTTGAAAAAAAATGTCGTATGAAAAAGTTATAGACGTTTTAAAATGATGGAGGGAATTGACATGTGCATTGCATGTGGAGAGAGAAAGTCAACAAATGTTGTTTTCCTTTTATGCCCTTTCTCTAATTTATTATTTATTTTTTTCAAACAAACTAATCTCAACCTTTCAAATATATGATCAATGGATCACAATCCTTCTCACCCTTCCTAGAAAAAGTGTCTTGTGTATTTGATCCTAACCCTAGATTCTTATTCTATTTTGAGCAAAAATTTTATCATAGTCGGTCTTATGGCGTTAGGTTCCCTTTGAAATAGTGGCGGCCTAAATCACCAGCGACATTTAAGTTCGCTAGTGTAGACGTTTTTTTACCATTGAATTCACGTGGGTAATCGGGTGATCGGGCTGCTTGTTATTTAAAATAAAAAGAACTTATTATTTATTATTTATAAATTTTTATAAGGTTAAATTAACCGTTTACTTTTCAATAGCATTCCAGAAAGTATATCTGTATATGTAGTATATAGCCGCCTATTTTCATCATGATGCACAACGACTTTCGCTACTAGAGATAAAAAGTAAGGAACAAATCAAACTCCATCTAAAACGTAAGGAACAAAAGAGATATAAAGAGTTGTGGGACCATCCGCTATTAAAAAAGTAATAACAATAGGACGGTGATGTAAACGTGCATCTGAAATGTAGAAGGACGGTGATGAAAACGTGTGTTTAAACAAAACACATGTAATCAAACTTGCGTTTAAATAAAACGCACTCAATCACATGTGTGTTTAAACAAAACGTACCCCAATAACAAAAACGTGTGTTTGAAAATTGAAAGGAGGAATTGATGGAGATGCAGGTTTTTAGAAAACGTGCGTTTGAAAGGAGGAATTGATGGAGATGCATGTGGTAGGTTATGGACGGCGGTTTGTGATGATAGGCAGAGGGTTTTTGAGGTTGAAAACAATGTTTTGGGTGGACAAGGTATGGGATTTAGAGAAAACAGACAAACTTTCTATGATGGCTTTTTATCATTGTTTCACTCTCATCGATGTGTCATTTTTGTGTGTCTTGATGAAATGGGTGTGGTTTTTCATTAGAATTAAATAGAAATGACGAAATCATCATCAGACCTTCTGTGATGGCTTTATATGGACGTGCGTTTATTTGAAAGGCCCATTAAAAAAAACGTGCGTTTAAATTGGGTGTGCGTACGTTTTATTATTTGTATGTGCGTTTATTTTTGAAATGAAGGTGCGTTTAACACACTCTGTTATCACCAGCTTCTTCTTTTTCTTCTACAACTTATGTTTAACCTAATTTTTTTATGTTTTAATCGTTCTTGAAATACAATCGAAAGTGTTTCACAAATACAACGAGCGTTTATTTATAATCATATGTTTATCATCTCATTTTATCGTCTACGTATACAATCCTCTGTTTTTTTATTCAAACACTGTTCTAACGTTTTTCATTGAAAGTAATCGACTTTTTATTTGTTTTTTTTATTTTGTAATCTTTCAAAATGTGTAATCGATTTGAAATTGTGTAAATTATATTTCGGTTAAGCCTCTGTTGAACTCAAAAACAATGTTTTGAACGTTTTTTCCTAATTTAACCTTGGTTTGTTTAAGCCGACCATGATTAAGGTTGATAATTACCATCATGCCACCGCCTACATCTAAGGGCTGAGAATCCTTCCTATGCTTCTCACGTTAAGGATTCTTTGTACTGTATCTCTTCCCTATTGTGTATATCTTTTTTAATTTCCTGATGATTTGTATATGTATACTTTCCTAAAGTATATATTAGGGTGAGTAACAAAATAGCTTATACCATAAACTCTTTTATGGTATCAAAACTTTAGCTTTAAACCCTAGTCGTCTCCTTTCTTGTCCCTTTCGTTTTTTTCTCTTTACTTGCTGACATGGCTGATAAGTCTCCTTCATCCGAAAACAATCCCAAACCCACAAGCCTTCATCCTGCTTACTCTGTCACAAACATACAAACAAAGATCCGCACCCTTGATAGATCCATAGTTACCTATTCCGCCTGGACCAAACTATTCAAACTGCATGCTATGGCATAGAAGGTACTCGATCACATCGACAGTACCGAGGCTCCATCCGACACATCAGAAACCTACCCTATCTGGAAAGAACTTGATGTGTTGGTCCTCCGATGGATTTACAACACATTATCAGATGAACTTCTTGTTCGTGTTTTGGATACCGAAACTACAGCCCGTGCTACATGGGTTAAAATCGAGAAAATGTTCCTAAGTAATAAGAAGGCCCACGCTGCCACCTTAAAGACTAAGTTTGTCAATCTTACCCCCTTGGCTTCACCTCTTTAGACGACTATTGTACCCGTATTCGGGAACATGCTAACCAATTAGCAGATATCGATCACGTAAATCCAGAATCCCATCTTGTTTTTCAACTCGTTCTCGGGTTACCAGCTGAGTTTGACACCATTGCCTCCTTTGTAAACCATAGTAATGCAAACTGGGATACGGCTTGCATCCCGCCAAGATCGCTCCTCAGTCATCACCGTAGCTTCCGTAACCAACCAGCAGCCAACACCCCCTTCAACGTGGTCGTGGCCGAGGACGTAACCGGGGATCTTGTAACTATCGTGGTGGCAGTGGTCGCCACGGTGGTCGAACCCCGTCCTGGAATAACCTACCTCCTACAAGATACTCATCTCAACCCTCTTGGGCTTGATGGACAATACCACCGTACCCTTACCTCACACGAAATAATTGGCAGGCAAATACCAAGTTTCAACCCAATCCACAGCCTCGTGGTTCTGTTCAGTATACTTCTTTTGGACAATCAAACCTTGACCCTGCTGCCACAACCCAATTCCAAAAGCATCAGCAACCAAGCAGCTCGCTTCCTTAGTTTAGACCTTCTGCCGATCCAAGTCAAGCCCAAAACACCAGGCCCAATGCCAGCAGCCGTCTTTTGCCCCAACAAGTCTGGCCTAGTTTACCCAAGCTACCTCTTTTCAGGCCCCAAACCAAGACTTCGATGCTCTTAGTCCTTCTAAATTGGGTGTGACATTTACAACCATGGCCCTAAATAAGCCAAACTCTAGTTGGGTTATGGACACTGACGCTACTAAGCATCTCACTGCTGGCCAAGGTAAAATTCATCATATGAATAGCCCATGATGGAAAGAATTTCATGCGCAATTTCACGCTTCCTTTCTTATACATGTATGATTTTACTATCCTTTCCATGCTCTTACAGTTCGGTCTATATCATTTTCATTGAGAGTTGGACGAATGTAGGAGCCAGGGGTCCTGCCCCCTACTTTTGTGTGACACCCGCCACTTTACCAGGTCAAAATCCGTACAGTTTCTACTCAACATCTAACTTTCTATACATGAATAATATCATTTTATATGAATATATAAGTCCCCCAAGAAAGTCTAGCAAGGTCCGAACGAGTATAACTTCACCCATATCAACGAACATTGGCGACGCGAGTTTAAACAACCATAAACTATTTCCCTGAAACCATGTGTAAATGTTTATTTATTTCAATAACTAAGGGATGTGATAGAGTCCATGTATAAAAACTAGTTTTTTTCTAACTTACATATCTACGCATTCATACATACATATATATATATATGTACACACACGACCCATATATACATTTATATATACACATGTGCTTGAAATGGAAAGACCTATTTAATACAAGTTTTAGAATCCATTTTGTCCCATCATAAATGAACCATCAAACCTTGTTTTTGTGTTTAACTATAAATGGTGTAACAATTAATCAACACTAGGATCTAGATTAGATACTTGCTCAAAATACTTCCTCTTGGATACCACCTTGGCCGCCACCTTCACCTCCTTTTCCTTTATTTTTTTTCGGCCAAAGACACATCACCACCACTCTCCATCATGTCCTAATATCTCAAAACACTAGACACTTTGAATGAAGTGTCATATCTTTCACACTGTCCCAAAATTAGTCAACTATGACATCTTCCAAAGGTTTAGCGGACTTAACATATTTAGTAAGATTCCTTAAACCTCTTGGATCCATGATGTTGGATTATCACATTTGTTGGAAGTCTTTTCCTTCCCTTTGTCCCATGTTTCGGCGGCCAACCCCCCCCTTCCCCACACCTATACTAATCTTTTTTTATCAAGTCAAACCCTATTAGAAACATGATGAAATGGAATCCAAGAACAACCTTAAGTGTTGTCACATTTGCTTGATCCTCATCCAACATAATCATTTGATTAGTCAACCTTTAAAACTTGATTTAGATGTAAGATTTGTTGGCTAGATTTGCAACCAAGTAAATTTTCAAACAAACATGGAAAGATCCTTAATCCCCCATTAATCCATGAGAGTTGACTTTCCCCTTTGGGACTAACCACCTTTCTAACCACATATCTCCCTTTTTCCCTCTCTTTTCCTCTATCTCTCAGCTCACACTCTCCCTCTCTCTGTCAAAAGCATGAACCCCCCCTGTCACCTAAGATCCCCACATATCTAACAAACATGATTATCTTTATCCTAATCCAAAACCCATCATACCAAATCTTATCAGATTACCTTCCATTCTTGGCAAGATTCCTTAATTTCACTAAACCATAGTAGATTGCTTTCCTAAACAAGCTTGATCTTCCCCTCTTTTTCGACTTGTGTGAGCCGCCCCCATGACCAAGGATGGTCAAATCTCTACTTAGTTATCTAAACATCTCATTATGCCATATGTCTAGTGTTGAGTAAATGTTTAGTCAAGTGATTAAACACTAGAAAGGTAATATTCCCAAACTCACCAAGATTCATACTAGTTGACTTTCCTAATATAAAAACCATCATCCTAATCCTTTCTCATCTTCCACCACTATAAAAGGAGGACTTGGACTTAGATTCACCGCACACCACAACTCACACATATCCCCTCCTTCCTTCTCTAAATTTTCGACACGCACACGCACCCAAACCAAGTCCTTAGAAGTAACCAAGGATAGCTAGTGTCTTGCACACATTCTTGTTCAACTAAGAGGTATGAATCTTGGAACATTACTTGTTTATTTTGATTAGATACCACATGGTTCACCTTAGTTTAAAGACTTATCTTTCCTAACAAACCAACACTATAGTATAGTAAGTATGTGTGCACGTGCGTGTATATATGTGTATTTGTGTGCGTAAATACGCTTACGCATGTGTGTGTATGTACGCATGATGCGTATATGTACAAATATGTATACGTGTGTATGTGCATAAACATGTAGAGATTTAAGTTGTAATGTTATTTTGTTTTAATAAGAATACTTGTGTAAGAAAGATCTATGTATGTGTATTTACGTGTGTGCATGCGTGTGTATATGGTATGTATGTATGTGTATAACAAACTCCTAAACATAGGTAATGATGTGTATGGACTACCAAGATGCATATGTATATGGGTATGTATGTACAAGTGTAAGTCTCATGGACATAACTACTTATGGTTATGTATTGGAATATACATATATAGATATGTGTGTATATATACGCGTGTGTATGTGTGAATACACATATATATGTGATGCTTGTCTGTACATATAAAAAAGGTCAAGTGTAGTTTGTAAATAATATAACTCTTTTTTTGAATTAAAACATATGTTTTATAATTAATAACATATGTTGGGAACGAAGATCGGTTTTTCCTATTAAAACTACTATTTTTTGAGTAACATAAACGTCACCAAGGGAAACTAAACAAATGTATCACAAAAGATTGGGTGAATCATGAGCACTATGGACCTTTTCAATAGACCTAAAGTGTCCATGTATATATTTAGGACGTGTAGTTCAGACTACCTAGTTGGCAGACATATATTCTTGCAAGATAACACACGGACTTGAGGTGAGTTTTCACGGCCCCCTTTTTTTAGTTTTATATTTTGGGGAAAAGCAAGCATTGTTTACTAGTTTTAGAATGAATTCATAGCAGACCGGTGTACATGAGACAATATGTTTAGAGTACTCACTAATGCCTTGTAATTAGTTTACCATAACCATTAGCTATAGATTTAGCCTAGAAACGCTTGAATATATCTATTGGATTGACACCCCCACTCTTGGTTAGTCGCTATAACCCAGATACATACGAAAAAAGAGTGCTTGTATTTCTTTTATGATGATACATTGCCTTTATTGTGTGATGTGCGAGGCACCACTCGTCAAGGTTTAGTTATGGACTCATGACGGTTTATTATCATTGATCTTAGCTAGACAATGATGGGTCATTCATGGATTTCATTAAACTTTACATTTTTGTTTATTTCAAAACCCGTGAACTCACCAACATTTTGTTGACAAAGTTTTTATGCATGTTTTTCAGGTAACTAAGCTATGGATGGAACTTGGGATACGCTTGGGCATTCATTCACCATTATCACTATTTGTGTTTTCAAAACCTATGGTCATATGTATGGTTTTAGACAATGTTTTATGATTGTTGTACTTGTTAAACAAGTTTGGTACTTTTATTTCTAAATAAAAATGGAATTTTTGCTCAAATATTGTGCTTGAAAACCTTTCGTGGTTACATCCCGTGTTTCCGGCTAGGCGGGGTGTGACAGATTGGTATCAAAGCACAAGGTTATAGCGAACTAGTTTTCTCTAAAAACTAAACTATAACTAGAATGATTTCTCAAACGAAAAGTTTTCCGTGCATGAAAAATATTTTCATCACGATGCACTGCCTAAGTTCCACGCCCTTTTTCTACATTGTATTCACGCGAGTATAGCACATGAGTTCCTGACGCTTATCTATGTGTATATGCCTACTTTTGGATTTTGACAGGATCAAGGTGTAACACCCCAACCGATGGCGAAAACATCGGGATGTCACGTATTGATGATTGTTCAGTAGCTCATGGTAAATAATAAATTTCAATAATTGATTTAAATACATTACATACAATTGTTCTACAAGAATTTGTACATTAAATGAGAAATACTAAATATGCATCTTCAAGCATTTACTCTAAACTCCAAGCAAGCTATAACCTGAAACATGTTAAGTTTGAAAATATTTTGGGTCAACAAAAGTTGGTGAGAATTACATAGGTTTTGATAATCGAATAAAAATGTTGTGCAATTCATGTGTCATGTCAATCTAGCCCATATGTGAGAACATACTAGAAATAAATCGAGTGCATAATCAACCCTGATGACTGTTATAATATGATACATACCATACGCTCATGGTCCAATTGAATATGTTATGCGATAATAAACACCCACGCAACCTTTGTAGGAGGCACGTATCCGGGTGGGATTGTCAGTCCAATAGATCTATCATTGTATACCGTCGGCTGATCAATGTTAATGATTATGCTAGATTGTGCTTACCCTAGTCATGTTCAAGACATAATGCAACATAGAAAAACACATAGACACTTTGATGATTGAATTGCATATAGAATGTTGTAACATGTTTCACCCCAAAAACGGTGATAAATAGAAAAGGGGCTATGTAAAACTCACCTGAAATTCACTGTGTAAGTATTTGCAAGTAGCAAAAAGTCTGAACTTGGATTAATTGAACTCTTGTGTCCTATAACAAGTAAAGGACGTCTTAAATTCTAATGCAAATAAGCTTGTTTTTGTTATGGTTGTAAAGATAGTTTATCCAACTACCTAGACTCGCTTTGCACGAAAGCGCGTCTTGAAGTGTGTAACTTAACGAACCGATAGTAACTTCGTTTGGTTTTTTCGGAAATATATGTGTATGTATAGTTATTGGAAAAAAATAAGTTATTGAAGTTATTGGTAAAGACACATTTTGTATAACGAAATAATATTTACGTAGCTTGACTCAAATGTTAATTCGTCTCGTATCTTGGATAGAATATATATGTACTTATTAATAAATATAAATATTTCTATTTATGACGACGTAAGATTTGAAAGTTAGGATTTATTTGTAAAAACAAAATCTTGTCTACACATAGTTATGAACTTGGAATGCCGAATCGTTTATCATATTTTATAAAATTTGGGCAGAGTTTCCTCTGTTTCTGTAAGAAACCAGACAACTCAAGTTGTCTATATTTTCCCAAAGCTCAGTTATACACCACAGACTAAACTTTAGACGCGACAAGTGTTAACTTATTATAATAATAAAAACTGAGGGACTAAACATGTTGACAAGTAATCTTTATATATATTATAGATTGTTCCACACTAGATAGTTCGAAAATAACATGTTAAATTGACGAATATCAACACTTGAATAATCGTATTGTTAATATAAATATATACATAAGTTTTTGTACACTTCGGCTATTCAAATGTTCAAACCCACGGGACGCATTACAACTTAACCAAGTCTTTATATGCGACAACAAGTTCAAGTTGCTAAAAAAAATATGGTGACGAGAACTATATGTGTTGATAAGTACTGTGAATATTTAGTCCGATATTTGATAGTCGTTGAAATAAAATACACGAGTAAAAGCTAGTTGTAAACTATAGTCCGGATTATAAAAAAAATATAGTTTTGCTACAAGGCGGTTCGGTTCGTCTATGCAACATTTTTTCTCTTTAACATTACGTAAAATTATAGTTATAATTTTAGCACTAAGATAAATAAATGAATTGAAGATACGGCGCGCGATATACCTCCCGTTCCATGTTCGCGAATTGACACGCACACGTCTTGACCAGGTTTGACTAATATTGACCAGAAGTTCGATCTGTTGACCGACCATTGACCATAACCGAACTTGGCCAGATCTGATCCGTTGTCTCGCGTAAAGAAAAAAAAATACTAACTCTTGGCGGTTTGACCCGAAAAGAAAACCAAACGAGAAGCAAGACCCAAAACTCAACCTGAGCATCTCGGTCGGAACTCTGTTGTTGTGACCATTGCCTGCCACCGTACCGGAAACGAACCAGAAAAACAAACCGTGCACAACCCCAACCAAACCAACTGCATCACATCTTCGTTTGTAGACCCGTCGGGATAAAAACCGAGATCCAAACCCTACGTCATTTCTGCTCCATATCCACAACCAATCATCACCACCGTCGCAGTCACCATAGCTGATCTGGAACCAAATCTCTATGCTTCACTGTAATGAATCTGATCGGGATCTGCACTCGGGGCATCCTGAGGTGCGTCGGGTCATGGATAAGGTGCCAAACTTGTTCCCTGTGTTGGTGCCGCTGCTTGGATAATCAGGGAAAAAAAGGAGGGGTTGTGGTTGATGGCGGCGCCGCGTGAGAGTGGTCAGAAAGGGGTGAGGTCTGGTGGTTGCTGGTGGTCTGCGTGGGTGGTGGTGGTCCTTGTGACTGCCGCCGCTGCTTATTTAGGGAAAGGAGAGGATAGACAGACGAGGTAGGGGAGGAGGTGAATGATTCGGGTGGTTGTGGGCGGCGGCGGCTGGTAGGGTGGTGGCGAGTGGCGGCTGCTGCTTCATCTAGAGAGAGGGCAGGGAGATTGAGATGAAGGTTAGAGGTGAGGGAAAGGGTTGAGAGCTTGAATGTTAAGGTTTTAAAGGATGAAGAAGAAGAGGTGTAGGCTAGGGTTTGTGGTTGATTGAAGAAGAAGAAGATGTGATGATGTTTATATAGTTAAGGTTATGAGAGGTGGGTTAGGTGGACACCGCGTATACTAACTCGTCACCGACTCGGGTCTCGTTTATGAACTGGACCCGTTATCAATAACATAATTATTACATAAGTTATAAATAAATGTAGACTGAATTAAAATGAGCATTTGGACTATGTATTTGTTATAAATATATTTTTAGTCGCGATCAAAATTTTACAAAGATAAGTGCCGGTTTACTAGCGTCTTAATATATACGACGCGTTATTTGGCGAATTTAAATAATTAAGTTGGTTAATGAATAAGAAAGTAATTCTCGTTAGCGAATTAAAATCGTTTTATGAATAGGAATATTAATATTATATTATTAGAGAAAAGCTGGGCGTTACACAAGGCTACCCCTACTTACCCGATTGTTATTTCAGATTCGGAGGACGATTCCTTCACTGTTCCAGAGACGTCTAGTAACGATGACGTCCACGGTTACTTCGCTGATTCGGAGCCCGAGGATGTGGACATTGTAGAAGATGGCACGCAGCTAAATCCCGTCGTTTTAGAAGATGAGCCTGACGTTCCTGTCGGTGAGGCTTAGGGAGACGCTGCGGATGCCGCTGACCCAGCCCCTATGGTTATGGAGACGCCAGCTGTGGTCCCGCACGTGGAGGAGGCACCGCCCGCCGATGTTCCGGAGTCTTCTTCCTAATCTCGTCAACTGATTCTTGGCAGTACGCGCGTCGTATGCACTATCAAGAAGCGTGTGCACAGGCCCCAGTCTGTGGAGCCTGTGGCACCAGTTCAGCCTAGCCATGCTGCTGAGTCTTCCGAGCCCCCTCGAAAGAAGTTGCTTAGGAGGTCCCAGGCCCACAAGTGGACCTTCCTACCTACCGTAGCAGGCTACTTGGCTTATAGCGATGAGGATTCCAACGACGACATCTTCATTTCTGCTCATGGTGTCGAGTCCTCCGAGCCCCCTGCTGACCCTCTTGTCCCCAGTCCTCTTGGTACCTTACCTATGCGCCGCACTCTTCACTCGGTGCGTGGCATGCTGGGTACTCATGATGGCTTGATCCTTGATCTCTGTGATCGAGTGGACGAGTTGGAGGCCGATGCGCATGCTAAGGGTTATACGAGGGTCGCCATTATTGAGCACCTTACCAGTTTTTGAGCACGCTTGGAGGAGGCTGAGCACGGATGTACGGGGCTGAGCGTGGACGAGCTGAGGCTGAGCGTGGACGAGACGAGGCGTGGAGGCGTGTGGCCATTCTCGAGCATAAGATGGGCGAGCTGGATCAGGGGATGCGAGCTGCTGTCGCTGCCCTAGCTGCTACATTTCCCCCACCTCCTTAGTAGTTTAGTATGGTTGTCATAGTGGTTCCTATCTATCATAACCAGTAGTAGTATCTTTTGGGTTGTTTCATTGTATAACTTGTATTGGGCCGTTAGTGCCTTACTTATTTTGTATCTTTATTACAAACTGATGTACCGAAAAACAAGTTAATAAATGACAATATTATGGTTTCCCAGTTGTATTCTACTATCTGTTCATGTTTTGGTTTATTGATTGTTCATGTTGCATGTTGCATGGTTGTGTATGATTACTATTCCATTCGATGGTTGTGTGATTATGTATGTCATGGTCATTGTGGATATCATGGTTGTTTATTCTAGCGCACATGATTGACAATATTATCGATAAATATGGGTCTCATTCTTTTTACATCTGATGTATTAGAAAGAAGTCATGCCGCCCCGAAGGAACACCCGAAATACCGAGGACAGCAAATTCCCAACCACTTCTGAGGAGCTAGCCCGCGTGATTGCGCAACACGACACTAACCGCGCAGACTCTAGTGGTAGATCTGTTGGAAATGGTCGGAGAAGGACAAGTGATAATGACAATGGTAAAATATCGAATTGATGTACTTCCTATGGCCCTGTAATCACTACTGTTAATAATGATGCCTCATTATCTATGACACAGAAGTTGAGAACATGGCACATGGTTGTTCCAACAAGACTTTCATCGCTTGTAAACCATGGAGTTTTCGTGGGTCTGAAGGAGCAATCGGTATTTGTCGTTGGATTGAGAAGATGGAATCAGTCCTGAATATCAGTGGATGTTCTAAGGACCAGAAGGTCAAGTATGCTACATGCACCTTCCAGGATAAGGCGTTGACTTGGTGGAATCTACAAGTTCAGACTCTGGGTAGAGATGCTATTTATGGCCTCTCGTGGAACGACTTGAAGTCTATGTTGATGGAGAAGTACTACCCTCGAAGTGAACTTCAGAAGTTTGAGTCGGAGTTTTGGAATCTGACAATGTCTAGAGCGGAGATCACCGCCTACACTACTCGCTTTCATAAGTTGTCTCGTCTGGTACCCCACATGGTCACTCCGGAGTACAAAAGGGTTGAAAGGTACATTTGGGGACTCTCCCCTAAGATTCGCAGTATGGTAACTGCTGTTGAACCCACCACCATTCAAGGAGCCGTCACCCTCTCTCATAGTCTTACGGATGATGTGGTGCGTATGGGCGCATTGCTTAAGAAGGTCGAAAAAGGTGGAAATGCGGGTGACAAAAGAAAATGGCCAGATACCAAGAAAGGTAAAAATGGTGGAAATCAGTCTGGAAAGAAACAAAAGACTGCCCAAGCATTTGTTGCAACCACTGCTGCTGCTGAGCCCCGCAAGAAGTACAGCGGACCGCACCCTCTTTGCAACAAATGTAACTATCATCATGTTGGGTCTTGTGATAGCATTCGTTGTGACTACTGCAAGAAAATCGGGCATCAGACTTCTTGTTGCCGTGCTAAGGCTGCTGGTAATCCTGTCGGGAAACCAGGATGCTATGTGGGTGGTGTTGCGGATCACATCAAGAAGGACTGCCCAAAGTTGAAGAATCAAGCTCGTGATAGAGCCTTTGTGATTGGAGCTAGTGAAGCTCGTGAGGATCCCAATGTCGTTACCGGTACGTTCCTTGTTAAATACATATGCTTCCGTACTTTTCGATACTGGTGCCGATTTAAGTTTTGTGTCGACCAACTTTAGACGGACCCTCGGGGTAGACTCTAGAGGTTGAGCACACGCTATTCTATAGAATTGGCCAACGGTAAGATTACTGAGTCGGAAGAAGTCATTGAAGGGTGTAACCTAAACTTGGTAAACCACGAGTTTTGTATAGACTTGTTGCCAATCAGGTTAGGTAGTTTTGATGTGGTTGTTGGCATGTATTGGTTGTCGAAGAACCATGTGGAGCCGAGAAAAGATTTTCCGTATTCCCCTTCCCAGTGCTGAAGTTCTTTCGGTTAAAGGAGAGAACAACCGAGCCACGTTACAAATTATATCTTACATGAAAGCCCAGAAGTGTCTCCGCAAGGGCTATTGTGCATTTCTAGCACACGTAACCGAGAAGAAGTCGAAGGAGTTGAAGATCGAAGACATCCCTGTCGTGTAGGATTTTCCCGAAGTCTTTCCTGGAGAGTTGCCTGGATTGCCGCCTCCGAGGCAAGTGGAGTTCCATATTGATTTGGTTCCTGGTGCTGCTCCTATTGCCCGTTCTCCCTATCGCTTAGCACCGTTAGAGATGCAAGAGCTTTCGAGCCAGTTGCAAGAGTTGTTGGATAAGGATTTTATTTGGCTGAGTTTCTCTCCATGGGGCGCGCCTGTGTTGTTGGTGAAGAAGAAAGATGGATCCTTCCGTATGTGCATAGATTACCGAGAACTAAACAAGCCCACTATCAAGAATCGATACCCTCTCCCCAAGATTGATGATTTGTTTGATCAGTTGAAAGGCTCTAGTTTCTATTCTAAGATTGATCTGAGATCTGGGTATCATCAACTTCATGTGCAAGAGGGAAGCATACGTAAAACGACTTTCAGGACGCGTTATGGTCATTATGAGTTCTTAGTCATGCCATTTGGATTGACCAACGCACCAGCGGTGTTTATGGATTTGATGAATAGAGTATGCAAGCCGTATTTGGACAAGTTCATGATTATCTTTATTGAAGATATATTGATATATTCACGGACTCAAGAGGTGCATGAGCAACATTTGAAGTCGATTCTTGAGCTACTTAAGAATGAGAAGTTATATGCTAAGTTCTCCAAGTGAGAATTTGGATTCGCAAAGTTCACTTTCTTGGTCATGTGGTGAACGATAAGGGTATTCATGTCGATCCAACCAAGATTGAGGCAATTAAGAATTGCGAAGCGCTCAAGTCACCAACGGAAGTGCGACAATTTTTAGGACTCGCTGGGTATTATCAACGATTTATTGAGAACTTCTCTAAGATAGCTTAATCTTTAACCATTCTGACTTACAAGAATAAGAAGTTTGAATGGGGTGATAAGCAAGAATCTGCCTTCCAGTTGTTGAAGCAAAGGTTGTGCAGCGCTCCAATTCTGTCTATGCCTGAAGGTACGGATGATTTTGTGGTCTAGTGCGATGCTTCACACCAAGGTCTTGGGTGTGTCTTGATGCAAAGGGATAAAGTGATTGCCTATGCCTCTCATCAACTCAAGGTTCACGAGAAGAATTACACTACGCACGACTTGGAGTTAGGAGCTGTAGTTTTTTCACTCACGATTTGGAGACATTACTTGTATAGATCCAAGTGTACTGTCTTCACAGACCACAAAAGTTTACAACACATCTTCGATCAGAAGGATTTGAACATGAGGCAAAGAAGATGGGTTAAATTGTTGAACGATTACGACTGCAAGATTAAATACCACCCTAGAAAGGCAAACATCGTAGCGGATGCCTTCAGTCGAAAGGAACGCGTCAAAACCCTATGTGTTCGCGCACTAGGTTTGACGATCCATTCGAATCTCACAGATCGCATTCACGAAGCCCAGTAGGAAGCTCTGAAGGAAGCCAACATCAAGGAAGAAGATTTGCATGCCACGGTTAGGTTGTTGGAACCCAGGTCCGACGGGACGTTGTATTTCGCTAATAGGATTTGGGTTCCATTGTTTGGTGGATTGAGGGAATTGGTACTTGAAGAGGCCCATAAGTCAAGGTATTTGGTTCATCCAGGAGCCGATAAGATGTATAAGGATTTGAAGGAACTGTATTGGTGGCCTAACATTAAAGGTAGTATTGCTATGTACGTGGGAAAGTTCCTCACGTGCTCCTAAGTCAAAGCTGAGTACCAGAAACCCTCCAGCTTGTTACAACAACCCGAGATACCCGTGTGGAAATGAGAGCAGATCTCGATGGATTTGGTAACCAAGCTACCAAAAACATATGACGGTCACGACACAATTTGGGTAATTGTGGATCGCTTGACGAAGTATGCTAACTTCTTGCTAATCAAGGAAACGGATAAATTGGCAAAGCTCTACATTAAGGAGATCGTATCTAGACACGGTATTCCAGTTTCTATCATTTCAGATTGGGATAGTCGGTTCACTTCTGGCAGACGCTGAAAAAAGCCCTTGGTACTCGATTGGACATGAGTATGGCCTACCATCCCCAAACTGACGGACAGAGTGAAAGGACGATTCAGACCCTTAAGGATATGCTTCGTGCACGTGTGATTGACTTTGGAGGTAATTGGGATGCCCACCTACCTCTGATCGAATTCTCGTGCAACAACAGTTATCACACTAGCATCAAAACTACACCGTTTGAAGCTCCTATGGACACAAGTGTCGATCACCATTGTGTTGGGCAAAAGTTGAGGACAAACAATTGACTGACCCAGAGATCATCTAGGAGACGACGACAAAATCTTTCAAATCAAGGACCGATTGAAAGTTGCTCGGTATTGGCAGAAAAGCTATGCTGATATGAGAAGGAAACCTCTCGAAATTCAAGTGGGCAACAAGGGCCTACTGAAAGTTTCTCCTTGGAAAGGAGTGCCCCTGTTTGGAAAACGCGACAAATGGAGCCCAAGATACATTGGCCCATTTGAGATCTTGGCAAGAGTTGACCCTGTCGCGTACAAACATAAGTTCCCCGAAGAGCTGAGCGGAGTTCATGACACGTTCCGTGTGTTGAATCTCAAGAAGTACTTATCAGACGAATCATTAATCATTCCGCCAAAGGGGATCTGGATTAACGATCAACTGCATTTTATTGAGGAACCAGTCAAAGTCACGGACTGGAAAGTCCAGAAATTGAGACATAGCGGAGTTAAGTTCGTTAAGGTTTGGTGGAATTCCCGACGCGGACCCGAGTTCACTTGGGATTGCGACGACCAAATGAAGCGAAAGTACCCTTCTCTCTTGAAGGATTTCCTGGTATCGGATAAGCCACGTCGAATAATGCGGATGGAATTTCCTCAACACGGTGAGAATGTGACACCCGCCACTTTACCAGGTCAAAATCCGTACACTTTCTAGTCAACATCTAACTTTGTATACATGATTAATATCATTTTATATGCATAGGTCCCCGAGAAAGTCTAGCAAGGTCCGAATGAGTATAACTTCACCCATATCAACGAACATTGCCAACACGAGTTTAGACAACCATAAACTATTTCCTTGAAACCATGTGTAAATGTTTATTTATTTCAATAACTAAGGGATCTGATAAAGTCCATGTATAAAACTTGTATTCTTCTAACTTACATATCTATACATGTGTTTAAGTAGAAAGACATATTTAATACAAGTTTTACAATCCATTTTGTCCCACATCAAACCTTATTTTGCTGTTTAACTATAAATGGTGTAACAATTAATCAACACTATGATCTAGATTAGATATCTTCCAAAAATACTTCCTCTTGGATACCACCTTGGCCGCCACCTTCACCTCCCTTTCCTTTATTTTTTTCGGCCAAAGACACATCACCACCACTCTCCATCATGTCCTAATATCTCAAAACACTAGACACTTAGAATGAAGTGTCATATCTTTCATGCTGTCCCAAAATTAGTCAACTATGACATCTTCCAAAGATTTAGTGGACTTAACATATTTAGTAAGATTCCTTAAACCTCTTGGATCCATGATGTTGGATTATCACATTTGTTGGAAGTCTTTTCCTTCCCTTTGTCCCATGTTTCGGCCGCCAACCCCCCCACACCTATACTAATCTTTTTTTATCAAGTCAAACCCTATTAGAAACATGATGAAATGGAGTCCAAGAATAATCATATGTGTTGTCACATTTGCTTTATCTTCATCCAACATAATCATTTGATTAGTCAACCTTTAGGACTTGAATTAGATGTAAGATTTGTTGGCTAGATTTGCAACAAAGTAAGATTTCATACAAACATGGAAAAATCCTTAATCCCCCATTAATCCATGAGGGTTGACTTACCCCTTTGGGACTAACCACCTATCTCTCTCTTTCCCTCTCTTTTCTTCTATCTCTCTCGGCTCACTCTCTCTCTCTCTCTCGAAAACATGAACCACCCCTTGTCACCTAAGATCCCCACACATCTAACAAACATGATTATGTTTCTCATAATCCAACACCCATCATACCAAATCTTATCAGATTACCTTCCATTCTTGGCAAGATTTCTTAATTTCACTAAACCACGGTAGATTGCTTTCCTAAACAAGCTTGATCTTCCCCTCTTTTTCGATTTGTGTGAGCCGCCCCCATGACCAAGGATGGTCAAATCTCTACTTAGTTGTCTAAACATCTCATGATACCTTATGTCTAGTGTTGATTCAGTGTTTACTCAAGTGATTAAACACTAGGAATGTAATATTCCCTAACTCACCAAGATTCATACTAGTTGACTTTCCTAAAATAAAAACCACTATCCTAATCCTTTCTTAACTTCCACCACTATAAAAGGACGCCTTGGACTTAGATTCGCCACACACCACAACTCACACATATCCCCTCATTCATTCTCTAAATTTTTGACCCACACACACACCCAAACCAAGTCCTTGGAAGCAACCAAGGATAGCTAGTGTCTTGCACACCTTCTTGTTCAACTAAGAGGTATTAATCTTGGAACATTACTTCTTTATTTTGATTAGATACCACATGGTTCAACTTAGTTTAAAGACTTATATTTCCTAACAAACCAACACTATAGTATAGTATGTATGTGTGCACGGGCATGTATATATGTGTGTGTGCGTGCGTAAATACACATACGCATGTGTGTGTATGTACGCATGATGTGCATATGTACACATATGTATACGTGTGTATGTGTATAAATATGTAGAGATTTAAGTTGTAATGTTATTTTGTTTTAATAAGAATAGTTGTGTAAGAAAGATCAATGTATATTTATGTGTGTGCATACGTGTGTATATGGTATGTATGTATGTGTATAACAAACTCCTAAACATAGGTATCAGTGTATGGACTACCTAGATGCATATGTATATGGGTATGTATGTACAAGTGTAAGTTTCATGGACATAACTACCTATGGTTACGTATTGGAATATACATATATAGATATGTGATGCTTGTGTATACATATAACAAAGGTCATGTGTAGTTTGTAAATGATATGACTCTTTTTTGAATAAAAACATATGTATTATAATTAATAACATGCATTCGGAATGAAGACTGGTTTTTTCCTATTAAAACTACTACTTTGGAGTAACATAAACGTCACCAAGGGAAACTAAACAAATGTATCACAAAAGATTGAGTGAATCACGAGCACTTGCTAGACTACACACGGACTTGAGGCGAGTTTTCACGGCTCCCTTTTTACTGTTTTATTTTTTGGGGAAAAGCATGCATTGTTTACTAGTTTTAGAATGAATTCCTAGCAGACCGGTGTACATGAGACAATATTCTTAGAGTACTCACTAAAGCCCTCGTCTAATTAGTTTACCATAACCATTAGCTATGGATTTAGCCTAGAAACGCTTGCATAGATCTATTGGTTTATCACGCCCACTCTTGGTTAGTCTCTCTAACCCGGAAACATGCGACAAAAGAGTGCTTGTATTTCTTTTATGATGATACTTGCCTTTATTGTGCGATGTGCGAGGCACCACTCGCCAAGGTTTGGTTATGGACTCATGCTGGTTTATTATCATTGATCTTAGCTAGAAAATGATGGGTCATTCATGGATTTCATTAAACTTTACATTTTTTTTATTTCAAAACCTGTGAACTCACCAACATTTTGTCTAGAAACATGCTTAGGTGGTGTTTGATGTATTACAATAACAATAACAACAACAACAACAACCTTACCCAGTAAGTCCCACAATTTGCAAAGATAAGATTACAGTCTGGGGAGGGTAAGATGTAGGCAAACCTTATCCCTATCCCTATCCTTGCAGATAGAGAGACTGCTTCTAGAAAGACCCCCGACTCTACCACACACAATTGACAAGCAAACAACACTAAAAAGTAATAAATGGCTATTATTTAGAGAAACATTGAAAGAGTCATGTAGTAAAACAAATGTATATATGCAATAATAAAACAACATAACCCATAAAAACCTAAATACAATTCCCCCTTACAGGCCTTTTAATAGTGTAAGAAAAAGTCTAAGCTCCTAGGACCACGCTACGATACAACCAACCCTCCCCCCTATAATCCGTAACCTTAATCTTGTGCCTCCACGAACCCCTATCCTCGACCATGTCCCTAGAGAGGTGCATCTCTTCTAAATCATGCCTAATACGCTCATCCAAGACAATTTGAGTTTTCCTCTACACCTCTTTCCCTCTACATTGAAGGTTTCCACTACTCTAACTGGATCCGTCATTTGCCTCCTCTTCTCATGCCCATACCATCTTAATCTTCCCTCTTTTATCTTGTCTGATATACTGGCTACCCCTAATCTTTCCGTAATAACCTCATTTCTTAATCGGTCTACCCTAGTGTATCCGCACATCCACCTTAGCATCCTCATTTCTACTAGCTCCATCTTGCGAGCTTGTGACTTTTTGATGGCCCAACAATCTATCCCATATAACATAGAAGGTCTCACTGCAACCTTATAGAATTTTCCTTTTAATTTAGTCGGGAACCTTTTGTCAAATAAAACCCCACTGGCGGCCCTCCACCTACACCAACCAACTTGTATATGATGAGTGACATCACTATCTAGCTCCCCATCCCTTTGAATAAATGATCCTAAGTACTTGAACTTAGTTGTCTGCAGGACAACATGACCTCCAATTGTAAGTTGAGTATTTTCATCATTGCTCGCGCCACTGAAACCACAATACATGTACTCAGTCTTAGAATGGCTAATCCTTAAACTGTTTTCCTCTAAAGCTACACGCCAACCCTTTAGCTTCTCATTCAGACTATATTTAGACTCTACAACTAACACAATATCATCTGCAAAAATCATGCACCATGGCACTTTCTCCTTAATCGTCTTGGACAACTAATCCAAAACAACTACAAAAAGAAACAGACTCAACGCAGATCCTTGGTGGAGTCCTACCCCCACAGGGAAGGGATCAGTATCTCCTACAGGTGCATAAACACTAGTTTTGGTCCCTACCGTACATATCCTTAATTAAGTCTATATACCTCTTAGGGACCCCTCTGCTCTCCAGACTGTCCCAAACCAGTTTACGTGGCACACTGTCATATGCCTTTTCAAGATCTATAAAGGCCATATGAGGATCCCGTTTTTTCTCCCTATACTTTTCCATCAACCTCATTAGAATGTGTATTGCTTCCGTAGTTGACCGCCACGACATGAAACCAAATTGGTTTACGATAACCTGAGTTTCTCTTCTAATTATTGCTTCAATAATCCCTCCCATAATTTCATAGTATGACTTAACAACTTAATACCTCTGTAATACCGACAACATTGTGCGTCACCTTTGTTCTTATACAGAGGCACTATGACAGTACTCCTCCACTGCTCTGGAATTTGTTTAGCTTTAAAAATAGAATTGAACAAAGTAGTTAACTATTGGACTCCTTCCCCTACAAGACACTTCCACACCTCAATCCGGGTGTTGTCTGGACCAACTACTTTAGCCTTTCCCATCTTCTTGAGTGCAGACCTCACTTCTCCCCATGTAATATTTTGACAGTAGCAGTTATTCGGATTCCGCCTTTGGGTGAAGGAGTAGTCATGATCCTATTGGTAAGCTCTCCTGTCGTTGAAAAGACTGCAAAAATATGTTTGCCATATTAGCTTTATGTCGTGTTGCCTTAGTATAATACGCTCATCTTCTCCCTTTATAAACTTCACCACCCCTAGATCTTGCCTCTTACGTTCCCTAGCTCTGGTAATCTTGAACATATTATGTTCCCCCTCTTGATTTTCTAGTCGTTCATACATCTTCTTGTAGGCAGTGTTCTTTGCCTCTGTCACTGCCTTCTTTGCCTCCTGACGTGTGCGTAACTATACATATTTTACAATGGATTTTAACACACGTTTTGCTTTAATATTTATAAAAATGGTTTAGACCTTAATATTAAAACACACACAATAGGGCAAGTGTACCCTGTCATATATGTAGTAACGTACAGATAAGATCCAAGTATCGATCCATGGACGCGCGCGGAGCAATGGTACTAAAACTCTATCCCCGATTCACCAGTAAGTAAAAGATAAGTATGAGTTTTGTTTAAGACTAAATTAATTCTAAAACATGTAAATAACTTAACTACGACTCCAAATAGAAAATATAACTATATAAGTTATAATACGCCAATCCTAGCATGTCATCTATATAAGAAATAAAGGCGTGATCAACATTCCCATTTTCCGACAGTTAGTGTCCCTTTCGGGCATCCTAACATGACAACTATACAGAAAGCTAACACGAATACACACGTTAACCGCTTCAAGTCGTTTATTAGCGAGCAGCTGATATGATCTCACGCAGATCTTCTAAAGATAAGTTAGTCATCCGTTAAGAGTTTTCTAACCTCACTAATTCAGGGAAGCGATACCGAATACACAACACAGCCACCTAAACTAGCATAAAGTAGAGCATTTCACAACCTATTCCATTTTACCAACTTTGAACCCAGATCTACTAAGATCGCTATTTTTACCAAAATAACTACCAAAGATCATTAACCGTGTCAAAGACTAGTAACGACACCATTAGGCTTTTTAAACCCTTTTACGTGCCGGTAAGCATTTTTAACCGTTATTCGACTGACTTTAACCAAACCAATACCCGGTTACAGTTTCATGGCATAAACTATTTAACAAGTTAACTAGTCTACTACCGGACGATTAAACGGACGGTTTTTCAACATTTATCCGCCTAACACATTCGACAATCGCTAAAGTCATTCAAATACAGCTACAAATCCATCAACAACGAAACAAGGTTGCGCTATGATCATCAAGATCTAAACATGAAAAACGCCAAATTCATACAAGACATGATTAACTATGCAAACGATAGTTTAACATACTACATACTAGTGTTCTTGCCCGTAGGCGTACGATTAACTAAATAAACATCACAAACAAGCCAAAATATTCAGATTTGAACTACTTAAAAGTTTATAGATCAAACCATAAATCTTGAATGTGAAGGATCGGATGATGATGGTTGGATCGGACGGCGTCCCGGGCTTGTTCCACGCTTGTGCAGCACTTCGTTAGCCCATAAAATCGCCTCAGAACCTCTCTAGGATACCCAATTTCACCCAATATCTGATCAGTAAGTTTTGCTCTGTTTTTATACAAGTTTTGATTTTGTGCACGGCCGTGCACTTTAACTTTTGATGTGACAGGCAAGTGGGCAATTGGTTCCTGAAAATATCTTGGGTTGCGCACGGCCGTGCACCTGGGGTGCACGGCCGTGCGGGTCTGGTGGTGTCCGGGTACAAGGTGTGCACTGGCTGGTGCACTGGCAGTGCAGCCGAGGAACTGGGTCGCACGGGCATGTGCACGGGAGTGCTGATCAAGGTGCCCGAGAATCTGATGTGCACTAGCAGCTGCACTGCCGTGCAACATGAGCTCGCACGGCCGTGCACATCTTCCAGATTTGCCTGATTGTGCAGCAACTGTCCGTTTAGTCCAGATTTTGTCTGATTTCTTCGACTTTGTCTTTAGGGCGTCGTTTAAGACCTGCAATAAACATATGAAGCGGTTAAGTACCGAATTCGTGCAATTATAGTCGAAAACACGTAATTTGGGAGTTTAATCGGGGATTTATATATGTATAATTTAACGTATATCAAACCTCCCCACACTTGAACTTTGCTTGTCCTCAAGCAAACAACTAAACAGAAATAAACGAAAAACTCGCCAAGTGGCAACAAAGACAAAATATAACCTGTACAGACGATAATAGTCAAGCCAACAAAGATATATAAAAACAGGTGATAAAATAACTAAAAATCAACGACTCACTTCCGATTTATAAGCACGCAAACCCGTACACGACTCACAATGTTCACACACACTCGGTTTTATTTATGATACATACGTGTAATGTGTATGTGTAAATCGCTCCACTGCCAAGGCAATGAATCGTGCAATATCATAAGCTTGTCAAAAGATCTAATCTTCACCAACTAACATGTGAAAAAGCACAAATCAAGAGGTCTTATAAGGGTTGTAATGTTAGGCAAAGGTAAGGGTGTGGAATGGATATTTACAGTGACGAAACGGCTAAAACTCGGCGGTTAAATCTAACTAAACAAAAACAAACACAACTATACAAAACACACGTGAATATACGCGATTTTTATTTAAATCGAGCTAAACATATATAACTTCTAACTTTATAGCCCTGAAAACTGCTCGAACACTGCTAATTCACCCTATTTTAGGGTGTTCTCTTTTTCTGGAATTTTCTGGATTTTTTTTTCTTTTTTTTTCTTTTTTTTCTTTTTTTTCTTTTTTTTTTCAACAAATATATCTATGATATAACTGATATGAACAACATACGGGTTCTAAATATATAAACCTGAACACGAACTATTTACAACACAGAAAACTAGTTAAACATTAACCTAAACCAAGTTTTAACACAAAAGGTTTAAAAGAAAAAGGCCAAATTTGGTTAAGTGGTGAAATGGTGTGGTAAATAAGAAAAAAAACACGGGATTAGGTTCAACATGGTTAACTAAGGGATAACATTTGGGTGCGGGAAACAGATAGAACGAAAAGAAAAGGCTAAATCAAAAGGGTATCCTAAATGCCTCAATCATATTCGTACAGTCTCACACGTTTCTGATCTAAACAAGTATGCTAATGACAAGTTCTAAATTACACAAAACATCCGGCTCACTCGAAAGCATGTCAAAGAAATGAAATCTATTCTAAGGCTCAAATGCTCACGTAAACGGAGGGAAATGGGTGCAAGTGTACGAATCTAGCATGCTCGTATCTCATCTGTTTATCGTGCCTCCGGTTATTTTTATCTAAAATTAGTTAGGCTTGATGTTTATATGAGTATATATACATATATGTACTTTAAAAGGTTTTTTTTTTTAAAGATATATATACACAAGAGGACAAACAAGATATAGTCCCTCCCCACACTTGAAACTCACATTGTCCCCAATGTGACAATAGAAAGCGTTTATGAATTAGCTATCTATAATGTGAAAAAGGAGAATAATACTCCCCTCGTGTCGAAGAAACAGTGGAGTAATGAACGGCAAGAGCATCGACAGCGGTGCTCGCCAGTTACCGGCAAAGTCAACATTCTTGACACGGCAAACACATCAAACCCACTCATCATCATCACAAACATAAACAAACTAAATTTAAAATTTAAATACTGAAATCAAAGTACAATACAAACCGAAATGTTCAAAATAAAAGTACTGAAAGCAGATAAAAATTAAATACTAACAAACGCTAGAAATGCAGTGGAATCGGCTACTGGAAATGCCTGGCGGGTCGCCACGTGGTGCTCCATATGGGAACGAGGTTGGGTTCCTGATGGAACCCGGATGAACCGACTCCAAGCCGGAAAAAAGGTACAAAGACAAAGTCGTGGGCCATCTGCATACAAAAAACAATGTTCCAGCTGTTAGTAATATAAAAAATGAGGTCCTGGTTGCGCAAAACGAACCTGCGTAAGTTAAGACCTGATTCTAGTTAACCTGCACGGCCGTGCACCTGAGGTGCACGGTCGTGCGGGTCTGTTTGGTTTGCAGGTCAGAGGCTGCACTGCCTTGTGCACTGGCAGTGCAACCTTAGTTTCTCGGCATGCACAGTCATGCACCTAAGTCGCACGGCCGTGTAGGTCAGTTCAGCTCGGTGATTCCAAGCTTCACTGCCAGTGCCTGGTCTGGTGCACCTCAATCCGCACGGTCGTGCAGTTTAGGTGCACTCCCGTGCACGCCCTGCAGATTTTCAAAAACTTTCAACCAAAATCACCCAAATCTTCTACATTTATCAATAAAACTTATAAAACAACAGATTTAGGTAGGGAAGTGCACGGGTTCAACAATATTAACAAAAATCTAACATACTTTAAACAAAAACTAACAAGATTCGTGGGTTTATTAAATGTTTATGAAGAAACCCCCAAATCTTTAACCTAGAGAACACAAAACACACGGATCTAAACTAAAAATATGTAAAAGATGTGCAAAATTATGAAAGGGAACATACCTTGGAGAATTAGCAAGTGAGGAGTGGGGAATCTAGACCAAAAGATGATGTTCTTGGCCAAAAAGAGGTGGAATGAGGGTGCAGCCGGGTGTGCAAGGGTTAGGGTTATGTTTTAGAAGTTAAAGATGCTTATATAGGCCCATTTCTGGGCTGGTCTTTTTGGCCCGCACGGTTGTGCACAAAGGTTGCACGGCCGTGCACATGCACTACCCCTTGCACCCCAGTGCTGATCAGGGATGCTGATCAGCTTGGCCTGCACGGCTGTGCACAAAGGTCGCACGGCCGTGCACAAGCTCTGCACTACCACTTGCACCCCAGTGCCGATCAGACATGCTGATCAGCTCGGCCTGCACGGCCGTGCACAAAGGTCGCACGGCTGTGCACAACCTGCAGACTTGTAGAAATGTAGCCTGCAGCTGCATTTTTCCGCGCAGCGGCCCTCTTTTGTCCAAAAACATCATTTTAAGTAAATATAACCTGTTTGTAGACCCTTTTCGCTCCATTGCTCATTCCTGCTCCGCTCAAAACCGGTACGAACCTGCACAAGACTCGAAAACACGTTAAACTACGAAATTTAAAATAAAGAAAGAAATATTAACACTATTTACATATTTACCCTTTGGCGCGCCCATACACACCGCGCTAATTTTTTTTAACGAGTCGCTAGCTAGACTCACTTCCTCAAGCTTGTTTAGGCGCGCGGAGCATGGAGTTCAAGTACCTCCACAGTCGGGTCAACCGGTCCATCAATGTAAGCTTTTAAGCGATGACCGTTGACTTTTAAACTTAGTCCATTTTGATTTATGGACTCGTCCATATGGACTTTAAATTTCTTGGAATGGCCGTTTTCATAAAAGACTTTCTTTAAGATCGCTTTCGCCCGAATGGAGATTGAGTACGGGCGAGAAGATCGATCGAGCAATGAAGAAACATCGGCCATCCCCACACTTAAACTGACGCAATGTACGAAATAATTACAGAAGAAATAATTCCAGACTCGATTTAAGAAAAATGGAAGAGATATACACAAATCAATATACCAAAAACTATACAATAAACTTAAATTACAATAATATATAAAATATGAAAATATACAATATTTTCAGCGAAATCTGAGTCGCTCGCGCATCGCGAAGAAGTATAGACCGCTTCTCGCGTGGCGTAAGTGACTACAATGACTCAAGGCGCTCGCGCGTCGCAACAAGATAAAGACCGTCTTTTTCCTTGCGCGAAAACAACCCTTTTTCACCGAAAAATAATATAACGGAAGTTGATGGATATAAACCATGATGGATGCTAATGAAATGAGTTAAAAACGGAAGATAGCGGCTACTCACGTTACGCGAAGGACTCTGGTGATCCTGTTCACGTATCGCAAAAAAAATAAAAGATAAAAACCCGGGGTAATTAGGAACTCGCTAAAGGCGGAACCATAAGCCCAGCTTCTTTGCGAATCGCAAGGGAGCATTTTTCACAGAAAATTATTTTTATTAAAACCACTTCTATATTAAATAAATTTCCCAGTTTTCTTAACCCAAACCTTTTATAAAAGCATCCGTACTATCAAATTCAAACGTAACATACCCAGACTTCCATTAATATTTACATAAAAACTATAAATACATAAAAATTAAAATTATATAAACAGATAAACATATGAACACATGGTCAATAAATAAAGAATTTAACTTTTTAAATCTAAAAATTAACAATTAGTCCGAATCCGGACAAATAAATCAAATAATGAATCAATCAAATTCATAGACAAACCAATAAATCCAATATTTAACAAATTAAATCTATCAACATCCTAATGAATGAATAATAATCAATTCAATCCAATAAGCAAAAAAAAAAAATGAACAAATATATATGCAAACCTATGAACCAATCTAAAATCAATCCAATATATCAACAGACAGATAAATCTAATAAAAAATCAATGAATCATATATGCAATTAACTGAATGAAATAAAGAATCAACAAAGTATAAACAAGTATTCACAAGCATGTACACTGGTAAAAAGTTGACTCGGTTCGTTCCTAAAGCTCGTCGCGTCCCCGGCAACGGCGCCAAAAACTTGACGTGTGCGTAACTATACATATTTTACAATGGATTTTAACACACGTTTTGCTTTAATATTTATAAAAATGGTTTAGACCTTAATATTAAAACACACACAATAGGGCAAGTGTACCCTGTCATATATGTAGTAACGTACAGATAAGATCCAAGTATCGATCCATGGACGCGCGCGGAGCAATGGTACTAAAACTCTATCCCCGATTCACCAGTAAGTAAAAGATAAGTATGAGTTTTGTTTAAGACTAAATTAATTCTAAAACATGTAAATAACTTAACTACGACTCCAAATAGAAAATATAACTATATAAGTTATAATACGCCAATCCTAGCATGTCATCTATATAAGAAATAAAGGCGTGATCAACATTCCCATTTTCCGACAGTTAGTGTCCCTTTCGGGCATCCTAACATGACAACTATACAGAAAGCTAACACGAATACACACGTTAACCGCTTCAAGTCGTTTATTAGCGAGCAGCTGATATGATCTCACGCAGATCTTCTAAAGATAAGTTAGTCATCCGTTAAGAGTTTTCTAACCTCACTAATTCAGGGAAGCGATACCGAATACACAACACAGCCACCTAAACTAGCATAAAGTAGAGCATTTCACAACCTATTCCATTTTACCAACTTTGAACCCAGATCTACTAAGATCGCTATTTTTACCAAAATAACTACCAAAGATCATTAACCGTGTCAAAGACTAGTAACGACACCATTAGGCTTTTTAAACCCTTTTACGTGCCGGTAAGCATTTTTAACCGTTATTCGACTGACTTTAACCAAACCAATACCCGGTTACAGTTTCATGGCATAAACTATTTAACAAGTTAACTAGTCTACTACCGGACGATTAAACGGACGGTTTTTCAACATTTATCCGCCTAACACATTCGACAATCGCTAAAGTCATTCAAATACAGCTACAAATCCATCAACAACGAAACAAGGTTGCGCTATGATCATCAAGATCTAAACATGAAAAACGCCAAATTCATACAAGACATGATTAACTATGCAAACGATAGTTTAACATACTACATACTAGTGTTCTTGCCCGTAGGCGTACGATTAACTAAATAAACATCACAAACAAGCCAAAATATTCAGATTTGAACTACTTAAAAGTTTATAGATCAAACCATAAATCTTGAATGTGAAGGATCGGATGATGATGGTTGGATCGGACGGCGTCCCGGGCTTGTTCCACGCTTGTGCAGCACTTCGTTAGCCCATAAAATCGCCTCAGAACCTCTCTAGGATACCCAATTTCACCCAATATCTGATCAGTAAGTTTTGCTCTGTTTTTATACAAGTTTTGATTTTGTGCACGGCCGTGCACATAAAGTGCACGGCCGTGCACTTTAACTTTTGATGTGACAGGCAAGTGGGCAATTGGTTCCTGAAAATATCTTGGGTTGCGCACGGCCGTGCACCTGGGGTGCACGGCCGTGCGGGTCTGGTGGTGTCCGGGTACAAGGTGTGCACTGGCTGGTGCACTGGCAGTGCAGCCGAGGAACTGGGTCGCACGGGCATGTGCACGGGAGTGCTGATCAAGGTGCCCGAGAATCTGATGTGCACTAGCAGCTGCACTGCCGTGCAACATGAGCTCGCACGGCCGTGCGCTTGGGGGTGCACGGCCGTGCACATCTTCCAGATTTGCCTGATTGTGCAGCAACTGTCCGTTTAGTCCAGATTTTGTCTGATTTCTTCGACTTTGTCTTTAGGGCGTCGTTTAAGACCTGCAATAAACATATGAAGCGGTTAAGTACCGAATTCGTGCAATTATGGTCGAAAACGCGTAATTTGGGAGTTTAATCGGGGATTTATATATGTATAATTTAACGTATATCACCTCCCTCTTGGCATTTTTGTATCTTTCCTTAAGTGTGACATGCTTCTGAGCGTTTAGGCACCTCAAAATATCTCTAAAACTATCATGCTTACCCCTAATTTTGATCTGTCCCTCCTCAGTTCACCACCAAGACTTCTTATGCCCACTTGACTTTCTCGTTGTGACCCCGAAAGTCTCAGTCGCCACCTGATTAAGGATAGTCGCTATATCCTCCCACATCCGGTCCGCACCTCCATTTAGTTCAGTCGTTGCCTTAGAGATGACCTTATCTTTGAACTCTATAATTTTTTCACCCTTCAAGTTTCCCCGCCGTATCCTAGGTCGGATATTTCTCTCTCCAACCACCAACTTCTCTCTTTGACCTATATCTGCCACCAACAAATGATGTTAAGTCATCATTGTCTCCCCGGGTATAACCTTACGGTCCTTCTACCAATGACGGTCTTCTAGTCTCATTAAGAGATAGTTGATTTGCGTACTTCGCCCCCCGCCCCCACTACTAACGTAAGCAAGTGTGATTCCCTTTTTCCTAAAGAACGAGTTTATAATGCCCAACTCGTGAGCCACCACAAACTCTAGAAGATCCCTGCTAGGTTCGTTGCTAACCCTAAAACTAAAGCCCCCATGTACCAAGTGAAATCCATTGTTATCCTCGCCAATGTGACCATTAAATCACCTCCTAAAAATATTATCTCCTGTCTAGGTATTGACCTCACTACTACATCCAAGTATCCTAAAACTCTATCTTCTCCTGATCTCCTAGACCCACTTGTGGTGCATAAGCACACACCGCCACCACTACATCCTCGTCGTCTGCTAATCTTATCACCATAATCCTATCGTTATGTCTTGTCACCTCAACCACATTCTTGTGCAATTCTGTGGCCACTAACCCCATTATTTGTGCCATTCAACCCTGAATATAGCAACTTGTACTCATTGTATTCTCCCCTCTATTGCCCTTCCACCTAGCCCCCTGCTGACACGCCAGTTGAACCCTGCGCCTCTTAAGTGCATCTACCACCTCCAACAATTTACCAATTAGAGTGCCTACATTTCAAGAGGCCACACATAATTTATACCTCATATCCCTTCCTCTACAAGCACCCCACGTTCTTGGACATGAACTCAAGAAAAAATCATGATAGCTACTGGCTATGATTGCGACTATAATACACGTAAAGTTGAAGAGCGCAAAAGTTCACGATTATTTGATAAGCTACGAAGACAAATACACAATACAATGGGAAAATATGAGAACACAATTAATGAGAGTATACGCTGAACAACATAAAAGACACAATCAATAAACACCCAAGAGCACTTAATGGTCCACACGAGTAATAATAAGCACACAACTAAAAAGAAAAACTAGATAAATAAGTAGACTATATGTTATAATTGTGATTTAGGAAAGAATTCACCTGGGTCCTGAAAACATCTGGTATGGTATATTGTAATGGTCACACTCGGTAGACCGTATGTTATAATTATGGTTTAGGAAATAATTCACATAGGTCATGAAAAAATCTGGTATGGTATGTCGTAATGGTCACACTCAGTAGATCAAGGCCACAACCAACAAATAAACCAGCGCCTTTGTCTTGTTTCTTCAGTACAACAAACAACCAAAGAAAACCAAGGTTCTTTTGTTTTTGTGAAAACAAAATTTTTATTTTTGTTAATAGTTTTTAAATCAAAAGTCCGATTTGGGCTTGATTTTAAAACAGATTATTAGTTTTTATTATTTTCCCATTAAAAATGTTTGTTGAATTCACAAAGTCAAACTACTCAAAATCAAATTTCTTTTCATAATCTTTGTATATTTTTGTGAGAAATATATACAAATAATGGGATATTATTGTTATAAAACTAACTAAAAAGGCAGTAAAAGATGGGTCAGATCATGAAGAGAAAGAGAATTGGACGACAATCCAACATAAATCGAGATCGCCAAAGCTCACCTTACTCCGCCATCGCTGGTGGATCCATAGACGTCGGAACGCTAGGGGCTTTGTTGTTGATGATTATGTTGAGGAGATAGATGTGATATATATATATATATATATATATATATATATATATATAGTATCGCTAGAAAACTCACGTTTTTTAGTAATCCCTAGAAAAGCGTGCTTTTCGAGTATTTTTGAATTTGAAAATTTTAGGGCATTTAATGTACAAGTTTTAAGAGTTTTGAGCAAAAAAAAATCAAAAAAGTGTCGATTGTTTTTTTTTTTAATAAATAAGTTTTGCATCGTAACATATGTTAGCAGATGTTTACACGGGTAACATATGTTACGATGCAAAACTTATTTATTTAAAAAAAAGGTTGGCACATTTTTGATTTTTTTGGTTCAAACTTTTAAAAGCATGTATATTACATGCCCTAAAATTTTAAACAAATAAAAGCTCAGAAAGTAGGTTTTTCTAGGGGTTTGTGTGTGTATATTTTTATATTTGATGGAAAACACATGTGTATAGCCAGCTCAAGGAAAGTGTTTGTCGCTGGTTTTTCACTAGCTGGAAATTTTTCCTGAGATACGCTCCATAGTCACCTCCTGATTGGTTGTTCTTCGTGGTCTTGCTCGGTCTAACCAAAAGGTCGTCTGTCCTGGGACTGAACGTCAGAGAAGACGCACAGAGACCAACAAAAAGAATGAAAATTTGAACTTGATTGGTTAACCAAATCGTCGGATTTGTTTCGGTAGAGTAAATGAGTGACCTCGCCGGAGTTATACCTGCAAAGGAGAAGAAACCGGCTTTTATACGGAGAGAGAGTACTCAAAGAGTAAAACTCTGCTTATGTACTGGTGTGTTTGATGTATTATGAATGTTATTAGCTTTGACCTTATTAGGGGTTTTATGTAGATCCATGGTTTGTTGTGCTATATGGTAATAATAACATGTTATAAACATATTAGGATGATTGAATCTATATTGGTTAATCTGTAAAATGATGTTTTTAGGTTGATTTCAATATTTTCCATTTTGGATTAACTTTTCATGTATTGATGTGACATTCCCATAATTTTTCATTTTAGAAAAAAGGTGCCTATGTGTTGATGACATTATGTTAGGATTATGTTATCCGGGTGAAGATCGAATACGGATGGCGCCGATTCGAATCTGGCGGACGGCGAGGTTTTACCGAGTTCTATAACACTGTCGTGCCTTCAGGCGGGTGGGGCTCGGGTTTCCGTGCATCGGGAAAAGGCGGGGGGCTGCTGGAGGTCTAGTAGTCGATTCTTGGGCACGGCGCCCCGCAAGGGTGGTTGCCACACAGTTATTCGCCGATAAAAAAAATGTTAGGATTATCTTAGAATATGAATGGATTACATATTTGCATGCTTTAGATCATATTTAAGGGGTATTGTTCGTCAAAAATGGTTATAGCTCTGTGCAGGGCGAATGAGGACCCATTCGTTAGAATCGTTCTAGCGAATGAGCTTCAAGAAACTTCATTCGCGTGAACGTTACAGTAAATGACCTAATGACCTATCAATCCATTTATCTAAACGTGTCAAATGGGTTAACAGTTGATAGCTTATAAACGTGATAATTGTATTTTTGGGTCGTTATAAAGGAGTTTAATGTGTTAAATAGGTTGGTTAGTGGACCTGTTTAATTAAACGAGTTAACCTAAACATGAGCGTTTCTTAAATAGACCATATGTATGTCATTATCAAAAACCTAATTATTTCCATGCCTTATTCCATATCGTGTTGACAATTGTCACCCATAGTATTCACTCACTTGTTAAAAAAACAACATAGATATGTAAAATGTTGGTTTCATTCTCATATGGTAAACTGTTAATAAGTAAATTATAAATTATCAATAACTAGAAAAAAATGATGCTTTTAAAACAAAAAAAAATCATTTTCGGTTGATATAACACATACATGCATAGTATATTATGTGAATAAATAGAACTTAGCCATTTAACATCTATAATTCAAATATATATATATATATATATATATATATATATATATATATATATATATAGGTAAAGTATATGGAGGAAACCCTCCTTATTTGGTAAACTCTGGAAACTCTGACTTCCCAACATTTTTTTTTTTTGAAAAAAATAGGGTATGTAATATACATTTTTTTAAGCATTTCGAGCCAAAAAAATCGAAAAAGCGCCAAACGGTTTTTTTTTTTAAAATAAAAAACGTCTACTGTTTACATATAGTTAACACATTGTTAACACCTGTTATTAGCGCTTAACATGTGTTAGTCAAAATTTTATTTTATTTTTTTTAAAAAAAATACTCGGCGCTTTTTTAATTTTCTTGGCCCAAAATGCTTAAAATCATGTATATTACTTGCCCTATTTTTTTCAAAAAAAAAAAAATATTGGGAAGTCAGAGTTTCCAGAGTTTACTAAATAAGGAGGGTTTTCTCTAGAACCATTCCCTATATATATATATATATATATATATATAAAGTTTATTCTTTTATTGACTATGTAAGGTGAAATTGCCTAACAGCGAAGGTTGTTGCCCGGAGAAACTCCAAGTTGGTTACAATATTGAGTGAAGTAACGTACACGAGCAGTTACAGTGTCTGGATTGGCACCATCACATTCCAATGCTCCGTTAATAGCCCGAATAGTAGCTCCAAACCCTTGACCAATAACTGGCTGGACATTGTTCATCCAATACCATAAGGCGGTCCGAAAAGAGATGACTGGATTTGTAGCCACAATTTCAGGATTGTTCAATCCATCAAATCCAATGCTTCTCCCGGCTGGTCCATAGTTGAAATTCCATGACAATTGGATTGGGCCCCTCCCAAAGTAACCCTTGCTTGGATTACACGGATATTGAGTACTAGTTTCGTCACAGTAATCCCTTGAAGGACCATTTATCTCATTAATGTAGCAAAAATCTATCACATTAAAAAGTTTAAGTTAAGTTACGGATAATGTAATAAAAATCGATGTATGTTTTGTGTTAACTACTTTAATTTTATAAATGCATAAAAAAAATACTATAAATGCTATAAAGTAGAATATATTTTAATTTGTTGTAGATCTATAAGGCAGAATCACAAAAGTTTTTTTTTTTTTTTTTTTTTTTTTTCTGAAAATTGAACTTCATTAACACTAAACCAAAGAGTCGCTAGATCCCCAAGGCGAGGACCTAGACGATCAAATTACATCACATCACAATTACACCATTCTTCCCACGTACATTTTACATTTGTATTCCTATTATTATACCAAAGAAACCCATAAGCTTTAACATCCGAAATAACCTCGTCAATTTTTGTATTCTTGTTATTGAAAATACACTATCCCTAAAGAAGTCAAGCAACACCATAACTTCTCTTTATTAGTGACCCATAGTTTTTTTTCATATTTGAAACATGAAACGTTAGTGATATTTAGTTGTTCTTATCAAGCAATACCATAATCTCTTTCTTTGTGTAAAATTTGTTACAGAAAGATTAGTGAACCATAATTTTTTTCATAATGGAAACATACTTTTAGTTGTTCTTTGATTGGAACTTTAGCGGTAACAAAAACCCGACCTGACTCTAAAATTTTAACGTCCACTTGATAAAGTTCATACACCGAAAAAAAAAAGCCCTTTTCAAAATGTCCTGTCTAGACCATAGTTGTTAAAAGCCATCGCTTCTTGCGCCTAAGCCCATTTTTTAGGCGAGGCGAGGCAATTGCGCCTTAAGTCGAGGAAATTGCACTTTAATTCTCCAGGTGATGGTTTAGGCGCAAATTCCGGTAAGATTTCCAAATACCGAGGAGTTTCCAGCCAAATTATCTAAACTATGGCTAGATTCGAGGCAGATTTCTATTTGTATCTAAGGAAACTACTTTTATACAATAATACACTAATCTTTTGAGACTTTTGATACTAATACGATGATATTAAATGTTATATAATAACTTTTCTTTATTTTATATGACGAATAGTATTATTTTTCTAAAACATCGTATATTTTTACTTTTTTTCATTATTCGCCTTTCTTATCTCATGCCCTCACTTTTTTTTTGCGCTTTGCGCCTAGGCCATAGGCGAGGCCTATGCGCCTTGGGTGCGCCTAGCGCTTTTGATAACTATGGTCTAGACAACTATCGATAATTAATTAGTTTAGTAAAATAGTTATATACAATCATCTATATATATATATATATATATATATATATATATATATATATATATATATTGCAAAGGTTAATCCTACATGTCATACTCTTATGCAATCTCTCCTTTGAGAGATGCCACATAGGATGTGATGTGGCAACTCTAAACCAATTAAAAAAAAGAAATAAATATGATTTAACCTAATCTATTATAATCTTTAACCTAATCTATTAAATACCTAATCTACTAAATCTAAATATTAAAACTTTATTATTTTATCTATCGTGTTTCCTCCCATAACTTTTAAACGTTAACATCTTTTATATACGAGATTTTTTAAAGAAAAAAATTACACCAAATTAACGAGCGTTTTATTATCTTTCCAACGAGTACCATAGTGCTATATAAAAATCGGAGAAAAAAATGACTATTTTTTGTAACCCGACAGGTATTGTGTCGGGTTTGGGATTAGTTTAAAAAAAAAGTGGGTTTGGGTCGGGTCTGGGATTAGGTGATACCCGACCCGATTACCCGAAACAACATACCCAAATACCCGAACTACATACCCGATCATATACCCATGAATTTTTTAACGCATCACATAACCCTTAGACTAATGCGTTCGATATTTCAATAATTAACTTTTTTTTCTTATTTCATGTTAATTCTTTTTTAAAATGATCGATTACAAACTTCCAAATTCATTTGTAATGGCACTAGATTTATACCTCGGCGCATAGATTCGTTTTTTTTATATTTGAATATGATAACTTATGGCAGAGATTTGTTTAAAATAATAATAATAATAATAATAATAATAATAATATATTTTATTATGTTATATTAGATATTTCAACCCGGGACGCTCCCGGGATAAAAACTAGTTTAAGTATATCACTACATATATCTAGTGAGAGTAAGTAACCGTATATTGTTTAACCTAGACAATTAGATATGAGTTTAACCTAGGCACAACCTACTGTTTTGAATCGCACTAGTTAATAGAGTATTTCAAAATAATTTGAAAGGTAGTACCATTATTTTAAATTTTAGATTATACATATTTGTAACGCCATCTTTATGGTGGAGTGAGATCCAGATTAAAGAGCGAATAAGGTGGCGTCGGTTCGATTCGGATGGGAGGCGAGATTTTGCCGATTACTCTACTGTCGTATTTTTGGACGGATGGAGGTTGGGTTTCCGCACATCTGTAAAAGCCAAGGGGCTGGCGGCGGTCAAGGAGTCGACCTTGGCCTCAGCACCCAGTGTCACGATGGTTGGTACGTCGATCCTTGCAGTTAAAAAAAGATTATACAAATTTGTTGTATATAAATACTGGTTGGCCACACCATAAAGCGAGTATCACCATGGTTTTTTTTTTGAAGAGCACAATCTATTGCGACCTGGCTTAAACACTTACTATTATTATGTAAAAACTTAGTAATTGTGTAGTTAGGTATTTAAATAAGATAATATTACGCGATACTACGGGTATCACGGAAACTCTTATGAAAAACACAATCTAACCCGACTTACGTTCAACATTTATTATATTCGGGTATTATTATTATGGTTATTATTGTTATTATTAATATGTTTTGTTATAAAGATATATATGTAGTAAATGTATAAGCTAAATCTTAATTTAAAGTATTATATATATATATATATACATATATATAATAAATTTAACATTTCATACCAGTATATTTATTGTGGTTTATAAAATATATGGGCAAATTAAAAACAATATAGCCATTGTGTCCTATGCTTCGAAAACTATAACAAACATTTTAAAAAATTATAAAAGTATAATGAAGTTCATCTAAAATGTTTTATAATGTATTATATATGGATTCGGTTTAGTTGATAACATAATCAGGTTGTGAGAACTATGAGAACTACGACGTAAAATACGAACTTTTTTTAAAAAAAATTACCCGGTGATATAAAATGGCTAACTAAGAAATATACAAAAAAATGAAAAAAATAATTACGTCGTCCTTACACGGGTGTAACAAAATTAATATTTTATTTGTTTTAATCACAATCACAAATTCATTTGATAATTAATTAAACTTGTGGTTAATAAGCAAGTTCTCATGGTTCTCACAACTCAACCTAATTCTGTATTAATAATTACTAGTAGAGTGCCCCCGCGATGCAGCGGGGAACATAAACACTTTTAAGGATGTGTATGGTTCGGTTAATGTAACATTTGCGCGTAATTTCATTTTAGTCGTTTTATTATAAAACCTCAAATAAAGTTTGTCGAGGGATGTTGGAAAACGTCAAGTTTTACGAGGAAAAAGGAATAAAAACTTAAAAATATTGGTAAAAGTTTATAAAAGATAAAAAAAAATATAGTTTTAAAGTTTTGATAAGTTTTTGGTTAGAAATACTTAACTTTGGTTAAGTTTTTATAAGAAAATCAATCACTAAACTAACCAAACTAACTAGAGGGATCAAAATTGTCATGTTTCAAAGCTAAAAAAAAAAAAAAAAAAAAAAAAATCGGTATTGTTACTGTAGCAGCCGGCGGCGGCCGGAAAAACCCACTCCGGCGACGTGTTTTTAGTGATTGTTTGGCGTTTTAACATCAATTTAATGTGGGTTTACGTTTCTTCATTAATAACCTTTGATTTTCCTCACTTAAATGGTCAAAACACGCGACTAAAGGCTCGATTGAAACTGAAAATCTTATGTAACCGCCAGAATTTTTAAAGCTTGAAGAAACGCCCTTTTCCAAGACCACTATATAAATCAAACGTATGGTTAGAATCCTTTGCTCATTCCCTTCAAAACCTACTAAAAAATCCCCAAGTAAAAACGTTTAGAAAGGCTCCAATTGGTGTCATTTAGTCGCGGGTTTGAAGCTTTCTTCCCGGTCGAAATAAATATTGTAAATGTCTAAATTTTGTGCCATATTAATCCGCTAATCATGTTCTTTAACAGCCCTATGAATTCGGGTATTAAAACTATCGAATTAAGGGTTCTTAGAAATCTAGGGTTAGGGTTATGATTTGGGGAAGAAGATGAAGTGTAAGTATTGTTTAAATAATATTTCGGGTGAGTTTATTAACAAAATGGTGTGTTGGCCTAGTGGTTGGGTGTGGGTATTGGTACATGAGTTGCTTAGGTTCTATCCCTGTTGTCACGATTTTTTTACCTTTTTGCTTCTTTTTTTCTTTTTTTTATTATTTAATCAATAATTATATATAAATATATATTAGTTAAAACCTTATAATATTTCTAGAAAATTCATTCTTACTCCAAAAATTATGAAAATTTAGGAGAGACATCTTGACACCTTAAAGAAAATTATCATATTTTTATTTTCTGGAAAATACATTATTTTAATATATTTGTTGATTTAATTTGTTTTAATGATAATTAATTGATAAAAATTTCATTTTAAGTGATTTTAATCTCAAATTTTTTGGAGATTTATTTTTATGTATAATAAACTGAAATAAAATGAAATTTCTCAGAAAATGATTATTTTTGTTATTTTTACTATTTTTAATCATTAAAACCCTATTTAAACTCATTAAATATGTTTTAAATGCAAATAAATTGAAAGAAACTATGAAAATATTATTTTCAGTATTCCACATCATAAAACAATTATTTTTCATAAAAATATCATTTTGGGATCATATCTCGTATTATTTATTCTATTTCTATTTAAATTATATATAATAAATTGTTTAATTAAATATAAATCATAAAATCTATTTCGTGGATATTTTTCTATAAAATAGAAAATATTTCTAAGTGTGGAATACATAAGTGCTTTAGTCGCTTATTTAATTAATCGTGATATATTTATTTCAAAACTATTGTTCAAGTTATTATTAAAAACTTCATCTTCCCTACACAAGTCTAGTAAACCCTAATGCCTTAGATTTTGGTTACCTTAGACTTTTAAGTTATTTTTCCTCATTAGTATTCTATCATATATAGGTTGAGTTATTCGGAATTCTAAATCCTTTACGACGAACTTTCGTGGAGTTTATACTTAGCGAAACTGTGAGTATATCTTTTCCCCTTTTTACTATTTATTCTTTTGGGGTGATTCATGTACCATTATTATTAAACTTACGTATATTATTTACAAAGCAATGTGCTCTTTGATATGTTTTGTGTGAATTGTATGAACGATTTGTCAAAGTCATTAACCTTTGGGCCGCACCTAACAATGAGTAGTACTACGAATTATATCCCTTGTTTGACTTACGTGAACGAGTTAAGTCCTTGGTCATTGTTATGGTTTTTCTTGAACGATGTGTGAATGATTATTGAACGATGTGAGACTTGATTTTGACCCTTTTACATATTACAGACATCAAGGCACATAAATTGCAAATTACTGTTTGAACGAAAATGGATATACTCACCAATGCATTATATGTGTTGACAAATTATTTTGTACATGTTTCAGGTGAAGTTTGATCTTGCATGCTTTTCACGCTTAGGCTGGACCTAGTGCTTAAATAAAAGTTGAACATTTATTATTTATGTTTGAGATTTCTATTAAAACTCTTTGTATTTCGTTTTGAATAATGGAAGTTATTTGCTATTAATATTTACAATTTAGTCCATGTGCTATTGAACAATCGTCACTACGTGACACCTCGATGTTTCCACCATCGGTTGGGGTGTTACAGTTAAGTTCGATTATTAGCCTCAACCGAAACTATAATCAAAGGTCATCAATTAATCAATCTTATTGAACAATTGATTCCTTTGTTCAATTAGTATTGTTAAATTATCGGTTTTTAGTCCGGTTTAGTTAATTTTGATGAATAACAAAAACAAACTTTGGCTAAGTTTTTTTTTGCCTTGAAGTACATGAAATGGAGGTATAAAAATAGGCATGTAAACTAACCGTATGTTCATGAGCTGTTCGTGAACTTGTTCGGTGGGAAGTTCGTTTATGTCGTTTATTTAATAAATGAACAAACATGAACTAAAAAATTTGTTCGTTTAGTTTGAACGAACATGAACAAACGTTAAGTTTGTTCATTTATGTTCGTGAACGCCCGTTTATGTTCGTTTAGTTATGTCCATTTAAGTTTATTAATTACATACATAGTTATATTTACCAAAATATAAACATAAATTGAGTTTTATCTACTTGTATAAATATATAACCAATTAGTAATTGGTTTTTTTCAGTAATACAAAATCGTTCACATTTATTATGTTCGTGAACGTCCGTTTATGTTCGTTGGTGAACTGTTTGTTTAGGTTTAAACAAACGAACATAAACGAACAAGAACATGACAAATTTATTAATGAACGAACATGAACATAAAAATGTGTTTGATTATGTGTTCGTGTTTGGTTAAAATTAAATGAACATTTGGTTCGTTTACAAGCCTCGGTATAAAAGCTAAAAATTTCAAAACCCCATCTATTTATACCGCCACTACAATTCATAAACCTATCTACTCAGCTTCAAATCATATTAGAGTATAATTTGTTATATACTTTTAATTAAGAATTTGATTTTTTACGTGATTAACAATATCTAGAGGTGAACACTAATTGAAACTCAACCGAAATCAAACAACAACATACAAAACCGAACTGAAAATTAACCAAAACCGAGTTAATCTAATATCGATTTTTTTGTACCCTAAGTTAACCAAAATTAACAAACCAAAACTGAACCATTCATACATTTATACCTTTTATGCATCCATTACATGTATTTATACTTTGATTTCATGTGCTTCTAAGCAAAATTTTAACCAAAGTTTGGTTTTGGTTATTAACCAAAATGAACTAAACCGAACTAAAAACGACAATCTAACCAAATAGACTGAACCAATTAACTGGTTGGTTGACAAGATTGATAAACCGACAATGTTGATTTTTGTTTCAGTTGAGGCTTATAACCGAACTGAACCTAACTCAACCATGAACCATTAGAAGTGTCTGTGTTCCCTACCATATCATGCGGGCATACTGTTATGAATATATTAATAGGTCTGTTTCAGTTTAACTAATTTGGGTTAACTAAGTGTACAAAAAAACACTATAACCAATTTTAAGTTAAACCGGATGTTTTCAGTTTTCAATATATTTTGGTTCAGTTTTGTCAATTTTTTGGTTTGGCTTCGGTGAACGGTTTAGTTATTGCTCACTCCTAGATATCGTTAATCACATAGCACATAAAGATTTTTAAAATAAAAAATAGCAATACCATACTCAAATTAAAGATAATAAAAATTATGATGTAATATTTTTTTATAATAGTATAAACGTATGCAAAAAGTATGACTATTTAAAAGTAATGGGATGGTTTGCTTAAAATAAGGAAAAGAAGTTTAACTATAATTTAAATAAGCAAAGTTAAGTAAGTTTAAGGGATTAAAGTGTAACTAAGATAGGGTGTTAAAATGTAAATAATGTATGAATGACTATTTTACCCTCATTTCAGAGTTATTAATGAAAAATAAGTTCTTAATTTTTGGGTATCTTAAACTACCCCTCACTCATGCATTATAATATAGTATAGATATAGATTGTGTTATCTTGAAATTGTAAAGTAATGATCATGCTAGTGTTTCGCATGTTAAAATCTATTTATATCGGATCTCACCCCTATATGTGTACATGTATATATAAGTAATGTAACATACAATAAAAGAATGGTCTTACGTCCAGTTTCATGGGTAACATGTGCGAAGAAGGCAGCAATCTCCCTCTTTGAATCTTCTTCCGAACCAACCCTACCGAATTGGGGATAGTTTTGGAGGGCTTCAAGGAAAGTGGCACGTGAATAAAACCCTCTCCCTTCACAACTAGCATCTGATTGATCCACGATACCATTAAAAAACGCATCTGTAACGATACTAGCAACATCAACATTATTCGTAGGAGGGGGTGAGAAACATGGCCCTTCTTGGCAGCCTGCTCCACAATATGCCTCGTCGCTCCCACAATAACCGAACCGACTACAGCACAAGTCTGGGCTGCAGCCGCAGTTCTGGGCGGTCGAGTTGAGGATTCCGGCTAAAAGTATTCCAAAAAATATGAGTATTCCGAACGTTTTCATGATGGTTTGTTTTGTTTGGTTTGGTTAGTTGTATTGTAGATGACATTTATAGTGTTGTGAAAACTGACATGTGTGGACATGTGAAGGTGGATATTAATAAAACGGGTCGTCTAGATTGAAATGTATCTAAGTTGACTTTGTCAAATGTTTGTGATAACAAAGTTGGGGAAAGGTTAAAGCCTAAAGGCAATTATTATATTTATTATAGTCGACATTTTAAAAGTCAAGTTATAACAAAAACTATTGAAGACACAAAGCAGCTTCGACGACTTACAAGTAGGGGTGTTTATGAGCCGAGTCGATCCGAGCGGAGCCTTGCTCATGCTTGGTTCGTTTACAAACTAAACCGAGCTGGGCGGCTCATTTACAATCGATCCGAAAACCGAACGAGCATTTTTCGAGTGCGGATTTTTTCGAGCGAGCGCCGAGCGAAAATCGAGCACAGAGCAACTTGGACAACCATAAATTGGGATATTTCCTTTGATTTTTTCATTGTCGGGTGACAACTAAGGTTGAACTATCCGATAATAGCACTAATATTGAGATCCGAGTTTCCAAGGATGATGCTTAGGTTGAGGCTGGTGAGGCGATGAACATATTGGAAAGAACAGTTGTTGCTTTGTGACGTGGGGTGATATCAAGCGACGATTAGTAATGGACGCCTAATAATATAAAGAAGTCAACACTATCACCTCATGACTTATGGTTTTACTATTAAACTTAGTGTTAATTTTTTTATTGGGTTAAATGCGCTAGTTGTATTTTGTTTGCATATATTTGAGCCAAATCTAATAAAATGTTATGTATAAAGCTATAAATATATCTGTAATTTGTGTCTATATTTATAATTAAATATATAATAAATAAATACAAATTTATTCGAGCCGAACCAAGCCGCTGTATTTATTCGAGCCGAACCAAGCCGAGCGGACCTTTGCTCGTGCTTGGCTCATTTACAAACCGAACTGAGCCGGTCGGCTCATTTACAACCGAGTGGAAAATCAAGCGAGCGTTTTTCGAGCATTTTCCGAACGAGCGGCGAGCGATTTGTACAACCCTACTTACAAGTTACATCAACACTTGATAGTTGATAAGCTCATATTCTTCGTATTCTTCGTATTCTTCGTATCTTTCACATGTGTTCCGGTTTAAAAATTAATCTTCAAAAATCTAGTATTTTTGGAATTAATAGTTCGGATGGTGAGGTCAAACTTTTGGCTGATTTGTGTGGCTGTAAGCTTGGTATTCTTCCATTTGAATACCTCGGTATTAAAGTGGGAGCGAACATGAATAGGATTTGAAATTGGGATTCGGTGGTTGATAAATTCAAATCTCGGCTCAAATGTGGAAGGCTAAATGTTTATCTATAGGGGGCAGACTTATACTTATCAAATCAGTTTTATCAAGCATGCCGATCTATTATTTTTCTCTATATAAAGCCCCGGTCAAAGTTATTGAAGTCTTGGAAGGCATAATGAGGCGTTTTTTGTGGGCGGGGGATGAAAATGTCAAGAAATTACATTGGGTTGCCTGGGAAATTATTACTATGTCTAAGCAAGATGGAGGTTTGGGCGTTGCAAACTTGACCGAAGTGAATTTGGCTATGTTGACTAAGTGGGTATGGAGGTATAAGGTAGAACCTTGGTGTTTATGGAGGAGGATCATAGACAGTTGTCACGGGCGGAGAAAAACATGGGAGGTTCTTCCTTGTAATAATTCCTTGCTAGGAGGATGGAAAGCTATGGTCACGAATTTGAATAAGTTGCAGATCCAAGATAAAAAGATTAACGTTCAGTTCAAAGCCACTGTAGGGAATGGGAAACAAGTGAGATTTTGGTTCGACAGATGGAATGGTGCGCAGCCTCTTAAAGATGAGTTTCCGACTTTGTTTGGCCTCGTGGTTGATAAAAAAGCTTCTGTCCACGCTTCTTGGGACGATATTAATTCGAGTGTGATCTGCAGATGGAAAAGACAGCCTGCTTCTTTAGTTGAGATCACAGAATTAGGGCTGCTTGTTAATCGCCTTCAGGGTCTGCAGCTGTGTCAGGATGAAGACCGTTGGATTTGGGAACCAGGAACCGATGACGTATACACTGTTGCTGAATTCAGAAACTTGTTGTCTAAAGAAAGAGTTTGATCTAGATCCTTTTCTATGAAATGGATAGCTTGGGTGCCGTTAAAAATAAAAATTTTCATTTGGCGTCTAGAAATGGATCGTATTCCTACCCGGGTCGCTCTTCGAAGGAGAAATATTATTGTCCCTGATATTATGTGTGCCCTTTGTGATTCTGCAGACGAATCTTCAGACCATCTTTTTACCGGGTGCGGATGGTCTTTTGGCGTTTGGTCGGTGATAGGATCTTGGTGTAATATAAGTCCTATCTTTGCCTTTGATATTAAAGATTTGTTACTTATGGGGAACGAGAGTTCAGGAAAGGAGGCTAAGAAGATTATTACCGGGATTATTATGATTACTATGTGGGCCATTTGGTGTTCGAGGAATGAAAAGGTTTTTAATGACAAAGAAGCTAAAGTTATGGAAGTGGTCGCTAAAGTGAAGTCCCTCTCGTTTTTTTGGTTAAAGTCTAGATCACGGTTTAATAATTTGGTTTGGAAGAATTGGGCCTTGTGTCCGTTGTATATGGTGTAATGGTTATGGCTTCAGTCCTTGGTTTGAGGACCGGTAGCATTTTTTAATAAAGTTCACCTTTAAAAAAAAAAAAAAAAAGTTGATAAGCTCATAGCTTAGCCAAAAATATAGATATTTGTAAGGATCGGATATATTTTCAATAACTAACACTTTAAAAAAATTTCAATAACTAACACTTTAAAAAAAATTTATGTGATAGAGATTTTATGAGTTACTTAAATGTTTAAAATTTCAATTATGGGATTGTGTAACTTAAATTCAGATATATATTATTTTAAAAATATAATTAGATTAATGCGTATCTATAATCTATAATCTATGACTTTTATTAATTGAATATTGATGAGGTGACATTCAATGGAGGCCAAAGAATTGAATATTGATAAGATGACATTCAATGGAGGCCTCAACCCTCCTTTGAATGTGCCACGTGGCATGTTGAGATGAGAGTTTTTAATTTATTTTTTATTTTGTTTTTACCAATTCTCCTACACTTATCTAACCCTAATCTATTTAAGAATTTAAAAACAAATTTAGATTTTTCTCTTTAATGTTTCCTCCCATCATTTTTAAATGTTAATATCTTTTATATACTAGATTTTTTAAAGTAAAAAATTACACCAAATTAACGAGCGTTTTATTATCTTTCCAATGAGTACCATAATGCTATATAAAAAACAGAGAAAAAAACGAATATTTTTAAGGGGTTTTGTTCATACAGGAAAAAAAAAACACAAAGTGTTATATAAAAAACGAAGAAAAAAATGAATATTTTTATGGGGTTTGGTTCATACAGGAAAAAAACACAAAGTGTTCAGGTTATTCATTAATCATGTTTTTTCTTTTAAACCAGGTTCTTATATACAATGTTGAAATTTAGCCCAATCGCCATGCTATCATTGGAATTTTACTCTTCTAAAGATGGATAGGTATACTTCATCAAGAGAAGCTAGGAGAAAGAATCGCGCAAGACTGCAACACATGGTGTCACCTTATAGCAAGGTAGTTGCTGGCGTGGCGTTTAATGGTGGCCTCAACCTCCCCTTGAATGTGCCACGTGGCACAATGCAAATTTTTTTAATTTTTTTAGATTTTTTTATAAATTAAATATAAATATATTAAAATAATAAAATCCTATAAAAGGAAAAGTAAAATATAAGATTAAATTTATTAATCATTTACTAAAGAAACTATTAATAATTGGTAAATTATAAAACAAATTAAGGAAAAGTTAATAAAATAAATTAAGGAAACATAAAAGATAAAAAGATATTGAATAACATAAAAAATATTTATATTAATCTATTGAGTTACTTTAGAAAAAAGAATTTAAAAACAATTGGATTTTTCTCTCTCATGTTTCATTCCATAATTTTTAAACGTTAATATCTTTTATATACGAGATTTTTTTTAAAAAAAAATTACACCAAATTAATGAGCGTTTTATTAGCTTTCCAACGAGTACCATAGTGCTATATAAAAAACGGAGAAAAAAAACGACTATTTTTTGTGGGGTTTTGTTCCTACAGGAAAAAAAACATAAAGTGTTCAGGTTATTCATTAATCATGTATAGGCAAGCCATTAATTATGTTCAAACCACTAAATATGAATTCTATAATATTAGAGTTATACATCGTTTAAGGTTAGGCGTTAACATTGAATATACATTGTTAATTGTTTTAGGTTAGGTGTTACCCGAAACTTTCCTGCATGTAATTGTAAAGCGCATCAGTCTATTTTGTATGTAAAACTGATATGCCATATTAGATTTTTCAACCTCAGGACATATATAAAAGAATTGATGTCTGCTGACGTACCATTCAATGGTGGCCTCGACCCTTTTTTGAATATGCCACATGACATAATAAGGTGAAAGATTTTTTTTAATTTTTTGTTTTTATTATATTAAATCTAATAAAAAAATAAAAACCTATTCCTATCTTCTTTATTCTTCTTTCTTTATTGTTATCTCTTCCATTTTTTTAATAAATTAAATATTTTTTAAAATCATATATAACATTTTCTCCTCCCAAAAACCCTAAAACCCCTCTCTTCCCTCTCACCACTTCTACCACCACCTGCGCATTACATCTTCTTCACCCTCAATGATATTATTATTATCCACACAAAACCTAGGGTTTCTCTATTATCTGTCCTCACGTCTTCAAAACATAACATAATAATATGAACTCCAAAAATCCCTACACCTATTCGAATCTCTTCAAGCTTGAGGTATTCCATTGTTTTGTTCTTTATTATTATTATTATTATTATTATTATTATTATTATTATTATTATTATTATTATTATTATTATTATTATTGTGGAGGATCCGATTCTGAAACTTGCGTCTAATTTGGAAAATGTGATTTATTTATTGACTTCATATTGTATATCTTTACCCCATCGTAACAAATTTATTATAATGTATAATAATATAAAATTGTATCGTCAAATAATAAAAATAACCTGGTTTTTAAACTTGAAATTATGATATTTCTTGAAACCATACCTATAAAACTATATATATTATGCACTGGAATAATGATTAAAAAATATTATATAAATTTAGAAGATGGTGGAGAAATTATTGATATCCCTCAATGTATTTTGTTATTTTATTTTATTTTCATAGTTGACATAATGAATTATTAATTTTTTCAATATGTTTAGTATGTTTTCTTCTTTTATCATTTTTTATTAAGTTATATTAGATTTTTCAACACCAGGACTTTTCCGGGGTAATCAGCTAGTGTAGCTATGTATGAATGGTCAAGGATGTTCATCAGTTGAGACATGTTCAACTGTCAAGCTTGAACTTGGGTTGTTTAAAAAACAAAGTTGAGCTGAGCTGGCTTTTTGACAACCAAGTCGATTTTGACGAGCTATTTTCGACCTTTTCCAAGCAAGCTATTTCTTTTATTTTTTTTGAGTGAGTTATTTCTGATCGGGCCATTTTAATATCATTAACTTGATCATAGCTTAGAATCCAGCTTCCACCAAGTGATTATTTGTGATAGTATAGTCTACATCATCACAAAAGGATTTTGAATGTTTAATAACATGTTAATCTCTATGAAATGAGTGTGATCAACATTTCAATATACCATAGGGAATATACAACATGTATAAACTAAGATTAAAATAAAGTTCAATATAGAATATAGACACACATTGCTAACGTTTAACAAATTACATGACAAGTTGAATATCAGTTATCAAATTAGCAGCAAAATAAAGAAACTAGAATATCAAACATTTATATTTGATTTTAACTTAGGGAGCAAAAACTAGGTGAATCGAGCTGAGCCTGTGTTCAAGCTTTATTTAGGCTTGTTTACAAACCTAGCCAAACCAAGTCGCCTAGTTTACAACCAAGTCAATTTCAAGATAGCTAATTCTGAATTTTATTTCCAGCGAAATTTAAGCTTTAAATTGAGCTATTACGTGTGATCTAGATATCTTTGTGGGTACATCAAATAGAAATAAAATTTCTTGATGTGTATGTGATAATAAAAATAGAAATAATTGAGTTTATTTATATAGATTTATAAATAAAAGTTCTTATTATAAAACATATAAAATTGTGTCACAACGATTTGGTGGATTGACACAGGAAAATGAAGATAAAAGCTTGAGGTCATTTGATCTCAAGGTTGAATCTGATCCAGAGGAGTTTTGCCGCAGTGAGTCATTGGGCGGCGGATTTTTTCCTGAATTGGTGGCTTGGTAGATTTGGGCAGCCATTTGTTAATACTAACCCACTAACAGTTCAGGTGTGATATTTATTTGGCCATTAAAAAAAATAAAAATTTATAATATAAGTTAACTAGAAATTATAAAATGTTAAATAGTTTATACACAATTTAATAAACACCAAAGTTGCTACAAAAAGATTTTTTTCTAATATTGATTTTGAAAGCATTCGTCTAGCATTTTTAGATATTTTAAAAATTTTATGAAATAGTTAAATTCTATTATCTACGACTTTTAATGGAACTATATTAACGTTTACTTTTTAATAACATTCCAGAATAGTATATGTCAAAAGATAGTATAGGCCCCTATTTTCATCATCATGCCCAAAGACTTTCGCTTCATAGTTGAATACATAATTATGGGGCGAGAATCGTCCCATTTGTCATGTGTTACTTCAGTTTTTTTTTTATCTAATTTTTCTTACTTTTTATAAAATAAACGTGTGATTTTAGTTTTTTCAGAATTCCTCAAAACAAAATTATATAATTACTATATATATGTATATATATATATATATATATTAAGTAGTAACTGTCGGTGAAACAGTTTCCGGCTTTTCGCCTCAACCTTTTCGTCTTTCAATTTTGGCCACAGTCGCAAACTTCTATTCCTTCGATTTGGCCACAGTTTTGTTCAGCTTTTAGGCTTCCGATGTGTCCACGTTTCGGTTCGCGGATTCAACCGGCATCCAGGTAACAGACGTCCTCACTTTTCTTGTGTTTATCTACCGCCTTATTTCTGCTCAGCAATTGATACTTTCCGCTTGTGGCTAGAAGATGTAGCTTTACCGTGTACCGACGAATATCTGTATCGGCCGAAGCGAAAACTTACCCGACGGCGGTTGGTGGTGGCGCTGGGTAGCTAGTTATGGTGGCGATTGTGCTTTTTCCAGAGAGGTTTAGTGTTGAGGCGTCGGCGGTTGATGCTGCTGCAATGGTGCTGTGTAGGTGGTTATGGTTATTCCTCAACCAGCGACGGTTACGTCTTTGATGACTCTTTGCTAGCGGGTTGGTGTTCAACCAAGTTGTGATTCGTATGTGTGTTGCATGTTGAAGATTTTGTCTCTGAAATGCAAGTGTGTGGTTATGGTATGGGTAGAATACATATATATAAGGGAAAACTGCGAATATAGCCTTTGACCGAAGGGATTTGCCAATTTAGCCCCCTCAATCGTCTTCGGAAAGACCGTTCACAGTTTCCGAAGCATCTCAGGCGACTTTAGCTTCAAATTTACTACGGACCAATTACATTCCACCACGTGTCCGACAAACTCCGACAACCTGCGAGCCCTCTCCGAAGCCGCCTGGGCGCCGTCAAGAGAGCTCCGGATACATTGGAGACGACTCCCAGGTCCTCGGCTCATGGCTCAAGTTGTTTCGTACACGACTCGGCTTAAGACCTTGGAAACGACTTTAGCTGTTGAGTTTTTTTTTTCTTTCAAGTTGGGTATAAATATGTGGAGTTTTCAAACTTGGGTGAGTTGTGATGTTTTCAAACTATGGATATCCATTTTTTTTATAGAAAATTTTTTTGTCATTATGTATTCACACTTCCGTGATATTCAGTTTTTTTATAAAGTTAACAAAGGTTTGGATCGTTGTTACATTTGCGTGGAAATACTTGGATCGTTTTTACATTTGCGCGTGGAATAAGACGTGTACAATGTAACTTCGGTTTGGTAATTTACGATATGTGAGTGATCATCCACCCCCCAAATCTACGTCATGTCGTTGCTGGAACATTTTTCTTCCGGGCAGAAAGGATGTCGGTCGATGTGGTAGTAGTAGCAAGGAGCCTTTATTGTTGTTGATAAGGTATTTCCAAGGTTCACTTGCTTTGCAACTCCCTTTCCATAACCGAGCTATCAGGTATAGGGAAATGGGAGTTTCAGGAATAATGAGCGGGAAAAAGAGGAAACCGGTTCCCGGTTCAAAGCTATCAGATATAGGGAAATTAGAGAACTCGTCTTTTGTCGTTTCAGAACCACATCAAATGTATTTATTAATTTTTGCCTATGTTGTATGATATGTAGTATTTTGTAAGTAACTTAACCGAGTATTTTGTACTTGCCATTTTGAATGTAAATTTCTCCGACCCAATTACAATGTTTTATGTTTTATGTTTTAGTATTTTAAAACTAATAATTGCCTTTAAAAAAAATAATGGTTATGTTGATAGAAAATCAGAAATATTCAAGGTGTAAATTAGTTAACAAAGACACATTAAACATAGGGAAACATAACCAAAACCATACTGAATAATTAGTTAACCATATTCACTTAAATAACGGATCAATTTTTTTAGCTACGTTTATAACTAAAAATAGAATAAATATAAATAACCATAAGATAACTTTTCATTCGATTAAAATAACCATAAACAAACATACAAACATTTATTACAAATACGCAACAACCATTAAAATGAAGACCACAACCATCAAAACGACCTAACGCGAAAAGCTACTCGCTAAGCCTATCCCCCATCATTTGCCAAGCAGAGATGTGTTTAAACTCTTTGTACTGCTTGGACTCATACTCGATTTGGGTTACTCCGATGGCTACGTCTTCAGAAGTGTTCGGCTCAACCTCTCGCAGTGTTTAATTGTGGTACGCATTGAAGATTTGACACTTTGCGTTCAAATCGGTCCATTTACGATTTAGTGAATCAATTGTTCTGTTCGAAGCCTCTACCAAGCGATTGAACTGATTGAGGATTCTGTACCACTTGTTAGCAGTATTGGGGCTGTCTTCGATGTGCTGCCAAGGGGCTACCAGGGTGATATCTTCCTCCCCCCTCCAACGAGATGGTGCCATTCGTTTATTCTTCGGAGTTTAAGTGGAATTTGGTTGGACTGACGTACGGAAAGGTGACGGGGGTTTGGGGACGGGGAAGGGGGTTTTATGGAACCGGTGAGACGACTTTAAGTCGTCTCAGGATAAGCGAAGCAGCATTGGGGCAAGTGGAAGGAGACGTCTTTAAGTCATCTCGGGATGAGTGTAGTCTCAAAGCCGTTTCGGGAATGGACGAGTGAGCCGTCCTTAAGTCGTCTCATTTTTGGAGCCGTCTTTTGGGAGTGAGCCGTCTTCAAGCCGTCTTTAAGTCGGCTCAATTCTCGGAAATCTTCCATATATAATAGGGCACCACCATTCACGAAAATAAAATTTTAGCTATGTTTTCACGAAAATTTTCAAAATTTTTACAAGCTTATTTAAAAAGTTTTTATAAAATTTTCAAACATTTATTTTATTTCATTTCGGTTGAAACAATGTTTTTATTTCGATTTGCATTTTGGCTAGAAAAAAAAAGTGTTCTTATTTTTTGAATCATTGTTACATCTGCAAAAAACTACTTGGATCATTGCTACATCTGCACGTGGTATAACCCGTGTAGAATGCAACTTTGGTCTGGTAGTTTATAATATTGTAGAGCTGGTGAACCTCCCAAATCTATGTCATGTCGTGTTGGAAGCCTGTTTCCCCACGTGTACAAGTACGTCGGTGGTGGAGGTGGTAGTAGCAGACACAGACGGGTTCTTTGAGTATACATGGAGTAGCGAGCAATCCTTCATTATTGACGATAAGATATGGGATGACTTGGTTTAAAAATTCACTTCCTTATACAACGATTGTAAACCTTTGTCTGTACTTCCTTTAAAAACGCAACGGTTAGGTTCAAACGGTGTGAGGTAGGGAATCTTTTCAAACTTGAGTTATAGTCTCCGGCGTGGCCAGTTGCAACCAAGTCATGAGGTAAGGTGTCATATAATCCGGTACACCATTCCAGTTGCAACTTGGTTACATCTTAAATTTGGGTCATTGTTACATCTGCAAAAAACTAGTATACGGACGTGCAGGTTTGCAGTAGGAGAGGCGTCGCCTACAGCCTAGGGAAAACACTTCGGGGAACAAGCACATAGCCTAGGGAAAACAATTCTTGGAACAAGTGCATTTTTGTTTTCATTATTTTAATAACATATGAGTTGTAACATTTTTCATTTCAAAAATAATGTAACGTGTATGTATATTGTATTGTATATTGTATGATACCCTTTATTTGGCAATAAGAAAATTTTAGGAAAAATTACAGAAATCGTCCTTTATGTTTACCTATTTTTTCAGTAGATGTCATTTAACTTCAAAATTGACGAGAATCGTCCTTTTTGTTCTAAAATCTTTCAGGTCTCGTCTTTTAGCACTAACGTGGTTAGTTTTTTTGGTTAAGTTTGGTCATATGGCTCCACATGAGGGCAAAATGACAGTTATGCCCCTCATCTCTATCATCATTATCACCACCACCACTTAGATTCTTCAATAACCACCACCACTAGGCCACACCACCACCTCTACCACCAACCTGCCACACCACCACCTCTACCACCAACCTTCCACCACCACCACAACCTGCCATGAACCCAACACCACAACCTGCAATCAACAACCCTACACCACCACCACCATGAAACCCAATCACTTTCTCCCTCTAAACCCCTGTTAATAATCTAAACGCCGACCACCAGTACTCCGGCAACCACCATGGTCGTTGTCAATATTATCCCATTTTTTAACCAACCCCTCTTATACCTGACCTCCTCCTCTCCCTCTGATCAAGAAGAAATAACAAGTTGTTTGAACTCAAATCAAGTTCTTGAAGGTGGGTTAATCTACCTAAACTTGCAGGTAAAGAAGTCAACACATTATCGTGTAGATCAAGACATAGTAAGCAAACAAGATCAGCTATAGATTCAGGGAGTTCCATAATCTTATGATGAAAGGTTTCCATAAATTTATTACCAAGATTAAGATCTTTCACCCTAATAAACTCCCAATTTCACAAACAATATTACACTCTTTTTCACTACTCCGGCGACCACCTGCTAAAAGTCTACAATATTCCGGCGACCACCACTACTCAGGCGACCACCTGCTAATAGTCTACATTATTCCACTCTCTTTCACCCTAATAAACCTCCGATTTCACAAACAACCCACCTTTCTTTCTACTAGTTTCCTTCAATCCACAAACCTTTAACAAATTCAGATCTATTTCTTCATAACTCCATCTGGATACCTCTTAATTTTGTGTGTTGATGATGAATTTCGGTGGGTATTTAACATGGCTACAGATCTGGTGATTGATGGATGATAGATCTGGTGTTGGTAATGTTGATGAGAATGTGAGAATGGGATAAGAAGAAAGTGAGCAGAGGTAGATGGTGGTGGTGGTGGCAGGTGGTGGTGAGAAATGGAGGATTGTTTAGGGTGGTGATGTGCACAGGTGGGTGAGAGAGAGAGAGAGAGAGAGAGAGATAGGGAGATGAAGGAGAGGTTATTATTTTTCCTTAAATATATATTTTTTGAAAATTCCTTAAATATATATAGAATTCTATTTTTAAAGGATGGAGACATGCTAGTAAATGACTATTTTGCCCTCATGTGGAGTCCACGTGAACAAACTTAACCAAAAAAAACTAACCAGGTTAGGCCTAAAGGACGAGATCTGCAAGATTTTATAACATAAAAGACGATTCTCGTCAATTTTGAAGTTAAAGGACATCTACTGAAAAACTAGGTAAACATAAAGGACGATTTCTGTAATTTTTCCAAAATTTTATTTATAAAGTATGTTAGCAAGTTTATTTGTGAATTTATTTAAAAATACAAAACATTACAGAAATAATAATCTAACGAATAACATAAGATTCCCAAAATATAAGTTAACATTACATTACAATAAAAATTATTCAACGTTTGGTCGGGGTAAACACCGCCAAAAATACAATTTCTCGGCCATAAACCGTCTGTATGACAGACATGCTTGATTTAGATCACCATTCACCGCAATGGGTTCATCAGTCACTAGATTCTCCATTAGCATACAAAGATACACCGCTTCATTACCAGATAAAGAACCAGTTGGCACAACATAGTCTTCATTAAGGTTATATGTCATACATTTTTCCTGATGCCCTGAGTTTTTCCAGTATCGCATGTTCACTAATGTAGCTCCTAAATAAATTTGTAACTTCGTCAACCTTGGGTGAATAATGTTTCTCTATTTTTCGCCGATACAAACATCTTGATGAGCATACATGACCAGCTCTTGGGACAATTCGAGTCACACGAGTAACCATTCACTATTTTCAAGTGGAAGCGGGAGAAAGTCGTAATCTACGTCAAAAAATGACGGGAACGGTTATAGTTTACCATTGCAATAGTTGAGCAGGTTTTTAGGAACAGATTCCAATAAACAATCATAAAATTATGGTCGCAGAATCATCCACCTCATATTTAGCAAATAATTTTGTTGATTCTTTCTACTACCCCAGTTCATTAGTCTTCCAACCCATCCTTCTATATGCTGTTAAGAAACATGATCAACATAATATTAAATTAAAAAAATATAAACAAAAGAAAAATACATTAAACACATTTAATAATTAACTGATACTGAGAGCGTTCCGGTAGAATGGAGGCCTAACAAAGTTCCCCAAAAGGTTTTATCCAACTCCACAGTTCGTGAAAAAACTACTGAATAACAAAACGTTGCGTCCCCTCTACAGTAAAAGTCAACATCTTTCGACCAGTTATCAGTTTCATCGTCTGGAATAGCCCATTTCCCAGTATTGTGCTGGTGTAAGCTTTGTCGATTTTGTAGATATTCGCTTTCTTCAGTATTCTGTGCGGAGCTAGAAGTTTCCGTCTTATTTCTCAGTTGCCTCCATTTTTTTAAGATCCAATTTGATGATTTCTCTGCTGGTTGAGAACAGTATTCCATAGGCACTAAATTCCTATTTCGACTATTAGACATTTTTTTTATGTGAAACTTTTAAAACACTTGGTTTCTGTGGCAACCGGAAAATTTTTCTTCTCTTTGGTCTCTTCCTTTTTGGCCTTGAGCAATTTTCGGGACGAAAATTCTTTCAACAGGGGGATAATGTGACACCCGGCAAACTCAGGTTAGTAACATTGACTAAACTAGTAAGTCTACCTTAGCGAGTCATGCATATTACATACTTAACTGGGTCAGTCGAGTCGGTACGATGATTCTGGGAATCATCGGGAGTCGTTACGATGATCCGCGGGATCATCGGGAGTCGGTCCATAACCATGTATACAAGGATTGGTGATTCATGGAATCGCCGGGTTTAATGCACACACGCAAGTCTCGAGTCCCGGGAATTGGTGAACGGATGTAAACGTGTTAGTTATCGTGCATTATGTGTTTGTAATCATTATGTGACTTGTCGGTATGTGAATACATATATATGTGTTAAAATAGTGTTTAACGCGCCAAAACCCGTTCCAGGACCTTACAGGCGATTAGGAGCCTGGGGAGCTCCTAATCGCCACCTGTTGGGGCGAGTAGAGGAAGCTTGATGGCGAGTAGGAGCCCTACTCGCCAGTATATAGGCGAGTAGGAGCCCTACTCGCCTGAACTACTCTCCTACTCGCCTGTACTGATGTGCACGAGTCAAAACACCTATAAATACAACCCTTGACTCCCCCAAACACCATTTGTGCAACCCTAACTGATCCTAAGCCTCCCACACACCTTGAAACACCTCTGGAACTTGTTTTGCTTCAAAACTCACCATTCCCAAGCTTATACACCTTTCTTTGATAAAATCCAAGGTGTGTTCTTCATCCTAAACCTTTGTAATGTTATTGTTTTGGTTCCCCAAAAGTCCAGACCTTATTTTGATAAGAATGAGTCTTTAAAAACCTTGGAAATGAGTTCTAAAACAAGTCTACACCATAATACTTGCTATATGTGAAGTATTGATGCATATGATGATTTTTGGTGATTATAACATGAATGTTTCCATGAATTTGATGTACTTCTGATGTGTAGGAGTTGTTAGGATGATTATTTATGAGTTTAAGCTATTGTTATAGTGTTTAGATGAAAGTATGCATTTTGACCCATTTGGGTGATTCTTGAAGAATTAGGATGTTATGATATGATTCATTGCTTGTTTATGGTTAGGAATCATGCTAGAATGATGTTATAACATAGGGATGATGGATTGCAAGTTGTAGGAGGCGTAATCTGATCTTTACTACTTAAGGAAAGATTTCATAATTAATGAAACCTAGTATTTTGCCATTTTTGGAAATAATCGCACCGAGCCCGTTAGAGCAGAGATAAATTGGGGGGTTTTTGCTTGGAAAGGGTTGGCTAATAGTTTAGTTTTGATATAGGGTGTTTTTACATGTTTCGGATCTGATTTGGAGGGTTTAACGCGCGAAAACGCGCGACAGCAACACCTCGGGCGAATAGGGCTCTACTCGCCTGATGTATCAGGCGAGTACAGCCTACTCGCCTGATACATCAGGCGAATAGCCCCCTACTTGCCTGTTTAACTCCCCTATTCACTAGTTGACTTTTCCTAATCGCATGTAAGTTTCCTAATCGCGTGTACTGCTGTCGTAAACGTATTTTGACATCCCGGAACATGATTTGACACCTAGGAACATGATAGGAACCCCGGGATACACCCAATGGCTTAGTAACACGTGTTCGGACCTGTTTATGCGTTAATTGGACATTATGCTAGACTAGGTGAACTCTTGCACGTATTAAGTGTTTAATTGCATATGTTGCATGATGTCTTGTATTTGCCTAACATGTGGGATGTCGGGTCACCAATGGGATGTCGGGTCTTGTCTGGTACGGTCGGTTTAACAGTCAAAGGTGTTTTCAAACGTTTATGGTTATGGTCTGGACGTTCGAGGACTAGTTAACCTACGGGTTATTAGTCCGGGTACTTATACGCATCTTATGATAGGTCGCCGCTATTTGGGACTATTATAGCATAATTACTTAACTGTTTTCAAGTAACGCAATCTAAGGTGAGTTTCACAGCCCCACTTTTACTGTTTTGCTCTCGGGGGAGAAACATGCTACGTATGAACTTATTAAAGATCATGTTATACTATGGGCACTTTATGTTACTATACGGCTTTTATGGAAAGTCCCAGGGGGAAACCATGAATGTGCGGGGATGCACAACGAGGGAAATGTGGATAGATCTATTGGGCCTCACAAACCCCACTCGACGGCGGGGATGCCGGGCGGGTGCATATTGTCTCTAACTCTCGGGTTATCGAGGCATCAGTAACCCAGTCAATCTGGGCTGGATTCATCTTTTGGTACATGTTTAGTAATGGGTACCCAACCGTAGTAGTAAAAACACTTAACGTCTAGCTAACGTTATTATGACATAGTATTAACGGGAATGATCTTTGTGAACTTGTGACAACACTTTTATAAAAGAAAACCTATGAACTCACCAGCATTATATGTTGACATTTTTGGCATGTTTTCTCAGGTCGCTAAGGTAGCAGTCAATGGGCTAGGCGCACAAAGTCATGCACAGCGTCTATATTTTGAAACATATTAAACAATGTTTTGTAAACAATGATATGTCTTTTGGTTGTAAACAAGAAATGCTTCCGCTGCTGGTTTACGGCTCAAATCATGATATTTTGGTTTTAAAATATATATGAATGCATGTTTGTTGTATGTTTATTGTGATCGTTGACTGAGATCCTGGTGTGTCACGCGCCTCGCGGTAAAACCCCGCACGTGGAATTTGAGGGTGTGACAGATTGGTATCAGAGCCAGGTTATAGTGAACTAGGACTGCATGTAGAGTCTAGTCTATAACTGAGTCGCACACACTAGACGGTCACAGATAGTCGAGTCTTAACATGTGGGTAACAATATGACTTGCCGGGGGTGTCGGTGTCATCAACTTCTACGCTACATCATCCGTTTACTCTTTGTCCTTCTATCTCTTGACCCATCCTTACCATGATTCGATGGTGAACGATATACTATTGAACCTTCTTGACGGCGGTGTACATTGGGGTAGCTTCGGCGTACTCTTGAGATCTGTCCAGGGATTCGGACATCTCCCTTCTATGCCCTAATGGACACGCTCGTTCTTATGCATGCAATCTTATACTTATACTTATGATGATATCATGATTGGGTGCTAGTGTTCGGTGACTTGAATTTCGAACTTAAAGCACGCCTGGTGGACCATTTAGAACAGTTTATCATGTCGGGTGCACACGAGATTATAAAGTGTGATGCATGGGAGCCCTAGTGGACTTTGTGTTTGAACGGATGGACCCGAACTGGGCTCGGTCTAGTTCCTTAAACTTCTTAATGGGTTGTACCACGGGCAAGCCTAAATCTTTTGTTTCATGTTGTGACAGAAGATGTCGGGAGCTCGTGGAGGTCGCAGAGGCGGCCGTGCTGGCGGTAGTGCTGGCGGCGGTGGCCGTGGGAACATTAATATGACCCAAGCGGAGTTGGATAACCTGATGCAGCAGCACGTGAACATTGCTTTGGCTGAATTCCAAGCCGCTCATAATGCTATGGGTGGTACGTCAATTCTCACCTATCCTATCTTGTTCTAGGGTACCGTACCTTTTCTTGATTTTCACCTGTGTGTCTGTTCCAGGTGGTGCTATCAATCCCCCTCCACCACAGTGCTCTTACAAGAAGTTTATGGATTGCAAGCCCCACAATTTTAATGGAACTGAAGGGGCAGTGGGACTACTCCGCTGGCTTAAGAAAATTGAGTCGGTTTTCTCGATGTGCAGCTGCCCGGAAGGCGACCGGGTGAAATATGCTTCTGCGACCCTGGAGGGTCAAGCTCTGACTTGGTGGAACTCCACCACCCAGACCATGGGAATTGGGGAAGCTCACGCTATGCCTTGGACAGAGTTCATTCAGTTGTTGTAAAATGAGTACTGCCCGAGGGATGAAATCCAGAAGCTTGAGCACGAGGTCTGGAATCATAAGATGGTGGGGTCTGAGGTCGAAGCTTACACTGCTAGGCACAATGAGTTGGCGGTGTTGTGCCCTGATTTGCACACACCAGAATACCGGAGGATTGAACACTATGTTGCTGGGTTGGTGCCGGAGATAGCAGGGTTGGTAGCTGCGGGTAATCTTACTGTTTATTCTGAGGTGGTTCGGTTGGCTCACAGGCTGACCAATATGAAGGTGGCTGAAAGGGTCTTGCCTCCTCGAGGCGCTGCTGTGAAGGCTCCTGAGAGCAACAAGCGTAAATGGGAAGGTGTGGGTAAAGGCTCGAGTTCAGCTCAGCCTCAGCAGGTGAAGAGGTCTGATGTTGGGGGACCGTCGACTGAGCAGAAACCGGGTGGTTATACTGGGAAATTGCCGAAGTGTGACCGGTGTGGGTTTCACCACAACGGTCATTGTGAGGACCAAAACTGCTGCCACAGGTGCCATAAGCTTGGGCACCAGGAAAAGGATTGCAGGGTTAATCTCCAGGGTAACCGGAACCCACCTGCAACACCTACTCCGGCTCCTCAGGTTGCTGCTCCCCAGGGAAACCAGGGTAAACAGGGGTGCTATAATTGCGGTGATCTTGGTCACTACAAGCGTGAATGCCGCAAGTTGAAGCAGGGCGAAGCTGGGAAGAACGGATTGGGTAATGGGAACAATGGGGGCGGAGGCAGGAATGCTCGCGCCTTTGTGATTGGTTCGAGCGGGGCTCGACAGGATCCTGACACTGTTACTGCTACGTTTCTTCTCGATAATCGATATCCTACGGTTTTATTCGATTCCGGTGCCGATAAGAGTTTTATATCTCTTGGGTTTAGTCAATTGCTTGATAGGGTACCTAGACCTTTAGAGGCTAAGTACTTGATAGAATTGGCTGATGGTAAGAAAGTCGAAGCGATGCACGTCCTTAGGGAGTGTCGCCTTGAGTTGTCGGGTTATTCTTTTCCTATTGACCTTATGCCGGTGTCCTTGGGTAGCTTCGATGTTGTCGTGGGTATGGATTGGTTGTCTTTGTATCATGCTGAGATCGTTTGTTTCGATAAAGTCATTCGACTTCCTCTCCCTGATGGAGAAATTCTGTTGGTGCAAGGTGAGAAGAGCGGGGTCCCTTTGAGTATCATTTCGTGTATGAAAGCCTATAAGTATCTTCGGAAGGGGTATTCTGCCATTCGGGCACTTGTTTCGGTTTCTTCAGAGGAAGAGGAGAAGATTGAAGATATTCCTGTCGTTCGTGATTTTCCTGATGTATTTCCTGAAGATTTACCTGGCCTTCCGCCTTATCGTCAGGTCGAATTCGGTATTGAACTTACTCCAGGTGTGGCCCCTATTGCCCGAGCCCCATATCGTCTTGCACCTCCCGAGATGCAGGAGTTGTCTAACCAGTTGCAGGAGCTGCTAGAGAAGGATTTCATCCGACCTAGTTCGTCCCCGTGGGGAGCCCCTATTCTGTTTGTCAAGAAGAAGGACGGAAGCCTGCGAATATGTATCGACTACCGTGAATTGAACAAGGTTACTATCAAGAATCGTTATCCTCTTCCTCGCATCGATGACTTATTCGACCAACTTCAGGGTTCTAGTTTCTATTCGAAGATTGATTTGAGATCGGGGTACCATCAGTTGAGGGTTCAGGAAGCTAACATTCCGAAGACCGCCTTTCGAACTCGCTATGGCCATTTTGAATTTTTGGTCATGCCTTTTGGTCTCACCAATGCGCCCGCCATGTTTATGGATTTGATGAACCGTGTCTGTAAGCCCTATCTTGATAAATTCGTGATTGTTTTCATTGATGATATTCTGGTCTATTCCAAGAATGAAGTGGACCACCTGGAACACTTGCGTCTTGTTTTGGAACTCCTGAGGCGGGAATAGTTGTACGCTAAGTTTTCTAAGTGTAGCTTCTGGTTGCGTGAAGTCCAGTTCCTTGGTCATGTAGTTAATGAGAAAGGAATTCACGTTGACCCAACTAAGATAGAAGCCATCAAAGACTGGGAAGCACCAAAGACGCCATCTGAGGTGCGGCAATTCCTAGGTCTTGCAGGTTATTATCGTCGTTTTATCGAGGGATTTTCGAAGATCGCTCAACCCCTCACCTCGCTTACCCAAAAGGACAAGAAGTTCGACTGGGGTGATTCACAAGAGTCGGCCTTCCAGATGTTAAAGGCTAAACTCTGTCTTGTTGTAACATTCGTATTTTTCGTATTTTCCATTCTAGTCCTTGTATTCTTGTATCTTTCCATTTTGTACCCTTGTAATCCCGAGCTTATGATCAATGGAAAAGTTTTTTTGTCAATTGCATTTAATCTTAATCTATTTCATTTATTCTATAAATTCTACGTGACGCAAACTTTATGTAACGTCGCGTGATTTTTAAATTCTATATTTAACGAATTTCGAGTTCTCCCTTATTCGCTTCTTGCATGTCGTCATGATAATTTACCCTATTTAATTTAGGCGTCATAACAAGAAACTTATTTAGTTAAGATCTTAATATATATTTATTATTAATAAAACATATATATATATATATAATAATACAAAAAAAAAAAAAAACATAACATTTCAAATGTTATGAATTTGCCGTCCACTTCTTTTTGTCTTTATTTATTTATTTTTTTTCTTTTTTTTCTTTTAAATATATATTTACCATTAATTAACTTCTAACCACCCTAATTAATTCATTAAATACCCAACCCCTTCACCCCAACTATAAATACACCACTTCCTACCCATTCTAACACTTGCTCAATCCTAAATCCTCTCTAAATCTCCAAATCTCTCAAGAATTCTCTCAAGAATAAGTGAGTTTCTCACTTCACCTTCAACCTCTCTTCTACTTTCTTCACTCTCCTCTTCTTCAAACCCTTTGAGGAAACCTCTAGGACCTCTCTCCTATTTGCCATGACAAATAAACATGAGTAGGGCACCAATTTGAGGCCTCAAATGTGGTCATCTTCTATTATCTTTATGCACTAAGTTGTTAATAATACCAACCAAGTTCACCAACAACTCAATGATGGAGGGACTTGTGTTATGGTTCATGGTTGACAAAAGGAAGGCCAAGGCTCATCCAAACTAAGTCACCATACCCTACTTTCTAAGTTATATTATATAAATACTAAATTATATAAACTCTACTAATTTAATAACTCGGAAAGGTTTGTGGATACATCCCTACCTTACCAATGCTTGACTCTCCTAACCATCCAAATCACCTCTATGGTGGTTTGTGTTTTGGTTCGCCTAAAAGGCTTGCTTGACTCTTATGACCATCCGAATCACCTTCATGGTGGTTTGTGTTTTGGTTCGCCTAAAAGGCTTGCTTGACTCTCTTGAATCTATAACCTAAACTCGAATCTAAGATCCTTTATTTTTTATTTTATTTTTTTTATTTTAGTTAACCAAGGCTAAGGAACTAATCCCCCAAGACTCATTCCTTGGAGCCTTACTAAACGCACTTAAAGGTGAGTTCATACTTGTCCCCCTTTTTTACTCTTTTTTTCACTTTTGGGGTGTAAACATGTATCATATGCAAAACACACTAATGCTTTCATAAACACACATGCTCAATCTATTAAACATACTTATATGCTACTTGCCATGCTTATGATTCTTAGATACTTAGACATAAATCATTAACTATTATTAGCCCACTTAACATGTATAGCGCTATAGGACTAGCACACCGCCCCCTTTATGGGTCATTGTTAAGATTTAAACGGCCTAACATGAATATGTTAGGTATACGCTGTGGTACTCGCGGGTTTGAGTTATGTCTTTTGTATGATAGGTATGTGCAATGCTATAGTATGAGATTTGAGTAAACCATTCTAAAATACTATGTATGTAAACTAAAACTAGTATGCTCACCAATGCTTTATGTGTTGACGGATATTTTATACATGTTGCGGGAAATGTTTGAGGCAAGATATCCAAGAAATCTACTTAGGATTGGACTAGAAACTCACGCTAGTTTAAGTTCTATACTTTGATGTCGTATTTCTCTTTTCATGAAAACAATTTGTATTCTATTATCTTTTTAGATGATAATTATGCTATTAATGAAATTTTATCTTTAAATCATATTGTCACGAATTCTAGTGTCATGAAGTCTTTGAACAATCTATCACAAGTCTCACCTCGATGTTTCCGCCATCGGTTGGGGTGTGACACTTGTCCTTGCCTGAAGGCATGGACGATTTTGTGGTTAATTATGACGCTTCTATCCGGGGTCTCGGCTGTGTGCTAATGCAGCGCGAGAAGGTCATCGCCTATGCTTCTCGTCAACTCAAGGTTCATGAGAAAACTACCCTACCCATGATCTGGAATTGGGTGCAGTAGTCTTTGCTTTAAAGATATGGAGGCATTACTTGTACGGTACCAAGTGCACTATTTACACCGATCACAAGAGCCTCCAGCACATCTTTGATCAGAAGGTGTTGAATATAAGACAGCGTCGCTGGGTCGAGCTTCTTAATGATTACGAGTGCGCTATTAAATACCATCCTGGCAAGGCGAATGTGGTCGCAGACGCCTTGAGCAGGAAGGAAACTGCTAAACCTCGTCGTGTTCGAGCTCTTCAGCTCACCATCCATTCCGGCTTACCTGACCGAATCCGTTCGGCGCAGCAAGAAGCTTTGAAGGAGGAAAACCTTAAAGCTGAAACCATGCATGGTGCTGATAGCCACCTTGAGCTCAGGTCTGATAGACTTCGTTATTTCGCTGAACGTATTTGGGTCCCTTTATTTGGGGGCTTGCGGGAGCTCGTCCTTGACGAAGCTCACAAGTCCCAGTACTCTATTCACCCTGGCTCCGATAAGATGTATCAAGACTTAAAGATACTTTATTGGTGGCCGAACATGAAGGCGGATGTGGCTTCATACGTGAGCAAGTGCTTGACCTGTGCCAAGGTCAAGGTTGAATATCAAACGCCGTCCGGCCTTCTGCAACAGCCTGAAATCCCCGAGTGGAAGTGGGAGCGGATTACGATGGACTTTGTGACCAAACTCCCGAAATCGCCCAGTGGTTGTGACATGATCTGGGTGATTGTCGATAGGTTGACAAAGTCTGCGCACTTCCTCTCTATCAAAGAAACCGATGGCCTCGAGCGTTTAGCACGTTTATATCTTAAGGAAGTGGTTTCTCGGCACGGGGTGCCTGTCTCTATTATTTCTGATCGTTATTCTCGGTTCGCCTCTAACTTCTGGAAGTCCTTGCATAAAGCTCTGGGTACTCAGTTAGACATGAGCACAGCTTATCATCCGCAAACGGACGGTCAAAGTGAGCGGACAATCCAAACACTAGAAGACATGCTCCGGGCATGTGTGATCGATTTTGGCAAGGGGTGGGAGAGTCATCTACCGTTGGTGGAATTCTCCTACAACAATAGTTACCATTCTAGCATCAAGGCAGCTCCGTTCGAGGCTCTTTACGGGCGGAAATGCCGGTCTCCTCTTTGTTGGGCTGAGGTGGGTGAGAGTCAACTCACCGGCCCGGAACTTGTGTACGAGACTTCCGAGATGATCGTACAAATCCGTAACCGCATGGCAGCAGCTCGGGATCGTCAAAAGAGCTATGCCGATCTTCGTCGCAAGCCTTTAGAGTTTGAGGTTGGCGACAGGGTTTTATTGAAGGTATCTCCGTGGAAGGGCGTTATACGTTTTGGGAAGCGGGGCAAATTGAATCCTCGGTATGTGGGACCGTTCGCAATTCTGGAACGGATTGGACCGGTAGCATACAGGCTTGATCTGCCAGCTGAACTCAGTAATGTTCATAATGTCTTCCATGTCTCTAATCTCAAGAAGTGTCTGGCGGATGAATCTTTGGTTGTTCCTCTCGAAGAGATCAAGGTGGATGATCGTCTGCGTATTGTGGAAGAACCGATTGAAATTCTCGACTATAAGATCCGTAGCCTTCGTCGGAGTAAAATCCGCATTGTTAAATTTCGTTGGAACTCAAATCGTGGACCGGAGTTCACGTGGGAACGGGAAGATCAGATGAAAGCTAAGTATCCCCATTTATTTCCTAAGCACGCATTCGAATCAAGGCATGTCTCTGCTGAAGCTGAATGAATCTCGGGTTGAGATTCCTTTCAACAGGGGGATGATGTGGCAACCGGAAAATTTTTCTTCTCTTTCGTCTCTTCCTTTTTGGCCTTGAGCAATTTTCGGGACGAAAATTCTTTCAATAGGGTGATGATGTGACACCCGACAAACTCAGGTTAGTAACATTGACTAAACCAGTAAGTCTACCTTAGGGAGTCATGCATATTACGTACTTAAATGGGTCAGTCGAGTCGGTACGATGATTCTGCGAATCATCGGGAGTCGTTATGATGATCTGCGGGATCATCGGGAGTCGGTCCATAACCATGTGTACAAGGATTGGTGATTCATGAAATCGCCGGGTTTAACGCACACACGCAAGTCTCGAGTCCCGTGTACTGCTGTCGTAAACGTTTTTTGACATCCCGGAACATGATTTGACACCTAGGAACATGATAGGAACCCCGGGATACACCCAATGGCTTAGTAACACGTGTTCGGACCTGTTTATGCGTTAATTGGACATTATTTTAGACTAGGTGAACTCTTGCGCGGATTAAGTGTTTAATTGCATATGTTGCATGATGTCTTGTATTTGCCTAACACGTGGGATGTCGGGTCACCAATGGGATGTCGGGTCTTGTCTGGTATGGTCGGTTTAACAGTCAAAGGTGTTTTCAAACGTTTATGGTTATGGTCTGGACGTTCGGGGACTAGTTAACCTGCGGGCTATTAGTTCGGGTACTTATACGCATCTTATGATAGGTCGCCGCTATTTGGGGCTATTATAGCATAATTACTTAACTATTTTCAAGTAACGCAATCTAAGGTGAGTTTCACAGCCCCACTTTTACTGTTTTGCTCTCGGGGGAGAAACATGCTACGTACGAACTTATTAAAGATCATGTTATACTATGGGCACTTTATGTTACTATACGGCTTTTATGGAAAGTCCCAGGGGGAAACCATGAATGTGCGGGGATGCACAACGAGGGAAATGTGGATAGATCTATTGGGCCTCACAAACCCCACTCGACGGCGGGGATGCCAGGCGGGTGCATATTGTCTCTAACTCTCGGGTTATCGAGGCATCGGTAACCCAGTCAATCTGGGCTGGATTCATCTTTTGGTACATGTTTAGTAATGGGTTCCCAACCGTAGTAGTAAAAACACTTAACGTCTAGCTAACGTTCTTATGACATAGTATTAACGGGAATGATCTTTGTGAACTTGTGACAACACTTTTATAAAAGAAAATCTGTGAACTCACCAGCATTATATGTTGACATTTTTGGCATGTTTTCTCAGGTCGCTAAGGTAGCTGTAACACCCCAACCGATGGCGGAAACATCGAGGTGTCACGTAGTGACGATTGTTCAATAGCTCATGGACTAAAGTGTAAATTTGAATACATTGATTTAATAATTTATTACATTGAAATGAAATACAACGATTCTAACTGCCAACTAAATTTAAATACAATGAATCAAAATCTAGATATAAATCCGAAAGCTTAAAGGATGCATCTCAAAACAACCTGAAATATGTACAAAATAATTTGGTCAATACAAAAATTGTATTGGTGAGCATACCCTGTTTGAATAAATATAGTAGAAAAAAATGTTTAGCAATTCATGTGCGGTACCATTTGCAATTATGTAATAAGTAATATCCGTTCAAAACCAAGCCTATGAATAATGACCAACACATGACTAACCAATTGAATAATGAATTAACAAGACAATGACCAAGATTCTCTCAACAGAGTCTCAAGGGGGTATACCATAGTACTATTCATTGAAATGCTAGGCTGCCCAGCGGTTAATGATTTTGACAAGTCATAGACACACCAATTAACATAAAGCAAACACACATGAAAATTGCATTTAGTAAAAGAAATAGAAACTTGAGAGTAAATACATGAGTCACCCCAGAATAGTAAAACAGTAAAAAGGGGAAAGATATACTCACAGTTTGCGAAAGCGATCAAAATCCACCTAAGCGGTCGTGACCTAAGTAATGGGAATTCCGAGGAATTCAACCTATAATGTGTAAGAATACTAATAAGGAAGTGTCTAAAAAGTCTAAGGTATCTAGGGTCTAAGGCATTAGGGTTTGCTAAAGTCGATTTGGGGAATTAGAATATTTATGATAAACCAAATTAATGTAGAAGTTGTATATCAAAAATGATATGGCAAAGTTTATAAATGTGGTGTAGGTAATATAATTATTACTAATTGAATATTTAGATAAAACTTATGTTCGAATAATTAAGACAAAATAATGTAATTAATTACTTTACTAATTATTGTAAATAAATTCAATAATTATAATGTATAAATAAATGATTATGAGTTACACAATGATCCAACAAATAATAACTAAGACTTTCCAACAAAGAAATATTTCTATTTTATAAGAAAAATATTTATAAAATAGATATTAAATAGTATAAATATATAATTGATAAATTAAACATAAATAAGACTAATAATACACGACATGATCCAAAAATTCTACTTTTATATAAAATGGATGATTTCTGATGTAAATTAATAAAAATAATTTTCCCATAATTTTTATAAACTTATTTATATTTAAAACGGATTTAATGAGATTAAATCATTGTTTAAGTGATTAAAAATAGGAAAATTAATAAAAATAAATGTTTTCTGAAACAAATATTTTTTATTTCAATTCATAATGATTAGAAATAATTTCTCATAAAGTTTGAGATTAAAATCATTAAAAACGAATTTTTTATCAATTAATTATGATTAAAACAATTTAAAAAAATAAAAATATGAAAATAAGACATTTTCCAGAAAATAAAAGTGTGGTAATTTTCTTCATGGTGTCAAGATACTACACCTAAATTTTTATAATTTTTGGTGTAAAAGTGAATTTATTATGAATATAATAAGATTAATGTACATAATAATGACTAAATAAAAAGAAAATAGAATTAAAAAAAAATAGTTTCCAGAACCTTGGTTCCTAGGTCTCGAACCCGGTTCCTTGGGATCGAAATGCAACACTAACACCACTACACTATAAAACTAGTTGTTGATTTGTTTGAACACTTATATATTTAACACACATTCAAACTTCATCTTCTTCCCCTTTTCAACCTAACCAAGAACACTAACCCTAGATAAGATCAATAATCCGTATAAGATCAGATTAAAGCCCGAAATGAAGGGGCTTTGAACCGGAATCACTAGACACGTAAAATGGCATGAATAATAATGACTTACAACACGGGTTAAGATTGGAAACAAAGAAACCGAGCCGGAACTTAAAGGGGCCGATTACTACATCATCTGGACAGAATTTGCAAGGTTTCTTAGAGGGTTTTTGAAGATAACCAGTGCAGAAACGAGATGGAACGATTGATTTATATAATGGATGGTTAGGAAACGAGCATTGATCCGTTTTTAAATCTCCGGTTAGTTACAAAGAAAGGAAGTCGCAAATTGATGATTAATGAGTTAAAACGTCTCATTTACTGACTGTTATGGATCGGTTATAACATTTTAATCATTTACCATGATTAATTGCTTTAGAAAAACAAGTAAATGATCATTAAACGTGTTTAATACGTGGCCGGAAAAACTCACCGGTGACCGGAGTGTCATCGGAAATTCGTGATGTGTAACAGGGGAGATAATTCAATTGTTTTAAAGGTTTTGAAGTTTGACAAAAATGGTCCCTCCCCTTTTTAACTAGGTTTATATTATGAATAACTTGGTTAGTAGTTTCTTTTATAAACTTAACAAACTAACCAAGATTTTTAACTTAAATTGTTTTATTAGTTTCAAACTTTACACTTTTCAAACCTATTCAATTAATAATATAATAAATTTGTATTTCTACAACTTTGAGAAAAAAAAAATAATAATAATAATAATGATAATAATACTAACAATATGAAATTGTTCATTTAAAAAAAAACTACAAGGACTGAAATTGCAAATATTTAAATACCGCAGGGACTAAAGTTGTAATAATGTCAAAATAAAAGGGGCGAATGTCACAGTCTCCCCTACTTTAGAAAATTTCGTCTCGAAATTTCTTTCAGTGGAGGCTACTATGAAACGAATAGTCGTTGTAAAAGATAGCTAGATTTTTAAAATAAAATTTCATCATTTATGTTTCGAAAAAGTTTAAAATTAGTCGTCTAATACCCAAAGTAAAAGTTTAGAAAGTTGAGAGTTTAAATGAGAAAAGTCTTGGGAATGTGTAACGGGTGAGGGCAGTGGCATTGACTAAGCAGTCTCCCCTACTTTAGAAAGGTTTCTGCCCGAACTTTATTAAAGACAGGCAACAGGATTTCGACTAACAGAGAGTGTAAAAGTGTACAAAGTTTAAGGGTTTCGGAAGAGGTGGTCAACAAGAAAGGCTCCCACAAAACTAATTGAAGTTTTTGTAATATATTCTTATTGAAATGCCAGCTATTAGTCAACGGTCTAATGAAGAGATAAGTGTAAAGTAATGGATAGGTTCTTGGTCAGACTCCTAGTCCACTCCCGTAGTATCGTTTATGCTTATATATAGGGTGTACCGCAGCTAACCCACCACACTACTGATACTTTGGACTCGTACTGATTGTCTACCAATAGCCTAAGTAGAATCACACACCACCCCCATGTACCTGTAAATCCATGATTGCGTTCCGGACCGTAATCATCGATTTACCTTACACTAGGGTGCTATGCTTTTCCATAACACTAACATAAGTAATACAAGAAACAATGCGTGCAACCAAAATGTAATAGTCACTGTAACGAAATAATGTTCAATCATGACATGGTTAGAGGTCCTTCCCTTTCGGGTTTTCCCTGAACCGTAGTGAAAATAACACGTAAGTAATAGACATGGTTAAAGGTTTTTCCCTTTCGGGTTCACCCTTAACCGGCAAATTTTGGTTCACATCGTTGCTCTAAACACCCATATTGATAAACTCCGAGAATATCACCGTTCCCCTCGGGTTGGAATATCCCGAGTCGTACGTGGTCACTGGCTTAGATTCCATATGAGTTATCAACTAGTATGTTCATTGGCCATGATGATGAAAGAAAAAAAAATGTATGTATAACAGGGTTTTGCTCAAAACAGGAAGGAAAATGTGCATACCAAATGTACGCTCATGTAAGTATATAAGTATAACATAAAATTTCGATTGAAAGAATAGTAAAATTTAAATCGAGTAAATCGCTCAATTTGAACCAAATGAAAGTAAACGAGTTGAACTCTTGCAAATAAGCAGCGTGAAAATAATCACAAATAACGTGTTAGAAATAACTATGAATAAAGTGGTGCAAGAATAAAATAATAAAGTTTTACGCAAATGAGTGTGCACGGAGCAGGTGTATAGTCTACTGGCATGCGAGTTAAAATCTAGTAATTTTACTATATGCGTTATACTATAAAAGACATTTAGAAACATTCGGTTAAGAGTGTATGTCAAAAGTTTTGCGACTGAAAGTGTGCAAGTGTAATAGGATAAATTTTCGTATATCAAAAACGTAATTTGCTCAAACTTTGAGATATAGTTGAAAAGATAGTAGTAATGCATGAGGATAACTTTTTAGAAATCGAAGTGTGTTTTAGATTCAAACAGCTTCATTTGAAAAATTTTCATAAATACACATTTTCATGTGTTTACGAGAAGTCGAGTTTGAAAAATGTTATAAGGCTTATTATTAGTTGCAAATTTCTCTCGAAAATATATATTGGATACGTCATATATGAAAACAAAAAAAAAATTTACATTTGATCTTTAAAATATGTAATACAAGTTTGTAAAATACAAAATGAAACCGTTTCATGAAGTAACGTGTAAATCTAATGTGTTTTAAAAGACCAAGATTTAAAATGACGTGAATGATAAAAGTCAATGCGACATTAGTGTAAAAGTCACAAAGCATGAATGAAAATAGTGTAATTTTTAATGCGATAATATAGCGGATAAAAGTTTTAATAATGATGATAAAAAAAATCCAAAAGCGAATAATCAATGAGTATATAAAACATCAAGAGATGGAATTTAAAATCCAAATGTTAAACAAAACTTAAGAGTCACTAATGGAAAACGGAAAAATGCGCAAATAGCGATAGCTATTAATAGAGAAAACTCAAAAGACATAATAACTTCATTATAGAAAATTATGATAAGAGTTTCAAACAACTAATGAAAAATATATCAAAAATGTGATACTGAAAATGTTTCTAATGAAACTGGTGACTAGCCAAAGAAATTGAAATATTATTAGTGACTTGTGGGGAGCGTACTTGAACCTATGAGTGAATGGTCATCTTTCTACCCCATCACTCGTAAATTTCAAAACCTTTAGCGAGACTTTAAAACGAGATGTAGAAACAGACCCTTGAGATGTGGATTTCACTCCTAACTCAAAGATATATTTCAAAATTGAAAACAATTGAGGAATGAAACCAATCACTAAGTTAAGGATATCACTCCCAGCTTAGTGGTTAAGTTTCTTTTTGAAGGAAGTACTCTTTGAGGTGTGGATGTCATTCCTATCTCAAAGATATATTCTTAAGATAAATAACATATAGAGGAGTGAAACTAATCACCAAGGTATGGATGTCACTCCTAACTTGGCGCTATCGTTTCGTTTGTGAAATACGAGCGTATTCTTTTCTAAGCAAAATACCGAAAGAATAACGAGAAAATATCATAGCAAAAATACCTAAAAGGAAAATATAAGAATAAAGAGGAATATACACGAGAGGACTCATGAATGTAAACTTAGTTATAGACTAGGCTAAAAGGCATTCTAATAACCTAATTCCCTATAACCATGGCTCTGATACCAATCTGTAACACCCCAACCGATGGCGGAAACATCGAGGTGTCACGTAGTGACGATTGTTCAATAGCTCATGGACTAAAGTGTAAATTTGAATACATTGATTTAATAATTTATTACATTGAAATGAAATACAATGATTCTAACTGCCAACTAAATTTAAATACAATGAATCAAAATCTAAATATAAATCCAAAAGCTTAAAGGATGCATCTCAAAACAACCTGAAACATGTACAAAATAATTTGGTCAATACAAAAATTGTATTGGTGAGCATACCCTGTTTGAATAAATATAGTAGAAAAAAATGTTTAGCAATTCATGTGCGGTACCATTTGCAATTATGTAATAAGTAATATCCGTTCAAAACCAAGCCTATGAATAATGACTAACACATGACTAACCAAATGAATAATGAATTAACAAGACAATGACCAAGATTCTCTCAACAGAGTCTCAAGGGGGTATACCATAGTACTATTCATTGAAATGCTAGGCCGCCCAGCGGTTAATGATTTTGACAAGTCATAGACACACCAATTAACATAAAGCAAACACACATGAGAATTGCATTTAGTAAAAGAAATAGAAACTTGATAGTAAGTACATGAGTCACCCCAGAATAGTAAAACAGTAAAAAGGGGAAAGATATACTCACAGTTTGCGAAAGCGATTAAAATCCACCTAAGCGGTCATGACCTCAGTAATGGGAATTCCGAGGAATTCAACCTATAATGTGTAAGAATACTAATAAGGAAGTGTCTAAAAAGTCTAAGGTATCTAGGGTCTAAGGCATTAGGGTTTGCTAAAGTCGATTTGGGGAATTAGAATATTTATGATAAACCAAATTAATGTAGAAGTTGTATATCAAAAATGATATGGCAAAGTTTATAAATGTGGTGTAGGTAATATAATTATTACTAATTGAATATTTAGATAAAACTTATGTTCGAATAATTAAGACAAAATAATGTAATTAATTACTTTACTAATTATTGTAAATAAATTCAATAATTATAATGTATAAATAAATGATTATGAGTTACACAATGATCCAACAAATAATAACTAAGACTTTACAACAAAGAAATATTTCTATTTTATAAGAAAAATATTTATAAAATAGATTATAAATAGTATAAATATATAATTGATCAATTAAACATAAATAAGACTAATAATACACGATATGATCCAAAAATTCTACTTTTATATAAAATGGATGATTTCTGATGTAAATTAATAAAAATAATTTTCCCATAATTTTTATAAACTTATTTATATTTAAAACGGATTTAATGAGATTAAATCATTGTTTAAGTGATTAAAAATAGGAAAATTAATAAAAATAAATGTTTTCTGGACCAAATATTTTTTATTTTAATTCATAATGATTAGAAATAATTTCTCAAATAGTTTGAGATTAAAATCATTAAAAACGATTTTTTTATCAATTAATTATGATTAAAACAATTTAAAACAATAAAAATATGAAAATAAGACATTTTCCAGAAAATAAAAGTGTGGTAATTTTCTTCATGGTGTCAAGATACTACACATAAATTTTTATAATTTTTGGAGTAAAAGTGAATTTATTATGAATATAATAAGATTAATGTACATAATAATGACTAAAGAAAAAGAAAATAGAATTAAAAAAAAATAGTTTCCAGAACCTTGGTTCCCAGTTCTCGAACCCGGTTCCTTGGGATCGAAATGCAACACTAACACCACTACACAATAAGACTAGTTGTTGATTTGTTTGAACACTTATATATTTAACACACATTCAAACTTCATCTTCTTCCCCTTTTCAACCTAACCAAGAACCCTAACCCTAGATAAGATCAATAATCCGTATAAGATCAGATTAAAGCCCGAAATGAAGGGGCTTTGAATCGGAATCACTACACACGTAAAATGGCATGAATAAAAATGACTTACAACACGGGTTAAGATTGGAAACAAACCGGAACTTAAAGGGGCCGATTACTACATCATCTGGACAGAATTTGCAACGTTTCTTAGAGGGTTTTTGAAGATAACCAGTGCAGAAACGAGATGGAACGATTGATTTATATAATGGATGGTTAGGAAACGAGCATTGATCCGTTTTTAAATCTCCGGTTAGTTACAAAGAAAGGAAGTCGCAAATTGATGATTAATGAGTTAAAACGTCTCATTTACTGACTGTTATGGATCGGTTATAACATGTTAATCATTTACCATGATTAATTGCTTTAGAAAAACAAGTAAATGATCATTAAACATGTTTAATACGTGGCCGGAAAAACTCACCGGTGACCGGAGTGTCACCGGAAATTCGTGATGTGTAACAGGGGAGATAATTCAATTGTTTTAAAGGTTTTGAAGTTTGACAAAAATGGTCCCTCCCCTTTTTAACTAGGTTTATATTATGAATAACTTGGTTAGTAGTTTCTTTTATAAACTTAACAAACTAACCAAGATTTTTAACTTAAATTGTTTTATTAGTTTCAAACTTTACACTTTTCAAACCTATTCAATTAATAATATAATAAATTTGTATTTCTACAACTTTGAGAAAATAATAATAATAATAATAATAATAATAATAATAATAATAATAATAATAATAATAATAATAACAATATGAAATTGTTCATTTAATAAAAACTACAAGGACTGAAATTGCAAATATTTAAATACCGCAGGGACTAAAGTTGTAATAATGTCAAAATAAAAGGGGCGAATGTCACAGTAGCAGTCAATGGGCTAGGCGCACAAAGTCATGCACAGCGTCTAATATTTTGAAGCATATTAAATAATGTTTTGTAAACAATGATATGTCTTTTGATTGTAAACAAGAAATGCTTCCGCTGCTGGTTTACGGCTCAAAGCATGATATTTTGGTTTTAAAATATATATGAATGCATGTTTGTTGTATGTTTATTGTGATCGTTGACTGAGATCCTGGTGTGTCACGCGCCTCGCGGTAAAACCCCGCACGTGGAATTTGAGGGTGTGACAGCTTCCATGTAAAGGATGTATGTTTCCAAAACAAACAAGTCCGTGATATTTAATACCTTAACGCATGGCGAGGCAAATTTTTGTCCCTTAACTCAATTAATGGAGACGCCTTCCATAAAGGGAGACGTCATTTATCAACCGGAGACGTCATTTATCAACCACAGACGTCATTTTGCAACCGGAGATGTCATTTAGCAACCGGAGACGTCATTTATCAATCGGAGACGTCATTTTGCAATTCCCGATATGACTTTTAGTTTCCCAGACGACTTTGAAATTCCCAAGACGACTTTGCATCTCCCGAGGCATCTTTGAAATTCCCGGGACGACTTTGAATTTTAAACTAATTAAAAATTAAAAGTTGATTCGTATTCGAAAAGACATCACGGAGACGTCTTACTCAATCCCAACCGTCTTTGAAGTCGTTTCCGTATCTTTTGTTTGAAGTCGGTTCCCATCTCGGGACCACATGTCCGACAACCCCATGTTGACTACATCGGCGAATCCCCCACCTCGACCACTTTTTCGGCAACCCACATGCAACTCCGGAACTCTAAGCACATTTCCGGTAACCAGTTCGAAAAGGGTAGATGGTCCCACAAGCAAGGACCACAACACATTTCGGGTAAGTAGATCCAACAACATTACGACCCGACCCACTTTACACACTGTAACCCGACCTGTTTGTCAAAATGAATCCGTATCATCCGTTTGACCCGAATAACGACGACCAAATGAACAACATTTTCCAGACACTTGAAAGTATTTCATTTTCCAATATTTTTACTAACGATCCTAACGATCCTATAATGGTCCCCAATTTTAACCATCAAATTCCTAATCTGACCAACCCAGTTCCTGCTCGCCATCCTCCTCCAGTTCCCCCGGTTCATCCAATTCCTCCGGTTCATCCAGTTCATCCAATTCCTCCAGTTCATCCAGTTCCTTCCCCAGTTGTAAGTTTTTATTTTAGTTTTTTCATTTTCTGCATTTTTTAAATTTTTATGTTCGGTGGTTTTGTTGATTTATTTTGTGTTTGCCTACTTCATAGGATGTTAAGGTCCTAATTGTTTCGTCAAATTTAACAACCATGAAAGCTAAAATGACACAATCCATAGAGTCCAAATTTAGGCTTACATGTTTCGGCCATTTTCTTGATGTAAAGGCCCTTGTATGCGAGAGCAACATGTTATACGGTATTGCTAAACTTCAGGTTGATAAAAACGACCCACAAGATGGTCTTGCTTATAGAATAGGGCAACAAGAAATAGTGTTTATGCCTCAACAGTTCTGTCAGGTTACCGGGCTCCATTTCGGGGTATCTAACTGGGTGCCGAATCACCATCCTCAATCTTTTAGGAGAAGATTCTTCGGAGCTAACGATCTGCGGAAAGTTAAACCTGATGAAGTTGATAACATTTTTAAAGATGATCGGAGTAACATTCATGATGAAGAATGTGTTAGGATTTGTATTTTGATGTTGATAGAGACATGCTTTAAAGGAATACATAAGGGTACCGGTTATGTTGATAGCAAAATCATAGATTTACTTGATGATTTTGAAGCTTTTAACAACTATCCATGGGGCAGTTATCTTTGGGCCGATTTGTAGCCAAATTTGCACAATATGCACCAACGGAAAAAGCCAGATAAAAAGGGTTTCCGCTTAAACGGGTTTGCTTGGGCATTCAAGGTAGGTATTGTCTTTCAATATTTATTTCGTTTATTAAAATTGGATTGTATGTCTTAAATGTATCCTTTATGCAGATTTGGATCTTTGAAATGTTTCCTGAATTCAAAACCAGACGTAATTGGTTTATTGGAGATGCTATTCCTAAATTTCTAAGCCTGTGAACATGTAAAAGATTTAGTAGGAATACTGCTGACCTTATTCTATCAAATGCAGCTAAGGTAACTTTTGATTCTCACGGTTTACAAAATTATTTAGTTCTTTTTACCAAAATATTAAACATAACATAAATGGAAAATTTATGTTTCAGGATGTTAAATATAAACCGCTGCCAACTTTGATGCCGACCTCGGCGGAGATGCTTTGCGATTGGTACATTTCAAGTACCAAGTTTTTAGATGCTCAAATGGCAGCAAGTCTACTCGCAGACGCCATGCAAAATCAACCACCTACAGTTAATGAGGTTACACAGAATTACCAGCACAATCCTGCAGGTTATATGCATCATGTTAATGATGTGCATTATGGTTATGACCATTCGGGTTATGATATGCCCGTTGAAGGGCGCTACACGAAGAAACGTAAGTTGTCCGCGGCCGACTCTTCTAGGACGTTCTTTGTACATGGAGAGGATGATTCAGAGAGTAGTTTAAAATCAACAATTAGAGAGTTGTTGGAAGAAAATAACAAAAAGTTGGCTCGGCTATTTATCGAGGTGATATCATCTTATTTTATATACTTTAGTGAACGATTTTAAATAATTTTACTATCTTTTCTCTAAGGCACAACAGTCTGTGTGTTCGAACTTGTCCAAACCCGAAGATGTGGTTTTCAATTTTGATAATTGTTACCAACCCAAGAGCAGCGACTTAGAACAACAAGGTGAGAAAGCAGATGTTGTAAGTTCCGCTACAGTATAGTTTGTCTCTACGTTTTTTTTATGTTTTAACATTAAAATTGATATATTAATTAAATATTTTTGTTACTTAAAGAGTGATAAGGATCAAGTTGTTGGGTTGAGACAATCAGAATGGGTGACAAAGCCAGTGCCTTGTATGCTTTCCCCGTTTACCGTCTTTAAAAAGAATCCCAAAAATAAGTTGATTTCTGAAGATGAAGATGATAAAATTATAGAAGAAATCAGAGACTGGTATCCAAAAAATCCATATCGAAAATGTGCCATGACTAGGGGAAGCATACTGCCCGGTGATTTTTTGAGTTCTTTGCTTGCTGATGATGGGAGTGGTTGGCTTTTGACTGAGGTAACGAATATTGGTTATAATATTTTTATACATTTTTATAGTTTGTAGTTTTATAAATACAAAATATCTATATACTACTATATAATGTATTCTGGATGGGCAAGATAGTCATTTTATATTCATCTATATGGGTAAAATTGTAATTTTATTTACTTAGCATGACAAATTTAATACAACACATTTATTCATAAATAATTAATTAATTAGGTGGTGATTGAAAAATTGTCCATACCATAAGGATCTTTATGTAAAGTTATATAAAATCATGTTAAGTGCTCCATCTTCCTCTAGGTCTCTGTAACTGGCTATTAGCTTTCAAACCTGAGTAACCCGATCGACACAACAGGATCACTCATTTTGCTATGTTATAAATCGCTTGCCTTTTCTTTTGGTAGACCTCTCCGCTTCCACGTCTATCTTCGCTGCCATCCCCGATGACTTACTATAACTCATGATGGCGAAAAATGTAGCGGTGGTCGGAATAAGAAGTGAGACTGAAGAGCCACCAAGGGCTTTAAATTCAGAAATTTCAAATGGCTTTGATTTCGGTTTCTGTCTTTGATCTCGAAGCTGGCCATTCCTATTCAAACTCACTTTCGTCATAACCTGGCCATTTCTATTTTTTTTTTTTTTAAATGACACATTGCTAACTGTAGGTGGTTATATCTGTTCATCAACATTTAATATTTTTCCATTCTGTATTTTATTTATTATTCATATTTAGTATTCTTATGGTCGTTAATGCTCGTATGATGTTTTATTATGGATCTTTGTTCTTTGTTATTGTTGATCTTCTCATACGTTTATGAATTTTCAAATTAGAGATTGCTGAATTACTTAAAAAATGAGATACAAGAATCTTGAGCAATGAATATTACCAATTAGTGAAGTGGTAAATATATATAGTTAAGAGAACATATCCATGGTTAGGACAACATACACTATTTAATACAATAGTCAGGTTAGTTAATGGTTCAATGTGGTTCGAGTTAAATGTGCCACTTTCATATTGTGGATTGAGAGTTTGAGACAAATGATTGTCTTGCCCAACTGCAATGCATTATATAATATTATAGTCGTATAATTATAGATTAGATGAATATAAAATGACTATCTTGTCCAACTCGAATGCATTATATAGTAAGTACACGCACACACGAAAAACATACCATGTTTTGCTAACAAATAAAACATCAATATTTTGAAGCACCCAACCCTCCAATAATCTCAGCCCTTGGTCAAGATCACAAGCCAGATTAAACGCATACCCCAGTTTTCACACCAGCCCATAATAACAACACACAACTACCTACTGAAACCGATTGGTTGGAGAGGAATGATGGATAACCAATATGGATGATATAATAGAGATGTGCAAGAGTACGGCACAACCTAACGCTCACCGTCACTAGCCCAAATGCCAATCTTCATTTTGGTAACTCCATTTAGATTTAACTACTTTTTTTACCGAAGTGTGAATTTTTTTATTCTACTTCAACTTTTCAATGTTTTCTTGCATCACTATATATTTTCACATGCTCTTTCAATATCAGATGTCTTACTTAATATATATTGTGTTCAGACGTATTTCTTTTAATCATTATTCTTTACTTATTTAATGTCTTACTATACTACAATGTCTACACCTATGTCCTACTAAAATTGTACACCATCCGATCATGCATTACACATTATCAATATGTTAATATAATGTGCAACACCAACAACGTGATTGACAAAACGCAACCACCAAATACAATGCAGCCCCGCCGCAACGCGCGGGTTCCTGCTAGTTAACTAAAATTGGCATTGTTTAGCAGCATATTTCCGGCTGGGGACTTCACCTGTACAAGTCGAGGGTAGAAACTGATCGATGAAGCATTTTATCTACATTTTTCAGCTTGGTTTGATTAACCCGCAATCAACAAGGACGTATGAGGACATGTATCACGGCTCTTCTTCTGAACCTTTTCCACCTATCCGAGATGTTGACGAGGTATTCTAAATAATTATTAATTTTTTAAATTTAACTATTCGTATCTAATTTTTTCCTTGAACTAAACTTTTTGCAGGTTTACGTTCCTTTATATGTTCACAATTTGCATTGGTTACTTAGGTGTTTTCAACCTTCCAGATAAAACTCTAATTGTATATGACATGTATGTGACGTTTTCGAATTTGGTATTGTTGATGTTACATACGTCCATTTTGTAATGTATTATATTTTGGTAATTTCAGTTTGGGGAGATCACCTGCAATGGTAGTGGAATCCCAAAAGGTTATCTGTCATATAAATTTTGCATTTGACATATGGTTATGGGTGCACAAATATTACGGAGAGGGCCAGAATCCGAATCACTTCTTCTACCCGTTCCAAACTGTTTACCTGCCTAATGTACCTCAACCGTGAGGAGTGTTTGGTGATTGTGGGATTTGGGTGTGCAGTTTTATGGAAAGGTTGATTAATAAACAACCAATTGATGAAGACGAAGACACCTTTCAACCTGCACAGGACATGAGACGTAGGCTTGCAAAGTTATTTTATGAAAACATTTTGATTGAAGATGCACTTGTGGGCTCTATTGTAAAAGAGTCAAAAGATGATGATGTCGAAATGCAATAAACATTTATTAAATTAAAGCATCTCATTCAAATATTTTTTTTCATATCCCTCTTCGGTTCCATACACAACTACACATAGTAATAGTAAAAAGATAAACCGACTAAATACTAAAAGTAACTTCAATCGTCTCACTTCCAAACTTTTAGCTTTAGTTACTTCCTTTTGGTCATTAAACGCTCGCAACAAAGACGGAAACAAACTTTCGCACCGGTAACAACTTGAAGTTTCCACCTATTTGAGAAACCCACAATCTGCCATCTATGAAAAAAAAGGAAGAAAAATATTACATGATTGTGTAAAAAACAAAGGGAAAAAAATAATTTTCTTTTAACTTACACAACACACAAACTGTCTCCCCGGGTTTGCTTCTGTTCGGGAGATCCTGATACGCGTATCAGCACTGCAGGATGAACATATTTCCCTAGTTTTGCTAAAGCCTTTAGGTGATCTTGACGACAAAGATGATGCTCGGGACATCTTTTACAGGCCTTAAAAATCAAGAGAGTGAAAGGATATAAATAACCAACCAATTTACAAATTCGGCCCCTGAAGTATGTAAAATTAACAAAACCGCACCAGTTTTGACAGCAGTTAACACTATACATCTTTAAGGGATCCCCATCTTTAAATACCCACAAGGTTTTCATTACTTTCAACCACCATAATGACGATCATTCCGAATCCGGTAGAAAACACGAATTGGTTACATCGAACAGACCGATCACGATTTTGGTCGACAAATATTCTGGAATTTTACTACGATGGTGATAGCCCGTCTTGCTATTCAACCTATATGGGCATAACACCATTAAGCAAAGAGTGGTGGGGTAGTCTTTTAGGTTAGTGTGGAAATGGTTATATTCAAAATATGGTACGTTCTGAAACTTTCATTAACCGTTATAACTTGGCACATATAATTTTTAATTATTTTATGTTACAGCATGTGCATGCGTGGTGTAACCATTTGATGTCTTTAAGAGAAACTGACAGAGGAAGACAAACGTCTTTATATACTAATCATTGTTGGTGTGTACTACAACCCAATTTTTATACTCTATTACTTGAACAAGATCATCATGTTTATGAATATGCGGATGGTTCAAGAAGAATATATCCTCCCTTTTGGGAAGTTGATACGGTATATATACCGGTATCCACAGACAAAAAAAAAACTGGTTTATTTTAAAGATTGACATGGCGTCGATGCAAGTAACTTTATATTTCCCAAATACTTGTAATGCGAGTAACTATGGTGACACAATCTACGTTCACAGGAAAATTCACCAAATTCTTATAGAATTTGAGTCTGCGTTCTTATGGTTACTTAGAGCAAAAATGTACTGGGAAAAATCGGCTACTGACCAGATCCATTTGTTAGAAATTTGCGGAGAAGTTGTCTGGCCTGGCAACGACAGCGTATTGGTCGACATTCAGGGGTCATAATTTGTATGTTGCTACAAAATTTGGTTCAAAACAGCTCAATGACATGGGAAGAAACAAATTTTCATGACGCATGTATGAGATACCGTCGTTTTATGGCAGATGAAATATATGCTGCCCGTTTCAGCCCATCAAATATTTCAACTTTGTGTAAAAGAGTATATGGTCCATAAACGTAAAAAACTACTCCGCAGTGGGATGAGTGAGACGACTTTAAGTCTTCTCGGGAAGTGGGATGAGTGAGACGACTTTAAGTCTTCTCGGGAAGTGGGATGAGTGAGACAACTTTAAGTCTTCTCGGGAACTGGGATGAGACTTTTATTTACTCTCGGGAAGTGGGATGAGTGAGACGACTTTAAGTTGTCTCACGGAGAACGGTCTTCAAAGTCGTCTAAAAGTGGCTCAAAGTCGTCTCACGGGGAACGGTCTTCAAAGTCGTCTCAAATAAAATATTATTATATTTTTGTTTTTAGTAGTATTAATAAAATAAATAATGTTTATGTTTATATTTATAGTATTATGTAGGTGCTCATTAAAGTAAAAAAAAAAAAAGCCAAATAAACTAAAAACATATATATTTAATAACAAAACTGAAGAAACAAATAGTCTTACCACCGGATAAGGGTGATAAGATTATTGTATCTACAGGGTTGATCCTTCACTAGCAGCTTCGGATTGAGGGACCTGCAAACAAGAGTGGATTGGTGGATGTGGAGACGACTACACAAGGTAGTAGTTTATGACAAAAACGGGGTGAATGGGGATACTATCTTTAGTGATAGCTCTCCGGGTTAGCAGAAAGTGTCCCCTCCTACTAGGGATGTGATCCCTTATATAGGAGTGGACGTATGCCACCATTACCCAAGTCCTAACCGTGGTTAGGTTGTCTCCATCACCCTGATTATGTTAGTAAGGTGATTTAAGGAAAGCTAAATAAATGGAAATGGTGGAATGGTCTACCGCCTTTAATGCTTGGTCAACGCATTCGTAGCCCTGATTTATGCATGGCGTTTGATCATGCATGACTTTCGCCTTGACCATTATGTGGAAGTTGACCGGCAGTGAGCTGCTTTACTGGTTCCTTGCGCGTGGATTCCTTCCGCATGGTAATGTTTTCTGGGTTTGGGTATGCAGATTAGCCCGTTTAGTACCCAATCCCATCAAGTCCCCCCTAGTCCAGTGTGTCTTTTATCTTTGAAGCTATGATGAGATGGGAGGGATGCTGGAATCAAAAATTAAAGTTCTTGATGATAGCTTATCAGGATTGTGTTCTATGCGAGGTCGCAGTCAATGTCTTTGCGCTGGGTGTTTGTGCGGTGAACGGGTGTTGTAATTTTACGTCAACTGTCCGCGAAAGCAAGACACGTCAGTTGATCATGGGGGGACAGTTGTCAGTTCCCCATGAATTTGAAAACGTGTGGACATCCTGGCGAGTGAGGCTTGACGTGACTAGTGACGGTTGAGTTGTGTGCAGACACGTTCTTCGGCAGTTGTCAGGCGAGTAGGCGCGTGAGACGCGTGTGGCGTCTGCTTGTCTCCTATCAGACATGTGTCATTATCTGGTTGGGCTCATGCACAAAAAGGTGTGGCTGGCCCACTTGACATGACGTCAGCTGTATTAATTACCAAGCCTATATAATCAATTTGAAATTGCAGTTTCCCACTTCCTCATTATATCACTCGTTTCATATTCAAATTCCTTTAAAGTCTTTCTTTCCAGCCTTCACTACATCTTCCTAATTTCAATTATGTCTCAAGATTCACAAAACGTTCCTGACTCAACCAAAATATCTGAGTCTATGAAAGACTCGTTAAAAAGTATTGATACAACGACGATCAAGTGGGATAAAGCCTCTTTTTCTAGTTTTCTTGATCAATATGGGATTTTGAAGGAGTGGGATCCCGAGCTTCCGGCAGAGGGCAAGACTGCATTGCAGGCAACAAGTGGCAAAATTACCCTCTATGCAGCAGCGTTTTCAAAATGTTGTTTCCGTCTTCCAACGACGAAGTTTACAGTGAATCCCTTCTAACTTATGGTGTTCATCCTACACAAATGACCCCATTTGGGTGGTGTCATTTAATTCATTTTGAAGCCACATGCAGGGCATTGAAGATCGAGCCTACATTCGAAAGGTTGAATGTATTTTGTGTGTTATGTATGCGATGTATGGATCGTGTAAACAACAAAGAATGATCAAACAAGTTAGTTTTAGGTGCGGAATCCCTAAAACAATCACAAAATAATAGTCAAACAGATCAAAACACGTAAATCATCATTTCAAAAGCTTTTTCATTAATTAGAAACTCAATTACACGTTTAGAGATTGATACAAACAGGGTAAGAACGTGAAAAGAGCTAAATAAACTTCTAGAAAGAGAATCAGAAAGTGGAGGGAATAATATGACTCAAAGTTTTATTCAAAAAATCAAGCTTGACTATTTATAGACTGCACATTCGCCCAAATGATTCGTGCGAATGTGCAGGTTCGACCAAACCAACTGGTCGAACCAAGCCATACATAAACAATATTCACATTCGACCAAAACTTGCTCTTTCGCACCCTCTGATCTTCCTTCGACCAAACAAAAACCTTCCTTCGTACCTATTATTTCTCCTTCGCAACATCGACAATTATCAAAACATGTTTATTGTACAATCCGAAGCACTAGTCGCACAACTGCATCTACAAACTCCCCCTCGACTATTGCTTGGATTGCTGTCGACGTTGTTCGTCCATTCTGATGTTCATCAAGCTGATATGTCGCTGAATCTTCTGTTCTTTAGTCAAAACCGGTTCCTGAAATTGTTTTGGCTTTGTCTTTTTCACTTCAGGCACCTTCTGTTTCTCTACAAACTTCCCGAGCAACTTGTCATAGTCACAACCAGCGTTTATATCATACGCAAAGCACAGAAATACCACACGTTGGTATTTTCCTGCTTGTTCAGCATCCTTCACTTCAGAATAGATCGGATTGTAAAACAACATTATTATATCCTCATGTGAATAGTTGATTAACCACATGGGATCAAAAATGTGTATCTTCTTGAAGTTCTTCTCTCCGTCTTTCAGCACAATCACAGCCTCTGCTATCTTCCAATCATAATACCACCAAATGAAATCTTTGGCGAAGTGTTGTGGAATCGGCAACAAAGGAATCTTCTTCAACACTCGCGGTGGTTTATACTTTAACGTCACTTTGGGCATACCTGTAATCATATCAATATCCTTTTTATGAACAATTCGTTTCGGATATTGTGGTTCAAATAAATCCCACTTGGTTCGGCTTTCTCTTGTCATCTTCTCAGCAAAGTAGGTAATCTGACTATTTGACGCTCCCGTTAAACGGTGACGACAAATATCACGAATAGCCCAATAGGGAAGAGTCTTCAAATGATGAAACTTATCAAAATATAAAATCCCCTTCTCCCACTTTACTGCTATGCATCTCATTTGCTGAATAAACTTCCAGGCCAATGCACGACCTTTGAAAATCCCACTATGAAGTTTATAAAAGCTACCTTGTATCTCAGCTTTCGGACGGTTATTCTCTTTCTCTTTCAATTTCCTCAAAAACTCCTTCAAACTATCTGATTGCTCGAACCGTGGTTTATCATGCCCTTTGAAAATCTCATCTTCAAACATTTTGCTCTTCTCTTTAGCTAGTTTCTCGGCCTGGTTTAGCACATCATCAGAAAAACCTGGAAATCCACAATCTTGATTATTCTTGAAATATTGTGGATATTCCTCACTCGTTATATCCTCCATTTCAATCTCTTCAAAAGCAGGAACGTCACGGTCATCAGAATGATTCCCGGCTTCCTTTTCAGGTATCTTTGGAATGTAATTATCAGCGAGCAACTCTTCCAAAGTCTTTCCCACCTGTTTGGCTAAACCTTCAAGTATTTCTTTAGAAACCGCCGCAGAAACCTCTCCATCTTCAAGATCTGGATCATCAAACTCCAATTCAAACAGTTTATTGCTCGACTCGAATATTTCTGGAAATCTGCTTGTCATGTCAATCGTCCAGACTCGATCTGTGAGCATCTGGCGATACATGTTCTTGTCTTCTTCCGATAACGACTGCAGTTTTTCATTCCAGAAGATATCGTAATCAACATTTTTACCTGGAGTCTTAGAGCTCGACTCTCCACCCTTACTTGAATCACGCTTTTCATAAGTATACTTCTCAGCGTTGTCATCATCATCATCACTACTATCAAAAGCAGAGCTGTTTCCATCACTCGATCCACCATCTGAACCTCCATCATCTCCATCATCTTTCTTCTTCTTCTTTTTAGAATCATTACCCGCATCTTCATCAAGATCTTCATCCTCTTCTTCGTCAGATGGTTCAAAATCTACCTGCTCTTCTTCTCGTTCTTTATCTTCTTCACCAGCTTGAAGTAGAGGAGCTCGAGAGTACAAATCTTTTATCAAATCATCCATATGCTTGTTACTCTTCTTTAGCTGTTTGTTCTCCTCTTTCAAGACAATAATCCTTCTGGTGTTTCGTTGCTCGTGCTTCAGCAACTTCTTGTTCTCTCTTTTCAACTTCTTGATTGTTTTCTTCAAAACTTCATTATCATCATGGGATGTGACTACGACTTCCAACATCTTTTGATCATTCGATTTCAATTGCTCGATCTCTGTTTGCTGTTTGTTAATAATACTCATCATCTCAGATAACCTTTGATTCACAGCATTCATGATATCACTATCCACTGAGACCTTCTTCTTAACGAGTGCTTCAGCAACTTCAGGCAGTTTGCCTTTCCTCATCTTCTTAAGCACATTATCTAAAGCTTCATTAAACTGATCAATAGGTATATCATCACTCTGTTGTGTGCTCGAAGTAGTCGCAGTCTTTTGTTTCTTTGATACTGGTGCAGTAACCGGTGACTTAGAACTAGAAGCTGGTGGAAGTTTCTTACCAGCTATGAGCGATTCAATCTCTATCTTTCTCTTCTGACTTGGTTTCTCCTGTTTCTTCTTCTTTGACTTTTCAGCCTGTACAGGTGAACCGGTAAAAACTTCATCTAAATTCAGAATCACTTCATCATCACCAACAGGAATTGGACTCTTAGCACCTTGATCTTCAACAGTCTGACTAACATACTCACCAGCCACAGTGGCCTTGGGCGTGGTGGTCTTTAACATTTCAGTCTCCGAGTCCCAATGTTCATCTTCTTGCGTCTCTTCTGAATCTATCGACGCTTCATCGACAATATGTAAACCCTTCTTTGCCATCGTCTTGTTACGTCTTGGTGTGCTCTTTTTCTTCTCAGGTTCAGACACAACTTCTAACCTTATCCCTTTCTCCTTAACCTTTCCACTCTTGGCACCAACATTAACAACCTGTCTTTTGCGCTTCGCATCTGGATCAACAGGATGTAATGGGTTATCTGGATCTGAATCACTGTTTGCGTGTCTTACAAGCCCTTCACCTGGATCTGTATAATCAATCCTTGCTAGATGTCCAAATAAACGCCTTACTGGTGGACGTTCATTGACCGACAATCCTTTGTACGCCTTCATCCTAGCAAGTGTATTAAGTGACATATGTTCCTGAACAACAATATGCTTAGGATCCCTCTTCAAGTCTTTATACTTGTTATCAAATACCATCTGGAGGAAACGAGGATATAGTAGAAACTTCAGATTCCTCGTGCCGTTTACAGGCTCTAACAAGTGTTCCATCAGCATGCCTGAAACATTGAACGGTTTGTTCAATACCAGGGCTACCATCAACGAGCTAATACTCTTGCGCATTAAGTCATATCCTCCAGCGGCTGATCCGAAGACATGTATCAAAACGTGTGCCAAATATTTGAATTAAGGGCACAGTTTTCCCTTGTGCAATGAACCGTCAGTGATTGGTCCATTGTATTTCATTCTCAGGAAACACTTTCGCTGTTCCATAAAACTCAACTCCTTAGGATCTGTCTTCTCATCTTGTAAGTTCAAAGCCTGCTCACATACAATAACCCTCTGCCCTTGGATCTTGCTAATCAAACATGACTCGCAATTCCAGAAGTCCAGCTTCGCTCCTGACCAGAATTCTTGCATCATGTCTCGGTAAATGATAGTAGGTGTAGCAATCGCGTCAATCACCCTACATCTCTCCAAGAATTCAATGATCTCGACAAACTCCGTGTGCTTTTTAACTTCTCCGAGATACGCACAACAATTATGCGCATTTTCAAAGGTTAAAGGCTCTTCAGGAACTTTCTTAGCAGGTTGTGAGGATGATCCAGCTTGCTCAGTCATCTTCTCCTGCTCGGACATGGTTTAAACTGCAAAACAAAACAAAAGCACATGTTAAAAATCGACAAAAATTCAAACCTTGAAAATTTTGGTAATTAACATTCTCATTCGCCCAAACGGGGGTGCGAATGAGAAAAACAAGGTGCGAATGAGAAAATTGAATGGTACGAATGTATAAATTTTGGTAAAAAGTTTCATTCGCCCACAAGATCTACATTCGACCAGTGTGTTATCTCCTTCGCCCATTCGAAAGGGTCGAAGGAGTCTGTTTATATTTTTGAATTTTCAGTTTTGATATTTATTGTTTCTGATCATGTTCTTTTGATTTGTATTGCAACTAACAATGCCGATAAACCATTTTAAACTAACAGTTTCATCAATTATTCATTATGTCTGTGTTTTCAACTAAAACTAGGGTGCGAAACACAACTGATGATCAATTGATCAATCTGTGGTTTTGAATCCATGATTTATGGTTTTTCTCCCCCTAAAACATAGATATAATGAAGCTTTAAAATCAATTGCAACAATTAAGTTGTTAAAATCAGTTTTTAAGTATTAGGGCTTGAAACACAAAAACAGGGATTAATCCTTGGATTCTGAATGTTAACCAGTAAAAGATAGTGGAAAAGAATCAGTGAATGTAGACGATCACAATGGTATGTCACAAAATAACAGGGCAACAAGGTGAGGTTAGAGTGAAAATTTTGAAAAATTTTTGTATAGGGTCGAATGAGACTGATATGGTATATATAGGCACACTCCTTCGCCCGTTCTTCTCGTACGAATGAGAAGCTTTTGTCTCCTTCGACCCTAGTTAAAGCTTCGAATGAGCCAAAAGGGTTCGAATGAAACATATGTTCAAGAACACTCTCCTTCGCCCGTTTACAACATACGAAGGAACATGAAAAATCCCACATTCGACCAACCGAATGGGCGAATGAGAATTGGGATTTTTGATAAATTTTCCAAATCTCAAAAACGAGTCCTGTTCCAATTATTTTCCAAATTTTAAGCATCCAACATTCAAATTTACACATTTAAAAGGTTACAAAGCTCAAATGGTGTAACAAGGTTTAGAAAATCGACATCAACCACCATCAGTTATCAAAAAATAAGATGGAAATGAAAAATCTTTTTGGATTTTCTAAAGTTTATGCTAAAACACACCTAAAATCTTTTTGAGTTTTGTAATTTTTGACGAGAAAATAAAATGCAGAAATGTAAATGAAAAACTGTAAATGTTTTTGGGATTTCCGGTAAAGGGATCATATCAGTTATTGAGAAATCTGATCACACCGTTGATCTTTTGAATTATTATCATTAAAGACAATGTGTGATCTGGCAACTGCTGATATTGTGATCCACATAAACTCACATGCAGACTTTTGTGCAGTGCTTTAAACTGATACTGATATTTATAGTATAAACGTAATCGTCTGTGGTTCCCACGCACACGACATACTCCCGTATCAAGAAGTAAATGTATAAAGACTCATTGTAAAGCGCATGGTTGCCATTTCTAACTTGGTGTTTTCCATTTCATTAATATAGTTATTAATGGCAAGTTGTTTTATTGACAAAGTCTTTTTAAGTTTAGAGACATCCTTTTTATAACCATCAAGAACTTTGTTGAAATCTTTTAAATCTTTTTGATAAATCTGACAGTTTATTTTGGCACTCTCAAGTTGTACCTTGAGAAGCTTATTTTCTTCTGTCAATTTATCAAAATCAGCACATTTAACACACACTTTAGAATGAGATTCAGAACTTACCGGTTTAGGAGGTTCTGTCATTGCCATCAACGCGAAGTGAGCTTCCTTCCCTGCAAAGAATTTGGAGTAGTCAATCTTGGTGCACGCATCATCTACCATGCATGACTTGCGAGTCATAAGGAAATCAGCTTCAGCTAGCAACTGATCAATGTCATCGTCTAGTGAATTCACACTAGCTTCTGAGTCAGAATCACTCTCCATGTCCGAATAAGCTGAATCATAGTGCTCTCCAACATCTGTGACAGAATCAAGAATCATTCCAGATTTCTTGTCTTCACTCTCAGCAATCACATCCTCATTCAACTCCTCTATTTTCAACTCCGACACTTTCTCTATCACAACCTCCTCTTCAATCTCCTCATGCTCATCCAAACTCATCTTCTGTGCCACACAAGCCACATTTCTAGCAGTAATCTCCTCCACCCCCAATTGCATACCCGTCCAATCAAAACCTTCATCTTTTTGAATCACAAGTGCTTGATTTTGATTGTCAGTTTGGTTTTGGTTTTGAGTGTTAGGTGTAGAGATAGGAACAATGGTTCGGTTTGGATTCTGTTGTGGTTGGTTTTGAGTTGTGGATTGTCTAGTGTTGGTATTTTGTTGTGTGTTTTGACGGTTCTGGTAGTTGTTTTGAGGTTGAAAGCTAGAGATGTTGGGACTGTTGTATGATACCTGATTTTGGTTTTGGTTTTGTCTGTTTTGGTAGGTTGAATTGAACGGGTTTCGATTACCTTGCCGTGCCGGCTGTGTACACTCTCTCTTAAAATGACCCTTCTCACCATAATTGAAGCATGTAACCTTGGCTTTGTTGAAGCCGTAAGTGGTGTTTGGAGAAGTTGAAAGGTCAGTTCTTCCAGTCTTCTGGATAAAATCAGTGGCTCTCCTCATTATGCTCGCAAATGCCCACTGTATGTCTATAAGCTCCATCTCCTCTTTATCGATTTGTGCGTAGTCCTCATTGGTGAGATTGTTGTTTCCAATCTGACTAGCCACTAAACCGTTGTATGATGCAACCATAGCAGATACTAAAGCAACATGTTGTTGAGCAATCTCAACAGTCACATTGTTAAGATTAGAAGTCTCTAACACAATCGGACTTTGATTTGATTATGTTTGAGTAATCTGCATCTGATTCATGTGAGGAGTATATTGTTGTTGTTGTTGAGGTTGACTTGTTGTGTAACAGGCAGCTTGTTATAAAGGTGAAAAAGGTGGAATAAAGTTTGATGTTTGATAAGATTGTGGTGTGTATGATAGTGTGTATGATGAAGTTTGCGCAAGATAGTTGATTGGTGCTTTTGTGGGTTCAACAACATTGGATACACATGCAATGTGAGGAGCAACATTTGAAGTTGTGCTTGAAGTAGAAAGAGAGTTAGATGTACCACTCACATACAGATCTGGATTCTGTGGAATCTGTGCTCTCTTGGCTTTCCTTTTCTCCTCCATTTCTTTGTTTTCCAGCTTTTGTATGAACTCGTTGATAGTCCAATACTGGTATGCATCCTTTTCCTTCAACACTTCAATGTGTTGGTTCCAGTATGGTGGTAAAGCATCAGCAAATTTATCCACCAGTTCTGACATCGGTATGCTGATCTCATAGCTCGAAAGTTCTGTGAGCAAATGGCAATACCGTGGAACCAATTCTTTTAGAGTCTCATTGCCCATGTAACTAAAGTTCTCAAATTCTTTTCGAAGCTCTTCCATTCTCAGCTTCCTTGTCTTCTCATTACCATCATGTCTGTTTCTCAGCATATCCCACAGTTGTTTAGATGTTGTACACGATCCAAACTGATGCAGCAAGTCAGTGTTGATCGCTTGAGATAACTGAGAAAACGCCTTCTTCTCGATCGCAAACCTCTTTTTCTCATCATCAGCCAAATTCTCCAACGGTATCGGTTCTCCAGTGTTCTCCATAATAGGAGCAACATAACCCTTTACTATCATATGCCATGCCTCGGCTCCCTCTAGTCCTTATCCCTCCACATGTATCTTGAACGTTGTCTTCCATGTGTTATACTCCTTCATGTCCATGAGCTTTGGTGGACGATTGCCGCTTCCTGATGATAGATCATGAATGAGTGTAGATATGGCATTGGTCGTCTGCGAATGAACGGCAACTGCTGCTACTCCCCAATAGTTGTCAATTGGTTGTTGTAATGGTTGCACAACTTGTTGAAGAGCAGAACCAGTCATAGCCATGTAATTGATTGGCTGGGATGGTGGACTAGTCTTCTGGGCTGCAACTGACCATGGATCTCGTGTTGTCTGCTGTTGTGGTGCTTGAGTAGGTCTTGGCGTTGTTGGGAAGTTTCACATCTTAACCTGTAAATGTTTAAACACGAAAAGATTAGAAATGTTTTAAAACAGGAAACTCTTTCGCACTATCGGACGGGCGAATGAGAAATATTCTTCTCCTTCGACCGTTTTGAAGGGTACGAATGTGGCCTGATATCACACAAACTTTTTTCGACCGTTTACTTCTCTCGTTCGACCGTTTTCCTTCTCCTTCGACCGTTCGATCAGTCGAATGTAACACCAACGGGCGAATGAACACAAATAAGCAATGAAAGTCTACGTTCGACCACTAAAACAACACCTTCGACCACAAACTCTCTCTTTCGACCAAATGAAATCACACTTTCGACCGTTCTCTCTACGTTCGACCCCTGGTAATTCAAAAACGGTTATTCTTTGAAAATCCGTTAATTTTGATCATGTTTATCAAATGTTGATGGATTTTGATGATTTAAATCAGGTTTTGAATCGGAATTGATTTGGAACAAGTTTAATGAAGAGAATTATCCAATTTAACCTTGAAAACAAGTTGTAATCAATCAAAATCTTATCAAATCAGTTTGTTCAATGAAAACAGAAACTTTTTGACCAAAATTAGGTCCAAATCAACTGAGAGACTATCAATTTGTAGTTGTTTGATCCAGAAAGGCTCTGATACCACTTTGTATGCGATGTATGGATCGTGTAAACAACAAAGAATGATCAAACGATTTTGGTCGACAAATATTCTGGAATTTTACTACGACGGTGATAGCCCGTGTTGCTATTCAACCTATATGGGCATAACACCATTAAGCAAAGAGTGGTGGGGTAGTCTTTTAGGTTAGTGTGGAAATGGTTATATTCAAAATATGGTACGTTCTGAAACTTTCATTAACCGTTATAACTTGGCACATATAATTTTTAATTATTTTATGTTACAGCATGTGCATGCGTGGTGTAACCATTTGATGTCTTTAAGAGAAACTGACAGAGGAAGACAAACGTCTTTATATACTAATCATTGTTGGTGTGTACTACAACCCAATTTTTATACTCTATTACTTGAACAAGATCATCATGTTTATGAATATGCGGATGGTTCAAGAAGAATATATCCTCCCTTTTGGGAAGTTGATACGGTATATATACCGGTATCCACAGACAAAAAAAAAACTGGTTTATTTTAAAGATTGACATGGCGTCGATGCAAGTAACTTTATATTTCCCAAATACTTGTAATGCGAGTAACTATGGTGACACAATCTACGTTCACAGGAAAATTCACCAAATTCTTATAGAATTTGAGTCTGCGTTCTTATGGTTACTTAGAGCAAAAATGTACTGGGAAAAATCGGCTACTGACCAGATCCATTTGTTAGAAATTTGCGGAGAAGTTGTCTGGCCTGGCAACGACAGCGTATTGGTCGACATTCAGGGGTCATAATTTGTATGTTGCTACAAAATTTGGTTCAAAACAGCTCAATGACATGGGAAGAAACAAATTTTCATGACGCATGTATGAGATACCGTCGTTTTATGGCAGATGAAATATATGCTGCCCGTTTCAGCCCATCAAATATTTCAACTTTGTGTAAAAGAGTATATGGTCCATAAACGTAAAAAACTACTCCGCAGTGGGATGAGTGAGACGACTTTAAGTCTTCTCGGGAAGTGGGATGAGTGAGACGACTTTAAGTCTTCTCGGGAAGTGGGATGAGTGAGACAACTTTAAGTCTTCTCGGGAACTGGGATGAGACTTTTATTTACTCTCGGGAAGTGGGATGAGTGAGACGACTTTAAGTTGTCTCACGGGGAACGGTCTTCAAAGTCGTCTAAAAGTGGCTCAAAGTCGTCTCACGGGGAACGGTCTTCAAAGTCGTCTCAAATAAAATATTATTATATTTTTGTTTTTAGTAGTATTATTAAAATAAATAATGTTTATGTTTATATTTATAGTATTATGTAGGTGCTCATTAAAGTAAAAAAAAAAGCCAAATAAACTAAAAACATATATATTTAATAACAAAACTGAAGAAACAAATAGTCTTACCACCGGATAAGGGTGATAAGATTATTGTATCCACAGGGTTGATCCTTCACTAGCAGCTTCGGATTGAGGGACCTGCAAACAAGAGTGGATTGGTGGATGTGGAGACGACTACACAAGGTAGTAGTTTATGACAAAAACGGGGTGAATGGGGATACTATCTTTAGTGATAGCTCTCCGGGTTAGCAGAAAGTGTCCCCTCCTACTAGGGATGTGATCCCTTATATAGGAGTGGACGTATGCCACCATTACCCAAGTCCTAACCGTGGTTAGGTTGTCTCCATCACCCTTGATTATGTTAGTAAGGTGATTTAAGGAAAGCTAAATAAATGGAAATGGTGGAATGGTCTACCGCCTTTAATGCTTGGTCAACGCATTCGTAGCCCTGATTTATGCATGGCGTTTGATCATGCATGACTTTCGCCTTGACCATAATGTGGAAGTTGACCGGCAGTGAGCTGCTTTACTGGTTCCTTGCGCGTGGATTCCTTCCGCATGGTAATGTTTTCCGGGTTTGGGTATGCAGATTAGCCCGTTTAGTACCCAATCCCATCAAGTCCCCCCTAGTCCAGTGTGTCTTTTATCTTTGAAGCTATGATGAGATGGGAGGGATGCTGGAATCAATAATAAAAGTTCTTGATGATAGCTTATCAGGATTGTGTTCTATGCGAGGTCGCAGTCAATGTCTTTGCGCTGGGTGTTTGTGCGGTGAACGGGTGTTGTTATTTGACGTGACTAGTGACGGTTGAGTTGTGTGCAGACACGTTCTTTGGCAGTTGTCAGGCGAGTAGGCGCGTGAGACGCGTGTGGCGTCTGCTTGTCTCCTATCAGACATGTGTCATTATCTGGTTGGGCTCATGCACAAAAAGGTGTGGCTGGCCCACTTGACATGACGTCAGCTGTATTAATTACCAAGCCTATATAATCAATTTGAAATTGCAGTTTCCCACTTCCTCATTATATCACTCGTTTCATATTCAAATTCCTTTAACGTCTTTCTTTCCAGCCTTCACTGCATCTTCCTAATTTCAATTATGTCTCAAGATTCACAAAACGTTCCTGACTCAACCAAAATATCTGAGTCTATGAAAGACTCGTTAAAAAGTATTGATACAACGACGATCAAGTGGGATAAAGCCTCTTTTTCTAGTTTTCTTAATCAATATGGGATTTTGAAGGAGTGGGATCCCGAGCTTCCGACAGAGGGCAAGACTGCATTGCAGGCAACAAGTGGCAAAATTACCCTCTATGCAGCAGCGTTTTCAAAATGTTGTTTCCGTCTTCCAACGACGAAGTTTACAGTGAATCCCTTCTAACTTATGGTGTTCATCCTACACAAATGACCCCATTTGGGTGGTGTCATTTAATTCATTTTGAAGCCACATGCAGGGCATTGGAGATCGAGCCTACATTCGAAAGGTTGAATGTATTTTATGTGTTATGTATGCGATGTATGGATCGTGTAAACAACAAAGAATGATCAAACAAGTTAGTTTTAGGTGCGGAATCCCTAAAACAATCACAAAATAATAGTCAAACAGATCAAAACACGTAAATCATCATTTCAAAAGCTTTTTCATTAATTAGAAACTCAATTACACGTTTAGAGATTGATACAAACAGGGTAAGAACGTGAAAAGAGCTAAATAAACTTCTAGAGAGAGAATCAGAAAGTGGAGGGAATAATATGACTCAAAGTTTTATTCAAAAAATCAAGCTTGACTATTTATAGACTGCACATTCGCCCAAATGATTCGTGCGAATGTGCAGGTTCGACCAAACCAACTGGTCGAACCAAGCCATACATAAACAATATTCACATTCGACCAAAACTTGCTCCTTCGCACCCTCTGATCTTCCTTCGACCAAACAAAAACCTTCCTTCGTACCTATTATTTCTCCTTCGCACCATCGACAATTATCAAAACATGTTTATTGTACAATCCGAAGCACTAGTCGCATAACTGCATCTACATGTTAGAAGCTGCTCGTGGTGGGAGCGGTTGGTATAGCTTGGGTACGCGTAGGAAAGTTAAGAAACTTGTGTCCGAGAATCTGAAGTCCTTGTATGATTGGAAGGATAAATTCTTCTACATCAACCGCGGAGTTCTCCCTGCATCCTTTCAGTGGATGGCTTTGGGCTTGAAGGAAAAGATTGCTGAGTTGCCGCCGATGGAGAGTTACAAAGAACAAGAATGGTATAAATCACTTTGTGCTCATGCTACTCCACTGGTGATGGATGATTGTCTGGAATGCGTGTTGGTGATACTAGGACTTAGCCTTGTTAATCCAGAAGGCCATGATCCTTGTCAGCCAGAAGGTGGTACTACTTCATCTGCACTTTTGTTTAAACAACTTTTACATTGTTCTCAAGATGTTATTTTGTAATTGCTTATAGGTGTGTCTTTGTTTGATTTGTTTGCGCAAAGGGGTGAAGCAAAAGTTCTATATAATCAAGTAGCTGAGGGTGCACAGAAGCTGGTTGAGAGGTTGAGTTTGAATTTTTTTGTTTCCGAATCTCATTGATCCACCCAAGCATTATGCTCGAACAAGTTAGGGAATTTCTTCATGTCTTGATATTTTTTCCAAGTACCTTATGCGCACGAAGGATGCGCAGGTGTGTACGTTATCCGCGTGCTGATTTTGCACGTCCTTCGTGACAGGTGCGGGTATACAATCCCGCAGAAAGATTACCATCGAAGTCGAGGAAGTTTCTTCTGATCGTCGAGATTGCATTGGTTAGTGTTGAGCTTGTTATCCATTTTCTTATGTTTGACTTGATATTTACAGATGTGACTTCCGCAACAGGCACGAGTACTTCAAAGAAGAAGCGTGCTAAGGTGAGTAAGAAGACGAAACCACCTACTGCCCCTGTCATCGTCGAGGAAGAGGATGAGGCGGCTACGGAGTCTGATACAGAATTGGAGCGTAAACGCCATAGGCAACATTCGCCGGTGCATTCAAGTGGAGATGTTTCTGCGGAATTGTTTCAGCAGAGGATTGATGCTATGAAGTAGAAGCAAATACAGATTCCACAGTCAACTGGGGAAGTATCTGTGGTGCCGTGTCCTGAACCTATTGCGGCAGTGCCTGTTGATACTTTTAAGCCCCTAGCTGGGTCAAAGGGTCGTAAGCTTAAGGTGATTGTGAAGCCACCGCCTGTTCGCCAGAATCTTCCCATGAAGACTCTAAGACATTTGACAGGTACGAATGTGCATATCTGAGGTTATTTGGTTCGTAATTGGTGATAACGTATAGTTACATGTTTTGTAGAATCTTTGCCTTTTGCGGAGTCTCCTCTGGAGCGAAGTTCTTCTGTTGTTGACAAGGTCTCATATCTGGATCCCCCTGTTACCGAACCAGTTAACATTGTTGAGGAGGTTGTTGAGAATGTGACAGGTCCGGATACATCGGAACCGGTGAATGAAGAAAATCAAGAGCCTCAAGGGTTAGTGACTTTGTTGGAGCAGACACCGCTAGTGGAACCAACCGCGGATGATGTAGTGCTTGCGTTAGAGAAGGCAGCGGGGAAGAAAGTGGATGAAAGTTCCACCCCAAGTTTAAATGTTGAAGAGCCTGCAATTGTGTTGGAGCAAATACCAGAACAAAGTTTTTCGCAAGGAGTAAATGTTGGTACAGATTTGCGAAAAGGAAAAGAGGTTCAAGCACTCAAGGAGAATCCTGCTGCTCTTGTGCGGAGTGTGTAAGATTCTACTATCATTTATAGGAAAGCTCACTCTGAGGGGAGCTGGAGGTCTGGCAAGTCGGGGCCAGTTGGTCGTGGGCGAGGTAGGTTTTCCTCACGTGAATCTGATCAGCCTAGACCGTATCAACCTCGTTGGGATATTATGGACACTACCCGGTTCACAAACCCGCTGGATGCTGAGGAGTTTGTGACTCTATCTGTTTCGCCGGCTAGCGGGATTATCAAGATAGTGTGGATCGCAGATCATTGTTCACTGATGTGGCTATGAATCTCGCTCTAGGGGTTAGCAGTCTAGGTTCCCTTATCCGGCGTGAGAATGAATTCATGCGTGATTGGCAAAATTTGAAGGAGTCGGAGGCTAGTCTGTTGCGGTGCGAAGAAGAGTTCCAGCTCACGCGTCAAGATATCCGATCCGAGATTGACCATCACAAGAAAATAGCCCATGAAGCAGCGGAGGAGGTGAATAAATTGAAGAAAGAGAAGGTTGAATCTTCTAAGTCCTGGAAAGATGCGTGCAAGCGAATTAACCAGGAGATTGAGCACCTACGCTCAACTGTTGAAAAGCTAAAGGCTGATAATTCCCAGCTTATCAATGATGCGGAGCAAAGTCAAAAAACTTGTGACGCGAAACAAGCGGAGCTCGCTGACACGATTGAGAAATATAATCGTCAGCACGAAGATCTTATCAAAGCCACCTCCGCGTTATCTGATGCGGAGTTGAAGATTAAGCAACTTGGTGCGGATAAATCCAAGTTAGAAGAAGAAAAAGCCTTAGCGGAATCATTGTGCTCTCAAGTTCAGATTTAGACCAAATGCGAACCGCATGTCGGGATGCTACAGACATTGCTATTGCTGCTAACGATAGGATTACCTGGCTGATGCGAGATGGTGTTGCAGGGGTAGTTAATCGTTACCTTCATAAAAACTTGTTTGTTTTGCTCTGTTGTTGTGTATATAAAATTGTGACATCTTTTTTCAGATATTCAAACGTGTGTGGAATGAGCCTAAGTTGACGGAGGTCATTGCCCGCATTTCCAGTTCTTCTGTAAAGCAAGGTCTTAACCTTGGGTTTTATGAAGGCTTCTATCATCATGCGCATGGGAAGAAGATTCAGGATGGGCCTTATTATGATAAACCTTACGAAGCGGAAATGCTACAGGCTCAACGTGATTATGAAGCTTTGACATTTGACGTGTTTGATTTGGTGGAGGCATGCTTGAAGACTGATGACCCCGTTGGAGAGCTGCACAATTATTTTGAGTAATCTGATCGTCTTGGCGCAGAGCTTGCTGAGAAGACACGCAAGGAAGAAGAGGCTAAAAGGGCTGCCTTAACAAGCGGAGCAGGTACTTCGTCCGCGGCTAGTGGGACGCATGAGGAGGCTCCGCGTGCTGATGATGTTGCCCAATATTTGAACCTTGAATAGAGATGTTGTCTTTCATTCTGAACTTTTTAATTTTCTTGAACTTGTAAAATTCCTGAACAATCTTTCCTGTTTTCATTGTCTGAACTTTTTAATTTTCTTGAACTTGTAATGTCCTTGATAAAATATGTGGCTTCCGCAGAGTCCACACAGCGTAACAATGGCCCGAGGTAAGAACGTCGGTATAGAATACCATCGATAGCCTCGTAATGTAGAGGTTTGTGTTGTAACTTTCTAGCTTCGGCTCTGTTGGACGGAAGGATCCCTTTGGTCAAGAAAGCCATTATGGGGGTGATCCAAGATTCTTTTCCTGTCTGGACCACATTCACTTGTTTTTGCGGTACGGATGGGTTTGTTAACACCTCAACCCGCACGTCTTTGGCCATGTGATCAAATGCGGTTGATGCCATCTTGCTTAAGGCGTCTGCCGGTTTGTTCTGGCTTCGACACAAGTGAGTTACTTTGCAGTGGGTGAAGCTGTGCATCAGTTCTTTAGTGTATTGCAAATACAAGAACATAGACGGCTCCCTTGCTTCATATGAGCCGTCTATGTGGTTGGCAACTAACATGGAGTCAACATGAGCTTTAATGTATTGAGCTCCCATTTTCTTGGCGATGCGCAAGCCTGCTAAGAGTGCTTCGTATTCCGCCTCATTGTTAGCTGTTTGGAAGTCGAGCCGGATTGCGTAGGTGAACTCTTTTTCTTCCGGTGTTATCAGACGTAACCCCATACTGGCTCCTTCATCGTTGCAAGCACCATCGGTAAAGAGTTTCCACTTTTGTGATTCATCTGGCGGAGTTGATTTCGAAGATGCTTCATTTATGCATTCTTCGATTTTATCTGTTGGAACTTCCGGGATGAAGTATGCCAAAATTTGCCCCTTAAAAGAAGGTCTGGCTTTATAAGTAATTGAGTGTTCTCCCAATTCGATGGCCCATTTGGCCAATCTTCCAGAAAGTTTTAGTTTGCGCAGGATATCATTGATACGAAAATCGGTTAGGACGTTGATAGGATGGCCCTGGAAGTACCTGCGCAACCTCCGGGAAGCATGAACTAGTGCGAGAACCAATTTTTCCATTGTTGAATAACGAGTTTCGGCATCCAGCAGCATGCGGCTGACGTAATATATTGGGGTTTGTACCCCTTTTCTGTCGACCATGAGCACTGCGCCGACTGCCTTGTCAGTGACGGACAAACAATGTGAGTGACTCTTCAGGTAATGGAGCGATGAGTGTTGGCAGATAGCTCAAACACTTTTTCATTTCTTGAAAAGCCGTTTCTGCTTCTGCGGTCCAGTTGAAATTAGATTTCTTCAAGCAATTTTTCAGCGTGTCCACAAAAGGGAATGATTTGGACGCGTAGTTTGACAGGAATCTGTTCAAAGCTACGAGGCGTCCCATTAATGTCTAAACTTCTTTGACGGAAGATGGGGACGACATGTGTTCAATTGCTTGGACCTTGTCTGGATTTGCGCGAAAACCATCTTTTGTTACTATAACCCCGAGAAATTTTCCTTCTTCCATTCCGAAAGAACATTTTCCCGGGTTCAGTTTCATTTGTACACTCCGCAGTTGATTAAATGTTTTCTGGATGTCGTTCAGCATCTGGTCTTCTTCTCTACTTTTGATTACAAGATCGTTGACATAAACTTCCAAGTTCACGCCGATCTGTTTTACAAATACTGTGTCCATCAGACGCTGATACGTTGCTCCAGCGTTTTTTAGTCCGAACGGCTACTTGGTGTAGCAAAAAGTTCCCATATCAGTGCGGAACGCTGTCTTGTCTTCATCTTCCTTGGCCATCTGGATTTGGTGATAGCCTTTGTAAGCATCCAGAAAACACTTGAATCTGTAAAGTGCCAGTGAGTCGACTTTCAAATCGATCTCAGGCAGCGAATAACAAACTTTCGGGCAAGCTTTCTTCAGCTCTTTATAATCGACGCACATACGCCAAGTACCCCACCATGACTGGGTTTGCCACCCAAGTTTGATACTTACTTTTGCAGAGAATACCTGCTTTCAAGAGCTCCATTACTTGGTCATTCATCGCCTTTGTTTTCTCCGGCCCCATACTACGCTTCTTTTGGGCAACCGGTTCTGCATTTTTGTAGATGTTGAGCCCATGTTCCGCGATGCGTCGCGGAATGCCAACCATGTCTGCCGGCTGGAATGCGAATATATCCATGTTTTTGGTGAGTAGTTGCTTCAGATGTAAGCGAATGGAATCGGAGATTACATGGCCAATGAAAACTGTCTGTTCCGGGAATGGAGGGTTGATGACCCATTTTTCCGGTTCGGTTCTAACAGTTGATTTCATTTGCTTGGCGGGTTTCGGCGCATCGGTTGTGTGGCATCTTTTGTTCCCGCGTATAAAGGCAACCCCTGTCCATGTGGGAAAACATGCCATCTGGTGTGGTATGGACGCATTGTAGTTGAATTTTGCTAAGCCTTCCCGCCCCAACAGAATGTCGTGTGTAGGGATGGCAACGGGTCGGGTATGGGTCGGGTTTGGCTAATACCATACCCGTACCCGATTGTAAAACCCCACCCCATACCCGTCCCATACCCGTCGGGTATTTATCGGGTTTATACCCGTCGGGTATCAGGCATACCCGCGGGTATCGGGTATAAACGTTGGGATTTAAAAAAAAAATTCTGGAAACGTAATTTATTATGGCACGCGGGCATAGTATCACTTCTCTTTACGAAATCCAGTATAGTTGAGCACGAGATTCAAGATATCAATGGCAAACCAATAACTCACCATCATGATATCGAGCCGGAAAACAACTTGAACGCCAGTAACGATATGGAGGTGGAAGATGACCATGTAGGTGACATTGGAAAATGAAAAGGCTCATGGGGAAGGGAGAGTTTAACACATGGGTCTGTCAAAAATAATTAAATACAAACGAATATATATATATATATATATATATATATATATATATAAACGGGTATATAATCAGGTAACGGGTTGGGTAATCGGGTCAAGTATAGCCTAATACCAAACCCGACCCGTACCCGCGAAAAAAATAAAATGAAAACCATACCCGACCCCATACCCGCATACCCGATCCCATACCCGCCCCGGATGTCTCGGGTTTCGGGTTTTCCCAACGGGTTCGGGTTTTTTTGCCATCCCTAGTCGTGTGATGAGTTGACGGGAAGAACGATAAAATCGCACATCTCTGTGCGTGAATGCTTTCCATCTGAAAGTGTCACCGGGAACGTAAGCATTCTCAATGGGAAGATCATCTCGTGTATGAATCCTGAAATAGGCTTTGTCACGGGAATTAGCCTTGCTTTATCATCGTCGTCCAGCTGGTCAAAACATTGCTGGTACATGATGTCTGTGTTGCTTCCATTGTCTAGGAACATATACCTTGTCCGGTAATGTCCTACGACTCCCGTGATAATTAGCGGAGCTGTTGACGAAGCCCCTCCATTCACTATTGGCATTATTACTTGCTCTTCTTTCCACGAGTCATCATTTTCGTTAGTGAATGTGCGCTTGTAACTTGCGGCTCTATGGATCATGTTGCAACTGTTGCGCGTCGTGTTGTACACGTTATGCGCATCGAGGTTGCGTATCTTCTTTTGAGGGGGCTTACTCCCTTCAGCGTTGTCCCGCTATTTACTCCGCATGTGTTTCACGAGGTGTTGCTAGCTGACCGGATTTTATGGCATTTTCTATTTCCTTCTTTAAGCTATAGCAATTGTCTGTTAGATGGCCATAGTCTTCATGATATTCGCAGTATTTGGACTTGTCCACATGCCGTCTATCACCTCGGAGCTCTTGCGGTTTTGGGAACTGGATTTGTTCCGTTTTCAACACTTCGGACGGCGTTCTGGATAACGGGGTCCAATCATAATTCTTCCGGTGGTGTCCCTTTGAGCTAAGCATGTTCCGCGCATCTTGCGCGGGAGAATATTTTCCCTCTTCAGCTGTGCCAGAGATTCTGTACCAGACAGATTGTTTTCCTTTCCCCTTGATTTTAGAGGATGGGTGGTGATTACCATTCTGGTGTGTATATTTGTTTCGATGGAAAGAATGTTCAGAAGACGCATAGACTTTTGCGACTTTAATCACTTCGTCCCAAGCATTGGGTACGCCGTCATTTCCAGTGAGGCACTTCATTAGATCACCATTTCTTACCCCGTGTATGAATGCTGCACGGGTAAGTTCTTCTCTGCAACCTAACTGGAGAGCCTCGTTGTTGTATCTGACGATGCAGTCCTCTAAGGACTCATTCTCATGGCGTGTACACAATAGGATATGTGTTTTATCTTTTTTGTGCTTGCGTAGGTGTAAGAAGTGATTTTTGAATTTCTGAATTAGATCATCGAAATCTAGCAGACTTCCCATAGGCAGACTTTCATACCAGACCCTGGCTGCCCCTGTTAATGTTTGTACAAACAGATGACACCAAGCTTGCACAGGCCAGAGTTTAGAACTGTCAGCGCAATCGAAAGCATGCAGGTGATCGTCCAGGTCACGTAAGCCGTCATATTTCCCAATCGTATTTGGGATCTTGCACTCTTGAGGCATTGGTGCCAACGCGATGCGCGCACAAAATTTTGATCTCTCCGTGAAGGTCTTTGGCCTGTAAGGCTTGTAGAGATCATCGTCCTTTGGGGCTGGATTACTAGCAACCGATTTAGAACGTTGTTTTCGGTTGGAGTCATATTGTACTTCATCCTCTGATTCATAGCCGTCTAGTTCCTCGTTCAGGTTGACGGAGTCCTGACTGCGAGTACTGTTAGCACGGTCTCCACCACGTACCGCCTGACAAGGCCCATTTGGACGATGGCCATTGTTGTCTTCCGGGAGTGATTCTGAATCATCCTCCATTGTGCCAAAGCTTAAGGTCTTTTGGACGTTCAGCTTAGCTTTTTCCATAACCATCTTCTGGTATTCAGCAATTGTTCTTGAACTCTGCTTGGCAAACCATTCGTCCGGGTCTACCGGAGACTAGCTGTCTTGTTTCTTCTTTACTCCTGTTAGTCCCCCCTGATTGGGTTGAACTGAAATGTTGAAGTTGGCTATTTTTGGGTCACGTTCTTTGTGATGGTGTTTGGTGTAACTTCATTGATTTGGTCATCAATTGTTGCGTCTACTTCAGCAGCTTTTTTGTTTGCATCCTTCGAGGAAACCATAGTTGCTAGTCTGAAAGATTAGTGAACCGTAAGGGATGGCGCTAATGAAGAAACAAATAATCTTACCACCGCATAAGGATGATAAGATTATTGTATCTACAGGGTTGATCCTTCACTAGCAGCTTCGGATTGAGGGACCTACAAACAAGAGTGGATTGGTGGATGTGGAGACGACTACACAAGGTAGTAGTTTATGACAAAACCGGGGTGAATGGGGATACTATCTTTAGTGATAGCTCTCCGGGTTAGCAGAAAGTGTCCCCTCCTACTAGGGATGTGATCCCTCATATAGGAGTGGGCGTATGCCACCATTACCCAAGTCCTAACCGTGGTTAGGTTGTCTCCATCACCCTTGATTATGTTAATAAGGTGATTTAAGGAAAGCTAAATAAATGGAAATGGTGGAACAGTCTACCGCCTTTAATGCTTGGTCAACGCAGTTGTAGCCCTGATTTATGCATGGCGTTTGACCATGCATGACTTTCGCCTTGACCATTATGTGGAAGTTGACCGGGAGTGAGCTGCTTTACTGGTTCCTTGCGCGTGGATTCCTCCCGCATGGTAATGTTTTCCAGGTTTGGGTATGCGGATTAGCCTGTTTAGTACCCAATCCCATCATCATCTAATTAAATGTCGAACACGTATTTTGAACAACAAAATCTTCAAAGTCTTCTGGATCGACGCAAGTAGGAAACGGTGTTTGACGAACAATTTTGTTCCTGCCCGAATCATGCCTTGAGGAGACTAGTGCTGCTGAACATCGGTTACGATGATGGCCGTAAGTTTTACAACGACTATAGTACACTGGTGTGGGTTGCTCAACTCTTGATAAGATTCGAATGTTTTCACAATGACGACCTGATTGTTGTTTTGTAATATGTGGTGGTTTTAAATGTATTATTTCATTGGGTATCTCCCATTCAGACCTATGGGGTAGTGGATAAATTGCTTCTTCATATGTTTTCTCGTATAGCCCATTGTTGTACCAACGAGAAGTATAATGACTACAGTCATCTTCTTTTAAAAACCTTAATACCGCAATCATGTGCCCACAGGGGAAACCAGATACCTACGGCACCCGACAACGGCATGTTTAATTCAACATATCAACAAAACCATTTTTCTTACCATCTTCAACATGAAAACTGTTAAGCGCAACACCGTAAACACTCCACGTCCTACACCCTGTAATTTTTTCTGAAATTTTGCCACCGCGTACGGACTAAGTACGTGTGTGTTATCGATACCCACCATTCGACGCTCATAATACCATCTCTGAAGTTTTTGTCTAAACAATTCCATAAGGTGGGTTATCAGAATTTTCCTTGCATGCTTGCATAATGCGTTTTTTGACTCTGCACTGTTAGATGTCATATAATGATATCTTTTACCCGTGGAATGTGCTCTTGTCCACTTGTCCGAGGCAGGACCACTGCACACAAGGAATTGAAGTTATCCTCAAAATCAGATAGGCGATAAGCTTTACAAGTTGCCCACCATAGTGACTTTAATTCCTTCATTTCATCTGATGGTAAGTTTAAGTTCACCATAAGATGACGACAACATAACCCGTGAAATGCACGAGAAAAAACAGTTCGTATCACCAGGTCTATTGAATTCGCGCGATCAGAAATGATCGCCAGATCTCGATGTTCACCAATACACTCTTTAAGCGTAGACAAGAACCATATCCAACTATCACCATCTTCAGATTTCCCAACACCATAGACAACCGGTAAGATTTGGTTGTTACCGTCCATTCCAACAGCCGGAAACAACGTTCCTTTAAGCTCACCTCGCAAGTGCGCCGCGTCTATAATAATCACTGGTCTTAAAGTATGAATAAAACTCCTAATCTACACACATTGGAAAAAAAATCGTTAGTTTTATAAAAAGAAAACTTATAACAAGTTGTAAAAGGTTTATACTAACAGCAGCACCAATGGCAACAAAAAGAATTTCAAAGCGGCTTTCCTCATCAGTACGGATGTGAGTAATTGACCCGGGATTCGTCTTTTCCAAATTGTAGCACTAAAGCGGGAGCTCAGCAAACGAATCTTTGCTATTTCCTTGCAAAAGTTCTAGTGCGTGACACTTCCCACGCCATGCTTGGTAGTAACTTATGTCGACGTGAAATCTTTGTCGAAAATCTTGGACTATTTCCTTACCACGGTATACACGACCACTATCTCTCAATTGGTCTTTTAATATGTTACCAAAAACTAAAGGGTAGCTTGACGAAGATGATGGTGATTTTGAGTCTTGGAACATGTGTGATTATCATTAAAATATTTAACATAAAACGTTTTACAACCTGGGTATGCACGTGCTCTAAAACACCAGGAACAATCCTTAACTACACAGGATGCTTCATAACGTGTTTTAGATGATCTTTCTACTTTATAAGAGAAACATTCGGATAAACACAATTTCCCTAGCTGCAGTTTCATTTCTTCTTTGTCGCTAAATACATGACCTGGCGGAAACTGAGATGACAAAAAAAAATTGTTTTTCCTAGACAAAAATCTGTTGTTGCGTTTTCCAAAGGGACATTTAAATCAGGAAGAAACTTTTCTTTTTCATCAACTTTTTTGTACTTTGAATCATAGCCATGAAAATTTTCAAAAGGCGCATTTAAATCAGGAATTTTATAATCATTTGAAGGAACACAATTAGATGAACCGACGCCAGACTCAGAAACAATATATAACTTAAATATTTCACCAGGCTTTTGCTCAGCAGTTTTAAAAAGAAACGATAGATCACGATCACTAAATATGTCGATTGTATCATCAAACAAAGATATTTTATATGATAAACGTGTAATTGGCGAAATTTGAAACATATCCGAGAGATAACCTAAAAGACAAAGGTAAGAAATGTTTGATTCGATTTCCATGCCACACCTTCTACTTTTTGAGTCAACGACATATTCAAGCCTCCCCTTCACAACATCCCACTTCCCATCTAGGTAGACGACAAATCGAACCATTAGCTTTATATTCGAAAATTTGAAATTTATACATACAAGTAACAAACAACTAGCTCCACTTAAACTACAAAAACAATCGACTTAAAATATAAAATTTCAGATAGTTCGGATTAAACTTGTCACATTGGTCAATGTCATATCGAAAAAGACGGTTCCGGTGGCAGAGTCCGTTCAAACCGTCTTTGGATCGTCGGAGACGTCTTGGGAGCATCATCTCGTACGGACAGTACGGTGTGTGACATCTCACAAAGTCGCCTCCGGAAGCGTCTTTGCCTGGTCATGAGACGTTACGAAGACGGCTCACATTCAGAAGCTAGAAAAAAAATGCAAACGGCTTGAGCCATGAGCCAAGGACCATGGAGCTGTCTCCAATGTATCCGGAGCTCTCTTGACGGAGCCCAGCCGGTTTCGAAGAGGGCTCGCAGGTTGTTGGAGTTTGTCGGACACGTGGTGGAATTTAATTGATCTGTAGTAACTTTGAAGCTAAAGTCGCCTGAGATGCTTCGAGAACTGTGAACGGTCTTTCCGAAGACGGCTGAGGGGGCTAAATTGGCAAATCCCTTCGATCAAAGGCTAGATTCGCAATTTTCCCTATATATAAGGTATGTGTGTGATATATACATATAAAATATATAGGTGTCTGTGGGATATATATATATATATATATATATATATATATATATATATATATATATATATATATATTAAGATCTTGATGACTATGCTCCTAGGTGTATGTGTATTTAGTGCAGAAATTTTTTTTATGCAAACTATATATTTATACCTTTTTTTCAGATTTACCGGTATTCAAGACATCCAAACACGTTGATATAGAACGTTAGGTGTGGTGTTGCCGTAGTTGTGATGGTGATGTGATTGAGTTCTGATAAAAAGTTGCTATTGTAAATAAATAGGAAAACAAACCAGCGACGCTTCAATTTTGCGCTCTACGATTCGAAAGCCGCGCGGAGAGCGGTGGTTACTAGTTTAAATAAAACTTTAAAACAATTAAAAATTAATATATGTGGAAAACGATAATATAAAATGCTTTTTTAACGTACAAAGCGTGAAAAGTTTATCAGCCATAGGATTAAGGTTAAATGTAGGTGGTGGCAGGATTGTAATAATTAAATTTAACTAAAAACCGTTCAACATAGAAAGGGTAATTTAGTCCTTTCATATGTATTAAAGTTGCGCTGCCCTAATATCGTTAATTAGTTTACGATCGACAAAAAGAAAATCGCGTAACTCAACCACTCCTGCTGAAACAAACGCTCTGATTTCGACATAGCAACACCTAGAACATGCTGTGTTTTTTAAATGAAAAACAGAACATGTTACTGGAACCAGTCGCCCAAGTGACTTATACCATGCAAAATCATTTTGAAAATCATGCAAGTTCAATTGTATCTCATTTTGAAAATCACGCAAATTCAATTTGAGTAATATGTGTATTTTTATTTGTTGCGTAATTTCTTAATGTTTGCATAATATTGTTATAAAACGATCCATCTTATTCCATATCTATTGTTCAAATTTAGCATAGTTTCTTTCGGTTTGCAATTAATTACCTGTACTGTCCTATTATTTCTTCATAGTAACCCATTAGAATCTTCTAACTTTAAGCTTTGTTTTGTATCATCAATGGCGACACTTGTTTCAATGCCGTCGACGAAGAAACCTCATGGTTTTTCAACCGAGAAGGGGAAACAGAGCTTAGATTTTTTGAAGGGGAGACCAAGGTTTATGATCGGTAATGCAGCTGGATTTGAATTCAGACGAATTCGTTGGTTGTGAATTTGATTTGAATTTAAATTAAATTCCGTAGTTCCAGTAAATTCACTAAATTAGAGTCACTAAAAGATTTGAACATGATTATAGAGATGGATCAAATGTCTAATCTACCCAAAAAAAAATTAACAATCGTGTTTTCTCAAACAAACTGTCATTACACATGGTGTCCTGTTAATCCTTCCTACACTTTGTAGGATTAAGGAGACTTTGTACTGTATACTTTCTCAATATGTGTGTGTGTGTGTATGGTTTTGTGAATACCGGCTTTTAATTGGATTTAATCAAAACGATAGAGTTTTGATGGGTTTCACATACAACTTAGACATGTAACAGACCCATGTTCACTTTTCCATATGTGTGTGTATAAAGAGAGAATGGATCTTATAGGATCTTGTTCCGGACAAGAAAATATGTATCACGCGCGTATCGGATTAAAGGCGGAATCAATAACCTGGTTAATTGTTATAGGTGAGTGTTTAAGGAAATGATAATGATATGGAGAGCACACACACAAAGACACACACTTAATGTAACACACCTCAACCGATGGCGGAAACATCGAGGTGTCACGTAGTGACGATTGTTCAATAGCTCATGGTACTAAAGTGTAAATATTAATACATTGATTAAATAGATTATTACATTGAAAGAAAAATACAAGATACAAAAATTCTAAAGTGACAACTAAAACTGAAATACAATAAATCCAACATCTAAGTAAAAATTCAAAAAGCTTAAAAGTCATCTCATAAATAACCTGAAACATGTACGAAAATAATTTTGTCAATACAAAAATGTATTGGTGAGCATACCCTGTTTGAATACATATAGTAGAAAAAGTGTTTAGCAATTCATGTATTGTATACCGTTTGCAATTATGTGATAAGTAGTATCCGGGTCAAAATCAACCCTATGAAAATGAAATTAAATTTATATATAGTATGCGCTATTAACAGTAGTAATGAAACACATAGCAACGACCAAGGTCTCTCAACAGAGTCACAAGAGGTATATACCATAGTACTATTCATTGAAATGTTAGGCCGCAACGGTTAATGATTTTGACAAGTCATAGATACACAAAGTAACAAAAAGCAAACACACATGATAATTGAACTTAGTGAAAAGAAATAGTAAATTGACATAAGGTACATGAGTAGCCCCAAAAGAGTAAACATGAAAAGGGGGAAAGATATACTCATAGTTCTTGCTAAGCGATAAATCCAGCAAATCTCGTCACAAAATAAAATTGGGAATTCCGAAGAATTCAACCTATATATATAAGAATACCAATGAGGGAAAATGACTTAAAAGTCTAAGACATCTAGAATCTAAGGCATTAGGGTTTGCTAGGCTAGATAGGGAAGATGAAGTTTTAGGATAACTCGAATTTAATAATAACTTTGAATAAAATATATTATGATGTAAGATCAAATATGTGACTAAGAAAATATAAACACTTATGTTTTCCATACTTAGGAATATTTCTGTTTTATATATAAAAGTATTCGTAAAACAGATTTTATAATTTATATTTAATTAAATAACTTATTATGACTACTTAAATATAAATAAGCTAGAAATACAAGATATGGTCCAAAAATAATATTTTTTATAAAAAAAAAAATTTGATTATTTTCTGATTTAAAATATTGAAAATAATTTTTCCATATTTTTTCTCACTTTATTTGTATTTAAAACTGATTTAATGAAATTAAATAGAGTTTTAATGATTAAAAATGGTAAAAATATAAAAAAATAACTATTTTCTAAAAAAATAAATTTTATTTCAGTTTATCATACTTAGAAACAATTTCCCAGAAAATTTGAGATTTAAATCAATAAAAATATGAAAATAATATATTTTTCAGAAAATAAAAATATGATAATTTTCTTTAGGGTGTCAAAATATTACACCTAAATTTTCATAATTTGTGGATCAAAAAATGAATTTAATATGAATTATTTGCTATTTTATGTAAATGAAGCATAAATAAGTAAATAAAAATAAAAAAATATCCAAAAAATGAGAGGTCGACCAAGGTCGAACCTGGGACCTTGGCCGATTCAAGGACTTAGCACAAACACACAACCACTGCACTACAAGCCTTCTTTGTGATAAGCATTTAAAACAAAACCTATTTATATATTATAAACCATTCATCATCTTCCCCAAACAACAAACCCTAACCCTAGCTTTTCTAGCCTACACAATTCGACAATAATAACCATAAGAATCAAGGGGCTTTCGAAGGCTAAGATTCCAGGAACAAAACGGCATAAGAAGATTACACGTACATGCTTTAAATCGATCGGAAAAGCGCTTCAAGAGCCGAAATATAATCCGAAAATTTGAAGGTTATAAAGCTCGAATCTGTGACGTTTTGTGGGTTGGTTAAGACGTGAAGATGTGCATAAACGAATTGAGACAATCGTTTAAATACAATTAACACGCAAAAACGAATCCTTGATGGAGAATTAATATCCGGTCGTTTCATATATTAACTCGATTAAAATCATGAGTAAAACTCGTTGAATGCTTGTTATAAACTTGGGAAACGGTTGGGAATCGATGAAGAGACGTTTTGTGCACATTAAAACGAGTTAAAACGTTCTAAAAGTTGGATTTTCAGTTGGCCGAAAAAATTTCGGTGGCCGGATTCCTGGCCGGAAAACTGTGAGTAGGAGGAAGAGAGGGAAAGTTTAAAACTATTTATAATTTGCAGAAAAGGTCCCTCATATTTAAACTAGGTTAGAAATATTATAACTTGGTTAGATTTTCTTTTATAAACATAACCATACTAACTAACTTTTAACATTAACAAATCCCAAACTTTTTAAAACTTAAATTTTTAAACTTTTATCAAACCACAAAAATAAACCTATGTTGTTTATAAACTTTAAACGTACAACCAAACATCTAAGAAACTTTAAAATCGAGACTTTTATAAAATCTATATCGAATAACGTACTAAATGCAAAAATGATAAACATTGAGTTCGCACTTTTATTAAATTTGTAAAACGACAAATCTTACAGGGAATAAAATAGAAACATTTGACTACACAAAGGACTATAGGTGACAACTTGCTAAAAGATGAGGGTGTCGGTTGTCACACTTAAGGGCTGCAACTTGTTAATGTAGCGAAAGTTCTTGAAAATAACAAGGCATGGGGTATGATCTGTTTTAAACATTTTGAACAAGTTGTCCGGTGATGTAATCAGATATTTGGTAACTTATGGTTATGAAATGTATGTAAATCATGGTTTCTTACCTTTTCTTTTGTCGTTGATTGTTGGTTTCCTTCTTATTTTGGTTTGTTGGTTGATGGCATTATGCGATTAATGGTTAACTTTGTTGATGTGAATATCATTTTGGAGTATTCATGACACGCAACATTATTAGTTCTTAAATTATTTAGTTTATTTCTTACATATATTTTTCCCAAATAAATAGAAAAGGAATTATGTCGCCCATAACGCGAGCTAATGTTGAATCAGGAGGTTCTGCACTTCCCGTTTCACCTGAACAGTTGGCTAGAATGATTGCTCAGCAGGTTAATTTCGTTTTCAATTAGTGTGAGGCGAATCCAAGATTTGGTAGAGGTCGTGGTAGTGGCGCACCAGGGGGTGATGCACCAGGCAGTGATGCGCAAGGACGAGGCGCATCAGGAGGTGGATTAGGTGAAAGAATCCAAATTGGAAACTTGTCTGGTAAAGAGAGTTATGATTGGGTCTAATGTTTCGAAAAGCTATTATTTTTTATCGTATAGCAAATATTAACTTTGACGCGTGTGAATGAAACAGGAAACCCAGAACAAGGTTGTAACTATAAGACATTTTAGTCTTGTCATCCCCATACATTTCCAGGCGTTGAAGGTCCATTGGATATCAGAAAGTCAAGTATGTTGTATGTTCTTTTCAAGAAGAAGCCCTTACTTGGTGGAATACGCAAATTCAAGCTTTGGGTGAGGATGTTGCGTATGGTCTTTCGTGGAATGATTTGAAGGATATGTTATTATGAGAATATTGTCCTCACATTGAGATGCAAAAGATTGAAGCTGAGTTTTGGACCCATACCATGAAAGGAACTGATATAAAGGCTTATACGACCAGGTTTAATGAGTTGGCTAGATTAGTCCCTCGTTTGGTTATCTTTGGGGTTTAGCACCTCAAATCAGGGGAATGGTAGCTTCTTCTAAACCGACTACTATGCAAAGTGTTGTTTCTTTAGCAAATACCTTGACTGATGATGCGGTTAGAATGGGAACTTTGGTTAAGAAATATGATGTTGGTAAGAAGCCGATTGATGTTGTTGAGAAGAGTTCTGAGCTTGAAGCAAAGTCGTCTGGTAGCAAGAGGAAATGGTCTGGTAATTCAAAGAAGCAATCTGGAAGAAGGAAGAAGAGGAATCGTGGTTTAGGAAAGTTGCTTGCTGCGAATACTAATGAGAATAAGAAGGGGCGAAACCCAAGTGTCAAAAGTGTAATACCCAGCATACCGGTGAATGCAAGGTTGGTAATTGTGAGAGATGGAGTCGACATGGACACTCGACCTCGAATTGTAGATCAAGATTTCCAGAGATTGCAAGCAAGGGCAAAACGACCAAGGTTGTTATGAATGTGGTGCTGAAGGAAATTTTAAGATGAATGAGGGGGCAGAGCTTTTGAGATGAATGCGGGCGCAGCTCACAAGGATCATTCAATGGTGACCGGTACGTTACTTGTCAATAGTCACTTTGCATCTATTTTGTTTGATACCAAAGCTGATATGAGCTTTGTTTCTTAGAAATTTGAAACACTGTTAGGGTTGAAATCGAATAAATTAGATAAAAGTTACTCTATAGAGGTAGCCAATGGTAAAGTGATGAAGACTCGCGAGATAATTAGATTTTTAAATGTTAGTAACTTTTATATACGACATTTAAAAAAAAAACAAATTACACCAAATTAATGAACGTTTTATTATCTTTCTATTGAGCACCATAGTTATATACAAAAAAAAACGAAGAAAAACGACTTTTTTAGTAGTTTTTGTTCATGCAAGAAAAAAAAATCATAATGTGTATTACATATAAGAACCTGCTAACTACATAATATATTCACAGATGTAGTCAGTTTGATAAGAATCTATTTTTTGTATTTTGATTGGTGTTAATAAGAACATTAATTACAAAGTTACTAAACCCGTTAGATGCAACTTATGATTCTTAGACATCAAGTAAATCTTTAGCTCATAAGTGATAATTAATCACTCCACCATGCGCGTCTCTTAAATCAATCGTCATGACATATCATTTTGTACCAATTTGGTTGGGGTTTTTTCAGGTTCATATCACATCTTTAGAATGTATTAAAGAAAGTGACAAAGTTGTACAGAGACGTCACTCGAGCAAAATGTGCACACGTAAAATTACAAGTGAGTTTTATGAATTATCGAGTATTGGTCCTTAAAAAAAATATCTAAAAAAATGACAAATTTGCCTTTGCGATACACAAATTTTGTCACTTTATATTAGATTTGTTTATCTCATAAAACATCCAAGGGATAATCTAGCACAACTATATATTAAAATAAGAAATATTTTTTTAAATCTTTCCATTCCATAATATAAAAGGTAAAGTTATTTCAGAATTTTGCAGGCAACAAACTACGCCATAACAGGTTAGCAGGTCCAACCCAACCCAGCTCCAAAAATTTTACACGAACCCAAACCCAAAATTTATGTCATACATATGAGCCCGAATCCGACGCAATTTTTCACGGATTGACCCGAATCCGACCAATTCAACCTGATTTTTTTTTTTTTTTTTTTTTGCAAACTAATATATTAATATTAAAATTTTACTAAAAAAAACACAAGCATATATAAAATATTTACGTTTTAATTATAAAATCTTATACCAATTTCTATTTTAAGTGATAATTATAGCATAAAATACATAACCAATTTAAGTTATAACATAAAACATATTGTAAAAATATATATATATATATATATATATATATATATATATAGTGTAAAGGGGTTAAACAGGCAACCCGTCAACCTCCCAGGGTTCACCCGAACTCGACCCGTTTAGCTAAACTAATACGCAGGTTCAACCTAAACTAACCCGAACCCATTTAGACTAACCTAAACCCGCTAATTTTGTATTAGGTTCGAATCGTGTTTTGGGTAGTGTCACAATTTATATAGCCAAACCTATCTATTAAAAGCGAACAGATTTTGAAACAAATATTTAACTTCAAACTATATAGTAAAATAAGATATATCAAACTGAAAAGCATTAAAAGTAAAAAAATTTCTTAATCAGTCACAATAGAAAATGATTTCTAAATCCCCCTGTCATGGCAGTTCAACTTCAATTCCCATAAAAATCCTACCAACGAAAGTTCCCAACACACTCAGGGTTTCATGCTTTACTCACTACTAGCTCTCTTGAGTTAAACCACATGTTGCTCGTGCTCGGCTCGTTTAGCTCGTTTACACCCCTACCGTAACATGCTATGCATGAAGGTCTTATATAACTTACAATACAAAATTGAATTACAACATATATGGTTTCTTATAGTTGATTGATAACAATGACCACATGGGTAAAAAACTAAAAACTATAGTCAAGGAGCTAGTGCTCACTTGTTTCATGGTTGTAACCCGACGCCTTACCGGATCTTCCAACTATGAACGGCTCAGGTGCATTACTATTACTATTGATGTCAAGACCTTGAAAAGCCCGTGTTGCAAAAAACTCCACGCCTGATTTCGCACTTCCCTTCTTGACCATGGTTTTATGATCCTTACCATGCTCTTGCAGCGCCATCTGTGTCCTTTTCGCTAAAGCAAGAGGCCCATCTTCATCTTCTTTGTTCATATCTGGTCGAAAAAATACATCTTAATACCTTTTTAGGCTTCAAAATAAATTTAAAGACAGCAATGTTAGCATATACTGAAAACTATATCTGGTGAAAAAAGTGTGGTCTGTTGATACCTAATCTCACCATGTGTGCAGCTATCCCTGTATAAAAATTTTAAAACGATAGCTTGGGAGTATTAGTCCATTAGCGAATCTTTTGATTTTACGTTTTTGAACCGTTAGATAAAAAAGAACCCCAAATCAACACATTTATAAGTAAATTGACAACCTTCAAAATCAACTACTTTGATCCATTTAGTTCATATACATTTCCTTATGACTATATGTGTTTGCAGGACAACAGACCTCTAGTTGTAACAATCTGTTGCCGATTATATGATGATTATGTCCCCTATATATCATGTTTTTATTGATGTGTATACATACACCTGTATATTATTTTCATTTTCATTTTTGGTATGAAATTGGGTCAAATATGTAACAAAAACGACAAATAAAAATATAAAAACAAATGCCTAAGCCTCCTAAACTGTTAACAAATCAAGATCACTATTTTAGGAATAAAGTTTTTATATACCAAAAATTTGACAAAGAGGCGTTAACAAGTAGGGCCAACCTGATAGTAGTCCCGTGTTCAAAACGATATGTTTTGTTCCTCAGTATTTATTTGCATTTTATCTCCAATGGGTCAAACCGATAAAAAAACTAAAGCTAGCTAAAACAAAATTGGGCCATGCGGGCGGAACATGACAAAAGATTTTTTCTAAAGCCTAAGCTTCCTAAATTGTTAGCAAATCAAGATCACTATTTTACGAATGTTTTGATCCTTTACCCATAAAAACCGACAAAGTGGCGTATTAGAAGCGGCATGTTTTGATCCTTTACCCAAAACACACGTTATGCGCAGATAGCAAAAGAGAAGTTCAAATGCAAAGACTCATTGAGATATTAATAAAAGATCAAGTAAATACCTTGCAAATCATGATGTTCAATGTATCCACCTTGAAGGAATGAAAATCTTGCTTCTTCTTCCCCGGAGTTTTCCAAGCCCACAGGAGTTGAAGCGACCAGATCTTGAAATTGCATTACATATTTTCCAGTCCACTCACTTCCCCTATAAAAAAAGAGGGCGATTGCTAAAATATAACCAATTTATCATGGTAAAACAAAATTATATATCTACACTTGTTTACAAAAAAAAAAAAAAAAAAAATCTCATTTTTGCGAAATGACATGTTTTATCATATTATCCATTAGTTTCTATTGACAAACACTCGACATTTATGATCAAATTATTAGAACTTCAAACAGGAAAAACACTAACTTCTTGTTTCTACAGAGCATCTTATTATATACTTGATTATCTCATTCTGATTATTCACTTTCAAAATGCATACCCAAACAACCCTCTCAGTAATAATACGTTTTTGCAGATTTAATCAGTTAGTATTGACTGTACTGTGGCACCAATCAAACAAAAGCATTTGACGGGTACAGCAAAATCAAACAGATTGAAACTAATCCATCAGCAGCATTTATTAATCATCATATAAACAGAGATAAATATATATATACATATATGACTAAACCTCCCAAACGTTTAAAACTACCTGGTGAATGCAAGCATAGCTTCAAAAGGAGTAATAACAGGAGCCAGGAATTCTTTGCTATCCAAAAGTGCGGTTTGTGAACAAGAGATATAGATGAAGACATCACACTGCAAAACTAGGAACGAGTTATAAAACATGTAGGCATCACCTCAAAGAAAAAGATTATCATAACCACTATATTTTAATTAAACCATAAAAACAACAGTTTATTTACATCCCACTCTCCTTGGACCCTACCAATAACTTTGCTATTTGTGGGATATGATTGTCGTTGTACACAAATAAACAAGTTATTCGGACCCAACACATTAGAATTGATGTATACAAACTAGGGGGTCTCAATCGTGTCAGGTCAGTGGGTTGAATAGTTGAACCTGAACACTACCCATATATTTTTGTGTCAAAGACATCAATCCTAACCTAGAGACTTAAAATCGAGTAACCAGAACATGACCTTTTAACGCGTTTATCTAAACGAGTTGAATGGTTAAGAGGGTTGTATTCAAGACGTAAACATGTTAAACGGGCAAACCGGTTTGTAAGTTGACTTGTTTAAATAAAAGCGTTAAACATGTCAACTCAAACACGACATGTTTAATATATGACAGATTGACAGCCCAAAACCTGGTTATTTTCATGTCATGTTTCAAGTAGGGGTGGGGAATAGCAACCCCTAAATTACAAAACAGCGATAATTTACACAAAGATTGTCAAATTTACCTCTGGAAAATTTGCAAGTTTTGAAGGATTAGGTTTTCCCATCACAAGTGTGTATGCCTTCTTCCCAGCTTTTGTGACCATCTCTTTTATTTGATTGATCATACTTAGATAGCCAGCTGTAATTACAAACCAAATAAAATATCAATAAATCTTCATATACAGCATTATAAGAAACATAAAATACCGACACCAATTTCTGTAATAGAAAGGGAAAAAAGAAAACAAACAAAAAGAAAATAAAAAAGCATCATAGCAAACAAAGGCTAATATAGAACTATACCGACACCAAGGGTTCCGACCAGTATTCCGACAATGCCAGCATCCTTTGCTTTCTCAACTAGATAATATCTGTGCATAAACATTACAATGATGACATGCTGCTTGAAGATTAAAAATAGAGAAAATTGCAAAAATAATTTTATTTGGGTGTGTTACACTTAATATGGCCATATAGAAAACTAATCACTCGTTTAGCCATGAGATATGTGACTAAAGAGTTGCATATATGCTTCACTCGCGTATCAGACATTTTCCCATAATCACATCAATAATGACTTCAACTTTGTGATACGTGACACTATATGGCATACATACTATCATACTTGTATGATTCGCATATAGAATGAAAATATTTAAGAGGTATAACACCCTAGAAAATACTATTTTCAAAAAAGACACAATCAAGAAACCCTTTGTGCGAAAACAAGATAGGATACGAAAATAAAAAGTACCTACGCTTGAGAATTCTTCGTTGTTGAGAAGTATCCGTTAACAATTGATTTTCCGTCGCATCAAATCTAACTGAGACAATTACACAAAGAAAAAGAAAAAAATAATATGATGAAGTTAACATTTAAACACGTCTATATTAATCTTAGTTCCATCAAAATAATTCAGTAAGTACCTATTTCACAGCCATTGAAGGTAAGTACAACATTTGCAAAAGCTGAATTATCAAGCCCGATCCAAAACAATGAGTAGTCTTCCATACTGAGACCCTGTTCTAGACTCCAACGCAAGCCCCCAATGCTAAATGTTTTTCGTGATGCATCATCACAATGTTCATTAACATCAGAAGTTTTTGTTGGGTCCATAGATTGACTCATAACATCTGCAAAATGTAATTTAGACATGGATGTATCTCCACATAAGCTTGTTGCTTCAATTGTTGATGCTTCTTTAATATCATGTAATGCATGCCCATATTCCAATCCAAAGAGTACCTTCAATTATGACAAGAAAAACATTAATAAACGTACATAGACAAATCAACTATAACAGTACCAAAATGAACAGTTAAAAATTGCAAATAAGAAATTTACAAAGAAAAGGTGAAATTACACAACTTACCATTACCGGCTTCTTACCGGACATTGCATAGTCACATAAGCGTTTGGCGCAGTTGGATGCGTTTATTGGAGCTTTCCCAAAAACAAAGAATGCAGGAAGTTTTGACGTCCTAAAACAAAACGGAAAACACATTCAAATATGAAGCAATCCATATAACTGCTTAAGAATAAAAACAAGTAATTATTGATACAGATCGTGTAAGCTTAACTGCTTAAGAATAAACACTTATTTATTATAATCTAATTCTTTGCGTAAATTTTGACAAGTTTACCTTTTTGCTAATATATTTCAACCATTCATAAATAAATGGGTGAGAATTGCCACAACTAATTAACAGTATGTATGATGCAACTGCCTAAACGAATGCCAAAAGAAGACTCACGGGCTGAGACATGTATGTCCATAATGAATAACGCAGTCAGCATTGATGTGAGACGCACAAACCTCATCAACACAACAGCTTCCGTATGTAGTATCAGCCATTACATACAACCCAATATCATTACCGCCTTCTCCACATGATTGTAGCTCCTTACGTAGGGCTAGCACCACCCCTGTTGAATCCTTCAGCAGCTCATCAGGGAACTGATTATTGTAGAATACAATCCAAAAAAAGATTAGCTTCTTAAAAGAAATTGTTTCAATTTATACAGAAAGCTACATGATCAAAACATATAAAACCATACAGCCAAGACAACACATAGAATACGTATCATGCTCAGTTTCATTCAATAATAACAATGTCACATCAAGATATTTTAGAACTGCCAAATGAGTCGTGTTCTTGGGTTTATTGGCCGAACCCGAACACGACACCGTCGACATGTGTAATTATAGGTTTTAACAAACACAACCCGTTTAACCCGAAAAAACAATTACTTATTTTCCATCTGTATACACTTGTACTTTTAAATTCTAAAATTACATATTATTTTATATCCAAAGTTTAAAAGAACGGAAACGAGCCTCGAGGCGTTTTCCCTTCGCCTCATGAGGAATAAGCCTCGAGGCGAACCGAGGCGTAAGCCTCGAGGCGAACCGAGGCGTAAGCCTCGAGGCGAACCGAGGCGTAAGCTCGAGGCGCAGTCAAAAAATAAATGTAAAAATTATGTGTCTATAGAAAATAAAATACTTGACCTAGAAAAGTCTAGAACATCAAAAACACACATCAAAAATAAAATAATTGACCCAAAAAGTCTAAAACACCAAAAAAAAAAGGACATCAAAAACACCCTAATCCACCTGAGGCGCACCCGAGGCGAACATTTTCTTAGCGCCTCAGCCCTTAGAGGCGTATGTACAATCTGAACCCCGCGAGGCGCGCCTCAGACTCGTTTTCTTAGAGTTTCGCCTTAAGGCGCACCTCGAGGCGTACGCCTCACCCGTTTTTTTTTAAACCATGTTTATATCTTTTTAAGTTATTATGTTTTTGATATGCCCATATGAACCCAAAAGCTTGAAAATTTTGCCCAATCCAACCCATAAACGATAGAACAGGTTGTAATTGCCTGCTCTAATAATGGGTAAGAGAGCAACAAGCTGCGCCGTTATCCCCCTTTTTGAATCGAAAAGCCTATTCTACTAAATACAAACCCTTGGTTCCTCGGGCTCTGTGAGCCACTGTGAACCACCTTCTGCACCTCAAGGGCTAAGGATCCAAATGTGTCGAAGGCAAACGGGAATGAACACGTGTTGATCCTCTAAACATGCTGCCTCGTGCTTAGCTACCTTCCTAGCTTCCGCCTTCAAAACCGCATGTCCTAGAACGAACCCACTGTCTCACAGCCCCACCAATGGGGACACCCCAGTGAGGTTGACGCACGCATGCTTACCCGTTTAGCCAGTATAAAACACATTTTTAAATTAAATACACAACCCGTTTAGCTAGTAATTTAAACCTGAAGCTGACCCGAACCCGCTTAGACTAAACACAAACCCACCCTCTTGCTAATGTGCGCAATCATTTCCCCTAAAAATATATGATCAATACAATCATCATCATCACTCAATTCAACTAACTTAAAAACAAAATCAAATAGCAAAATAAAAAGATTGAAAGTGAATAAGACAGAGATTGGGGGTACCTGTAAAGCGACCCTTTTGAAGGAATGGGTGGTAATGAAGGTGGCAACGCGTGAAACTTCGTAATTGGAATCGAACTCCATTCAAGTAGAAGAAGAAGAATTAGAAGAAGATGAAGACGTGACACAGGGTTTAAGTTTAACCTTGAGGTTGAATAACATATGAGGATGGGCCGGGTTGATGTTTAGAATATATTTGTTGTGAGAAGTCCGGCCTAATTTTATCTTAGATGCACAGAAAAACCGGTTTGGGAAACAAAACCGGTAAATCTGACCCGAATTGAAACTGGTACTAAAAAGTCTAAAATTGAAACTAGGCTAACCGTTGAAATGAACCGAAACGTTGCACAAACCGGTTGGAACTGAAAATCGAAACCGAACCGAAACCACTTTAAGAAAAACGATTTTGGCAAAAAAAAATAGATAAAATTATGTTTTCTTTGTATTAACATTCATTTTTCTTGTTTTAAGAAATTAAAAAGTTAATAAAAGTTAAATTTTATGTTGATTATATGATATAAAAATTGTGTCATGAACCGGAATGGAACTAAAGCCGAGTAAAACATCGATTAGTGGCCGACCAAACTGGGATGGAACCGAACCGTTTTGGCTTTGAACCGATCAAAGTCAAAACCAGTTTCAAATCGAAACCGGTTTTGTGAAGAAAAAAACCCGATTTGTTTACTTTATGTGCGGAAAAAACTGGTTTATAACTGAAACTGGTTATTAACGGTCATTGGAACAATTTACTAACTGATACAAGAGAAATAGATTTAGGTTAGAATAAAATCGCAGGTTAGGAACCGGTTATGAGATTTGGAGTGAGAAGTTGTTACTAACTGAGTTTTTTCGGTTTACTAGTTATTATATTTTGTGTTATTTTTTTTAAGTTTTTAAATCCATTTTTAAGTGTTTTTAGCATTCTGGCCCATACATACATATGTCAAAATTTATGTATTCTGAAAGATCAAAAAAAAAAACAAAGTTTCTTGAGTATATATCGAATACTAGTTTATCTCCTGGGAAGTTCTCTAGATAGCCAAATCTAATATGAAATGACAAAATGTGTGTACCGTAAAAGGAATATGTCATTTTTTTCAGAAAAAAAATTTTGTAAACGATCAACACTCGATAACTCATAAACCTACTTCTAATTCTACATGTGTACATCTTGCTCTCTATACAACTTTGTCACTTCCTCGAGATATTCTAAAGTTGTGATGTGAACATGAAACAAAGCAATCAAATTTGTATCAAATGATATGTCATGATAATGAGGAGGAGGAGGATGATGATAATAGACGATTCTTATGTGTGAAGTGAGCATGTGTGAAAGAATAACATACATGTTCAATCTTTATTATGGATATACAACCAATCACCTGGGTGACACCCAATAAAACAATCGCTCAAACTAAATATAAACTATAAAAAATCATACCAAGATAGTCTTCACCCTGGCAACACTCTAAGCATCCTAGCCAAACAATGGCATTACAACGGGCTGGTGAGTGTTGATTGAGTATTTGGAGAGTTTTTGGTGATTGAAGGTGGTTTCTCTCTAGGCTCACTTGATCAAAATGTTATGGGGTGATCCCTAAATTTAAAGGTCACTTGGAAGACTCTAAAACAGCATAAATCTAGGTGAGAATCGAGTGGAATGGGATGCTAAAATGAAGAGTGAATGTCTCCTTTTATAGGCAATATGGCAGGCCTTGCACGGTCGTGCTTAAGGAATGGCACGCCCGTGCTCAGCAGTCTGATACTGGAAGTCATTTCTAGCAGTTTTTGTCTTGAGCACGGTCGTGCCTAAGGGTTGGCATGCCCGTGCTTGTCCATGTGTGGTAACTGCTTTGTCAGTCTTTGTGTGTTGGAGCCTTGTGGTTTATCGTTTAAAATAAGCATGGCCGTGCAAAGTGATGAGCACGACCGTGCACGTTGACATCTTCATTCTGGTTGACATGGAAATGTTGACTAGTTAATCGGAGCATGAGCACGGTCGAGGCACAACCGTGCAACCTCTGCTGCAGTCTGCAAAGTCTTCAATTTCGCTCCTTAATTATGTAGCATTTTTCGCTCTTTTTCGCTTGCTGCTTCCAAAAACCTGCGTTTATCTCTTATGAACGCTTTAGCTCTGTTTTTTAAGGATAAAAGCATAATAAATGTGCAAAAGGGAGGATAAATACATATGTAAAACATGTGTAAATGATGGAACATCATAACACCTCACACTTGAGCTTTTGTTTGTCCTTAAGCAAACCAAACCTTGGCATTGACTTTAGACTAAAGGCATGTAAGAGAACTAAGAAAAGTCACATACATCCTACCTTCTAAGAGTCCCACTTACTAAATACTTCTTTGGAAAATGTTTGGATAAGCCTTGGGGCGCCTAATCAAACATCGCTCAAGTGCCTTATTTCATTGGTCCTTACCATTCCTCTCTTTCACTTGGGTGTTATTTGGGGGTGATCGCTCATACTCATCTCAAGGCATGCATAGATCATAGGCTTGTGTGCAAAAAAAATCTCCACCATTATATATATATATATATATAAAGAGAGAGACATGAAAGTGTGAATCAAAAGGTCTTTTAATGGGTGATGATGGAGTGGTAAATGGATAGGAAGGGTGTCTGTTGTCATTATTGGCTTGAGTAGCGGCTGAGGCATCATGGGAAGGTGTCGAACTTTAGATGTTGGGCTTGTGAAACTTCTCCCCAAATACCTCTTGCTTTGGCTCTCCTATGTTGCGAACTATTCGGCGGTTTCCACCTAATAATCTCTGCTAGGAACGTCCTAGTAATTGGTCTTCAATAGAAGCCTTCTGCACTTTGGAGCTTTCTCGACTTATTCAACAAATGTTTTTGTTTTAAAAAAAAGAAAAAAAAACAAAACAAAACATAAATTGTTGCTTACGGTGAAGCTTATTTCTTGGTACTCATGTCTTTGTGCTATCTTTTCATTCTTTGCCATACTTCCTTGGTGAAAACCACGGTGTGTGGTCTATGCTTGTATTTCAAGATTGCCCAAGAGGTTTCCATTCACCTTTGACTCACTTCCTTTGCTACAACCATGATAGAGGCTCGATATGATGGAAGGTGAAAAGGCTAAGGCTTAAGTTGGCTAACTAGATGATGGAAATTTTATGGAAGGCAAATGAAGATGGAATGGGTGGATCCTAGGTGCCTTAATCACTTTCACATTCTTACCTTGTGTGTGGTCTTGAAATTCATAAGTAAAAAAAGTTCTAACTATAACATGCCAAGGGTGAATTATTTCTCATGACCAAATGAATGAGTTTGTGTAGTATATATCAAAGTGGATGTGCTCAATAGAGTTGAAAATACTCACGTGGAAAAAGGTAGGCTCTTTTTTATGAAGTAAGGACATTTTAAGTTAGTTCTTTCGGCTCTACCAAAACCTCCTATGTGATTTTTGGATAGACTCAAAGGGTTTAAAACTTGTTTTTATTTACTTAAAATGTTTTTGAAATATTTGCCTTTAAATGGTTTTGGTTTGTTGATTTCAAGAAGTGTTAAAATTTTAACACCTTACACTTAGTTCTTTAGCATATTTTAAACTTAAAGATTTTATGATATATCTATATTATCTTATTAAGAAGGAGTGATGGCCAAGATTGTAATTTTGTCAAGTATTCAACTATTCAAGCAACATGTACAATTGAATTATGCTTACATGATGGGGGTATAATTGGAACTTTAAGGACATTTAAGACACTTCTAAGGGTAGAATAGTAAATTTAGCATAATCCAATACCTCACATCCTAAAATCTTATCCCAATTCTACCCTCATGTCCAACATTTAGAATACAAAATACAACCTATGATGCATCTTAAATGTGAGACCTTTCAACCCCTCATAATCATTAACCTATCATAATTATCAACCTTTCATCATCATGATGATCAATTCATTAGTAACTTCTTCCTCTTATATATCTATATATTATCTATATGGATCAACAACAAGAATCACCACATAAATCACCAAACGCAATTCTTTGGTTTCTCGCCTCAAAACCCTTCTATCATCGCTGGTTCCTTACCGTATCTTTCATTTTATTTATCATATTCTTTTTTTCTCTATGGCATTTCATTAAAGCTTGATATGCAAACATTATTTCATTTCCGTATCTTTCATTTTATTTATTCTTTTTTTTTCTCTATGGCATTTCATTGAAGCTTGATACACAAACATTATGATGTTAATTAGTATTTTTTAGCTATATTGATTTAGTGGGTCAAATAGTTTTTTTAAGCATGAAACTGTGTTAATGGAAAAAAATGAGTTTGTGGATTTATGGTGATTGATGATAATTGACAGGTGGGATTAACATTGTCTCTAAATGGCAAAAGATGGATTCGAGATCATCGGGGATAACGCGAAAGGTCTCATCATCTCCTTATACTCTTATAAAGATTTTCAAAAGCAGAGGTGATTTTTGTTTTAAGTACCAATTTTTATACGTATCAAGCATTTTGCCATCATCATCATGATCAATTCATTAGTAACTTCTTCCTCTTATATATCTATATATTATCTATATGGGGTCAAAAACAAGAATCACCACATAAATCACCAAACGTAATTCTTTGGTTTCTCGCCTCAAAACCCTTCTATCATCACAGGTTCCTTACCGTATCTTTCATTTTATTTATCATATTCTTTTTTTTTCTCTATGGCATTTCATTAAAGCTTGAAACGCAAATATTATTTCATTTCCGTATCTTTCATTTTATTTATTGTTTTTTTTCTCTATGACATTTCATTAAAGCTTGATACACAAACAGTGTGATGTTAATTAGTATTTTTTTTTAGGAATCTTGATTTAGTGGATCAAATAGTTTTTTTAAGCATGAAACTGTGTTAATGGAAAAAAAATGAGTTTGTGGATTTATGGTGATTGATGATAATTGACAGATGGGATTAACATTGTCTCTAAATGGCAAAAGATGGATTCAAGATCGCCGGGGATAACGCGAAAGGTCTCATCATCTCCTTATACTCTTATAAAGATTTTCAAAAGCAGAGGTGATTTTTGTTTTAAGTACCAATTTTTATACGTATCAAGCATTTTGATACATATTGTTTATAAGATTCAATACGTGCTATCTCTTTATGTTTTTATTCCCTTAATTTTGATTCTTGACTCTTTAGTACTTTTCTATCATCATGAATTCTACATTTTCTTTGGCAAATATCGGCTAGGAGGGATGACTACAAAATTTAAGTAATTAAAACTTTTTCTGCTTGTGGTACAATACCAAATGACGTTAGTTAAAGGGTAAACTTTAGGGGTGTTCATGGTTTGGTTCCAAACCGTGAAACCGTCCAAACCGGTCGTTGGTTTGGTTTCACGGTTGGTTTTTTTTACCAAACTTTCGGTCGGTCGGTTTCAATATTTTCAAACCGTAGGGAATGGTTTGGTTTACGGTTTGTGTAAAAAACCAACCGTGCAAAACCGGACCGGACCATAAAAGTTTATTAGATATACTGTTTATATTATATTATATTTATATATACTATATACTTTATTAGAACTAATTAGAATTGTTATAGTTTTAGTTTAAATAAAGTACATAACTGGGTCATGGCCAAATTTGCATTCTAAAGCATGAGTAAGTCAGGCCCCCATTTACAAGAATCTAAGTTTTTCACTCTAAAAGCTAATTAATTATTCATACGTAGAAAACAATCTATTTAAAAAAACTAGCCGCTCTAGGTCATTGATCAGTTGATGACTCTCAAAGAACCCGATAACAAACTAAAACTATAAAATTTTGGGTAGATTTATTTATATATCTCATACCTTATTCTAGACATTTTATGTAAAGGCCCAAAGAGTTCAAACCGCGAAACCAAACCGGAACCAAACCGTTAATAACGGTTTGGTTTGGTTCGGTTTAAGAGTTAGACGGTTCGGTTTTGGTTTACAAAAATAAAAAACCGTTACAAATGGTTTGGTTCACGGTTTGACCCAAAAACCGTGAAAACCGGACCGTGAACACCCCTAGTAAACTTGTCTTTTTTGCACCATCTACCTTATCATCTTCCTCTTCTTAATAATTTATCGTCTTGTAAATAAAAAATGTATTTAATTGCATTAAAATGTAGTGAATTTGTTTATGTTTTAAACTGATTAGAAATGTGAAATGTAAATGGGTTAAGTAGTATTCAATAAATCATATTTAAATGTTCATTTGCTTTAGCTTTTAATGTCATCTATTCAATTTCGTAACCAATGCCAAACCAATGCATCAACACACATTTAAGAAAATTCTTTGGCAATCAGCCGAGTGGTCCTTCATTGTTTATTAGTCGTTGTCACTTTAGGACCGAGATATGGAGCTCTTCGCATCCATCCTCGGCCACTTAACATTAGTTAGTCCGATTTCTCTTGGTGTCACCAAGTAGGTATCATCACTAACTTATTCTGTTTTCATATTGGATAAGAAATATATACACTAATGTAGTGCACATGCTTAGTTCATTGGTTTAAGAATAAATATATGTTCAGAATTTTATGGTAATCTATATCTATATCTATATTATTTTATTACAGAGGGGTGATGTACAACATGGTAATTTACATTTCCGTACAACTTAACAAGCAACATGTTCAACATATTTAAGCAAGAAACTTAAGGGTATTATAGGCATAGTTGTGACAATTAAGACACTTTGGAGGTTATGATAGTAATTTTGTGTTTTGTTTATAGTTAAAAACTAAAATCTCATCCCTATAATACCCTCCCACCTTTCACCTTCTAAGAAATTAATGATCCATTGATGAAAAGTTATTGCTTCAATTTAATTTGATGACATTTCTTCATGTTCAAGTTCAATTCATTTCACATCTAAATTCCTTCCATATGCAATTTCATTGTTAATGGTGACTAAAGAGCCGATTAGAACAAGATCCTTGCGCACAAGAAGATTTTGTTAGTAAACATAGTGGTCATAAATCAGAGGTAACCTTTTCTTAAACTCAATTCTATTCATGTCTTTATAGTTTATATATAAATCAGTTTTATACACTATATGTGGTTTATTTCTTATTTTGACTTGTGAATTGTAGCTCTGTGAATTCAAACGGTCTTATGATATTCGTGAATTACATTAGGTGGAACTGATAACAAGGTAAGTAAATAATATACTTATCATATTGATCTCTTTTGTGTTAGTAACTAATTTCACTTATTTTCCTAATATTTCTTTGTGTTTATGTAGTTTTTTGTTTGGAACCAACATTTGACTCAACCTGTTTTGAACTACTGTGAGAATACAAGTGCTGTGAAAGTAGTTGCTTGGTCTCCACATCTTCATGGACTTTTGGCTTCTGGTGATGGTACTGTAGATCAATGTATTCGACTATTCGGCTTCGGAACACGATCATTAATTCTCACCTGAGCTGCATGGATACTGGTAGTCTGGTAACTTTTCTCATAAAGATTTCTATATTTTTTTCAAAGTTTTCAAGATCATTTCAATCATAATATTCACCTTTAATCCACCAACTCAAACATCATAATATCGGTTCTGAAATTCCACAAGCATTTTATGATTTTGATTGTCAATCCTAGAAATCGCAGGCCTCAAATCCATGGTTGAGACCTAAAGCTACAGGATCAAACTCTAGGGAGATTATTTGATTTGCTATTGTTTGCATTAGTTTTTTTTTTTTTTTTTTTTTTTTGAACGGCTAATTTCTTTCCCCTTTACATACACCCATTTTTTCTCTTATGAGGCTTGAACTCCTAACCCCTTGTTTAAACACCAACACCTTTACCACCACACCACAAGGGGTTTATTGTACTATATTATCTAGATAATGACATGTTAACTACGTAATTACAATAATTATTGTACAGTTTGTCATGTTGAATGTCTATTAATTTTGTATTTTATACATATCTAATCAGTTACATATATTGATTTATTTTATTTTTCTAATTAAATGTTGTTTATGATAAATTAAATGTCTTACTACACGGACATTTGAACATCATAGTTTAGCGAAGTTCTTCTTACCCATCCCCTTAATATACAACACACATATTATTTTTATCTTTTTTTCAAGAAACACACATTTGGTTTATTCCTTTAAGAAAACACATGTGGATAATAGATGCTTTACAGTTCGTTCTAAAGAAAAAGTTTGGCTGATAACTATGGTTTTTAATAACGGCAGCGTCAGATCACCGAGTCAAGATACTTCGGTTTGAAGCAATTTTATAGTTGGAAAGGTTTTTTTCAAGATCTTTAGCTTCAAATAATATGGATGACACTAGGGGTGAGCAAATTAACCGCCATAACCGATAATATAACCATAACCGAAATAATCAAACCGATTTTAACCGATAACCAATGGTTATCGTTATTAAATTTCTTTAACCGGCCGCTCGCTTATGGTTATGGTTATGAAGCTTTGGTTAACCGTTATAACCGAACCGAACTTGTAATGTTAACTTTGTGTAATAGATTTATGTTTTACATTAACTATGTAGAGGTTTTTACTATAATAAAAGTATGTTATTAACAAAATGAGATGAAATGCTCTTTTTGTGACGAATTAAAATTATAATCAAAGGCTAAGTATGTTTTTTTGTTAATATCTTATTAAAAGGGATCCCACATTGGAAGTATAACTAGAAAGTGTATTCTTGTTTTCCTTGTACAAAATAGCACAAACTAAGTCAAACATTGTAGGTTTCGGTTTTATTAGACCCATTGACTTTTAATTTTTATACTTTACCCTAAAGTTAGTTTTAGTTTATTTTTTTTTGGTTAATAACCAAAATAACTATAACCGAATTCATAACCAAGTAACCATAACCAAAGTTTTGTTATGGATATGTTTACGATTTTTTGTAAAAACCGAACCAAACCAAATCGACCCATGCACACCCCTAGATGCCACAAAACAAAAATACCCGCAGCAACGCGCGGGCAATCCTACTAGTTTTATACTTAAAAAAATAAGTGGGGCAAGAACAAGTGCTCCCTTAATTATTTTCCTAAAAGGAAACTGTTCGGGCGATACCCATAACTGCCTGACCACTAAGCATTTCTAAGAGAAATCACTTGCCATGAATTTTAACAACTAAAACTAAAAAGGAAAAATACACTACGAAAAGAGAAAATACTAAATCCTAGTGTCGAGAGGGCATACCTGGCGGTTAGAAAGAAGTAAAAGTGAACGATTATACCTAAGGGTCCTCAAATGTCTTTCTTACCGTATGCACCAGCCTCTCAACTTATTCTTCTAAGTAATCAATCGGCCTGCTTTCCTGGTAGCGCCACGTTTCACGTCTTTGGCTGGATAAAAGTGTGCCAGTCACGGGTGTGTTGGCATGTCATCTACTTCCTCATTGACCAAATATTCAAAGTATAGCTTAATTATGTGGCCATTCACTTTGAATAATGCTCCCATTTCCATATCTTCTTTATAGTATACAGCCCGGTCCATCTTAACCTCAACTTCACAGGAAACATCTTGAGTCTCGAACTATATAATAAGACTTTCTACCCTAATTGTTCCCTTTTTCTGAGTCTTTGGTCGTGGAATTTTTTCGACTTTTCTTTGTAAATGAGGGAGTTGTCATAAGCTTGTCGGCAGAGTTCTTCTAATTCATGAAGCTGAAAAAGTCGGTGTTGCTTGACGTCTTTAGGATCATAATTTGCTGCTTTAAGTGCCTAGTATGTTTTATGCTCCACTTTTATTGGCAAATGACAAGCTTTCCGGTATACGAGCCTAAACGGGGTGGTACCAATCGGGGTCTTGTACGTGGTGAGTAATGACCATAGTGCATCATCTAAATGATTGGCCTAATCTTTTCTATCTGTCCCAACAGTCCTTTCAAGGACCCTTTTTATACCTTGGTTCGTAACTTCTACTTGGCAATTGGCCTGAGGATGATATGGGGTGGAGAATTTTTGTTCACACCCATAACTCTTTAGAGCTTTTTCCAACTACTTATTGCAAAAATGGGTTCCTTTATCACTGATGAGAGCCTTTGGTACACCTAACCGTGCGAAAAGAGCCTTCAAGGATTTGACGACAATTCTTGAATCATTTCGGGAGTGCTTTTTTCGGGAGTGTTTTTGCTTCAATCCACTTAGAAACATAGTCCACTACCACAAGAATGTGAAGATTTTCCCGTGATGGTGGGAATGGTCCCACAAAGTCAATTCCCCAAACATCGAAGACCTCGCAAACAACAACGCCCATTTGTGGCATTTCAGCATAAGCATTAATATTGGTGGCTTTTTGGAATGCATCACAATTTTGGATGAGAACGGCATCGTCTTTGAAAATTGTGGGCCAATAGAATCTTGCTTCATATACTTTTCGAGTCGTATTCCCTGCTGTTTGGTGTCCTCCTGCTAGAACTTCATGGCATTGATTGGGTTTCTTTTCCATGAACACATCGGCAAATCATACGATTGAGGCAAATGCCGAAAAGATAGGGGTCTTCCCAAAGATAGGGGTAGGGTCGGCGGGCAATTTGGTGACCGGAGCACGGGCAGGATGGGCAATGACCACCGTCTGTCGCACCCTTTTATGGGGGTTGTACTTTTGGAGAGTACGACCTGTAGAGTCAATGAGAAAAGAAGGGGCTAGACTTGAGGCAGTGAGAGTAGTGGGAGGTGCCGCTGTAGGGTGGACGTCCGGGTCGGCAAGGGAAGGAGTGACGTCATCCTCAGTGTCGTCATCACAGACACGTCGCACTATGGGTGCAGGATCCACATCCATGTCAGAGTCAGAGATCCAACCTCCTCCATGATGGGGGGGGGGGGGGGAAATCGGGGGCCTCGTAGGGTATGGAGCAGCCTGGGTAAGCGGAATGTCCTCCTCGGGGGTGTCATCCACGAGATAGTTGGGCTCGGAGTCGGACAAGATGGTAAGGTCAACCGTGGGAGCCATGAACATGTATGTAAATAAATGAACTACTATACCCGTACGTCATCGTGGAGCAGCTTGAGACTTGAGAGGTGCACGGCGAGATAGTGTGGTACTTTGTGAAAACGTTTCGAAAATGTTTTGGGTTATAGTTGACTAAAAAAGAATCTTAGTGCGCTATAACCTTATGCTCTGATACCAATCTGTCACACCCCGCCAAGGCGAAAACACGGGGATGTGATTCAAAAGGTTTTCAAGCACAAGGTTCAAGCAACACATAGATTTATTTAAAATGAATACCGTCTAGGGATGGATGATGTCATACATTATTCAAATCAAAACAACATTGTCTAAAATTAGTAAATTGTCTGAAAACGCATGACTCGATCACTAAGATAACACATGACTGACAAGACCCAATCCATGACGGTACTACTAGGTGCCAGCTCGAACCCCTATCCCAAGTCCCTGCTCCTCATTGTCAAATTCCTGAAAAACATGCATAAAAGATTTGTCAACAATAATGTCAGTGAGTTCACATGCTTTACTGTAATAAGTAAAATGCTTGTGTAATTCGTGTATGACCAATCATAGGCTAGCTATGCGAATGATTACTGTGCAAACCATGAGTCCCGTAACCAATCCTCTTGACTGTTGTGCCTCGCGCATTGTACACTAAAGACAATGTATGTATAGTAGAATACTAACACTCTTTTGTATGTAACCGGTTAGAGCGACTAACCAAGAGTGGGGGTGTCAACCCAATAGATCTATTAAAGTATTCCATGGCTTTCGATAACTAATGGTTACAGTGTAATGTAATTACGAGGACTGTTGAGCTCATGAACCGAATGTCTCATGTTCCACATGGTAGTCATGATAGAATAACACACAAAATGAAGTTTGTACTAGATTTGTAGCATGTTTGTCCCCCAAAATGTAAAAATAGTAAAATGGGGCCGTGAAACTCATCTGATAATGACACGTGTGGTCTAGTGAAGCTGGAATGTGAGGTAACTACCGTCCAGACAATGATTTCCCTATGGTTATTAAGGACAAAGTAAGTTGTACGCTCTTATTGTTTACCATACAAGTTGTTTACCCGACTTGTGGACCCTTGTGTTAGTTATATGGGGCCTTGTTTGGTGCATGTGACAATTAGTAGCTGATCCATATGTACTTTATATAATGTATGTTTTCAGAAAATCCCGGGTATTGTATTGTGAAAATGTATAAGATAGGCCCCACATGTTGTCATGGGCTATAATGTGTTCCCAATCTAACACGTGTGGTCATTTTATGGTAAAACGAGTGTTTTAACACGTGTTTATGTCCTTTAATGTCAAAGATAATGTTAACACATGTTGTGGCTATGTTAACATATGTTACTATGGTATAACCGAAACTCATCAATGATATAGTCTTCAATTCCGGTTATTTAAGGTATCCAAAACGACTTACTCGCTTTTAGTAACATTCAATCGAATGTTTACAAGTGCGTGGTAGTGTGTGTTTGATGAAATCGTATATATTGATCCTCAAAATGTAGCATAGTTTCGAGTGTATAGATACATATACATGTTTTGATTTGAAATCGATCCCTTGACATCTTTCTAAGCCGTGATAAGCTTATAAATATTAGTCACGATGTGGGTGCATCCTCTACATTAATTTATGTCGTGTAGGTGTGTGGTTTGTATATATGCGATTATACATAGGTAAACATGTGAGTGATTGAAGTCAATTAACCATAAACGATATAATGCCTTTGAAATCGTTAACTTATGTGTAGTATAGGGTTGTTTACTAGGTGATTAAGGGTAGAAGGTCGGGTAGACATGAGGCCGGTTGACTTATAATAGAACTTGAAGTGATAGTGAGTTGATAATAAGTACCTTAAGGATTGCAAGAGTGTGACCGAATGTCGGAACCTTCGAGCCTCTAATTGCCTCCTAAGCTTGAGTCTTGATGCTTGGAAAGGAAGATGGGTTTTGGTGTTGGTGTGATAGTGTTCGGCCGAGAGGAACAAGAAGGAAAAGGATAGTTGTGTGTGAAATGATGATGATCACCAAGCCTTTTTGTAATGGGCCGATTATGGTGAGGACAAAAACACAAGAGGTAAGGTTCATCATCTTGGATAGAGTGGTGATTCTTGTTCTTGATCATCAAAAGTGTAAGATATGATGGCATGCCTTCCCTTGATCCAAGCCGATTTGTGTACATGGGTTTATAACTAGGAAGGGTTGACTTAGTTTAGGAGGTTGTCATAGCTTGTCTAGGTGCCAAATTTGATGTATATTAATAACTAAGCACAAGCTCACATGTCCTTGATAACCTTCAGTTGATTACAAGACAAACGAATGAGACATAATCTTGGTGATAGTGATAGATCACCCTTGTTTCTTCCTTGAAGTCGATTGGTGCTCCTTTTCCAAGGATTGTTCTTGTAAGCGTTGTTCGAAAGTGACAATATATGGTTTTGGAGAACGCATTCGGCCGAGATCAAGACGAAGGGAAGATCAAGTCAATTGGGGTTGGAATCATGTGGTAAGTGTGACATCCGTCATTTTTTTTTTGTATAATAATAATAATAATAATAATAATAATAATAATAATAATAATATTCCTAGTAATAATAAAATGTAACACTCATTTGAAACCCACTATCTAACCCAAACCCAAACCCAAACCATTGTATTAAAACCTTAACTATTCTTGAAGCCCACTGCACAGGCCCAAGCAAATCGGCCCACCAGACAACCAGACCCAATCCCTCCCCCCTTTGATCTGTTTAAAAAAAAATAAAACTCTCCTGCCGGGACTCGAACCCGGGCAGGAACCGGACAACCTTCACACCCACACACGCGCATGACCAACTGAGCCACAACCTATTTTGTGATTTGATTCCAGATCTGATTGTATAAAACCCCATCTTAAAACTTGTTTTCTTCTTCCTTTTCCTCTTGATGCGATCGCTGTCAACAACCCAGCAGAGAAGCTTCAATTTGATCATCAATTTACGCGGCCATCACTGATTCAATCCCGATTATTATGCACATTATCATCAATCTCTTTCTAAAATAACAACCGCGTGATTAAACGCGTTCATTGACCAAAAAATTTGATTAAATGACCATTAATAAACCTTCCTAAAACAACTCATATGAATCCTTATAAATACCCGTCTTTGAATCAATTGAACTCGCTCACAACCTCTGAGAAGAACGATAATCAAACCCTCATACTCAAAACCTCCTAAAACACCTTCAAATCTGCATAATCGTTCACGTTGACTTTTCTGTTTGACTCGTCGATTCACGGCCAATTACATATTGTAAGTTATGTTTTCTTGATGGGTTTTGTTCACCGGATACTCACAAACAATAGCCCTATCATATCAGGGGTTATTGCTTGCTAAATCGAAGTATTGGAAAATCTAGGGCTCGCTTCATTATAATTGGGGATTTCTGTTCAAGTATTGTTTAAATAAAATCTAAACCCAAGATGCTTAACAAATCAGCAACCAGACCAACTGGTCTGGTCATGCTCTTTTAACCAGTAGGTGCCGGGTTCGAGCCCCACCCACAGCAAACCTTTTTTTTTTTTTTCAAAAACCCTTTTTCTTTATTATTCATTATTATTTAAAAATTAGTTTTAAAATACTAAAACACCTTTATAAATTCTACAAAATTTATTTTATGTTATTCCTATGATAAAATTTACTGTCCAATTTTTAGTTTTTCAAAAATCATTTATTTAATATTTATAATAAATATTACAAGTTTATTCATTTATAATTGTAAAATTCAATAAAAATATCTAAACGATTTTATAAAATTCCACAAAAATTATCCTAAACTAGTATAACACTATACATTTCAGAAATATTTTTTATTTATGAAAAACCGTTTGTTTAATTTTTTTAATCAATTTTTGTTAGTTTTAATCATAAATAATTCATAATAAATTCATTTTACAATATTTCTGCACCAAAATTTTACATAAATTATTTCTATCCATTTAGAACAGAAATACAATTTTTTAATATAAGAATTCTTTAATTTTAATATTTTTAGATATTAAAATCATATTTTGACAATTTCAAATAAATAGATTAAATATTCTATTTTCAAGAAAATAATTTTATAAAAATTATTTTCATATTAAAGACTTTATTTTATGACCATCTTTAACTTAAAATTTACAAAAAGACTTTTATTCATTTATTTATTAAATTTCTTATATTTAATAAATAATTTGTTTATTAATCAAATAAACGTTTATCCCCAATTCGAAGCCCTAGAAAATACTTATAGACTAGATAGACTTAGACTTATTTGTTACATTATACATAGGGTGATACTTGGCAACATTGGATTACACTATTCAATTTCACAAGACTTACCACCTTGCTAAGGTGAGTATTACTTATCCCCTTTTTCGATTTTACAATTTTTGGGGTGATTCATGCACAAGTATACAAAACCTTCATATTCATTTACACATACATTTTATTAATTTGCAATTCATATACGTGTCTTGTTTATCTTTGTGCTTATGTTTTAACATGAACGTAGCTTACATACAAATCATACATACAGACATAACTTATGTTATGGTGCTCTTTACATACAGACGTAACTTATGTTACGGTGCTCATTTAGACATAACTTTGTGTTATGGTGCTCTTTTAGACTCACACGTGTTGAGGTGCTCATTATCAATTTCATCGTACAACTTTACATGTGATCTTTGTCTTGTTTGGTTACTTGCGTGTTTACATAATGCCTTGGTGATGCTAGACACATGAATTGTACTACTTTTCAAAACTTATACTATACGTACAAAACTAAGTAGTACTCACCAACATCATATGTTGACCAAATTATTTTCGTGCATGTTTCAGGATAAGCTGCTTGATGCTTCACATAGGACATTTGGACTTAGATTAAATCAATCAATTATCTTTACTTTTGTTGTATTGTATTTAATTTCACATGATGTAAAACAATATTCAATAATCATATATTTACATTTTAGTACCATGAGCTTTTGAACAATCGTCACTACGTGGCACCTCGATGATTCCGCCATCGGTTGGGGTGTTACAGTAAGAAGTGTGTGTGTTCATGTTGTCATCATACTATTTCCATTTATGTTTTGGACATTCTTGGATAGTGACAATACATAGCTTTGGTTTGGTTGTTTTTGGCCGACATGTGTGTGCAAGGAATGATCACCACTTTCGGTTAAGGCCAAGGTTTTTGGGAAGTGGATTGTATTTTTCAAGGTACCAAAAGGGTATAAAGGATGATTGGAAATCTTTGTCTTATGTTGCTTCTAGTTTTTCGGCCCATTAGAAGACAAAAATTTAATCGTAGTAAACCTACATTAGTTAGTTTGATCTTGACATAGTGAAGGGTCCTTCTTGATGCAAGTGTGGTTGTCATGAAGTGTGGAAAGTGACTAATCACCTATCCTAGGCATATGAATGTCGAGTGTGTGTGTATCTATGTATATATATTAGTTCTTGCTTGATAACACACGCACATGCCGTGTGCATGCATACACATTATGTATCAGTGTGTTAGTTTGAAACTAGACCTCATTTGAAGTGTGATCCGATCGTAACTTGTGTGAGTTGATGTAGTGTTTTTGGTTAATAACATTAGTTATCATAGGATATATTCGACCATTTAAGTCAAAATGTAGTTTAGTTTTGCTAAGATGTTCGATGACGATATTAACATGTATTAATTTCCACTGGTTATGACCACATGTTATTAGGTGTCCACACATGATAATTTCCGTGATCTATATACGTGTGTTAGTGAGGAGTTATCATATGTTATGGAGTTTTAACATCTAGTGATAACACACGTTTATTCTTTGAGAATGTTTCATGATTTATATGGGTGGTAACCCTATAAAACGTTTTGTGATTGTTCGAGTTTGAGTGGACTGTGTAACTCTCCATATGGGCATTGTCACGTGTATTGTAATTGTGTACATATGTAGAAATCGGGTATCCTGTTGCTCTCTGTTGAGCAAGTGATTGGCTTGACTGTTTAACGCCAGTTGCCTTGTATAGTCCGGGCGTTGTATGCATAAACGGGTAATCTGTTGAGTTTTCTCAATAACTCATGCTTTACCAGACTGGGGTGAGGGGGGGATAGTGTGTGCAAAATGTCTAATTATGCACATGAAATGATAAAATAAGTAAAATACGTACGAATGTTAACCTGGATCGTTGACTGGTGTCTCATTTGATGTTGGGAATAATGGCATTTTCTTCAAGAATATCTTTTTTGGAGAGGATATCTTTAAGAAACTCGAAGTGTGCGGTAACTTTGAGCTGACAATCGGCATAAGGAATGTTGACTTGCACTTCAATCATCAAGGAATGAAACTTGTTGAGTTTTTCCTCTATTTTAGGAACAATAATTTCTTCAATTTCTCATTTTCCATTTCTTTTCCTATTGGGGTTCACAATGTTCTTCCTTTTCTTGTTGAGGTTCCATATTTCTTGCTTTGGCAGTATCTTCTATAGCGTACATTTGCTTGAAATAGTTTTTTACTACCTTCAGATTTTCAGCGAACTTTTCCAAGTCTATAAGTGAAGGCTCGAGCTTGATCATAAGTTCGGGCTCTAGCTCAACTTCGGATGGACTTGATGAAGGTGATGAAAAAATGGGCTAGTAGAGATGGCATGTAGGGTGATGGGCTTGGGATAGGTGCATGTATAGGTGGGGTGTATTGGTAAGGTTGTGGTAAAATATATGGTGGTGAGTCATTGAGGTGATACATTCTATCGAGTGCATCAAGTGATAAAGAGATAGGATCAAATGGTGGTGGAGGAGATCTAAGTGGTGATGGTGTCTGAGTACTTAATCAACAACCATTGATGTGCTATATTTCTCCATTGAGTTATGAGAAAAATGGTGAATGGTTGTAAGGTGGAGGTTCATGAGGGGGTGAATAATGGCTATCGTACTCTGAAAGGTGCCAAGATAGGTGGTCCCTACAATTGTGGTAGAAAGAAGGTCCACCACAATATTCACACCCATGTTGGACATAATATCCCTTATAATCGAAAAAGTTCTCAGTCATGAACCGATCTTCATTTTGATAATCCATCCTGAAAACTAGAAAAATGGGTTAAAATTAGCAACCTAAAACCATTCTCTAAATGTGACACCCACAAATTTGTCAGGTCAAAATCCGTACACTTTCTACTCAAGCCTCTAATGTGGTACATATATCATGTTAAAACCATTCTGGATGCTGGTCGCTGAAGCTTTTTAAATATATTTTGGTGTTTGGCAGAGTAACTGGAGATTTTAATAAAATATATAAAATGACCAAAATGGGCAATAACTAAAACCTTGTATACATGTCTTTTATTTTTTATTATGATGGAATGGGTATTTGTGTCATTTACTCATTAAAAGCTTGTAGTTGCTGGGAGCTTTTTTTAAACGTTAGTACTAGTAGTGTTCTTTTTCACATAATCTAAAAGCTTCAAGCTCTTTCAACTAAATAAGATTTTTTATTAAGTTTAATCTTTTTTATTAAAAGTTTGAAGTTTGTAAAAATTTTTAAAAGCTCCTTAAAACATACTAAAAGTTTCTGAATTCTTAGACCCCCCGTAGTGGGGCGTTTTTTTGGGAAAAAAATAGCGCCCCTGTACACCATTACAGGGGGGCTCCATCAACCAAAATCAGCTATGGGCTCCATATATATAGCGCCTGAATTGATATGCCCCCTCCAATCAGAATTTGCCACATCAGACACACACTCTCTCTTTTATTATTTTATTATTTTTTTAATTAAAAAGATATAATAAAATATTAATAGGGGCTTTATAAATAAAGCCCCTACCACTACACCCATTTTTTAGTTTCTCTCTCCATGCTGACTCAGCAGCCACGTGGACCAATCAGGAAGGGGGGCTTTATAAATAAACCCCCCACTACACATGGTTTTAGCGAACGCCAATAAAAGTGTGCTTTCAAATGAAGTACTTTATGTCTCTCTCACAAAAGGGTATTCAACTTTGGCTAATGTGATCATCAACTCGGATTGTTTCTATCTCATACCTACATAGTAACATAGCCCTCACATGTAAGCCTAAACAAGGATGTGGAAATTTAATGACAAAACAACCAAGAATTGAAACCATCATTGGGGGGGGGGGGGTTACCGTGTAGTTTTTCAACTTTACTGATTTCTACCAATCCTGCACTGCTACATTACTTTACTGAAACAGTTTTTTAGAGGCAACACTTCACTGATTCTTTACCCAACAATTAATTATTTTCATACATAATAATAATAATAATAATAATAATAGTAGTAGTAGTAGTAGTAGTAGTAGTAGTAGTAATGTATTACCATTTCTCACCTTCTCTCCTCTTCTCTCTCTCTCTCTCAATAATAAATACACTGACTCTCTCCCTCCTCTCTCTCTCCTGTGAAGGATCCCATTAGATAGAACCAGCAAAAGTTCACAGGACCCCTACCAACACTATCGACGGCAGTATTACTGTGCTGATAGTAAGGTACCCGTGACCAAATCTGATGATACCCATTCCTCTCACAACATCCAAGCTACTATTAATTAACCCAGATAGTACACTTTATAGGCATAGGGGATAGGAAAATGGCTTTTAACCAAATAAAGTCAACGTTTAATTTTCAAAGTATACTATAATATAATGTGTCATTTTTTTATTTTTTTTTTATTTTATTAATTTTTTTTTTGAAATTGGATTTTAATAATTCAAACTTTATCTCGTTAGTTGACAATAATCTGTATTTAAAAAATTCCCTACGACAGTCCCAACTTTTAAAGTATTGGCCGTCAATGAGCTTTTGTTAACTGAAAACTAACCCATTTTCAAAACAGAAAAAGTTTGAAAGTTAAAAAGTTCATTGTCGGCCAATATGTCGAAAGTTGGAAGTGTTGTGGGAATTTATTAAGTACAGGTTATTGCCGGCCAATGAGGCAAAGTATGGATTATTAAAATCCAATTCCCTTTTTTTTTTATAGAAATTAGTCTACATTTAAATTAAAAACTAACATATTACAAATGGATGGCTGGTAAGCGGGCAACAAGTTACGTCGTCATGCCCTTTTGGATAGCAAAACATACTATATTAAAAATGAAACTTTGGTCTTTGGCTATCGAGCAATTACCATGCATTACCTTTTGCACCCTATCCAGGAACCGGATGCCTTCGGGGGCAAGGCCCCCAAAGGTATCAAAAGTAAAGGGTACCAAGACATGCTGATTTTCCATGCAGGCATTTTCATGTTTAGCGATTTTCTTAGATTCAGCTTTCAAAACTGATTGTCCCTGCTACAAACCCCGAATCCCGAAGCCCCACCAGAGGGGGCACCCCATTACGGTCAACACACGCATACTTACCTTACGCCCACCTGAACACAAGGATATCCGCTGGCCGTAGGGTGGACCGTCCGTCTAGCGGGTCCGTCAGAAAATTAACTGGAGCTTCTTTCTTAGCTGAGATCCCAGTCTTTCACAAAACATCCCACAAGGCATACCTGACTAAGTCATACGGTATTTAAACCTGACATTTCCTTACAATGTAGGGTGTGGTCCCCAAATTTAACCAAACAAACATTCTTACAAATCGGACACGGCTCATCAACAGGGAACATGGGGATCATAAGTCTGTACTTAAAGATGGCTCGGTATTCGATAGTTGACATACGTTGCCCAAGCCTATCGATCGGGAGGACAGTTAGGAAATCTTGAGCATGTGCCCCCTTGAGGCATTCAAACACCGCTTTATGACCGGGGGGGGGGGGTCATACCAAACTTCTCTCCTATATTGTGAAGGGTTTTCTGCGTAAATACACTCGCCAAGATTTTTTGTACCTGAATATTAAACATCTCTAATCACTAAAGAAATTACTTTTGCACTAATTTTGTATTGACATCCAAGTATCCAACTAGGCTAATCGGTCAATAACCTGATCATCAACCTTAGGAAGAGATCACTAGAGATGTAACACCTTAACATATAGCTTCGGTCTTGAATAAATGTGGAAATAATGTTACTTAAAACGGCTCATAATTTTGCTTTATAAATATAAAAGTAAACTCGACCACCATCGAGCCTTCTTATTAAGTATTAGTACCATGACTTTAGTCTTTAAATATGAAAAGTTATGAGTTGCACTCTCACATATGACAAATTTTGTTTCGAGTTCAGCCAGAGGGTTTTTCCAGTTGTGGGTGTTTCTTCTCGAGTGGGTTGGCCGGGTCACCACATTCAGTTCTTCGGGTGGAAGTGTGATCCCAGATGTCTAGGTTTTTGCTATTAAAAAAAAGAGTAAAACTTGATCAAACACAAAGCTTTTTCACCACCGTTACTTCAAAGCTCCTTTTTACTTTCATCTGTTGCGAAATACCATTTCAATTGTGTACAAGTATCTTCATAGATCTAGGGCTCTATTTGAACCTTGGAAAGAAGAAGCATCAATGCATCATCCATCTAAATTCTTTTGGCATTTTTGGTTCTCGGTTTAGTGTATGGATAGGTTTTCGGTCTTACATTTAGGCTTTATATGTTTGTGCCCAATAAAATTCGTTCAGAATCCAAATTAATGAATTTGAGTCCCCAACTTTTAACTAATTAAAGCCCAAGGACATTTGCTAACCACCTAATCAGAACCGTCCCTGAGGATTTACGTACCCTGTCCGAGTCATTAAAAATATGCCTCTTAGGCCCCTTAGGCTTTAAGGAATTAAATAATTTAAAATAAATTTTATGTACGATCGATGATGTAGCACTAAACGTAACAATTAGCAAAATAATAGTATTAGAATGAGTGAAATTACATACCGTAATAGACTAGTATCTAACCGAGGATTCTTGAAGCTCTTCTAGCATTCTTGGTAGCAAATTGGTGGATCAACTCTTCGCAGTTTATACTATCTAAGATTTCGCTCTCGATAGCTATCATCGCTAACCCGCTAAGTCTTTCTTGGGACATTGTGGATCGTAAGTATGATTTCAGTAACTTAAATTTCGAACAACTCCTTTCTGCAGATGCCACCGTGACTGGAATGGTCAACAATATTCTATATGCAATGCATGCATTTGGGGAATAACCTTCTTCTTTCATATGCTCCAAAACATCTATAGGGTCGCTAAATGTGTGTGATGTGTCAAATAACTTTAATTCTGAATAAAGTTCTTCACCATTAATATCCGATCTTTCTTCAAACTTGAGTGCATTTTCAAGACGATGACAAGACAACTTAAGATCTTCATCTGCAATTCCCCTTAACTTATGTGGAAACCGAAAACCAAATAATTCCTCATACTTTTTGAATTGGTCAAATCTTGCCTCAAGAGAAGCAATAGCTTGATCAACAATATATAAGAAATAATTTACCCTATAATTCTCTTCAGATGTAAATGAAACTTCTTGGGTACTTGAACTCTCATCATTTCTCTTTTTCCTTTGAATCTTACGTTTTTCTGAAAATATCGGTTGGATACCCAATTCACTAGCAATCTCTGTAGCTTCTTCAATTGCTTTTGAAATACCAGTTTCTCTATAATCCTTGAAGAACACAATCAATCTGTTTATTTCTTTAATAGCAACATCGAGATGCATATCCTTTGCTTGTAACTTTTTGCTCGCTATATTCACATGTTCTAATACTTGATACCAAATGACAAGTGATACCACAAAGTTAAATTCACCAATTTCTTTTTCTGCTAAAGAATTTGCTTCATCTGCAATGGCATCATCGTTATCTTTCTCTCCAACTTCAAGTAAAGCTTCTCGTACATCGACAAGTTGCATTTTAATAGCCTTCACACTCTCAACTCGACTTTCCCAATGTGTTTGAGACAATGACTTAAGAGTCCAAGTTTTAACATTCTCTTTCAAAATTTGCCACCGATTAATAGAATTTGCAAAGATAGTATAAATACGTTGGATCTTTCCAAAAAGGCTCTTTCCTTTAACACAACAACGAGCTATATCACATAATGTAAGGTTACGAGAATGACAACCACAAGGAGTGTAAAATGCTCTAGGATTTTCTTTTAAAAATCTCGTTTGTACTCCTTGGCGTGACCCTTTCATATTTGCTCCATTGTCATACCCTTGACCACGCATATCATCAATTTCAAGACCAAGTGATTGTAACTCCGCATAAGTAATATCAAATAGTCCTTTTCCGGTGGTATCATTAGCATTCAAAAACCCTAAAAAGGACTCTTCAACAGTAACAAAATTAGATGAGAACTTTAAATACCTCACTATTATAGTCATATGTTCTTGATTACTTGAATCAGGAGTACAATCAAGTATGATTGAGTAATACTTTGCTTCTTTTATGTTCTTGATAATTTCTTTTTTAATCTCTTAAGCAAGCAGAAGTATAATCTCGTTTTGAATCTTGTGTCCAAGATAATGCACATGAATCTCATCATTTATGATCCGTTTCAAATGCTCCTTGATAACTGGATCAAACTCTTCTAACATTTCAATGAGACCCAAGAAATTTCCATTACCTGTTAAATACAATTAACAAATTAGTTATAACAGTCAACTACAACTTTCTTAAGTGGAATAGAAAAAATAAAGTAAAAAAACAAAATAAGTTACCATTACCTTTTTCATACAACTTCTCTTTTGTACCACGAAATGCTAAGTTATGTTTAGCAAGAAACTTCACTAGCGTAATGATTCTCAAAAGGACTTGTTTCCAGTAATCCCTTTCTTTTTTGAATTGCTCGTATTGAACTTTATCAATTGTTTTGTTCAACTTCAATCTTTTACGCATATCAAACCATTTTTTCATATTTATGAGATGATCCAAGGAAACTTCATGTGCATTAACTCTACCGGGAGCATGGTGCCAATCTGAATAGCCTTCACCTTCCAATTTACCTTTTGGAGTCCCTTTTCTAAACACTTTACAACAAAAACAAAATAGTTTGTCTAACTCTTTCGAATATACTAGCCATTCTCTATCACATTTCTCCAAATTTGATAAAGTTCTTGTATATATTGTTGCGGTAAATTGTCTACCAATGTTATCACATGGACCAAGTAATATATTAGTATCTCTTTTAGGACCTTTCTCGACCAAAAGTTTAATCTCGTCAGAATTAAGTCCTTCCCACTGTCTTGGATCAAATATATATCAACATGATTAACTTCTTCTTCATTCATATTAACTTCAACATGTTCTTCCTCTTCAACGTGTCCGTGCTCTTCCTTGTCTTCTAGTTCTACTTCAACATGTTCTTCATCTACAATAGTTTCTTGCTCTTTTTCCTCCTCTATTTCTACTTCTCCAGGTTGTTGATCTTTAGCATCGAGTAGAGGCGACCAAAGTTTATATATTGTACCGGATAAAGACTTGGCCAATTGCTCATTTCGTTTTCTTTTTTGACGTTTTTGCCAACCGGATGCTTGTTTGGGAGGCATAATTTCTAAATATCAAATCAAAATTCAAATTCATTAACAATTTACTCACTTTTAAGTTAACCAATCAAACTTTTAGGGATCAATTAGGGCTAATTTAACAAAACCCCCAATTCTAATTTGTAACAATTACCTAATTAGTTATTTAGGGTTTAACATTCAATAATACAAAGGCTTAGCAACACACATAATTCTATCAAATAACAAAAATACAAAATAATATTTATAAACTACCAAAATAATGAGGGTTAAAAAATATACACACATACCTTTGACTTTAGTGGTGGCTGGTGGGGTTTCGAAAGAGGTGAAAGAATTTTTTGGTTGGGGTAAACTTTTGTTGGTTTCTGCCTTTGTGTCCCACGTGTTCTCTGTTCTTTTTTTTAGCTAATTTAAATGGGATTTAATGGGTAGTGGGCTTTTAAACTTGTTATGGGTTACTATAATTTGGGTTATTTTATAATTTAAAAGATGTATTTAATAGGCCCAAGTTTAAATGTTTAAAGACATGTTTAAAAAAAGTGCCCTCGATATTTCCGGGCCCTGGCCGGTTGGCCTCCCTGGCCTACCCAAGGGCCGGCCATGCACCTAATAATAAATTTTAGCCTAGTTTTTTTTTTTTTTTTTTTTTCAAATAACAAACACTATATACAAGTCCAGTGTGGTTCGTTTCTATTTTGTGTGGACTAACCGGTTCGGTTTTGATTTTTGAAACTAGGCATAATCAAGACCGAGCTGTAATTTTCGGTATAAAGACAAAAACAAAAGGGTGTTTCTATTTACACCCTACTCTAATACACCATACTCTACAAACTACCTTCAATAAATGCAGTCATTATTAGTTAAACATTAATTACCTAGACTTTCTAATCAATTATTTAATTATTACCCAATAAATTTTTTTAGTGAATGTAATGGTAAATAGTATAAAATTTTAATAAACCCAATATTATAGGGGAAATGGAATCTAATAATCCTAACTTTGAGGGGTTGGAAGGCAGCAGTCCCAACTTGTAACTTGTACCACAGCAGTCCCAACTTGTCAACCATTTTATTTGGTTGGTCCCAGACTAACCTCAGTTAGTTTTTCCAGTTAAGTGCCACGTAGGCATCCCACGTGGCAGTCCTACGTGGCAAGAATGGTATATCTGTCAAAAAACGAGGTGGGGCCCACATGTTTTAATCAAATATAATTATTTTTCTTAAAAAAAGTGGGACCCACAAATTTAATAATAATAATAAAGAATTATATATATATATATATATATATAGGGGGCGGTTATTCTACAAAAACAAACAATCGTGCGAAGCGTGCGAAGGAATGCTAACCGTCGATCAATCAACAATCTTACGTCATTAATTAAAAAAGTACGCGGTGTCAAATTCGTAAATAAGTGAGAGATTAGACAGTTAATAAGGGTATAATCGTCAATTTTTCTAAAATCAAATTATAAGAGACCGTTCAGTCTCATTAATCGCTCAAACTTCTCCCCAAAATTACATAATAAACTCTGAAACCCTAGTTAAAATCATTAATAAACTCCATTTCTACAGAAGATTAACCATGAAATACTCAAAAGTATACGAAAGTAAGTACATTACGTTATTCTGTACCAAATTTTACATTGAAAAACTATATAATAACTTACATTATGCATGTTACAGGAAGAAAGAGAGGAACAGAGTATGAAACTGAAAAGAACGACATTGATGAAGGTAAATAAGTATTACGTCAATTAATATTGTTAATACGTTGTGAAATTTTACTAAAATACGTATTTCTAAACAGGCCCTACCAAAATTCAAAAAACCAATGATAAAACTGACAAATCAGAGAGAAGAACAAAAGCAAACCATGACAGGCCTTCAAGGAAAAATGGTACAGAGAAATTTATTTTGAATTTATTTTGTTATGTGTTACGTTATTTTAGTAATATAACTATAAATGATTTTGTATATGATACGTTATTTTAGTAATCAAAATGTAGTGATTCTGTCAAAAATGTTAAATGCTTTTAGAAAAATGATTATGTCTATGGTGCATCATAATTATGTCTATATTGAGTATGAAACTGAAAAGAACGACATTGATGAAGGTAAATAAGTATTACGTCAATTAATATTGTTAATACGTTGTGAAATTTTACTAAAATACGTATTTCTAATTATCAGGCCCTACCAAAATTCAAAAAACCAATGATAAAACTGACAAATCAGAGAGAAGAACAAAAACAAACCATGACAGGCCTTCAAGGAAAAATGGTACAGAGAAATTTATTTTGAATTTATTTTGTTATGTGTTACGTTATTTTAGTAATATAACTATAAATGATTTTGTATATGATACGTTATTTTAGTAATCAAAATGTAGTGATTCTGTCAAAAATGTTAAATGCTTTTAGAAAAATGATTATGTCTATGGTGCATCATAATTATGTCTATATTGCGTTATTTTGGTAATGGAAATGTACTAATTATGTCAATGTTACATCATTTTAGTAATGGAAAGTATGTCTGTGTTACGTAATTTTATTAATAGAACTAGAAATGATTATGTCTGTATTACGTTATTTTGGTAATGAAATTTGTAATGATTATGTCCTTGTTACGTTATTTTAGTAATGAAAATGTAGTTATTCTGTCATTGTTAAGCAATTGTAGTTTATGATTATGTCTTTGTTACGTTATTTTGGTAATGAAAATGTAGTTATTCTGTCATTGTTAAGCAATTTTGTTAAATGAAAAACAATAGTTTATGATTATGTCTATATTACGTTATTTTGATAATGAAATTTGTAATGATTCTGGCCATAAATATATGATGATTATGTATATGTTACGTTATTTTAGTAATGAAAAAGTAGTTATTCTGTCATTGTTAAGCAATTTTGTAAATGAAAACAATAGTTTATGATTATGTCTTTGTTACGTTATTTTAATAATGAAATTTGTAATGATTCTGGCCATAAATATATGATGATTATGTATATGTTACGTTATTTTAGTAATGAAAAAGTAGTTATTCTGTCATTGTTAAGCAATTTTGTAAATGAAAACAATAGTTTATGATTATGTCTTTGTTACGTTATTTTAATAATGAAATTTGTAATGATTCTGGCCATAAATATATGATGATTATGTATATGTTACGTTATTTTAGTAATGAAAAAGTAGTTATTCTGTCATTATTAAGCAATTTTGTAAATGAAAAACACTAGTTTATGATTATGTCTTTGTTACGTTATTTTAGTAATGAAAAAGTAGTTATTCTGTCATTGTTAAGCAATTTTGTAAATGAAAACACTAGTTTATGATTATGTCTTTGTTACGTTATTTTAGTAATGAAAATGTAGTTATTCTGTCATTGTTAAGCAATTTTGGTAAATGAAAAACACTAGTTATGATTATATGTCTATATTACGTTATTTTGGTAATGAAATTTGTAATTATTCTGTCATTGTTACGTAATTATAACATTTGATAATAACGCAGAGATCAATGAAAATGAATTACTCCTACAACAACAGCCTGCAAATTCACCAGAAGAGCCTCAAAATTCACCACAGAGAAAGCAATTTGTTCTGTACTCGAATATAAAATTACATGTAAGGGCGTCTGTTGATAACATGAATGAGGCGATGGCAAGCTTATCAAGTGCACTGAAAAAAGCAATCAAACAGATGGGATTTGAAGCTTTTTTATCAATGAACATCAAAACAGTGCCAACAAAGTTAGCAAGATGGTTATTAGTGAATTATGATGATAGACGAGATGAATTGAATGTAGGAAACCACATAATTCAAGTTACAAGCAACAAAGTTCAACAAGTACTTGGTGTCCCAATGGGTAACCAGACAGTAAATGAAAAGAACAAACCAAGGAAGGGTTCATCTAACACGCTTACTGTATGGAAGTCCCAGTTTGAGCATAACAAGATTTTAATCTCGGATGTGAAGAAGAAAATAATTGAAAGCAAAAGCGGAGACTGGATTTTCAAGTTGAACTTCCTTGTACTTTACAACTCTATATTTGGGCAAGTAACAAAGAGTTCAACAGTAAATCAAATGTTCTTGAAAGGAGTGAAAGATGACAAATCAATCAAAAAATTGAATTGGTGTGAGTACTTAATTTCCTGTCTCAAAAGAACGAAGGCAAGCTGGAACGGAACTGAAATGTATAATGGACCTTTGCCTTTTCTTGCGGTATGTTTTTTATTCATAATTATGTAAATGTATAAGAAATACAAAATTACGTAATGTGTTATTACTAATTACGTAATGATCAAATGTTAACTTTATTCACATGACAGATGCTTTATGTACATGAAAAGAGGTTATCACATGCTCCTGAAATAGCACAAACACCAGCAATTAAGTACATTAGCACCCAGAATTTGTCTGATGTTGATAAACATTTGTATGACAATGGGCCATTTTCAACTGATGAAGAAGATAATGATGAGGATGAAGAAGGAAATGATGAAGTAGAAAGTCCTATAGATGAAGAAGGACATAATGATGAGGATGAAGAAGATGATGGTGGAAATGAAGATGCTGGTGGTGTTGGTGGAGATGATTATGATGGTGAAGAAGCTGATGCAGAAAAAATGAATGAAGATGCATACATTCAGCATGATGAACAGCAGATCTTTCTTGAACAACAAATCCTTGTGGATAATCTTCAAAATCAAGATTCAGAAGAATTCAACAACGTATTTGAAACAACAAAATCACTCTCTGACATTGATGAAATCTTGGAAAATTACAACACTCCACAAGTCCCTATTGTAAGTGCAATAACTGTATAAAAATTACATAACATGCATATGTATATATGATTTTAAAAAAATCACGTAATGTTTGCATGCTGGTGATGCAAAAAAGGAAACAACACCAAAAATACAAAAAGTTGCAAATCAAAAATCAACAGATGAGAGCATAAAAGGGTCAACAAGGAAAAAGACAATGGGAAAGAAGAAAAACAAAAGTCCTTACCCAGTTAATGAGAATGTAAGTAACTGTAATTTATTATGTCAAACATCAACAGAAATAATGTAATTTATTCACGTATTGTTTGCAGGAATGGATTTCAAAAATAGAAAACAAAATGGAAAAGTTTCAAACATATGTTGCTGAAATAGATGAAATTTTCGAAGAAGCCACTTCAAATTTTTTAGACAGCAACATTATACGTGAGAAGCAAACAACATGGAAGTCATGGGTAGCAAGTTATAAATCAAGTAATGAGAAAAACATAGAAGGTAAAATTTACGTAATGTATATTTAAATGATAAAAAAGTTAGTTAAAAATTACGTAATGGATATCAAAAAAGTATATTAGTAGTTGCAGGTGAAAAGGAAAACCAGAACAGTGTTAGCACAGGGATGCTAGATGCAATAGTGATTGCAGCTGAAACACTAGAAGGTAAAAAAAAAATCACGTAACACATTATTTGTCAAAAACTTATTAATGATCAGAATACGTAATTACAGGTGAAAGGGAAGATTTGAATGAAAAGACAACAACTTCACAGAGTGTTAGCACCGGAATGCTAAATGTAATGATCGCCGCAACTGAACAATTTGAGAAAACAAATGAAGAAGAAGCTGTGAACAACATAATGGATGCTTTGAACGATGCAACAAGAAATGAACCACCTGTCAATAAAGGTAAAAAATCACGTAACAGATTATTTGTCAAAAACTTATTAATGTTCATAATACGTAATTACAGGTGAAAAAAAGATTTGAATGAAACGGCAACAACTTCGCAAAGTGTTAGCACAGGAATGCTAGATGCAATGATTGCCGCAACTGAACAGCTTGAAGAAACAAATAAAGAAGAAGCTTTGACAGATATAATGGATGCTTTGAAAGACGCAACAACAAATGAACCACCGGCCGATAAAGGTAAAAAATTACGTAATGTATATTAAAAATGTTTATACTAAATGGAACTTATATGAATATATATAAATTGTTAACTAAAATCAGGAAATGAGGCCCTAGAGAGTGAAAGCACAGATATGATTGCTGAGATGATAAAAGCAGCCGACAAAGAAGAAAAAAATGCAGCTTTGCAAACTTCAACCACACAAACATCATCCGAAAATGTCAGTTCGCAATTCTTGAAAGAATTGAATGAGTTTGAAGAGAGATCTAGGAAAGGAAAACAGATCGAGACATCGGAAGGAAACAAAATAGAAGAAATACAGAAAGAAACCTATGAAGGACCAAGTTTCGATCTGAATATCTCACAAGATGATACACCTACAGATGTAATTCCAGATCTACCATTCCTACAAAACTCTGAAGCTGATATCGAAACACCAAAAACAGTAGGGAGACTAATAGTTAGTCAATCACTGGAGTCAACCATAGCCAATAAACACGTTGAACGTGCAAAAAGAGGAAGGATGTTGGCTGGACCTCTGAAGTCTCCTTACATTCAACGGCAGGTGGTGATGAAGAACAAGATAACTGAAGATGAAAACATAGTTGCGCAGTTTATATTTGCAGCAACCGAGGCAACACAGTAAGAAAAACCTTATATTACTTTAATTTGTCATTAGAAAAATTACATAATGAATATTTTCAGAAACATAGTTTATTACAAAAAATTACGTAATGTGTATTAAAACTTATCTTCCACAGTGACATTGTATTCGAGCCAGAAGATGGGACTCCATTCTTCAAAGTGGTATTTGAATGCTTATACCCTGGGATAACATTATCATCTAATGTTTTGGATGCATGGTCGCATGTGCTGAACCACAACGAGAAGAAAAGAGCTCCGGGTTCACCATTTAGATTGTTTGTTCAAACAAATATTCTGGTATGCTCCTTAGCTTTTTCATGTAATACATAAAATTATAATAACGTAATGGTTATGCTAAAATACGTAATGTATGCTAAATTTACAGCCAAGTGACTGCTTCACGCCTGAGTATGATGATTTAAAGCGAATGGACACCATGACATCGAACTTAAATCTTGCACTTAGCAAAAATGAAATAAAATCAATCAATGAGGTGGATTTGTTGTTCATGCCCATCGTATCTTCGGACCACATATATGTAATATGTTTCAACATGAAGAACCCGAAGATAGAAATACTAGACAACAGCAAGCTTGGAGCGAATAGCAAATATGACAACATCGTAGTGCCATTGGTAAAAAAAAAAAATATTTTTACTTAATATTATTTTGATGTTAGTTAATTACGTAATGCTTATGATAAAATTACGTAATGTATGCAGAAAGAAGCTTTATGCAACTATATGATGGTCAATGAACACCCCATGACTCCTAAAATGGTAAGTAAAAATCCAGTGAGAGTCCAAATGGAATGGAGAACTTCACATAACAAAATCGATTGTGGGGTGTTCACAATGAGACATATGGAGACTTTCATGAGCACATATAGAAGAAAATGGGTAACTGATTTTCAAAAAGAAGGAGCAGCTCAACAAGTGCAGATTGATGACCTTCGCTACAAATATCTATCAAAAATCCTACTCTCCGATGCCAACAAAAATAAAAATTTAATTGATCGTCTGGCTAGGGAGTTTCATCAAAAGGAATACAGTGAGAAAGCAAAGTACAAGAAGAACTTATTCCAAACTCTAGTGAAAAGACAAAATGATCATGTTTGAAATAGTTTTAATTCCACGTGTCGGAAAATGTCATGATACAATTTAACATTTGGTTTATGTATGACAAATGTCCTGATACAATTTAACATTTTGCTTGTCACATACTACATTATATGAATGATTATGTATGTTTCTGATTATGTTGAATGATAATGTATGAATGATTATGTATGAAACTGATAATGGTTACCTAACATACAATTACGTAACATACAAAAAACATGTATGATAATGGTTATATGTTAATCATGTATGAAACTGATAATGGTTACCTAACATAAAATTACGTAACATGTGAAAAAAAATGTAAAGTAATGGTTATATGTGAATGATTATGCTATGATACAATTACGTAACATGTCAACTAATTACGTAATGAAATGCAAAAAAACCATATGTGTACAAAAAAATCACGTAACAATGTAAAAAAAGAAAATGTTTCAATGTCAATTTAACAAAAAAAACATAATCAATCATCGCAAACTTCATATTCCGAATCTAGACTATTATCCGCATCTGCTTCATTGACGGATTCTTTCCCTTTGTTGTTAGCTGTTGAAGTCCCTTTAAGAACTTCACAGGTGCGCCTATCATGACCACTACCCCCACATACTTTGCAATTTCTTGATCTCTTCCCTGCACGACTAATCGCTTGTTCACGTTTTGATTTAAACCTTTTGCATGACCCACAACCCTTATTCCTAATACCATGAGGAACACGAACAGCAGCCTCAGTTTGATGTGGAGCCCCAATAATAGCTTGAATAATTTCTTTCTTCTTGGCTGATATCCTCTGAATACCAGCTTCATCTGTCTTCTCTTTCGTCGCTTTTAGCTCGTCTCTAAACAGCTTCAACTTTTCAAAATCGTTAATCAACTTATTAACTACATACTCACTCAAATGCATTATATCACGAACAACATCATTAACACTTTGATGGTCCCCATTTTCATCAGTATGCATCACCAACGACAAGCTCGACCGAGAGGGACTATTGCAAATAACATCACTCCTCCAGCGATCAAGAATGTATCTGCTGGGAATTTCATTTATATCACACAACCTTAAAACTAAAAAGGCATGTCGACACAATAAACCATATCGCTCAAAACGCTTGCAAGAACATAAAATTGTCAAATCTTCCAGGTTAAATTTAACCTGCAATACAAAAAAGATCTCCATAAAAAAATAAAATACGTAATGAGGTATATGAAACTGAGAGACTAATTAAATAGGTAATTACGTAATGTCTGTTACAATGATATGTAAAAAATTACGTAACATAGAAAAATAAACTATACATACCTCTATCAAACCGGCACCATACGCAGAACGATCTTTTATTAGAAACGTCCCTATATCTCCTTCATGTGAAAGAAAGACATTTATGCATTTATGCACAGATCCGTAAATTTCTTCTTGGACATCAAAGAAAATACTTCTTGTATATAATTTCGCAGCTTGCACCTCAATAGCATAATCAGTCCAAAAATCCGGTGTTTTATACCTCGTCTCATGATCATTTTTCCTATGAGTATACCTTTGAGATTCCATGGCAGTATCAAAATGACTAATAAACTCAAGAAGCGTTAATTGAGCATTTGAAACTTGACCAAAAAAATGATTTTCACATTCAGATCTTGAAGTAGTACGCATAAGACCTGACATTGGCTCATCGCGATAAAAAGCAGGAATCCACATTGCTCTATTTGAATAAATGTCACACAACCAATCGTGGTAAAAGAGATTAAAATCAAAAACAAGTTGCTCCCACCCCTTTTCAAACTCTTCTGGTGAAATAGAATCTGTCCAAACAATATCGCAAATACGCTGTTTAAAATCTTCATTGTTGCATAATGCAGGACCAACCTATAAAAAATAACAAAAACACATATTGTTATGAATTTGAATAATCACGTAATAAAAATATGTTATGCAAATAAAAAGCCTTGAAAATCACGTAACATACACAAAATCAAAAAAATCATATCATAAAAAAAAATCACGTAATATACCTTATCAAAAATACGTAACATATAAAAAAATCAAAAATCATGGCAAAAAATGACATATACCTTATCAGCAACCTTTTTCATGATGTGCCACATGCACAACCTATGCCTACTATTTGGTAAAACTGATGCAACTGCTTGTTTTATAGCAGGATCTTGATCGGTAACTACAACAAGCGGTTCTTTACCAAAACACTTCTTGAAACAAGTTAACAGCCATGAGTAGGATTCAATTGTCTCTGAACTCAGCAATCCAGCACCTAAAGTTATATTGTTGCAGTGATTATCGATACCGGTAAATGGAACAAATACCATCTTGTATCTAAAAAAGAAAAAAAAAATTAAGTAAACTGAAATAATTACGTAAAATGAATAACATAATTACGTAATGAACTTACTTGTTAGAATTGAAAGTAGCATCGAATGAAACAACATCACCAAAAACTTTATAACTTCTTTTTGCATGCTCATCAGCCCAAAATAATCCAGTTAACTGTCGTTTAGTGTCATGACTATACTCAAAATAAAAATCAGGAAGAAAGTCCTGCTTCTTCTGCAGCATATTAACTACCATATCCGCATCGTACTCACCAGTATATAAGTTCAAATCCCTTTTAAAATTTTTGAAATCTGCAGCAGTAGCACCAACTTGTTCAAAACCACCATAAATCGTCCTCATTAGATTAAAAGCCTTAACAGGACCCATGTTTACTTTGGACATATTGCACAACACTTGCATTTGTTGATATGTCAAATTACGTGATGATGGAAGAAATTGCATATCTTCTGGAGAAACCAAATAATGGTTATGCTCTTCAACAAACTTTGAAACTTTAAAATTTTGTCCATTCTCTGACGAAAAAACTATATGAGCATTACAACCTGTTCTCTGCGATGGTTTATTCCTACTTTTAGCATTTTGAAGACTATCAAACGCTTTACAAGGTTTGAATCCTTCCTTTGAACAAACCAAATGCTTCAACTTAAGAATCTCACCATGAACATATTGACCTCCTTTGCGAACACTAAATCCAGTATTTTTTGCATATGTCACATAAAACTCATACGCATGATCAATCGATGGAAATACCATATCAACACATGGCGTCATAGAAGAGGCAACTTGTGGTTTATAAACTGTTGAAACAGCCTGAGTAGAACTACTTTCACCTCTATCATTGAAAATAAAACCTGAAATCACATAATAACTATTAACACAGTAACATAAAATGGCCTAATAAAAGCATAAAATATAATTTCGTAATGAAATAACGTAATGAAAGTTATGTAACATGAATATAATAAAAACAAACAAAAAAAACACGTAAAAATGTGGCATTGTGATATGAAACAAACAAAAACACAAAAAAAAGTTCGGTTTTGGTTTACAAAAATAAAAAACCGTTACAAATGGTTTGGTTCACGGTTTGACCCAAAAACCGTGAAAACCGGACCGTGAACACCCCTAGTAAACTTGTCTTTTTTGCACCATCTACCTTATCATCTTCCTCTTCTTAATAATTTATCGTCTTGTAAATAAAAAATGTATTTAATTGCATTAAAATGTAGTGAATTTGTTTATGTTTTAAACTGATTAGAAATGTGAAATGTAAATGGGTTAAGTAGTATTCAATAAATCATATTTAAATGTTCATTTGCTTTAGCTTTTAATGTCATCTATTCAATTTCGTAACCAATGCCAAACCAATGCATCAACACACATTTAAGAAAATTCTTTGGCAATCAGCCGAGTGGTCCTTCATTGTTTATTAGTCGTTGTCACTTTAGGACCGAGATATGGAGCTCTTCGCATCCATCCTCGGCCACTTAACATTAGTTAGTCCGATTTCTCTTGGTGTCACCAAGTAGGTATCATCACTAACTTATTCTGTTTTCATATTGGATAAGAAATATATACACTAATGTAGTGCACATGCTTAGTTCATTGGTTTAAGAATAAATATATGTTCAGAATTTTATGGTAATCTATATCTATATCTATATTATTTTATTACAGAGGGGTGATGTACAACATGGTAATTTACATTTCCGTACAACTTAACAAGCAACATGTTCAACATATTTAAGCAAGAAACTTAAGGGTATTATAGGCATAGTTGTGACAATTAAGACACTTTGGAGGTTATGATAGTAATTTTGTGTTTTGTTTATAGTTAAAAACTAAAATCTCATCCCTATAATACCCTCCCACCTTTCACCTTCTAAGAAATTAATGATCCATTGATGAAAAGTTATTGCTTCAATTTAATTTGATGACATTTCTTCATGTTCAAGTTCAATTCATTTCACATCTAAATTCCTTCCATATGCAATTTCATTGTTAATGGTGACTAAAGAGCCGATTAGAACAAGATCCTTGCGCACAAGAAGATTTTGTTAGTAAACATAGTGGTCATAAATCAGAGGTAACCTTTTCTTAAACTCAATTCTATTCATGTCTTTATAGTTTATATATAAATCAGTTTTATACACTATATGTGGTTTATTTCTTATTTTGACTTGTGAATTGTAGCTCTGTGAATTCAAACGGTCTTATGATATTCGTGAATTACATTAGGTGGAACTGATAACAAGGTAAGTAAATAATATACTTATCATATTGATCTCTTTTGTGTTAGTAACTAATTTCACTTATTTTCCTAATATTTCTTTGTGTTTATGTAGTTTTTTGTTTGGAACCAACATTTGACTCAACCTGTTTTGAACTACTGTGAGAATACAAGTGCTGTGAAAGTAGTTGCTTGGTCTCCACATCTTCATGGACTTTTGGCTTCTGGTGATGGTACTGTAGATCAATGTATTCGACTATTCGGCTTCGGAACACGATCATTAATTCTCACCTGAGCTGCATGGATACTGGTAGTCTGGTAACTTTTCTCATAAAGATTTCTATATTTTTTTCAAAGTTTTCAAGATCATTTCAATCATAATATTCACCTTTAATCCACCAACTCAAACATCATAATATCGGTTCTGAAATTCCACAAGCATTTTATGATTTTGATTGTCAATCCTAGAAATCGCAGGCCTCAAATCCATGGTTGAGACCTAAAGCTACAGGATCAAACTCTAGGGAGATTATTTGATTTGCTATTGTTTGCATTAGTTTTTTTTTTTTTTTTTTTTTTTTTGAACGGCTAATTTCTTTCCCCTTTACATACACCCATTTTTTCTCTTATGAGGCTTGAACTCCTAACCCCTTGTTTAAACACCAACACCTTTACCACCACACCACAAGGGGTTTATTGTACTATATTATCTAGATAATGACATGTTAACTACGTAATTACAATAATTATTGTACAGTTTGTCATGTTGAATGTCTATTAATTTTGTATTTTATACATATCTAATCAGTTACATATATTGATTTATTTTATTTTTCTAATTAAATGTTGTTTATGATAAATTAAATGTCTTACTACACGGACATTTGAACATCATAGTTTAGCGAAGTTCTTCTTACCCATCCCCTTAATATACAACACACATATTATTTTTATCTTTTTTTCAAGAAACACACATTTGGTTTATTCCTTTAAGAAAACACATGTGGATAATAGATGCTTTACAGTTCGTTCTAAAGAAAAAGTTTGGCTGATAACTATGGTTTTTAATAACGGCAGCGTCAGATCACCGAGTCAAGATACTTCGGTTTGAAGCAATTTTATAGTTGGAAAGGTTTTTTTCAAGATCTTTAGCTTCAAATAATATGGATGACACTAGGGGTGAGCAAATTAACCGCCATAACCGATAATATAACCATAACCGAAATAATCAAACCGATTTTAACCGATAACCAATGGTTATCGTTATTAAATTTCTTTAACCGGCCGCTCGCTTATGGTTATGGTTATGAAGCTTTGGTTAACCGTTATAACCGAACCGAACTTGTAATGTTAACTTTGTGTAATAGATTTATGTTTTACATTAACTATGTAGAGGTTTTTACTATAATAAAAGTATGTTATTAACAAAATGAGATGAAATGCTCTTTTTGTGACGAATTAAAATTATAATCAAAGGCTAAGTATGTTTTTTTGTTAATATCTTATTAAAAGGGATCCCACATTGGAAGTATAACTAGAAAGTGTATTCTTGTTTTCCTTGTACAAAATAGCACAAACTAAGTCAAACATTGTAGGTTTCGGTTTTATTAGACCCATTGACTTTTAATTTTTATACTTTACCCTAAAGTTAGTTTTAGTTTATTTTTTTTTGGTTAATAACCAAAATAACTATAACCGAATTCATAACCAAGTAACCATAACCAAAGTTTTGTTATGGATATGTTTACGATTTTTTGTAAAAACCGAACCAAACCAAATCGACCCATGCACACCCCTAGATGCCACAAAACAAAAATACCCGCAGCAACGCGCGGGCAATCCTACTAGTTTTATACTTAAAAAAATAAGTGGGGCAAGAACAAGTGCTCCCTTAATTATTTTCCTAAAAGGAAACTGTTCGGGCGATACCCATAACTGCCTGACCACTAAGCATTTCTAAGAGAAATCACTTGCCATGAATTTTAACAACTAAAACTAAAAAGGAAAAATACACTACGAAAAGAGAAAATACTAAATCCTAGTGTCGAGAGGGCATACCTGGCGGTTAGAAAGAAGTAAAAGTGAACGATTATACCTAAGGGTCCTCAAATGTCTTTCTTACCGTATGCACCAGCCTCTCAACTTATTCTTCTAAGTAATCAATCGGCCTGCTTTCCTGGTAGCGCCACGTTTCACGTCTTTGGCTGGATAAAAGTGTGCCAGTCACGGGTGTGTTGGCATGTCATCTACTTCCTCATTGACCAAATATTCAAAGTATAGCTTAATTATGTGGCCATTCACTTTGAATAATGCTCCCATTTCCATATCTTCTTTATAGTATACAGCCCGGTCCATCTTAACCTCAACTTCACAGGAAACATCTTGAGTCTCGAACTATATAATAAGACTTTCTACCCTAATTGTTCCCTTTTTCTGAGTCTTTGGTCGTGGAATTTTTTCGACTTTTCTTTGTAAATGAGGGAGTTGTCATAAGCTTGTCGGCAGAGTTCTTCTAATTCATGAAGCTGAAAAAGTCGGTGTTGCTTGACGTCTTTAGGATCATAATTTGTTGCTTTAAGTGCCTAGTATGTTTTATGCTCCACTTTTATTGGCAAATGACAAGCTTTCCGGTATACGAGCCTAAACGGGGTGGTACCAATCGGGGTCTTGTACGTGGTGAGTAATGACCATAGTGCATCATCTAAATGATTGGCCTAATCTTTTCTATCTGTCCCAACAGTCCTTTCAAGGACCCTTTTTATACCTTGGTTCGTAACTTCTACTTGGCAATTGGCCTGAGGATGATATGGGGTGGAGAATTTTTGTTCACACCCATAACTCTTTAGAGCTTTTTCCAACTACTTATTGCAAAAATGGGTTCCTTTATCACTGATGAGAGCCTTTGGTACACCTAACCGTGCGAAAAGAGCCTTCAAGGATTTGACGACAATTCTTGAATCATTTCGGGAGTGCTTTTTTCGGGAGTGTTTTTGCTTCAATCCACTTAGAAACATAGTCCACTACCACAAGAATGTGAAGATTTTCCCGTGATGGTGGGAATGGTCCCACAAAGTCAATTCCCCAAACATCGAAGACCTCGCAAACAACAACGCCCATTTGTGGCATTTCAGCATAAGCATTAATATTGGTGGCTTTTTGGAATGCATCACAATTTTGGATGAGAACGGCATCGTCTTTGAAAATTGTGGGCCAATAGAATCTTGCTTCATATACTTTTCGAGTCGTATTCCCTGCTGTTTGGTGTCCTCCTGCTAGAACTTCATGGCATTGATTGGGTTTCTTTTCCATGAACACATCGGCAAATCATACGATTGAGGCAAATGCCGAAAAGATAGGGGTCTTCCCAAAGATAGGGGTAGGGTCGGCGGGCAATTTGGTGACCGGAGCACGGGCAGGATGGGCAATGACCACCGTCTGTCGCACCCTTTTATGGGGGTTGTACTTTTGGAGAGTACGACCTGTAGAGTCAATGAGAAAAGAAGGGGCTAGACTTGAGGCAGTGAGAGTAGTGGGAGGTGCCGCTGTAGGGTGGACGTCCGGGTCGGCAAGGGAAGGAGTGACGTCATCCTCAGTGTCGTCATCACAGACACGTCGCACTATGGGTGCAGGATCCACATCCATGTCAGAGTCAGAGATCCAACCTCCTCCATGATGGGGGGGGGGGGGGAAATCGGGGGCCTCGTAGGGTATGGAGCAGCCTGGGTAAGCGGAATGTCCTCCTCGGGGGTGTCATCCACGAGATAGTTGGGCTCGGAGTCGGACAAGATGGTAAGGTCAACCGTGGGAGCCATGAACATGTATGTAAATAAATGAACTACTATACCCGTACGTCATCGTGGAGCAGCTTGAGACTTGAGAGGTGCACGGCGAGATAGTGTGGTACTTTGTGAAAACGTTTCGAAAATGTTTTGGGTTATAGTTGACTAAAAAAGAATCTTAGTGCGCTATAACCTTATGCTCTGATACCAATCTGTCACACCCCGCCAAGGCGAAAACACGGGGATGTGATTCAAAAGGTTTTCAAGCACAAGGTTCAAGCAACACATAGATTTATTTAAAATGAATACCGTCTAGGGATGGATGATGTCATACATTATTCAAATCAAAACAACATTGTCTAAAATTAGTAAATTGTCTGAAAACGCATGACTCGATCACTAAGATAACACATGACTGACAAGACCCAATCCATGACGGTACTACTAGGTGCCAGCTCGAACCCCTATCCCAAGTCCCTGCTCCTCATTGTCAAATTCCTGAAAAACATGCATAAAAGATTTGTCAACAATAATGTCAGTGAGTTCACATGCTTTACTGTAATAAGTAAAATGCTTGTGTAATTCGTGTATGACCAATCATAGGCTAGCTATGCGAATGATTACTGTGCAAACCATGAGTCCCGTAACCAATCCTCTTGACTGTTGTGCCTCGCGCATTGTACACTAAAGACAATGTATGTATAGTAGAATACTAACACTCTTTTGTATGTAACCGGTTAGAGCGACTAACCAAGAGTGGGGGTGTCAACCCAATAGATCTATTAAAGTATTCCATGGCTTTCGATAACTAATGGTTACAGTGTAATGTAATTACGAGGACTGTTGAGCTCATGAACCGAATGTCTCATGTTCCACATGGTAGTCATGATAGAATAACACACAAAATGAAGTTTGTACTAGATTTGTAGCATGTTTGTCCCCCAAAATGTAAAAATAGTAAAATGGGGCCGTGAAACTCATCTGATAATGACACGTGTGGTCTAGTGAAGCTGGAATGTGAGGTAACTACCGTCCAGACAATGATTTCCCTATGGTTATTAAGGACAAAGTAAGTTGTACGCTCTTATTGTTTACCATACAAGTTGTTTACCCGACTTGTGGACCCTTGTGTTAGTTATATGGGGCCTTGTTTGGTGCATGTGACAATTAGTAGCTGATCCATATGTACTTTATATAATGTATGTTTTCAGAAAATCCCGGGTATTGTATTGTGAAAATGTATAAGATAGGCCCCACATGTTGTCATGGGCTATAATGTGTTCCCAATCTAACACGTGTGGTCATTTTATGGTAAAACGAGTGTTTTAACACGTGTTTATGTCCTTTAATGTCAAAGATAATGTTAACACATGTTGTGGCTATGTTAACATATGTTACTATGGTATAACCGAAACTCATCAATGATATAGTCTTCAATTCCGGTTATTTAAGGTATCCAAAACGACTTACTCGCTTTTAGTAACATTCAATCGAATGTTTACAAGTGCGTGGTAGTGTGTGTTTGATGAAATCGTATATATTGATCCTCAAAATGTAGCATAGTTTCGAGTGTATAGATACATATACATGTTTTGATTTGAAATCGATCCCTTGACATCTTTCTAAGCCGTGATAAGCTTATAAATATTAGTCACGATGTGGGTGCATCCTCTACATTAATTTATGTCGTGTAGGTGTGTGGTTTGTATATATGCGATTATACATAGGTAAACATGTGAGTGATTGAAGTCAATTAACCATAAACGATATAATGCCTTTGAAATCGTTAACTTATGTGTAGTATAGGGTTGTTTACTAGGTGATTAAGGGTAGAAGGTCGGGTAGACATGAGGCCGGTTGACTTATAATAGAACTTGAAGTGATAGTGAGTTGATAATAAGTACCTTAAGGATTGCAAGAGTGTGACCGAATGTCGGAACCTTCGAGCCTCTAATTGCCTCCTAAGCTTGAGTCTTGATGCTTGGAAAGGAAGATGGGTTTTGGTGTTGGTGTGATAGTGTTCGGCCGAGAGGAACAAGAAGGAAAAGGATAGTTGTGTGTGAAATGATGATGATCACCAAGCCTTTTTGTAATGGGCCGATTATGGTGAGGACAAAAACACAAGAGGTAAGGTTCATCATCTTGGATAGAGTGGTGATTCTTGTTCTTGATCATCAAAAGTGTAAGATATGATGGCATGCCTTCCCTTGATCCAAGCCGATTTGTGTACATGGGTTTATAACTAGGAAGGGTTGACTTAGTTTAGGAGGTTGTCATAGCTTGTCTAGGTGCCAAATTTGATGTATATTAATAACTAAGCACAAGCTCACATGTCCTTGATAACCTTCAGTTGATTACAAGACAAACGAATGAGACATAATCTTGGTGATAGTGATAGATCACCCTTGTTTCTTCCTTGAAGTCGATTGGTGCTCCTTTTCCAAGGATTGTTCTTGTAAGCGTTGTTCGAAAGTGACAATATATGGTTTTGGAGAACGCATTCGGCCGAGATCAAGACGAAGGGAAGATCAAGTCAATTGGGGTTGGAATCATGTGGTAAGTGTGACATCCGTCATTTTTTTTTTGTATAATAATAATAATAATAATAATAATAATAATAATAATAATAATAATAATAATATTCCTAGTAATAATAAAATGTAACACTCATTTGAAACCCACTATCTAACCCAAACCCAAACCCAAACCATTGTATTAAAACCTTAACTATTCTTGAAGCCCACTGCACAGGCCCAAGCAAATCGGCCCACCAGACAACCAGACCCAATCCCTCCCCCCTTTGATCTGTTTAAAAAAAAATAAAACTCTCCTGCCGGGACTCGAACCCGGGCAGGAACCGGACAACCTTCACACCCACACACGCGCATGACCAACTGAGCCACAACCTATTTTGTGATTTGATTCCAGATCTGATTGTATAAAACCCCATCTTAAAACTTGTTTTCTTCTTCCTTTTCCTCTTGATGCGATCGCTGTCAACAACCCAGCAGAGAAGCTTCAATTTGATCATCAATTTACGCGGCCATCACTGATTCAATCCCGATTATTATGCACATTATCATCAATCTCTTTCTAAAATAACAACCGCGTGATTAAACGCGTTCATTGACCAAAAAATTTGATTAAATGACCATTAATAAACCTTCCTAAAACAACTCATATGAATCCTTATAAATACCCGTCTTTGAATCAATTGAACTCGCTCACAACCTCTGAGAAGAACGATAATCAAACCCTCATACTCAAAACCTCCTAAAACACCTTCAAATCTGCATAATCGTTCACGTTGACTTTTCTGTTTGACTCGTCGATTCACGGCCAATTACATATTGTAAGTTATGTTTTCTTGATGGGTTTTGTTCACCGGATACTCACAAACAATAGCCCTATCATATCAGGGGTTATTGCTTGCTAAATCGAAGTATTGGAAAATCTAGGGCTCGCTTCATTATAATTGGGGATTTCTGTTCAAGTATTGTTTAAATAAAATCTAAACCCAAGATGCTTAACAAATCAGCAACCAGACCAACTGGTCTGGTCATGCTCTTTTAACCAGTAGGTGCCGGGTTCGAGCCCCACCCACAGCAAACCTTTTTTTTTTTTTTCAAAAACCCTTTTTCTTTATTATTCATTATTATTTAAAAATTAGTTTTAAAATACTAAAACACCTTTATAAATTCTACAAAATTTATTTTATGTTATTCCTATGATAAAATTTACTGTCCAATTTTTAGTTTTTCAAAAATCATTTATTTAATATTTATAATAAATATTACAAGTTTATTCATTTATAATTGTAAAATTCAATAAAAATATCTAAACGATTTTATAAAATTCCACAAAAATTATCCTAAACTAGTATAACACTATACATTTCAGAAATATTTTTTATTTATGAAAAACCGTTTGTTTAATTTTTTTAATCAATTTTTGTTAGTTTTAATCATAAATAATTCATAATAAATTCATTTTACAATATTTCTGCACCAAAATTTTACATAAATTATTTCTATCCATTTAGAACAGAAATACAATTTTTTAATATAAGAATTCTTTAATTTTAATATTTTTAGATATTAAAATCATATTTTGACAATTTCAAATAAATAGATTAAATATTCTATTTTCAAGAAAATAATTTTATAAAAATTATTTTCATATTAAAGACTTTATTTTATGACCATCTTTAACTTAAAATTTACAAAAAGACTTTTATTCATTTATTTATTAAATTTCTTATATTTAATAAATAATTTGTTTATTAATCAAATAAACGTTTATCCCCAATTCGAAGCCCTAGAAAATACTTATAGACTAGATAGACTTAGACTTATTTGTTACATTATACATAGGGTGATACTTGGCAACATTGGATTACACTATTCAATTTCACAAGACTTACCACCTTGCTAAGGTGAGTATTACTTATCCCCTTTTTCGATTTTACAATTTTTGGGGTGATTCATGCACAAGTATACAAAACCTTCATATTCATTTACACATACATTTTATTAATTTGCAATTCATATACGTGTCTTGTTTATCTTTGTGCTTATGTTTTAACATGAACGTAGCTTACATACAAATCATACATACAGACATAACTTATGTTATGGTGCTCTTTACATACAGACGTAACTTATGTTACGGTGCTCATTTAGACATAACTTTGTGTTATGGTGCTCTTTTAGACTCACACGTGTTGAGGTGCTCATTATCAATTTCATCGTACAACTTTACATGTGATCTTTGTCTTGTTTGGTTACTTGCGTGTTTACATAATGCCTTGGTGATGCTAGACACATGAATTGTACTACTTTTCAAAACTTATACTATACGTACAAAACTAAGTAGTACTCACCAACATCATATGTTGACCAAATTATTTTCGTGCATGTTTCAGGATAAGCTGCTTGATGCTTCACATAGGACATTTGGACTTAGATTAAATCAATCAATTATCTTTACTTTTGTTGTATTGTATTTAATTTCACATGATGTAAAACAATATTCAATAATCATATATTTACATTTTAGTACCATGAGCTTTTGAACAATCGTCACTACGTGGCACCTCGATGATTCCGCCATCGGTTGGGGTGTTACAGTAAGAAGTGTGTGTGTTCATGTTGTCATCATACTATTTCCATTTATGTTTTGGACATTCTTGGATAGTGACAATACATAGCTTTGGTTTGGTTGTTTTTGGCCGACATGTGTGTGCAAGGAATGATCACCACTTTCGGTTAAGGCCAAGGTTTTTGGGAAGTGGATTGTATTTTTCAAGGTACCAAAAGGGTATAAAGGATGATTGGAAATCTTTGTCTTATGTTGCTTCTAGTTTTTCGGCCCATTAGAAGACAAAAATTTAATCGTAGTAAACCTACATTAGTTAGTTTGATCTTGACATAGTGAAGGGTCCTTCTTGATGCAAGTGTGGTTGTCATGAAGTGTGGAAAGTGACTAATCACCTATCCTAGGCATATGAATGTCGAGTGTGTGTGTATCTATGTATATATATTAGTTCTTGCTTGATAACACACGCACATGCCGTGTGCATGCATACACATTATGTATCAGTGTGTTAGTTTGAAACTAGACCTCATTTGAAGTGTGATCCGATCGTAACTTGTGTGAGTTGATGTAGTGTTTTTGGTTAATAACATTAGTTATCATAGGATATATTCGACCATTTAAGTCAAAATGTAGTTTAGTTTTGCTAAGATGTTCGATGACGATATTAACATGTATTAATTTCCACTGGTTATGACCACATGTTATTAGGTGTCCACACATGATAATTTCCGTGATCTATATACGTGTGTTAGTGAGGAGTTATCATATGTTATGGAGTTTTAACATCTAGTGATAACACACGTTTATTCTTTGAGAATGTTTCATGATTTATATGGGTGGTAACCCTATAAAACGTTTTGTGATTGTTCGAGTTTGAGTGGACTGTGTAACTCTCCATATGGGCATTGTCACGTGTATTGTAATTGTGTACATATGTAGAAATCGGGTATCCTGTTGCTCTCTGTTGAGCAAGTGATTGGCTTGACTGTTTAACGCCAGTTGCCTTGTATAGTCCGGGCGTTGTATGCATAAACGGGTAATCTGTTGAGTTTTCTCAATAACTCATGCTTTACCAGACTGGGGTGAGGGGGGGATAGTGTGTGCAAAATGTCTAATTATGCACATGAAATGATAAAATAAGTAAAATACGTACGAATGTTAACCTGGATCGTTGACTGGTGTCTCATTTGATGTTGGGAATAATGGCATTTTCTTCAAGAATATCTTTTTTGGAGAGGATATCTTTAAGAAACTCGAAGTGTGCGGTAACTTTGAGCTGACAATCGGCATAAGGAATGTTGACTTGCACTTCAATCATCAAGGAATGAAACTTGTTGAGTTTTTCCTCTATTTTAGGAACAATAATTTCTTCAATTTCTCATTTTCCATTTCTTTTCCTATTGGGGTTCACAATGTTCTTCCTTTTCTTGTTGAGGTTCCATATTTCTTGCTTTGGCAGTATCTTCTATAGCGTACATTTGCTTGAAATAGTTTTTTACTACCTTCAGATTTTCAGCGAACTTTTCCAAGTCTATAAGTGAAGGCTCGAGCTTGATCATAAGTTCGGGCTCTAGCTCAACTTCGGATGGACTTGATGAAGGTGATGAAAAAATGGGCTAGTAGAGATGGCATGTAGGGTGATGGGCTTGGGATAGGTGCATGTATAGGTGGGGTGTATTGGTAAGGTTGTGGTAAAATATATGGTGGTGAGTCATTGAGGTGATACATTCTATCGAGTGCATCAAGTGATAAAGAGATAGGATCAAATGGTGGTGGAGGAGATCTAAGTGGTGATGGTGTCTGAGTACTTAATCAACAACCATTGATGTGCTATATTTCTCCATTGAGTTATGAGAAAAATGGTGAATGGTTGTAAGGTGGAGGTTCATGAGGGGGTGAATAATGGCTATCGTACTCTGAAAGGTGCCAAGATAGGTGGTCCCTACAATTGTGGTAGAAAGAAGGTCCACCACAATATTCACACCCATGTTGGACATAATATCCCTTATAATCGAAAAAGTTCTCAGTCATGAACCGATCTTCATTTTGATAATCCATCCTGAAAACTAGAAAAATGGGTTAAAATTAGCAACCTAAAACCATTCTCTAAATGTGACACCCACAAATTTGTCAGGTCAAAATCCGTACACTTTCTACTCAAGCCTCTAATGTGGTACATATATCATGTTAAAACCATTCTGGATGCTGGTCGCTGAAGCTTTTTAAATATATTTTGGTGTTTGGCAGAGTAACTGGAGATTTTAATAAAATATATAAAATGACCAAAATGGGCAATAACTAAAACCTTGTATACATGTCTTTTATTTTTTATTATGATGGAATGGGTATTTGTGTCATTTACTCATTAAAAGCTTGTAGTTGCTGGGAGCTTTTTTTAAACGTTAGTACTAGTAGTGTTCTTTTTCACATAATCTAAAAGCTTCAAGCTCTTTCAACTAAATAAGATTTTTTATTAAGTTTAATCTTTTTTATTAAAAGTTTGAAGTTTGTAAAAATTTTTAAAAGCTCCTTAAAACATACTAAAAGTTTCTGAATTCTTAGACCCCCCGTAGTGGGGCGTTTTTTTGGGAAAAAAATAGCGCCCCTGTACACCATTACAGGGGGGCTCCATCAACCAAAATCAGCTATGGGCTCCATATATATAGCGCCTGAATTGATATGCCCCCTCCAATCAGAATTTGCCACATCAGACACACACTCTCTCTTTTATTATTTTATTATTTTTTTAATTAAAAAGATATAATAAAATATTAATAGGGGCTTTATAAATAAAGCCCCTACCACTACACCCATTTTTTAGTTTCTCTCTCCATGCTGACTCAGCAGCCACGTGGACCAATCAGGAAGGGGGGCTTTATAAATAAACCCCCCACTACACATGGTTTTAGCGAACGCCAATAAAAGTGTGCTTTCAAATGAAGTACTTTATGTCTCTCTCACAAAAGGGTATTCAACTTTGGCTAATGTGATCATCAACTCGGATTGTTTCTATCTCATACCTACATAGTAACATAGCCCTCACATGTAAGCCTAAACAAGGATGTGGAAATTTAATGACAAAACAACCAAGAATTGAAACCATCATTGGGGGGGGGGGGGGGGGGGTTACCGTGTAGTTTTTCAACTTTACTGATTTCTACCAATCCTGCACTGCTACATTACTTTACTGAAACAGTTTTTTAGAGGCAACACTTCACTGATTCTTTACCCAACAATTAATTATTTTCATACATAATAATAATAATAATAATAATAATAGTAGTAGTAGTAGTAGTAGTAGTAGTAGTAATGTATTACCATTTCTCACCTTCTCTCCTCTTCTCTCTCTCTCTCTCAATAATAAATACACTGACTCTCTCCCTCCTCTCTCTCTCCTGTGAAGGATCCCATTAGATAGAACCAGCAAAAGTTCACAGGACCCCTACCAACACTATCGACGGCAGTATTACTGTGCTGATAGTAAGGTACCCGTGACCAAATCTGATGATACCCATTCCTCTCACAACATCCAAGCTACTATTAATTAACCCAGATAGTACACTTTATAGGCATAGGGGATAGGAAAATGGCTTTTAACCAAATAAAGTCAACGTTTAATTTTCAAAGTATACTATAATATAATGTGTCATTTTTTTATTTTTTTTTTATTTTATTAATTTTTTTTTTGAAATTGGATTTTAATAATTCAAACTTTATCTCGTTAGTTGACAATAATCTGTATTTAAAAAATTCCCTACGACAGTCCCAACTTTTAAAGTATTGGCCGTCAATGAGCTTTTGTTAACTGAAAACTAACCCATTTTCAAAACAGAAAAAGTTTGAAAGTTAAAAAGTTCATTGTCGGCCAATATGTCGAAAGTTGGAAGTGTTGTGGGAATTTATTAAGTACAGGTTATTGCCGGCCAATGAGGCAAAGTATGGATTATTAAAATCCAATTCCCTTTTTTTTTTTATAGAAATTAGTCTACATTTAAATTAAAAACTAACATATTACAAATGGATGGCTGGTAAGCGGGCAACAAGTTACGTCGTCATGCCCTTTTGGATAGCAAAACATACTATATTAAAAATGAAACTTTGGTCTTTGGCTATCGAGCAATTACCATGCATTACCTTTTGCACCCTATCCAGGAACCGGATGCCTTCGGGGGCAAGGCCCCCAAAGGTATCAAAAGTAAAGGGTACCAAGACATGCTGATTTTCCATGCAGGCATTTTCATGTTTAGCGATTTTCTTAGATTCAGCTTTCAAAACTGATTGTCCCTGCTACAAACCCCGAATCCCGAAGCCCCACCAGAGGGGGCACCCCATTACGGTCAACACACGCATACTTACCTTACGCCCACCTGAACACAAGGATATCCGCTGGCCGTAGGGTGGACCGTCCGTCTAGCGGGTCCGTCAGAAAATTAACTGGAGCTTCTTTCTTAGCTGAGATCCCAGTCTTTCACAAAACATCCCACAAGGCATACCTGACTAAGTCATACGGTATTTAAACCCGACATTTCCTTACAATGTAGGGTGTGGTCCCCAAATTTAACCAAACAAACATTCTTACAAATCGGACACGGCTCATCAACAGGGAACATGGGGATCATAAGTCTGTACTTAAAGATGGCTCGGTATTCGATAGTTGACATACGTTGCCCAAGCCTATCGATCGGGAGGACAGTTAGGAAATCTTGAGCATGTGCCCCCTTGAGGCATTCAAACACCGCTTTATGACCGGGGGGGGGGGGTCATACCAAACTTCTCTCCTATATTGTGAAGGGTTTTCTGCGTAAATACACTCGCCAAGATTTTTTGTACCTGAATATTAAACATCTCTAATCACTAAAGAAATTACTTTTGCACTAATTTTGTATTGACATCCAAGTATCCAACTAGGCTAATCGGTCAATAACCTGATCATCAACCTTAGGAAGAGATCACTAGAGATGTAACACCTTAACATATAGCTTCGGTCTTGAATAAATGTGGAAATAATGTTACTTAAAACGGCTCATAATTTTGCTTTATAAATATAAAAGTAAACTCGACCACCATCGAGCCTTCTTATTAAGTATTAGTACCATGACTTTAGTCTTTAAATATGAAAAGTTATGAGTTGCACTCTCACATATGACAAATTTTGTTTCGAGTTCAGCCAGAGGGTTTTTCCAGTTGTGGGTGTTTCTTCTCGAGTGGGTTGGCCGGGTCACCACATTCAGTTCTTCGGGTGGAAGTGTGATCCCAGATGTCTAGGTTTTTGCTATTAAAAAAAAGAGTAAAACTTGATCAAACACAAAGCTTTTTCACCACCGTTACTTCAAAGCTCCTTTTTACTTTCATCTGTTGCGAAATACCATTTCAATTGTGTACAAGTATCTTCATAGATCTAGGGCTCTATTTGAACCTTGGAAAGAAGAAGCATCAATGCATCATCCATCTAAATTCTTTTGGCATTTTTGGTTCTCGGTTTAGTGTATGGATAGGTTTTCGGTCTTACATTTAGGCTTTATATGTTTGTGCCCAATAAAATTCGTTCAGAATCCAAATTAATGAATTTGAGTCCCCAACTTTTAACTAATTAAAGCCCAAGGACATTTGCTAACCACCTAATCAGAACCGTCCCTGAGGATTTACGTACCCTGTCCGAGTCATTAAAAATATGCCTCTTAGGCCCCTTAGGCTTTAAGGAATTAAATAATTTAAAATAAATTTTATGTACGATCGATGATGTAGCACTAAACGTAACAATTAGCAAAATAATAGTATTAGAATGAGTGAAATTACATACCGTAATAGACTAGTATCTAACCGAGGATTCTTGAAGCTCTTCTAGCATTCTTGGTAGCAAATTGGTGGATCAACTCTTCGCAGTTTATACTATCTAAGATTTCGCTCTCGATAGCTATCATCGCTAACCCGCTAAGTCTTTCTTGGGACATTGTGGATCGTAAGTATGATTTCAGTAACTTAAATTTCGAACAACTCCTTTCTGCAGATGCCACCGTGACTGGAATGGTCAACAATATTCTATATGCAATGCATGCATTTGGGGAATAACCTTCTTCTTTCATATGCTCCAAAACATCTATAGGGTCGCTAAATGTGTGTGATGTGTCAAATAACTTTAATTCTGAATAAAGTTCTTCACCATTAATATCCGATCTTTCTTCAAACTTGAGTGCATTTTCAAGACGATGACAAGACAACTTAAGATCTTCATCTGCAATTCCCCTTAACTTATGTGGAAACCGAAAACCAAATAATTCCTCATACTTTTTGAATTGGTCAAATCTTGCCTCAAGAGAAGCAATAGCTTGATCAACAATATATAAGAAATAATTTACCCTATAATTCTCTTCAGATGTAAATGAAACTTCTTGGGTACTTGAACTCTCATCATTTCTCTTTTTCCTTTGAATCTTACGTTTTTCTGAAAATATCGGTTGGATACCCAATTCACTAGCAATCTCTGTAGCTTCTTCAATTGCTTTTGAAATACCAGTTTCTCTATAATCCTTGAAGAACACAATCAATCTGTTTATTTCTTTAATAGCAACATCGAGATGCATATCCTTTGCTTGTAACTTTTTGCTCGCTATATTCACATGTTCTAATACTTGATACCAAATGACAAGTGATACCACAAAGTTAAATTCACCAATTTCTTTTTCTGCTAAAGAATTTGCTTCATCTGCAATGGCATCATCGTTATCTTTCTCTCCAACTTCAAGTAAAGCTTCTCGTACATCGACAAGTTGCATTTTAATAGCCTTCACACTCTCAACTCGACTTTCCCAATGTGTTTGAGACAATGACTTAAGAGTCCAAGTTTTAACATTCTCTTTCAAAATTTGCCACCGATTAATAGAATTTGCAAAGATAGTATAAATACGTTGGATCTTTCCAAAAAGGCTCTTTCCTTTAACACAACAACGAGCTATATCACATAATGTAAGGTTACGAGAATGACAACCACAAGGAGTGTAAAATGCTCTAGGATTTTCTTTTAAAAATCTCGTTTGTACTCCTTGGCGTGACCCTTTCATATTTGCTCCATTGTCATACCCTTGACCACGCATATCATCAATTTCAAGACCAAGTGATTGTAACTCCGCATAAGTAATATCAAATAGTCCTTTTCCGGTGGTATCATTAGCATTCAAAAACCCTAAAAAGGACTCTTCAACAGTAACAAAATTAGATGAGAACTTTAAATACCTCACTATTATAGTCATATGTTCTTGATTACTTGAATCAGGAGTACAATCAAGTATGATTGAGTAATACTTTGCTTCTTTTATGTTCTTGATAATTTCTTTTTTAATCTCTTAAGCAAGCAGAAGTATAATCTCGTTTTGAATCTTGTGTCCAAGATAATGCACATGAATCTCATCATTTATGATCCGTTTCAAATGCTCCTAGATAACTGGATCAAACTCTTCTAACATTTCAATGAGACCCAAGAAATTTCCATTACCTGTTAAATACAATTAACAAATTAGTTATAACAGTCAACTACAACTTTCTTAAGTGGAATAGAAAAAATAAAGTAAAAAAACAAAATAAGTTACCATTACCTTTTTCATACAACTTCTCTTTTGTACCACGAAATGCTAAGTTATGTTTAGCAAGAAACTTCACTAGCGTAATGATTCTCAAAAGGACTTGTTTCCAGTAATCCCTTTCTTTTTTGAATTGCTCGTATTGAACTTTATCAATTGTTTTGTTCAACTTCAATCTTTTACGCATATCAAACCATTTTTTCATATTTATGAGATGATCCAAGGAAACTTCATGTGCATTAACTCTACCGGGAGCATGGTGCCAATCTGAATAGCCTTCACCTTCCAATTTACCTTTTGGAGTCCCTTTTCTAAACACTTTACAACAAAAACAAAATAGTTTGTCTAACTCTTTCGAATATACTAGCCATTCTCTATCACATTTCTCCAAATTTGATAAAGTTCTTGTATATATTGTTGCGGTAAATTGTCTACCAATGTTATCACATGGACCAAGTAATATATTAGTATCTCTTTTAGGACCTTTCTCGACCAAAAGTTTAATCTCGTCAGAATTAAGTCCTTCCCACTGTCTTGGATCAAATATATATCAACATGATTAACTTCTTCTTCATTCATATTAACTTCAACATGTTCTTCCTCTTCAACGTGTCCGTGCTCTTCCTTGTCTTCTAGTTCTACTTCAACATGTTCTTCATCTACAATAGTTTCTTGCTCTTTTTCCTCCTCTATTTCTACTTCTCCAGGTTGTTGATCTTTAGCATCGAGTAGAGGCGACCAAAGTTTATATATTGTACCGGATAAAGACTTGGCCAATTGCTCATTTCGTTTTCTTTTTTGACGTTTTTGCCAACCGGATGCTTGTTTGGGAGGCATAATTTCTAAATATCAAATCAAAATTCAAATTCATTAACAATTTACTCACTTTTAAGTTAACCAATCAAACTTTTAGGGATCAATTAGGGCTAATTTAACAAAACCCCCAATTCTAATTTGTAACAATTACCTAATTAGTTATTTAGGGTTTAACATTCAATAATACAAAGGCTTAGCAACACACATAATTCTATCAAATAACAAAAATACAAAATAATATTTATAAACTACCAAAATAATGAGGGTTAAAAAATATACACACATACCTTTGACTTTAGTGGTGGCTGGTGGGGTTTCGAAAGAGGTGAAAGAATTTTTTGGTTGGGGTAAACTTTTGTTGGTTTCTGCCTTTGTGTCCCACGTGTTCTCTGTTCTTTTTTTTAGCTAATTTAAATGGGATTTAATGGGTAGTGGGCTTTTAAACTTGTTATGGGTTACTATAATTTGGGTTATTTTATAATTTAAAAGATGTATTTAATAGGCCCAAGTTTAAATGTTTAAAGACATGTTTAAAAAAAGTGCCCTCGATATTTCCGGGCCCTGGCCGGTTGGCCTCCCTGGCCTACCCAAGGGCCGGCCATGCACCTAATAATAAATTTTAGCCTAGTTTTTTTTTTTTTTTTTTTCAAATAACAAACACTATATACAAGTCCAGTGTGGTTCGTTTCTATTTTGTGTGGACTAACCGGTTCGGTTTTGATTTTTGAAACTAGGCATAATCAAGACCGAGCTGTAATTTTCGGTATAAAGACAAAAACAAAAGGGTGTTTCTATTTACACCCTACTCTAATACACCATACTCTACAAACTACCTTCAATAAATGCAGTCATTATTAGTTAAACATTAATTACCTAGACTTTCTAATCAATTATTTAATTATTACCCAATAAATTTTTTTAGTGAATGTAATGGTAAATAGTATAAAATTTTAATAAACCCAATATTATAGGGGAAATGGAATCTAATAATCCTAACTTTGAGGGGTTGGAAGGCAGCAGTCCCAACTTGTAACTTGTACCACAGCAGTCCCAACTTGTCAACCATTTTATTTGGTTGGTCCCAGACTAACCTCAGTTAGTTTTTCCAGTTAAGTGCCACGTAGGCATCCCACGTGGCAGTCCTACGTGGCAAGAATGGTATATCTGTCAAAAAACGAGGTGGGGCCCACATGTTTTAATCAAATATAATTATTTTTCTTAAAAAAAGTGGGACCCACAAATTTAATAATAATAATAAAGAATTATATATATATATATATATATATAGGGGGCGGTTATTCTACAAAAACAAACAATCGTGCGAAGCGTGCGAAGGAATGCTAACCGTCGATCAATCAACAATCTTACGTCATTAATTAAAAAGGTACGCGGTGTCAAATTCGTAAATAAGTGAGAGATTAGACAGTTAATAAGGGTATAATCGTCAATTTTTCTAAAATCAAATTATAAGAGACCGTTCAGTCTCATTAATCGCTCAAACTTCTCCCCAAAATTACATAATAAACTCTGAAACCCTAGTTAAAATCATTAATAAACTCCATTTCTACAGAAGATTAACCATGAAATACTCAAAAGTATACGAAAGTAAGTACATTACGTTATTCTGTACCAAATTTTACATTGAAAAACTATATAATAACTTACATTATGCATGTTACAGGAAGAAAGAGAGGAACAGAGTATGAAACTGAAAAGAACGACATTGATGAAGGTAAATAAGTATTACGTCAATTAATATTGTTAATACGTTGTGAAATTTTACTAAAATACGTATTTCTAAACAGGCCCTACCAAAATTCAAAAAACCAATGATAAAACTGACAAATCAGAGAGAAGAACAAAAGCAAACCATGACAGGCCTTCAAGGAAAAATGGTACAGAGAAATTTATTTTGAATTTATTTTGTTATGTGTTACGTTATTTTAGTAATATAACTATAAATGATTTTGTATATGATACGTTATTTTAGTAATCAAAATGTAGTGATTCTGTCAAAAATGTTAAATGCTTTTAGAAAAATGATTATGTCTATGGTGCATCATAATTATGTCTATATTGAGTATGAAACTGAAAAGAACGACATTGATGAAGGTAAATAAGTATTACGTCAATTAATATTGTTAATACGTTGTGAAATTTTACTAAAATACGTATTTCTAATTATCAGGCCCTACCAAAATTCAAAAAACCAATGATAAAACTGACAAATCAGAGAGAAGAACAAAAACAAACCATGACAGGCCTTCAAGGAAAAATGGTACAGAGAAATTTATTTTGAATTTATTTTGTTATGTGTTACGTTATTTTAGTAATATAACTATAAATGATTTTGTATATGATACGTTATTTTAGTAATCAAAATGTAGTGATTCTGTCAAAAATGTTAAATGCTTTTAGAAAAATGATTATGTCTATGGTGCATCATAATTATGTCTATATTGCGTTATTTTGGTAATGGAAATGTACTAATTATGTCAATGTTACATCATTTTAGTAATGGAAAGTATGTCTGTGTTACGTAATTTTATTAATAGAACTAGAAATGATTATGTCTGTATTACGTTATTTTGGTAATGAAATTTGTAATGATTATGTCCTTGTTACGTTATTTTAGTAATGAAAATGTAGTTATTCTGTCATTGTTAAGCAATTGTAGTTTATGATTATGTCTTTGTTACGTTATTTTGGTAATGAAAATGTAGTTATTCTGTCATTGTTAAGCAATTTTGTTAAATGAAAAACAATAGTTTATGATTATGTCTATATTACGTTATTTTGATAATGAAATTTGTAATGATTCTGGCCATAAATATATGATGATTATGTATATGTTACGTTATTTTAGTAATGAAAAAGTAGTTATTCTGTCATTGTTAAGCAATTTTGTAAATGAAAACAATAGTTTATGATTATGTCTTTGTTACGTTATTTTAATAATGAAATTTGTAATGATTCTGGCCATAAATATATGATGATTATGTATATGTTACGTTATTTTAGTAATGAAAAAGTAGTTATTCTGTCATTGTTAAGCAATTTTGTAAATGAAAACAATAGTTTATGATTATGTCTTTGTTACGTTATTTTAATAATGAAATTTGTAATGATTCTGGCCATAAATATATGATGATTATGTATATGTTACGTTATTTTAGTAATGAAAAAGTAGTTATTCTGTCATTGTTAAGCAATTTTGTAAATGAAAAACACTAGTTTATGATTATGTCTTTGTTACGTTATTTTAGTAATGAAAAAGTAGTTATTCTGTCATTGTTAAGCAATTTTGTAAATGAAAACACTAGTTTATGATTATGTCTTTGTTACGTTATTTTAGTAATGAAAATGTAGTTATTCTGTCATTGTTAAGCAATTTTGGTAAATGAAAAACACTAGTTATGATTATATGTCTATATTACGTTATTTTGGTAATGAAATTTGTAATTATTCTGTCATTGTTACGTAATTATAACATTTGATAATAACGCAGAGATCAATGAAAATGAATTACTCCTACAACAACAGCCTGCAAATTCACCAGAAGAGCCTCAAAATTCACCACAGAGAAAGCAATTTGTTCTGTACTCGAATATAAAATTACATGTAAGGGCGTCTGTTGATAACATGAATGAGGCGATGGCAAGCTTATCAAGTGCACTGAAAAAAGCAATCAAACAGATGGGATTTGAAGCTTTTTTATCAATGAACATCAAAACAGTGCCAACAAAGTTAGCAAGATGGTTATTAGTGAATTATGATGATAGACGAGATGAATTGAATGTAGGAAACCACATAATTCAAGTTACAAGCAACAAAGTTCAACAAGTACTTGGTGTCCCAATGGGTAACCAGACAGTAAATGAAAAGAACAAACCAAGGAAGGGTTCATCTAACACGCTTACTGTATGGAAGTCCCAGTTTGAGCATAACAAGATTTTAATCTCGGATGTGAAGAAGAAAATAATTGAAAGCAAAAGCGGAGACTGGATTTTCAAGTTGAACTTCCTTGTACTTTACAACTCTATATTTGGGCAAGTAACAAAGAGTTCAACAGTAAATCAAATGTTCTTGAAAGGAGTGAAAGATGACAAATCAATCAAAAAATTGAATTGGTGTGAGTACTTAATTTCCTGTCTCAAAAGAACGAAGGCAAGCTGGAACGGAACTGAAATGTATAATGGACCTTTGCCTTTTCTTGCGGTATGTTTTTTATTCATAATTATGTAAATGTATAAGAAATACAAAATTACGTAATGTGTTATTACTAATTACGTAATGATCAAATGTTAACTTTATTCACATGACAGATGCTTTATGTACATGAAAAGAGGTTATCACATGCTCCTGAAATAGCACAAACACCAGCAATTAAGTACATTAGCACCCAGAATTTGTCTGATGTTGATAAACATTTGTATGACAATGGGCCATTTTCAACTGATGAAGAAGATAATGATGAGGATGAAGAAGGAAATGATGAAGTAGAAAGTCCTATAGATGAAGAAGGACATAATGATGAGGATGAAGAAGATGATGGTGGAAATGAAGATGCTGGTGGTGTTGGTGGAGATGATTATGATGGTGAAGAAGCTGATGCAGAAAAAATGAATGAAGATGCATACATTCAGCATGATGAACAGCAGATCTTTCTTGAACAACAAATCCTTGTGGATAATCTTCAAAATCAAGATTCAGAAGAATTCAACAACGTATTTGAAACAACAAAATCACTCTCTGACATTGATGAAATCTTGGAAAATTACAACACTCCACAAGTCCCTATTGTAAGTGCAATAACTGTATAAAAATTACATAACATGCATATGTATATATGATTTTAAAAAAATCACGTAATGTTTGCATGCTGGTGATGCAAAAAAGGAAACAACACCAAAAATACAAAAAGTTGCAAATCAAAAATCAACAGATGAGAGCATAAAAGGGTCAACAAGGAAAAAGACAATGGGAAAGAAGAAAAACAAAAGTCCTTACCCAGTTAATGAGAATGTAAGTAACTGTAATTTATTATGTCAAACATCAACAGAAATAATGTAATTTATTCACGTATTGTTTGCAGGAATGGATTTCAAAAATAGAAAACAAAATGGAAAAGTTTCAAACATATGTTGCTGAAATAGATGAAATTTTCGAAGAAGCCACTTCAAATTTTTTAGACAGCAACATTATACGTGAGAAGCAAACAACATGGAAGTCATGGGTAGCAAGTTATAAATCAAGTAATGAGAAAAACATAGAAGGTAAAATTTACGTAATGTATATTTAAATGATAAAAAAGTTAGTTAAAAATTACGTAATGGATATCAAAAAAGTATATTAGTAGTTGCAGGTGAAAAGGAAAACCAGAACAGTGTTAGCACAGGGATGCTAGATGCAATAGTGATTGCAGCTGAAACACTAGAAGGTAAAAAAAAAATCACGTAACACATTATTTGTCAAAAACTTATTAATGATCAGAATACGTAATTACAGGTGAAAGGGAAGATTTGAATGAAAAGACAACAACTTCACAGAGTGTTAGCACCGGAATGCTAAATGTAATGATCGCCGCAACTGAACAATTTGAGAAAACAAATGAAGAAGAAGCTGTGAACAACATAATGGATGCTTTGAACGATGCAACAAGAAATGAACCACCTGTCAATAAAGGTAAAAAATCACGTAACAGATTATTTGTCAAAAACTTATTAATGTTCATAATACGTAATTACAGGTGAAAAAAAGATTTGAATGAAACGGCAACAACTTCGCAAAGTGTTAGCACAGGAATGCTAGATGCAATGATTGCCGCAACTGAACAGCTTGAAGAAACAAATAAAGAAGAAGCTTTGACAGATATAATGGATGCTTTGAAAGACGCAACAACAAATGAACCACCGGCCGATAAAGGTAAAAAATTACGTAATGTATATTAAAAATGTTTATACTAAATGGAACTTATATGAATATATATAAATTGTTAACTAAAATCAGGAAATGAGGCCCTAGAGAGTGAAAGCACAGATATGATTGCTGAGATGATAAAAGCAGCCGACAAAGAAGAAAAAAATGCAGCTTTGCAAACTTCAACCACACAAACATCATCCGAAAATGTCAGTTCGCAATTCTTGAAAGAATTGAATGAGTTTGAAGAGAGATCTAGGAAAGGAAAACAGATCGAGACATCGGAAGGAAACAAAATAGAAGAAATACAGAAAGAAACCTATGAAGGACCAAGTTTCGATCTGAATATCTCACAAGATGATACACCTACAGATGTAATTCCAGATCTACCATTCCTACAAAACTCTGAAGCTGATATCGAAACACCAAAAACAGTAGGGAGACTAATAGTTAGTCAATCACTGGAGTCAACCATAGCCAATAAACACGTTGAACGTGCAAAAAGAGGAAGGATGTTGGCTGGACCTCTGAAGTCTCCTTACATTCAACGGCAGGTGGTGATGAAGAACAAGATAACTGAAGATGAAAACATAGTTGCGCAGTTTATATTTGCAGCAACCGAGGCAACACAGTAAGAAAAACCTTATATTACTTTAATTTGTCATTAGAAAAATTACATAATGAATATTTTCAGAAACATAGTTTATTACAAAAAATTACGTAATGTGTATTAAAACTTATCTTCCACAGTGACATTGTATTCGAGCCAGAAGATGGGACTCCATTCTTCAAAGTGGTATTTGAATGCTTATACCCTGGGATAACATTATCATCTAATGTTTTGGATGCATGGTCGCATGTGCTGAACCACAACGAGAAGAAAAGAGCTCCGGGTTCACCATTTAGATTGTTTGTTCAAACAAATATTCTGGTATGCTCCTTAGCTTTTTCATGTAATACATAAAATTATAATAACGTAATGGTTATGCTAAAATACGTAATGTATGCTAAATTTACAGCCAAGTGACTGCTTCACGCCTGAGTATGATGATTTAAAGCGAATGGACACCATGACATCGAACTTAAATCTTGCACTTAGCAAAAATGAAATAAAATCAATCAATGAGGTGGATTTGTTGTTCATGCCCATCGTATCTTCGGACCACATATATGTAATATGTTTCAACATGAAGAACCCGAAGATAGAAATACTAGACAACAGCAAGCTTGGAGCGAATAGCAAATATGACAACATCGTAGTGCCATTGGTAAAAAAAAAAAAATATTTTTACTTAATATTATTTTGATGTTAGTTAATTACGTAATGCTTATGATAAAATTACGTAATGTATGCAGAAAGAAGCTTTATGCAACTATATGATGGTCAATGAACACCCCATGACTCCTAAAATGGTAAGTAAAAATCCAGTGAGAGTCCAAATGGAATGGAGAACTTCACATAACAAAATCGATTGTGGGGTGTTCACAATGAGACATATGGAGACTTTCATGAGCACATATAGAAGAAAATGGGTAACTGATTTTCAAAAAGAAGGAGCAGCTCAACAAGTGCAGATTGATGACCTTCGCTACAAATATCTATCAAAAATCCTACTCTCCGATGCCAACAAAAATAAAAATTTAATTGATCGTCTGGCTAGGGAGTTTCATCAAAAGGAATACAGTGAGAAAGCAAAGTACAAGAAGAACTTATTCCAAACTCTAGTGAAAAGACAAAATGATCATGTTTGAAATAGTTTTAATTCCACGTGTCGGAAAATGTCATGATACAATTTAACATTTGGTTTATGTATGACAAATGTCCTGATACAATTTAACATTTTGCTTGTCACATACTACATTATATGAATGATTATGTATGTTTCTGATTATGTTGAATGATAATGTATGAATGATTATGTATGAAACTGATAATGGTTACCTAACATACAATTACGTAACATACAAAAAACATGTATGATAATGGTTATATGTTAATCATGTATGAAACTGATAATGGTTACCTAACATAAAATTACGTAACATGTGAAAAAAAATGTAAAGTAATGGTTATATGTGAATGATTATGCTATGATACAATTACGTAACATGTCAACTAATTACGTAATGAAATGCAAAAAAACCATATGTGTACAAAAAAATCACGTAACAATGTAAAAAAAGAAAATGTTTCAATGTCAATTTAACAAAAAAAACATAATCAATCATCGCAAACTTCATATTCCGAATCTAGACTATTATCCGCATCTGCTTCATTGACGGATTCTTTCCCTTTGTTGTTAGCTGTTGAAGTCCCTTTAAGAACTTCACAGGTGCGCCTATCATGACCACTACCCCCACATACTTTGCAATTTCTTGATCTCTTCCCTGCACGACTAATCGCTTGTTCACGTTTTGATTTAAACCTTTTGCATGACCCACAACCCTTATTCCTAATACCATGAGGAACACGAACAGCAGCCTCAGTTTGATGTGGAGCCCCAATAATAGCTTGAATAATTTCTTTCTTCTTGGCTGATATCCTCTGAATACCAGCTTCATCTGTCTTCTCTTTCGTCGCTTTTAGCTCGTCTCTAAACAGCTTCAACTTTTCAAAATCGTTAATCAACTTATTAACTACATACTCACTCAAATGCATTATATCACGAACAACATCATTAACACTTTGATGGTCCCCATTTTCATCAGTATGCATCACCAACGACAAGCTCGACCGAGAGGGACTATTGCAAATAACATCACTCCTCCAGCGATCAAGAATGTATCTGCTGGGAATTTCATTTATATCACACAACCTTAAAACTAAAAAGGCATGTCGACACAATAAACCATATCGCTCAAAACGCTTGCAAGAACATAAAATTGTCAAATCTTCCAGGTTAAATTTAACCTGCAATACAAAAAAGATCTCCATAAAAAAATAAAATACGTAATGAGGTATATGAAACTGAGAGACTAATTAAATAGGTAATTACGTAATGTCTGTTACAATGATATGTAAAAAATTACGTAACATAGAAAAATAAACTATACATACCTCTATCAAACCGGCACCATACGCAGAACGATCTTTTATTAGAAACGTCCCTATATCTCCTTCATGTGAAAGAAAGACATTTATGCATTTATGCACAGATCCGTAAATTTCTTCTTGGACATCAAAGAAAATACTTCTTGTATATAATTTCGCAGCTTGCACCTCAATAGCATAATCAGTCCAAAAATCCGGTGTTTTATACCTCGTCTCATGATCATTTTTCCTATGAGTATACCTTTGAGATTCCATGGCAGTATCAAAATGACTAATAAACTCAAGAAGCGTTAATTGAGCATTTGAAACTTGACCAAAAAAATGATTTTCACATTCAGATCTTGAAGTAGTACGCATAAGACCTGACATTGGCTCATCGCGATAAAAAGCAGGAATCCACATTGCTCTATTTGAATAAATGTCACACAACCAATCGTGGTAAAAGAGATTAAAATCAAAAACAAGTTGCTCCCACCCCTTTTCAAACTCTTCTGGTGAAATAGAATCTGTCCAAACAATATCGCAAATACGCTGTTTAAAATCTTCATTGTTGCATAATGCAGGACCAACCTATAAAAAATAACAAAAACACATATTGTTATGAATTTGAATAATCACGTAATAAAAATATGTTATGCAAATAAAAAGCCTTGAAAATCACGTAACATACACAAAATCAAAAAAATCATATCATAAAAAAAAATCACGTAATATACCTTATCAAAAATACGTAACATATAAAAAAATCAAAAATCATGGCAAAAAATGACATATACCTTATCAGCAACCTTTTTCATGATGTGCCACATGCACAACCTATGCCTACTATTTGGTAAAACTGATGCAACTGCTTGTTTTATAGCAGGATCTTGATCGGTAACTACAACAAGCGGTTCTTTACCAAAACACTTCTTGAAACAAGTTAACAGCCATGAGTAGGATTCAATTGTCTCTGAACTCAGCAATCCAGCACCTAAAGTTATATTGTTGCAGTGATTATCGATACCGGTAAATGGAACAAATACCATCTTGTATCTAAAAAAGAAAAAAAAAATTAAGTAAACTGAAATAATTACGTAAAATGAATAACATAATTACGTAATGAACTTACTTGTTAGAATTGAAAGTAGCATCGAATGAAACAACATCACCAAAAACTTTATAACTTCTTTTTGCATGCTCATCAGCCCAAAATAATCCAGTTAACTGTCGTTTAGTGTCATGACTATACTCAAAATAAAAATCAGGAAGAAAGTCCTGCTTCTTCTGCAGCATATTAACTACCATATCCGCATCGTACTCACCAGTATATAAGTTCAAATCCCTTTTAAAATTTTTGAAATCTGCAGCAGTAGCACCAACTTGTTCAAAACCACCATAAATCGTCCTCATTAGATTAAAAGCCTTAACAGGACCCATGTTTACTTTGGACATATTGCACAACACTTGCATTTGTTGATATGTCAAATTACGTGATGATGGAAGAAATTGCATATCTTCTGGAGAAACCAAATAATGGTTATGCTCTTCAACAAACTTTGAAACTTTAAAATTTTGTCCATTCTCTGACGAAAAAACTATATGAGCATTACAACCTGTTCTCTGCGATGGTTTATTCCTACTTTTAGCATTTTGAAGACTATCAAACGCTTTACAAGGTTTGAATCCTTCCTTTGAACAAACCAAATGCTTCAACTTAAGAATCTCACCATGAACATATTGACCTCCTTTGCGAACACTAAATCCAGTATTTTTTGCATATGTCACATAAAACTCATACGCATGATCAATCGATGGAAATACCATATCAACACATGGCGTCATAGAAGAGGCAACTTGTGGTTTATAAACTGTTGAAACAGCCTGAGTAGAACTACTTTCACCTCTATCATTGAAAATAAAACCTGAAATCACATAATAACTATTAACACAGTAACATAAAATGGCCTAATAAAAGCATAAAATATAATTTCGTAATGAAATAACGTAATGAAAGTTATGTAACATGAATATAATAAAAACAAACAAAAAAAACACGTAAAAATGTGGCATTGTGATATGAAACAAACAAAAACACAAAAAAAAAACGTAAAAACTATCATTAATACAAAGAAATCAAACAAAAAAAGATGAATTTAATAACAAAACTAAGAACAAATAACGTAATGCTTCCATAAAAATAGAAAAACAACGTACAATCAATAAAAAAAAGCTGAATTTAATTCAAATTCTACTAAACAGAAAACGAAATCATTAAAAAGAAAGCAATCGAACAACACATTACGTAATAGATAGCTCAAATTATACCTGCACAATCATTATTCACATACATCTTTAATGAATGAATAAAGGAAAAATCGTTTGGAGATATAATCGAAAGAGAATGAGCTGATTTATGATTGAATGAATTGATTTATGATTGATTTATACTGAATTCAAAATCTAAAAACAGAGTAAAATACGAATTTGAAATCTGATCCTTTTATAAAAGATATGGGTTTTAAATATCGAGTAAAATGACGATACTACCCTTCAAGAAAACGCGCGTAGAAGCCTTCGCACGCTTCGCACGTTTTTTAAACTTTTTATTTGAACCGATCCCTATATATATATATATATATATATATATATATATATATATATATAATATGACATCTTCATCATCATCTCTTCATCATCTTCACCACAACCACAACCACCTGCCACCACCGTCAACCACCGCCATCTCCGACGACATCCCACCACCACCACAAACACCACCACCACACCACCACCACAACACTCTCTCTCTCTCTCTCCTTTGTTTCCCCTTTCCTCTTCCCCGGTCTCTGTTCCCTCTCTTGGCAACCACCACCATCTTAACCTTAAGCAAAGGCTTTAACCGTTCATCTGAACGGCACGCTCCAATCACGTGGACATCAAGAGCCTGTAGCCACTGCATAACCGTCAATCGATCGTTCCGTTGAATCATCAACAAATCGTCATATGCATCGTCATCGTTAAGAGGAAGATATAATAATATAAAGATTATTATTGTTATTATTTGGGGAAATGGAGTTGACATTAATTGTTTACACATCGTCATATGCATCGTCCGTTGAATCACCCTCCAATCACGATTGTTGTTTATTGTGATTGTTCATGTTTTGATATTAATTGTTTACACAAATATTATTAACGATTTTGTTGGAATATTATTAAGAGGGATTGTTGATTTTGTTGGAATATTATTAAGAGGGATTGTTGATTTTATGAAGCCCTAGATGTGATTGGATAGATAAGAGGAAGATGTAATAATAATATAAAGATTATTATTGTTATTATTTGGGGAAATGGAGGTGACAGTGTGGTGGTAGTCGTATAAGGTGTTTGTGTTGGTGGTGATTAGTGGTGGTAGTCGTATAAGGTGTTTGTGTTGGTGGTGGTTAGTGGTGGTTGGTGGTGGTTGCTAGGAGGGGTGGTGTGGGTTAATGGTGGTTAGGGAAGAAGAGAGGAAACCAGAGGTGGGCCATCCTTTTTTTTTTAGTTTTGTTTTTTTATTAAAAAGATAAAAGAAAGGTGGGCCATTCTTTTTTAATTGAAAAAACAAGTGTCATTGTGGGGCCCACGTTTTTTTTGACAGATTCACCATTTTTGCCACATAGGAGTGCCATGTGGGATGCCAACGTGGCACTTAACTGAAAAAACTAACTGAGGTTAGTCTGGGACCAACCAAATAAAATGGTTGACAAGTTGGGACTGTTGTGGTACAAGTTTCAAGTTGGGACTGCTGCCTTCCAACCCCCCAAAGTTAGGATTATTAGATTCCATTTCCCCAATATTATACTAGGTTCAATGAGCTTGGCGAGCTTCATATGTCAGGCTCGAGCTCGATAAGTAAACGAGCTTTGATTTATGCTCAAGCTCAGCTCGAGCTCGCTAAGGCTCGGCTCGTTTCGAGCTTTTTTACCGAGCCGATCTCGAGTAGTTCGCGAGGTGCTCGTCTCATTTGCATCCCTACATATAAGTGTTTAATGGGGTATTAATAGAACGTAAAAGATTGGTTTATCGAATTAAAGTTTTATAAAACAAGTGTTTTATACTATGTTTTGTTGAAATTTAATAAGTTTGATTAATGATATTCTAAAAAACATAACAATACCGTTGTATTGATTTAAAACGGTTGCGTGTGATATACATTACACACATAAAGTAAAAAGATACATATATGAGGAAAAGTAAACAGACAATTAATGATATTAAAATTATATTAATATTAATAATAATATGATATTGATTTTAGCTGTTGTGTATGACATAAAAAATCACATATGAGGAAAAGTAAATAGAAAATATGAAAATGATTCATTTTGCTATTTTTTGGATATATACTGTAAACCAAACGTCCGATTAAATTAATTAATAGAGAATTAATTTTCTTGGTCCAAATTAGTCTAACCATAATTAATATTGTAAAGTATGGTGTAATTAGAAGGGAAGACATAATGTATAAAGTTTCTTAACATACAAAGTGTAAGAAGCATTTTCAGCCATTAGATTTAGACGGTGGCAAGATGGTAATTAACAATTATAATCATATTTGGGTTAATCTAACCAAGGGTAAATTAAAAAAAACATGTTTAAATTTCTGTGAAATCTTAACAACAGACATAATCGATGCAAAAATTTTCAACGATTGAACCTGATTTTTCTTCGTTTTCAACTCGATTAAACGTTCAGAATGATTAAACAATTCGATTACAAACAAAATCAAAACGTATTTGCAAAAAAAAAAATAGAAAAAACAGAGTATGATAAAATCAATTGATAAAATTAGTCGAATCATATTCAAAAATCATTATCAACGCATGTATTATTCACATAAACGAACGATGTTGATAAGAGAAGAAGAATTAAAGAAAAAATGGCTTTCAAAAAAGTTTCAGACGATGAAGATCAAAAACTGTTAAACAGAAAATCATAAAACGCACTTGGTTTTTTATAAAACGCATTTGGTTTTTTAAACACTATTTAAACTGGTTTTTACAAAACGCACTTGGCTTTTTACAAAACGCACTTGGTTTTTTGTAAAACGCACTTGGTTTTTGTAAAACGCATTTGGTTTTTGTAAAATGCACTTGTTTTTTTTTATAAAACGCACTTGCTTTTGTAAAACGCAATTAGTATAATTAAAACTCACATTTTCCTCACATTTTCCCCTATTCAACCTTCTTACAAGCAGCTTTCCTCTTCCTGTCATTATTAGTGCTTTGCAAACCAAAGGAGATGTGCCTGGTTTGAAGGATGCACTGGTGTGAAGTCGATTTTGACATGGATGAAGTTGATCGGTACATTACTCACTTTATAAAGCCAAATCTCGTCGTAAGTGGTAACGAAACAGGAAGGTGAGGATCGTGGGTGGTCGTGGTGTCGGGGCAAAACCGGTTAAAGATGGTGATGGCCGGAACTGTGTCGGTGGTGAGAACTCAACCGGAGAAGATGACCGGAAGTGAAGGAATGGTCGGAGAAACGTCTTCTGCGATTTGATCTGTGTTGGGGTGTTTAAGGGCTTTGGATATGGTGGTGGTGTTGTAGGAGTCTAGGTTGCTGCTTTGCCCTTGGTTTAACTAAAATTGAGTTTAAATATAGTTTAATTAGGTCAATCATGGTTTGGTTAGGTTAACAAGTGACAATTTCTCATGGCTTCTTACACTTTATATATTAAGAATGGTGCAAATAGAATAACCCTAACCCAAAACAAAACCATTCCGTCAGTTATTAGTTAGGGTTGGTTTTTTTTTTTTGAACGGCAAATTTCTTCTCCTTATGGGACTTGAACTCATGACCTCCCCTTTAGGTGTTTCTAGAAGCTTTGCTTCTACCATTGGGCCACCAACCCCAATGGCTAGTTTGGGTTGGTTATTTCAATGTGGTACATATAATAATTTTATCAATAATTAATTACTGATTACAATTAATTAAATCATTAAACAAAAACAATAATTTGTTAAAATTTAAATAAACAAACCTTTATAACAACTTATAATGAAGAAAAAGATGACAGCAAATGAGCAGGAACACAAGAAGCATCCTTCCAAACCCTAGAATGCAATGTCAAAATCTGCTTAACTCTCTCCTTTGTTTTCTCACTATAATCTATCTGTATCATCAAACAAAGCTTTGAAACAACACCCACCTCAACCATCTCTTGAAGAACACCATAACTTGCAGAAAACCTACAAACCGAACACAATATCCTCACTGCTCTATCACTTGCCACATGAGAAACCCTCAAGATCTTCTTGGACACTGTCGCCAGCCCCGCAGCGTGCTCCACGAGCTTTGCACGCCCCTCTGCGCACCGGCAGATCTGCTCCAATGCCACTAGCATCAGCTCACATCCTCGGCGGTCTGAGCTTTCGATTAGAAGGTCGATAAGTGCCCAAACCATCCCAGATTCGGCTGCTTTTATTCGGTTTCTACCCATTCGAACGATCTCCACGACAAGCTCCAATGCAGCTTTGATTGTTTGTTGTGATACATTTTCTTTTAATATTCGTACCGTTTGGTTAAAAAGTTCTGGTGTGACACCAGAGACCTGTGCGGGATCCATCACCTTGGTGATGGATCTTAACAACGTTATCGCATGTGAACGAGACTGGATGCTTCCAAATCTCATCACATGTAATAACGCATTAAAAATGGCATACATTGAGGGCCCTGAATAAGCGGGGTCCGTATAGGTACTGCTAGGCCTACTAGGGCCTGATGTATGTACCAAAGCTTTTGATAACACTGAATCCGTGCACTGAAGATGATGAAGCACCATTAGGGCTTCATCACATGCTTCAGTGACGGATCCAGTGTTATTATTTTCATTTAATATCACCGTCGTCAAGAACTCGAATAGTTTCAAATCCTCCATGCGCGTGCTACTCCTATCGCTTGCTTGCACAATCGATCTCAATCTTCTCAAGCACTTGATCTGATTGTGCGGGTGTCGTTTCGCATCGTTTACGAGCTTTACGACCTCGAACTTGTCCATCGGCTTCTTCGGTGTCGCCGGGATCAGATCAAACCCGTAATGCGAGTTCAACTTGCACCACGACTGGATCAATCGGCGAAGAGTGTGGTTAGGGATGAGATCGGTACCAGACACATGTTGCTTTGTGACAGGACAACATGTTCTTTTGCATGTAAACAGCCATCTTTGTATACTTTCTCTATCATATGTGATGCCAGTTGAAATTGTGACTGGATCTTTCATTGGTTGCATTGAAATTGGGCATAGAAAATGAGATGGGACTTCAATTTCAACATCCATTTTTTGAAGATTGAAACCGTTTTTTGAGTTTAGATTGTCTCAACTTTTGACACCTTCTTAAAGGAAAATGCAATTTGGCAATTTGGTTTTCCTTTATATTGGGAGAGAAAGGTGTGACTGTGAGGATAGATGTAAGGGAAAGTCAACACTGTTGTAATTAAGAGGAAAGAGGTCATATAGGATAATTGCTAAGATGTCCTTGAACTTCTAACCAATTCAAGTTGGGATCTAGATGTCTTCAATATGTTTATTTTTTTAAATTTTAAAAATATGGTATTTATAGCCTATTGTATAAATGCATATGTGCATATGCACTATGTACAAAACTATAAAAATCATAGTTTTTAGAACAAATCTTAAACATAGTGTGAAACCTAAATGCATTTTAGTAAATTTATATAAGTAATCATCTTACGTTTGGTTCTTATATAAATGTGTGTGTATATATGTGTATTAACCTTTTACTAATAACCGACTTAATTTGATGGGAAGTGATAACGTACAAAGAACCTTAACATACGAAGCGTAATAAAGCATTCTCAGCCATTATATTTAGACGGTAACACGATGGTAATTAACAACCCTAATCATATTTGGGTTAATCTAACCAGGGGTAAATTTGGGAAAAAAACGTTAAAAAATTTCAAATCAAAACAACAGACCTAATTTGAACCCTGATTTTTCATTGTTTCAGTGTGATTAAACGTTCAGAATGATTACACAATCAAAATAACAAAAACATTCGATTACAATGAACGAAAACGAAAAAATTAGAAAGACAAAGATTTACAATGGGACGATTAATCATACGAAAAACATACAATTATGAATAAACGCTTGTAATAATTGTCAAATACTTTCGATTTTGTTTCAATAAGTATGATTAAACATAAAAATTAGGTTAAAAAGTTGCAGACGAAGAAGACGAAGTTGGTGAAAACATAGGTTTTTAAACGCACGTTGAAAATATTAGACGCACAATGAAAAATAACTTCATTTGGTGGGACAAACAAACAAACGCACGTTGTAAAATTGTAAACGCACATTCAAAATTTTCTACACATCTTTCTCTAAAACTAGGACCATCATAAACATATTGTACGGTAGGTACATGCCACCATTCCATCATGTACGATGCTATATGGGATGGTTCTCTGCATGTTTCATGTGCTCACCACACGGATGCTCAAAGCAGCCAACAGGGTGTTCAAGATCACACTCCTTTCTACTCCTCTAAAACGGCTTATCCGGTAAACAATTTCTTCGGTCATCCGACGTTACCTTCATAATCCACGTTTAGTCGGTGCTCTGTAATCAAACGCATTTGTACATTAAATGCACCTTCATAATCCACGTTTAATCGGTGCTCTATAATCAAATGCATTTGTACATTAAATGCACCTTCATAATCCACGTTTAGTCGGTGCTCTGTAATCAAACGCATTTGTACATTAAATGCACCTTCATAATCCACGTTTAGTCGGTGCTCTATAATCAAATGCATTTGTACATCAAACGTGCGTTTAACACGTCTCTCCTCCTTCACATCCTCCGGCAGTCTTCACCATTCTCTCGCCGCCGTTCGATCGCCGGAGCAAGGGTTGCATATGCCTTGATATAGTTATACTCTGTTACTGGCGTTGATGGGTTTTAGTGAGCGACAATGTGAGAAGCTTCAGATTTCTCAAAAAGGCCGGGAAGCCCTGATTGATTACGACCATCTTCATCATCATTGTAGTGGTATGTTGCATCCTACACGTTTTTTAAGAACATGGTTTCCCGTTTTCTCATCCGGTGACTTCCCCTCCGGCACTCAGTCGGTTGAGCAAGGAGAGATTTGGAGCTGTGTTGGGAGCCAATTGGTGAGGTGTTTAAGGGCTTTAGATCTGGTGGTGGTGTTGCAGGAATCTAGGTTATTGATTTGTCATTAGGTTTAACTGCAATTGAGTTTAATATGAGTTTAATTAGGTTAATTGTGGTTTGGTTAAATTGACAGGTGACAACTTGTAGTGGCTTCCTACACTTCTCACGTTAATGATATTTTGTATCCTATACTTTCTCTTATTTGTTAATGAGTACAAGTAAATTCTTATAAAAAAATATATATACTTAGAGATTTAAAATACTTTATTTTTATACTTTTAGTCTTCCTTGTAAAGTTGCGCAACTAGATTATTAATTAAATAGATTACAACTTAAAATGTCAAATTTGGTATTACGTTCAAGTCTATTAAATTTGAAAGACCTCCAATGAAATTATCACATAATGTGAATAAAGATTATAAAGAGGCATGGACTCGACCCATCCAAAGGTCGGTGTTGTAAATGAATATAAGATAATCATATAAATGGTCAGTCAACTAATAATTGAGTTGTGATTTGGTCATCCTACGGTGTTGTAGAACTTGCTAGGTGCTAGTCGGCTGATGGGGTACGGATTAGAGATTAATCGGAATTAATTAGGATTAAATCAGGATTAATCGGATTAGATTTTTTTAATATATTTTTCCAAATTTATACATATAATGCTAATTTTATACCTTATAATCCTTATATGTATAAATTTAGAAGTTTAGAGTCAAATATAAATTAGTGAATATGGATGAGGGTTAAATATTAAAATACCTAAACTTAAATAACACTAATCACCTTCATCGTTTACTATATCTTGTTTTTTCCTCCCCATTCATTTTTTCATCATACGGAACCATCATACGCAACTAGGGTTCATGGAGTTTCATAGATTTTGCTTCTAAATCATGGATTATCATCTAATTTTGAGGTAATAACTTGTTTTATTTGATCAGTTTGCTCCATTTTTTTCCCGTTCGAATTCATTTTTTACCTATTTTGAATTTTTAGGTCCGATTAGGACCAATTTGATCCGACTAATCGGTGATTAATCTCGACACCGATTAATAGTGTGATTAGCCCAAAATTAATCAGTAAATGAGGACTAGCGATTAATCGGTGATTAATCACGATTTTTACAGCGTTGCCTACAAAGGAAAGTTTCATTCTTGTTCGTCAACTTATAACTATGAGGACTCCTCCGGGGATCAATGATGACACACACCAATGGATCAACGTCTAACTAATGTTGATGAAACACTGATGGATTTTCAGTTGGTGATAGCTATATAAAAAAGATGAATAAAACTGTTATGGATGGCCTATAAAAGATAACATGTTCTAAAAAATACAATAAAATGTTATATTCATGTTACACGAAACTCTAGTATGGGAGGGAATGGTCCCCGATAATGACATTCTTGACAGTTGGTTATGCATGGAGCCGCTCATCTAGTCACGCTCGCTTGGTGCACTTCTGGAAATGCTTCAGCTCAGCCTCCGGATGTATCTGCATTGCCATGTACCATGCTTCAGGATCCCACTACATTGCCATAGTTTGCTAATGATAAAGTGATTACCTTAAATATATCATACCTTTTTTTTTTTAATCTCTCCTTTTTAAATACATCATTTTTGAAACTCCCAACCTCCTTTTTAAAATCTGAACACCTTTACCACCACACCACAAAGGGACCACAAAGGGTGGGGGTTAAATAATAAATAAAACATACCTATGTAGATCGCCCTTTCTTTGGCATTCAACTACTACTCCCACATATTTTTCACCTCGCACATGATTTTGAGCACACAAACAGCGCTTATAGGCCTAAATACTAATAGACCACTAGCTCCACCATTAATCGACCACCTATTCTCAAAAACGTTGAAACATGGCTACCATTTTTTAAAAACGGACATACATTATTTTACCTATTTGGCATATGTATATGGCTGAATTAAATTCGAATACCACAAATTCAAAATCTAGTTACCAACGTATTAACCCAAATGTTGTGTTCAATGTCATGTTTAACTTCCAAACCATTGATTCCAACAAACACAGATTTTAGATAGTGTTTATAACAAAAATTTAACGATAAGATATCCTACAAAAAAATGTATGTGAAAATGTAGTTTTATGACATATAACTAGCCTTGAGTTTTCTAACAACTAGTGTGAAGCCTCACAAGAAATCTAATACAAACCCTTATCTTCAAAATTATATATATAACTTAAAGAGCATGGTCGGTGCTACAGTCATCTATTTTGTCTTTTAGTAAATAATAACAGTTTTATAAATTGTTTTGCAAATTATCCTTTAATATTCAAGTATAGTGTAGTGGTTAAGTATGCTTTGTGTGTACCCGGTGGTTGGGGGTTCGAAACCCAGTTCCCCTTGTCAAATCTTTTATTTCCATTTCTCACATTTCCTTTTTTATTTCTCTTTTTTTCTTTCTTTCCAACTTTGTTTCATTTTTTTTTTACTTTTTTAAGTGATAATTGTTTTTACATTTTTACTTCAGTTTGGTTTTTTATGTAATTTTTTTTTTCAAACTTTTATTTTCATTGTTTTCTGTTTCAAATTTTTTAAAGCTAATGTTTGTTTTTTATGTACGTTTTTTTGTATGTGTCGGTATAAATTCACGTTTCGACATAATTTATTTTTATATATGTTTTTTTGTTATTCTATGTTTTGTCGTACGTATTGCTGTATTGGTATAGATTCATGTTTCAACGTAAAAGATATCAATTCACCTTTTGACATAGGTTTTTTTTTTTTTTTTTTTGAAACGAGTCTGGTCAAATAAAAACGTTTCATATTTTTATGTATGATATCAGTTCTTCGAAGATTCTGACGTAAATTTTGTTCAGAAACGAGTCGGATCAAATATAAAACAGTTTAATTCGACAATAAAAAAATCAAGTTACCTACTTTTCTACCGTAAACTATGTTTGGAAACAAATAAGTCGGCTCAAATATAAAGATGTTCTCATTCGATGGTATAAAATCGAGTTATTGTACATTTTCATATGATTAACGCATCACATAATGTGCGATATAATACATAATAAGCATGGTCGGGGCATGTAAAAACAAGAAAAAGACAAAAGTTATAAAATTACACAAACAACCCTTCAACTTTTGAAATTGACTTTTACACCTATACACTTCTAAAAACTTTAATAAATGTCATTTTCACCCCCCTTGAGTTATAACTTTTCAAATTTGACCATCGTATCTTCATTCTTTACGTTCAAGGAAAAGGTATTTTCTCACGTGGTTATTGTTATGTATGTGTCGGTATAAATTCATGTTTTGGCGTAATTTTTTTATGTACGATTTTGGTAGGTCTACGTTTTGCCGTCCGTGTTGGTATATAAATTCATGTTTCAACGCAAACGATATAAATTCACGTTTCGTCATAAGGTTTTTCTGAAAACGAGTCTGCTCAAATATAATACTTTTTCTTTAAAAAATAATATGCTTTCATTCTTATTTTTGCGTACGACATTGGTTGGTCTACGTTTCTGACGTAAATTACGTTCAGAACGGGTCTGCTCAAGTATAGCCCGTTTTCATTTGATGGTAAAAATTCGAGTTATCTACGTTTCTGACATAACCTGTATTAAAAAACAAGTCTGCTCAAATATAAAATGTTTTCATTCTCGATATAAAATCAAATTATTGTACATTTTCATATGATTAACGTATCACATGACGTGTCGTCGCTTATAAACAACTTAGGGGTTGCCGCCGCAACGCGCGGCCTACGGCAACCATCTAGTTTTCAACAAAACACCAAATAAGGGCCACCCTGTCGCATGTACGAGCTCACTAATGATGCCTGAAAACTAGGGGTGAGCAAAATAACCGCTATAATCAATAACCAAACCATAACCAACATAACCGGAACTATTTTTAACCGATAACCGACATACCCAATGGTTATAGTTATGAATTTTTTTTAACTGACCGAGCGGTTATGGTCATGGTTATGAAACTTTGGTTAACCGATATAACCAAAACCGAACTTCTAGTTTTAAGTCTATGTAATAGGTTTATGTTTTATACTAAAATAAAAGTATGCTAGTAAAAAACGATTTTGTTGTAAGTGACCTTTATTTTAATAAAGAATTAAACATAGGCTTAGGTAAGTTTTATTATAGTCTAGAAATATCTTATTAACAAGGATCCCCCCATTGGTAGTTTAACAAAAAAAAAATGTAATCTTGTTAATATTATAAAAAAAAAAAAAAAAAACTTAAGTTAGGTCCACCATGGTTCCATTTTTTTTTTGTAGACTCACATGATTTTAATTTTTTAACTTTAGTCGAAAGTTAGTTTTAGTTGAAGTTTGTGGTTAATAACCTTAATAACCATAACAGAACCATAACCGAAGTTTGGTTATGGTTATGGTTATGGTTAAGGAAATCTCATAACTGAAATAACGATTATGGTTAATGATAAAAACTGAACCAAACCGACCAATGCACGCCCCTACTGAAAACTGTGGAATAATATGTAACCCGAGTTAATCTTTAGAAATCGTTAAGTACTCACTGATGAGTATTGTGAAATCTAAATTTTAATGTAACTAAAGCACTCGTCGGAGATCCGTCGATAATATATTAAACTGTAGTTCGCATTAGAATATATTAATTGTTCTTAAATCCTAATAATGACATGACTACTTACTGGTATTTCGGTTGAAAATTAAGAAAACTTTAAAAAAAGAAAAGGATGTCACTAAAATAACGGTTTAATAATAGGAAAAAGAAATGCCACATCCATGGGAAAGGATAGAAGAGGCCCGGGATGCCTTATCCTTGGTTTGATAGTGTAAATTTACTAGTATTTCGGTTGAAAATTTTGTATGTATTAATCCCCCTCTAATTTAAGGGTCCCATGACTTTTAGGACTTCTAACCCCTCTAAAATTTTTGTTCAAGATTCGCCATCATCTATTGTGTAAATAAGGCTACATAAAGTATATATCATGAAATGGAAAAATTAATGTAGAAGTGATTCATTTTCTACATTTTTAATATGAACTTTGTAAAAAACAGCTTAAAGGACTAAATGAAAAATACATTAATACAAAAGGACCAAAATGGATGACTAAAAATAGTACAAATACCATTTATGTAACTAAGAATAAAGTACGACTTTGGTATATTAAAGAGGTGTGATCATTTAATGGATACACGATGTTAAGTGAGCTTCTTTGATGATGGATACGACGAAGTATTGGATTTCGTGGGTGTCGCCAGTCGTCTCTGACTTTCTCGATGTACGAAGAAGATGGCCCAATCACTTGTGTCCATTATCATTCTTATTTAAATTCGCAATTTGATGTTTAATGATTTTAAAATATTAAAATTGATTGTAGTGAAAATGAACGTTGGATACTTGGGATGTGTATATTTTTCCACCAATGGTTAGGTCATCAAAAGCAGAAGTGTGTGAAATGGTGTCCTTTTTATGAGCTCAAACCTTTAAGTTTTGTAGATTGGAATATTGTTTATAAAAATGCGTGTATTTTTCCTACTTTTTTTTTTTTTTTTTTTATATTATCAATTGACAGTCCAACACTTGTAGCCTAGTTGGTTGAGGGCCTAAAGTTTTTTATGAGAGGCTTGGGTTCAATTCCCGCTAGCTACATTTGAAGGACATTGGTGGAGGGAAAATGAGGGATGACCCGGGCATTGGCTTGGGTTCGAGTCCTAATCCCGACCGGTTTTACCGACTATTTCACCGTCGTGCCTTCGGGCGGGTGAGTGGTCGGGTTTTCCCGGGAATTGGTGGCAATTGGTGGCCCGGGTACTCTCGAGTACCTTATTCGCCAAAAGAGTGCCCGAGAGTGTTCGGAATTGATTTGTTGGCCGTTCAAAAAAAAAAATGTGTGTATTTTTCTACTTTTTTTTTTTTTTTTTTTTTTTTTTTACGATCAACAAAAACTTTTCATATCAACAAAGCTAGCGGGGTACTAGCAATTACGCCAAACGTACACCAAACACCACACAACATACAACAATGAACACAAACAATATAACAAACCACCAACATGTTTATGAAAACGCAACAAATCTTTAAACTGAAACGCATAAATAGGGTCGACCCGGCACCATTGTGTGACTAAAGCCCAAACAGCCTGAGCGAACCCACACAAAAGAAATAAATGTTCAACAGATTCAGGGAAATCAGCGCAAAGAGGACACAAATCAGATCCAACATTCACGTGTCGTCTTCGCATCGCATCTTTAGTCGGAATCCTATTCAAACCCGCTCTCCAGATCAGAATTTCAACTTTCTTAGGAACCCAAGAGTTCCTATCTAGAACAAACTCAGCCTGAGAATAGGAGAGATCACATATACGACACTTTAAATCGCTGACAGAAAACGTCGCATGTGAACCCAAAACCCAGGAACAGACATCACGAGCACTAGACAGGCTTGGAACAGGTATCTGTGCAAAAAAGACACCAGTTCAGCAGCTTCAACACCCGGCGGCAGGTCCCTTTTCCACTCCCAAACCTAACCCGAACCCGAGGTGTTCACCCGAGCAGCAACTGAAACAAACTTGTTGCTTTCAAGCGCAAACAGGGCTGGAAACATAGCAGACAACGGCACCGATCCCCACCAGACATCCAACCAAAATAAAGTACCCAACTCAGCACCCAATACCCCTATAATGGCCCAACCCACATTGAAACCCAACCGATTAACCATCTCCACAGAAGCCGAAACCTGTTTCCACGGACCCGCAATCGACATCTTCGCAGGAATAGAACACCAATTCCTTGAAGAATGATGACACGCCTCCAAAGAACGTATTTTCCTACTACGTTCTCCTTTTGTTAGAAGGAAACCAATTTTTTTTAAGTATATAAGAAAACATAATACAAATTTTTTAATAACTTAATGCAAAGGGTTTCAAGTTAAATTTGCGAACATGTTTAATTAAAAGGGTCGAGTTATGGTCAACGTTACGCGTTCATCTTTTGCACAATTATTGTTAATTTTGGATTACTCGTATTGTATTTATATAAATCCGTGAATACGAGTGTTATCTTTATATTCATATGTCTAACATAAATTTGGAGTTCGTGATAAAGAATTTAGATTTGTGTCGAGTCCGACCCACGAATTCACAAATGTGATTATGGATTTAATAAATATATACTAAGTGAATGTATCTTCCTTGTGGTCAAGAACAAAACTGGCACGGTTATTTGATGGTCCTGAATATTAACCTTTTTTTGAATGATGGAAACAAATTAGAAAATCTACTCCTAAAATCCATCTATTGTTCACTCTATGAAACTTTAGCTCGCGCATTTACTACGCCAAAAGGCCGTCGACCATAAATATTATCAAAATGCGCATGTTGATTGTTTGTTCTCACTTCAATTTTTTTAGCTATAAATTATTGTATATTCACACTTTAGAAGTTATATGATAAATCGGTGTGCGAATTAAAGGACTCGACACAACCCTTACAAAAAGTTTGTAGATTTGGATTCAGCCTAAATGAGTTTAAGCTAGATTCAGGTTAAACCCACAAACATGTTAACTAAATAGATCATATTAGGGTCGATATGATAGGTTTGCGGGTTAATAGTGAAGGGGACACCCCTTCTCTATACGTGGCACACTTTCCATTATCACTGTCACTTCCTATTACATATGGCTATGTTCGTATCAACCTTGACGTGTTGTGATCACATTATTGTGCCTGCCACAATTTTTAATGTTCATATTCGACCCACCAACTCAGTAACATAACTATTAATTTGGTTTCTTCACAACAAACTAGCTTATCCTTAAATACTTATACACTTACGCTTCACAGGATTTGAACCTTTAACATCCAAGATAAAAATGAGACACTTTGCATGATTTGTACCCTTGACATTTAGAATAAGAAGACACCTTTCAAAATGCTAAGATTTGAAACCTCCAGGTACCATTCATTACGTTGTGTTCTTGAGTTCACCTAAGGAGAAAAACGGAAAAAGTAAAAGGAAAGAAAAAGTTTGATTATGTTCTAGAGATTTTTTTAGGAAAGAAATGGAAGGAAAAAAAATTGTGTTCCAGAGATTTCTTTTTAAGGAAAGGAAAAAACGAGAAAATGAGGTCAAATGTCATTATTCTAACATGGAAAGAAATGAAAAGTGATGGAAATAAAAGAAGATAAAGAGAAGGAAATCTCTTTCTTTCCTTTCCCTCTAATAAATCAGGAAGATAGCATAGAGAGGACCATTAAATTGATGACTTACTAAATGTAAATATATTTTTTTTTGTTTTATGGATTCTGGAAACACTACTTTTTTTTTAACTATAAACTTCATTAAAAACGGACGCGTCCTCAAAACGATGACCGTCAACCAAGCCAATTACAACATTTACAAGGGCGAATCAACTCACTCCTTCCAAACAATATCTTTAAGTCTACTCCTATGCTTGATCCAAAAGAAAGATAAAGACTTGACCACCGAGATAATCTCTTGAACCTTCGGCTCCTTCTTATTAACAAATCTTCTTGTTTCTCGCGTCCCATAACAACTACTAGTTATAACTAAAAAACGTTTTTTTTTTCCGAAAAGCAAAAACCCTTGACATTATATCTATATAGTGTTAAATATTTAACTTGTTTCTTTATTTTAAAAACAAGGTAAAATATACGTGTATTACTTAGGCTATACAGTGCGGTAACATGGAAAGGAGCTGTGGAACCCTGTCACACCAGCTCACCACCCTATGCCCAACGTGGAATATGGCACGAAACACATCAGGTTCTATGTTATATATGCATTTACGTAAAACATGTAATGAATTCACATAGCAAAACCAATCCTTGTGTATATGGCATAATCGAGCATGTAACAAGTGACCACGGATTCTCCAATGAAAAGGGGGATAATCAACCTAGGCGGGTGCCAATCCCAAATAGCGCTATCCACTGTTAAGTTCAGCTAGCTAAGTTAATGATTTTGCTAAGTTATCATGTGTATTCTATTGTCTAAACATAATGCATAAAATTAAAACACTTGCACATTGTAATAAATTGTATATGTAAAACTGTGTAATTGTAATGTGTATTTGAATAATTGTGTACATGAGTCACCCCAAAACGTGTAAAAAGATAAAAATGGGCTAAGTATACTCACAGATTGCGTAACAACTTGAAATTTGTCGAACCACAAGATTCGGATTAGGATTATCCCGAATGATTAACCTAAAGAAATAAATAATTTGTAATGGAACGAACTTAAAGTTCAAGTTATCTAGGATTATGTGCTTAGGGTTTCTAGACTAGAATTTGGGGATTCTAGGGTTTTTGAATTGAACTATAATTGGTTTTAAATATTTTTAATATTTAATGACAACATTATAACTCCATTATTTATTTCGAATTATGGAGATTTAATAAATAATCAAAAGCATAAATAATGGAATGGCTTAAATATATAAATATTTGCTTTTATGCAATTAAATATGAAATTAAAGTATAAATAAATAAAAAAATTAAATCAATTAAATATAAAAATCAAAAGTCCATTTTATATTGAGATACTAGCAATAATTTTAGAATTTTTAGGACTAATAATTTTGATATCTTTATATTTTAAATTGATTTATGAACATAAAAATGCAATAATTTGAAAATAAATACAAATAAAGTGCAAAAAATATTAGTATCATTTTATAACGGCAGTTAATATGTGATATAAGAGAAAAATAATTTTAAATATTATTTTCATTTAAAAAATAATTTATTTGAATATAATCAATTAAATAAGATTAAATCGTAAAAATATGTAAAAATAATTTTTTTTACAGAAGGTAGAATTACCAAAAAGTTTTATATGGTTAAAATTAATTCAAATTTTTTTTACTATTAGAATGATTAAAAATGATTTTTTATGATTTAAAATAAATAAATGCATTAAAATAATAAATAAATATTTTTCTGAAAGATAAAATTATGGACATAAACATTTAGGTTTCAGAAAGTTAGAGTAATTTTTATAAAAAAGTTTTGACTAGATTTGGTGTTTAAAACAATTAGAATCGCATTTACATGTATCTATACAAAAATGAAATTAAACAAAAGAAAAAGAAAAGAATCGGTCCACAGAAGGACTCAAACTCAGGACCTGTTAAGTGGGAGGGCACACACAAACCAGTTGGTCTGATTGCCAAATTTTTGTTTGAATTCGGCTTTGATTATTATTATACACAATCTGTTTTTCAACATAATTCCCCAAATCAAGCTTATAAACCCTAACCACAAATTGCTCTAATTGACCCTGATTTCGACATAGATAATGAACAAAAGTATAGGGCTTTTAATCCCCATCAAAAGTCGAACCTAAAGCATGTACAAATGGAGTTTAACATGTATCGATTGATGGTGAAAATTCTAGCACAAGTCGCGAGCCAAAGAGCTTCAAATCCGAGAGTTTTAGAGGCTGAAAGAGAGTGTTTATGAAGGGGTTCTCTTAGTGGCTGTAATCTGATGTGGTGTATGAATTTAATCGAGGTATTATGGCCTATATATACGATTTCCAATCGTGGATTTTAGGAAGGTTTATAAACGACTTAAAGGTGATTAATTGGCCATGATTAATGAGATGATAACGCGTAATGGTAACTTAGGAAGGTAGAGGTGATAGGGGCGATATGGTCTGTATGATTGATTTAAGGTTTAGCGCGCGTTTGAATGGAAAATGGTCGGTGGGTTGAGATGGGTCGGATCCGGGTCTGTTCGAGTCTGGTGGCTGCATGTGAAGGAGAAGGGAAAGGGGGGGGGGGGGGGAGATGGACTGGGCTGCACTTTGGGCATGGGATTTGGGCTTGGTTGGTTGGTTTGGTTGGATATAGATGGTTATGGATAATGGGTTTAAAGATGGGTTATTGTAATCAAAGTTTTTTTTATATAAACAAAACTAATTCATTTTATAATCTAATTAAAAAATATTTATTATTATTATTATTATTATTACTATTATTATTATTATTATCATTATCATTATCATTATCATTAAGAGAAATGGACTTTTCAGATACGATAATGGTTCGAATAGAAAATTAAGACTCGTAGGAAATAAATTTACAAACTTTATTATTCTCTAATAGAACTTCAAAATACAAGGGTTATAAATGTAAATACAAGAAATAATAGGGACCAAAGTTATACATGATTATAGCGAAAGGTGACGGATGTCACAATGGTGCCTTATCCCGAGCCCATAACCAAACCCATACTATGCAACAATTGCCCCGCAAGTTGTTTCTCGAAACAACAACTCAGTTCAGAATACGTGCACCTCTTGCCTTTACTGAGTTGACGCTATCAACCGGAGGTGGGCCTTGTCAGGCACCAATAGTACTATCCACATATTCCTTAGGTTTCACATCCATAAATTAATGGTTATAGTAAAAAAGTGAGGACCTACACCCGAGTAGTTTCTAGTTACCTAGGTACCCATAGTGCTACTTATTATATTTCCATATGTTATAACAATTTAACAAACATGTCTCTCCCTTAAAAGTTGTAAAGACAATTTAAAAATGGGCCGTGAAACTCACCTCACAATAATGCAAATAAAAAACTGAGAATAACAACAAATTCGGGTCAAACACCTACAAGTGTTCTAGACGTATAATAACAAATTCGGGTTAAAGTTAGTTAGGTTTGTGTTGGGTTCTATTGAGACCACAGTTACCAGAACAAAGACTTTTGATAGCTTATTGTGTAGTTTGTAAGTTAAAGGGTTGTTTGTATAATTATGGAATAGTTTAGGTGAAACCCTAGCTGCTGCGTACTTATTACACGGGCTCTGCGCACTTGAGTTAAGTGCGCAGGCCCATCAGAACTACTATATATAGATAGCTTGTGTGCAGCTCTAGGGTTAGGGTTTTGGATTATCTTTGTAGCACATTTGAATAGGTGCGTACTTGTTATTATTCCATGGTTCTTCAGTAACAAATCAGCAATGGAATCATCTTATTATTCATCTTGTGTGTTGGTTTTCATCATATTCATCTAGTTTCTTTGATTGTAGAAGATTAATCACTTAAAACACCTAATCCATAGGTGTTTCTAAGTGATAACAATGTCTTGCACTTAACAATATCTAGTATTTGGGACTTACAATTTGGTATCAGAGCCTTTGTGCTCTAGATTGTATCTATATAAAGATACCAAAACCCTCATCTTGTTAGTTTTAATTATTAAGATTTTTATAAACTTTTGTGTTTATCAAAAATTTGGGTATTCTTCTTATCTATTTGCTTCAAAATTTTGTGGGTGTTGTGTTTCTGAGAGTTAAAAGTTGTTCATTTTAAGTAGAAATTTCATCCAAGCATTTCAGAATGGAATGAAAAGGTTTTGGATAGGATTCAGCTAAGTTTTTGTGCTTTTCAACAGACTGTTTTGCGCACTTGTTTCTTGGGTTGCGAACTTATTTCATACGTTGAGTACTTATTTCTTGTTTTGAGCACTTAGCTCATAAACTGCATACTTGTGCTTCTCTTGAGCACCTAAATCTTTGTTGTGTAAGTACACACTCATTCACTAAGTTGCGTACTTATTGTTTTCACTGTCTACGAGCACATAACTAGGGTTTCGGCACACTTAAACAAAGATCTCTGGTTGTTGTGCGCACTTACTGAAGAGGTGTAGTTTTGAGTACTTGGCTAGGGTTTCTGCGCACTAAAATCTTAAACGAGAGTTTAAGTGTCTGCGTACTTTGTTTAGTACGCAGACTGATCAGTCAAGACTGAGCACTTACCATGCCCAAGTGCTGACTGATCTGCGCACTTGTAACATTCGCATTTAATAATTATACGGATTAACGACAAGTTCTATTATTAAAATTTACATTTAATTATTTTGTAGCTTTATATATATATATATATATATATATATATATATATATATATATATATTTATATATAAAGATTTTTAATAATAATACATTAAGTTAAAAAAAAAAAAAAACTAATGTGTTAATCAAACCCAACAAACTAACAAACTCAGCCCAAACCCCTTTGTCTTTTTCATTTTCTGAAGCCCAACTAATACCCGGCCCACACCCTCACCCAGCCCAACAGCCATCAGGCCCAAGCCCCTTACCCTCTTGGCTTCCCCCTTATCAAAAAAAAAATAAAAATGTTGCTCCAGACAAGATTCGAACCGGAGACCCTCAACACACAGCACACGCGCACCAACCAGCTGACCTGGAAGCCTTACCTGTTTTAAATCCAACCCAATTAATATAAATGGCCTTCTAAAAATTAACTCTGCTGATTCTCTGCTCCTGCGAGCTGCTGTACGCGACAAATCTCAGCCTTTTTAAATCCAACACAATTGACTCGCCTAACGACCAACATTAAATCCCCGCGTCCATTACACGTCAATTACGATTAAATTGACCCAATTACGCGTTTATCATTAAATCTTGGTCAAACATTCTAAGTTGTATAATCCGTAAGAATTAGTATAAATTTGACAACCCAGGACAACCTAACAGTGCCGAAACACAATACTATACCATCAATTTCTGTAAACTAACGATCTTTAATCAAGAATTAGCTCGTGTTTGACTTCGTGTTTGACTGCGAAATTGAGAAGCTTTGCGTCTGGTATGTTTCGATTCTTTCTTTTTGTATGTTAATCGGCCCTTTCCAGACCAAAACACCATGTTTAATCGGGTTCAATCATAGTATATACTCGAATTGATGTTTTAGGGTTCTTAGGGGAAGACGATACGCGTACTGATCATGTTTAAAGTTTTCAGAAACGTTTTTAAACCAACATTTGATCCAGATCAGTTGGTAAAACCTTATGCTTGGGCCGCCCCTGGTCAAGGGTTCGAGCCCTAGCAGCTACAACAATTATTCTTTTTGATCTATATATATATATACATTCACTTATATGTTTCTTTTTTTTATTAGTTTTAAAATACTAAAACTCTTTTATAAATTCTACAAAAATTATATTATGTTAATCTGATGAAAAATTTCAACACCCAATTTTTAGTTTTCAAAAATTTATTTATTTAATATATATAATAAATATATCAAGTTTATTCCATTTTATTTATAAAAATCTATAAAAATATCAAAATGATCTTATTAATTTCCACAAAAATTATTTTAAGTTTTTATAACATTAAGCTTTTCAGAAATGATTTTTAATTCAGAAAAATCATTTATTTTATATTTTTAATCAATTTTTGTTAGTTTTAATCATAATTAAATCATAATAAATCCAATTTTTAATATTTTTGCACCAAAATTTTATACAAATTATTTCTGATCATTTAGAACAGAAATATAATTTTTAAACTAAAAATTCTTTAATTTTAGTATTTTTAAATATTAAAGTTAAAGTTTGACAATTTGTAATAAATAGATTTTAAAAATCTATTTTAAGGAAAATAATTTTGTAAAAATTATTTTTATACTTTAAACACATTCTTGTGACTATCTTAGATTTAAAACTTATAAAAAGATTTTTGGTTATTTATTTACTAAATTTCTCTCAATTGGCGAATATTTTTAATAGTAATCAAACGAGCAATTATCCCCAATTCGAAGCCCTAGAAACTTATACATTTGTAGACTCGATAGACTTAGACATATTTATTACTTTATTATAGGGTGATACTTGATACATTTGGTCGACACAATTATCCAAATTTCTCAACAGATATAACATTTTACCAAGGTGAGTTTTACATAGCCCCTTTTATTTATCATCATTTTTGGGGTGAAACATGTTATAACATTATCATTGCAATTCAATCATCAATGTGTCTATGTGTTATCTATGTTGCATTATGTCTTGAGCATGATTAGAGTAAGCACCATTCTAGCATAATCATTAACTCCGTACAAGCCGACGGTATACATTGATAGATCTATTGGACTGACAATCCCACCCGGATACGTGCCTCCTACAAAGGTTGCGTGGGTGTTTGTTATCGTATAACATATTCAATTGGACCATGAGCGTATGGTATGTATCATATTATAACAGTCATCAGGGTTGATTATGCACTCGATTTATTTCTAGTATGTTCTCACATATGGACTAGATTGACATGACACATGAATTGCACAACATTTTTTTATTCTATTATCAAAAACCTATGTAATTCTCACCAACTTTTGTTGACCCAAAACATTTTCAACTTAACATGTTTCAGGTTCTATTTGCTTGAAGATTTGAATTGATGCTTGAAGATATGTGTATAGTTTTATTCAACTTGATGTACAAATTCTAGAACTATTGTATGTAATTCATTTAAATCATTTAATGGAATCTATTATTCGCCATGAGCTACTGAACAATCATCAATACGTGGCACCCCGATGTTTCCGCCATAAGTTGGGGTGTTACAGATTGGTATCAGAGCCATGGTTATAGGGAATTAGGTTATTAGAAAAATAATCTAGTCTATAACCATAGGATTTAACAAGTACTTGCTTCTTTTACTTGCTATTCTCTATCTCCCTCCTACTTCTTACCCCTACTTTCGTTCCTACAAGAAGGTTGCTCTCCATCAGTTAGTCTACTCTTAGACTAATAGGATAAAATCCTCAGGACTAACCTGAACCCCCTTGAGATCTCGTCGAAGTTCTAGATTTTAATAACGAACACGTGCAATCTGGAAGGGTGAACGCTTGTATTCTGAGTCTTCTGTCTAGGCTGGCATTGCGCATATATCCCAATCAAACGAGGGACCCGGATGCCTACCTGGGAATTCTCGGGATGAGTGTTCACTTATAGGCTAAAGCATGTCTTCATATGTTATTAGAATCTGGAATCTTTGATAAGTCAACGTTTTCGTCTATTCATTTTAATTAATGAATAAATGATTACATTCCTTATATTACCTCATTCATTTCATGCCTCATTAAGACCTCATTGTGTTCCTTACAGATCATGTCTCCACGCCACAGCACTCGCATTAACAGTGGTGACAATCATGAAGAAGAGAGCAGCAACCACAACCACGACCACAACAACAATGGAGGTGACGCCCAACTAGCTACGATTATTTCTCAACAATTGGCACAACAAATCACAACCCTGGTTTCTAACTTGTTGGCTCAAGTCATCCCAATGAATGGGAACAACAATGGAAATGGAAATGGCGATCACATGAAGAACGGAACCCTAGTTCGGAAAAGCGAGAAAACAAGTATTGTGACCGCAGTAACTACCAAGAACCAGAAGCGTAAGACCAGGAATCCTAATGTAAACCTCACTACACAAGCCTCTAACAAGAAGCCTTATACAAGAAACTTTCCATTGTGTAACACATGCAATCGACATCATCCCACTGTTTCAGCATGTCGCGTGTGCATCAATTGTGGTAGGTATGGCCATTTGGTCAACACATGTCGCGAGACCCCAAACCCTAATGCCAATCAACCCACCAACCCTGCTCAGGCTGATAATCCTAATCGATACAACTATGGTCAATGCTATGAATGTGGGGACCCAAATCACTACCGTAACCGATGCCCTAAATTAAACCGAGATCAAGACCCTCCAACTACTTAACAGCAAGTCCCACCATTTAAATGATGTTTGCTTTTAATTCCATGTATTGACATTTTATTTTCAAGTAATAAAATTCGAGTATTATTATAACATCTGTGTGCATGCTTGTTTGTATATGAACTAATTGCTATATCTATGATCATACTTGTACGACAGTTAGTTGACTACCAAACAACCTACTTAACGATTGGTAGAGGTCATCATGTCTTTTCAACAGTCGGGAGAGGCCCTACCACCTGCTCAACGACTGGTGGGGACTATCAGACCTGCTCAACAATCGGTAAAGTCATAAAAGGACACAAAACCCTAATGTAAGGTAAATTGGTAATTACGGTCCGAAACGTAATCATGAATTTACAGGTACATTAAAGCAGTGTGAAATTTTATCAAGGTCTTCGGTAGTCGACCAATTGCTAACCTAGTGTCTTCCTTTAACTTCGGGACGAAGTTCCTAAAAGTAGGGGAGACTGTAACATTCGCATTTAATAATTATACGGATTAACGACAAGTTCTATTATTAAAATTTACATTTAATTATTTTGTAGCTTTATATATATATATATATATATATTTATATATAAAGATTTTTAATAATAATACATTAAGTTAAAAAAAAAAAACTAATGTGTTAATCAAACCCAACAAACTAACAAACTCAGCCCAAACCCCTTTGTCTTTTTCATTTTCTGAAGCCCAACTAATACCCGGCCCACACCCTCACCCAGCCCAACAGCCATCAGGCCCAAGCCCCTTACCCTCTTGGCTTCCCCCTTATCAAAAAATAAAATAAAAATGTTGCTCCAGACAAGATTCGAACCGGAGACCCTCAACACACAGCACACGCGCACCAACCAGCTGACCTGGAAGCCTTACCTGTTTTAAATCCAACCCAATTAATATAAATGGCCTTCTAAAAATTAACTCTGCTGATTCTCTGCTCCTGCGAGCTGCTGTACGCGACAAATCTCAGCCTTTTTACCATTGTTTGACTCTTGATTGATGCTATATATGGACACAATTGACTCGCCTAACGACCAACATTAAATCCCCGCGTCCATTACACGTCAATTACGATTAAATTGACCCAATTACGCGTTTATCATTAAATCTTGGTCAAACATTCTAAGTTGTATAATCCGTAAGAATTAGTATAAATTTGACAACCCAGGACAACCTAACAGTGCCGAAACACAATACTATACCATCAATTTCTGTAAACTAACGATCTTTAATCAAGAATTAGCTCGTGTTTGACTTCGTGTTTGACTGCGAAATTGAGAAGCTTTGCGTCTGGTATGTTTCGATTCTTTCTTTTTGTATGTTAATCGGCCCTTTCCTGACCAAAACCCCATGTTTAATCGGGTTCAATCATAGTATATACTCGAATTGATGTTTTAGGGTTCTTAGGGGAAGACGATACGCGTACTGATCATGTTTAAAGTTTTCAGAAACGTTTTTAAACCAACATTTGATCCAGATCAGTTGGTAAAACCTTATGCTTGGGCCGCCCCTGGTCAAGGGTTCGAGCCCTAGCAGCTACAACAATTATTCTTTTTGATCTATATATATATATACATTCACTTATATGTTTCTTTTTTTTTTAATTAGTTTTAAAATACTAAAACTCTTTTATAAATTCTACAAAAATTATATTATGTTAATCTGATGAAAAAGTTCAACACCCAATTTTTAGTTTTCAAAAATTTATTTATTTAATATATATAATAAATAAATCAAGTTTATTCCATTTTATTTATAAAAATCTATAAAAATATCAAAACGATCTTATTAATTTCCACAAAAATTATTTTAAGTTTTTATAACATTAAGCTTTTCAGAAATGATTTTTAATTCAGAAAAATCATTTATTTTATATTTTTAATCAATTTTTGTTAGTTTTAATCATAATTAAATCATTATAAATCCAATTTTTAATATTTTTGCACCAAAATTTTATACAAATTATTTCTGATCATTTAGAACAGAAATATAATTTTTAAACTAAAAATTCTTTAATTTTAGTATTTTTAAATATTAATGTTAAAGTATGACAATTTGTAATAAATAGATTTTAAAAATCTATTTTAAGGAAAATAATTTTGTAAAAATTATTTTTATACTTTAAACACATTCTTGTGACTATCTTAGATTTAAAACTTATAAAAAGATTTTTGGTTATTTATTTACTAAATTTCTCTCAATTGGCGAATATTTTTAATAGTAATCAAACGAGCAATTATCCCCAATTCGAAGCCCTAGAAACTTATACATTTGTAGACTCGATAGACTTAGACATATTTATTACTTTATTATAGGGTGATCCTTTTTACATTTGGTCGACACAATTATCCAATTTTCTCAACAGATATAACATTTTACCAAGGTGAGTTTTACATAGCCCCTTTTATTTATCATCATTTTTGGGGTGAAACATGTTATAACATTATCATTGCAATTCAATCATCAATGTGTCTATGTGTTATCTATGTTGCATTATGTCTTGAGCATGATTAGAGTAAGCACCATTCTAGCATAATCATTAACTCCGTACAAGCCGACGGTATACATTGATAGATCTATTGGACTGACAATCCCACCCGGATACGTGCCTCCTACAAAGGTTGCGTGGGTGTTTGTTATCGTATAACATATTCAATTGGACCATGAGCGTATGGTATGTATCATATTATAACAGTCATCAGGGTTGATTATGCACTCGATTTATTTCTAGTATGTTCTCACATATGGACTAGATTGACATGACACATGAATTACACAACATTTTTTATTCTATTATCAAAAACCTATGTAATTCTCACCAACTTTTGTTGACCCAAAACATTTTCAACTTAACATGTTTCAGGTTCTATTTGCTTGAAGATTTGAATTGATGCTTGAAGATATGTGTATAGTTTTATTCAACTTGATGTACAAATTCTAGAACTATTGTATGTAATTCATTTAAATCATTTAATGGAATCTATTATTCGCCATGAGCTACTGAACAATCATCAATACGTGGCACCCCGATGTTTCCGCCATCGGTTGGGGTGTTACAGCACTTATCAAGAAACAACAGCTACTCGTGTATCATGCAAAACTGCGCACTTATCAAAAGACAAACATCTTGACAAGGTTGTTTATATTGTTACAGACTGCTGCGCACTTGATCTTGCTTACTGCGTACTTCGTTGCGCACTTAAGGACTTTGGACAATTTTCTGGACTGTAACCTATAATATCAGAAAACCATACTTATAAAATCAACCTAAATCAATGGTTGGTAACGATAGTAACTCAACTGTAAATCCTATTACCCAACAAGAACTTGAAACTGGAACAACAACTAGAGTTCCTAAGTTAAAAGGTGTAGAAGATTATGGAACTTGGAAAAACCAAATGAGGTCGTTCTTCTATGTCACAGACTTCACCCAATGGACTTCCATCCAGCTAGGTCCACACATTCCGATGAGAACCACTGCCACAGGGGAAGAGTTCAACCCTGATCCGTCTACCTACACTGATGTCTACAAACAGCTACTTCAGAGAGACCATAAGGCTTATGGTGGCCTTACCATGGCCTTATCAAACGATGCTTATAACATGTTTGAGGAATACGGCACTGCACATGACCTGTGGTTTGCATTAAACGAGTACTATGAAGGGAATGCAGAAATGCGCCAATATAAGCAAGATATGGTGCAGAAAGAATATGATATGTTCGGTAGCATTCGTGGTGAGAGCTTGAGCTCACATATCGAAAGATTCATGAGTATGTTAACCAAGATGAAGAAGGCAGGAATTCCAGTCAACAACCGAAACTCAATCAAGAAACTGCTCGACTCCCTGCCCAAAGAATGGAGTATACAATGCATGTTGATTATAAAAGAGTATCTAGATGCTCAATCTACATTGGCTGATCTCATCAACACTCTGAAGTCATTCGAAATGGATATCACCAAAAGAGAAATAAACCAGACTGCTCCGAAAGTCGTCCCCATCACTTCTATGAAGAATCTGGCACTAATGACTCCTGTAGGTGACATGAGTTTAAGCTCATCACACGTGTATGTGGATGCAATGGGTGGTGGTAGTTCAAGCTCGGGAAAAACAGTCTCATACTCTGACAAAGCTGCAAAGACACTCAACCCACAGCTCACAAAGCTCGCTAACGAACACGTTGAACTTTTCAACATATTCATGACTAGCTTTGAGGCTTTGAAGACAGGTGATCTTAAGAGTGAGATGATGAATCCTGAAGACATGTATCAAGTTGACCTGGATGATATGGAAGAAATGGATCTGAAATGGCAGATGGCTATGATCACTCTGAGGGTGAAGAGGTTTCAAGATAGAACAGGTCGAAGAGTCGGAATGGGTAAAGCAGGTTTTGATAAGTCAAAGATTAGATGCTACAACTGCAAGACTCTTGGGCACTTCAAATATGAGTGTCCCACTCTAAATCAAGCAGAGATCAAGCCTGCGAAAAGAATGGTGGCGATTACTGATGGAAGGGAAGCAAATCAACAGAAAGCGTTGGTGGTGGAAGACTTCGATTGGGGAGAGAAAGCAGCTGCTGTTGAAGCTGATGTGAACAAGGCATTGATGGCAAAAATCTGTACCAAATCAACACATGGTGTGAATTCACTGGAAGGGTCGTCGGCTAAAATGCCAAAAGGTGGAATGTTAGAGAATGCTGGTCTGAAGGGAGTGCTGGTGGCCGATAAGGGAAAAGAAGCCGCTTCTGAGGAAGCACTCGTAGCAGAGAAGACTCCCACCAGGAGAGCAGATGAGAAGCCGCAAAATGTGCCCAAAACAGTTGAGGAAAGAGATCTGGTAAGTATTCCTCTTGAAATAAAATCAAAGCTGTTCTCACCAAGGTGTGTTACAGCTGTTGCTTACTGTTTGTCTCACAATAGAAAAATTTTAAGAGAGATGGATGATATCCAAAAAATCAACACTGAAATGAAGGAAAATGAGCTGGAATATCAGTGAAAGTTAAATGCAACTATAGCTGAAATGCAAACTCTAAAAGAATTTGTCCTTAGAAAAGATTTTTTAATAAATGATTTAGCAGAAAAGTTAGAAAAATCTAGAAATGAAACAAATCATCTCCAAATTTTTGTGGACAAATGGAATGTAAGCAAACATGCTCATACAGATATCTTAGATTGCTCAAGGCAATCATTCATCAAAGATGGAATTGGGTATAAGGATAAAATGGGAATTGAAAAATCTCTGTTTTTACCTTTGAGCAAAAGTGAATATATACCCATTCCAAAACTTCATCCAAAAAATGATCTTTTTGAAAAAGAATGTGTCAAATCTGAGTCAAACTCTAATATAAGTAAAAGCAGTGCAGATGTGACCCAACAGGATCAGGTGGACGATGATGAGAGTTGTGGTGGACAAACGATAGGGTTAGGTCACCCGGGTGCCAATTACTCTACAGTGAATTGGTTCATCTGGAGTAATGATAAATCTAAAACTATTTTGAATTCGGATGAATGTAATAATTTAACTAAGCTGGATGATTGTAATAGTTTGTCTAGGATGGATAACTGTAATAGTTTATCTAGGCCGGATGACTGTACTACATTAACTTCTAAACTTGACTTAAAGGGCGTTATGGCCCCTGATGATAGGAAGAATCCTATCAAATGCTCAAATGTTTGTGTTGACAATGTTATGCCAGTTTGTGTTGATCTTAATGCTGCATTCTCTGATAATGAAAATGTGTATAGACCATCTGTGTTTGTACCAGAACTAAAACAAAACAGGTTTGGGAAATTTCTCACTGAAGAAATTCCAGAGTTTACTCCATCATCCACAGATATTTCATGTTCTGAAGAATCACAAAGCGAAACAAATAACTCACTTTCTGAAGAATCACAGAGTGATACAGGAAGCGACATCAGCGAGCCTGACTGCAACATAAACGAAGAATCAAGCAACAACAACATTGATGAATCATGTTCAAGTGAAAGCTCGTGCTCAAGCAAGATCAAGAAAAGAGCATCATAACCATCATCATCCAAACCTTCTCCAAAGATCAAGCCAAAGCACTCAAAATGCTTTAGATGTGGAAATGAGGGTCATGTGGTTAAAAAATGTCATTTGAAATCTAAACCATAAGATGATGTCAAAACACTAAACTGTTTTTCTGATCAGATTAAAAACCTTCAAGAAACAGTAAAAAGTTTTGTTAAAACCACAAAAATTTTAAAAAGACAAGAGTTAATTTTGGTTGAAAATCACGACAGATCAAAACTAAAGCAGACTTGGATTCCCAAAGTTAACTAAGTAAAGGTTTGAGTCGTGATTGTACATAGAGTCTCTTGTATTTATATGTGTATTTCTTGTGTTTTCATTTGTATTTCAGAATAAACTACAGAAATGGTTGATTGCACTCATGAGATATCTATGGCATGTTGATAGCGGGGCTTCAAGTCACATGACCGGTCTGAAGGAACTCCTCAAGAACTATAGGTTTATTGATGGAGAGTTTGTTGCCTTCGCTGGGAATGAAAAGGGCGGGAAGATAGTTGGAATAGGAGATGTGATCTCCGACGCATTGACTTTAGAAGATGTGAATTATGTTCCAGAATTGTGCTACAATCTTTAGAGCATATCACAAGTCTGTGACAAAGGAATCTCGGTGTTATTCAATGACATGGAGTGCATCTTTCTGAAGCCTAGATTCATACCGCCCACCAATATGATTATGCTAAAAGCTCCTAGGTAGAATAACACATATGTGATAAATATGAGAGATGCCAAGTCGGAATGTCAAATGACATGTCTACTTTCAAAGGCATCCGAGTCAGAGTCACTGTTATGGCATAGGCGATTGGGACATGTAAACTTTTAAAAACATTAACAAACTTTCTAAACAAAATCTTGTCAGAGGTCTTCCTTCCAAGGAATTCCCTTTTTCTGAAAAATGTTTAGCGTGTGCCAAAGGAAAACAACACAAGAAATCGCACAAGTCCAAAACAGTGAACTCTATCGACTCACCTCTTCAACTATTGCATATGGATCTTTTCAGTCCAATTAGTGTTAAAAGCTTAGCTAAAAAATCTTATTGTTTGGTGATTACAGATGACTTTTCTCGTTTTACATGGGTGTATTTCTTAGAATACAAAAGTGAAGCTGCCGAGATATTGATGCTGTTTGTTCCTCTTATTGAAAACATAGTGAAGTCAAAAGTTAGATCAATCAGAAGCGATCACGGGACTGAATTCAAAAATCAAAGCTTCGTGACGTTCTGCAACAACAAAGGAATTCATCTTCAGTACAGTGCTATGAGAACTCCTCAACAGAATGGAGTTGCTGAAAGGAAGAATCGTACACTTATTGAAGCTGCCAGAACTATGCTAATCGACTCCAAGTTGCCGATCATCTTCTGGACAGAAGCTGTGAATACCGCCTGTTATGTTCTTAACAGAGTCTCAATCGTTAAGGTGCGCGGGAAAACAAGTTATGAATTGCTTTCTAAAGAAAACCTCTGATTGACTACTTCAGGCCGTTCGGATGCTCATGTACTCTTCTAAACAACTATGAGAACATAATGAAGTTCGATGCAGTTGGAGATGAGTGCTTCTTTGTTAGATACTCTTCAAGTCAAAAGGCTTATAGAGTATACAACAAACGCACCAAGATGGTTCTCGAATCTTTCTATGTTGATTGGCAGGAATCCAACTCCACTAAGACAGGAGCCGGTCCTGATTGGTTCTTTGACGTGGACGTTGTTTTCAACAATTTCAGTATCACTGAAGAACAAACATCTGACAATCAAGCAGCCGCTCCTTCTCCTCTCGAAGATACTCTTTACTCTTCTGAAGACGATGTTGCACCCTTCACCATCTGATTCTCTTCATTAGTAGCTGATCCAATTGTTCCTCTTCAATCCACAAATGGTGATGCAACTGTTGAAACTACACAATCTCCTGAAAGTACTCCAATTTCAGAAGGAACATCTTCTGCACAACAGTCTGTAAATGATCCATCCAGCTCGTCAATCCCTGTAGATCACCTTTCAAATCTGCCTCCCCAAGTTCAAGAAGAGCCGAACATGGGATTTAAATCATCTAAGAATCATCCTGTTGAGAACATCATCGGACCAATCTCTGAGGGTGTTCTTACTAGAAATCAGGCAGATAAGCTCAATATCGCACTCTCAGCATTCTTATCTTAGACAGTACCTTTCAGCATTGAAGATGCAGTCAGAGATGCAAGCTGGGTTGAAGCCATGCAGGACGAGCTGTCTCAGTTTAGAAAGCTCAAGGTTTGGGAGCTAGTGGATCTACCTGAAGGGAAGTATCCTATCGAAACAAGATGGGTTTTTCGCAACAAAATGGATGAACGTGGTGTGGTGATCAAGAACAAGGCTTGTCTGGTGGTTCAGGGTTTTCGTCAGCAGGAAGGTATTGATTATGAGGAAGTATTCGCTCCAGTTGCTCGACTTGAAGCCATTCATATCTTCTTGGCGTACGCCTCATACAAGAACTTCAAAGTCTTTCAGATGGATGTGAAGAGTGCATTCTTGTACGGGAAAATCAAGGAAGAAGTCTACGTCTGTCAACCGCCAGGCTTTGAAGACCCTCATCATCCCAACAAATAATAAAAATTGGATAAGGCTCTCTATGGACTTCATCAAGCTCCTCGAGCTTGGCATGAGACCTTATCCTCGTATTTACTGCAAAATGGATACACCAGAGGGAAGATCGACATGACTCTGTTCACGAAAGAAGTCAACAAACACTCTATTCTTGTTCAAATATATGTTGACGATATTATCTTTGGTTCCACTGATGAAAATTTGTGCAGGGAATTCGAAAGCATTATGAAGTCTCAGTTTGAAATGAGCATGATGGGAGAATTGTCATTTTTCTTAGGCCTAGAAGTTCAGCAGAAAGAAGACTGAATTCTCATCCATCAAGCCAAATACACAAGAGACATTCTGGCAAAATACAATATGTCTGACTGCAAGCCGTCCAACACTCCTTTTGCGGCCCAAACAACATTTATACCAAATCTTCAAGGCCTTTTAGTGAATCCTCACACATATAGATCAATGATTGGCTCACTGATGTATCTTACAACCAACAGACCAGATATTATGTGGGCAGTTGGATGCTGCGCACGCTTTCAGTCAAATCCCAAGCAATCGCATGAAACTGCAGTAAAAAGAGTCTTCCGCTACCTCAAAGGGACACATAAACTTGGTTTATGGTATCCTAAGAGTGATAATTTTGATTTAATCGCTTACTCTGATAGTGATCATGCAGGTTGCAGGATTGACAGAAAATCTGTCTCTGGTGGTTGTCAATTTCTGGGTAATAGGCTGGTGTCTTGGCAGAGCAAGAAACAGACAACAGTGTCCATCTCCACTGCTCAAGCTGAATACACAGCAACATCCAGTTGTTGTTGTCAAGTGTTATGGATCCAAAATCAGCTTTTGGACTACGGTTTGAATGTCATGCATACACCTATTTTCGTTGATAATGATGCTTGTCGTGACATCGTGAAGAATCCAATAGAGCATTCTAAAACCAAACAGATTGAAATTCGGATTCATTCCATTCGCGATGCTCACGACAAAGGATATATACAGGTGTTGCCAATAGATACTGCTGATCAAAAGGCAAATATCTTCACAAAAGTTTTTGACAAAACACGTTTTCATTAGTTGGTAACATGGCTGGAGATGATAAATTTTGAATGATTTAAAAAAAAAAAAAAAACCTTTCCTATGCATAATATACAAAAAAAAAATCTTCTTTTTGGTTCAAACAAGATTTTTGGGGGAGAAAGTTAAACTGGTCCAGTCCTACTACAAAATTTAAAAAGATTAATTCAAGAAATGATAGAAACTAATCATATTTCGTCAGCATGTGAATAGGACCCAGAGGATGTTGTGGCCTTAAGCAACGATGTGTCGGTAGATTCAGCCTGGAAACAAGTAAACTGCTAATAGGTGATTAACAGTAAAGATCTACACGGAAAGCTGGATTCCCACTGTGCTATAGGTCTGCACAAGCTGAGTCCGGTCATACACAGGTTGAGAAATCAAAAGACACAGAAAATTTTGTGCATAGGTAAATCAAAAGACACCTAAGAGTGCAAGCTACCAATGCGGGGCTAGGAAAATTAATTGAATGAGCAGCAAAAGACACGCAATGTTAGTGACGTGCAAATATATTTAGATAGCTCACCAAACGATCAGATGATCATCTTCTCTGCTTATGGTAACATAGACCTGAAGCTCTCATCATCTGATCAAGATAATGATCATCTTCTTTGCTTATGTTAAAATAGACCTGAAGCTCTCATCATTATATTTCGATAAACCTTGAGGATCGGTAGGCTCATACCTAGCACAAGTGGGGTCCACAAAATTTTCATCAATATTACCGAAAACATGATAAACATCATCACCAAACACATGTTGAAAGAGAAAAGGCATGGATTTAAGTGGACAAGCATACCGACAATTGTTCTTAGGCTGCAGCTATCCAACGGGAAGTTGAAACGTGTCTGGCAGGTATGGTTAGTATGATCTTGAATGTAGAATGTAACACCCCAACCGATGGCGGAAACATCGGGGTGCCACGTATTGATGATTGTTCAGTAGCTCATGGTGAATAATAACTTCCATTAAATAATTTAAATGAATTACATACAATTGTTCTAAAATTTGTACATCAAATTGAATAAAACTATACACATATCTTCAAGCATCAATTCAAATCTTCAAGCAAACAGAACCTGAAACATGTTAAGTTGAAAATGTTTTGGGTCAACAAAAGTTGGTGAGAATTAGATAGGTTTTTTGATAATTGAATAAAAATGTTGTGCAATTCATGTGTCATGTCAATCTAGCCCATATGTGAGAACATACTAGAAATAAATCGAGTGCATAATCAACCCTGATAACTGTTATAATATGATACATACCATACGCTCATGGTCCACTTGAATATGTTATACGATAACAAACACCCACGCTACCTTTGTAGGAGGCACGTATCCGGGTGGGATTGTCAGTCCAATAGATCTATCAATGTATACCGCCGGCTGGTCAATGTTAATGATTATGCTAGAATGGTGCTTACTCTAATCATGCTCAAGACATAATGCAACATAGAAAACACATAGACACATTGATGATTGAATTGCAATGATGATGTTATAAACATGTTTCACCCCAAAAATGGTGATAAATAGAAAAGGGGCTATGTAAAACTCACCTTGGTAAAATGTTATATCTATTGAAAATAGTGTGTTGCCCAAATGTATCAAGTATCACCCTATAATGAGGTAATGAATATGTCTAAGTCTATCAAGTCTACAAATGTATAAGTTTCTAGGGCTTCGAATTGGGGATAATTGCTCGTTTGATTAATATTAAAAATATTCGCCAATTGAGAGAAATTTAGTAAATAAATAACTAAAAATCTTTTTATAAATGTTAAATCTAGGATGGTCACAAGAATGTGTTTAAAGTATAAAAATAATTTTTACAAAATTATTTTCCTTAAAATAGATTTTTAAAATCTATTTATTACAAATTGTCAAACTCTAACTTTAATATTTTAAAAATACAAAAATTAAAGAATTATTAGTTTAAAAATTATATTTCTGTTCTAAATGATCAGAAATAATTTGTATAAAATTTTGGTGCAAAAATATTAAAAATTGGATTTATTATGATTTAATTATGATTAAATCTAACAAAAATTGATAAAAAATATTAAATAAATGATTTTTCTGAAATAAAAATCATTTCTGAAAAGATTAATGTTATAAAAACTCAGGATAATTTTTGTGGAAATTAATAAGATCGTTTTGATATTTTTATAGATTTTTATAAATAAAATAGAATAAACTTGATTTAATTATTATAAATATTAAATAAATGAATTTCAGAAAAATAAAAGTTGTAAATAAAACTTTCAACTCAGATTTAATAAATATAATTTTTTTAGAATTTATAAGAAAGTTTTAATAATTAAAAATGAATTTATAAATTTAAATGTAATATATAACTATAATTTGGTTTCAAAAATAAGGAAATTAAAAAGAGTGGAAAAAAGACGCCCAGCAGGAATCAAACCCTGGCCCTCAGGCCGGTTCTGATTCTTAAACACGAGTTGCACACCAACTGGTCTATGGATCAGTTGGTGATTATTTCGTCTCTGAATTAATTATATACGTAAGGTTGCAGGCTTGTTCTTCCCCACATGAAACCCATTCGAGCCCTAGGTTAGTAATAATCATTTCTAACAAACAATAACCCGATTAACTATAGGGTTATTGTTTGTTGAGGGCCGATGAACATACCCTAACAAAAAATTGAAACTTACAATACAGAAACAAGCTCGATTGGTGAGTCAACGTGAAAAGTCAAAAACTTGATCGTATCTCACGCACAGAGGATGATTAAGAAGAATTGGAGGTAGAGGGTGAATATTCGGCGAGGTGAGGAGGTCCAGGAACCTTCAATTTATAGTGTTTAAGCCTAGGTGTTCGATTTGGCAAGTATTGACCACAATTGAATGTGGGACGCGTTAGTCAGTCAATTTGGTCAAATTGATTGCAATTGATCGTGTAATTGATGAACATTAGGCCGGCAATCATGGTCCCATTCCATTTTAAAAGAAATTACGAGTTAATGTGGGGATTTGGTTGGTCAAAATATAAATTTCGTATTCATATCTGCTGTCTCGTTCGAACAGAAAGGTACAAGGAGGGGTGGTTAGAAGTAAGCTGCGTATATATATATAATTAATACCGGGTTTAAAACAAATGAAGGTTGTGGCCCAGGTGGTGGACGTGCGTGTGAGTGTGTGGGAGGTCTCCGGTTCGAGACCTGGGGGAAGCACCATTTTTTTTAAATTGTAAGGGGAAGGGAGAGGGGATTGGGCTTGGTTGTGTGGGCCGGATCAGGGATGGGCTAGGATTGGAGTTAGTGTTGGGCTGGGCTTCAAAGCATATGTGGATTAATGGTGGTTTGTAAAAAAATCCATCTACATATTGGTTATTATTACTATTACTATTATTATTATTATTATTATTATTATTATTATTATTATTATTATTATTATTATTATTATTATTTTAAACCTTTTTATATGTATATATATAAATATATATGTATATATATAATGTGCGTGGTAGTAAAATAAGGGCTTATGAAAAATATAATATAGGTATTAGAGTTTGAAAAATTTTGCGATGTTACATAGAAGGTGAGATATGGTAAATCCCCACTTATTAAAATGAAATTGGGCTTCTGAACACTTATTGGGCTGAAAATTAACCCATGCGTACTTCATGGGCCGTGCGCACTTAATTCAAGTGCGCAGGCCCATATGTCATGTGTATATATAGTTGGTAAATTTTTAAACAGTAGTTATTTTTTTTACAAACCCTAATTTCTTTTTACCTTATCAGATTATCATCCAGCTTTAACTCCTAATCACCCATTATTCACCTTAATCATCATTATTCCATTCTTCTCATTATTGTTGATCTTCACTCTTGATAAGGTAGATTATGTGTACTAATTGTCTTGTTGTTTGTGATTACAGGGAGCATATTATGGTTTAAAAGGAATCAGTTGTGGTTTTAGTTTTTGAAGATTGGTTTGAAGTTTGAATTCTGCGTACTTAGGGATGAACATTGCGTACTTGTTTCTTATGAAACTGCGCACTTGTCTCATCCTTATTCAAACCTCTGAAACCCTAATGTGACACGTACTTGGATAGTACGCAGATTGGTCTGTCATGGCTAGGGGTTACCATGCCCAATTCATGACTGACCTGCGCACTTATGTTCTCGTGCATCCCAGATCTTGGACCGCGCACTTGTCTAAGTGCTCAACCCACTGTGTGAGCACTTGGCTGAGTACTTGGCTGAGCACTTGTTCACATAGACCCAAGTTATCTTGTGTACTTGTCTGCGCACTTAGCTTGCAAACATGTCATGCGTACTTAAACACTATGACCATAAATTTGACTATCCAGGACCATTGATCGGATTGAGTATTTGGACTTGTTTACCTATGCTCTTAAAGTTGGACATTAATAATCATTAACTAAAATCGAAACATAACATAATGACTGACCAAAGCACAATACATGAAAAACTTAAAATGGTCTAAGTACGTTATCCATCTAAGTCTAAGATCAGTCGGTAGTCGTCTACTTACAATCAAGAGTTCTAATTTTCTTTTCATGCATATGACCTGAAACAGATGGCACTTGATTGGGATCCAAGAGGCATGCACAATCAGCCCATTAATCTCGATACAGACGACATAAAGTTCAGAGACGTGGTGGCCTGGATTCGGCATAGCAAGATCGGATACGCTGTGGAGCATAGTTTACTAGTTTATTGCTCCTACATTGAGGATTTTTGAAGATATGCTCGAGTAGAGGTCGTTGATCGCGTCAAACGAATCAACGCTACAGTCAGAAACAAGTCAGTGATCATCACTGAAGATACTGTTAGAAGCGTGCTGAAACTTCAAGACTAGCCAGGAACAGTCAGATTTCTATCTAATGCCGATGTTTATCATGTCTCTATATCACAGGAAAGGAGGTTATAATGCTCTTAGCACGGAATGGTCGACTACTATGATCAAGATTTGCAAGAATGAACCGTTTAATCTGTCGGGTATGATTTTCGAGTATCTGGTGAAGAATGTTGAGACTGACTCTAGCAAATGGGCTATGTACCCCAGATTTGTGCAGATGATGGTTAATGCACAGCCCGAGAATCTGCCTCTTGGTGACCAGTACAACTTCACCAGATGTGCACGATTCTTCACTGAGTGCAACACTGCCGATTGGGAGCCTATGCTAGAGAACATGTATGCAGCGCAGCGCTATCCTGCGGTCAAGGAACTCTACAACAAGATTCAAAAAAGGAAGCAGGATGTAACAGAAGCTCGTCAGTGATCCACCACTGATCCAGCACCATCTGACCCTGCTCCCTATTCAGCCCAACCAACCGCTGAAGAGATTGCTCAAGAAAAGGAAAGGGGTAAAAGGGTGGCAACTGAAGCAGCTCCATCAAAGGCCACCAAGAGGAAAAGTACAACTGGTCTGTTACAAGAGGGCAGAGAATCACAGACACAGGAACAACTTGAGACTGCTGAGGCTCTACGACAAGTTGCTGAGTACAAAAGGGCCGAAAGAAAGAAACGGAGGGAACAATTACCAGAGTCTGAGATTCCACGTGTGATAACTGAGGATGATCTTGAGGCAGAAGTGATTATGGAATCTATGTTCGGGGTAGAAGATCAACAAGGACCATCCACAACTACTGCTCCAGCCCCTAAAGCACCAGCACAAAGGCCAACATAACCTTCCTCCCCAGCTCCTGCTGCACAACGCCGCAAACCGGTGCACCAGGAACTGTACGAGAAGTTGGTCAAGGAGGTTGGAAAGACTGCTGCTAGGGAGATTTGTACCCTAAAGAATTCTGTGCACAACAATCAGGAGCTCAAAAAAGAAGATCAAGAAGCTAAAGCACAAGAATAAGAATTTGGAGAAAGTTGTGAAGGATCAACGATATCTGATCAAGTTTCAGACTCAGGTTCAGATGGAGATGTTTGATATGATTCAGGAGCTGCAGAAACAGCAGACCGGTGCTCCTAGCACGACATCTGATGAACTATTTGATTTTGGGAAATTTCTTGAGGAGGAGAAGGAGAAAGAGAGAATAGCTGAAGAAAGTGATGTGGATGAAATCAGCGAGGATGAGATGCCTGAGAAGTTTGTAGAGATGGGTGATAATGAGGAAACGGTTTATGAGACGTCGGATGGTCATAAGTTGGGCCAAGAAAGATCAAAATGGTTCCCTAGAAGGCCGATCACCATCCCAGCTCTTCATCAGAATATCCACCACACCAGAGAAGCACACTAAGAGAAAATCATCTCTTGGAAGTATGATGAGTTGAAGAGGTTGTTCGTGATAAAGAGACGAGGGGGAGTTATCCAATACTTCAGAGGTCAAACTGATCTGAAGTCTCTCCCTCGTTAGGACATCAGGGAACTTAGTAGAGCCCCCTTCATCAACCACACCAACGACTCCACCGGTACCATGCTTGCTAGATTTTTCGAGACGGAATGCGAAAATGATTTTCAGATCTTCAAGCCACAAAAGCCGAGGAGACGGATCTCGAAGAAGCGAATCGATCCTGCCACAGGACAAGGAATGATTAGTTATGTGATTGACCCCCCCAGGTCGTCACAAGAGTTCCTATACGTCCTGAGCTTCCAGTCATGTTAAGAGATTTCAAGAAATGGTTTTATGACAGTTAGACTGGTGAAGCCGTCATCAAGTTGAAGGATGATTCAGAGGCTATGAGGATTCTTGATCCGGTAGATGTGTTTGCCTTTTATCTATCAGACTTGAATATGCTATTCGCCAATCAGATCCATGTAGGTGCTGGAAATGTCTTATTTGAGGAAGCTGTCCTATTCAGGAGAGCAGTGGATCGGGCGATGAAGCTGAAACAGGAGTTACTGGACATAGTAGACAGGATCAACGCAGCGGACATGGCAAAAGAATAAAAGGAGAAAGCTGCCCAAGCTGCTGATGCAGAAGTAACACAAACTGAAGCCGAAACCGCTTCAGATGTGCAGATACAAGAACCTGCAACAACAACTGATCCAGAAAGACCAGCAGCTAAGTGTACTCAAGTTCCACCTATGGTTGAAGAAGATCTTGCCACCATCTTCATTCAAGACCCCCCGGTTCAGGCAGAGGGGGAGCCAAGCGATGTAGAGATTGACTGAGATAGAAGAAGAGCTGGTAGCTGTGGTCTAGGGGGAGTATTGTTGGGTTCTATTGAGACCACAGTTACCAGAACAAAGACTTTTGATAGCTTATTGTGTAGTTTGTAAGTTAAAGGGCTGTTTATGTAATTATGGAATAGATTAGGTGAAACCCTAGCTGCTGCGTACTTATTACACGGGCTTTGTGCACTTGAGTTAAGTGCGCAGGCCCATCAGAACTACTATATATAGATAGCTTGTGTGCAGCTCTAGGGTTAGGGTTTTGGATTATCTTTGTAGCACATTTGAATAGGTGCGTACTTGTTATTATTCCATGGTTCTTCGGTAACAAATCAGCAATGGAATCATCTTATTATTCATCTTGTGTGTCGGTTTTCATCATAATCATCTAGTTTCTTTGATTGTAGAAGATTAATCACTTAAAACATCTAATCCATAGGTGTTTCTAAGTGATAACAATCTCTTGCACTTAACAAGATCTAGTATTTGGGACTTACAGTTTGTTGCCACGAACTATGATCATTGCTCGATTTCATCACATCATTATCTTATTAATAAATATACATTTACAATATATATTTACTAACTTGAATTAACAATATCGCCGACTCGTTACTTTACCGTATAATTAATTCTTAAATAATTATACTAGGATCTTGTTAATTGAGATTTTATTTTCAACATTCGAATTGACTCAGTTTACCATATATTTATTTTCTCATTAAAAAAATATAATAGGATCATGTCGAGTCAATATTACATTAGATTGTCATGTTCTCGTACTTAACTTTACATTTAAACATATAATCTTTAGAGATTAGTTTACATTAATTCTCCCACGAATAATTTTTCCAACACTTAGGAAAAGTGTTATATATTTTCACCCATAATTATTTTTATATATAGTTTGACCTTAAAATATATATTTTCCGTGTTCACATTTATCATTAAAATAATTATTCATTTCGACGCATTAACATATATATGTATCTCATAGGACGTTATACAATATATACTTATTCGTCCAGTTTACATTTTTGTCCGATAACTCGTCGTACTATAATATGTCCATGCCCGATTATTCAAACTTATATATTTTTTGCATTATGAATAATTTAGTTTACACACATATATTTTGTAGGAATAAATACCTCTCGTTGTAATATTATTTTTCCTACTTCACCAAAATATATATTTAGTTATTTTTCTTAAATTCCCAATAATATGTTAATATGTTTTACATGAAATTAAGTAATTTTAATTTCTACATATCTTCATTTAGAAATTTATAAAAAAAAACCTTTGTATTTTCAAAACTTAAAAATACTAAGAATTTGTTATTTTCAACATCAAAATGCTCCAACATTTTTATATTCCCATTGATATAAAATGTTTATTTTTATGCAATTTTACCAAGTCTTTAAATTACCATTTTTTTAATAAAAACTTTAGTTTTTATATTTCTCAACATTTTTTTGTAGTTATATTTTTATAAAATCCTATTTTATAAAAATAACACTTTACACAAAAATATCATTTTTATAAGTCTTATAGGTATTTTCATAACAAACCTTCGGAAAATACAACTTTCCATTTTTAACATTAAACTTTACAAAGTCACATTTTTAAACTTAAGTTTCCAAAATGACATTTTACCCTCTAACCTTTTAAATTACCAAATCACAACGTTAAATTTTAAAAGTTACATTTTTATCCCTAGACTTTCAAAAACGATAAGTTTCCACTAAACTAGTTACTATACTTATCAACTTTGTTATTTTAGATTAGTAATAAGATCCATCATCATCAATGGTCTTTAAATGTCTCATTAGGGATAATAATAATAATAATAATAGATGTATTAGTGTATAATATGATACCCGTCAATTTCCCAGTTCAAATCCGTACGTTTAACTAAACGTGCTTTGTTTCATTATCTGCATTAGACTTAGTTTTTGTTAATTATGTCATCTAAAGTCTAGCAAAGCCCAAATTATTTCAAAAGTTTGCATTGACAACTTATATTCATTATCAATTTATACGTGCAAATATCCAATTACCTTGAACCTTGGTGACAAGTATTAAAATGTCAGAAAAGCATGTTACATGCGTGGATTTATAAGTCCACGTCAAAGTTATAATATCTAAGCAAAATCTGTACATTTCAAGCTATGAATGGGATCTATCTATATAACTACCTACTAAATGTAAGACTACATATTTCTCTTAAATGTACACATACTTTGTGCTACACAATAAAATTATACAAGATTATATGTAAGAATAGACAAACGTATGTTCATTTGAATATGCATGGGACATATGTGATAATATCTAGACTTCACATAGATAGGCAATAACATTACAAAACATGAATAAAAAAATATACATATGTGTATATGCGCATGTATATGTGTGAAGGCACATATACACATATGTATATATGTATGGGTAGAAGTAAGTGTTATATGATATAACATCTCCCTTGTGTCAAGATTATATCAATCTAATTTGGTCAAATCTTATGACTTAACCTTACACAAAAATGGAAAGTAACTTTAATCAAAACCAAGATCAAGACTAGATGCTAGCCCAAAACAACCACCCCCTTACACTACCCTCATCGTCGCCCCTCCCCTCTTCTCTCATCTTTTTCTTTTTAGTTCTTGGTCCCATGAGGTGACCATCCATGCTTTGACAAAGGTGATATGACTAGGAACTACACAACACATGTGCACATGTGTGTATGTATCGAAAATATGCATGCATCCAAGAAACATTGTTACATATGTCCATCATGTAATTAGGGATGGTTAGGAGAAGAAGGAAGCATGTGTGCATAGTCAAATCATGACTAGGATTCCTTTAAATATGGTTAAAGTGTCTCCTCACACAAATACCCACACTATGTTAGCTAGCTAAATATAACCACCTCAATTTGTCTTCAAACTTTCAGCTCCCTCCCATCTATAATCACCTATCACACCTTTGATTAACCCACACAAGATACTTACCTCATTTAAACCTCCCCCCCCCCCTCTCTCTCTCTCTCCCTCTCTCTCTCGGCCCTTCTGTAACCGAAACCACCACCACATCCAATGACACCCGTCGAAATCACAGGTCATGAACGTACACTTACTTACACATATACACTGTGCATGGCATTACATTACATCTATTGCATTGTCATTGGGCCATACAGGGTTCCAATAGGTTAATCCTGAGACATACAGTCTAGCAGTAGACACCCTAGTTGATACAAAGTCTCAGCTAGTCGAATAGTTCATGATAGACTATAGGGAATCCATGCAAAACCCTAGTTTTGGGAATCAATGCAATTGAGCACAAGATTCCAATTTGTTGCCCCGACAAGAACAAAAACAAACAATGTTCAAGAACAATAGATCACCTGATGTAAAATCCATGGAAAACTAGTACAAACCACGAACAATGTGCCCACATATAACCTTAATTCGGCTCTATATATATATACATATGTAGGAATATATATACCCATACGATTACAAGTGTGTTAGAATGTCAATTAACATGTGTACATAGACATCATTCGATAACTACACACATATGAACACACATATATAGATAAATATTAAACAAATTCCAAGACTATTTATCTATGTATATACGTATGCGATATGTATATAGGCATGTATGAATGCTTGTATCAACAAAAGCCCATTCCCATATACATATGTATGTATTCATGATCGCACACACATACACAAGCCTCTTGCTTGAACATCTCACCCATAACATACATACATATATCACACACACATCATATATGTATATCTATTCACACCAAAACTTTCATATTCCACATTACAATTTCCCATGATAGACCAAAATGGAATGATGGACAAACACTAGCTTATCCTTGCACAAGTTAACCTTCCAAAAACCAAGTTTCCTTTCTCCATGATCGGCTACTAAGCCACTATACACAAACAACCATGAAACACACCATGTCATGCTCACAAACACCATCACTACTTCCCTATTTGGCAAGCCACTTTATGATCACTAAGATCCATGATGCTTGACTTCCAAAGGCCTTCCATGTCCATTCCCTAGGCCAAAATTTTGGCCCTTACAATCCCAAGGAAACCAAGTGTGTTGTTTTTGGACTCACTATCAACCTACCTTACATACATACACCACACTCATACATATACATACATACATACATACACTCACACCTTACTCACTATTCCTATCCACACCTCAAAAAACATCTAGACCTTTATACCAACATGGAAACAACATAAAACACTTGCCATTCCAAAGCTTGTTGACTTACCACAAACACCTTGCCCTTTCCCCATGTATATCGGCCAAAACATCCCCCTACACAAGCCAACAAAAGCCAATGTCAACCAATTATACTAACATAGCTATTCCCTTTTTGTACACCATGAAATGTGAAGGTTGACTTGCCCTAATTGTGAACCAATTACACATGACATCCATCTCTATCTCTCGGCTATATAAAGGGACATAAGAGCCAAAGGAAATCACACCATAACACATACAATACTCACTTACACTTGGAAACCTTTCCCTTCCCTTTGAATACCCTTCGGCCGAGAACAAGCAAGCCCAAAAGGCCCTTAGTCGATCAGTTCCATCACCAGATGTCGTTGCTGCTACCGCTACCGCTACGTGGGCTTCTTCTTAGTATGCTCCAAGGGATGGTCTGTAAGAGTAGATAGAATTGAGTATGACATATCCAGAAAGTTTGTGGTATCATTAGCCAATGCCTATGATTCTAGAACAAAAGAATTCTACTTTAGTAGAGGATAGGATGCAGCAAAGGTTGTACTTTCTCTTCATAGGTATGGGCGGGGGGAAAAGCTATTCTAGTATCAGCATGGATTGACCAGAGACTGGGAGTCATTGTTATCTTAGAGCTATGAGTCAGTAAAATATTCACCAACTCTTCCATAGTAATCATCCAGCCAACTCGGGAAAGCGGCATTTGAGAGCCACAAGTCACCAACAAGCATCTAGGAGTCACATTATGGGAGCAACTAATCTATTTTTCTTTGTTTTCTCTCGGCTATACACAAGGTAAACAAATCAAAACATTGCCTCTTTTCACACTATTTCGACCACATATATGGTTCACCCGAACCCCTCACACATGAATACGACACCCTACACCATGTATGTTAGATAAAACCAACTAAAACACTCGAGTTTTGTGTTAAGAGTTCAATGTATAAGCTTATGTATACCCACACATACGTACATGAATATATACACCATAGGACAAGTATATGGACATACACGTACACACACATACACAAGAGTGTATGCGTGTATGTATGGGGTCAAGACTCGGCCCAAGCTAAGGAATTTACACTCAAATTTATAACATACCTCATTGATAGTTTTATAAACATGTGTTAAAGTCACCAAAAACATGTGTTAATAAGATTTAACACAAAAGTTCTTTTGGAAACCATGTTAAGCTCTAAAAACATGTATGTTAACCAGGCAAAATACATAAATATGTCATTTTTATACATATCGAAATGTATGTCCATATCTTACTTTTAGATACACATGACCAATACTCACGTGTCACATTGTAAGATTAAGTGAGTCAAGACATTGGTTTTACCATAAAAGATTAATCATAGCCACAATAACGACAAAAACGAACATTTCCCAACACATGCAGCGTGTGACATATATGGATAGTGGTACAGAAACACCCAGTCCATAGGTGTTCAAGTCGGGTGAACAAATGCATGGTAGATAGGACAATACATAGACCTAAGTTGCCTATAATTGAATTTAGGGCATCCCAGTCCAGACATTTCCACGTCAGACATATTCCAGTCTAGCCTTTAGACATCAGGTGAGCTCTACACGACCGCTTTTACTGTTTTACATTTTCCGGGGGAAAAACAAGTGTACAGTTTTCAGTTAAAATCATGACTGTTACGTGAACATGAGATATTAAGGTTCAGAATCCATTAAGCCCTCGTGTCATACATCACACCGTAACCATTAGCTATTGACTTAGCCATGAAACACCGGAATAGATCTATTGGGTTGACACCCCCACTCTTGGTCATTCACTCTGACCGGATGACAGATATAAAAAAAGTGATTGTATTTCACATTGTTTCATTGTCTTTAGTGTACAATGGGCGAGGCACAACATGTCGAAGTTTGGTTATGGGCTCATGTCAGATCACATATTGATTATTGCCCTAACTAGGCAGTAATTTAGTCGGTTTTGGATTACATGTCCATTATATACAAACCCATGAACTCACTAACTTTATGTTGACCTATACTTTTACATGCATGTTTTTCAAGTAACTAGCATGAATCATGGAGCTTGAGGAGGTCGCGTCAGAGCATTAGGGGATATACCATTTGAACCGTTGTTGTGTGGTTTTAGTTATAAACATTTTCATGCAATGGTTTTTATTTAAGACAATTACCCTTATGTTTGTAAAACTAAATTGTCTAATGGGAATCCCTGTTTTAACTTAGTCGATGCTCGTGTGACCTTTTGTGCTTGGAAATCATTCGAAGTTGCATCCCATGTTTCCGCCTAGGCGGGGTGTGACACTATCTCCTCTCCACCATCTCCGATTCTCTCACTCGTCGTTCCCCTCTCTCTTTATTCTTTCTCTCTTTGATTCTTTCTCTTCTGTTGACATGTTGTGTGGGGGGGTGTCTTTGTGTGTTAGTGAAGATAAGGGTGGGGTTGTTTGGGTGTAGGTGGCCGGAGCTCCGCCGTCTGCGGCGGTGGGGGATCTCCGGTTCTTCACAGCAGTATGTGTGTGTGTGTGAGATGAGAGAGAGTATGGCTATTTGTGTGCGTGTGAGCAGGAGAGAATGAGGTGGGTTTTATAGGGTTTGGGTCTTTGAACCATTCAGATGTCCAACCAAACATCACTTAATGATTCAGCATTTAACCATTCAGAACCTCTTAACCATTCAGACCTCTTACTGGGTCAGCACTTATTCATTCAGAAGTTGCCCAACGACCCCTCAGTTAATCCCATCAATAGTAAAGCTAAGGTAGGGTATATGAAGGTTAAGATGTAGACAACCTTACCTCTACTCCTGGGAATAGAGAGGCTGTTTCTAGTGAGACCTCTAGCTCGATAGTGGTTATGCATCAAGCCTTAACCATAGGACACATAGCATTTAGTACCGGGACAAGCCTAATTTGTGCATGTACTCCCTTGTCTTTTCGCTATCAACGTCACCACCTGATACATGATTAACCGTTCGTTGTTTTAATATTATTTCACGAAATTAGTAAAATAACATTAAAATTAGTGCAACTTTTCTTTGCCCCATGATGGCATGCGCGCGCGCACACACACACGTGCATATATATATATATATATATATATATATATATATATATATATATATATATGTGCACACTGCAAGCAGGGTTGCTATTTAAAGGATCAACGTGAGTTTTATAAACTTTTTTATTACTGAGTATATCACATTACTTTTATTTTGCTCGTGTAATACACGAGATTCTAACCCTAGTAAAATTAGATACATGTTTCCCATTGTATCGCACATGAAGCCTTCCTTGTTTAATACTAGAAGGAACCCACGCGTTATGCCGGGGCTGCACCCGTAAACTTTTATTACATATATAATAACTTTAAAGTAAAAGTCATCATGTATTCTTGTGTGACAATTATTTTGGTGGAAGTCCTTGGATATTGAAAGCACGAATAAAAAATAAAAATTGATGCGGGAGAGTACTCAAAACTTGAACCAGAAGACAAGATTTCAGTATTTGGAAAAATAGTAACTAAATACTCTAAATGAAGCCATAAAAAATAAAGAATGGCGTGTGGGATGGGTTTGCCATCCCGTAGTACTAATTGGTCGATTTTGTGATATATTCCCGAATATGTTTCGAACGTATATATGCGATTTCTCATGTTAGCGATTGTTCGTCTAATGAGACACCCATAGGTGTGAAGGAGAAGTTTGTGTTGTATGCGCGGATCAAAGAAACCATGACATTTGATCAAAGAAACCACGAGGTTGCTCTTGATTAACACAATAGCCATGATGTTGCTCTTGATTAACACAACATTTGTCTGATTGTAATTTTTAACCATAAACTTTTATTACATATACAATAATTTGTAAACTAAAAGTCATCATGTATTCTTGTTTGACAATTATTTTGGTTTTGCTAATGACCGAGTCAGTTACGAATGGGACAATGCCTATCTTTTTTATTTGAATTTGAATATGTTAGTCAATTTTTATGTATTATTTTTAGTATAAGTTAATAAGTTATTTAATTGTTGTACTTTCAAACTAAAAGTCATCATTTATTCTTGTTTGACAATTATTTTGGTTTTCCTAATGATCTAGTCAGCCACGAATGGGACGATGCTATTTCTTTTATTTGAGTTTGAATATGTTAGTCAAATTTTTATGTATTATTTTTAGTATAAGTTAATAAGTTTTTTACAAGCTTTTATAAAATATTATTGCAATATAAATTTAAATGCTAGATGTAATAACACTACATTATTGTTTGTCATTTATTACACTACATTATTAAATGCTAAAATGTAGATGGACAATATTATAAATGAGAAATTATTTATGCATTAACAATTGTACCAAATGCAAAAAAAAAAAAAAAAATGTTTGTGTGTCTTAAAATTAAATGAAAATTACTATCTTACCCATACACAACCTATTATATAGTAGTATAGATATAGATATTCTTGAAAAAAAATTCTAACAATAATTTCTTACACCTTAATATCTCTTAATCTTACAGTTGCAAAGATATTAATCTACAAATGTTTTGTAAGAGACAAACAGTATAACCCTAAACCACGATTTACGGTATGAAAACATAAATGTATCTATATCTATCTATATATATATATATATAATAAAAGAAAGCAATGTGGGACACATGGCACTCACACATTGCACCTCAATCTCTTTTACACCCTCATTGTGCCACATGGCAATTTGTGAGTTTTTTTAAAAATTTCGTTTTTTTTAATCAAAAATTGAATTAAATGGTTTTAATTTGGTCAAAATCTGTCAATTGTCAATTAATAAGTTTCCTAAACTCCTAAACCAAATTCAATCATTAATCATATTCTTAATCCTAAATCAAAACTCTCTTCCATAATCGATCATCAACACCTTTCAGAAGACTCCAACATCGATCAATCCATCTCCTTCTTATCCATTCCTTCAAGGTATCTCTCTTACATTCTTCTTTAACACAGACGTCGATCAAGCATCTCTGTTTTTGTGTTCGTTTTTTTTTTCTGATTTTAATGATATTTGTTTCAAATCTTGATTTATTGTTTATTATTGTTTACTTCTAATAATTTTCCAGATTTCAGCGATTAGGGTTCATGGTTTTCAAGCTTTTTCATACTGATTTTATTACATAAGGTTTCAATGTTGATGATCGATGTGTGTTGTTGTTTATGTTTAGTAAGTCTTTAGATTTAAGGTTCAGTGATTCTAATCAAAAGTTTTTGATTTAGGGCGATAATTGTTTTTCTTTATTTGTTTTTAACTGTTTTTAATGCATGATTTAGGGTTTATAATTCTTTACTAATAATAATTTTTCTGATTTATGGTTCATGCTTTTCTTAGTTTTTCAAACTGAGTTTAATAGTTTAGGTTTCAATGTTGATGTATTGTATATCGTTGATTCATGTTTCAATCTTTACCTATAGTTGATTCATTGATTAAGCGATGAATGAATGACTTTCTTTATTTTAAACTGATTTTAATCAGTACTGTTTGAAATCATTGTTTAGAATTTTGCTGATTTTAAATTTTTAGTTTACAATTTTGCTTATTTGTGGATTCATTGATTAGGATTAAATATGAATTTTATGTATTTTCTGATTTAGGGATCATGGTTTTCTTTGTTTTTTTTTTTTTAATACAGGTGCATTTCTGTCGTGTGACAATGGTTTATGGTTTTTGGGTAAAGTCAGAAAGTAACGGTCGAGTTTGTTTGGTAAGCAATCTAACATTGTTTACGATTTGTTTATTATCCAAGTTAATACCATAAGTAACAGGTTTTATATATTGTTTGTATGTTTTTGTTTCAATTTGTTGTTGGTGAGCAGGGTCTGGCACATAACTGTCTATGCAAACCAATCTTTATGGTCATCTCCTACAATTTTGTGACTGGCCTACACCGGAGAATAAGTATCTATTGCATTTATTGATGGTTTTGGTTCTTCTGTGAATGAGCCTTGGATTGCTGCACATCCTGGTCTTTTAAGGTATCAAAACTTTTAGTTATGTTATTTGATTTACTATGTTTTAACTTGCATACATCCTGCACATGAATTCATAGGTATAGATCATAGGATTAATTTGATTATTTAATTATTGAATGAAAAGGATGTAATTGATATGTACATTAAAACTAATGTTTCGGGTAAGTAGAAAACAGGTCACCTTATCCGAAAGGAATTATATAGCTTACACATGAAAGGGTCATCATACTATTGTTATTGTTATTGTTATTAAGTGGGGCTTAACATGTAGGTGTGGCCATCTTCTTGCAATTTGCTCTTATCGAGTATGTGCTGAACTCTCCCATGTGTGAATCGGTTGTCAAATCTCAACAGCCCATTTCATAATTTAACACCTCAATACCAGCCAAGTTTCAATAATTTCACAATCTTCCTCCGGTTACTAAATGAACCCAAACTAAATTTTCACCACCAAGTGCTTAGTATGTTGCAGCTAAATAGTATTGACCCTGTTATGTGTAAAACATAGGAGTTTATAGTCTTCGTATTATTATTTTTCAATAGATCAAGGAGCACTGAAACATAAATGGTCCAATTCCAAGAGTTGTGTTAATAATTAATAGGTAGCACATAAGTTTAACAGTCATTACTTTGAATCCTTAAGTTTTATAGTACAAAAGACCATTTCAGTTGCCTTTCAACGAAGACACTTATAAACATGTTCTTAATGATTTAACCTCAATGTAATATAAGGTCCATGTTTTATATTTGTTTGATGAAACGGTTCATGTGATCAACCTTGATTGTATGTAGTCATATATAGCCTGGTATATCACTGTACCTGTAATAAAACAATATCTGGAATTTAATGGATTTTGTGATCAATCATATGCAAGTTAAATCTGATCATGTTTTTTTAACTCGGTATGCTTTGCGGATTGCTGGCACGACCAGTCCATTTAGATTAAAATCCAAATGATCCTCTTGCAACCTAAAATTTTCAGGTAAAACTTCTTTCTGAAATCTAAGACTGCGCATTTGTTTTGTTTTGTTTTTTTTTTTCATTCGAGATGATAATTATATATTACAGGTTGAAGAGCTAAAGTTACAATTTGGTCATAATTTGAGAACCACCGAGTTAACTGATAAAAAAATGTATATTTTGTGCCAAACTTTTAGTTAGGCGCTAAGGCTTTTGATTCGGTTAGGCGCTAAGGCTTTTGATTCGCCTAGGCGTGTAGTTTTTTTAAGGAAAATTTATGCTACTTATTAGTTTTTAGGCCAATTTTCTAAAAAAAACTGCAGAAAATTGGCCTAAAAACTGCAGAAAACTGGCCTAAAAAACTTCATAAAACTGCAGAAAACGACTAGATCGCAACCGCTGTAGCTGGACTTAAGGTGCATAATTTTTTACCTTTTAGTTGTTTAGATAATCAAGAGTTAAGTTAATGATTGTAATGTTTGAAAACGTGTGTCAACACAGTCAAAAGTCTAGTATTACATAAAAAAACATAAAAAAAAAAAACAATTGCTCTCTTATTAAAGAACAAACACTTCAATAGTGTGACACTGCTAACATGCACGTCGTGTTTTTTTTTTTGCATCAATATTTAAAACGCCCACCCCTTTGTTTTTACACGGTTGTAATAGTACTTTATATTTAGAGGGTGTTTGGGATTGAGTTTGAAAATATAAAAGTGCTTTTGGTCAGAAGTGCTTATTTGCTTTTGACTTTTTAAAAATGAGTTTTAAAAAAAGTGTTTGGATTAGTTTTTGGGATGAGAAACGTCAAAAAGTCAATAGATTGTTTTTTAAGTGTTTCGCTTAACTTATTGTGAATGTTGATTGTATGAGTGGTAGATTTTTAATTTTTTTTAAAAGTCAAAAGCTAAAAGCCAAGATTTCTAACTTTATAAAAACAGTTTTTCCACCCTTAAAAGCTAAAAGTCAAAACAGAAAGTTATTTTGAAACTCAATCCCGAACACCTCCTTAAAACCCATTTTCTCTTGATATAGTTGTAATAGTACGTTCGTTATCTATATTAGATTTTTGATTAATTTACCTTTAAATATTGATACCATACCATTGATATTTTTAGTACTATCATTGATACCATTTTTAACATTTATTGGGACCGATACTTTTTTTTTACAAATATAGTAAATATCGTGCCCCCTGATAATGCGTAAGTGTCAACTGCATTTCATGGCAACGCACAGATAAGTACGAATTTATTTTATGTATTTGAGTGATATCTTCTTTTTATATATAAGAAAAAAAAATTCCATAAGTTTGACCTTGGCATCTGTGATTGACCAAGTTTTTGTAAGTTGAGAAAATAATTTAGTAATTTAAATTGATAAATCAGGTTTAAATCATCTAACTTCGTTGTACTTCTTATTTGTCGATTTTACTTTTAATAGAAAAAAATTAGGTGATTTAAATGTTTATAAATCTTGGAAACTCTTAATAGTAAATTATGATATTAAAATTATGTAAGTAGCCATTTTTACGAAAACTTTATCTAACTAAAAATTTGATTATTTTCTAAGGCTGTTCGGAGTGGGGGCGGGAGAGGGGTGGGAAGAAGGGGGGGGGGGGGGGGGGGGTGAGTCCCCCTCTTCCCCCTTCCACTCCCCACAATTCCCCTCCCCCCCCCCCCCCCCACACAAGGGTCTCACAAGTGTCACATGGCGGTTCATCGTCCTCTTTCCCCCACCACTCCGAATAGTCTAACAATTTTAACGTTTAAACAGTAACACCTCAACCTAATAACGGAAAATGTTAGTTTGAATAAAAATCACAAGAAAGTAGTTATATTGTAAATACTAAAAAAAAGAGATGTTGCATCATGTGATGTGATTGTTTCATTTTTTTTAATGACTAAACTTTTATTTTTAATATAGAAACCGGGCTAACAAGAAGAAACTGTGACCCAACAATTCCAAGATTATACCTTGAACATTAAAGTTAATCCATCTAGGGTATGTTTGGCAAAATTAGCTAGAGGCTGTTAGCTGGTAATTGCAAACTGGTAGCTGGAAGCTTTTTAAATATATTTTAGAATTTGACAGAGTAGCTGAAGCTTTTAATAAAATGTATAAAATGACTAAAATGGGCATAATTAAAAACTTATAATGAAAGTTTTTATTTTATTTTTAAAATAGAATGGGTATTTGTGTCATTTACTAAGGTGCTGTTTGTTTTTCTGAGGCAAAAGGTCTGCAGTCTACGGACCACATCTGCAGACATCTGCAGGAGAAGAGGTGGACCAAAGGTCTGCAGTCTGCAAAAAGAAGACTGTTTGTTTTTTAACGTCTGCAGCATAACCCAAAACCATAACCATAATCCACCACAAATATTCCCCAAATCATAAACAAATAAAACACACACATAAACACCTAACATCTCTCTCACAAATGGTAAAGTGATTTGTATGGTCAACACCTTCACTTTTTACATATAAAACCATCTATTTTTACTTATAAAGCGCACTGTTGCCTTCAATCAAATTATTATCACTCACTCCACCTAATTCCACCTCTTTTAATGTCACATGTTTTATTGTTTGGTCATCCTTTAAAACACCATGTTCATGCACGTCATCACTGTTGCCTTCAATTTATTGTTTGGTTTCACAACAGCAAGGTAGGGTGCGATGTGGAAGGAGGTGGATGAGGGTACGGTGGGGAGGAAAAGGTAGGGTGCGGCGGTGGTGGTGGAGGGAGGAGGAGGTAGGGTGCGGCGGTTGTGGTGGAGGGCGGAGGAGGTAGGGTGTTGCGGTGGTGGTGGAGGGCGGAGGAGGTAGGGTGCGGCGGTTATGGTGGAGGACGGAGGAGGTAGGGTGCGGCGGTGGTGGTGGAGGGAGGAGGAGGTAGGGTGTGGCGGTGGTGGTGGAGGGAGGAGGAGTTGGAAGGAGAAGATGATAAAATAGAATGGAGAAGAGATTGAGAAGATGTGAGAAGATATGGGTGCAAGTCTGCACCAAGAAGAGGCCATGAAGAGCTTTTAGAGTGAAAGGTCTTCCAAAAAACAAACAGTCTGTCCGCCCCAAACGTCTGCCCGCGTCTGCGCGGCGCAGACATTAGTGATCAGAAGCACTTTTAGGAGAAAAACAAACACCCCCTAATTAAAAGTTTGTAGCTAGTAGAGTTTTTTCTTAAAAGCTAGTACTAGTAGCTTTTCACTATAAAGTTTTTTCTCTAACCTAAAAGCTTCCAGCTTCTTCAACCAAACAAGGTTTTTATTGAGTAAGAGCTTTTTCTTAAAAGCTTAAAGCTTGAAGCTCCTAAAAACTCTTAAAAGCTTCTTGCCAAACATACCCCTAGACCAATCAATGTTACAGCCAGAGATACGAATTTTCTTTTAATGATGTCCACCGCCATATAGTAGTGGAAATGATTGTGTTGTTGAAAGTCTTCTCGTTTTCAGTTTTCCAAAGTTCCCAAACAGTCACAATTATAACCACACCGATGAGATTCTTCCAATCTTTTGACCTATGCAAGTGTCTAGCCATTCGGAGCATTAGCTTAATAGACCGGTCTTTATTTGGAAAAGTGATTTTCAACTATATCAGAACCGACCACCAAACAGATTTGGCGATCCAACAATCCCACAAACTGTGCTCAACCGTCTCCTCCCTCTAGCCAGAACGAGAGCACATAAGATCAGACATGTAGACGCCCTGGTGGCTGAGGTGTGTTTTGAACGGAATACGGTTCAATGAAGCTCTCCAAGTAAAAATATTAACTTTTGCCTTCCAATCCAGCTACTGTTCTTCCAATATGGATTTAGTTTCATTAACCATTCTTTCTATGGAGACATGTCATAGTTTAATTGATATTTGTCCTTAAGTGTGAAATGTATAAAACCATGTTTTGCAAATTCCTTAAAAAGAGTAATTTTCATTTTTATACGCATGTCGACCATTTTAGTTGGGCCCCCGCCGACCCCAACTAAGCTGCGTCAGTGCTAACACTAAACCGATTTAACTATTGTCGTTAACTCTGATGGTATTTTTGTGTTTTTGGCTGGCCCCTTTTTAAAACCCAATTTAAATAGAGTTATTCATACCCCCGTAAGACAAAAGTACTCAGATGTAAAAAGGGTGGCAGCTAAAAAGACAAAAATACCCCTAGAGTTAACGATAATAGTTAACTGGGTTTAGTGTCAGGGACGAGTTTGGCAACAAAATGTAAAACAGAAGGACCCAGATGTAAAAAGTTTCGATTATGAACTAATGTAGCAAAACTGACCAAACCTCAAGAACGATTTTAGTCATTAACTCTACAAATTATTACCAGCCATCAAGTCAAAATATCGATTATTGTATTCAATTTCTCAAAAAAATATTATAACAATCGACTTAGTGAAGGCACGTGCACAGTACCGCAAAATGCTGATCTGATCACGTGATCTCCAAATTATTCGCAGCTTTTGTTATCCTTCTTGTTTCATACTTGTCAAGACTCAAGATTATGTTTGACTTCGGGAATATGTGAATCTATTTTTTTTTTAACTTTTTTTTTTGGGAACGCTAATTTCATTCAACAAAAAACATGACCCGGACCGTTAATCTCCAAGACAGAGACTAACGGGAACGGGAAAGATTACATCAACGGCAATACAAAATTACACCAATTTCGCCAATCTATACAACCCTCTTTATGCCTATACTTAAACCAAAGAAACGACAAAGACTTCACATCCGCAACCAAATGAGAGACACTTGATGCCGAGCCGTTGAATATCTTATCGTTCCTAGCCTTCCAAATCCGCCAGCACGCAATAATTATTATACCATACATTATATCCTTCTTCTTCGCGGTGTAAGGAAGATCGTTCAAGATAAGAAGCACATCGGCTAAAGAAAAAACGAAGAACCTCGGAATATTACACCACGAAGCGATAGCATCCCACATACCACTCGCAAATCTGCACTCGGAGAACAGATGGTCCACCGACTCTTCGACTTCACCGCATAGCCCACATAAACCATTTTCAATGTAAACATTACGACGAAGAAGCGCGTCTTTAGTAGGAATTCGGTTTAGAAAAGCCTGCCACATAAAAATGTTACATTTGTTCGGAACCCACTTGCACCATTGATAGACCGAATTGTTGACAGAAGTAACCTCCCCTTTTATCCAGTTAGGCGCGTCTTTAACCGTTATATCCGTCTCCGTCTTCTTGCCTCCAGACCCATCGATCTTCCTGCTCACTTAGATGAACATTCGAAAGGAGCCGATGGCATTGAATTAGCTCCTGTATTTCCGACTCAGTGGCTGGATACTGTTTCCAGTTCCAGCAAACAGCATGCGACCCATTATGCCATGAAATTCTATCAGCCACCTTGCAACGTTTATCCAGATCCAGGCGAAACAAGCTCGGGAACGTATGTTTTGGCGGTTCTGTAGAAAGCCAGGGATCGATCCAGAACTTTAATTGTTTACCGTCGCCCACTACCCCTTTTATCAAGTTCATAAAACCGTTTCCGTTAACTTTAAGCTTGTAACCAACTTTAACCAACCTGTACCAGGCACCTGTAAAACGAGAATTGCAATGAATGGTCTCCCATCTTCTATTTGACCCGTGAATAGCATCGACTACTTTCCTCCAAAGCGCATCATTTGCTATCCGGTATCGCCATAGCCATTTCAACAACAACGCATAATTGGTATCCTCCAACCTGGATAAGCCCAAACCACCTTCTTTAACACTCTTAGTAACCCTCTCCCAAGCCACCCAATGTATTTTATTTTTGTCATCATACCCGCCCCATAGAAACTTTTTGATAATCGCCTCTAGTTTATTAATCACCGTGACCGGGGCCTTATACATAGAAAAATAGTACGTTGGAAGACTTTCCAAGACAGCCTTAATAAGAGTTACTCTACCTGCCATAGAGACCACACTAGCTTTCCAAGAGGATAAACGCTTTTTAAAGATGTCAATGATAGAGTCCCAATTACTAATACGGTTCATGTTAGCACCCACCGTGATGCCCAAGTATTTAAAGGGAAAAGTCCCCGTTTTGCACCCCATGTTGTTAGCGAAACCATCAACCTCATCGGCACCCTTCCCCACCCCGAACAAATTAGATTTGTACAAGTTTATTCGAAGGCCCGAACACAAGTGGAAAATACGAAGAATCCTCTTCACAGCATTTAAATTACAATGCGACCATTCACCCATGACCAATGCATCGTCTGCATATAAGAGATGAGAAACAATGGGCCCGTCATTATCTAAACGCACCCCATGAAATAGACCATTCGCATTCGCCGTCCTGATCAAAGAAGACAAGCCCTCCATGACTATCAAGAATAGAAACGGTGAAATAGGGTCACCTTGTCTTATCCCCTTTTCGCAACTAAATTCGAACGTAGACGATCCATTAACAAGCACCGAGGACCGAGCCGAATGAAGAACGCCTTTTATCCACTTACACCATCTAGACGGAAAATTCATTTGCTTAATAATGGAAATCAGGAACCCCCAATTAACATTATCGTACGCTTTCTCAAAGTCAAGCTTTAAGAAAAAAATTCCTCTCCCCGTCTTTTTTGCCCACGAGAAAATCTCATTTATAATAAGAGGACCATCGAGAATGTACCTCCCCGAAAGAAAAGCCGACTGCGTCTCATGAATAATCCTACCCATCACCTTTTTTAGACGATTAGCTAGAACTTTAGAAATTACTTTACTAATCGCACCAATCAAGGTAATGGGTCGATACTCGTTCAAACCCACTAGATCTTTAACTTTAGGAATTAGCATGATAAAAGAAGATCCCACTCCGCTTTTTTTAACTACCCTTTTTTTTCTGAATCTATTGTTTAATAAAGTTTATGTGAAATAGAAGCATGTAATTTTTATTCTTGTTTTATTATTATGATTTTCTTTTAGCTCTAAAACTTGATTCATTGTTCATCGAGAGTAGGGATTCTGGTTAGGTTTTTTCGCTTGGGTTGGTCGTTTACTAAGATTTTCAATTGGGACTCTTCAATTAGGACTCTTCAATTAGGTTACATGTAGTGATACGCCCCGTGATAATACATATGCAACCCGACTCGTTAAGGCCCGGTAGAAGCTAGCACGCTATGTTTATTTTGCATCAATGCACTTAGGAGAAAAAGTAGTTTTTCAATTACTCCATTTTCATCCCACGTAGCATTAGTAGTTATGCATGATTATCTTTTTTATTTATTTAAGTATTGTAGTTTGAATTGAGAAAAGAAGAAGAATATTATGAATGAAAATTATGAATAAAGGTTTAATTTATCCTCTCTTGATTTTTTAAAAGTTTTGTAGGGTAATCGGACCGTTTTTGCAGCGAACCGGGGTTGAACCGGAAACCCGGCCGGTCGGACCGGAAACCCGGCCGGTCGGACCGGAAACCGGACCGGTCGGACCGGATTTTTTAATTTTTTTTAATTTTTTTTTTGTTTTTTGGGCCGGTTCGTCGAACCGGTCGGACCGGTCGAACCGGTGAACCGGCCGGGGGTCCGGTTCGACGTGCGGTCCGGTTCTGAAAACCTTGCCTATCATGTAATATGTAAAGTGTCTCCTCTAAATTCTATTTTAAATTGGAGGAGTATGTAATCCGTACTTTAGCCGATCTATGATCTATTGATCTTTGAACCTAACTTATATTGTATAATATATGTTTTGACATCGGAAATTTGGAAATGTAATCGATGGTTGCGTCGGGGAACTCAATAGATGACTCATCTTAGAAGTGCTTGCAAGACTTTATGGACTTTCTCTCTTGGTCATGGTCATGGAGTACTATGCTCTACCGTCTCTTATATTTGTTGTTGTTGGTATGTGTATTATTCTGAGTCTTGAGTTTGAAATTTAAATTTTTAGTTTGTTGTTTATTGTTCCAATTTTTTTTGAAACAGTAAAAATGCTATTGAAACAAGCAAAGTTGAGATTAATGTAGCAAATTTCTTGTATGAAGACTCCTATGTTGTAATGAATATACGCAACCAACAAACAAATTGTCTTTCGTAACAACTCATTATTGTTGACTAAAGTCCATATCTTTTGTAGCACACTTTGACTAAATTTGAACCTCCTTTTAAGTTTTCTTTTTAGTGTGATACAACTTCCGTCCGTTCGAAAAACGTGTGATACAACAGGAGCACGAAAATCAACCGAACTCCCAACCGCAGCAATGCAAGTGGTTAATTACTAGTGAAAGTTGATTTTTTTAGGACCCTTACGCACTGTTGCCGAGTTAACTCAAGAGGAGAAAAGAAAGGAAATTGAAAGAAAGAAAAAAAAGTGTTTGTGTTCCCGAGTTTTTTTAAAGAAGGGAAATGGAAGGAAAGAATGGAACGTGTGTTTCAGAGATCTTTTTTTTGAAGGAAAGGAAAAGTAAAAGAGAGGAAAACTAAGCCAAATTTAATCCTTTCAAATTGGAAAGAAAAGAAATAGAAGAAAAAGAAAGAAAATAAAAGAAAGGCAATGATTTTCCTTCCTGTCTTTTCCTCCCTTAAGTGAACTCGGGAACATAGCGTAAGTAAAGGTCTCCACTCGTCGCATGTCAATCAACCCAAAGCTAATCTCTTTAGGTACAACTCAAAGCTTAAGTACTTTAGTCAAAGAGGAAGATTAGGATCAAGAGAAAGGAATTTACACCATTGTAATCATAGCAAAGTAAAGATACGAGTCAACATAGGGAGATATGTTTGTGTATTACTTGGTAGATGTCACACAAACATTAGAAGATTTAAAGCCAATATTATAAAAAACAAATTTGGGTAAGTCTCAAATCTCTCACGAGTTTTTATCTCATTAATAGGTTAATAAATCTTGAAGACAGATAAAATCAGGATTTATGTTCTATATTAAACAAATCTCTTATGCATTGATTCCTGGGAGATTATAGCATATCACAAACATTTTATTTAGAATATAAGAGTTTATAATAAAATTTAAGATGAATATTCTCAAGATACTGTTCCATGATTCAGAAGACCTCTTTACCATTCTATATAAATAGGCTATTCTATTTGTTACGTTTAGTTTTTAAGGGTTGTTTTCACCAAAAGGGTGGTTTGTCCTACGATCAATCTGTTTGTTTTATATCACTAAATTGTTTTCTAGTTTGGATCATGTGTTGTACAATGCAAATTATGTGAATTAATGGTGGAAATAGCGGACCATGTGTTGGTACAACGCTCGGTTGCAAGTCTAGTTTAGACGCAAATCTTTATATGGGTAAAGATTCTAGCTGGTTGTGCAACTCTAGTTTGGACGCAAATTTTTATGCCTAAAACTTACTGGTTGTGCGAACGCTTTCACGCAGAACAGGCTACAAAATATTAACGGTTTGGGAATGTAAACAAACAGGGAAAGGGTGACATGCCATATTTTTGCAAACATTATAGAGTCTTATGGAAGAATATGAATGGTAAAGTGTTCAACGTTAGGCTATGGGGTATGGTGACACCCTCCCCCAAACTTCACATCAGCGCTATGTCATTTTCCCTTTCTCTCTCCCAAACCAGGGAAATGGTTCCCCCCCTCCCTTTTCATTTTTTATTATTTTTTAAGAGGAAAAAGACAAAAAAATTACCAAAACAAAGCTCGGGGAGAACGGTGATATTTCCCAGTGGGCACCGAGTTTTAAACGGCAGGGGCGGTGTTCCCGATCGGTGGCGCTGCCACCTCACCCCCACCGAACACTTCACCGAGTCCACACCCCCAAGCCTTATAAACACGTCGGTGTATAAGCTAGTAGAATAAATAAAAGAGGAATCCTTCTGTTCGATTCGATAAAAGTTGAAGTTAACAAGGGTGACATGGGGTGATTTGAGGGTGTTTCTATTTTAGTTCATGTAATAGTTGTATGTTTTGATGTATTGTATTCAATGTTTTGCTGTATTGGGTGGACACATAGTACCTTGCTATAGTGGTATGGTGTTTGACGAAAAAAAACTAGTTTGTTTTCTAAAAGAGGTTAGAAATAGTCAAATAGGTGTTCAATTATTAATTAATTAATGTGAATATCAAAATACAATCCAAAGAGTTACACTCTGAACTACGAATAAGTTCTTAGCTGAAACGCAACACATTTACCTATTGGACTGAATCCTGATAAGAAATGGAAAGTATATTTTTAATAGATTCAAAAATTTCACCTAGAATTATTTTGTATTATTCTGCATTTTGAAATGAAATAAAATCAGGATATCGTATGTAATATAGTAATAGTGAAAGCAATTTGGGCCGTTGCTTGACAATATTGGGCTGCAAGTTGCAACTGCTGGTTAGATCAGTCAATTAAGTTTATATGAGATGACATTAAATAAAACGTGTCATGTGGTATTATGTGAAGCTTTCTTTTAAATTTATTTGTTTTGTATTTTAAATAAAATTTATATCTATATTATCTTAAAATTTCAAATATGTTAATTAATATATTTTCCTTATTTTCTTCTCACATTTTTTAAATGTTAGTGAACTATTAATTATTTTAAAATTTCAAATATGTTAATTAATATTTTTATCTTATTTTCCGCTAAAATTTTTAAACGTTAGTAACTTTTATGTATGACATCTTTTTGAAAAAAAAAATTTACATCAAATTAACGATCGCTTTATTATCTTTCCAACGAGCACCATATATAGTGCTATACAAAAACGAAAAAAATGTTTTTTTAGTGAGTTTTTGTTCATGCAGAAAAAAACACAATGTATTTAGGTAATTTCTTAATCATATATACGCAAGTCACTAATCATGTTATGATAGTATATATGTTTTCGAACCTACTATTACATATATGAATTGTCCATGTTCATGTGCTATAACGATATGCTTAGCATTAAAAGAGGTTGAGATTGTTTAATCTGCTGGGAACGCAGCATGAGAACCCCTTTTAATAGTATAAACATTAGAACAACTTTATTTAACATTAAAAGAGGTCGAGACTGTTTACTTCTTTTATCCTTTTTTATTAAGTAATATTAGATTTTTTAACCCCGAAACACTCCTGAAGTAATCAGCTAGTTATTACATATTTGAAAGCCCATTTTGGTAAGTTAAAGATGAAGTTGGAGATGCTATGTGGAAACAGTTGGCATCTAAATCAGGGCTAGTTGGGCAAATTAGGTTAGGGCTTAATCTTCGTAGGGGCCCAAAAGTTATATTTATATATAATTTTTTTTAAATAAAATACTATAAGTGATTTTAAAAACCCATTTTGTTTGTTAAACTAGAGGTGTTCGAATCGGTTTTTTTCCAAACCGGTTCGCTATAGTGCCGTTTCATGGCCAAACCGGTTCAGTTTTGGCCCGATTTCGTCGGTTTGTAAGACCGTTTCGGTTCTTAATCGGTTTTTCGCGCACAATTAGAAAAAAATATGGGCAATAAGAAAAAAATAACATAAAAATTCGACTTTTTTTTTTCGGTTTTCGAAATAAGAAACTAGGAAAATGAAATACATAAAAACATAATTCAAAATATTACAATCAATTTTTTTTTTGTTAAGCTTCGTCCGAACTACTTTGGCGCATTGAAGCATCGTATGCGAGTTCTTCGTCCGATAGGGGTTCACTTAGTCCTTCTTCCATCTCTTCGTCATGTATTCTTCGTTCAAGTTCGGTTTGGTCTTCAAGAGATGTTTTATGTTGTACTCGATCCACCGCGTCCAAGTGATCTTATAAGCATATGCACATCTCCAACGATTCGGGATTGAGTTTTGTTCTTCGTATTGATAGCACCCTGCCACTAAGAGAAAAAACCGATTCCGAAGCTACCGTAGAAGCTTGGACACTTAGTAGATCACGGGCTATAGCGGAAAGGATAGAAAATTCAGATTGTTTTTCTTTCCACCAAGCCAAGATATCAAAAATTTACAAATTCGCCGTAAAATTCGAGCCTTTATACCTTGCAAGCTCGCTATTTGGAGCCTCACCCCTTTTGTCTTTTAGCCATTTTGTCTTTGACAATATTAAACAAATTGATTTTAAGGTTACCCCGACTGGAGCTACTACGACTTCCTTCCCCTCTCATTGATCCCAATTTCATTTGCAAGTTGGGACCATATTTTTCTAAATAAGCATCATACAATGCTTGGAAATCTTTATCAAAAGTATTTTGCATTTGTGTTGCCCAATTTGGTTTTGTAATATAAAAACGTAAAGCCATATTTATTTCATCGATTATAGCATAAACCCCCGTAACATTTAAGCACGGGTTTAAAGCCAATGCACACATAAAAACATGTGGTATTTCTTCAAAATATTTTAGAAAATTTTCAACCATTAGGGGTATCATTTTCTCAAACAATTCATTTTTTTTTCATCAAAATCATATATTGTTTGAACCATTAAATATAATTTTTGCAATGCTTCATTACTAGTTGGATAATAAACCCCCGATAGTTTTGTAGTAGGGTTTTTAAAACCTCAAGAAATTCCGTAAGTTGTTCAATACATTCCCAACCCTCATTAGGAAATTCCGTAACTCGACCACGCCTAGCAAGCCTATTATGAAAATGTTGTAAAGTTTGTTTTTGTTTCAAAGCACTTTCAAACATTGTAAAAGTTGAATTCCACCTAGTCAGTACGTCCCAATTTGGACCTAAGAAGGGACGGTTCGTATCTTAACAATCTTTTTTATATTTTCTATATCATTCGCGACTTGTTTTAAAAACTTCATGTAAAATAAATCGAAAACTTTTTTTTTGAAATCTTCTACAATGGGAATTCCGAGCCCATCTTGCACACATAAGTTAAATGCAATCGTACGTTTCATCATTTGCCACGTCAAGGAATCGATCCAATGAGCGGTGACGCAAAGGTATGGTTCTGGTAAACCGTGAGGAGCTGACCAAACATCGGTGGTTAAGTTCACACCGGTTTGTAAATTTGAAAAAAAAATACAATTAAATCTTTTCTAGCTTGTTCCCATAATTTCAAACAATGACGTTTTAGAGTATGTCAACATACGTGGTTGTAACGAGGTTGGAGCATGTCATGAATCAAGCTTGTCAACTCGGGATCGTCGAAGTGGTTGAAAGGTAAAGCTTTTTGAATAAAAAACTTTGCCATTAGGTCTTGACCCTTGTTAAAGTTGTAAAGAAAAATCCCACCTTGAGTATCAATTGTCGTCTGAGAACTTTCAAGCAGATTTTCTTTAACAATCTTGCAATACTTAGCTTTATGACTTCTCAAGGTAGAGTTTGCATTTGGTTGGAGATGGATACTACACTTTCTACAACGTGCCTTTTTTCGCCATTTGACAAAAGACACAAGTTGAAAAAACCGGTTTCTTGGCCAAATAGTTCGGCGTTTCGTGTCGTCTCAAGAATACGAACAATGGTGGGTTGGTTTGAGGAACCGGTTTGGGATGGGTTTGATGAAGCCATGGAAGATGTAACAAAGAGGCAAAGCGAAAAAAAAAATGAGCGAATACGGTTACGTTTTTTGTTTTTTCGGTTTCATTTTTTGCGTTTTGAGTGTTGTGATCAACCCAAATCATCTAAAACATATTTATACTAAGTTGGGATAGCAAAATGGTGATTTTGGGACAAAATTAACGGTCAAAAACAGCAAAATTGAGGCCAACGACTCTTTTTTAACGTTCAGATCAATCCAACGGTCCGAACCGGTTCGGTTCGTATAGGAACCGGTTTGGTTTGGTTTTTCTAGAAAAGGGGTGGAACCTATTGTTTGTATATGAAATCGCACCGGTTCGTGTAGGAACCGGTTTTTTGGACGAACCGGTTCGGTCCGGTTATACCGGTCCCGGTCTGGGAACTGGTTTTTTTGAACAACTCTATGTTAAACCCATTAAAATCATTTACTCAACTAAACCCATTAGCCCAATATTGTTTTGAATTACACTTTGATACACGATTACAACAAACTGGCGAGTGGCAGCCAAAAAAAAGTTGCAATCAAGTTTATATTTTTTGTTGAGACCATGTTTTATACTCACCTAGGCCCCCTGAATTTTAGCGATTCTTAGGGACAACCTAATCCAAAGCCATCAAGTGTGTGGTCCATTGAAGGGTTCCAAACTAATGATTGGTGGATCTAAGTGATGTTATGTTATGATTAGAATCCGAAACAGAAGAATATTGTTCAAATGATCCTGACGATCATATCATTAGTTGTCAATCACTTATATAGGCAATTATAGACTCGAACTAACAAACAACTAACTTTCCCGCTCATTCTCTAACAGCTAACCAATCTTATACTATTGACCTTCAACTATTGACTATTACACATTTAGCCCATGTTCTTATTATTTCATATCAATACTCGCTCCCTAAACAATTTTTGTCCTCAAAAATGAAAATCAGGAAATCTGATCTGTAAGTCTTCCACATTTTCCCAGGTAGCCTCTGTAACAGGCAAATTTTCCCATTGAACCAAAACATCCCTGAAGCTCTATAGCCTTTCTTCACTATTTTCCTACCCAACACTTGTAGAGGTTTAAACATGAATCTTGGACCTGATGGTATAGGAGTGGTCTGAGTACTATTGCCATGAGCTTTCTTTAGCAATGAAACATGAAACACATGGTGAACTTGTGCTTCATTGGGGACATCAAGCTTATAAGAAACCTTGCCAATTTTTTCCAGGATTAGAAATGGGCCAAAAAACTTAGGACCAAGCTTGTTGAAATGTGAACTTCTTAGAGTAGTCTGACCATATGGGTGAAGCTTGACATGCACACTTTCTCCAACCTGAAAATCCCCTTCACTTCTCTGCATATCTGCTGCTTGTTTCATACGGTTCCGGGCTCTTAAAAGAGAATGTATTAGCAACTGAATGGTCTCCTCTCTGTCCTGTAATACATCAATCACAACAGCCACCCTGATGTCTTTAGGAATGTATGGCACAAACAATGGTGGGGGGTAACCATAGAGAGCCTGAAATGGTGTCAGACCCAATGAGTTATGAAAATTAGTATTATACCAGAACTCAGCCAGTGGTAGATACTTGACCCACAAGGCTGGTTTATCCATAACCATGCACCTGAGATAAGTCTCAAGGAACCTGTTAACAACTTCTGTCTGCCCATCCGTTTGGGGATGATGTGCAGTAGACAATGCCAACTGAATTTCTTGTAAGGCTGTGAATTCCCTCCAAAAATGACTGATAAAGACAGGGTCCCTATCTGAAACAATGGTGTCAAGCCAGCCATGCAACTTAAACACCTGATCCAAGAAGACTTGGGCTACCTCGGCAGCTGAATAGAGATGATGTAAGGCCATGAAATGACTGTATTTAGTCAATCTATCAACCACTGTAACACCCCAACCGATGGCGGAAACATCGAGGTGTCACGTAGTGACGATTGTTCAAAAGCTCATGGTACTAAAGCACAAATATTTTATTCAATGCTTCAAGTTACAATCACAAATATCATCAAGCACAAACACTAATTTATACGTTGTCTTGATTAAGTCTTTACTAAGTCCACATATCCTACATGAAATATCTCAACAATCAACCTGAAACATGTACGAAAATAATTTTGTCAACATAAATAATGTTGGTGAGCATACTCAGTTTTGTATACGTATTAAATAAGTCTAAAGAATGAGATTTACAATTCATGTGTCATGATTCATTCAAGGCAAATATGAAAAACACGTAAGTACATATGCGGGTCAAAATCAAACCTCTTATATGACAAAGATTAAAGCATAACAATGACCTAGGACTTCCCACACACATAGGTACTTTCCACTAGGCGAGTTATCAATTCAAATAGCGCTATCCATTGTTAAAGTCGGCTAGCTAAGTTGATGATTTTGTAATGTTCGCAAGTATACACGTTTATGTTTAAGCACAAAGCACACGAATTCAAGCATAACACGTATATAAATTGTATGTAAAACGTTTATGAATAAGTGCACGTGAACGTTTAATATGTGTACATGAATCAGCCCAAAAAGTGTAAGAAAATAAAAGGGGATAAGTATACTCACAGTTTTGCTAAGTGCGATAGGTCCAAACAAAACTCGTCACAAAATAAAAGTTAGGAATTCTGAACAACTCAACCTATACGAATAAGAATACTAATAAGGGAAAATGACTTAAAAGGTCTAAGGTATCTAGAGTTACAAGGTATTAGGGTTTGCTCAGTCGTTTTGTGGAATTAGAGTTGTTACGATATTCAAATTAATACGTATCTTAAAAAAATAATATGACTAAAGGCTATAAACATGATTAGGTATTCTAGTTATTAACATTTGAATATTTTAAAAATATTCCTATTAATTTAGACAAAATAATTTAGTTAATTATTTAAACAAAAATCGTAAATAATTACAATAATTAAAATAATTGAACAAAATATAATTAAAATACAAGATACGGCTCAAAAATGATATTTTTGTGAAGAATAAATACATTCTTGATGAAAAATGATCAAAATAATTTTTTTTTCATAGTTTTCCTCATTTTATTTGTTTTTAAAACTGATTTATTGAATTTAAAATGTATTTAAATAATTAAAAATAGGAACAGATACAAAAACTAAATATTTCTTGTCCAATAAATTAAGATTAAGTTTCTGAAGTATAAAAATAATTTCACAGAAATTTTGGCATTAAAATCATATAAAATGAATTTTTAATCCATTTATTATGATTAAAAACAATTTAATTCAATAAAAATATGAAAATAAATTATTTTTCAGAATATAAAAATGTGATACCCTTTTATAAGGTGTCAAGATACTACACCTAAAATTTTATAATTATTAGACCAAAAATGAATTTATTATGAATAGTCTAAGTTTATATGAATTATAAATGTTTATTATATGGTTAAAATAAAATAAAAATAAACAAATCAATAAAACAGAAAAAGAAGTGGGACGCCTGGGTTTGAACCCGGGTCCCGTCCTTCTTTCACATGCAGACAACCACTAGGGCACCCTCATGATTTTGGTTTTGTTTAGAAAAACAATATATATATAAATATAAATCACCTATTCATCTTCTTCCCCAAATACTTTCAAAACCCTAACCCTAACCCTAACCCAAGTTTAATCAACCCACGATTCGACAAGGTGAGGCCATGAAATCATAGGGCTTTTAAAGAGTAATGTTTAAAACACGAAATGGCACAAAATAATTGAACTTACAAAGCTTAAAGGTGCTCGCAAATGAATCTGCAAGAACCGCTATTGTATACGTCGATTGCAAGCTTCATAACTCATTTTTGGTATGATTTAGCGTGGTTTTGTGAAGTTTATACGTGCAGAGGTCAAATGGCATAAAAGATTTATATAGTTAATGATAAAAAAACGAACTTTAAGTCGTTTAAAGGATTCCGGTTGTTACACTCATAAACCCGATTCAAAACTCATTAAGCTCGCGTTAATGGTCCATTTAAATGTTGGAAAACGTTAAATATTGATGGCGAAAGCTATGGGACTCGAAATTGGACGTTATGAATTATTAAAAGTGGTTAAATGTCCTCGCCGGAGCCACGCCTCGTCATCGGAGTTGGCTGGATCCGACAAAGAAATTGACCGGAGATACAGGAGGGATCTTGTGATTCAAATATTAAACTTCCGAAATTGACAACTTTAGTCCCCCTTGTTTAACTAAGTTAGAGTTATACAATTGTTGGTTAAGTTTTTTTTTTCTTGACAAAAATACTAACCAAGTTAAAATTATTTAAATTAAATGTTTTTAAACTTTATAAAACTTAACCTTTTCGATAAATAATAAGTTTTATTAGTTTTGACATGAAAATAAAAAAAAATACTAAATGAACTTCAGATTGAAAACTCTTATAAACGTAAAACTTTAATATGTTTAACTAATGTTTCAGTATAGGAATTCGGTTGAAGACGTAAGCTCATCTAAATAAAAATGAAATGATCCACAGAAACCCAAACCTTTATTAAATTTGATAATGATAGAAAATATAAGGGCTATAAATCACAACTTGATGAAAGACAAAGGTGACGGATGTCACAACCACAACCAAGATCACCTCTTTTCCTTGTGATTTTGGTAATCCACCAAAGAAATCCATAGACAAAACTAAAAATACATGGTTGGGGACATGTAGGGGTTGCAACAGGCCAGGGGTAGCTATGGTTTCATATTTTGCTTTTTGACAAATAGGACAACTTCTAATGAAGTTTCTCACCTGTTTATGCATCCCTTTCTATGTAAAATAAGTTCGAATTCTCTGAGTGGAAGCATGGATAGCTGAATGTCCACCAATGGGTCCATTATGACAAAGGGTAATTATGTCTTTTTGCAGCTGTTCATCTTTTCCCACCACAATCTTCCCTTTTCTATACAAAAATATTATTCTTCCAATCATACTTGGCATTTGAGGATCCCGCCTTCATATATTGAATAACTTTCTTGAGTTTTTCATCTGTTTCCCAAGAGGCTTGTACTCTTAACCACAAGTCATCATCAAAAGTGGTCAAGGTAATAGTCATCAGAGCAGGATTGGCCATTCTGGATAAGGCATCTGCCACTCCATTCTCCTTCCCTTGCTTATACTGGATTTCAAAGTCATAACCCATTAACTTTGATAGCCATACCTGTTGCTGAGGAGTGGTAATTTTCTGATCTAGAAGATGTTTTAAGCTCTTCTAATCAGTTTTTATAATAAAATGCCCAATTGAAAGATAGTGGTGCCAATGTTTTACTGCAAATATGATGGCCAATAGTTCCCTTTCATAGACTAAGAGAGCCTGTTGCCTTGCAGACAATGCTTTGCCTATAAAAGCAATAGGATGCCCAGATTGCATTAGAACAACTCCAATCCCCTTCCCTGAAGCATCTGTTTCTATAACAAAAGGCTTGGAAAAGTCAGGTAAGGCAAGGACTGGTGGTTGCATCATCATGTCTTTCAACTGATTAAAAGCCTGTTTAGCTTCTACATGCCACTGGAAAGCATCTTTCCTTAACAGGTTGGTTAATGGTTTAGCCCAAACACCATAGTTCTTGATGAATCTTCTATAATATCCAGTGAGACCTAAGAAATCTCTCAATTGTTTCACTTTTTGAGGTTCGGGCCATTGTTTAATGGCTTCAATCTTTATGGGATCAGTGGAAACTCCCTTTTTGGATATTATATGACCCAAGTGTTCAACTGAGGATCCTCCAAATGAACACTTTGACCTCTTTGCATACAGCTGATGTTGGTTTAGCACTTCCAACACTTGTCTCAAGTGTTGTAGATGCATTTCCCATGAACAGCTATACACCAATATGTCATCAAAAAAGACCAGAACAAATCTTCTAAAAAAACTCTTAAAAACATGGTTCATCATTGATTGAAAAGTGGCAGGTGCATTAGTGAGGCCAAAGGGCATCACTACAAACTCAAATAACCCTTCATGAGTTCTGAATGCTGTTTTTTGGATGTCTTCATAATGCATTCTTATTTGATGATATCCTGCCCTTAAATCCAACTTAGAAAAAACCACAGCCTGTCCCAACTCATCAAATAGTTCTTCAACTAGGGGTATAGGATAGTTGTTCTTGATTGTGGCATCATTTAGTTTCTTGTAGTCAATACAAAACCTCCAGGACCCATCTTTTTTCTTTACTAACACTACTGGAGCATCAAAAGGACTAGAACTGCCCTTTACCACCCCTGTGTCCACCAATTCTTTAGTTAACTTTTCAATAACATCTTTCTGGGTTGACTGGTATCCATAAGGTTTCAGGTATATCACTTGTGATTCATCTTTTAGTGGGATTTTGTGGTCAAACTCTCTTTTTTGGGGGTAGGGAAGGGGTGTTTGGAAAACAGGTTCAAATTCTTTCAACAAGTCATCTAATTCTTTGTTATAACTGGCTTCTAGGACTTTGGTTTCATGTTGGAAATCAGTAGTGTTTTGGTGTAATTGTCGGCTGAACAAGTGGGCTTCTATGACCTTGTCATCTTGAACCAGAAGGTCACTCATCACATCAGCAGAACATAAAGTCAGTTCATTGTTGTGAATTCCTTTAAGTTTGCATTGATTGTTTCCTATGGAGAATTGCATGGTCATATCAACAAAATTCCATACAATCTCACCCAGTGTCAGCAACCATTGTATGCATAATATTATGTCATAGTTGTCCAAAGGAATAACTAAGACATCAGTAGTGAACCACAAATTTTGCATGTTCCACTGAAAATTTGGGCAATAGGTAGAACAATCAATTCTTGACCCATTAGCTACCTCAACAGTCATCTTATCAATACTTTTAAGAAGACATTTCAACTTAAGAGCCAATCTTTTGCTTAGAAAATTGTGAGTGGAACCAGAGTCCACTAGTATTCTCAACTGAACATTCCAAATTGTACCAATCACTATTATTGTGGAAAAAGATTTCATATCAGTTAGTGCATGTATGGAAATGTGTGGTTCAGGCCAATCTTGGGTCTCAACAGGATCTATTACTTCCAAACTTTCAAAATCCTCATCATATCCATTAATCTCCAACACAAATATCTATTTATTGGGACACTTATGCCCTGGTGTAAACTTCTCTGTACACCAGAAGCATTCCCTCTTTGCCTTCTTGGCTTCAATTTCTTTACTGGTTAATTGTTTAGTATTAGACAGTTTCTTGTGGGATGGTGGAGTGGGTAATAATGGCAAATGAGATGTGTGTACAGGGGGTTTTACATTCCCTTGACTTTTATAACCATAGGTAGAGGGATTAGACTTATACCTCCCACTAGAAGTTGGCTGACTGATGGATTTGTTGGTATTGTTCTGAACCTTGGCTAAGTAATAGGCCTCCTTTATGTTCTTAGACTTGAACATCCTTATTGGTCCCCCCAATATCTGGTTTCAATGCTTGTAAAAAGATACTCACAACATAAGGCTCAGGTATGGTCACCTTTAACAAACATGCATCAAAATCATCACAAAATTCTTCTAATGGCCCTGCTTGTGCCATTGAAGTCAGCACTCCCATTGCATCCTCATATAAGACATCTGAGAATCTGTTCATGATGGATTCAGAGTAATCAAGCCAAGAAATCTCTGAGATTGGCACTCCCTTTGTTTTCAAGAAGGTTTGATGCCATTTAATTGCCTTTCCCTCAAGGTGTACGGCTGCATATCTCACCTTAAAGTTCTCTGGGGTTTCATCAACATTAAAGAAGTGTTCACATTTATACAACCAATCGTCCACATCCTTGCCATCAAATTTGGGAAAATCAATCTTCCCAATTCTATGCAATCTTTCAGGTTTAGTGACCATTGCTCCCAGATTATTATTGGTTCCATTCACATCACCATTACTAGATGAACCAGTGCTAAGTTTGGTTAACTAAGCTTGAACACTAGCATTTAGGTTTGCAATGGTTGAATATGTTTTTTGCATGAATGCATCCAGTTTCAACAAAGAAACTGAGTGTTCTTCAATTGTTTTCTCAATAGTAGATTTCTCATTATCCGAACGACTCCTAGTAGTCATGATGGTATGAATTGAAGTGAAACAGAGAACAAGATTGAATTGGGTTAAAGATTAGACAAATCAAGAATTGATCGATCTAAGGAGTGAATTGATCAACCAAACGATCAATCCAGGCTAAGAAATGAAAGAATGATGAAAAGAAACAAAAAAGATGAAAAATAGTGATGGAGTTGATCGGAGAAGATGGTGGTCAACGGCGGTCAACGGTGGTGATGATGGCAGTTATTGTAGATGCATATAATGTGACTAATGCTATTGGATTGCGGATTACAAATGTTTTGTTCAATATCGAATGGTTGAATGTAGATTTTAGAACGGTCGAAGGTGGATCAGTAGGGTCAAAGGTACACAGGGAGGTCAAAGGAAGAAATTAGATTTATGTATGTCTTGGTTCGACCATGTCGAATGGTCGAACCTGCACATTCGACCAACTCAATTGGGCGAATGTGCAGGTCTATATAAGGTCGAATCAGTTTTTGAAATGTAACTTTTGGTCATTTTGTTTTCCCTCCCTGTGTGTGTTCTCCCTAGGTTTATTATTGAGTCTGTAAAAGTGTTTTAATCATTATAAACTACATTTTCACGTGTAATTGATTATCAAAGTGAATGAATTGAATATGTTTATGATGATTTCTGTTTTGCTAGTTTTATTATCATTTTGTGATTAATTCAGGGATTCCGCACCTGAATTGAACTTGTTTGATCATTATCTTTGTTGTTTAGACGATCCTACACGTTTACAAAGTGGTATCAAAGCCGATTGGATCAAACAACCACAAATTGATAATATTACAGATGATTTGGACCCAATTTTGATCAAAACTTTCTATTTTTCATTGATAAACTGAATTTGGTGTTAAATTGATTGATTTGAACTTGTTTTCATGGATAAAAATCAAAATTCTCTTTGTTAAACTTGTTCCAAATCCAATCCGAAGCAAAAGCTGCATAAAATCATCAAATTTCATCAACATTTGAAATTTTTTGATCAAAATAACTGATTTTCAAAGAATAACCGTTTTTCAAACATGAAGGGTCGAACCTAGGGAGATTTGGTCGAAAGTGAGAGTATTTGGTCGAACCAAGAATTATTTGGTCGAAAGTGGAGTGTTATTTGGTCGAACCTAGAAAGTTTTAGTGTGTTATTGTTCATTCGAACTTATTGGGTACATTCGACCAATCGAGTGGTCGAACGTGGGTTTAAACGGTCGAAAGTGAACTGAGTTTGTTATTTTCTACATTCGAACTTTATCAAACGGTCGAACGTGGACTAATTTTCACATTCGACCACGCGATCATTCAAAAGGGTCGAACGAAGAAACTGTTATAAAATTTTTCTAATCGTTTCGTGTTTAATCATTTTCAGATCGATATGTGGAACTTTCCTACAACACCACGACTTAATATAACACCACAACAGAAGACAACCATGGATCCTTGGTCAGTTGCTGCTCAAAAGTCTAGTCAACCATCTTAACCGATTAACTATATGGCGATGACTAGTTCTATGCCCCAACAAGTTGCACAACCACAACCACAACCGATGGCTGATTATTGGGGAGTAGCAGCAGCGGCGGTACACTGTCAGACTACCAACGCGATTTCAACTCTTATTCAAGACTTATCTTCGGGTAGTGGAAGCCGTCCACCAAAGTTGATGGAAATGGTAGACTATAACACATGGAAGACCAAGTTCAAGATTTATCTTGAGGGAATGGGATTAGAAGGAACAGAAGCTTGGCAAATGATTGCTAAGGGCTATGTTGCTCCGATCTTGGAGAACACGGGTGAGCCGATTCCGTTGGAAAGTCTTGCTGAGGATGAGAAAAAGAAATTTGTTGTGGAGAAGAAGGCATTTTCTCAACTGTCCCAGGCCATTAATACTGATTTTACATCAGTTTGGGTCTTGCACCACTTCTAAACAGTTGTGGGACATGTTAAGAAATCGTCATGATGGAAATGAGAAGACGAGGAAGTTGAGAATGGAAAGGTTAAGGAAAGAGTTTGAGAACTTCAGCTATATGGGGAATGAGACGCTGAAGGAGTTGATTCCAAGGTATTGTCATCTACTGACCGAGCTTTCAAGCTATGAGATTAACATACCGATGTCTGAGCTGGTGGACAAGTTTGCTGATGCGTTGCCACCCTACTAGAATCAACATATCGAGGTACTCAAGGAAAAGGATGCGTACCAATACTGGACCATCAATGAGTTTATCCAGAAACTTGAGAATAAAGAGATGGAAGAAAAGAGGAAGGCGAAAAGAGCTCAAGTTCCTCAGAATCCGGATTTATATCATGGTAGTGCATCTTCATCTCTTGCTAGTTCAAGTTCTAGTTCAAATGTTGCTCTACACATTGCGTGCGTTTCTAACCATGTTGAACCTTCCAAAACACCTATCAATTACCTTGCTCAAACTTCATCTTATACCCCACCATCATATCCTACTACAACTTTTATCCCACCATTTTCACCTATGCAACAAGCAGCTTGTTATTCTGCAAGCTTAAACCAACCTCAACAACAATCTTATATTCCTCAAATGAATCAACCTCAGATAAACCAAACTCAATCTAATCAGAGCCCAATTGTGCTGGAAACCTCGAACTTGAACAATGTTACTATTGAGATTTCACAGCAACATGTAGCATTGGTGTTAGCTATGGTAGCTTCTTATAACGGACTGGTTGCTAGTCAAATTGGTAACAACAACTTAACCAGTGAAGACTACACACAAATTGACAATGAAGAGATGGAGCTCATTGATATTCAGTGGGCATTTGCTAGCGTTATGAGAAGAGCTACTGAATTCATTGAAAAGACTGGCCGAACTGATCTGTCTACTTCCCCAAACACCACATATGGCTTCAACAAAGCCAAAGTGACATGTTTCAATTGTGGTGGGAAAGGTCACTTCAAGAGGGAATGTACATAGCCAGCACAGCAGGGGAACAAAAATCCTTTCAACACCAACTACCAAAACCGTCAAACCCAAAATCAGGTATCTTACCAAAGTCCTATATTTCAAGTTTTCAACCACAAAACACCTACCAAAACCGTCAAAACAATTCACAAAACAATACTGTTAGACAAACCAATACACAAAACCAGAACCAAAACCAAACACCACAAAATTCAAACCGAACAATCATTCCTATTTCTACACCAAACACACAAAACCAATCGGATAACCAAAACCAAGCCTTGGTGATACAGAAAGATGAGGGATTTGATTGGACGGGTATGCAGTTGGGTGTTGAGGAGATTACAACTGGTAATGTGGCATGTGTTGCACAGAAAATGGACTTGGATGAGCCGGTATGTGTTGAAGAAGAAATAGTGACTGAGAAGATGTCTGAAGTGAAAATTGAGGAGCTGAGCACGTATCTTCTGACAAAAGGATTTAATCGAGGTTTGGTAGATTGCACACTGTTCACAAAACGAACAGGGGATGACTTGCTTCTAGTGCAGATTTATGTTGATGACATTATTTTTGGTTCTACTAACGAACATCTGTGTAGAGAATTTGAACGTGTTATGCAGGAAAAGTTCAAAATGAGTGCAATGGGAGAGATGCAGTTTTTCCTAGGCTTGCAGGTGGAACAAAAACCAACGGGGATCTTTATTCACCAGAAGAAATATGTTTCTGAAGTCTTGAGCCGATTCCAGATGGATGATTAAAAGCCGATGGATACCCCAATACAACCTAATCACGGGATTGGTGTTGATGCTAAGGGGGAGCTAACTGATCCTTTTACATACAGAGCAATCGTTGGATCTCTGATGTACCTCACCGCCTCCATACCAGATATAATGTTTGCCACATGTCTCTGTGCACGTTATCAATCGAAGCCGAAACAGAGTCATCTTGCAGCTGTCAAACGTATCCTGAGATATCTGAAGGGTTGTCCGTCGAGAGGACTATGGTACCCTAATGATGATAATTTTGACCTAATCACTTTTAGTGATGCAGATTGGGGTGGCTGTGACAAAGACAGCAAATCCACAACGGCTGGATGCCAGTTTATGGGGAGCAGGCCCGTGACCTGGCAATGCAAGAAACAGACCGCAGTTGCCTTATCCACATGTGAAGCAGAATACGTCTCAGCATCAAGCTGCTGCTCACAGGTTCTTTGGATACAACAACAGATGGTGGACTACGGTTTGCAATTTCTTAAAACCCCTATTTGCTGTGATAATGAAGCCGCAATTGCATTAACAATAGATTTAGTAAATCACTCGAAAGCTAAACATATCCAGATCAAATACCATTTTATCTGTAATTGTTATGCAAAAGGGTTGATCGATATGGTCAAAATCCACACTGACTATCAATGTGCATATATTTTTACCAAAGCTTTTGATAAATCAAGATTTGAATATCTTTTAAAAGCTAATGGTATAAAAGAAAAACAAGACTGATCACCACCTCAGTTTATCGCTTTTTAGTTTAGTTTTTATTGCTTTTCAGAAAAATAAAAAAAAAACATTCAAAAATATGTTTTACAATTTTAGATAGACTTTATTTTTAGAAAAACCAAAAATATTGAAAAATTCAAAATCCCAAAATGATTTCCTGGAGAAAAAGGGGAAATGATAGTACATCAGTGGGAATCTGACATATGCTAATGAAATGTAATGCAATATAAGGCGTGTGTCTGAGTCTGTGTGATGTGTTGATAGGCTTCGTAGACCTATTACTGCGTGCCTGATACATACATATCAAACGAACTGTTGTGTGGATGAACGCCTCATGGGCATGTGGTGTTAGTACCGTAATTTCATTTGATAGGGTATTTGTACAAAATTCGGAGGTTTCGGGTCGTTATGTTATTAGTTGTCTGGGGATAGTCTCTCTGATCTTCTGCTGTAAGTCATTACGGACCTAGATCAGATAGGGTGTCTTTATAAAAGAGCTTTAAGCCAAATCCTAAAGTTACCGAATTGAGGAACTTTCCATGTTTTATGATAATCAAAGATTATCTATTACATCGTATTAATCACTGATGCAAATCATGATTGATATCAGTCCTCAACCTGGTAGAGTGCACATGTTACTTTGCTGCATTAATTTGCTGACCTGTATACCTCTGTGCCTCATACCTTGTAAATTACAGACGACAAAAGCATAATCACGCTTTACAATGAGTCTTTGTGCATTTACTTCTTGATACCGGAGTATGTCGTGTGCGTGGGAACCACAGACAATTACGTTTATACTATACATAATCGTCTCAGTTTAAAGCACTGCACAAAAGTCTGCATGTGAGTTTATGTGGATCACAATATCAGCAGTTGCCAGATCACACATTGTCTTTAATGATAATAAATCAAAAGATCAACGGTGTGATCAGATTTCTCAATAACTGATATGATCCCTTTACCGGAAATCCCAAAACATTTACTGCTTTATCTTTACATTTCTGCATTTTATATTTCTCGTCAAAAATTGCAAAACTCAAAAAGATTTTAGGTGTGTTTTAGCATAAAGTTTAGAAAATCCAAAAAGATTTTACATTTCTATCTTATTTTTGTTAGCTGATGGTGGTTGATGACGATTTTCTAAAACTTGATGAACCATTTGAGCTTTGTAATCTTTAAATGAGAAAATATGATTGTCGGATTCTTAAAAGTTGGAAAATATTTTGAACGGGACTCGATTTTGAGATTTGGTAAAATTTTCAAAAATTCCAGTTCACTTTCGTCCCTTCGTTGGGTTGAAGGAGGAACTTTTTGTTCATTCGTACGTTTAGATTTGGGCGAATGTGAGAGTTCTTAAGACAAGTTCTCCTTCGAACCCTTATGTCTCATTCGAACCTTTAATTAGGGTCGAAGGAGACAAAAGCTTCACATTCGACCGGTATGAACGGGCGAAGGAGCAGCCCATATATACCCTTATCTGCTCATTCGAACCATTCGAAATTTTTTCAAAATATCTGTTGATAAGTCCACTTATTGCTCTTTGATTTTAAATCATACCATTGTCTTCGTGTACTGTTACTGATCATTTTGCCTTTACAATTACAGGTTTTCATCTATTAATGACTGTTTGATCGTCATTTTTGTGTTCAAGTCCTAACTGCCTTAGAACATGGATTATATGATGATATTTGAACTTCTTTTTGATAGGGTTTCATTGTTTGAGTGTTTTAGGGGGGAATATGCAAAAACATTGGATTAATAACAATCAGATTGCATAATCGATTAATAAAAGCCTTTCGAACCCTAGTTTTTGAAATAAAACACTAAATCAATGAACAACTGATTAAATTGATTGATAGGAAAGCTTAATCGTTGGTTTTAGGTGACTGACCTGTATACCTCTGTGCCTCATCCTTATAAATTACAGATGAGGAAAGCATAATCACGCGTTACAATGAATCTTTGTGCATTTACTTCTTGATACGGGAGTATGTCGTGTGCGTGGGAACCACATACAATTGAGTTTATACTATAAATAATAGTATCAGTCTAAAGTACTGCACAACAGTCTGCATGTGAGTTTATGTTGATCACAATATCAGCAGTTGCCAGATCACACATTGTCTTTAATGATAACTAGTGGAATGCCCGCGCGTTGCCGCGGGTATGTATTTTTTTCACATTTTAAATTGCCAAAATTTTATACACCATACTATCATTTATCCAATCCGATCCGATCCGTGCTTGATTTTTATTTGCAACATTTAGTTACACACATGAATCAAAGAGCCTTTAGCCTACTGGTTACAAAGTGTTAAATAAGGCTTAGCCTTTTCTTGTGGTGATAATTCAAATTCCATTGGTAACAAAAAGTTAATCCATTAAAAAAAAAAGTTACATGAATTAATGTATTACTTGGTAATGGTTCTAGGTAACAAAAAGGTAATACATGAATTAAATGTATTGAATGGTGCAATTGATTTGTATTAGTGACTTATACATAAGGGCATAGATGGAAGAAAATGATAAAAGTTAGAGATTTATGCATGAGACTTTTTGTATGCCATCTTAAAATGATGGTGAAATTACCTTCTTACCTATCTCTCCTCCTTAATAAGGTAGTAGAGATAAATAAAAAGATCAACGGTGTGATCAGATTTCTCAATAACTGATATGATCCCCTTACCGGAAATCATAAAACATTTACTGCTTTATCTTTACATTTATGCATTTTACATTTCTCGTCAAAAATACAAAACTCAAAAAGATTTTAGGTGTGTTTTAGCAAAAAGTTTAGAAAATCCAAAAAGATTTTACATTTCTATCTTATTTTTGATAGCTGATGGTGGTTGATGATGATTTTCTAAAACTTGATAGACCATTTGAGTTTTTGTCATCTTAATGAGAAATAATGAATGTCGGATGCTTAAACGTTGAAAAATATTTTGAACGGGACTTGTTTTTGAGATTTGGTACAGTTTTCAAAAATTCCAATTTTCATTCGCCCCTTCGTTGGGTCGAAGGTGGAATTTTAACTGCTCATTCGAACCTTTTAAACGGTCGAATGTGAGTCTTCATGTGATATTTTTCACATTCGAACCCTTTTTCTACATTCGAACCTTTTAATAGGGTCGAAGGTGGAAAAAGTTTCACATTCGCCCTAGTCAAACGGTCGAATGTGGAGCCTATATATCAGATCTGCACATTCGATCCTCACTTTCAAAATTTTTCAAAATTCTAAGCTAAAGTGATCTTGTTGCCCGTGCATTAAAAATCATACCATTGTGTTCGTCTTGAGTTACTGATCATTTTGCTATAACATTTGCAGGTTATCATCAACTATACAGATCATAATCATAGATTTTGTGACTGAGCCCTAACTGACATTAAAACTCAATTATAACCTGTTAATTGCCAAAACTTTTAATAAGGATTCATTGCTTATGTGTTTTAGGGGAAGATAAAACAAAAACTAAGGTTTAAATCATGACAGATTGTCCAATTGATGTTGTAAAACCATCGAACCCTAGTTTTATTGGAAAACACATAATCAATGGATGATAATTGAAATTGTTGTTTGGAAATGATTAATCGGTCATGTTAGAGAGTATTCAAATCAAAATGGCATGATAAATCGAACCAAATCAAAATTTGATATTGAAGAAGATGAACAGTCTCCTTCGCCCAAATTCAAACGGTCGAATGTGACTTTTTGGGCGAATGTAGATGTTCAAACGGTCGAACCTGGAAATAAACAGTCGAATGTACACTTTTACAAAATCATTTTCACATTCGAACCTTTAATCCCACATTCGAACCTCTGATTTCACATTCGTACCCTCGAACGGTCGAATGTAGAATCTGAAAATCAAAAATTTCAAGTTTTGTTTATTTTGTCCGTTTTTAACATGTTTTCTTGATTTGTTTTTGTAGTCTAACAATGTCTGAACAGGAAAGTGCTGATATTCCCGCTGGATCTTCGGAACAGGCAACTGGAAAGGAATAGATGGAAGAACTACCATTTGAGCCGACGCACAACTGCTGTGCATTCATGGTAGATTTAAAGAAACATCAAGAGTTCATCGGCATCATAGATTTCCTGAAGAGAAGCCGAGTGATTGTTGCACTTGCTACCCCCGCTATTATTTACAAAGATCATCAACAGGAGTTCTGGAAGAATGCCAGAATGGACTACAGGAACAATGAATCTGCAGTGGTAAGTACGATTCAAGGGGAGCTTGTGATCATTTCTGAAGATGATATCCGTGAGGCACTGAAGTTGTATGATGAAAAGAAGACAGATCCTAGAGAACTATCGTGGATTAAACAAAGAAAGTGCTTCTTACGAATGAAGTACAACGGACCGATAACTGATGGTTCATTACATAAAGGGAAGCTATGCCCTCAGTTCAAGTATCTCTCTCACGTTATGTTGCACGTATTTGGATCAGTGAGTGGAGGGTATGATGTGATGAGGAAGAGCATTAGTTCTTTGATGGTTGCTCTTATATTGAACAAGCCGTTCAATATATCTGGTATAATACTTGAAGACATGTTGGAACTGTAACATCGCAAAAGTTTTCAAATTTTAATACGTATATTATATTTATTTCATAATGTGCTTAAGTTCTTTTTCCGACCACACAACTTATATATATATATATATATATATGTAATAATAATAATAATAATAATAATCCAGATTTTTGTAAAAAAAAAAAATAAATAAGTTATTGCCTAAGCCCACTCCTTTCCATTGTTTTTTTTTAGAATATTCGGAGGCCCACACAATTGAATCAGCCCACCATCAGAAGCCCATACCCAGCCCACTAACCACCTCCTCCCCTCTTACTGTTTAAAAAAAAAACATATATATATGCTGCTAACCGGAATCGAACCGGGATCAAACAACACACATGCACGCGTCTATCACCACCTGAGCTAGCCTTGATATTTGTTTATATTCCAACTCTATTTATATTAATATACAATTTCGTTTTCCCTTCCTTCTTTCCTAAATCAGCGAACAAGCAGTAGCAGATATGGTTATTTTATTTTCCTTTCTTAGACCAGTCAATATGGTTCCTTTGACGCGTGATTTATCTAAGTATGGCAAATTTCTTTATTTCCGGCCTCGTTCATCTTTGATTACACGATTATTACCAATAATTGTTGACTAATTGATGTTATACGCGCATAACATTAACTCGTGAGTCAACCTTACCAATTAACCCAATCCATCGACCCTCTATATAAATTGGATATCCTCGAGCCTTAACAACTCGCTCACTCATCTCTATTAACCCCCAATTCTTCTGAAACACCTCTGTTATTACGATTTTGAACGCCGTTGACTTATATCTTTGACCCGGCAATTATCCACGAAACAAACACTGTGAGTTCTATTTTTTTTGTGGGTTTTATTAGTCGGCAATCACACAGCATAAACCCTAACATTAATCGGGTTCAAAGTGTATGATTTGTCCGATTGAAAAATCTAGGGTTCGCAAAACTTGAATTAGGGATAAATCAATTCGATACAATGTATTTATATAATTTAAACAGAGTTAAAACACAACCACAGGCCTAGGCCAAGTGGTTGTGCTCGTTAGCTGTGACTGAGACTACCCGGGTTCGAGTCCCGGCTAGAACACCCTTTTTTTCCACTTTTTTTTTCAAAAACAAACCATTTATAATTATTTATTATACATTTAAATCTTGTAAATTCATTTTTAAATAGTAAAACTCTTTTATAAATTCTAAAAAAATTATTTTTAGTAAATCTGATGTCAAAGATTTATCTACAATTTTTATTTTCCTGAAATTCATTTATTTAATATTTATAATAAATAAATCAAGTTTATTCTATTTTATTTATAAAAATCTATAAAAATATCAAAACGATCTTATAAATTTCCACAAAAATTATCCTAAGTTTTTATAACATTAAACTTTTCAGAAATGATTTTTATTTCTGAAAAATCATTTATTTAGTATTTTTAATCAATTTTTGTTAGATTTAATCATAATTAAATCATAATAAATCCAATTTTTAATATTTTTGCACCAAAATTTTATACAAATTATTTCTGATCATTTAGAACAGAAATATGATTTTTAAAATAATAATTCTTTAATTTTAGTATTTTTAATTATTAAAGTTAAAGTTTGACGATTTGTTATAAATAGATTAAATAATCTATTTTAAAGAAATAATTTTATAAAAATTATTTTTTTATACTTTAAGCACATTCTTGTGACCATTCTAGATTTAACATTTATAAAAAGATTTTTAATTATTTATTTACTAAATTTCTCTCAATTGGCGAATATTTTAATATTAATCAAACGAGCAATTATCCCCAATTCAAAGCCCTAGAAACTTATACATTTGTAGAATTGATAGACTTAGACATATTTATTACCTCATTATAGGGTGATACTTGATACATTTGGTCAACACATTTCTCAACAGATATAACATTTTACCAAGGTGAGTTTTACATAGCCCCTTTTCTATTTATCACCATTTTTGGGGTGAAACATGTTTATAACATCATCATTGCAATTCAATCATCAATGTGTCTATGTGTTTTCTATGTTGCATTATGTCTTGAGCATGATTAGAGTAAGCACCATTCTAGCATAATCATTGACATTGATCAGCCGGCGGTATACATTGATAGATCTATTGGACTGACAATCCCACCCGGATACGTGCCTCCTACAAAGGTTACGTGGGTGTTTGTTATCGTATAACATATTGGACCATGAGCGTATGGTATGTATCATTTTATAACAGTCATCAGGGTTGATTATGCACTCGATTTATTTCTAGTATGTTCTCACATATGGGCTAGATTGACATGACACATGAATTGCACATCATTTTTACTCAATTATCAAAAACCTATGTAATTCTCACCAACTTTTGTTGACCCAAAACATTTTCAACTTAACATGTTTCAGGTTCTACTTGTTTGAAGATTTGCTTGAAGATGTGTGCATAGTTTATTCAAATTGATGTACAAATTCTAGAATCATTGTATGTAAATTATTTAAATCATTTAATGAAATTATTATTCACCATGAGCTACTGAACAATCATCAATACGTGACATCCCGATGTTTCCGCCATCGGTTGGGGTGTTACAGATTGGTATCAGAGCCATGGTTATAGGGAATTAGGTTATTAGAAAAATAATCTAGTCTATAACCATAGGATTTAACAAGTACTTGCTTCTTTTGCTTGCTATTCTCTATCTCCCTCCTACTTCTTATCCCTACTTTCATCCTTACAAGAAGGTTGCCCTCCACCATTGGATCTACTCTTAGACTAATAGGACAAATTCCCCAGGTTTAACCTGAACCCCCTTGGAATCTCGTCGAAGTTCTAGATCTTAATAACGAACACGTGCAATCTGGAAGGGTGAACGCCTGTATTCTGAGTCTTCTGTCTAGGCTGGCATTGCGCATATATCCCAATCAGACGAGGGACCCGGATGCCTACCTGGGAATTCTCGGGATGAGTGTTCACTTATAGGCTAAAGCATGTCTTCATATGTTATTAGAATCTGGAATCTTTGATAAGTCAACGTTTTCGTTTATTCGTTTTAATTAATGAATAAATGATTACATTCCTTATATCACCTCATTCATTTCATGCCACATTGAACCTTCATTGTGTCCCTTACAGATCACGTCTCCACGTCGTAGCACTCGCAATAACAGAGGTGAAAACCAAGAGGAAAGTAATAACAACCACAGCACCAACCACAACAACAACAAAAACAACAAAGGTGTTGATGCCCGACTGGCTGCGATTATCCACAACCCTGCTCAGGTTACTAATCCTAATCGTCCTGGTAATTTCAACTATGGTCAATGCTATGAATGTGGAAACCCAAATCACTACCGTAACCGATGCCCTAAACTAAACCGAGATCAAGACCCTCCAGCTACATAACAGCAAGTCCCACCATTTAAATGTTGTTTGCTTTTAATTCTATGTATTGACACTTTTTGGATTCAAGTAATAAATTCAAGTAATATTATAACATCTGTGTGCATGATTGCTTTAATATGAACTAATTGCTATATCTATGATCATACATGCTTACTTGTACAACAATTAGTGGACTACCAAACAAACTACTCAACGATTGGTAGAGGTCATCATGTCTTTTCAACAGTCGGGAGAAGCCCTACCACCTGCTCAACGATTGGTGGAGACTATCAGACCTACTCAACAATCGGTGAAGTCATAAAAGGACGCAAAACCCTAATATAAGGTAAATTGGTAATTACGGTCCGGAACGTAATCATGAATTTACAGGTACATTAAGGTAGTGTGAAATTTTATCAAGGTTTTCAGTAGTTGGCCAATTGCTAACCTAGTGTCTTCCTTTAACTTCGGGACGAAGTTCCTAAAAGTAGGGGAGACTGTAACATCGCAAAAGTTTTCAAATTTTAATACGTATATTATATTTATTTCATAATGTGCTTAAGTTCTTTTTCCGACCACACAACTTATATATATATATATATATATATATGTAATAATAATAATAATAATAATAATAATAATAATAATAATCCAGATTTTTGTAAAAAAAATAAATAAATAAGTTATTGCCTAAGCCCACTCCTTTCCATTGTTTTTTTTAGAATATTCGGAGGCCCACACAATTGAATCAGCTCACCATCAGAAGCCCATACCCAGCCCACTAACCACCTCCTCCCCTCTTACTGTTTAAAAAAAAAAACATATATATATATATATATATATGCTGCTAACCGGAATCGAACCGGGATCAAACAACACACATGCACGCGTCTATCACCACCTGAGCTAGCCTTGATATTTGTTTCTATTCCAACTCTATTTATATTAATATACAATTTCGTTTTCCCTTCCTTCTTTCCTAAATCAGCGAACAAGCAGTAGCAGATATGGTTATTTTATTTTCCTTTCTTAGACCAGTCAATATGGTTCCTTTGACGCGTGATTTATCAAAGTATGGCAAATTTCTTTATTTCCGGCCTCGTTCATCTTTGATTACACGATTATTACCAATAATTGTTGACTAATTGATGTTATACGCGCATAACATTAACTCGTGAGTCAACCTTACCAATTAACCCAATCCATCGACCCTCTATATAAATTGGATATCCTCGAGCCTTAACAACTCGCTCACTCATCTCTATTAACCCCCAATTCTTCTGAAACACCTCTGTTATTACGATTTTGAACGCCGTTGACTTATATCTTTGACCCGGCAATTATCCACGAAACAAACACTGTGAGTTCTATTTTTTTTTGTGGGTTTTATTAGTCGGCAATCACACAGCATAAACCCTAACATTAATCGGGTTCAAAGTGTATGATTTGTCCGATTGAAAAATCTAGGGTTCGCAAAACTTGAATTGGGGATAAATCAATTCGATACAATGTATTTATATAATTTAAACAGAGTTAAAACACAACCACAGGCCTAGGCCAAGTGGTTGTGCTCGTGAGCTGTGACTGAGACTACCCGGGTTCGAGTCCCGGCTAGAACACCCTTTTTTTCCACTTTTTTTTTCAAAAACAAACCATTTATAATTATTTATTATACATTTAAATCTTGTAAATTCATTTTTAAATAGTAAAACTCTTTTATAAATTCTAAAAAAAATATTTTTAGTAAATCTGATGTCAAAGATTTATCTACAATTTTTATTTTCCTGAAATTCATTTATTTAATATTTATAATAAATAAATCAAGTTTATTCTATTTTATTTATAAAAATCTATAAAAATATCAAAACGATCTTATAAATTTCCACAAAAATTATCCTAAGTTTTTATAACATTAAACTTTTCAGAAATGATTTTTATTTCTGAAAAATCATTTATTTAGTATTTTTAATCAATTTTTGTTAGATTTAATCATAATTAAATCATAATAAATCCAATTTTTAATATTTTTGCACCAAAATTTTATACAAATTATTTCTGATCATTTAGAACAGAAATATGATTTTTAGAATAATAATTCTTTAATTTTAGTATTTTTAATTATTAAAGTTAAAGTTTGACGATTTGTTATAAATAGATTAAATAATCTATTTTAAAGAAATAATTTTATAAAAATTATTTTTTTATACTTTAAGCACATTCTTGTGACCATTCTAGATTTAACATTTATAAAAAGATTTTTAATTATTTATTTACTAAATTTCTCTCAATTGGCGAATATTTTAATATTAATCAAACGAGTAATTATCCCCAATTCAAAGCCCTAGAAACTTATACATTTGTAGAATTGATAGACTTAGACATATTTATTACCTCATTATAGGGTGATACTTGATACATTTGGTCAACACATTTCTCAACAGATATAACATTTTACCAAGGTGAGTTTTACATAGCCCCTTTTCTATTTATCACCATTTTTGGGGTGAAACATGTTTATAACATCATCATTGCAATTCAATCATCATTGTGTCTATGTGTTTTCTATGTTGCATTATGTCTTGAGCATGATTAGAGTAAGCACCATTCTAGCATAATCATTAACATTGATCAGCCGGCGGTATACATTGATAGATCTATTGGACTGACAATCCCACCCGGATACGTGCCTCCTACAAAGGTTACGTGGGTGTTTGTTATCGTATAACATATTGGACCATGAGCGTATGGTATGTATCATTTTATAACAGTCATCAGGGTTGATTATGCACTCGATTTATTTCTAGTATGTTCTCACATATGGGCTAGATTGACATGACACATGAATTGCACATCATTTTTACTCAATTATCAAAAACCTATGTAATTCTCACCAACTTTTGTTGACCCAAAACATTTTCAACTTAACATGTTTCAGGTTCTACTTGTTTGAAGATTTGCTTGAAGATGTGTGCATAGTTTATTCAAATTGATGTACAAATTCTAGAATCATTGTATGTAAATTATTTAAATCATTTAATGAAATTATTATTCACCATGAGCTACTGAACAATCATCAATACGTGACATCCCGATGTTTCCGCCATCGGTTGGGGTGTTACAGGAACCACTTAGAGGCTTGAAGAACAAGAAGTTTTTGCTTTATCCAAGATTTATACAGATGATACTTGATGAGAAGCATAAGAAGTTAAGAAGAGATCCTACCTAGATCATTGTACAGGATCACATGAACCTGAACACACTTGTTAGAATGAAGGGATATAAGGGTGTGCCGTTGAATGAAAGACCACCACACAAGAACCTGTTTGGTCATCTTATTAACCCAGGGTATGTGGATCCAGGAAAGAATGAAGTCAAACATGATAATAGTGATTCCGATCCAGATAATCCTCTTTGTCCAGTTGATCCTGATGTGAAGAGAAAGCGTCAAGTTGTGAACGTTGGTGCAAAGACTGGGAAAGGTAAAGAGAAACAAGATGATACTAAACCCGCTCAGAAGAAGGTTTCGAGAAGGAAGAAGAGTGTAGACAAGAAAGCTTTACATTTAGTCGATGAAGTGTCTGTTGATTCAGAAGAGACACAGGAAGACGAGAGATGGGATTCGAAAAATGAGACTGTAAAGAGCACCACGCCCAAGGCCACTGTGGCTGGTGAGTCTGAGAGTCTGAATAAGTCTGTTGAAGAGCAAAGGACAAAAAGTCCTATTGATTTGGATGAAACTGATGAAGGTTTGGGATTGGGATCCGAAGACTTTGTAGGATTGCCAAAGACAGGTGAGAAACAGAAGAAACCAAAGTATAAGAAGAAAGAGAAAGTATTGAAGCCAATGGAGAAAAGGGCTAGAGATATTGAGCATCTGGTTGCTGGAAAGAAATTGCCGGCAGCATCTAGTTCCAAATCACCTATCACATCCCCAGCAGCAAAGAAGCAAAAGACATCATTTGCTGCTAAACAGACCGAATTACCAACTGATAAATTTAACGATGCTCTGGATAGAGTGTTAAAGAAGTTGAGGAAAGGAAAGATTCCTGTTGCTGAAGCTTCGACACCTAAGGTTACTGTAGACAGTGATGTGATGACTGCAGTTAATCAGAAGCTTGCTGACATGATGAAGATTATAAATCAGCAACAAGCAGAGATTGAACAGTTGAGAAGCAATGATAAGAAGATGTTAGATGTTGTTGAAACATCACATGAGAATCATGAAGCTCTGGAAGCTAAGATTAAATAACTTCACAGAGAAAACAAGAAGTTGTTGAAGCATGAACAAAGAAACACCAGGAGATATATTGCTATAAAAGAGTAGAACAAGAAACTGAAAGCAAGTAACAAGAGTATGGATAATCTGATTAAAGACTTATACTATAAAGCTCCTCAATTACAAGCTGGTGAAGAAGATAAAGAGCGTGATGAAGAGGAAGTTGATTATGAACCATCTGATCAAGAAGAAGAAAAAGAAGAAGATGAGTTGGATGAGGATGCCGGTGGTGCTCCTAAGAAGAAAAAGAAAGATGATGGTGATGATGATGGTTTGGGAGACGATTCAGGAGAAGGTAATAGCTCTGCTAGTTCTGACAGTGATGATGATGATGATGACACTGACAAGTACAAGTGTGAGAAGAGAGGATCGGGAAAGAACACAGGAGAATCCAGTTCGAAAGCTCCTAGTGGTACCGTTGACGATGGTAATATCTTTTGGAATGAGAAGATTAGATCGTTATCTGAAGATGACAAGAACATGTATTGCCAGATGTTGACTGACAGAGTCTGGACGATCAAGATGAGAGGCAGATTTCCTGAGATATTTGAGTCGAATGATATGAGATTTGAGTTGGAGTACAACGATCCTGATTTGGAAGATGGAGAAGCTTCTGCAGCCATGTCTAAGGAGATTTTGGAAGGACTGGCAAAACAGGTTGGTAAGACTCCGGAGGAGTTGATGGCTGATAATCAGATACCAAACATACCTGAAAAAGAAGCAGGTAATCACTCCGATGACAGAGACGTTCCAGTATTTGAAGAGGTAGAGATTGAGGATATCACTAGCGAGGAATATCCAGAATACTTTAAGAATAACAAAGATTCTGGATTTCCTGAATTTACTGATGAGCTGTTACGCCACGCTGAGAAACTTGCTCATGAAAAGAGTAAGATGTTTGTTGAAGAAGTGTTTCCAGATTGTAATAAGCCAAACACTGAACAATCTGACGCTTTGAAAGAACTTTTGAGGAAGCTTAAAGAGAAAGAAGCTAACCGTCCAAAGAGAGAAGTTCAAGGTAGCTTTTATAAGTTTCACAATGACTTGTTTAAAGGGAAAGCTCTTGGATGGAAGTACGTGAAACAGCTGAAGTGTGTTGCTGTGAAATGGGAAAAAGGAATTCTGTACTTTGACAGATTCCATGACTTAAAGACACTACCATACTGGGCTATTCGTGATATTTGTAGACATGAGATGACAGGTTCTGTAAACGATCATCTTGCTTACTTTGCAGATCGTATGTCGAGAGAGAGCAGAACTAAGTGGAACTTGTTTACTCCACAGTATCAGAAAAGAATTGTTCATAAGAAAGAGAAGGATGATATTACTGCGATGCCAAAGGTGACGTTAAAGTATAAACCACCTAAAGCGTTGAAACATATTCCACTGATGCCGATCCCACAACACTTTTGTAAAGACTTCTTGTGGTGGTACTACGATTGGAAGACTGCAGAGGCTATTATCATGTTGAAGGATGGTGCAAAGGACTTCAAGAAGATTCATATCTTTGATCCAGTGTGGTTAATCAACTGTTCGCATGAGGACATCATAATGTTGTATTATAATTCGATTTACTGCGAAGCTAACGATAGTGAATAGACAAGCAAATACCAAGGTTTGGTATTCTTATGCTTTGCATGGGATGTGAATGCTGGATGTGATTTCGATAAGAAACTGGGGAAGTTTGTGAAAGTTCAGGAAGTTCAGGAAGTTAAAAAAAAGAAGCCGAAACAAACTTATGAACCAGTAATGACGAAGGAACAGAAGACATTGTTGCGCATCAAGCTTATGAACAAGGCAATGGACCAAGAACAAAAACTCAAGCAATCCAAGCAATAGTCGAGGGGGAGTTTGTAGATGTATATAATGCGACTAATGCTATTGGATTGCAGATTACAAATGTTTTGTTCAATATCGAATGGTCGAATGTAGATTATAGAACGGTCGAAGGTGGATCAGTAGGGTCGAAGGTACACAGCGAGGTCGAAGGAAGAAATTAGATTTATGTATGTCTTGGTTCGACCATGTCGAATGGTCGAACCTGCACATTCGACCAACTCAATTGGGCGAATGTGCAGGTCTATATAAGGTCGAATCAGTTTTTGAAATGTAACTTTTGGTCATTTTGTTTTCCTTCCCTGTGTGTGTTCTCCCTAGGTTTATTATTGAGTCTGTAAAAGTGTTTTAATCATTATAAACTACATTTTCAAGTGTAATTGATTATCAAAGTGAATGAATTGAATATGTTTATGATGATTTCTGTGTTTTGCTAGTTTTATTATCATTTTGTGATCAATTCAGGGATTCCGCACCTGAATTGAACTTGTTTGATCATTATCTTTGTTGTTTAGACGATCCTATACATTTACAGTTATGGCAGTTATTGGATAGAATATGGTGATCTGAGTACCAAGATCGATGCTCTGATACCAATGTTATGATCAGAATCAGAAACAGAAGAAAAATATTGTTCAAATGATCAGGATGATCATATTATTAGCTGTCAATCACTTATATAGGCAATTACAGACTCGAACTAACAAACATCTAACTTTCCCGCCCATTCTCTAACAGCTAACCAATCTTATACTATTGACCTTCAACTATTGACTTGTAACATCGCAAAATTTTCCCCAAAATTTTAATACATAAAAAGCCCTTATATATATATATTTTATTACACCTTTATCATTAATATTATACAAATGTGCCTATGTCTTTATTTATCCTAACTCACAACTTATATACATACATAAATGTATATAAATAATAATAATAATAATATGATTCTAATTTTTTTTTCACATACAAGATTTTTTTTTTTAAAATAAAGCCTTGAGTCAAATAGTCAAAGTCCTAGTCAAAGTCTTAGTCAAACAGTCAAAGTCTTAGTCAAATAGTCAATTCATCATAAAACCTTACTTTATGGTGTTGACCAATTTTAATGGCTAATTGACTCCAAAACTAGTATAAAAACCCACCTATGACCCATTATACTTTGCACCTCTAAATCGATTGTTTCAATCCGATTAAACTTTCCCTCATACCTTTCTTATATAGTCTATTACTTCTACAATTGAAGCTTGGATTATAAGCTCTTGTAAGTGGCGAATTGGAAGCTTGATATTCTTTCTTTTTCGTTTTCTTCAATTTGGACTAGCTACGTTGTTGAGTCTTTTGGATTCGCCTCGCATACATTCACAACACATTATTCTATTTTTTTCACGAGACATAACATTTTGCTAAGGTGAGTTTTACATAGCCCCTTTTCTATTTATCACCATTTTTGGGGTGAAACATGTTACAACATTCTATATGCAATTCAATCATCAAAGTGTCTATGTGTTTTTCTATGTTGCATTATGTCTTGAACATGACTAGGGTAAGCACAATTCTAGCATAATCATTAACATTGATCAGCCGACGGTATACAATGATAGATCTATTGGACTGACAATCCCACCCGGATACGTGCCTCCTACAAAGGTAGCGTGGGTGTTTGTTATCGCATAACATATTCGAGTGAACCATGAGCGTATGGGATGTACCACATTATAACAGTCACAAGGGTTGATTATGCACTCGATTTACTTCTAGTATGTTTTCACATATGGACTAGACTTGCCATGACACTTGAATTGTACAAGCTTTATTCAATTATCAAAACCTATGTAATTCTCACCAACTTTTGTTGACCCAAAATATTTTCAAACTTAACATGTTTCAGGTTATAGCTTGCTTGAAGATTAGAGTTATTGCTTGAAGATGCGTAGCTAGTATTTTTCATTTTGATGTACAAAATTCTTAGAACAATTGTATGTAATTTATTTAAATCATTTATTGGAACTTATTATTTATCATGAGCTACTGAACAATCATCAATACGTGACATCCCGATGTTTCCGCCATCGGTTGGGGTGTTACAGATTGGTATCAGAGCCATGGTTATAGGGAATTAGGTTATTAGAAAAATAATCTAGTCTATAACCATAGGATTATAACCAGTATTTGCTCCTTTTACTTGTTATTCTTTATCTCCCTCCTACTTCTTATCCCCACTTTAGTCCCTACAAGAAGATTGTTCTCCATCACAAGATCTACTCTTAGACTAATAGGACAAATCCTCAGGTTTAGCCTGAACCACCTTGAGATCTCGTCGAAGTTCTAGAATTTTAATAACGAACACGTGCAATCTGGAAGGGTGAACGCCTGTATTCTGAGTCTTCTGTCTAGGCTGGCATTGCGCATATATCCCAATCAGACGAGGGACCCGGATGCCTACCTGGGAATTCTCGGGATGAGTGTTCACTTATAGGCTAAAACATGTCTTCACTATGTTATTAGAATCTAGAATCTTTGATAAGTCAACGTTTTCATTTATTCGTTTTAATTAATGAATAAATGATTACACTCACTTTCTTTAAACTAAGCTCTAAAATCTCAAAATTTTACAGCTTAAATCAATCTCATTTCATAACCATCTATGGATTTCACAATCACACTTCACCTTACCATCTTAGCCACTTTTTTAAATATTCAACACCATACCCAAATCATATTATTTCATTTCTCCACATGTTACTTATTTTTAAAAAAACTATAACCTCATACCTTAGCACAAACTAAAGATTTCTAAATCCTGTTGTATTTTCATTACCTAGTAACTTTACAAAATACATATTTTTTTGTCAAAAGATGTCCTCGAACTTAAATTCAATTGTTTATTTATTGACGTAACAAACAATTTTCTATATAATGCTTTAAACTATTAAAAATCACTTAATAGAACCTTGATCTTCAAAACCTAATGTCATGTTTGAAATCTCCAACTAACGGGAATATTTTAATCAAAGCCCACTTAGCTTGTACTATTTAACAACTTTTGCTTTATGTATAAAACCAATTTTGAAAATAAGATTTTTTTATCCATAGGAATAATATCTAGTCTCTAAATTCTCCATCGACACTCACTCACTTTCAACTTGTTCAAATTTTTACAATATTTGGCATATACCACAATCATGTTTTCTTATACACTTGATTATAACCTTTGATCCAAACCCCAAAATTTACACTGCTACATAATCTCCTTACTATAAAATAAACTCTTTATCAACTATCTTCACATTCACTATCTCTCACAACCTTGATTCTGCTTCAAGATTTTTCATCATCATCTCAAGAACTAAATTCATATCATTCACCTTCTCACACATGAGCTAGTTACCCATGATAACCAAACTATTGAAACTTGATTGTGTGTTGCATCAAACATAATCCTTAGTTATACATAAGGATTTGACTATCTACCATATTTGAACATTTGAAACTAGAATTCATGGAATATAAACTATTTGCTATAGACACACCTAGAGTCATTAACCTTGTCTAGGGCAACTCTATTACAACTCGTATGCTATACTTGATACTTGATTGCTTACATGTACATATTATCAATTTGTAATTCATGTGTGTAATAATTGGTACACTTAATCAAACAACTGGTAGAGGATGGAGTACTTGCTCAACAGTTAGTTGAGTACCAAATAACCTACTCAACGATTGGTAGAGGTCATCATGCCTGCTCAACAGTCGGTAGAGGCCCTACAACCTGCTCAACGACTGGTAGAGGCTATCGCACCTGCTCAACAATCGGTAGAGGTTCTTACTCACTGACTGGTAGAAGTCTTTTTCCTACTCAACAGTTGGACTCATTTTTGGATACATTGTAAACGATTCAAGCACAAGGTTATTTTGCATTACTTACATGTGTGTTTAGAGTCATAGAAGGACACAAAACCCTAATGTAAGGTAAATTGGTGATTGCGGTCCGGAACGTAATCATGAATTTACAGGTACGTTAAGGTAGTGTGAAATTCTAATAAGGTTTTAGTAGTTCATTTGGTTTCATATAGCCAATCAATTCATGCATTTCTTATAAGATTCCTAAAACATAAGTTTAGTATTTTGCTAGATTCTTATGCTTCTTGTTACTTCAGACGAACCTAATCCAATCCTTAAAACTCACATCTCAAACCTCTTATCCAAATTATTCGAAACAAATTATTCTACTACCTATAAATTCATGTCATGCCTTAACTCGAAACTTCCCAAACCACCCTTGTCCTAATTTCTACCCAATCACCTTCAACCCTGTGTTTTCAATAAACTTCGGGACGAAGTTTCCAAAAGAAGGGGAGACTGTAACATCGCAAAATTTTCCCCAAAATTTTAATACATAAAAAGCCCTTATATATATATATTTTATTACACCTTTATCATTAATATTATACAAATGTGCCTATGTCTTTATTTATCCTAACTCACAACTTATATACATACATAAATGTATATAAATAATAATAATAATAATATGATTCTAATTTTTTTTTCACATACAAGATTTTTTTTTTAAAATAAAGCCTTGAGTCAAATAGTCAAAGTCCTAGTCAAAGTCTTAGTCAAACAGTCAAAGTCTTAGTCAAATAGTCAATTCATCATAAAACCTTACTTTATGGTGTTGACCAATTTTAATGGCTAATTGACTCCAAAACTAGTATAAAAACCCACCTATGACCCATTATACTTTGCACCTCTAAATCGATTGTTTCAATCCGATTAAACTTTCCCTCATACCTTTCTTATATAGTCTATTACTTCTACAATTGAAGCTTGGATTATAAGCTCTTGTAAGTGGCGAATTGGAAGCTTGATATTCTTTCTTTTTCGTTTTCTTCAATTTGGACTAGCTACGTTGTTGAGTCTTTTGGATTCGCCTCGCATACATTCACAACACATTATTCTATTTTTTTCACGAGACATAACATTTTGCTAAGGTGAGTTTTACATAGCCCCTTTTCTATTTATCACCATTTTTGGGGTGAAACATGTTACAACATTCTATATGCAATTCAATCATCAAAGTGTCTATGTGTTTTTCTATGTTGCATTATGTCTTGAACATGACTAGGGTAAGCACAATTCTAGCATAATCATTAACATTGATCAGCCGACGGTATACAATGATAGATCTATTGGACTGACAATCCCACCCGGATACGTGCCTCCTACAAAGGTAGCGTGGGTGTTTGTTATCGCATAACATATTCGAGTGAACCATGAGCGTATGGGATGTACCACATTATAACAGTCACAAGGGTTGATTATGCACTCGATTTACTTCTAGTATGTTTTCACATATGGACTAGACTTGCCATGACACTTGAATTGTACAAGCTTTATTCAATTATCAAAACCTATGTAATTCTCACCAACTTTTGTTGACCCAAAATATTTTCAAACTTAACATGTTTCAGGTTATAGCTTGCTTGAAGATTAGAGTTATTGCTTGAAGATGCGTAGCTAGTATTTTTCATTTTGATGTACAAAATTCTTAGAACAATTGTATGTAATTTATTTAAATCATTTATTGGAACTTATTATTTATCATGAGCTACTGAACAATCATCAATACGTGACATCCCGATGTTTCCGCCATCGGTTGGGGTGTTACATGACTATTACACATTTAACCCCTGTTCTTATTATTTCATATCATGCTATGGCTCAAATAATACTAATAGTTACGGTACAATTCGAATTATTTAGTTATCAAAGGTCATGATAGTTAGTTTGAAGAAGTGTGATTCTTCACCAATTGTTCTAGAAACTAAACCCCTCTCATCACACATACCACTCCCATTTGTGACATCAGCAAAAAATGGTTATTGATTAGTCGTTTGGTTGGATGAGACTCATTGACAAAAGGCAAACTATTGCTAATAGTCATAGTAACAAATAGCCTTTAGTGAATAGGGATGACAATGAGACAAATTTGGGACGAGTATAGGTATTTCTACTCTTATACCCGGTTTATTTCTAATATCATACAGGTTTCTTAATTCTTTTAATTCGGATGGCTTGCTGGCTATGCTTACGGTTGATTTTTCCAAAGATTTCAACTTAGTTGACTGTTCGATTTTGCTTCGCAAGATCCATCGCTATTGCCGCTACATATTCCTGTGGGTTCAATTTCTGTATGCCCAGCCTGCTAGGCTATACGTGGGGAATGACCGCAATGGGGCTTTCACGGGGGTCTAGCAAGGGGATCCCTTGGGACCTTTGCTTTTTGCCCTAGCCTTACACCCCTTAGTGCTTCAGGTATAGTAAAACTTCAAACACCCCTTCCACGCTTGGTACTTGGATGACGGGACAGTTATCGGGGATGTTATTCAATTTCCTAAAGCTCCTGACATCATCAGTTCGGAGGGTTTAATCTTGGGGCTATGAGTTAATATTAAAAAACTGAGGTATTTTGACCGACATGCAACGGGGTGAAGGTCTAGCCAGGGCTTTTTGCCAACGAGATTGGGAGGCTCGAAAGAGGTGTCAAACTGCTAGGAGGGGTAGTCAGCCGTGATGCCAGCTTTATTAGTGGTCTAGCGGCTAAGAGGGCAACACGAACTATTGACATTATGAGATACCTTCCCTGGTTGCGGGACCCCTAAAGCGAGCTTCCCTTGCTTATATCTTGTATGGGGGTTGCAAAGTTGCTATTTGGTTTGCGAACTTGCCAGCCCCCCTTTGTGGATGATGATGTTTCATGTTTTGATCAAGGCCTTCAGGAGGCAATAGAAGACATTTTTGTATGTGGGGTCCTTTTTTTTGGTGAACTCTAGTGGCGGATCGCAACCTTGCCGATGCGGCTTGGTGGGTTGGGCCTTCTTTCAGCCTGGGGATGTGGCTACCTATGCCTTTGTGGCTTCCATGTCTCAGTCTTAGGAGTTGCATGACCACATCTTATGTAACAACGAGGTTGCTAGCACTGACTCGGATTATTCCAGCGCTTTGGAACGCATGCATGAATCCCTCGCTGACTTTTATCTTGGCGGTTTCTCTAACAAGGACACCGCCCCAAAAAAAGCCATAAAAAACTTTGGCGAATGCCCTTTGTTGTCGAATCGCACAAAGTTTGGGAGAGGATTTCCATTTGTCCCCTCGCCAGAAAGCCATCATTGAATGCCTACAGAGGCCTCACACTCAGGATTTCTTAACTGTTATCCCTATTGAAGGTCTAGGTCAACGTATGTCAGCGGTGGAGTACCGGTCCATCCTTAAATAACGTCTGATGATCCCCATGTTCCCAGATGATGAAACTTGCCCAGTCTGTCGTAAAACATGCCTTGATAAATACGGGGAGCATGCGTTTCACTGTACAGTGTTGTCGGGGTTTAAGTATTGCCTTGACTTTGTTCGGGACACGTTAATGGATATACTCACACGAGTAGGGATCTTGGCAAATAAAGAGGCATCGGTCAATTCTCTTTACAGACCCGGCGGAAGAGAGGTCCACCCTACGCCCGACTGACGTGCTAGTTTTTGGTTGGAAGGGCGGGAAAAATGTTTGTGTTGATCTCACAGGTGTATCCCCCTAGCCGGTTTCCGGGAAAATAGGTTTGTGGTGGGGTAAGCGGTACTGAAAGCGGAATCAAAGAAGGTGGAAAAGCACCCGAAAGCTTGTGAGGATAATCAACATGCCTTCGTCCCCCTGGCGTTTGACATGTTCGGCTCCTTTGCGCCAGAGGCGGTTCGGTTCTTGGCTAGAGTTAAGCGTGTGATCCATAACAACTTTTCAACCCCTCAAGGGTGACACTTTTTTTTCCAGTAGATTAGGATTTTCTATTTAGAAGGGGATGTCGACGCAGTTTGTTACCCGTCTACATGCTATCTTTATGTAATTTGCCCTTTATTAATATAAGTTGATATATGTTAGATTAAAATAAAACACACAAGTTAAATATTAGTTCTAAGAACTACATGCTTATAAAAAATCTCCCTCCCATTTGCCATGATTAAGTCATATTTCAACAACTAAAAGATGAAGCACAAAATGGTCGATGGATTAACCAACAGCTGCATGAGTTGTTTAGGGAGAATTTAAAGGGATGATCATTGTGTGTTTTTTTTTTAAAGAAACTTTCATTAAACCAACTCGAAGGGCCTCAAAACAAGAGCCTACGAGCAAACAAACACCACACAATCAGCCCAACGGGCATAAACACCAAGACTTCCAATCTACTATACTACTATGTTTATATCTATTACAAAACCAAAAATAAGAAGTCGACTTAATACTTTCCATCACCTCAATAGGTCTCCTCCTCTTGTTAGAGAAAATCCTATTATTGCGTTCAATCCAAATCATCCATAACGTAGTGTAGATAATACCCCTGAGAATGAACTTTTTATCTTTATCTACTTGCTGCATCTCCGGAAGCCGAATAATATCCAAAACATCGAAAAAATAAGTGTGACCAATGCGGCACCAAGATTCTACTCGAAACCAAACTTCCAGCGAAAATTCGCAACCTGTAAAAAGGTGAAGCACAGTCTCCGAATTATCTTGACACAAGCTGCAGTTTGTTTCTGAAACGGTCACTCCCCGCTTGTTAAGCTCGGCTATGGTTGGCAATCTATTGAGAGCCACCCTCCAAACCATAACTTTGCATTTGAGTGGCACCCAACCCTTCCACTTAACCGCCGAACCAATACCATGTTGAATGTTTTTGGTTAAAATCTTCTTGGCTGATGCAACTGTAAACACCCCATCCTCTACCGGCTTCCATTTCCACTTATCTTGGCCACCCTTCCATGCAAAGTCGTGTATGTCACTGAGAAGTTGGAATAGTTCATTAACCTCCTCGGTTGTAGAAGGATTTGACCTCCATTCCCATTTCAAAACTTTAATGCCGTTAATAACCTGAATACGGTTTGAAACTTTTACCCATTTATGTTTCTCGAGCCTACAAAGATGAGGATATACCACCCGCAAAGGTGACTCTTTGAGCCAGATATCACCCCAAAAGGTAATTAAATCGCCATCCCCAATGGCAGCCGCAAAATATGATTTAAGTGGAAGCTCATTATGATCTTTAGACTCGCTGACTTTAACAATGCTTCGCCATTATGATCATTGTGTGTTTAATGAGAAGTTTTGAAGGGGTGAACAACTAGACTAAAGAGGTGATTTGTAATTTGTACTTCATTGATTCACTTCAATGAAATGTTTCTTTTTTTTTAAATAAACATTAATTAAAAATTTTGATTAATAAAAAGATGCTTATTAAGTAATGTATAAATGACCTCTATATATCAATAAAAAGGCTATATGTACAAATTAAGAAGCATGTGTCTTAATAAAACAAGGAAAAAAGTTTTAGATTAAAATTTAAATAAAACAAAAACATTAGGATGAAATGTGTAACTTAATAAATAAGTTTTAGGTTTAATTTAACAAAAACAAAAAAGGATAAAATGTGTAAGTTAAAAAAAGAGCTTTAGGTTAAATGAAAGCATCAACAGCCTCATCTCTTTCTCCATTATCTTCTCCAGGTAAGGTAAGGTAAGTTAAGTTATTTCATCTTCATCTCTACCAAAGGTGGTTGATCAAAAAAAAAAAAAAAAAAAAAAAAAATATTGAAGGTGATGTTGGTTATTGAAGTAAAGAAAAAAAAAAATAAACAAAAAAAAACAACCGTTTGTGTTTCATGATTCGTTAGATACAACCAGAATTTCGTTCACGAGACCACTACCAGCATGGGTGACGACAATGTTACCGTGATGATAGTGGGGTACACATGACCAATTCTGTTACGCCTCCTCTCCATAGTATATAAAAAGTGTAACTTTAATTATTTTAACCCAATAGGATCTTGGTAAAAAAAGAGTTTTATTAGGGGCTCAAAGTAGTTTACCCGATAAAGAATGTGGCCATCACGTGACGTAGTGGCCGGTGTTAGACTATTATGATTGAACACGACAATCAACTTGTGTTAAATACAAATAAAGTAATGATATGAACAAATTCGACTTTGATAGTGAATTATATTATTTAGATTTCATTTAATAATGTGCAATAAAAAGAGTTTTCTATAAAATATTCATTTTTTTATTATATGATGATATCGATTTTTAATGTTAGTCAATTATCTATCTATTAGTAGATATTCCTTTGAAATTATTGGGCCACGTTTAACATAAACGTGTCACTTTTTACTCATTTATCTATTCATTGTTATTCATTGTTTGCGCGTCTTCCCTGTATCTCCGCAACCTCCTGCTATTTTACCATCCTTCTTCTTGCCCTATTTTTCTCTGCCTCATAAACGTGCTCCATCTATCTGATGTTATTTATTGTGGCGACATCAAGCGAGATGCGATGAAGCCTCACAACGACCTCCACCTGCTAAATTGAAAGAGATAGGTTTAGTATAGTGGTTAGAGTTTTGAATAAGTACAAAAACCCTTCATGTCTTCATTAATTCGCATAACGCTTACACATCTTGCAGTCGTTTTATCAAATTTCAATGAATATAAATTGCATGTATGTGTGTGTATAAAGGGGAGGATCATTTGAGAAGACTTTTAATGTGAGAATATAAAGAAGAAATAATATAATGGTAAAACATTAAATACTTTAACTTTTTTCACATTGATTATTCCCTCAGGTTAGTTAAGTTGTTAGACACGACGCTTCTGAGGAACGGGTAGAGGAACTTTGACAAGACCTAACAGATTTAGATGATTCTTTTTTTTATTTGTATGAGAGTAACGTTTATTTATGATTCTATTGCTATGAACGACGAGTAACACCCAATTAATTTTATGATTATTAAAATGACTTTTGAATGGTTTAGTGTTTTTAAGAACATGATTGGGAGTTTCCGCTGCGAAAGAAATGTTTTTGAAATTTAAATTTATGGAAAAATACGGGGTGTTCCAATATCAAATCTCCATATATAACAAGACTAGGTTATGTACCCGTGTGATACACGGGTTGAACAATTTAAATTATATATATTATAAATATAACTAAGAAAAAAAAGATTAATATTTTATTTAAAATAAAAAAAGTTTCCTTTACAACCGAAAATATATTAAATATTCATCAGTCCCTAAATGATTTATTGTAAAAAATATTTTTATTCACATAAAACTTTTTTCAAACATTTCAAAATGTATCTTCCATACCGTGGCTATTATTTTATAAGACTGCAGGTACAAGAAAAAAAATCAAAAAAGTAATAAAGGTAAATCTGTTTAGGCTAGGATATAAAAAAATGAAATTAATTTAAAAGTATCTCCTCATCCGTTAAACCATCTCGATCGAGTATTGTTCATTTGGAATTTTTAATAAAGATTACTTTTGTTAGTTCATAAACATTTTCAAATTATGTTTAATAATTTATTTCTAATTTTATATTATATTAATTGATTTACAAAAAAAACATAGAATATATATATTAAACTGAATCCAGTAATTATACTAATAATAATAGTTGTAACAAATAAAAACTGAATAAGTAATAATTATTAAATAAAGAAACAAATTAAAATAAATGTATTGTTTAAAATAATAAAATTGGAGGCTTTGTGATGGAGTTCTATGTACTCTATGTGCTGTCTTTTATTACTATAGATAGAAATCGATTAATGTTGATTAATTTATTTTATTTATTTGTTTTGAACAACATGAAAGTCTCACAAAATAACTTGACTAATTACAATTTGTTATTCTTAATTTGTTTATTTGAATTTTGATTTTTAATATTAAAATTAATATGTATTTGTTGAGCATTGTTTAACTTTTAAAACAATGACCAAAATAAGAAAAACTTAATAATCATTTCTCAAATATTGTAACAAAATTAATTTTAAACTTATAATAACAAATCAAATATTGTAAAAAGAATCATGTGTTTTCTTTTATTAATGATTTTAGTTACAACTATGATTATTAATGTAATTAATAAAATTCAATTTAATAAATTTATAATATGCTTTTGCAAATCAATTATTATATTTAAATTTGAATCTATTTTATTAAATAATAAAATTAGAGAATTCATGAGGGAGTGCCATGTGTCCCTCATGTGTTTTCTTTTATTATATAGTGTAGAGTGCAGATAAGTTACAACTATGATTATTAATCAATTATTATAATTAAATTTGAATTTATTGTATTAATAAAATAATAAAATGAGAGAATTCATAAGGGAGTGCCATGTGTCCCTCATCTGTTTTCTTTTATTATATAGTGTAGATGTAGATGTAGATAAGTTACAACTATGATTATTAATCAATTATTATAATTAAATTGAATTTATCGTATTAATTAAATAATAAAATGACAGAATTCATGAGGGAGTGCCATGTATCCCTCATGTGTTTTCTTTTATTATATAGTGTAGATGTAGATGTAGATGTAGATTCTTGTTAACAAAAAACAAAGGATTTTCAAAAATAACCATCAGATATGTTGTTAATGTATTAAACCCTCAACAAAATCGAACTTTCACTAACATTCTACAATATTCAAATCCCTAACAACAGAATAGTAACATACCTTTTAGATCCATTATTTTTTTTTCAAGATCCGGCTTTTGATATACTTTTTCATAACCAGGTCAGTTAGGGTTTTGCACGTGGATGCACGAGTGGTTACTATGGTGTGATTCCAAGTAGAGGTTGGCGGAAGGTGGTAATGAAGATAGGGTTTGGAATGGAAGGTAGGGGTGAAGATAGAAAGGTCTGGTGGAGTTGCAAGTTGCTGGGGGTTTCGAAGATGGTGACTGTAACATTTCGCATTTAATTATTTGTACGTTACGGATTAAAACAACAAGTCTTATCATTATTTTTTTTTTTTGAGATATTTTGAAACCCTATACAATGATAATTATTCATATAAATACATATATATATATATATATATATAAAAGTTAATAATAATAATAATAATAAATATAACAAATCAAATTTTTATTACCTAAACCCACTCTTGAGCCCATCCAAGTTCTGGCCCAAGCCCAACACCTGGCCCAATCCAACCCCTCCTTCCTTTATACCAATTTAAAACAAAAAATAATAATATGCCTTGGCCAGGGATCGAACCCGCGACCAGGGCCGGGTCATGCATCAACACAACACACATTAACCAACTGGGCTGGCCATCAACTCTGATTAAACCCCAGCACGAATTAAACTTATACGCGATTTAAAACCTACACAATTGACTTAGGAAAGTCAACTGTGTGGACGCGTTTGTTAATCAATCAGAATCAATTCGTGATTGATCTAATTTTGGCAACCCTACTCGATTACCGGCCTCATTCAACCACGATTACACGTTAATTACCAATTATCGTTGCCCAATTTCAAACCTTTACGCGTTTGACATTTAATCACAGGTCAAACTTGCCAATTAAGCAATCCATCAATCCCCTATATAAATTGACCTTCTGCAATCCTTCTCAACTCGCTCACACATCTCTCTTAACCTCCAATTGCTCTTAAACACCCTCTGATAATACCCACGCATACACAGTTTTGACTTATTAAGTTGACTGTCCAATCGTGTAACAAACAACACTGTAAGTCCAATCTTTTTTGTGGGTTTTGTTAGTCGGCATCCATACAACGAAAACCCTAACAATAATCGGGTTAAAGATGTATGGATTGTTTGATTGGAAAAACTAGGGTTCGTGCAAAATGATTTGGGGAAGAAACTGTTTGAGTATATTGTATTTATTTTTTTTTAAACTGAAATGAATCACAACCACAGGCCTAGGCCAAGTGGTTGTGACCATTGCTTGCAACCCAGGGCACCCGGGTTCGAGTCCCGGCTGCGGCCACCTTTTCTTTTCTTTTTCTTTTTTAAACAACAAACTAAATAATATATATATTAAACATTTTAATCTTATAAATTCGTTTTTAAATATTAAAACTATTTTATAAATTCTAAAAAAATTATATTTATTAAATCTGAGATAAAAGTTTTATTTACAATTTTTATTTTTTTGAAATTCATTTATTTAATATTTATAATAATTAAATCAATTTTATACTATTATATTTATAAAAATCCATTAAAATATCAAAACAATTTTATTAAATTCTACAAAAATTATCCTGAGTTTGTATAAAGTTAAAATTTACTGAAATGATTTTTAATTCTGAAAAATCATTTATTTTATATTTTTAATCAATTTTTGTTAGATTTAATCATAATTAAATCATAATAAATTCAATTTTTATTATTTTTGCACCAAAATTTTATACAATTTATTTTTAAATATTTAGTACAGAAATATGATTTTTAAAATAATAATACTTTAATTTTAGTATTTTTAGATATTAAAGTTAATTGTTGGCAATTTGTAATAAATAGATTTAAAAATCTATTTTAAAAGAAATAATTTTATAAAAATTATTTTTATACTTCAAACACATTATTGTGAGCATTCTAAATTCAAATTTTATAAAAAGACTTTCTTTTATTTAATTATCAAGTTTCCCTTTATTTAATTAACATTTTATGTTAAATTCAACAATTGGATATCCCCAAATCGAAACCCTAGGATATACTTATAAACTAGTTAGGCATAGACTTATTTGTTGCCTTATACATAGGGTAACACTTGGCAAACTATTGGGCTACACTTATATTATTCCTCAATACCTAATACTATACCAAGGTGAGTTTACGTAACCATGTTTATGCGATTATTTATACTTGCAACAATTATTTAAGCAATTCAACATGCATGTCTAGTAGTAAACTTTATTGCCTCATGAATTAGTCAACATTTTCAACGAGTTTCAACGAGTTTCAACATTTACATAATCATTAGCTATGGCCAAGCCGGCGATACTCAATAATAGATATATTGGATTGACAACCCCACCCGGATACGTGTAACTCCTACATAGGTCACGTGGGTGATTGTTATCGTTCAACATATTACTAAGGTGAACCGTAGATGACGGGATGGACCTAAACTAGTCGGAGGTTTGATTATGCCAACATATTATACTATTCATGTAGACTTAAATTTACGATAGACATACGAATTGCTAGACTTTTATACTTAAACTATATGCTTAACATGGATTATGTATCCTCACCAACTTCTAGTTGACCCCCCCCCCCCCATTTTTCCAAACTCAACAGGAAATACTGATGCTTGAAGTCTAGAGCTAGCATGAGGAGATATTTGAAGCTTTGTTGATTACTTGATGTAGACTTTAATGTAATTCAATATTGTAATGTATTAAAGGATTATTTAAACTTCTGTACTACCATGAGCTACTGAACAATCATTTATACGTGGCACCTCGATGTTTCCGCCATCGGTTGGGGTGTTACAGATTGGTATCAGAGCCATGGTTATAGGGAATTAGGTTATTAGAAAAATAATCTAGTCTATAACCATAGGATTTAACCAGTACTTGCTTCTTTTACTTGCTATTCTCTATCTCCTACTTCTTATCCCTACTTTCATCCTTACAAGAAGGCTGCTCTCCATCACTGGAACTACTCTTAGACTAATAGGACAAATTCCTCAGGTTTAACCTGAACCCCCTTGAGATCTCGTCGAAGTTCTAGATTTTAATAACGAACACGTGCAATCTGGAAGGGTGAACGCCTGTATTCTGAGTCTTCTGTCTAGGCTGGCATTGCGCATATATCCCAATCAGACGAGGGACCCGGATGCCTACCTGGGAATTCTCGGGATGAGTGTTCACTTATAGGCTAAAGCATGTCTTCATATGTTATTAGAATTTAGAATCTTTGATAAGTCAACGTTTTCGTTTATTCGTTTTAATGAATAAATGATTACATTCCTTATATAATCTCATTCACCTCACTGTGTCTCTTACAGATCATGCCTCCACGTCGCAGTGCTCGTCTTAACAGTGGTGAAAATCATGATGAAGGAAGTAGCAATCACAACCATAACCATGACACTAACCACAACAACAACAACAACAACAACAACAATGGTGTTGATGCCCAACTGGCTGCAATCATTTCTCAACAAATGGCACAGCAAATTGCAACTCTGGTTCCCAACTTACTAGCTCAAGTCATCCAGTTGAACGGCAACGGGAACGGCAACGACAACGGGAATGGAAATGGAAACCACAACGGGAATGGACTTCCAGCCTGTACCCTTAAACACTTTAATTCCTGTAATCCCCCAAAGTTCAGTGGAGAAGAAGGAGCTACAGGACTCCTACAATGGTCTGAGGGTATTGAGAATACTTTCATTAACAGTGAATGCCCCGAAAACTTTAAAGTCCGTTATGCCATGAGTGTTCTTCACAAACGAGCACTCACTTGGTGGAATGAAGAAAAACGCACTCGCGGAGCTGAAGCTGCACTAGCCTTAACTTGGGATCAAGCTAAAGACATTATGAAGGCAGAGTTCTGTCCTCGTAATGAAATCAAGAAACTGGAAGATGAATTTCATGACCTTGCTCAAGACAGTGGGGAAAACCTTGCTTACAACACTCGTTTTCACGAACTTAGCTTACTGCTACCCCACAAAGTCACCCCTTTGCCCATTGCTATCAAAAAATACATTGGTGGATTACCAATGCAGATCCAAGACACGGTGTGGGGAAGGAACCCTGCTACTTTGGAAGAAGCAAAGCGTTTGGCTGCCACCCTAACAGATAACCATGTGAAAGCAGGAACCCTAACTCATAAAGGGGAAAAGAAAAAGGATACTCCCCAACCTGCCGTTGATATCAAAACTGAGGCCTCAACCAACGGGAAGAACAAGGTCAGGAATTTTGCAATAGACACCATTGCCCCACCCACCAAGAAACAATACAATGGGAACCTACCTAAGTGTGACACCTGCCTGTATCACCACCCAACTCAAGTACCCTGCCGACAGTGCACCAATTGTCAAAGGTATGGACATCTTGCAGATGCTTGTCGAATCCCTGCTACAAACGCTCTCGATGCTCCAAATAACCCCGCTTGAGACCCTCCAGCTACTTAACAGCAAACCCTACTATTTGAATAATGTCTACTTTCTCTTTAATTCCATGTATTGCCACTTTTGATTCAAATAATAAATTCAAGTATTATCATAACATCTGTGTGCATGCTTGTTTGAATGTGAATTAATTGCTATATCTATAACCATACGTGCTTGCTTGTACAACAATTAGTTAACTATCAAACAATCTACTCAACGATTGGTAGAGGTTATCATGTCTTCCAAACAGTCGGGAGAGGCCCTACCACCTGCTCAACGACTGGTGGAGACTATCAAACCTGCTCAACAATCGGTTGAGTCATAAAAAGGACACAAAACCTAAATGTAAGGTAAATTGATAATTACGTTCCGGAACGTAATCATGAGTTTACAGGTACGTTAAGGTAGTGTGAAACTTTATCAAGGTTTTCGGTAGTTGACTAATTGTGAACCTAATGTCTTCCTTTAACTTCGGGACGAAGTTCCTAAAAGTAGGGGAGACTGTAACATTTCGCATTTAATTATTTGTACGTTACGGATTAAAACAACAAGTCTTATCATTTTTTTTTCTGAGATATTTTGAAACCCTATACAATGATAATTATTCATATAAATACATATATATATATATATATATATATATAAAAGTTAATAATAATAATAATAATAATAAATATAACAAATCAGATTTTTATTACCTAAACCCACTCTTGAGCCCATCCCAGTTCTGGCCCAAGCCCAACACCTGGCCCAATCCAACCCCTCCTTCCTTTATACCAATTTAAAACAAAAAATAATAATATGCCTTGGCCAGGGATCGAACCCGCGACCAGGGCCGGGTCATGCATCAACACAACACACGTTAACCAACTGGGCTGGCCATCAACTCTGATTAAACCCCAGCACGAATTAAACTTATACGCGATTTAAAACCTACACAATTGACTTAGGAAAGTCAACTGTGTGGACGCGTTTGTTAATCAATCAGAATCAATTCGTGATTGATCTAATTTTGGCATCCCTACTCGATTACCGGCCTCATTCAACCACGATTACACGTTAATTACCAATTATCGTTGCCCAATTTCAAACCTTTACGCGTTTGACATTTAATCACAGGTCAAACTTGCTAATTAAACAATCCATCAATCCCCTATATAAATTGACCTTCTGCAATCCTTCACAACTCACTCACACATCTCTCTTAACCTCCAATTGCTCTTAAACACCCTCTGATAATACCCACGCATACACAGTTTTGACTTATTAAGTTGACTGTCCAATCGTGTAACAAACAACACTGTAAGTCCAATCTTTTTTGTGGGTTTTGTTAGTCGGCATCCATACAACGAAAACCCTAACAATAATCGGGTTAAAGATGTATGGATTGTTTGATTGGAAAAACTAGGGTTCGTGCAAAATGATTTGGGGAAGAAACTGTTTGAGTATATTGTATTTATTTTTTTTAAACTGAAATGAATCACAACCACAGGCCTAGGCCAAGTGGTTGTGACCATTGCTTGCAACCCAGGGCACCCGGGTTCGAGTCCCGGCTGCGGCCACCTTTTCTTTTCTTTTTCTTTTTTAAACAACAAACTAAATAATATATATATTAAACATTTTAATCTTATAAATTCGTTTTTAAATATTAAAACTATTTTATAAATTCTAAAAAAATTATATTTATTAAATCTGAGATAAAAGTTTTATTTACAATTTTTATTTTTCTGAAATTCATTTATTTAATATTTATAATAATTAAATCAATTTTATACTATTATATTTATAAAAATCCATTAAAATATCAAAACAATTTTATTAAATTCTACAAAAATTATCCTGAGTTTGTATAAAGTTAAAATTTACTGAAATGATTTTTAATTCTAAAAAATCATTTATTTTATATTTTTAATCAATTTTTGTTAGATTTAATCATAATTAAATCATAATAAATTCAATTTTTATTATTTTTGCACCAAAATATTATACAATTTATTTTTAAACATTTAGAACAGAAATATGATTTTTAAAATAATAATACTTTAATTTTAGTATTTTTAGATATTAAAGTTAATTGTTGGCAATTTGTAATAAATAGATTTAAAAATCTATTTTAAAAGAAATAATTTTATAAAAATTATTTTTATACTTCAAACACATTATTGTGAGGATTCTAAATTCAAATTTTATAAAAAGACTTTATTTTATTTAATTATCAAGTTTCCCTTTATTTAATTAACATTTTATGTTAAATTCAACAATTGGATATCCCCAAATCGAAACCCTAGGATATACTTATAAACTAGTTAGGCTTAGACTTATTTGTTGCCTTATACATAGGGTAACACTTGGCAAACTATTGGGCTACACTTATATTATTCCTCAATACCTAATACTATACCAAGGTGAGTTTACGTAACCATGTTTATGCGATTATTTATACTTGCAACAATTATTTAAGCAATTCAACATGCATGTCTAGTAGTAAACTTTATTGACTCATGAATTAGTCAACAATTTCAACAAGTTTCAACGAGTTTCAACATTTACATAATCATTAGTAATGGCCAAGCCGGCGATACTCAATAATAGATCTATTGGATTGACAACCCCACCCGGATACGTGTACCTCCTACATAGGTCACGTGGGTGATTGTTATCGTTCAACATATTACTAAGGTGAACCGTAGATGACGGGATGGACCTAAACTAGTCGGAGGTTTGATTATGCCAACATATTATACTATTCATGTAGACTTAAATTTACGATAGACATACGAATTGCTAGACTTTTATACTTAAACTATATGCTTAACATGGATTATGTATCCTCACCAACTTCTAGTTGACCCCCCCCCCATTTTTCCAAACTCAACAGGAAATACTGATGCTTGAAGTCTAGAGCTAGCATGAGGAGATATTTGAAGCTTTGTTGATTACTTGATGTAGACTTTAATGTAATTCAATATTGTAATGTATTAAAGGATTATTTAAACTTGTGTACTACCATGAGCTACTGAACAATCATTCATACGTGGCACCTCGATGTTTCCGCCATCGGTTGGGGTGTTACAGTGACTATGGTTGGAGTTAGTGGTTACGATGGTAACTATGGCTTCTCCTCATTTGGGTGTTTTTGAAAGAGATGAAATCTGGATCTACTTTTGGGTTTTTATCCTCGTCATTAATCTTCGTTCATCATTGTCATCGATCTTCATCTCATTTTTTATCCTTGACATCCAACTTCGTTCATCATCATCAGTATCTTCATGTAGGTTATTATCCACTAGTTTTATGAGAAAGGTAGAGAAAGAGACATGATTCCTGGAAAGAAAATATAGATATAAAATGGATAAGAAGAGAAGAGAGAGTATATGTAATAGGAGGGGTATTATGGTCTGACATTGGGTTGAAAAAGACTGTAGTGTCCTCTCTTCCTCAATTCAATTTCACTTATACCTAAAAGATATAAATTTAATTACAACCATTGATTAGAATGATCAATGGTTAAAATGAGTTCTTATGGTTTTCACAACTCACATAGGTTCTCAATATAACCGAACCCTGTATATATAGGCTAAATATAGACAGAAAACCTCTAAAATTTGACAAAACCCCCTGAAAACCCCATGAAACACATGCAATCATGTATGTTGCATGTTTAAAAATTTTCATAAAAAAATAAGTACGTTTTATAGGTTTTCTCTGGATCTTTACCCTATATATATATACACACACACATATACACGAATAGGAAAATAGGAAACCACATCTTTTTTAGAAAACCTAGTAAACCTTATCATGACCATCCATGGAGTTTGATCAATGGTGATTATTAATTGTGGATTTTTTATTTAAACTAAATGCATATTAAATAATTAAACATACAAAAAGGGGCAATAAAGTTATTTGCTAATTCTAAAAAAGCATGTTTAGAAAGTTGATTTGACACTTGTCAAATCATCTTCCTCTTACTTTATTGCACTTTTTTCCACAAAAATATGGACATATTTCAATGTGTTACAGACGTGTTGTTGATATGTGTTAATATCGTGATATAGAACCTCACCTCATATAAGATGTTTTATTACATATGTTAAAATAGTAATACAAACCTTACCCATAAAAGACTTGTAAAACAAAATAAAAAAAACATAGACGTATAAACTTATAAAATAACCCATTACATATCAACATATAACGTAACAAAAGTGTTTCATACAAATTTAATTATATAAAAAACGATAGACAACGGTCACTACAAACAACAATTATATAAAAAACGATAAAACAACGATCATTATAATCAACACAATTCTAAAAAAAAGTGCCATTAAAAATATTTTAATGCTTTATTCATGATAATTTTCCTCATCTTTAACATAAAAATCTATCCACCTGCAAAAGAAAACAAATTCATTAATTTACATTTAAGGCCAACCCCACACATTAACATATGTTATCCATGTCTTAATGTGACACCCGAAAAACTCAGGTTAGTATCTTTGGTCAAACGCATAAGTCTACCTTAGCAAATCATGCATGTATTACACTTAACTGGGTTAGTGTGTCATTACGATGGTTCAGGGGATCATCGGGAGTCATTACGATGGTTCGGAGAAGCATCGGGAGTCATTACGATGATCCGAGGGATCATTGGTGGTCGGTCCATAACCATATATAGAAGGGTTGGTGATTCGGAGGATCACCGGATTAATTGTACACTCGCGAGTCTCAATATTTTATATATTGATGTCTTGTTAAACATATCTTTCAGGTAACTAAGTGCCGATTAGATATGAGGCTAGTGCGGTGGAATAAGGGATGTCAGATACTTGTCGGGGTTTCATTTATATTTTCCATTGGGCTGGGACATGGATGGAAAAACCCCATGTATGAACTTGTTGTTTGTTGTTATGTGTGTAATGTTGTGACAAGGTACTCATTTTAGACATCTTAATAAAATGAACTATTCTAATTAAATATGGTTTGTGTTAATCTAGACTTTGATATGTTTTCGAGCGTTACGCCACGTGTTTCAGCCATTGGCGTAGTGTGACGGAAGTGGTATCAGAGCCAAGGTTATAGCCATTAGTATTTTTGAAAAATCTAGACTATAACTAGTTATGGCTCAAAAACAAAGGTTTTCAAAACTAAAACACAACAAAATGATTTTAGAAAATAAAGAAATTTGTACATAGGATGTATAACGGGAATTCCGACCGACTAGAGATCCGATTTTCAAAGGTTAGTTAATACATATACCTAGTACGGATATTTTGCCTGTAAGGATGTCATGTAACGCTTCACCTTAGTCCTCACTCTTTCATTGATCACCGGTACCAACAAGTAGGAAGGACGTTGTGGTCTGCGATGAACTCACCCATTTACCTATGGACGGGATGATCAGAAGGACTAACCTCCATCGTTCTAGTGGATGTCACCATGTTGCTTATGTTGTGGAGGCGAAACTTGTCCAAATCATTTGTTGTGAGAATTCTTTGTTTCTAGATCAGGAAGCTCGGAACTAGCGGGCACTGAGATAACCTGGCAACGCAAATTATAATTACAGGTGCACATGTAATAATAATTTGGGGTGCACGGAAACTTAGTGGGCGCTAGGGTCGGTATTGGTAATCACTCTTTGTCTTGTTTATTCCCGTTCTCTCAGTTCAGACTTATCTTTTGATTGGCCAACGGGTTAATAGGGAGATCTTGTCGGTATCCCTTAATTGTGATCCTAAAGAAATCCCACATCGGATAAAGAGGGCTGATGGAAGCTTCCTTGTATAGGAGCTGAATGCATTCCCCACACAGTTTTTCCAAAGGAGCGGATATACGAGGATGTACTGCCTATCGAAGCGATGAATGGCTGGTACGATGTGTGGAATGTTATACGTGGAACCCAATAAAGACCTAGTGGGCATCCTTGCAAAACTAGCTTGTTTTGGGCATGGAATCCTATGTGGGTCAGTTATGAGACTTGTGGCTCGTGTGCTGTTCTGTCGTTATTGTGTGTAAGTCATTGTTGACCTAACTCATGCTTGGGTTGTCTTCGAAGAATGTGGGTTATTTCTCTGATTGGAGGACATTGTAACACCCTGACCGATGAAGGAATCATCGAGGTGTCACGTAGTGACGATTGTTCAATAGCTCATGGTACTAAAGTGTAAATATTGATATATTGAATAAATAGTTTATTACATTGAAATGAAATACCAAGATACAATGATTCTAAAGTGTCAAATCTAATTGAAATACAATGAAGACAAGCCTAAATATAAATCCAAAAGCTTAAAATAATTGAAATACAAAATAATTTTGTCAACACATATAATGTATTGGTGAACATACCCTGTTTGAATACATATAATAGAAAAAGAGTTCCACAATTTATGTGCTATGATATATGCATTATGTAAAAGGGTCAAAACCAACCCAAAGACAATGTAGAATATATAATAAGACAAAAACCTTTTGAAAACATGCTTGAGTATATGAATCACATAACAATGACCAAAGACTTAACTCATCCACGTAAGTCACAAGGGGTATATACCATAGTACTATTCATTGAAATGTCAGGCCACAACAGTTAATGATTTTGACAAGCGTTCATACAATTCACACAAGCATCTCATGAAGCACATTGCGTTATAAAGAATATACATACGTTTAATGATAATGGTACATGATTCACCCCAAAAGAGTAAAACAGTAAAAAGGGGTTAGATATACTCACAGTTTTGCTAAGTTGTAAATCCAACAAAGTTCGTCACAAAAGGCTTGGGAATTCCGAAGAACTCAACCTATATGTATAAGAATACTAATGAGGAAAGTGACTTAAAAAGTCTAGGATATCTAGAGTTTAAGGCATTAGGGTTTGCTATTTCGATTTGGGGAATCAACGTTTTTGTGAAGGATTGAAACAATATTAAATTTATGTCACAAAGATTATATGGTAAAATTCGAAGATTATGATTTAGTAATCTAAATAGCACCAATTGCATATTTAGATAAAAAATATGTTTCAAATAATAAAACCGAACTATATAGATAATTAGTTAAACTATAATTGTAAATAATTACAATAATTATAAAGAATTGAATAAAGAATTATAAGTTACACAAATGAATTAAACAAATGATATTCATGACCTTTAATCATATTAGTATTTCTGTTTTATCAGAAAATATTTATAAGACAGATTTTATAAACTATATATAATTAAATAATTTATTATGTCTAATTGAACATAGATAGGACTAAAGAGTAAAAGATATGATCCAAAAATAATTTTTTTGCTGAAATAGTTGTATTCTGATGAGAAATGTCCAAAATAAATTTTCCATATTTTTTCTCAATTTATTTTTATTTAAAACTGATTTAATGAAATTTAAATCATGTTTAAATGATTAAAAATAGGAAATTCTATAAAAATAATATTTTCTGGTCCAACTCGTTGTGGCCATTCTGAATTCCTAATCACGCCTTCTCATCTCACTAGTGTGCCTATGAGGGTTTATGTGTTCGATGAACCGCATTTGCTAACCCTATCCTAGTCCTTCTTGGGGGCACAAACGAATTCTGCTTTTATCGTGGTGTTTCCATTTTGGGGGTCTCGGTTGTGTGTTGACACTACGCGAGGAGGTTATCGGTTATGTTTTCATCAACCTAGGATTCGTGAGGAGGACTACATCGCCTATGTTGTGGAACCGGGTGTGGTTTGGGTTGTTCTGAAGACATTACTTGTACGGTACCTGGTGCATCGTTTATACAGATCACAAGAGTCTTCAGTGCATCTTCGACCAGGAGGGATTGATCGCATGGTAGTCTGTAGTAGTTACCTCGTATTCATCTTGAGAAAGTGGTTCCTAGGCTTGGGGTGTTTGCTCCTACAATCTCTGATTTGTGATCCTCATTTCGTTTCATGTTTCCGGGAAGCGTTGTTTAAGCATTGGGTGCTGAGTTGGATATATGTACGTGTCATCTTTCGTATTGTTGGAGTTCGTTGAGGTTCATAATCATGGACAGGGGTTCTCTTGGAAACGAGGGGACTAGATGGAATCTAGGTAACCTCATTCATTACCTAAGTGTGTACTTGGGTCGATATCTGTTATTGTTGAAGCTAAGTAAATCTCGGGGCGAGATTCCTTTCAACAGGCGGTTGATGTAACGACCAGAAAATTTTTCTTTCTTTTCGGCTTCGGGCAATTTTCAGGACGAAAATTCTTTCAACTGGGGGATGATCTGACACCCGGAAAACTTAGGATAACATTTTTCAAACGTGTAAGTCTACCTTAGCGAAAAACATTTATCTAAATATACTTTAATCATTTATGATGATCTCTCTTAACAAGGCCAAGCTTATACCCAAGCCAGAAAAAATGGATTATGTTGGGCTAGATTTAGAGGTTTGCGTTTGTCTTGGGCTATGTGGTATTGGGTTCGGCCTAAGTGGCCCATGTAAGGGTGACCGCCTATGTTTAGTATAAATAGGGGTTTCATGGTTTGTTTTAGGGTTGCTTGTGTTTTGTTTTGTTGATACTCTCGTGTACCAGACGACTCTTTGAAGTCGTGTGCACATTATCAATCAAATCGTTTACTTCATGTTTCTTCTTTGTTCTTTCTATACAATCATTGTTTCCGCCTTTGATTGTGTACGTGTTTGATACCCGGTAGAGAAGATCTTGGACTTACAATTGGTATCAGAGCCTAAGAAGTCTTTCGAAGGCTTGGTTCGGTGTCAAAGGAAGAAGATCAAAGAAGTTCTTGCTACAAACGAGCTTGATTTGATTCGTATTGATTTCATAGTTATGTGTTTTATTACTGAACAGTCTGTTCTGTACAGCCATGTCTCGTTGATTCAGTTTTGATTATCAATATCTTTCGTTCAAAATTCTAATGAAATTTTTGGTTTGATCCGATTTGGTTGAAAGTCAAAATTGTTTGCTAAAATTAAGTAGATAATTGTTTTTAAAAAAGGGAATTGTTTTTATTGTTTAACAATCTCCTTAAAAGTTTTTAAATCTTCGAAATATTTGGAAAGTTTGTTGCTAATTGTCTGCAAGTTTCCTTATTCAAGGAGTGTTCGACATCCTCATCTGTGTTCGACATCAACTTGTGTTCGACATTGGCCTGTGTTCGACCTTGGCCTGTGTTCGACCTTGCTCTGTGTTCGACCTTGCTTTGTGTTCGACCTTTGCCTGTGTTCGACCTTGCTCTGTGTTCGACCTTAGCCTGTGTTCGACCTTGGCCTGTGTTCGATCTACAAACTGGTGTTCGACCTTAGCTGGTGTTCGACCTGCTATATTGGACTAAGCTGAATCACAAGTTTTGGACTAGGCTTCAACAATTTTGGACTAGATTTAAACCATATAAATTTGATCTAATAATTTTAAGTTTTATTTTCAAAAATGGATCAAATTGTTAACCAGGCTAATTTAAACGGACTAAATACTGACCAGCTACTTGTGGCTGCTCAAGTGGACAAAGCTATGGAATCTGTTATTGGAACTCATCAGAAGATACTTGTTCTTCAACTTGGAATGTCTTATTCTGAGTGGAAATTCAGATTTATTCAAGTTGTGAAAATAAAAGATGCAAAGGCCCTGAGATCTATCTTAAACGGCCCTGTGTGATCACTTATGTGGTTAATGAAATAACTGGAGCCACTGCCATCAAACCAAAGAGCATGTACACTGATGAAGATCACGAAAAGACTGATATTGATGAAAGAGCAATTGCTTATCTTCATCAAGGACCCTCACCTGAAGTATCGATTGGAGTTCGTGACAATGCCACTGCCAAAGAGCTTTGGGAAGCTCTTGAAAATCTGTATGAGGGAGATGAAGAAATGAAAGAAAGTAGAAGAGAAATGTTGAGCCAAAAGTTCCATGCATTCAATCATATTCCTGGCGATTCACTCGAAAGCCAGATTCAACACTTTGTGGCTTTAGTAAGTGAGATGAAGTCTAATGATATGGTGGTGGACAATTCTGTGATGAACAAAAAATTACTCAATACTCTACCAAGGAGTTGGGATTCAAATGTAACACTGATCAAGAGAACCAAAGATTTAGCAAGAATCACTCTTTCTGAAACCATATCATTGATCAAGTCCCATGACCTTGATGACAGACAACGTTATATGACTCAGACTGCAAGCTATAATTATGCAATCATCGCAACTCCCAGTAATGCTCTCATGTCCTAGCAAGAACCTCAGCATTCCTTGTTATACTCTTATCCTGCCAGTGGATCTTCGTACCCACCAATGTTTGCACCCAGTGCATCAAAAGGCTCTGCCATACCTGCTTCCTCAGTGGCTACTGCTGGATCTTCGTCCTCTGCATCACTTTATTCTGCTGCACCTCAGTCAACAGTAAAAATTCCAAAGGAGCTCGAATGTAGCTTAAGTTTGTTTGCTGGATTTATGAATTGCTACAATGCATTTCTGACTGGACAACTTACTGCCAAAGATGTTGGAGCATGTGACCTAAACGATGTTAATCAAGATGATATAGAAGAGATGTATTTGACTTGGCAAATAGCTATGGTTGTACATAGAGCAAATAAGTTTGTGAAAAAGACTGGGAGAAATGTGTGGGAAAACCCAACAAAGAAACTGGGTTGAGAAAAAATGAAGATGCGTTGTTATAACTGTGATGAGCTTGATCATTTTGCTAGTGAGTGCACAAAGCCGAAGAGAGAAATGGACAACTCTGCTCTTGTAGCTGCTTCTTCCGCTGCTACTCCTGGAAATCAAACATCTACCACTCACACTGAATCTGCATCGCCAAACTCAAACAAAGCCATGGTCGCTCAGTCAGGAGGTGGATGGGACTGGTCTTCTCAAATGGAGGACCTATAGATTGTTGAAGATACTGTGTATAAAGCACTCATGGCCCAAATGGATGATGATTATGTTCCGTTGGCAGCTGAGGTACATTCTGAAATCTTAGCTGAATCTTGTTGCACTGAAAGGTGTAAACTTAAAGTTAAGGGATTTAGAGAAGAAACTCTCTCTGCATACAAACAGCTTGAATATGAAAAAATGGCCACCTGGGACATTAAAAAGAAATTTAACTCCTATAAAGAAATGGTCGAAAAACAAAAACTTGATATCAAGCGTTTGCATCAGGAGGTGAGTGACCACAAGTGTCGATACTTACACTTCAAACGACTATCTGATACTTTGACGACAGAATTGATCGACTTAAAATCTAGATTTGAAAATGCAGATTTTCATTTTATAAAATTTGATTGTTCTAGTCCCAAAGTTGAGAAAATGATCAATACCCAGTTAAAGTTCAGACCAAAGGAAGTGAGGAATAAAGGTCTAGGGTTTGTGGAAATTCCACCACCCTTTAATGAAAATTATTCCTCAATTCCCATGTCGGATGAAGAATTGTTGGCTCTACCTGTTAAAGGATACGGTCCTCAAATAGAAGAGCCAACTAGTCGACCATCGAGGGATCATATTGAGATCTCCAAACTTGAATCGGTCCCTATTAGAATCTCTAAACCTAAACACTGACAATCTAAGCAAGAGCAGGCCCCGTCAAAAACTTTATTCAAATCTCAAGATGCTTTAAAGAAGACTGAGACGTTAAATTTTGAAAGGAATAAAGAAACAGATAGAGTTTTTGAGGTTAGCAAAGATGAGGTTCCAACTTCAACTGAGTCAAGTGAATCACTACAAGTTAACGAACCGATTTCTGCTCTGACCACACAACCAGATTCAAGTGTGACATATGAGTTTGATTTCATGAAACAAATCAGGGAACTTTGTTTATAACAAAGGGCAAACAGTGAAAATAATCTGACCGACTCAAAATCTCACTCAGATGATTCGCCAGTGACTGAACCTGAATCTGACTCTGATCCAGATTTAGGCGAGGCCAATGAATCTAACTATCAGTCATGTGAAACAGCCGAATAATCTGAGGACATGTCCGAATTGAATGAATCTGTTTCTGTGCCTATTCCAAATTCATTTGATTTAGATAAGGAGAGCTCAGAATCATCTGAATCTCCTGTGTCTTCGGTAGCTGAAAATTTCTCTACCACAAATTGCTGTGATGTTTATGATGTGTATGTGCGTAGGATCGTCTAAACAACAAAGATAATGATTAAACAAGTTCAATTCAGGTGCGGAATCCCTGAATTGATCACAAGATGATAATAAAACTAGCAAAACACAGAAATCATCATAAACATTTTCTACTCATTCACTTTGATAATCAAATACACTTGAAATTGTAGTTTATAATGATTAAAAGACTTTTATAGACTCAAAAATAAACCTAGGGAGAACACACACAGGGAGGGAAAACAAATGTCAAAAGTTACAATTCAAAAATCAACTTGACCTTATATAGGCCTGCACATTCGCCCATTTGTGTTGGTCGAATGTGCAGATTCGACCATTCGTCATGGTCGAACCAAGACATTACAATACATAAAATCTACCTTCGACCTCCCTGTGTACCTTCGACCCATTTACTCCACCTTCGACTGTTCATAAACCTACATTCGACCATTCGACATTGAACAAAACATTTGTAATCCGTAATCCAATAGCATTAGTCGCAATATATGCATCTACAAACTCCCACTCGACTATTGCTTGGATTGCTTGAGTTTACGTTCTTGGTCCATCGTCTTGTTCATAAGCTTGATGCCCAGTAACGTCTTCTGTTCCTTAGTCATCACTGGTTCATAAGTTTTTTTTCGGTTTCTTCTTTTTAACTTCCTGAACTTTCACAAACTTCCCCAGTTTCTTATCAAAATCACATCCAGCATTCACATCCCATGCAAAGCATAAGAATACCACACGTTGGTATTTGCTTGCCTGTTCACTATCCTTAGCTTCGCAGTAAATCGGATTATAATAAAGCATTATGATATCCTCATGCGAACAGTTGATCAACCACATAGGATCAAAGATGTGAATCTTCTTGAAGTCCTTTGCACCATCCTTTAACACGATAACAGCCTCTGCAGTCTTCCAATCGTAGTACCACCACATGAAGTCTATAGAAAAGTGTTGTGGGATCTGCATCAACAGAATATGTTTCAACACTTTAGGAGGTTTATACTTTAACGTCACCTTAGGCATCCTAGTAATGTCATCCTTCTCTTTCTTATGAACAATTCTCTTTGGATACTGTGGAATGAACAAGTTCCACTTCGTTCTGCTTTCTCTCGACATACGTTCTGCAAAGTAAGCAACATGATCGTTTACAGAACCTGTTAACTCATGTCTACAAATGTCACGAATAGCCCAGTATGGTAGTGTCTTCAAATCATGGAATCTGTCAAAGTACAGTATTCCTTTTTCCCATTTAACAGCAACACACTTCAACTGTTTCACAAACTTCCATCCAAGAGCTTTCCCTTTAAACAAGTCATTATGAAACTTGTAAAAGCTACCTTGAACTTCTCTCTCTGGACGGTTTGCCTCTTTCTCTTTAAGTTTCCTCAAGAGTTCTTTTAACGCGTCAGATTGTTCAGTGTTTAGCTTATTACAATCTGGAAACACTTCTTCAACAAATCTCTTACTCTTTTCATGAGCAAGTTTCTCAGCCTGGCGTAACAGCTCATCAGTGAATTCAGGAAATCCAGAATCTTTGTTCTTCTTGTAGTATTCTGGATATTCCTCACTCGTGATATCCTCAATCTCTACCTCTTCAAATACTGGCACGTCTCTGTCATCGGAGTGATTACCTGCTTCTTTTTCAGGTATGTTTGGAATCTGATTATCAGCCATCAACTCTTCCAGAGTCTTACCAACCTGTTTAGCCAATCCTTCTAAAATATCCTTAGACATGGCTGCAGAAACTTCTCCATCTTCTAAGTCAGGATCGTTGTACTCCAACTCAAATCTCATGTCATTAGACTCAAATATCTCAGGAAATCTGCCAGTCATCTCTATCGTCTAGACTCTGTCAGTCAACATCTGGCGATACATATTCTTATAATCATCAGATAACGATCTAATCTTTTCATTCCAAAAGACATTATCATCGTCAACTGTACCACCAGGAGCTTTTGAACTTGATTCTCCTGTATCTTTTCCCAATCCTCTCTTCTCACACTTATACTTATCCGTGTCATCATCATCATCATCACTATCAGAACTCGCAGAGCTATTACCTTCTCCTGAATCGTCTCCTGAACCATCATCATCATCATCATCATCTTTCTTCTTCTTAGGAGCATTACCAGCATCCTCATCCAACTCATCATCTTCTTCTTCCTCATCAGATGGTTCAAAATCAACTTCTTCTTCATCACGCTCTTTATCTTCTTCACCAGCTTGTATGTGAGGAGCTTTAGAGTATAAGTCTTTAATCAGATTATCCATACTATTATTACTTTCTTTCAACTTCTTGTTCTCCTCTTTTATAGCAATGTATCTCCTGGTGTTTCTTTGTTCATGCTTCAATAACTTCTTGTTTTCTCTCTGAAGTTGTTTGATCTTAGCTTCTAGAGCTTCATGATTCTCATGTGATGTTTCAACAACGTCTAACATCTTTTTGTCGTTGCTTCTTAACTGCTCAATTTCTGCTTGTTGCTGATTAATAATTTTCATCATGTCAGCAAGCTTTTGGTTCACTGCAGTCATAACATCACTGTCTATAGTAACCTTAGGTGTCGAAGCTTCAGCAACAGGAATCTTTCTTTTCTTCAACTTCTTTAACACTCTATCCAGTGCACTATTGAATTCATCAGTTGGCAATTCAGTCTGTTTAGCAGCAGATGATGTCTTTTGCTTCTTCGCTGCTGGAGATGTGATAGGTGATTTGGAACCAGATACTGGAGGCAGTTTCTTACTAGCAACCAAAAACTCAATATCTCTAGCCCTTTTCTCCATCGGCTTGAATACTTTCTCTTTCTTCTTGTATTGTGGCTTCTTTTGTTTCTCACCTGTCTTTGGAGATCCTACAAAGTCTTTGGATCCCAATCCTAAACCTTCATCTGTCTCATCCAACGGAATAGGACTTTTTGTCCTTTGCTCCTCAACAGACTTATTCAGACTCTCAGACTCACCAGCCACAGTGGCCTTGGGCGTGGTGCTCTTTACAGTCTCGTTTGACGAATCCCATCTCTCATCCTCCTGTGTCTCTTCTGAATCAACAGACACTTCATCGACTAAATGTAAACCCTTCTTAGCAACACTCTTCTTCCTCCTTGAAACCTTCTTCTGAGCAGGTTCAGTATCATCTTGTTTCTCTTTACCCTTTCCTGTCTTGCACCAACGTTTACGACTTGACGCTTTCTCTTTGCATCAGGATCAACTGGACACAAAGGATTATCTGGATCTGAATCACTATTATCATGTCTAACCTCATTCTTGCCTGGATCTACATACCCTGGGTTGATCAAATGACCAAACAGGTTCTTGTGAGGTGGTCTTTCATTCAACGACACACCCTTATAACCCTTCATTCTAACAAGTGTATTCAGGTTCATGTGATCCTGAACAATGATCTGGGTAGGATCTCTTCTCAACTTCATATGCTTCTCATCAAGTATCATCTGTATGAACCTCGGATAAAGTAAAAACTTCTTGTACTTCAAGCCTCTAAGTGGTTCTAACATGTGTTCCAGTATCATACCAGCTACATTGAACGGTTTGTTCAATATAAGAGCCACCATCAAGGAACTGATGATCTTCCTCATCACATCACACCCTCCACTCACTGATCCGAATACGTGCAACATCACGTGATCAAGATACTTAAACTGAGGGCATAGCTTCCCTTTATGTAACGAACCATCAGTTTTCGGTCCGTTATACTTCATTCGTAAGAAGCACTTCCTCTGTTCTATCCACGATAGTTCTCTAGGATCTGTCTTCTTCTCATCATACAACTTTAGTGCCTCACGAATATCATCTTTAGAAATAATTACCAGCTCCCCCTGAATTGTACTAACCACAGCAGATTCGTTGTTCCAGTAGTCCATCCTCGCATTCTTCCAGAACTCCTATTGATGATCTTTGTAAATAATAGCGGGAGTAGCAAGTGCAACAATCACTCGGCTTCTCTTCAGAAAATATATGATGTCGGTGAACTCATGATATTTCTTCAGATCACCCATGAATGCACAGCAGTTGTGCGCCGGTTCAAATGGTAGTTCTTCCATTTGTTCCATTCCAGTTGCCTTTTCAGAAGATACAGTGGGAATATCAACACTTTCCTGTTTAGACATTATAAAGCTACAAAACAAATCAAGCAAACATGTTAAAAACGGACAAAATAAACAAAACTTAAAAATTTTGATTTTCAGATTCTACATTCGACCGTTCGTTGGTTCGAATGTGAAATCAGAAAGGTTCGAATGTGAAATCAAAGGTTCGAATGTGGAAATGATTTTGTAAAAGTGTACATTCGACCTTTTGTTTCCAGGTTCGACCGTTTGAACATCTACATTCGCCCAAACAGTCACATTCGACCGTTTGAATTTGGGCGAAGGAGACTGTTCATCTTCTTCAACATCAAATTTTGATTTGGTTCATTTTATCATGCCATTTTGATTTGAACACACTCTAATATGAACGATTATTCATTCCCAAACAACAATTTCAATTATTATCCATTGATTATGTGTTTTCTAATAAAAACTAGGGTTTGATGACTTTGAAACATCAATTAGACAATCTGATTGAGTTTAAACCTAAGTTTTTGTTTATTCTCACCCTAAAACACATAAGCAATGAATCCTTATAAAAAACTATGGCAATTATTAGTTTATAATTAAGGTTTGAAGTCAGTTAGGGCTCAGACACAAAATCAGTGAGTAAGAACTGTATTGTTGATGATAACCTGCAAACGTTATAGCAAAATGATCAGTGAATCAAGGCGAACACAATGGTATGATTTTTAATGCACGGGCAACAAGATCACTTTAGCTCAGAATTTTGAAAATTTTTGAAAGTGAGGGTCGAATGTGCAGATATGGTATATATAGGCTCCACATTCGACCGTTTGACTAGGGCGAATGTGAAACTTTTTCCACCTTCGACCCTATTGAAAGGTTCGAATGTAAAAAAAGGGTTCGAATGTGAAAATGTCACATGAACACTCACATTCGACCGTTTAAAAGGTACGAATGAGCAAATAAAATTCCACCTTCGACCCAACGAAGGGGCGAATGAAAATTGGAATTTATGAAAATTTTACCAAATCTCAAAATCGAGTCCCGTTTAAAATATTTTTCAACTTTTAAGCATCCGACATTCATTATTTCTCATTTAAAGATGACAAAGCTCAAATGGTCCATCAAGTTTTAGAAAATCATCATCAACCACCATCAGCTATCAAAAATAAGATAGAAATGTAAAATCTTTTGGATTTTCTAAACTTTTTGTTAAAACACGCCTAAGATCTTTTTGAGTTTTGTATTTTTGACGAGAAATAAAAAATGCACAAAAAGTAAAGATAAAGCAATAAATGTTTTGTGATTTCCGGTAAAGACAACGTGTGATCTGGAAACTGCTGATATTGTGATCCACATAAACTCACATGCAGATTGTTGTGCAGTGCTTTAGACTGATACTATTATTTATAGTATAAACTCAATTGTCTGTGGTTCCCACGCACACGACATACTCCAGTATCAAGAAGTAAATGCACAAAGACTCATTTTAACGCGTGATTATACTTTCGTCATCTGTAATTTACAAGGTATGAGGCACAGAGGTATACAGGTCAGCAAATCAATGCAACAAAGTAACATGTGCACTCTACCAGGTTGAGGGCTAATATCAATCATGATTTGCATCAGTGATTGGATACGATGTAATAGATAATCTTTGATTATCGTCATACATGGAAAGTTCCTCAATTCGGTAACTTTAGGATTTGGCTTTGCAGCTCTTTTATAAAGAACCCTATATGATCTAGGTCCGTAATGACTTACAACAGAAGATCAGAGAGGCTATCCCTAGACAACTAATAACATAACGACCCTAAACCTCCGAATTTTGTACAAATACCCTATCAAACGAAATTACGGTACTAAGACCATATGCCTATCAACACATCATACAGACTCATCCACACAATAATTCGTTTGATATGTATGTATCAGGCACGCAGTAATAGGTCTACGAAGCCTATCAACACATCATACAGACTCAGACATATGCCTTGTACTGCATTAAATTTCTTTAGAATGTGTCAGATCCCCACTGATGTATTATCATTTCCCCATTTTCTCCAGGAAATCATTTTGGGTTTTTCTAATTTTTATGGGTTTTTGAATTTTTCAATGTTTTTGGTTTTTCTGAAAATAAATTCTAACTAAATATGTAAAACATATTTTTGGATTTTTTTCCTGAAAAGCAATAAAAGCTAAACTAAAAAAAAAACCCGATAAACTGAGGTGGTGATCAGTCCTGTTTTTCTTCAATACCGTTAGCTTTTAAAAGATATTCAAATCTTGATTTATCAATAGCTTTCGTAAAAAGATCTACACGTTGATAGTCAGTGTGGATTTTGACCATATCGATCAACTCTTTTGCGTAACAATCACGAATAAAATGGTATTTGATCCGGATATGTTTAGCTTTCGAGTGATTTACTAAGTCTTTTGTTTATGCAATTGCGGCTTCATTATCACAGTAAATAGGGGTTTTAAGAAATTGCAAACCGTAGTCCACCATCTGTTGTTGTATCCAAAGAACCTGTGAGCAGCAGCTTGATGCTGAGACGTATTCTGCTTCACATGTGGATAAAGCAACTGCGGTCTGTTTCTTGCATTGCCAGGTCACGAGCCTGCTCCCCATAAACTGGCATCCAGCCGTTGTGGATTTGCTGTCTTTGTCACAGCCACCCCAATCTGCGTCACTAAAAGCGATTAGGTCAAAATTATCATCATTAGGGTACCATAGTCCTTTCGACGGACAACCCTTCAGATATCTAAGGATACGCTTGACAGCTGCAAGATGACTCTGTTTCGGCTTCGACTGATAACGTGCACAGAGTCATGTAGGAAACATTATATCTGGTCTGGAGACGGTGAGGTACATCAGAGATCCGACGATTACTCTGTATGTAAAAGGATCAGTTAGCTCCCCCTTAGCATCAACACCAATCCCGTGATTAGGTTGTATTGGGGTATCCATCGGCTTTGAATTTTCCATATGAAATCGGCTCAAGACTTTAGAAACATATTTCGTCTGGTGAATAAAGATCCCCGTTGGTCTTTGTTCCACCTGGAAGCCTAGGAAAAACTGCATCTCTCCCATCACACTCATTTCGAACTTTTCCTGCATAACACGTTCGAATTCTCTGCATAGAAGTTCGTTAGTAGAACCAAAAATAATGTCATCAACATAAATCTGCACTAGAAGCAAGTCATCCCCTGTTCGTTTTGTTAGCAGTGTACAATCTACCAAACCTCGTTTAAATCCTTTTGTCAGAAGATACGTGCTCAGCTCCTCATACCATTGCCTCGGAGCCTGGTGCAACCCTTAAAGAGCTTTGTTTAGAATGTAGACCTAATCCCGGTGAATAGGGTCCTCAAAGCCTGGTGGTTGACCTACGTAAACTTCCTCCTTGACCACACCGTAAAGAAACACGCTTTTGACGTCCATTTGATACACCTTGAATTTCTTATATGATGCAAACGCCAGAAACATTCGGATAGCTTCTAAGCGTGCAACCGGTGCATAAATATCGTTGTAATCAATTCCCTCAACTTGATGAAAGCCTTGTACAACCAAATGAGCTTTGTTCCTAACAATCACTCCTCTGTTATCTTTCTTACACTTGAACACCCATTTCGTTCTTATCTTCTTTTGTCCTGGGGGTAAATCTGTCAGTGTCCAAACTCCGAGTTTCTGAAACTGTAATAACTCCTCTTGCATAGCCTCTGCCCAAGCGTCATCCAAAAGAGCGTCCTTGTAAGTCCGCGGCTCAACCTGCGAAACATAACAAGCAAAAGACCAGTCATTTTGAAAACCTGATTTTTGAATTTTGGCATATAAAGCAAGAGCGCCAAGGTTTTCCGGTGAGTTAGCATTCCTCAGTTGACCTCTCGTCATCACACTGCTACCAGGATCACCAATAACTTGCTCGATTGGGTGAATCCGATGTATCCGAGATTCCGGATAATTAGGTACTTGTACTCCCGTCTGAGTAGTTAAGTTCTCTATGGAATCCAGATCATTACCCACGTTCGATGATGAAGCACCATGTGGATTTGGGTTCACTGGTGGTGTCTCTGTAGCAACATCTTGAACAGCTTAACTTGTAACATCATCGTCATCTTCAGATTCCGATGAATTAAGATTTGTGGAAGCTTCCTGAAATACCTCTTCTTCAGCTGCAGGAGCATTGGTATCATTAGAAGCTGTTTGGGGGTTTACGGTGATCGGACGCACCAACGGTGATGTCACTGCATTTTCAACCTCGTAATATAATCGTAGTACAGCTTCTTCAACCAAGCTATCTAGATTGAATGATTCAAAGAAATCCTTGTAATCAAACATCCAGTCTGGACCGCTACCCTGTACATTCTGAGTATATCTTTGAACTTCGACATTAGCCCACTCCTCGACCTGACGAGTTCGTTTGTTGAAAACCCGTTTGAGCGGGGTTGCATATCCAACAAAGATCCTTCTTCAGCCATCAGTGCGAACTTCTCAGATGGATTAAGCATTGTACATGGGGCTCCAAACGGCTCTAGATACTCTAAGTTCGGCTTTCGTCGATTCAACAGCTCATAAGAAGTTTTACCAAACTTCTTCACCGTTAAAACACGATTAAGAGTATAACAAGCTGTGTAAATTGCTTCGTTCCAAAACATTACTGGAAGATTTGAGTCCGTGAGCATTGTTCTTGCCGTTTCAATTAGAGTCCTGTTTTTACGTTCCGCGACACCGTTCTGTTGTGGGGTATACGGAGCACTGTATTCATGATGAATTCCTTTGTTTTCACAAAGGGCCTCCATCAGTGCATTTTTAAACTCCGTCCCATTATCACTCCTAATTCTCTTGATCTTGAGACCATAGATATTTTCCAAGTGAGTGAACAGAACTTTCAAATTATCAAACGTGTCGCTCTTATGATGCAAGCACATAACCCATGAAAATCTAGAGTAGTCATCGGTAACCACAAGACAGTACAATTCACCAGCATGACTTTTACGCTTGACCGGTCCGAACAGATCCATGTGCAAACGCTCAAGTGGCAGTTCACCGGAATTGACTTTCTTTGGCTTATGGGATTGCTTGTGCTTCTTACCTTTCTTAAAACTCACACACTTTTCATTTAAATAAAAATGTTTAACATTCACTCCTGTGACAAGTTCATTCTTCACCAATTGATTGATCTTTTGAAGGTGAATGTGTCCCATCCTCCTATGCCACATGATTGATTCTTTTTCAGTAGCCTTGGAGAGGAAACACGTGACTTAGCCTTGTGTAGTCATTGCTTTTGACATATCGAGAATGTACAAATTGTTCACTCTCGGTGCCTTTAACATCACCCACTCTTTTGGTAAAACGAATCCCGGCTTGAGTATATAGCAAGATTTGTCATCAAAGTATACTGAAAACTGCTTATCACAAATCTGACTGACACTGAGCAGATTATAATCGATTTGCTTCACATACGAAATTTTCTCAAAACTCACTATTCCATTACTGACACTACCCTCCATGGTAATGTATCCACCCTTGTTCCCAGCAAACACTACATAACCTCCATTGATATTTCTGATATCGAACAGTAGCGATAGATCCCCTGTCATGTGACCAGAAGCTCCACTGTCAACAATCCAAAGATTGCTCACAGGGCCAGCTGAAGCTCCCTACACATATCAAGTAAAAAATTAGATTTTTCGGGGGACCAAAGCCTGCTTGGTCTTGGGTCTTTGAACTTTGTGTTTCAAAGATTCTTTCTTATAATCAGATTGATTTGAATTGATCTTTTTCTGATCAAATAAATCTTTTTCAGTTTCAGCTTTGACATTATCATTCACCTGTGAAGATGAAGCACCTTGTGAACCCTTTGGTGACCAATGCTGTTCTGAACGTTTCAAGATCCATATTTGAGATTTTGGGGTCTCAATCGGTTTCTTTACTTCGTCTTTGAACGAAACTTTCTTCGTTACCTTCTCTGATTTAACAGAGACAGGTCCAACTGTTGGTTTGACAACAGGTTTAACAGAAACCTTTTTCTTGTCAATAGTTGTGTTCACCATCGGTTTCTTAAGGGGTTTTTCAGTTGCTATCCGGTTACGACGATCATATGTCATCAAACGATTATCCCTTCTTTGATAAAAATGATTTTGATTGTAAAAATGTGGTTGTTGAGGGACAACACGTTGTTGTGGATAACATTGATTATCGACTGGATGTTGATAATTTTGCTTCACTTCCACCTCGTGCCTTTTGTGCCTAACATACGGGCAGTGAGCAAGTAAATGCCCTCTCTCCCCACATTATAACATGCAAGGTATTCTTCAAAGTTATTCTTGGCGTTCGACTTAGAGTATGTAGTGATAGGATATTGATCCTCCGCACATTTCCGTATAAGACTCTCAGGAGCTGGATCCATAGAGTAAGTCGGCTCAAGAAAACTGTTAGCCTTATTCTTAGGCTTGATGAATTCTTTTACATGAACTTTCGGTTCTTTTGGAATATCCGAGTAAATTCTTTCTAAAACCTCTGGAGGTACATCATTTGTTCGCTCATGCTTTGGGAACCAAATGGTACTCTCTTGCCAAATCTTTTCAATCTTTGAATAATTGGCGAATTTGATTGGATATTCCTCGTCAGACATAATTTTATCGGACCCAATCATCCAATAGAAAATCTTGACGGGTTTGTCACAAGATTCATTTTTCTTTTCAACAGGCTTAACTGATTGATTCTTTCTATGAGCGTTAGCCATGGGATGCGCAATCTGAGATGGTGACACAGGTTCATTTGTAATGATGTGATTTTCAGCAGGAATATCACACACCTTCTCAGATTGGTCATCCTCAGAATCGAAATCATCAGTTACAGCAACAACACCTTCATTGTTTAGTCCCAAATTGGTCGAACATCGGAATTTGGTCTCCCAAACTAGAAGTGTTTGACTCATTATCCGATGTCGAGTCAGACTTAATAGAGCTCTCCGGTGTTATTGAATGTAGAGTATGGTTTTCAAATAACACTGGAGATGGGACGGCCTTGTAGTTTGCACTACTAGACTGTGAAGGCTCCTCTATGATATGATCAACAACATAAGCGATATGCTTATAACTCTCAAGTTTCTTATTCACTTTTTCTGCAAAGCACTTGATGGTAGCCATTTCCAGTTTTGTATTTTCTAAATCATTGATGTAGTTGTTTATGGCTAGTTGTTTCAAAGATAAAGTCTTTTCCAGTTCTGAAATATCTTTCTTGTAACCATCAAGTACTCTGTTAAACTCACGTGCTTCTTTCATATACGATTGACAGTTGATCTTAGCACTCTCAAGCTGAACCCTGAGTTGCTTATTATCCTCTGTCAATTGATCACATGCACCACAATAATTCTTACTATTCATATCATGATTAGATTCAGTACTTACCTGCTTTGGAGGTTCTGGCATCGCCATCAGTGCAAAGTGTGCTTCCTTCCTAGCGAAAACTATGAATAATCAATTCTGGTACAAGCATCATCCACCATGCATGATTTGCAGGTCATCAGAAAGTCAGCATCAGCAAGCAATTGGTCAATATCATCATCTAGTGAGTTAACACTAGATTCAGAATCAGACTCACTCTCCACATCAGAATAAGCTGAATCATACTGCTCTGGCACATCATTCACCGAATCAAGAATCAAACCAGACTTCTTTTCTCCACAATCATCACTTTCTTCACTCAATTCTTTGATTTTTGCTTCAGACATCATCTCAGTCACTATCTCCTCTTCAACACATACCGGCTCATCCAGATTCATCTTCTGTGCAACACATGCCACATTCCCAGTGGTAACCTCCTCAACACCTAACTACATACCCGTCCAATCAAACCGCTCGTCTTTCTGTATTACCAAGGCTTGGTTTTGATTATCTAATTGGGTTTGTGTGTTTGGTGTAGAAATAGGAATGATTGTTCGATTTGGATTTTGTGGTGTTTGGTTTTGGTTCTGGTTTTGTGTTGTGGTTTGTCTAGCAGTATTGTTTTGTGAGGTATTTTGGCGGTTCTGGTAGGTATTTTGTGGTTGAAAGCTTGAAATATTAGGACTTTGGTAAGATACCTGGTTTTGGGTTTGACGGTTTTGGTAGTTGGTGTTGAAAGGATTTCTGTTCCCCTGCTGTGCTGGCTGCGTGCATTCCCTCTTAAAGTGACCTTTCCCACCACAATTGAAACATGTCACTTTGCCTTTGTTGAAGCCATATGTGGTGTTTGGGGAAGTAGAAAGATCAGTTCTTCCTGTCTTCTCAATGAATTCGGTAGCTCTCCTCATAACGCTAGCAAATGCCCACTGGATATCAATGAGCTCCATCTCTTCTATATCAATCTGTGCGTAGTCTTCACTGGTCAAGTTGTTGTTACCAATTTGACTCGCAACCAGCCCATTATAAGGAGCTACCATAGCTGACACCAACGCTACATGTTGCTGTGCAATCTCAACAGTAACATTGTTTAAGTTCGAGGTTCCAGCACAATTGAACTTTGAGTAGGTTGATTTTGGTTCATCTGGGTTTGATTCACTTGAAGAATATAGGATTGTTGTTGAGGTTGGTTTTGATTAGCAGAATAACAAGCTGCGTGTTGTATCGGTGAAAATGGTGGTATAAAAGTTGTAGTAGGATATGATGGTGGGGTATATGATGAAGTTTGAGCAAGGTAATTGATGGGTGCTTTGGATGGTTCAATATGGCTAGAAACGCACGCAATGTGTGGAGCAACATTTGAACTAGAACTTAAACCAGCAAGAGATGAAGATGCATTACCATGGTATAAATCTGGATTCTGAGGAATCTGAGCTCTTTTCGCCTTCCTCTTTTCTTCCATCTCCTTATTCTCAAGTTTCTGGGTAAACTCGTTGATGGTCCAGAATTGGTACGCATCCTTTTCCTTCAGTACCTCGATGTGTTGATTCCAATATGGTGGCAACGCATCAACAAACTTGTCCACCAGCTCCGACATTGGTATGTTTATCTCATAACTTGAAAGCTCGGTCAGTAAATGACAATACCTCGGAATTAACTCCTTCAGCGTCTCATTCCCCATATAGCTGAAGTTCTCAAACTCTTTCCTTAGTTCCTCTATCCTCAACTTCCTCGTCTTCTCATTCCCATCATGACGATTTCTTAACATGTCCCACAACTGTTTAAAAGTAGTGCAAGACCTAAACTGATGTAATAGATCAGTATTAATGGCCTGGGACAGTTGAGAAAACGCCTTCTTCTCAATAGCAAATTTCTTTTTCTCATCCTCAGCAAGATTTTCCAACGGAATCGGCTCACTCGTGTTCTCCAAGATCGGAGCAACATAGCCCTTAGCAATCATCTGCCAAGCTTCCGTTCCTTCTAATCCCATTCCCTCAAGATGGATCTTGAACTTAGTCTTCCATGTGTTGTAGTCTACCATTTCCATTAGTTTTGGTGGACGGCTTCCATTACCCAAAGATAAGTCTTGAATAAGAGTCGAGATCGCGTTGGTAGTGTGAGAGTGAACCGCTGCTGCTGCTACTCCCCAATAATCAGCCATCGGTTGTGGTTGTGGTTGTGCAACTTGTTGAGGCATAGAACTAGTCATCGCCATGTAGTTAATCGGTTGCGATGGTTGACTAGACTTTTGGGTAGCTACTGACCAAGGATCCATGGTTGTCTGCTGTTGTGGTGTTGTATTAGGTCGTGGTGTTGTAGGAAAATTCCACATATCGATCTAAAAATGATTCAACACGAAACGATTAGAAAAATTTTATAATAGTTTCTACGTTCGACCCTTTTGATTGATCGCGTGGTCGAATGCGAAAATTAATTAACGTTCGACCGTTTGATAAAGTTCGAATGTAGAAAATAACAAACTCAGTTCACTTTCGACCGTTTAAATCCACGTTCGACCACTCGATTGGTCGAATGTACCCAATAAGGTCGAATGAACAATAACACACACAAACTTTCTAGGTTCGACCAAATAACACTCCACGTTCGACCAAATAATCCCTGGTTCGACCACAAATTCCCACTTTCGACCAAATCTCCCTAGGTTTGACTCTTCATGTTTGAAAAACGGTTATTCTTTGAAAATCAGTTATTTTGATCAAAAATTTTCAAATGTTAATGAAATTTTATGATTTTAAGCAGGTTTTGCTTCGGATTGGATTTGGAACAAGTTTAACAAAGAGAATTTTAAATTTTATCGATGAAAACAAGTTCAAATCAATCAATTTAACACCAAATTCAGTTGTAATATTATCAAATTGTGGTTGTTTGATCAAAATTGGGTCCAAATCAGCTGTAATATTATCAAATTGTGGTTGTTTGATCCAAATGGCTCTGATACCACTTTGTATGTGCGTAGGATCGTCTAAACAACAAAGATAATGATCAAACAAGTTCAATTCAGGTGCGGAATCCCTGAATTGATCACAAGATGATAATAAAACTAGAAAAACACAAAATGATCATAAACATTTTCTATTCATTTACTTTGATAATCAAATACACTTGAAATTGTAGTTTATAATGATTAAAAGACTTTTACAGACTCAATAATAAACCTAGGGAGAACACACACAGGGAGGGAAAACAAAATGTCAAAACTTACAATTCAAAAATCAACTTGACCTTATAGGCCTGCACATTCGCCCATTTGTGTTGGTCGAATGTGCAGATTCGACCATTCGTCATGGTCGAACCAAGACATTACAATACATAAAATCTACCTTCGACCTCCCTGTGTACCTTCGACCCATTTACTCCACCTTCGACCGTTCATAAACCTACATTCGACCGTTCGACATTGAACAAAACATTTGTAATCCGCAATCCAATAGCATTAGTCGCAATATATGCATCTACATGATTGTGTGAATGTTACTAATTCAATTGATACTTGTGCAGAAAATTTAATTATTGAGGATTGGGTAGATGATGGGGATGAAGTCGATGACTCTGATTCACTTGCATTAAATAATAAAAATAAGAGAAACAATTTATCAATTTCTGCTAAAGACAAAAATATTTGTGTGGGCTCGTTTGTTTTGAGCATAAAACCTTGTGATTTATCGTCTGACTCTTTGTTTGATCATTCAGATTCTGTTATTTTGTCAAATGCTTGTGATACAACAAAAAATCTTTTGGTTAAACAATCCAGTACGGGTGGGACTGGGAAATATCTCCCACCAAAACATGTTTTACCAAAATATGAAAAAGAGAACTCTTCAAATCAGGGAAAAAGGTATTCAAAAACAGCATCACACAGGTATATATATGTAAACAAATCTTTTGAGTCTCGAGAGTCTGCAAGATCTCAGGGGGATCCACATGTGAAACGTCAGATATGCTACACATGTGGAATCCCAGGACACATTGCCAGAAATTGTAAAACAAATCTGAAAACTTTTGCAAGTTGGAAACATCAGAAGGCTCCAAACGGGAATCATAATCATCCCAAGCCGATGAAGGTTGAGAAACCTAAGGCAATGCGGAATGACAAATCCAAGGTGAAGCCTTCTGATGGTGATTGGAATAGAAATAAACGGCTCAAACAGTCGAGTAAGAGACCTAACCATCAGATTAAAACTTCCAAGGCATCATCCAATTTCAAAGAAAAGATGGTTTCACAAAACAAATTTCACTGGAAACCAAAATGTTCTATTCCAAACTCTTCCCCGTCTGTAGGTTCTTCTTGTTCAATAACTGATATATCTACTCTATGTGCTACTGTTTCAACTGCCAACATGCATTGGATGAAAGTCCAGTATATGGATACCAACGATGTACCTAAAACAACTATGGCTTGGGTACCAACAACTAACTAAGCCAGTATCATGTGCAGGAACGGCTGTGGAGGACTATCATTCGTCTCTGGTACATTGATAGTGGCTGTTCAAGGCACATGACAGGAGACTTATCACAGCTTACCGATGTGGAATTTTTCAATGGTGGATTTGTTTCATTTGCGGGAGGTGAGAAGGGTCAAATAACTCAAAGGGGAATGGTAAGAAATGGCGCTCTTCAATTTAATAAAGTAAACTATGTTCCTGAATTGAAGCATAGTTTACTAAGCATTTCACAAATCTGTGATAATGGCTACTCAACTCATTTCACTGATAAAGGATGTTTAATATTGAAACCTGGAGTCGTGATTCCAGAAGAATGGGTGCTACTAAATCTGAACGTCGAGGTAATGCTTATGTCATTGACATAAACAGACCTCCATCTGAAAACGTTACATGTCTTTTCTCAAAAGTCTCTCAAAATAACGCCATCCTATGGCATCGTCGTCTTGGACATGCAAATGCTAAAAACTTGAACCGGGTGGCTAAACTGGGATTGGTAATGGATTTTCCAATACGTGATTTTATAACAATTGAAAAATGTGTTGCATGTGCTAGAGGAAAGCATCATCGAAAACCACATCATTCTAAGGTGGTAAACACTATTGATTATCTGCTGCAGTTGCTTCATATGGACCTTTTCAGTCCAGTGAATGTGCTCAGTATTTCTCGCAAAGCTTATTGTTTAGTAATAACTGATGATTACTCACGTTTTACTTGGGTTTTCTTTTTGGCTAACAAGAGTGAGACTGCAGAAATAGTAAAACAACTTGTCGTATTGATGGAGAATCGGACCAACTTGAAGGTAAAGGGCATTCGTTGTGACAATGGGACTGAATTCAAAAATGCAGAGTTAAATCATTATTGTGCTCAGAAAGGGATTGCACGTCAATTCAGTTCAACAAGGACGCCACAGCAGAATGGAGTCGCTGAAAGAAGGAATCGCACCCTGATTGAATCTGCTCACACAATGTTGTGTGACTCACAGCTTCCGACTTTCTTCTGGGCAGAAGTTGTGAAAACAGCCTGTTATGTGCAAAACCGAGTTCTAGTCAACAAAGCACGAATGAAAACACCCTACGAAGTGCTGTTTGGTGCTAAACACTCCGTCAAAGCATTTTCGTGCTTTTGGTTGTCCGTGTACCCTGTTGCATTTGGACGCTACACCAAAGTTTGATGCGAAAGCTGACGACTGCTATTTTGTTGGGTATGCTGGCAAGACTGCATATAGGGTTTACAACAAACAAACTGAGCAAATCGTAGAGTCGTTTGACATGCGTTGGCTTGAAGAAAATGAGACAGATGCTAAAGTGGGTCCAGACTGGTTATTTGACTATGATACTCTCTTTTGATCTTTTTGTATTTTCGACGATGTGTCCAGTGGTGTAAATACAGGTTCTACAGGTTCCTCAACATACGCTACTGGAACCTCATCCTCATTGGTTAATGATGCAGAGGATGAGGGGGATGCTATGCCTAGATCTTCATCAACACTGCAACATTCAGTTTCTGCCGAACCATCCGTTCCCACTACGGATCCCGTGCAACAGGTAGATGACGAAGATTTGTCTTCTGATACCTTAGTTCCTGCTTTCTATGATCCCATACCTCTTGAATGCATGGTGGAGCATAATGATGAGGACGAAGTTGATTCTGACGTCGTAGAAGGAACTACAACTAGTAGTATTAAGCCCCTACCTGGAGATTTTTCAGTTCCAGACAGAGCCATTTCTACAAAAATTCAACGAGATCACCCACTGGAAAACATCATTGGTCTAGTGGATGTAGGTGTCTTAACAAGGAGTCAAACTGGTGACATCAACAAATGCTTGTACTCGTGCTTCATTTCACAAATTGAGCCAAAGTCTACTGCTATGGCCATGCGAGAACCAAGCTGGGTTGATGCAATGCAAGATGAACTTAATCAGTTCGAGAAGCTAAAAGTTTGGAAGTTAATTAAATTGCCTCCAGGGAAGCGACCTCTTGGAACAAGATGGGTTTATCGAATCAAAAGTGATGACAATGGGGTAATTGTAAGAAACAAAGCTAGATTGGTTGTGCAAGGGTTCAGGCAAATTGAGGGTTTAGATTATGATGAGGTATATGCCCCGGTTGCGAGGTTGGAAGTAATCAGAATATTTCTTGCCTACGCATCGTTTAAGCGATTTACTGTCTATCAGATGGACGTCAAAACAACGTTTTTGTATGGAACTGTGAAAGAAGAGATCTATGTTGGTCAACCACCGGGTTTCACAAATCCAAAATTTCCAGAGCATGTGTACAAATTAGACAAAGCTTTGTATGGGTTACAGTAGGCACCTTGTGCTTGGTATGCTACCTTGACTGAACATTTGCTTGCTAATGGATACACCCGTGGTGTTATTGATCAGACTTTATTCGTCAAGACGGTGAATGAAGAACGAATTCTGGTGCAAATTTATGTGGACGATATCATCTTTGGTTCCACTAGTGATGCACTGTGCAAAGAGTTCGAAGAGGTGATGAAAAAGCAGTTTGAAATGAGTGCTCTGGGTGAAATGACCTTTTTTTTAGGTCTGCAAGTTCGTCAAAATTCTAAGGGTATCTTGATTCATCAAGGAAAATATGTGGATGAAATTCTTGCAAAATTCAGCTTCATTGACGTAAAGCCAGCCAACACCCCAATGTCTGAGAGACCAGGTCTAACTCAAGATCTGGAAGGAGAAGCCGTGGACGAAACACTATATGGTTCAATGATTGGTTCGCTAATGTACCTGACTGCTAGCAGACCTGACATCATATTCGCTGTGTGTCAATGCGCACGTTAGCAGGCTAATCCTAAAATTTATCATTTAAATGCTGTTAAGAGAAACTTTAGATACCTTAAGGGGAAACCCAGATTTGGTCTTTGGTATCCTAGGGATTCTCTCTTTGAATTACATGCTTATTCTGACAACGACTTTGGAGGTTGTGACATTGAAAGGAAATCTACTTCTGCGGGATGTCAATTCTTAGGCGATCGGCTTATTGCATGGCAATGTAAAAAACAGCAAACAGTCTCCGTCTCAATAGCAGAAGCTGAATATGTGGCTGCCTCAGCATGCTGTTCTCAGGTGATCTGGATACAACATCAATTGGTAGATTACGGTTTGGATTTCTCTCTTACTCCTATTTATTGTGATAATGATGCTGCTATCTAAATTGTGAAAAATCCAGTTCAATTTTCAAAAGTAAAAAACATTGCCATAAAAGAACACTTCATCCGAGACTCTTTTAACCAAGGTTTAATTGTACCTACACACATTCACACTGAGAAAATGTCGCAGATCTTTTTACAAAACCCGTTGATCGAGCTCGCTTTGAAGCTCTTTCTGAACTGCTCAAGATGGTCCATTTCGAGGACTGAACTGGTGTTCGTTCAAAAAGGGGGGGGGGGGGTTTCTTAGTCTTAGGTTTGTAAATTTATTCTTTAAATTCTTAATTTTAAGCACAAATTTAGGGGGATGCATCCTAAGAAAAGGTCAAAACATTTTTGTTGTCAAAAAATGAGAGATGAAATGAACTTTCATAGTTGGATTAAGGCTGACTCATGTAAGACGTGTATCGAAACAGTTTGGCTCTAGTGTGATATGTTGGTAGGCTTTGTCCTGATGGCTGAAATGTTAATGATCTTGTGAAGCACTTAAAGATAAGACACGACCTTAGTAAGGATCATCTCTTTGAATTAGGTACAATTTCTATTTGAATGCTTGTGTGATGTCCCGAAGCATAACACTGTGGTCTAGGTCTGAAAACTTTTCTGAAAAACTCGTGTATCTCCTCTGTTGTGTGTAAGCAAAGGCCTGGAGATGCTAGGCAACGAAAGCTTTTGCTGCATCCAGATATATGCTGACCTAGCTATTCGCTGTCGTGTTGTAGATCATTTTTCACCTAAAAGAGACCTTAGTGTCCAAAGGTGTCCTGGCTGCTCCTCTGCTGCATCCAGATATATGCTGACCTGGACACAGTCAGGATGTCATAAAAGAGACCCTCTAGAGTCCAAAACCCAAAGCCCTCGTCATTTGAGAAATCATCTGACTTGTATATTACTCTAAATGTCTTATTGATTTATTCTTTTCTTATCTCAATCCAGTCCCAGTCAAGGTTTTAGAATTCTAGAACAGATACTGTGAAAAATATGTGGTAGGGAAACTGCTTGCATGATAGAGTGTATCACTTGATATTCTAGGATTTGATTGTGACTTGCTTGAGTGCTCGTAATAAATACACCAAAACATGATAAATAATATCACAGATCGTCATACGAGAAGGCCTAAGGAAATAAGTTTAAGGGGACAAATATACTGGCAATTTCTAAGACCAACTGAAGTAGATTAGAGTCAATAAGTGTAGCTCAGCCCGAAACTCAGTGATTTGATCTCGTAACAAAAATATTGTTTAAGTATTTCGTTTAAATATTTTTAACGAAGTTTCTATTAGACCAGTTCACGATCTGACTTGGACCCGGTTGCAAAACAACCTTAATTTTTTTTTTAAATTGGGTTTAAGATACAAGACGGGCCCACCACACGTTTGGCGGGTCACACAAATCTCGGTTACACAAAAAGGGGGGCGGAGTATGTGAAAGATCACAAATCAACTTTATTTTTTTCTTTCTTCTCTCACACTCTCGCCGATCAAACCTCTCTTTTTTGTTTCTTGCTCATCAAAAACCTTCAAGAAGATCAGGTAATTTCTTGATAAAATGTTCATTATTTTGGAAATAGTGCTGTTTTGATTGATTTGCAGGTTTAAAAGCATGATTTAGGCAAAGGAATGATCAATGGCGATGAGGATGGTGGAGTAAGAGTGGTCCAGATGGCGGCGCGTGAGCATTAAGTGCCTGGGAAATCGAGTTCGAGCGGCGCGTGATACCTACGCGTCTGGAATTTGAACTCGTATGAGGGAAACTTACCAAAATGCCCTCGAACACCGATGCAAATTGACGACACTGCCCTTGAACACTATTGTTTTGTTTGAACTCATCTGATATTTGCAGATTTACCCTCGAACACAGATGGAGTTTGACAAGAATACCCTCGAACACACGTCTCTTTATCGAACACAGACGAATATTGACCTAAGTGTCCTCGAACACATCTCATCTCATCGAACACACTGGTCTTTTTACCAAAATATCCTCGAACTCATTCCACCATCTCGAACACACATGACTTTTTACCAAAATACCCTCGAACTTACTTCACCACCCCGAACACACATGTCTTTTTACCAATATGCCCTCGAACACTCTCATATGACTCGAACACACTAGTTTTTGGGCTGTTTGTTGACCGAAAGCCCACATGGGCCTTAAGCAACTGCAAAAAATGGACCCGAATATGTTTTGAAATCTGAAAGAGGGGGGCCCATAAAACTATTTTTAAGTTCTTTAAAATTTTGACGTTTAAGCTTTGGTGTCTAATCCAATTTGTTTTGTGCAGAAATGACCGCTCTTCATGTACCAACGTTCGATAACAATCATAATGTGGTGTGTTATCTATCTGATCCCCCCAAAGAGAATATGCAGGAGTTCAAGTCCTTGATAGTGGGTCTTAATACCTGTAGAGTTGCACACGCTATGAGAGAAAATCAAGTTGTTCTCACTGACTGGATCACTGAATTTTGGGACAACGCAGTGGCTAAAAAGACAGATACTTTGATTTGTTCAAGGGTTCGAGGGACTGAGGTGGCTATTTCGGAACAAGATGTTTAGGACGTGTTACTTTTTGGTGATTCTCCAAGTGATCCTGTTTGTTTTTCTAAGGATCAACTTGTTCCCGTGCTGGAAAAGATGGCGTATGAAGGTGAACTGTCAGTACCACCATACTTGAAGAAATTATTTCCGAGCTATTGGAAGCTGTTAGTTCATATGTTTTTGGCAAGTTTGGGTGGCAACAAAAGTGGACAGGATCAGATGGGAGTGAGTATGCTTCTGGAATAGCGGCGTTGATTGAGGGATGGGATTTTAATTACTCAAAATGCATCTTTGAAGATATGTTGGTAAACGTTAAGACCCTCAACAAGAAGTATTTCTACAAGTTCCCAAGATTTGTGCAGATGATTCTGGAGTCCAAGTATCCAAATTTTGAGAGGACAGTTGAAACATACGACAAAAATTACATGGCTTCTCAAGTCTTTGGATTAATAAGACAGGTTCGTAAAGACTCAAGGTAGATTTTTGAAGGAAAAATTCCAATGGTTAAGTTTGGAAAGTTTAGTGAGATTGTTGAAGAAGCTTCAGCCACGCCATCTGCACTTGTTGCTGAAGAACATGATATTCAGATTATTGAGCCTTCACCTGCCGAACAACGTTCACCCCCTAAGAATGTGGATTTGACTGAGGTTGAGAGTGAGGATGAAGAGGCAGTACAAAAGGATGTAAGGGCTGCAGGTGATGATGAGGAACAGTTTAAAAATTTTAATTTTGATGATCTGAACGAAGAGGAGATTGATGATTTTATTATTGAGAATGCTGAAGTGAAATCAGTGCTGAAGCTGAGAGAGGATTGGTTGGAGAAGAGATTTTGACTGAAGTTCCCAACACTGCTGCCTCTAAGGTTGTAATTCCTCAAGCAGAAGTGCTTTCTAGTATACTGAATACCGTCCGTGAAGCTGAACAAAGGATTCCTCCATCCGATGTTGCAGTTGAGACATCTGTTGATGCTGAAGTTTCTGAAGACCCTAATTTTGATTTAAGACCGAGGAAGAGAAGCAAAAGAGATCCCAGGTTGACCAATACTGCTAATATCGTTTCTGATGTTTCAGTTCCTGTTGCTAAAACTACTTCTACTGCTGCTGATGCTATCATGACTGATGCTGGTGTATTTACCGACCTTCCTGTTGGTATTATTAGTTCCACTACAGTACCTGCTATTGCAACTGAATCATTTTCTCAGTTCATGAGCAAGGCACCAATCACAGGAAGAATAAATGAAGAAGTTGGATCTTCCGGTGCATCTGGTTCGAGTAAGGTTTTGTTTGATGAAGAAGCTTTTCAAAGAGCTCAGATGGCTTATTTGGCTAACAAAGAAAGAGGAAAACATGTGGATGTTGAATTCTTAACGACTGAAGAGAGAGAGGCAAGTAAGGAAGGGATTGATAGTGATGAAGACATTTTTGCTGAAGTGGATGTTCATAGACTGCAGACAAAAGTCTTGAAGTTGAAAACAGAGAATGTGTGGCTCACTGCTCAGGTACAGAGTTTGATGGAGACGGTCATTGAGAAGAATCAAAAGATTACTGAGTTGGAGTCGAGATTAGGCGATGTTTCAGCTAGATTGCTTAACTTGACTCATAGGTTAGAAAATAAGTCTGGAAAGGAGTTTTCAGAGATGTCATCATTTGTGGAGAAAGTTATGACTCCTGCTGAGCGTGAAAGATCAAAAAAGGAGCATGAAGAGCATATGAAGAAGTACTATGAAGATCAAGTTCCTCGTGTGAGAGATCGTCGTCCAGGAAGTTCATATGTTCTTAAGAATACAGCTGAACCATCTCTTGATCTTATGGAGGAGCATCCTGAAAGATTTGTGACAACTACTAGAGATCGGTTTGATACTTATGGAAATCGAACAGGGATAGATTGCTAGATATACAATGATGACAAAGGAGTATTCGTTGTTCATCGAGGAAATGCAGCAGTTGAATACTATGCTTCTACCTCTGCTTTCAACTCCTGGACTAAGATTGATCTGGTAGAACTTGCAAGAGCCCCTTTCATAAATCAGACAAGAAATCCTCAAAATAGGATTGGAAGCACATTTTATAAGAAGATTCAAGAGCAAGCAAAGGTGAATTTTAGAGATATGAAGACTGTAAGTTTGTTACTGGTGGAGTATAAAGGTGTGTTGACTTCAGATGGAAAGCCATTCAAGACAGTTCAGTGGCCACCTACTGACAAGATGAAGATCATACCTTTGACTAAGCCAATGGATAGAGGATGTTTGAAAGATATGAGGTTCTGGGTTTATGATCATACTTCTCGATCCGCGGTGATTGTTTGTGATATAGATGAACTGAGAGTATTTGATGCTAAAGATCTGATGAGTCTGCATTCTGAAGATATTCAAGTTCTAGTGAAACATCAGATTCAGTGTGATCCCACATATGAAGCTTGTGCTAAATCGTTCACTAGTGCAGTAGCTCAGATAACAAGACTGGGATTAGAGGCAGATCGCCGAGGAAGAGTGGAAACTGAATTGTTCGGTCCATATGTTGGATAGTCAGCTGAAGAATGGAAGAAGGCCTTAGAGAAAAAGAAGAAGAGCTCCAAGAAGGGTAGCAAGAAGCAGCAATAACTTACCAAGCCAACACAAACCTAAGGGGATATTGTTGGGCTAGATTTAGAGGTTTGCGTTTGTCTTGGGCTATGTGGTATTGGGTTCGGCCTAAATGGCCCATTTAAGGGTGACCGCCTATGTTTAGTATAAATAGGGGTTTCATGGTTTCTTTTGAGGTTGCTTGTCTTTTGTTTTATTGATACCCTCGTGTACCAGACTACTCTTTGAAGTCGTATGCACATTATCAATCAAATCGTTTATTTCATGCTTCTTCTTTGTTCTTTCTATACAATCATTGTTTCCGCCTTTGATTGTGTACATGTTTGATACCCGGTAGAGAAGATCTTGGACATACAGATTAAATATAAATGAGTTGAAAAAAATTGGGTCAGTTGAGTCGGTTTTCATTACGTATTGTCTAGGGTTCAATGATTCGGAGGATCATTGGGGTTATCATATGCACACACGAGTTTTGAGTCCCGTTGTTGGCGAATTACATAAATTGAATTAAGTGACAAACATGAATTGATCCATATATGATGTGAAATGTGTGGATACGTGATTATATGACATGTATATGATTATACATGCTTAACATATGTTAGGATTGCTTGTTCATGTGTTAACATGTGTTAAAACACTTTTAAACGACAAAAACATAGAAAACTGAAAACACAGAAGTTGGTTCAACCTAAAGGGTGTTCGAACCAACTAACCTGATACTCATTCGATCCTCACAACTACTCATTCGACCCCAAGAGGGTGCGAACGAGCTGATACTATAAATACCATATTTTTCAACTTTTTCATCATTTCACAAACCCTAACCACCCCAAAGTGCTCTCTCTCAACCTCAAACCTGTAGGGAGGAGTTTTGACCTTGTTTTTCAGACCCTAACATAAAAATACCTTCTACATCATAAACAAGAGAAGATTCAAGGTGTGTTCTTGATCTAAAACCTTTTTAAGCATTTTTCATTCGTTTTTCTCAAACCCCAAAGGTCTAGATCTAATATAAGGAACTTTTCATGGATAAAAACCTTTCTAACACCTTTCTAAACAAAACCTTTTCATTAATAATGAGTTTTTATGTAAAAATACATGTGTTAATGATGTTAAATGAGGTGTTATGTATTATTTGATGTTTGAATGATGTGTAGATGATAAAACAATGATCTAGGACTGTTATAGATGATGGTTTATGATTATTATTGGTTACAGTTGATAATTGATGATGTTTTGCCCATTTTGATGGTTTTTGTGTTAGATATAGGGTTTGTTCATGATAATATTGTTGATAAAATGATTAGGGGTGTTCATATACATGATAACCTGAGCATAACAATCTGATTATAAGATGATTTTGATAAGTTTCCTTTTTGAGTAAAGATTACATGCATTGATGTGACATTCTCATAATTTGCCATTTTGGGTAAGTCGTGAAATGGACTGATTTTGGGATATAATTGGTGGGGTTTTGTGGGGATAGATTAAATATAGTTGATTGTTGTGATTGGTGATGTTTCGTGATGTTTTCGAGCTATTTTGATGCATTTTAGTGAATTTTATGAGTTTTTTTTGCAGCAGTTGGTTCGAACGAGAAACTGGTTCGCACCTTCGGGAGGTCGAACCAACATTAGAGAGGTCAAATGAATCACCTGTTGAGTCATTCGACCCTTTAGAAACTCATTCGACCATTCAGGAGGTCGAATGAACAACTTTCTGACTCGTTCTACCTATCAGCAACTCGTTCTACCTATTAGAGGGTGCGAATGAATATGATTTCCAACCTGTTCGACCCCACGACTTCTTATATGCAATATTTGATGCAAACTAAGTGTTTTATGCTAGTACCTTATGTGTAAACTATATGTACTTGATTAATTTATGTAATGTGTCACCAATGGTATGTTGGGTCTGTCTGGTGTGTCGGGTCAACGTTCAAACACATTTTCAAACATACTTAGTCATGATTTAGACAATCGGGGACTAGTTAACCTAAGGGTTATTAGTCAAAACATTTATACAAACTTTTATGATAGATCGCCGGTATTTGGGACTATCTGGTCGTGTCAGTAATTCTTTACTAGAAGACGCAAACTAAGGTGAGGTCATAGCCCCACATTTTGCTGTTTTCGTTTTCGGGGGAGAAACATGCGACACAAACTTACAAACTTGCGAACTTACGAACTTACGGACTTTTAGACCAACATATTACCTTATATCACATGGATACTTAGTGACGTTTCTTCATCTGTAAAGTCCTCTCAAACATTTAGTGAACCATTAATATGTGGATACATAGCGGGGAAAGTGTGAATAGATCTATTGGGCCTGGCAAGCCTCACTCGGGCTGACTGGAGGTCGGTGGCGGGTGCATATTTGTCCTACCAAACGTTACGGCACCGGGTGATGAACCGGTGACGGGTATTGAGGCATTCTAACATTCAGTATTGGTTCACGACACTATAGTATCGTGTAACGATGTCTAGCTAGCATCAGGTATAGATGTAAGGATTATTGGGTCTGATTTACAAACATAGATCGGCCAGGGTTTACAAACATTGATCGGCCGGGATTTACAAATGTTACTTGGCCAGGGATTACAAACATTGATTAACATTGATCAGCCGGGATTACAAACATTAATTTGCCAGGGTTTACAAACATTGATCGTCCGGGATCTACAAATATTAATTGGTCTGGATTTATAAACATTAATTGGCTGGGATATACAAACATTGATCGGCCGGGGTTTACAAACATTAATTGGTCGGGGTTTACAAACATTAATTGTCTGGGATTTACAAGCATTGATTGGCCGGGATTTACAAACATTAATTGGCCGGGATTTACGAACATTGATTGGCCGGCTTTTACAAACATCGAATGGTCTGGGTTTTCAAACAATACTACTTTTACAAACTTAAAACTCTGTGACTCACCAGTAGTTGATAAGGTGCATTGTGACACCCGACATATTTGACTTGACATATTTAAACTTATAAGTCTACCTTAGCAGGAAACGTTTTACTTACGTACTTAACTGGGTTAGTTGAGTCGGGATTTTCTTACGTATTGTCCAGGGTTCAATGATCTGGAGGATCATTGGTGTCTTTTACGTACACACGAGTCTTGAATCCCGTTGTTGGTGAATTACATAAAATAAATTAAGTGTTATACGTGGATTGATTCTTATGTGGTGGATTATATGCAAATACGTGTTTAAACGATGTTTAGATGATTATCCATGCTTATATATGTTAAACATAGACTAGGATTACATGTTCATGTGTTAGGATGTGTTAAAATGCATTAAACACGACAAACTGGAAAATCTGGAAAAAGGCATTTCCTGGTTTGACCTTTCGAAGGGTCGAACCTGGCCATCCATATGTTAAAAATCCCCTTCGACCAAAATAAACCACATTCGACCCATGTAAAAGGTCGAACCTGGCTATCTGTTAAAAGGAAACTACATTCGACCATTTTATCCCACGTTCGCCCTCTTGTAAGGGTCGAACCTGGACATACTATAAATACCATCCTTAGTCATTTTTCATCATTTCACAAACCCTAAATGCCTCCAAACACTCTCTTTCGACTTTTATCTCTAATTAATTACAAGTGAAGACCTAAGGTGTGTTCTTCATTCTAAATCCTTTTTGAGTAATTTTAATTCTTTTTTATAAAACCCCAAAGTTCCAGATCTTATATAAGACGACTTTTATAAATAATAACATTTCTAAACAAAACCTCATCATAAAGCATGAGTTTTCTTATGTATTAACATGTGTTAATGATTCTTCATAATTATGTTATGTGATTGTTTGATGTTGTATGATATGTGGGTGATATAGAGGCGTTCTAGGAAGGTTGTAACTGATGAGTATTGATTATCTTAGGTCAAAAACTATTGTATGAGCATGTTAGGTCTAATTTGGGGATTTTGATAGATTTAGGGATTTATGCATGATGTTTAGGAATGATATGATTGGGGGTTTTCATCTACATGATAATCTGAGTAAGATAATGTGTTTATTAAATGATTTCACAAAAGTTTCCTAATTGGGTAAGGTTTCCATGCATGATGTGACATCTCCATAATATTGCCATTTTGGGTAAACTTTAAAACGGACTGAATAGGGAGCAAAATTAGTAGGGTTTTGTGGGGATATGTTATTCATACTTGACTGCTGTGTTTCATGATGTTTCGTGATGTTTTTAGACGTTTTTGAAGCATTTTTGGGAAAACTCATTTGTCATGGTCGAACCTGGGCACCTTCGACCAGTCGTGGGGTCGAAGGTGGATCTCCAGGGTCGAACCTGGCACTAATTTGGTCGAACGTGCTTGTTTTAGGCCAAATTAACACATGTTAAGGTCGAATGAACATGTGTTAAGGTCAAATGAACATGTGTTAAGGTCGAATGAACTTGTTTTGGATTTCATGAACTTACCTTGGGGTCGAAGGAACCCAAAAAGGGTCGAACCAGGCTTCTTGGGGTCGAACCTACCTTATTTCCTTCCACCATCGACCTGACTAATTCGTGTGTGCGATTTTTGATGCAAACTAAGTATGTTATGCTTGAAACTTACTTATAATCTATGTCTACTTGATTTGTTTGTGTAATGGGTCACCAACGGAATGTCGAGTCAGTCTAGTGTGTCGGTTAAACTGTCAAGCACATTTTTAAACTTACTTAGTCATGATCTGGACAATCGGGGACTAGTTAACCTTAGTGTTATTGGTCAAAAATCTGATACAAACTTTATTGATAGATCGCCGGTATTTGGGATTATCAAGACTTGTCTTTATTCTTGTTTTGGGAACGCAAACTAAGCTGAGTGTCACAACCCCATTCTTTACTGTTTTTTGGAACATTCTGGGGGAGAAACATGCGGTAAAACTTTCTAACTTTTAGACCAACATATTACATTATATCACATGGATACTTAGTGACTCTTACTTCATCATTAAAGTCCTCACATGTCTTAGTGAACCATCAATATGTGGGTACATAGCGGGGAAAATGTGAATAGATCTATTGGGACTGGCAAGCCCCACTCGGGCCGACTGGAGGTCGGTGGCGGGTGCATATTTGTCCTATATCTTATAGCACCGGGTGATGAACCGGTGACGGGTTTGAGGCATTCTTATTTTGTCAGAAGTGGTTCACGACACTATTGTATCATGTAACGATGTCTAGCTTGCATCAGGTATAGATGTAAGGATTGTTGGGTCTGGTTTACTTGTGACAAACTTTTACAAACTATATCTCTGTGACTCACTGGCACTTTATGTGTTGACTAACTTCGCATGTTTTCTCAGGTCGCTAAGGTAGCAGGGAGTCTTAGGCGCACTGGAGTTGCACTGCGTCTAGTCTTGCATACATAAGCGAACCGGGTTGTGTTTTCATTCATACATTACATTGGTTTGGTAAACTTTTATTTTGCTTCTGCTGTCGTCGTCTACTTTACTTTTAAACTTATAAACTGTGTGGTTGGTATTTCTACGTAAACTTTAATGTATATAGATATCGTTTATTGTGACCGTTGACTTGGATCCTGGTATGTCATGCGCCTCGCGGTAAAACCCCGCAAGTGGAATTTGAGGGTGTGACATGCATAGTGTCGTACGGCGTCTAGGATTCATATGCATGGTTTTAAACGTTGTCAAACTTTTGTCACTTACGTTTTGAGACGTTTTATGCTTCCGCTATAGTTGTTAACACTTTTAAGCTTAATGAATGGTTTACGTATCCTTACATTTAGTTGTCGTTTATTGTGACCGTTGACTTGGATCCTGGTGTGTCACGCGCCTCGCGGTGAAACCCCGCACGTGGAATTTGAGGGTGTGACAGATTCTCTTTGATAATGTTTAGGAAAGTGTGGGTAAGGTATGTATGAGATTGAGTATGATCCCGGATGCCTCGACATATTTTGAGAAATATGATTTTTCTGTATTTAAACATTTCTTTAACTTGTAAGTTCAAATTTCATTAAGGTTGAAAATTTTCAGTTGTTATGAAATGTTTGAGAAAATCCAAGTGTTACCCGTTAGGATTGGGTAAACTTGAAACCTTTAATTTTTAAACTTTTACGAAATTTATACATTGAAAAACCGTTTGTTTGTAAGGATCATTAAGAGGATACAAAAAGGTCATAGTTTAGTGATATATTGTGACGTCGATCAAACGAGTTTGTAAATATGAGGATATAAACAAGTTGAATAATAGGTTTTGAAACCACGTTCATTTTAACTATGTGTGAAGACGCAACGTTCTAAAATTAGGATGTGATCGAAGTTAAACATAAAGTTTAAAAATTTGAGTCATGGGAAAATGTTTTAGCACAAGAGAAGTGATGCTTTATAGTGTAAAAGTCACAAAGCATAAGTGAAATAGTGTAAGTTTTAATGCGATATTATAACAGACAAAAGTTTTTAATAATGATGATGAAAAATCCAAAAGTGAATGATCAATGAATAATAGCACATTAAACAACAAGCGATGAAATTAAGTCTTCAAATGATAAACAAAACTAAAATATCAATAGCATAAAACATTGGGATTGTTTCCATAGGAAACTTTGACTAACCTAAGTATTTGAAATTTCCTAGTGACTTGTGGGGGCATACTCGAGCCTATAAGTGAATGCTCATCCCAAGAGTTTCCAGGTAGGTATACGGGTCCCTCGTCTAATTGGGATTTATACGAAAGATCAGAACTAGATAGAAAACTCAGGATACAGGCGCTTACCCTTCCAGATTGCACGTGCCCCATCACTAGTAAAATCCAAAACTTTAGCGATATTAAAAACGAGGTGTAGAAATAGATCCTTTAGATGTGGATTTCACTCCTAACTCAAAGACGTATTTCAAAATTGAAAACTACGGTGAGGTGAAATTTGTCACTAAGATAAGGTTATCACTCCCAACTTAATGGTTAAGTTTCTTTTTGGAGGAAATACTCTTTGAGGTGTGGATGTCACTCCTATCCCAAAGATATATTCCAAAGATGTATAACATATACAGGAGTGAAACTAATCACCAAGGTATGGATTCCACTCCTAACTTGGTGATATCGTTTTGTTTGTGAAATACGAGCGTCTTCTTCTCCAAGCAAAATACCGAAAGAATAACGAGAAAGAATCATAGCGAAAATATATTGAAAGAAAATATAGGAATAAAGAGAAATATACACAAGAGGACTCATGAATGTAAGCTTAGTTATAGACTAGGCTAAAAGGCATTCTAATAACCTAATTCCCTATAACCATGGCTCTGATACCAATCAGTAACACCTCGATCGATAGCGGAATCATCGAGGAGTCACGTAGTGACGATTATTCAATAGCTCATGGTACTAAAGTGTAAATATTAATATATTGAATAAATAGTTTATTACATTGAAATTAAATACCAAGATACAATGATTCTAAAGTGTCAAGTCTAATTGAAATACAATGAAGACAAGCCAAAATGAAGTGGCTTAGACAAATCTTTTTTGTCGATAACCTCAGACCAATCAATCGAATATGGATTAATACCTAATATAAATCCTAATGCTTAAAAGAAGCGTCTCAAAATAACCTGAAACATGTACAAACTAATTTTGTCAACACATATAATGTATTGATGAGCATACCCTGTTTGAATACATAAAATAGAAAAAAAGTTCTGCAATTTATGTGCTATGATATATGCATTTTGTAAAAGGGTCAAAACCAGCCCAAAGACAATGTAGAATATAGAATAAGACAAAAACCTTTTGAAAACATGCTTGAGTATATGACTCACATAACAATGACCAAAGACTTAACTCGTCCATAAAAGTCACAAGGGGTATATACCATAGTACTATTCATTGAAATGCCAGACCACAACGTTAATGATTTTGACAAGCGTTCATACAATTCACACAAGCGTCTCATCAAGCACATTGCGTTATAAAGAATATACCTAAGTTTAATGATAATGGTACATGAGTCACCTCAAAAGAGTAAAACAGTAAAAAGGGGTTAGATAAACTCACAGTTTTGCTAAGTGGTAAATCCAACAAAGTTCATCACAAAGGGCTTGGGAATTCCGAAGAACTCAACTTATATGTATAAGAATACTAATGAGGAAAATGACATAAAAAGTCTAGGACATCTAGAGTTTAAGGCACTAGGGTTTGCTAGTTCGATTTGGGGAATCAACGTTTTTGCGAAGGATTGAAACAATATTAAATTTATGTCACAAAGAATATATGGTAAAATTCTAAGAATATGATTTAGTAATCTGAATATAACCAATTTCGAATTTAGATAAAAATATGTATCAAATCATAAAAACGAACTATATAGATAATTAGTTAAACTATAATTGTAAATAATTACAATAATTATAAAGAATTGAATAGAGAATTATAAGTTACACAAATGAATTAAACAAATGATATTCATGACCTTCAATCATATTAGTATTTCTGTTTTATCAGAAAATATTTATAAGACAGATTTTATAAACTATATATAATTAAATAATTTATAATGTCTAATTGAACATAGACAGGACTAAAAAAACAAAAGATATGATCCAAAATAATATTTTTGCTGAAATAGTTGTATTCTGATGAGAAATGTCCAAAATAAAATTTCTATAATTTTTCTCATTTTATTTGTATTTAAAACCGATTTAATAAAATTTAAATCATGTTTAAATGATTAAAAATAGGAAATTCAATAAAAAATAAATATTTTCTGGTCCAGTAAATTAGGATTAAGTTTCTGATGTACAATAATAATTCCACAAAAATTTTGATGGTAAAATAGTTTAAAATGAATTTCTAATCAATTAAATATGTTTAAAATAATTTAAATCAATAAAAATATGAAAATAATATATTTTTCAGAGAATACAAATGTGTAAACTTTCTTTATGGTGCCAATACTCCATCTAAATTTTCATAATTTTTGAGTAAAAAATGAATTTGTTATGAATTCTTAAAGATTTAATGTGTTGATTATATATTATGATATTTAAAAAGTAAATCATAAAAAAATAAAGGAATAACTAAAAAAATCGTAGACATCAGTGGGACTCAAACCAGAGTCCACTGTCCAACAAAGGGATGCAGTAACCACTTCACTGCCAAGTTCTCTTGTTGAATTTATTCCAAACAATACATACTTATATCATTCTAGAGGTTCATCATCTTCTTCCCCAAATTCTGTAAGAAACCATAACCCTAGATTTCAAAATCAAACCCTGTAACCATGAGAACAACAACAGATATGATGGGGCTTTTATTCTATATCTAAAATCGAAACTAATGGCTAGAAAAATGGAACTTACAACTCAATTTGAAAGGAAAAACATCATTTATCACGTCTGCAACAAAGAGTTCCGATTCATAGCACTTGTAATCGATTTAGATGGATTTGATAGAGGGTTTAGATCCGTGAAAGGCCTTAGATAATGATTATGCAGTCAATTGAAAGATTTACATGCGAATTGATAACGTATGGATCTTGAATTCCCAATAATGTCGACGGTGTCAATGGTTGGTCTTCGAAGTCGATTAAACGTGATTAAACACAACATAAATGGCTGAAACGGACTGAATATGACATGGGTTACAAATCCCCCATGAATAATTGCATTAACACCGGTTAATAAGCAGTTAAATCGACATCAAGATGTGGCCGGAAAAATATTCCGGTGGCCGGATAGCGCCGGACAAAAAGAAGCGGGATAGTGGCTGGACCTTTGTTATAACTTTCATTATTAGCACAATTGGCCCCTATACTTCCAACTAGGTTAGTTTATTATAGTGTTGGTTAGTTTTTCCTTGTAAAAACTTAACTAGACTAACCCATTTTAAATCAAAACATTATCTTTTTAAACTAAAATAAAATAAATATAACTTTTATAAGCTCACCTGATTATATGATTACGGCACATTTTATATGTCAATACATACGTATACAAAACGTACACATATACACCTTTTTATAAGAATAGTTAAAATAAATAAAATAATAATTGATGAGGACCAAAGGTGAAGCTTCAAAATAGACAAAATGCTAAAATTGACAACTTGCTAAAAGATGAGGTGACGGATGTCACAGACATAATCAATCTTGCATAGTTGAGAGGCTGGATCATCTTTATCAAGGCTAGAAGGCTCGATAACCCTTCTCCGAATTGACAGCATTGGTTGTTCCTATGTGGTTGTTGACTGATGGTAAAATCAGTCGGCCGTATCGCACATCTGCGAGTCACAGGGTTTTGCTAACTTTCGATGGTGTCAAAACTTTCAGCCACTGATCATAACCGAGGCAGCGTTGGCCAGTGTTATGATCACGGCATGATGTGGAAAAGCTAGCCCCAACCTATGTTTGGATATGGACTCACTTGGAAGTGCATATGATTAACCCATGGGAAGTGACTTCTCGATGTATTTGGTGTTTGCGATTGATTTAACATCCCTTACGATAGCGCTGGATCGTATTCCGGAAGATGATTCGGGATAAACTTACCAGTTTGGTGCTTATGTCATACTATCTTCTTGAGGTGTACAGGGCATCATGAGACTCCTCTACCTGCTTCCACCTGTTTTTCAAGGATTCTTGGTAGTCTCGCTCAAGCCAGTGAATGGTTGAGCATGTTCGATGCGTGTGTTGTGTCTGAATCTTTCCTCAATCTTGGGGAGTGGAACCACATTTCGGGAGCCGTAATCGTAACGTGTGTGTTCCGGAATTGTCAAATGTCACAAGACATCTTTTAATGACATTGAAATCCCCTCTAAACACAAATGACTGACTGCTGGGAGCGGTCACGCTATCCTGTTAATTTAAATCTATCCATGGAATGACAATTCTATTCCTCATGTTACAATGTTGAATGTTACCCATCGTCGTCACGTCGACGAGACTAGTTATCTATTGGGGCGACAATTTATGAAAAGTGCTTTCTACCAGTCCCTGTAGATACCAAGATGTCGCGCTCCCTCGCCTTGGTGGTTTGTAAACTAACGTTGCAAGATCCATTTGCTATGGACAACGTGACTTATCTAAACTCTTGTTGTACTTCGATACTCCGACCGCGTGGCTTATCAGAAAGAAAGTCCATCATCCTCGCTTAGATGATGGAAAGGCATTTATTTAGATGATTGCCGATGCTTGTGCCAAGAGAACATGGAAGAGGACCCCAATGAGAAGGATGACTCGGCTGATTCGTCAGAGTCTGTATCATTTCCATTTTATCGTGGTGTCTTGATAAATTATGATCCTTCTACTTCTACTTGTTGTTATTCTCATTGTGACCCCTATCTTTGATATTGGGAAAGATGTTGGTTGGTATCTAGATCCTATGGAGCATATTTGCCACACATCTGATAACTACGAAGAGTCTAAGGCTCCCGCCAAGCCTGTTGTTATTATTGGTTTTATTGTTCTATGGCTCAAACGAATTCGGTTGTCGTTGTTAAGTGAGTAGCTCTTGCTGAGTTTGTTGTTGTTGTTATTCCTTAAATCTCCGCTAGGTTTGTCACAATTGTTTCTGTAGCTCATGTCGAGCTTGTTATTGATGTTGTTTCTGTAGCTCTTGTGGGAATCGTTGTTGTTAATTCCATTTTCTTTGAGGCTTTCATTGAACTCGTCGTTATTATTCCTTAGGCACTTGGCAAGCCTAATATTGGTGATGGTTCTTAGGCTTAGGTGAGTGTGATGAGGCGGCTGTTGCCATCATTCGAGTGACTTATATCGAGCCCACGGTCGTTCTATCCAAGAAAAATACTGGCTTAGTAAATAAGTTAAATTATGTGGAACCTATCATTCCCATTTCTGTTGTGATGACGGATGCACCCGTCGACCTAACCGTTCCTACCAATGAGCCTAGGGAGTATAGGTTTGTGGCTGAGGATATGGATAAGGATTCTGCCACCATAACAGAGCTCTCTATTGTGTATAGTGGATTTTCCATGTTGTGTGCCATCTTGTTGTTGTGTATTCATGATGTTGTGTACCCCTAGCGATTGTTCATTCTTGTAGTTGCACTGTTTTGCCGATTTCTTATCCCTGTGGTTGCGCTGCGTTGTTGATGATGCATGCCTTTTGCGGTGCTGCCTTATTGTTGTATTTCTTTATTGTCGCACTGTTCTTATTGCAGTGTTGCCTTGTTGTCATGTTTTTCTATTGTCGTGTTGTTCCTATTGCAGTGCTACCATGTTGTCGTGTTTCTCTGTTGTCGTGTTGTTCCTGTTGCGGTGTTGCCTTGTAGTCATGTTTCTCTGTTGTCGTGCTGTTCCTGTTGCGGTGTTGCCTTGTAGTCGTGTTTCTCTGTTGTCGTGCTGTTCTTGTTGCGGTGTTGCCTTGTTGTCGTGTTTCTCTATTGTCATGTTGTTCCTGTTGCGAAGCTGCCTTGTAGACATGCTTCTCTATTGTCGTGTTGTTCCTATTGCGGTGTTGCCTTGTTGTCGTGTTTCTATGTGTAACACCCCAACCGATGGCGGAAACATCGGGATGTCACGTATTGATAATTGTTCAGTAGCACATGGTAATTAATGAAATTTTAAGTACTTTATTGATAATATCAAAAGATCCCAAAATAAAACATTGTCTAAAGGAATTCAAATACGAGTACATAATCATGGAAATAATCAAACAACTTCAAATAAACTCTTCAAGCACAACTCTATCCTTCAAGCTTCATTGTTTCCTGAAACATGTTAATTTTGAAAATGTTTTTGGGTCAACAAAAGTTGGTGAGAATTACTTAGGTTTGAATATTGTATCATGAGTATAGAACTTGTACAATTCTAGTGTCATGGTTTGTGTTTGAGTTGTTAACCCCATTACACAAATTAATCAAGTTCATATAGTTTACACATAAGGTTCTAGCATAAAACAATTCTAGTGCAGTTGGTTTGTGTTTGAGGTGTTAACTCCTGACCAGGCTCAGGTATGGGTTCGAGTCCTGGCCTGAGCAATTATTTTTTTTAAGAAATTTTATATAAAGACAAAATTATTTTATACATATTATGAATATAATATGATAAATAATGTTACGAAAAATTTTAAAATACGCTAAAATGCCAAGATTCATAGGATTTTATTAAATAATGATTATGACAAAATAAATAAAAATACGAAACGTTACAGTCTCCTCTACTTTTAGGAACTTCGTCTCAAAGTTGGAGTTGGAGAGTCTGTTGGAAAGAGGTGCGGGTATTTTGCTTTCATCTGGTCTTTACGTTCCCAAGTGAATTCTGGACCCCATTTAGATTCCCAACAAACTTTGACAATCGGGATGCGACTGCGCTTAAGTTTCTTGATTCTCGTGTCCATGATTTCAACAGGTTTCTCTATGATGTGCATAGTCTCATCGATTTGCACGTCCTCGAGAGGGACATGAAGGTTCTCATCTGCTAAGCATTTCTTTAGATTCGAGACATGAAAAGTTGGGTGGACGTTGCTTAGCTTGGGAGGGAGATCAAGTTTGTAGGCCACGTTCCCAATCGTTTCAAGAACTTTGAATGGACCCACATATCGAGGAGCTAGTTTTCCCTTTCTCCCGAAGTGAATCACTCCCTTCCAAGGGGATACCTTAAGAAGTACAAAGTCCCCGACTTGAAATTCCAAGGTCCTTCGACGTTTATCAGCATAGCTCTTCTGTCGACTTCTAGCCTTAAGAAGATTTTCTTGGGTCTGTTGGATCTTGTCTATAGTTTCCTGGATCAGTTTGGGACTAGTGATCTGGGCTTCACCGATCTCAGTCCAATAGACTGAGAACGACACTTGCGTCCATAAAGTGCCTCGAAGGGAGCCATGTCAATACTGGCATGGTAACTGTTATTGTATGAGAACTCTACACAAGCCCTGAGCATATCTTCAAGAGTCTGGATAGTCCGCTCAGACTGACCATCTGTCTGAGGGTGATAAGCTGTGCTCAGGTTTAACTTAGTACCCAAGGCGTCTTATAAAGTCCCAAAAACGAGAGGTGAAGCGACCATCGTGATAAGAAATAATGTCCAAAGGTATACCATGGAGACATACAATTTTGCTCATGTAGATCCTTGCTGACCTATCAACAGAATATTTCTCACGAATCGGTAAGAAATGAGATGACTTGGTCAAACGATCAATGATTACCCAAATACTATCACAACCTTTGGGAGTACGAGGGAGTTTAGTGATAAAGTCCATTGCTATGCTCTCCCATTTCCATACAGGAATTTCTGGTTGTTCAAGCATACTAGTGGGTCGTTGATGTTCAGCTTTAACCTTGGAACAAGTGAGACATTTTGCTACAAAAAGAGCAATATCTTTCTTCATACCAGGCCACCAATACGAATACCGAAGATCTTGGTACATTTTATCAGCACCAGGATGGATAGAATAACAAGACTTATGAGCCTCGTTCATAAGGAAGGTACAAAGATCATCACGGTCAGGAATCCAAAGTCTATTGAGAAAGTAAAGAAGACCATCAGGTTTGATTTCAAGTTGTTTCTCAGCACCACAAGACATTTCCTCATACATGTTACCTTCGATGACTGAGGTATGTTGAGCCTAGAGAACACGATTTTGGAAATCAGTACGTACTCTAGCACAATGACGTTTGATGCATTCTTTACGACTAAGTGCATCTGCCACTACGTTCGCTTTATTAAGGATGGTAGCGAATCTCGCAATCATAGTCGTTAAGTAATTCGACCCAGCGTCGTTGCCTCATGTTAAGGCCCTTCTGGTTGAAGTATGTTGGAGACTTTTGTGGTCTATGAAAACCACACACTTGGTACCATATAGGTAATGTCTTCAAATCTTGAGGGCAAAGACGACTGCACCCAATTCAAGATAATGAGTGGTATAATTCTTTTCGTGGATCTTGAGTTGTCTGGACACATAAGCAATAATCTTGCCTCGTTGCATAAGGACACAACCAAGACCTTGGTTCGATGCATCACAGTAGACCACGAAATCATCACTACCATCAGGTAGGCTCAAGATAGGAGCTTCACAAAGTTTCTGCTTAAGAGTCACGAATGCTTCCTCTTGTTTTGGTTCCCACTCATAGAGTTTACCCTTATGAGTTAAGGTAGTGAGAGGAACAACGATCTTGTAGAAATTAGCAATGAATCGACGATAATACCCAGTTATACCAAGAAAGGAACGAACTTCCGTTGGAGTTTTAGGAACACTCTAGTTTTTGACAGCTTCGATCTTTGCGGGATCAACATGAATCCCTTTCTCGTTGATGATGTGACCTAAAACTTGAACTTCCTTAAGCCAAAATTTGCATTTTGAGAATTTGGCATACAGTTGTTCCTTCTTTAGAAGATCCAAGATTAAATGAAGATGTTGTTCGTGATCGGATTTGGATTTGGAATAAATCAAAATGTCATCAATAAAGACAATCACAAATTTATCGAGGTAGGATTTACAAACCCGATTCATTAAATCCATAAACACTGCGGGAGCGTTAGTTTTGCCAAATTGCATAACCATGGATTCATAGTGACCGTAACGCGTACGAAACGCTATTTTGGGAATGTCTTCTTCATGAACCCTAAGTTGATGATAGCCAGAAGGAAGATCATTCTTCGAGAAATAAGTTGCTCCCTGAAGCTGGTCAAAAAGGTCGTCAATTCTAGGTAAAGGGTAACGATTCTTGATGGTGAGCTTATTAAGCTCATGATAATCGATGCACATCCCGAGGGATCCATCCTTCTTCTTGACGAATAAAACGGGGGCTCCCCAAGGATAAAAGTTGGGGTAGATGAAACCCTTATCCGAGAGTTCCTAGAGTTGACTGGCAAGCTCTTGCATCTCAGAGGGTGCAAGACGATAAGGAGATTTAGCAATTGGGTTAGCACGAGGTATAAGATCGATTCTAAATTCAACTTGACGAGAAGGAGGGAGACCAGGTAGATCTTTTGGGAAAACTTCAGGATAATCCCGAATGATTGGAATATCTTGTATAATCTTGCCCTTTCTTTCTTTTCTACCACGTTAGCCAATAAAGCCATATACCCCTTTCGTAAGTATTTTTGATCACTCGTGCAAGACATGAGTTTAGGTTCGCCACAAGGTTTCTCGCCATAAATCTTCAAAACGTCACCAGATACATGGGGAATACGAATAACTTTCTCAAAGCATAAGATTTAAGCACGATGGGTTGACAACCAATCCATGCCTACTATGACATCAAAGCTTCCAAGGTGCATGGGGCTGAGGTCTATAGAGAAAGTATGATTATCGAGGTTCAACACACAGTTTCGCACCACAGAATCGATCGAGATAGATTTCCCGTTAGCTACTTCTACCACTAAGGGTTCTTCTAAGTTAGTTTGAGGCATGTTAAGTAGGATTTCAAATTTAAGTGACACAAACGATTTATCAGCACCCGAGTCAAATAGTATAGAAGCATAGTGGTTATTAACAAGAAACTTACCATTAACAACTTAATTGTTGTTGCGAACCTGATTAGCAATAATGTTGTAGGCACGACCATGAGCACCCTGAATTCTGTCTTCCACGATTAGGACACTGGTTTCGGAAATTATTGGGGTCACCACAGTCGTAACATTGACCTCGTGTCGGCCTACCAGGTTGGGCAGTAGGTGTCGGGGCATTCTGGGCAGCAGGAGCATTAGGGGCAGTAGGGGATCAACAAACATTCGCGAAATGCCCGTACTTTTGGCAGTTGGTACATTTCTGGCCTTGCGTCTTCTATTGGTTGAGGGCTCAAATGGTTGTCAGTCAAAGTAGCTGCTAGACGCTACACAGTATCCTGAATCTGCATGGGTAAACCTCCAATATATTATTCGATTGAAACAGGTAGGGGTGTGACCTTATGTGGTAGCAATAGGCTAAGTTCGTGGAACCGAGTGTTGTAGGCGAGGTTCACCCCACTGTTCTGGACTAGAGTGTGAAACTCATCCTCCAACTTCTTGATCTCATTACGAGGGGATAATTCCGCCTTCATAATGTCCTTGGCTTGCTCCCAAGTCAAAGCCAGTGCGACTTCTGCTTCGCGAGTCCGTTTTTCATCGTTTCACTATGTGAGTGCCCGCTTTTGAGGTTGTTAGGGCAATCGCTATTGATGAAGGTATTTTCGATACCTTCGAACCACTGAAGAAGACCAGTGGCCCCTTCATCCCCGCTGAACTTGGGAGGGTTGCAAGTGTTGAAGTGCTTGAGAGTGCAAACAGGGTGAGCATTCCCATTCCCATTGCCATTCCCGTTATGGTTACCATTTCCGTTGCCATTTCCATTGCCATTTCCATTCGCTTGAGTGATTTGGGCCACTAAATTAGGGAGTATTGCCGCTATTTGTTGAGCCATTTGTTGGGTAATGATCGCGGCGAGTTGGACATTGCCAGGGTTACCGTTGTCCTGGTTGTGGTTGTTGTTGTTATCGTTGTCGTTCTTGTCATTGTCGTTGTTATTTCTATTACGAGTGCTGCAACGAGGAGGCATTATCTGAAAGAGACACAATGAAGGTTTTAATGAGATATAGGATAGACAAGGGTAATGAGATATAATGAGGAGTGTAATCATTTATTCAATAATTAAAACGAATAAACGAAAACATTGACTTATAATATAACTTATAAACCAAAACATGTTAAAAATATTTAAAAATATTAATTTCATACATTTTAGGTTATAAAAATTATGTTTCTGATCTAGTTTATTACAAATAATTTATGTGAAATTTTTGTGCAAAAATGGTGAAAAATGAATTTACTATGATTAAAATAGAATAAATTAATTAAAATGCCTATAAATGTTTTTCTGAAAATAAAATTTTAGTTTTGATAAGTTTATTAGTTTAAAAGTTTAAAATAATTCTTGTGGAATCTTTTAAAAATGTTTAATTACATTTCTAAAATTTTTAATTTATTTATGAATAAATTGTAATATATATTTTATATATTAAATAAATGATTTTTGTGAAAATAAAAATTGTATAATAAAGTTTATTATTTATATAACATAAAATAAATTTTGTAGAATTTATAAAGTAGATTTGGTATTTTAAAATCATTTTTAAAAGATAATACAAGAAAATATAAAAGAAAAAGGTTTAAAAAAAGATTTGGGTTTGTGGGAATTAAACCCGGGCCTCTGGCGCGGGTTCGAGTCTCGGCCTGAGCAATTATTTTTTTAAGAAATTTCTATATAAAGACAAAATTATTTTATACATATTATGAATATAATATGATAAATAATGTTACGAAAAATTTTAAAATACGCTAAAACGCCAAGATTCATATGATTTTGTTAAATAATGATTATGACAAAATAAATAGAAATACGAAACGTTACACTCTGTTGTCGTGTTGTTCCTGTTGCGGTTTTGCCTTGTTGTCATGTTTCTCTGATGTCGTGCCATTCCTGTTACGGTGTTTCCTCGTTGATGTGTTTCACAGATGTGTCTCGAACCCCGAAGGTATCGAGATAATATGAGAAATGTTATGGCCCATACTTTTGGGACTAACAAGTGTTGAAGGACTCACTTCTTTATTTCTTGACCTACTGAATTGATTTGAAATCATCTTTGTTGACGTGTCATGATGATGATTATAGAAACACTAGTGTGGACCCACCGATAGCGTGTGAATTGGTGGAAACCGTGGTACATGAAATCGGAGGTTTTACGAAATCCTAAATCTTGAAAGGCATATAGCCTTGTCTACTCTTTAAGGGTGCTACCCTACAGTTTGAGATGGTCGAGCAACTCAGCCCTTCGATTAATATTGTTATTCCTGAGATGGTAGGCCCATCTTGTCTTGGAATTGTTGAGTATGTTCATAAATTAGTGGAACCATTTCGACCTTGGGTCGATATTGGTGTTCCCAGATGTTCTCTTGTAGCCTTGCTTGCGCTAGGGCAAATTTCCATTTCCTTGACAGACACTATTGGAAACATCATAGTAATTGATGATCCGGTCATTAAGGGTCATGCAAAACCTAATTAACCTAGGTAGATAGGGTAAATAGGGTATCAATCCAAGGAGCGTGTGGTCAGTGGATATTGCTTAGTTGATTAAACAGTATTACTTACAAAGGTGCTAGAAAAAGTTGTGAAGATTTTGCTTGGTTCATTTAAGAAGTTGATTGGAAAGGTGTTGCTTATTATACTGAAAACTTAAATTGAAACTGTAAGAGTGAAAAGTAATAATGGGGCTAGGCGAAGGGTATGGAATGGGAGATTTAAAAGTGACTACGGTGATGAAAATTCTACTTTTATATACATCAACACACACCATTCAAACATAAGGCAATATTGCGCCTTTTGTTCAACAACTAAATAAAGCATATTTTTTTGTGCTTTTTCTATGAGAAATTTCAATTATTTGAAGCATATTTTGTTCTCATGCTCTTCATATTTTTTTTAACATTACAATGCAAACTATTTACAAAACATAACACAATTCTAAAATCGAATTTTCATCACTTGGGTTTAATATAGAAAAGGCTAAACGGGTCAAATGGGTTGAAATGGGTGGTCAAATGAAAGGTTTAGGCTCAAACTTGTTCAACTAGGGGAGGTTGTTTTTGGGTCAAGGATATCAAATGGTGTAAAAATAAAAAGGCCAAACCTAATGCCTTAATCACTCTTGTGTCACAATTGATCTAAAGTGGCAAGCGTATCAAAAGTTGCAAGTTCTACCTTATGCGATTATAATGGCACACTCAATTCAAATGAACACAACATGCCAATAGATGTGGAGTTTTATAGGGTGTTAGCATGTTGTGGTGGCTCAATAATCTCTCATGAACATAAAGGGGAAAATGGGCTGCCGATATGCAAAAATGCTGTACTCTTCCCCAGTCTTTTCTAACTAGGCAAACCACATTTTACAAAAAAACCATCCTTGGAAAAACACATCAAGGAACTTAAAGAGTTTATGACCATGACTAGGGATTGAATTTTATGATCCAACAATCTGGTGGAAAAGGCTTTCTTAGGATCGAGCTTGTTTCAAAAATTTTGAAATTTTTAGGGTCTTAAAAACAATTCACATTTAAATAGCTATCCCCCCATCCCCATACTTGGAGATTAACATTGTCCTCAATGTAGATTTGTCATGAATAAGGGGACCTATTAACCAAATTATAAATGTGAGGATGCCTATTTTCCGTCCCAATGCATACCCATTCTAAGGCAAAAGCAAACTCTCACCCAATTCCTATTCGAACAACGTAACACATCAAATAAAGAATAGGATGCACCTGATAAGCAATTGGTGATTTCTTTCCATTAGTGAACCTTTTCCTTCCACAATTTGCTTGCTCCTTCTCCCTTTCTCTTCCATTTATAGCTGAACACTCTAGCATCACTGGTTAAGTGCGATTTGGGCTCAAACAAAAACATCAAAACATCCAAAAACAAAATACAGAATAGAACTTAAAATCATAAATTTCCTAACACACTCAAAACACAACAAAATAAAAACAACTAAAGAAAAAGACAAACCATACCATTATACAAACTGTACAAAGAGAACACTACCTCGACCTCATCTCAACTGTAGTATGGGTCATTCGGACCCGGAGGTGGATAAGGATTGCTTGGATGCCCAAAGATCGCATCCATCCACCCATGATAGTCACTAAACGGGTCGGCAAATGACGAAGACCATTTAGCAGGTGGTGGAAGTGGTGGAGTAGGAAGATAACTGGAGGATACACCTTGAGGCCACCTGACTTGATCAATTACTTCCTGTGGCTGATCTCTAATGGTGGAGTAGTCAACATGTGGAACCATGGGCATGGATGGCCGTCCCGCTACTAGATCCTGGTGGTGCCTGATCTGTTCGGCCTCCATGAACCTGTTGACCATGTCCATCTCCCAGGCATAATTAACTGCCAACCAATGTTTATCCTCTCTACTTCTCTCCTTTCTTCCCTCGCAACTCTCTCTTGTTCTCTTCTTATCGCAGCTTCTTCCCTTTGCCTGGCAAGTTCCATACTCCGTGTACCTCTATCCCACATGGATATTTTAAATGAGGTCCAACCCCTAAAACCTGCTGGCCTTGCCCTGTTAATTGCTGCCACCCTCTCTATCTTATGCTCATTCATCTCCCTAACCGGGTATTCCCTCACAACATGATCATCATCCTGTAACTCCTCTTCCTCATCAGTCCTTACTTCTTCATCATCCCCCTGCTCCACATCTTCACGTAGAGCCATCATCTGGGTGTTACTTTGTTTATCAAGGAGAACATGATATTGTGGGGTCCGTTCATACGTGAATCTTGCTTTAACATAATCCCCCAGTTCATCTTGACATTATCCACTTCGATTGATGGTGTGGATCTGCTCACTGCCCCTTGAGCCTCCATCAAATTAGACAGCAGTCTAACATGAGGGATCATTTTTCTTTCTTGCCTCTCCCGGCTGTCCCAGATGTTCATCATAACCAAGTTCCTAAATGACAGTCGTGGTGTACCAAACATTACCGCGTGCACCACTCTAATATCCCAACCTCTAACCTTGGATTTATCCCCGATTCTTGCCAATAGATTCTCAAACGATATACCTAATACGAATCTAGCTTCACATTCCATGTCTTCCCTGCAATATTCAGTTCCCCATTTTCTTGTGATTACATTATCGAACATATTTGTTGGGTTAGTTTTCAATTGTGGTTTGGCCCAAAAAATGCTCCTCAGGGATGTAACGGTACTCGTTTGCTGGGCAAGAATCAAAGTTGGCGATTTGACGCATTGTCTCAAAAGACAAAATCATCTTCTTCTTCCCGACAGTTCCAATCAGCTTTAATGTTTGAGGTGGGTTATCGCCAAAGTCCCTCTCAAGTGTGGACATCCACTGCTCTATTGCTTTCATGTAGACCTTTTTTCACCTATTCTCACAAAAGTTTAGAGCCGCCTCCTAACCAATTCTTTCAAACTTTTGTGTCAACCCAATCAATCTCAGTTGATCCGCATTGTATGCCTTTCCACAAACAAGGACTCCCTCGGTACCATGTTTTAATGTAGACATCTTTTGGTACCACAATGCAAGTCTAAGCGATTCGGGAAACGAGGATAACCGCTTAGATTTCTCCTTCCAGTCGGGAAGGTCTTCATCCATTTGCTCAGCACGATCCAGTTCATGCTGAATCTCATCTTCCTCATCATCAGATTCATCTCTTAAGTTGGACCTAATCCCCTTTCTTCTTTTGGACTTAGTAGAGGATTGACACTGCTCCTTGCCTTTCCTTCTGAATATGTTCTGCAACCACATTTATAATCAATGATCTATTATTAGCATCCAATCTTGTTAGGATCTGAGTTTGATTGTTTTGATTATGTTTAACAAAATATGATAAAAGTGAAACGAATATAGAATGAAAGTGCAGCGGAATAATAAACTGTTAATCAAAACAAGAGAGTAAATGTTTTCAGATCGAATGCTTTCATTTATCTAAAAGATTACAATCGTATAAATACTCCCCCTCAGCCTGATCACACAATGATTGTTTGTCTGAGAGAATGTTTGTGTGTGTGATATAATAGAATAGTACAAGCACTGTTCTATTTATAGACAGACCTAAACCACTGATAACCTAAGCTGACGTCACCTAAGACAGTGACCTCTAATAGAATAACAAACATAAAACATCTGCCTATTACAAACTACTGTTACATTGAAAGCACTGATAGTAAACAGCTGTTGTAAGAAAACTCTGATGGTCTTGTATCCTCTGCTGGAGCCTAAGTGCTGTTGGCTCCAGCAGTGCTTTAGTCTTCAGTACTTGAATCAGCAGTTGTTCTTCATCAGACCTTTGGTCAGCAGTTGTTCTTCATCAGTTGTTTATTCAGCAGTCCTTTGTATCAGCAGTTGTCATAGCAGTTGTTTGGATAGAACAGTTGTTAGAGTCAGCAGTCTTTTGGGAGAAGTAAGTTGTAAAGACTGTTTATTGAAAGGATCAACTGTTAGCATATTTTGGCTTTCCAATCATCTGTTCTTCTCCAGGTCAGCAGACCCAACAATCTCCCCCTAGAACAGATGATGCCAAAACTCAGCTTTATTTATTGATCTTTATTCCTCATCAGACTTTCTCTGATTTGACCTTTGAATTGTAGTTCAAAGTTCAGAGCAAACATGTCTTCTTCATCTCTTTCAAGTTCCAGATTCAGCAATGTTTGATGATCTTCTGCACATAGACTGTAAGCATCATCCATGCTAATCTTCTGAACCCTTCCATCTGACCTGAGCAGTGTCAATTCATGGTTGTCTTTGTTGACTTTCCATTTTAGAATTTTTGAGTCAGTGGATTTGCTGAGATGAATTTTTATTCTGGATGAGTTGGGTGATGGAGGTCTTCCAATGAGTTCTCTGAGTTTCTCTGTTGTAGGATCAGAGAAAAAATGTACTTGATTGAAGAGCCCTTCCTTGATGAATGTATCAGCAAACTTCCTCTGATCTTCTTCTGACATTTCCTTCTGTTTCTTGAACTGTCTTATTGCAGCAGTTGATAGATCAGAGGTGTCAAGTAAGCTGTCCAAGGTAAAAGTCTGTTGGGGTCTCTTCATCATTGGCTCATCAGTGTAAACAGGTTTTCTTGGTAGGCTGGGATCCTTCTTTCTGTTTTCTTCCAGACTCTTGTATGTCTCAACCAGCCTTAGCTCAGACTATCTAGAGACTGACCTCATTTCCCCATAGTTAGCAGCTACTATCTCTTGTCTCATCCTTTTAAACTTCAAGGCTCTGACTGGGTCTCTGCCTTTGCCAAAATTAGGAGTAGAGACTTTAGCCTTGGGGTCTTTGGCCATTTCTTCTATTCTGAGAAGTTCTTCTCTTAATGCATGTGTGGTCCAACCATTAAACTGCTTCTTGGTTGCTTTGTAAGGCTTGGTTGCCAAGATCTGTTCCAGAAGAGAATCCCTGACCTCCTTTTCCAAGTCACCACTGAGAGGCATGGAGGACATGGAGTTGCTCAGGGTCTTAGCAAAATCCTCAATCCTTCTGAGTTTGCTAAGCTCTGCTGAATGGATGCCCTGAGCAGTCCTGTCATCCTTCCCTTTGCATTTCTCCTTAATGATGGCATCCACCTGTTCACCCTTGTATTTCAGATATGTATCAATGTTGAGGGGAACAGGGAAGTTTGGGAGAGATGGGAAGGATCTGTCTGATGGCTGTTCAGTATTGTAGAAGGATTGTAATTCCCCCTTGAGTAGATCAAGTTCAAGGGGATACTGAACAACCAATGGTGTAATGGTTGGTGGTGGTCTATGGGATCTGAATTTGGATGTGTGTGGTGAGAATGATGAGATTGGAATAGCTGTGATAGGAGGAGTGGATTGTGCAGTTGAGGTGGTGTTTGGTGATGTGTGTATGTTTTCATCATGTACAACAAAGGTTGATTTTCTCTTCCTTGTGTACATGATTTTAGGGGATGGTGATTTGGTAGCAGTGGTTGGATTAACATCTGTTGGCCTTTTAGTAGGTCCAGCAGATGTTTGGGATTTGGCTGGTGATGTAGGTTTGGTGGTTGTATGTTCAGGTGTGTTTGTTGGTTTGGGGACAGTGGTTTGGGAAGCAGTGTTTTGGGTGGTTTCAGTGTTTTGGGTGGCAGTGGTTTCAGTAGCAGTGGTTTTGTCAACAGAGGTGTTTAACTTGGATGGTGGTTTTCTGACATGCTTAGCAGGCCTTTTCATCCTTTTAGAGGATCCCACATCTTCAGTTTCCTGCTGTTGTTTCTTCTTGAGGCTTACTAGTGACTCTGCTTTAACTTCCAAGGTGTCAGCTCATTTCTGTTTGTCTTGAGCAGCCTTTTCAGCTTCTATGTTTGCAGAGTCAACTACTGCTTTGTTCTTGTCAGTGGTTTGTTGTGGTGCTGTTGGTGTTGCTTGCTGTTGTTGTTGTGGAGCTGTTTTAGTAGACTCTGGTTTGTTGGCAGACTTGGCTTGGCGCTTTTGAGAAGGAGGACAACCAAAGGTATCTAGCTTTGGTAGCCTATCTCTGCCACTCTCCCCCTTTTTGGCATCATCAACTGTGAAAGCATCATCATTTTCATCCCTGAGAATGGTGGTAGGGGCAGAGCCAATAGTCTTCAGCAGGTGGTCCTTGATGGCTTTAATATCTGCATGGGTATCTTTGTACCTTGCATCTACCATGTTTCTGATCTCAGCCATATATGTTTCATGTGTCTGTTCAGCAAGTTTTCTGTGAGCTATGATGATGGGGGAAACGGATTTCCATAGCTCACTAGCTATATCAGCTGTTGATGGTTGACTCTTGGAAAGGTCTGCTATGGAGCTCAGTATAAGCTTGACATCAGATTTGATGTCAGCTACAGAGGTTTCAATTGCAGAAACTTTATCCGTCAATTCTTGATATTTTGACCCATCTCCTAAGTTAATAGGATCATCTGAGTCCCTACCAGTGGTAGTTCTACCTGATTCAGTCCTAATAGGAGAATCAGATGCCCCTTTTTCTTGGTACTGGGGACTTCCAACTGTTTTTGGAGACACTATAGTGGCTTCAACAGTTGTTGCCTTCAAGGGAGTCTTAGCAATGTAATCACTGTCCTGATGTGAGACAGTGGTCTCTACATCAGTAGTGGCTGCTCCACTTGAAAACTCACCTAGAGTTGCATTGAACTCAGGTGGTGTAACCTCCTCTTCTGTTTGTTGGATAGCAGATTGAATGTTCTTAGGACCAGTCACTTGTGGGAGTATGCTCTCAGTGATAGGTGGAAGAGAAGAACTGGGATCTTCCTGAGATTTTTCAATTGCCTCAAACAGAGGTTGCATGGTTTGTGGAACATGATGTGATGGTGAGGGTGGAGGAGTAACAAGAGAATTAGCCCTGGGAGAGGGGCTTGTGAACATTTGGCCAAGTGACTCAAATGTATCATGATGTGTGTCCCCTTGGCTTACAACATGATCCTTTTGGGAGGAATCATGAGGAGTTTGGTCAGGTGGAGGTATATCCAACTGTTGTGAGGAAGTAACAACAGTGGTTTCAGGTTGCTTTTGTGGTGCAACAGAGGTTTCTTCTGGTACCTCATCATCCAGAAGGCTCATTTGTGGTTGAGTGGTGGTTTTTGTGGATGGATGTTTCTTTTTGGAAGTGGCTGGTGTGGGTTTCATAGCACTAGATGTATTGCCATGATCACCAGGAGCAGTGGGCTCAACAACAGAGGTTTTGACAACATTTGTTGTCTTTGTCCTCTTTGTTTGTGTTTTAGAAACTTTTGACACTTTAGACACTTTTTCTTGGGTGCTTCCACCCAACATTCTAGTGAAAGTTTCATCAGTTAAGCTTTTCATTTGTATTGCCTCACCCTTTTTGAAAACTTTTTCTGGTAAGACTTTTTGTAAGATTAAACTAAGAATTCTTGGGTAGATAAGAAAAGCATTGTTAGACCCAGACTTGATTGCTTTCACATTTGATACTAAGTCCATGAACAATCCCTGGGAAAGATTGAAGTCAGAGTTTGACAACATGGCATAACCCAGATATTGCATCCTTAGTGGGATTTCATTGAAGATGTGGACTTAGCAGAGACATATAGAAGAAGGGTATGGAAGAAAAATTTCATGACTGGAGGGAAAAACTTTTTGAAAAGAGTTGATCCAGTCATCTGACCATCATACCCTCTTTCTTGGAACTCAGTGTGAAGCTCTGTTTTAGTGAAGGAGTCCTTACCTGCCAGGTCATTTAGTGAGAAGGTTGTGGATATGGTTTAAGGGGTAATGACGATACTGGTTTCTCCAATTTTGGAAATAATGGAGTAGGCTTTTTGTCTTGGAGTAAAAACTCAGCATTCAACCAGAACTCTTGGATAGTATCGAGATAAATGGGGGCGTCAGCGGTTAAGATGGGTAGGTATTTGGAGTTTAGAAGAATGTCGATGGTGGAATGGAAGGAGACGTTGTCATCTGTTTTAACCAGATATGGGAGACAATTGTGAGTGGCTTTGGCTTGAAGATCCATTGTAATGGATTTCGAAGGTGAGGATGAATGAAATTTGATTGAGGGTTAGAGAATGAAGAAGGCGGTTTCAGTATTTTGAATACAATGAGACAGTGAAACATCTGTTGTGGTAAAACAGGGTTTTTATAGGCTCAAAAGAAACCGCTGATGTGGCCAAACCTCTGCTTATATGAGCAGACGTGGCAATCATCTGATGGATGAAACATCTGGTGGAGAACAGCTGTTTTTGGCAAACAACTGATACAAACAGCTGATGGAACCAACTGTTTTTTTTTTGTATAGATATAGTATAAATATATAAGGAAACAGTTGTTTTATCTGAACAGATGTTCTAAAACAGATTTTTCAACTAACAGTTGTTTTATCTGATCAGATGTTTTGAAACAGATTTTTCAACCAACAGTGGATATGAATGAAACAGTGGTTGTTTTATCTGATCAGATGTTATAAACAGATTTTTCAGCCAAACAGCTATTTGAAAAAATTTTGATTTTCTGAAACATTTTATTATGATTTTAAAAAAAATTATTTGTTTAATCCATGTTTAACATACCAATTCTGGAAATCAGATTTGTAAAGGTAGATGTGTCTAAAGCTTTTGTTAACACATCTGCCAACTGATCCTCTGTTGGAACATGGTGCAGAGAAATCAAACCTTTTTCATAGCTGTCTCTGACAAAATGATGTCTTATGTCAATGTGTTTGGTAGTGGAATGAGAGACTGGATTCTTGATGATATTTTCAGCAGCTTGACTGTCCAACATGAGTGGAGTCTGTAGTGCAGTTATCCCAAAATCCAGTAGTTGATTTTGAAGCCACATGAGTTGGGCTGTACAGCTTGCAGCAGCAATGTATTCAGCTTCAGCTGTTGAAGTTGAAACAGCTGCCTGCTTTTTGCTTTGCCAGGAAACTAAGGCATTCCCTAGAAATTGGCACCCTCCTGATGTGGATTTTCTTGTGGTGTGACAGCCAGCAAAGTCACTATCTGAATAACCTGAAAGCTCAATGTTTCCATTAGCAAGATACCAGATACCAAGTGTGGGAGCACCTTTGAGGTATCTGAATATCCTTTTCACAACAATAAGGTTTGACTTTCTGGGTGAAGCCTGGGATCTTGCACAGACACAGGTAGCAAACATAATGTCTGGCCTAGATGCAGTTAAGTACAGTAAAGACCCATTCATGCATCTATAATGTGTTTGATCAACCAGTTCATCCTTGTCATCAATAGTGAGTAGCTTGACTGTACTCATGGGTGTGCTACATGGCTTACAATCATTCATCTCAAATCTGGTTAATAAATTCTTTACATATTTGTTTTGGTGAATGAATGTGCCATTTTGCAGTTGTTTCACTTGAAGACCAAGGAAACACTGAAGCTCACCCATGGTACTCATCTCAAACTCTGCTGTCATGAGTTTTCTGAACTCTTCACACATTTGGTTACAGCTGGATCCAAAAATGATGTCATCCACATATATTTGAACAATCATTAAGTGTTTCCCTTTCCATTTAAGAAATAAAGTTTTGTCTATTTTACCTCTTGTGAAGCCAATGGATAAGAGAAATGTGGAAAGAGTTTCATACCAGGCCCTTGGTGCTTGTTTGAGTCCATACAAAGCTTTATTGAGCTTGTAGACATAATCTGGATGGAATGTGTCTTCAAAACCAGGTGGCTGACATACATAGACCTCCTCCTGAATTTTGCCATAAAGGAAAGCACATTTGATGTCCATCTGATACACCTTTATGTTGTGGTTGACAGCAAAGGCTAAAAAGAGTCTGATGGCTTCTAGTCTTGCTACAGGAGCAAAAGTCTCATCATAATCTATTCCTTCTTTTTGTCTGAAGCCTTGAACCACAAGCCTGGCTTTATTCTTGACAACAATACCCCTTTCATCAGTTTTGTTTTTGAAGACCCACTTTGTTCCTATAGGACAAACATCCTTAGGTAGTGGTACAAGCTCCCATACTTGTTGTCTTTTAAATTGAAGGAGTTCTTCTTGCATGGCTTCTACCCAACTGTTGTCTTTTAGTGCCTCTTGGTACTTGACACGTTGTGTGAGGGAAAGGAAACCTGCAAAAAGACAGATATTGGAGGATTGGCTTCTTGTGAGCACACCCTCTCTGATGTTGCCAATGATCTGGTCTGGTGGATGAGCTCTTAAGTAAATAAGATCTCCCTGATATGGAACAATGGCATTTTGAGGTGATGGACAGAGGTTTGGTGACTCTGTTGGTGTAACATCTGTTGGTACTTTTGTAGTGCCATCAGATGTTTGGAATGGTAGTGGAGGAATGGGTCCAAGTGGTGTGAAACTGGACTGACTTTTGTCAACAGATGATAGGTCAGTGATTGTGAGGGGTGAAGCAGTGGTTTGAGGATAAGACTGGCCAACAGTGGTTGACACAGCTGTGGCAGAGTTTTGACAATTGTTTTGAACAGCTGCTTCCTCTGAGGCAGAATAGATTTTGTAGTGACTGGGGATCACAACATCTGTTCTGTAATCTTGTTGTGGAGACTGTGGAATACCTGCATTGTTAGTTTTAACAGTGATATCTTCAAATTTGAATTTATCTAAATCAAATAGTTCGGCAGGATTTGCAGGGATTTTTAGAGATGAAAGTTCATTGAACTTTACATTCAGAGTTTCTTCTATTGTCTTGGTCCTTGTGTTAAACACTTTATAGGCCTTAGCAGTAGAAGAATATCCCAGAAAATAACCACAGTCTACTTTGGCTGCAAATTTTGAAATGGAATCTTTGAGGTTTAAAATGAAACATGGGCAGCCAAAGATTTTGAAAAATGAGATTATTGGTTTGATTTTGAACAAAATTCCATAAGCAGTTTTTTGATGTCTGGGGTTGATCAAAACTCTGTTTTGAACATAGCAAGCAGTGTTTACAGCTTCTGCCCAAAAGGACAGTGGCAAACCAGAATCTGCTAGCATGGTTCTTGCAGCTTCTATAAGAGTTCTATTTTTCCTCTCAACCACCCCATTTTGTTCTGGTGTTCTTGGGATGCTGTACTGCCTCACAATCCCTTTTGACACACAGAAGTCACCCAACTCCTTATTCTTAAACTCTGTTCCATTGTCACTCCTGAAGACTTTTACTGGCAAGTCATATTGTTTTTCAACTTTGGTGACAAAGTCCTTCAATATACCTGCAGTCTCATCCTTAGAATGTAAAAAGTAAGTCCATGTAAACCTAGAAAAATCATCAACTATGACAAGACAAAATCTCTTTCTTCTTAGACTCATGATTTTAACAGGGCCAAACAAGTCCATGTGCAACAATTGTAGACACTGACTGGTTTTGGACTCATCAATGGATTTGTAAGAGCTTTTATGTTGTTTCCCTTTTAAACAGGAAACACAATGCTCATCACATTTAAATTCTTTTGATGGTAAACCTCGGACAAGGCTTTGTTTGAAGAGTGTGTTAATAGTGTTGAGGTTGGTGTGACCCAATCTCCTATGCCACAATTCTGTCTCCTTAGTGGAGGCAGCAGAAAACAAACAGACATTTGCCATAGGATTGTCCTTTAACATATCAACAACATACACATTGCCACTTCTATGAGCAACAAGTTGTGCTTTGCTCTCAGCAATAATGGTATCAATCTTTTTCACCACTTCTGGCCCAATAATCTTACAAGTTTTCTTTGTGAAAAATGAGCCATAACCTTTGTCACTCATTTGTGAAACACTCAGAAGATTAAACTTGAGATTATCAATAAGATTGGCATTTTCAAACATGAGTTTACCAGCTTGTACAGTCCCTGAACCCAACACCTTACCTTTTGAATCATTACCAAAGGATATATCACCCCCTCCATGAGCCAAGAAATCCAGAAGAAGGGCTCTACATCCTGTCATGTGCCTGGAGCCTCCACTATCTACATACCAAAGACTATCTAAACAAGCAGAAGCTCCCTGCACATCAGTAATGGATTAGTTTTGGTGAGTGTCCAAAGCCAATTTGGCTTTGGATGGGTCCTCAGACCTTTCAAGCTTTGGAAGGTGATCAGTGGTTTGGACTAGTTTTTGAATTAAGTTCAACAACTGCTGCTGACCATTTGCCAGTGCTTGAATGTCAACACTTGGTGCAGCAGTTGTTTGATCACTTCCTGACAGATGATAATACCCATATGGATTTCTGTTCACTCTTGGTTTAGAGGGTCTTTTTGGCTCCTCATAAACATGTGGCAGACTGTGACATGGTGGTTGACCATAACCCCTTGGGTATTTGCTTGTGGGTGGAGCATCTGTTACTTGGACATCTCTAGAAGCAGATGTTTCAAGCCTTTTAGTAACAGGTGTTTGGACAGGGGTGAAAGTCTGTTTGGGCTTTCCTTTTGAAGTACTAACCACAGGGTTTGCAAGAGTTTTAGCTTTGTATTCTTGTATTTTTACATCAAAATTTTTGAGATACAAGCACTCTTTGGTCTTGTGATTCTTTTCCCCACATATTGAGCATGTGGCTTTGGAATCACATTCACTTGTTCCTTTGTTAATGTCATATGCTTTTAGAAGAAAACAGTTTTTAGTGACATGATTCTTCTTTTCACAGAAATCACAGAACAAGTTGACAGTCTTTTCTTTCTTCTTCCCCTTTTCAGCCTTCTTTTCAGCAGATGTTTGAGCATCTGCTGGAAGATTTTTCAGGGGAATAACTTTTGCCAGGGGAATGACTTTTGCCTGAGGAGCTGTCTTCCCATCAGGTGTTTTAAAATCAACAGGTTTAAAATTCTCAAGAGTATCACACTCATCAGACCAGGTAGGTTTAAATTCATACTTTTCAAGTTCAGTAAAAGATGAGGAACCTTCTGGTTTTTCAAGAACAATTTTCTTACCATTTGGCTCAGTGATTTTAATCTCTTGACCTTGCAGGTTTGTTGGTACTACCTCAACAGACTTTTGACTCTTTTTGTCAGTGTTTTCAAAAGCTGGAGCAGTGGTTTCAAAACCAAAACCAAACTTCACATGACTTTTGGTTTGTTTGTTGAGTAGCATCTCAAAACCTCTACATGATTCCACCCATTTCTCACATTCAACTTGGGTGGACTCAAGCTCACTTTTACAACTTTGATATTTTGCTATCATAGTTTGGAGCTGGTCTTTGGTTATGGTTGCATCATGTTTTAAGCTGCTTATTTCAGACTCTTTTACAGATAATCTTGTTTTTAAATCTTTTGAAAGTTTTTCAAATTTAACTTCATCATCCAAAATTTTCTTTCTAAGGTTTTCATTCACCTCTTTGATGTTAGCAAATGCAATTACACATTTGTCAGAACACAACTCTTTAAGAATTTGAGGAGATACCTTAGCAGCAGCCATCAATGCACAATCACACTTGCACTCACAGTCATCAGATGCACCCCAGGGATCTAAGAGATTCACAACCTCTTCTTCAGGTTTTTCACCTGTAACAACCTCATTAACAACATCATCAGTCACAACATCAGATTCAGTCACCACCTCCTCAGATTCAACCTCATCAACAATAGCCATGAAACAAAAGTTTTCTGGCTCATTTTCAGCTTTGGCAACTAATGCAAAATTTTCATCTGTTAACTCATCAGGTAGACTGCTCCAATCAACAAAGCCTTGTGCAAAGAAGCTCTGTTGACTGGTCTCTGCAGGAGCAGAGGATGAAGCAACAGTCATTTGCACAGGTGCTTGAGTAACAGGTGTTTGCACATAGTGGATCTGAGGAACAGTGGTTTGGACATACTGGACAGGAATAGTGTTTGAGGACTGTGCAAAATGAGCAGTGTTTTGCACATTTGGTCCAGGGGCATTATAGGAATTCTGATAAGTGTTGGTCTGTGGTCTTTGATTTGGATAGGTGATCATAGGTGTACCATGTTGACCCCTACATTCCCTAGCAAAATGACCAAGTCTATGACATTTGTAACACTTTATCTTTGATTTATCCAACCCAACCTTAGATCTGCCAGTTAACCCTGGAAACCTTCTCCCTGTTTTCTTGTAAAAATTGTTAGTTCTTACACTGAGAAGGGCCAATTGGTGCATAATGTCCATTTCTTCCAAATCATCAGGGTCAAAGTATTTCAGGTCATCATACTCAAAGGATATATTGTCAGATGCCTGGATATCACCACCACTTGCTGTGAAAGCATAGTTTGGTGAATAAGAATCAGAGTTAAAACCTGAGTTAAAACCTGAAGTTATGTCAATGAAATGATCATAACTCTGATCCTTAGTGTTTCCAGGCGCCTCATCATGACCTAAAAGTGCTGTATTCCCAAATACATAATCATCAGACACTTTTCCAGAATCCTGGAGCTTCTTTTTCTGGTTAAGCTCTCTCTCATAGGTCAAGAGCTTACCATGAAGCTGGGTCAGTGATAGGTCTTTAAATCCAATTGAGTTTCTCATCACAATAGAAATAGTGTCCCATTTGTCTGGTAGTGATCTTAAAAACCTATGGTTCAAGGTTGAATGAGGGTAAGTAAGACCAACCAATTTTAGTTAACTAATTAAACAATTAAACCTCTCAAACTGTTGAGTTAATGACTCTCCTTTGACATGACTGAATGTTTCATATTGTTGGTTAAGTATTTCACGATTGTTTTCAATAACCACCTCAGTCCCACCAAACTGTTCTTTCAGTGCATCCCACAACTCCTTTGCACTGTTACAATGTAACAACCCAGCATATATATCATTGGGTAGAGCCATGGCCATAATACTGAAGGCCTTAGCATCTAACTCAATTTTCTGAAAATCCTGGTCGGAGTAGTTTTCAAGTTTCTTTGGCTCAAACACCTTGGGATCTTCAGTACTCGGCACAGTCGGAACATGTGGTCCGAAGATAACCGACTTCCAACACCCAGTGTTCTGTTGAGCTAGAACATGGCTCATCCGACGTTGCCAGATATTGTATTCAGATCTGACAAGCATCGGTGGCTTGTTGTTCGTGCCAGTGTTATGTGGATCGTGATTGATTGAAGCCATTCTCTGATTTTTCAAAAAACAAAGTATGTTTAAAAACGGTTGAGACGAAATTAAACTATTACTCTGTTTTCAATCCAACAGACAAACGATATCAATAATTGTGAGCTGATTATTAAATTGATTTGTTAGATCGAATTTAATTGACCAAGCTCTGATACCAATTGTTAGGATCTGAGTTTGATTGTTTTGATTATGTTTAACAAAATATGATAAAAGTGAAACGAATATAGAATGAAAGTGCAGCGGAATAATAAACTGTTAATCAAAACAAGAGAGTAAATGTTTTCAGATCGAATGCTTTCATTTATCTAAAAGATTACAATCGTACAAATACTCCCCCTCAGCCTGATCACACAGTGATTGTTTGTCTGAGAGAATGTTTGTGTGTGTGATATAATAGAACAGTACAAGCACTGTTCTATTTATAGACAGACCTAAACCACTGATGACCTAAGCTGACGTCACCTAAGACAGTGACCTCTAACAGAATAACAAACATAAAACATCTGCCTATTACAAACTACTGTTACATTGAAAGCACTGATAGTAAACAACTGTTGTAAGAAAACTCTGATGGTCTTGTATCCTCTGCTGGAGCCTAAGTGCTGTTGGCTCCAGCAGTGCTTTAGTCTTCAGTACTTGAATCAGCAGTTGTTCTTCATCAGACCTTTGGTCAGCAATTGTTCTTCATCAGTTGTTTATTCAGCAGTCCTTTGTATCAGCAGTTGTCATAGCAGTTGTTTGGATAGAACAGTTGTTAGAGTCAGCAGTCTTTTGGGAGAAGTAAGTTGTAAAGACTGTTTATTGAAAGGATCAACTGTTAGCATATTTTGGCTTTCCAATCATCTGTTCTTCTCCAGGTCAGCAGACCCAACAAATCTCAACAAGACTATCAATCATATCAAATTTGGTTTACTCAATCAAGACATACTATGGTCATTATCATATACTAAACAATCAAAAATTTTTGTACCAATTATCTAGATCAAATGCCATATGTTTTACATCACCATAACCCCTTCCCCACACTTATTTCTTGTTATTGTTGACATGATTATATATATATATATATATATATATATATATATATATATATATATATATATATAGGGTAGGGATCTAGAGAAAACCCTTGTTATAGTGAAAACTCTGGAAACTCTGACTTCCCGAGCTTTTTAGGGCCTGAATATTTTAGGGCATATAATATACATGATTTTAAGCATTTTGAGCCAAAAAAATCAAAAAAGCGCCGAGCACTTTTTTTTGTTTTAAATAAGTTTTTGGGTAACACATGTTAAGCGAAATTAATATGTGTTAACAATGTGTTACCTGAAAACTTATTTATTTTTTAAAAAAAAAAAGTGCTCGGCGCTTTTTTGATTTTCTTGGCTGAAAATGCTTAAAAGCATGTATATTACATACCCTAAAAATTTCATATAAAAAAAAGCTTGGGAAGTTAGAGTTTCCAGAGTTTTCACTATAACAAGGGTTTCCAATATATCCTTATACTATATATATTATTTATTTTTATTTTTTTTCAACATACAAACCGTACTTTCTACCCCAACCAATAAGTAATACATAATCACAAGTACTCATTGTTTTGGTCAAAAATTACCTAGTAGAAATTCTTTTGTATTCCAAATTAGTAAAAAGTGAGGTAGAGTGCTAAATGTGTTAAATATGTTAAAAACTCAGTTGTATACTGAAGATGGCAAAGAAATAACAATATGACAACTATGCTCAGGATGGTAAAAAAATTTGTCAGGATGCACAGTTATATCCTAAGGATGTAACTGTCTGACAGAATGATGAAATAGGCAAAGATCAATGAATGTAAATGTAAAGCAACTAGAGAACAACACTCGATGTACGAGGAAAGCCCTTGATTAGTTGATGATCGCCGACACAAAACCTCGGGAGGAGTCTAAGCCCCTGCCTTGTTTGTTAATATTAATAAGGTAGAAACAAGTACAACTTTGGATAGGTGATGAACGAGTAGCTAAGATTACAATATGAGTGTTGTGTGTGTGTGTGTGTGTAGAGAGTATCAGGTGTTCTATGAAGTGTTAAGCAAGTGAGAAGTGTCCTATTACTCGTTGATCACCCCTATTTATATTTACACGAAAGTAAATAATGAATCCCATGATATCCGCCGTGTTTAATGATCTTGTGGGCTGTTTCAGGTGACCGTTGTGTTGCTACAACTGAATATAGTCGTTATATGGTTGTTTCCCCCTTTCTCACCTATATTTAATGCAAGTCGGTTACAAGTTTGACTTCACTTTTGAGCTTGGACTTGGCTTGCAAGCATAACATCATCATCCTTGATTTCTTTGACTTAAATGAGACAATATAGCCGTTAGGGATTAGTTACAAGCCTTAATATTGATTAATTGTACATGCAATATCATCATAATAAGATAATTCGTTAGTCCATCCTCAGGATGTGCATAAGGTAAAATACAGTTACATTCTGAACCCTGCTTAGTCCTTAAGTATCCTGAGGATGTTACTCAGAGAATATGGGGTAGAATCATCCTGCATTATAACCATAAGTTAGTTCGTTAGTTCATCCTCAGAATGTGCATAAGATAATATTCACCGTCATCCTGAATCATGTTCTGCCTGCAGTATCCTGAGGATGTCACATAAAACTATAGGTTAGTTCTATCCTAAAGATTTCACCACCAACAATTGTCCCCAAAAATATGTTACCGTTAATATCTTAACGGTTATAATATTTTTAATTCTGATGCTTATCTTCTGAGAATGATTAGACGTCTGACGGGATATCAACAGCTATATTTTGGTCGATGATTTAGGGATGACCGTTACACCTTATCACCTTTCACTGTCGATATCTAGACTTCAATCCTTCCTTTATAATCACAACAGGATTATCAGAATCGTTATTCTTCTTTCTTCTCTGCTTTTCTCTTCAAACTTTTTGTACAAAGAATTCTTAGGATGGGTAAAAAATCAACAAGGGTTGCAGGAAGTATAGGAGTCTATAAGAACTTTATACAACAAAACCTGTTACAAGATCCCGCAAACGAAATATCTACGTTCATAGACAAAGATATCCTTTCTTTTGAAAAACTTAGGGGCCTTCCCTGAATCAGCTGTGTTCTGGCCATATGACCAAAACGCGAAGTCTGATTTTGCATCCTCTGTATGGGTCTGCTTCCTGTACCTTCCTTTCCACCTGGGTTTAAGATATCCATTCCCCCCGTTCAACAAAGAGTTCTTTCATATAACTAGGATGGCCTATGCCCAGTCTATGCCTGAGATCTGGAAGATTCCGATGGTCTGTAATAAGATCATCGAGAATCATGGTATCAATCTTCAGACTGGTGACCTGTCTTACCTGTATAAGTTGAAAACTCATGGTTCCAACCGTTATGTTCTTTAGCTTATAAAGATCCTCATTTCCTGCATAATGTCACTAAATCTGACAGGTCTTGAAAATAAAAGTTCTTTTTTGTGAAGAGGGATTCCATTCCTTCTGGGGATGATATCCCTATGTCTTGCTAAAAAGTGGTAAAGATTATTTAGGATGTTCAATGAAAATTTTGTAATGATATCCTGAGGATATCACTAATACTCTGAAAATTTTGTGTGACAAGTGCTTAACTTGCTAAACTTGCTCCTCCTCTGACTGATTCCCTTATCAGGTACAAAGCTATTTTAGACTTACCTGTCTCAGCTAGAACCTTTGAAGTAGAAGAGAGATTCATTACTAGTCGAGCCACGGAGATATCTGGTAAGTATTACCTGTTACATCCTGAGGATGTTTTTGTCTTGTTATGTGTACCTGTCTAAACCTGTATTTCCTTACTATTTTCAGCAAAGAAATCCACCTTCTTCGACCTTGATGATATTGACAGTCAGGATGTCAAGGCAGCCAAGATCACTTCACCATCCAGCTCCAAGATGACTAGCCCTCCTCCTCCTACTAATTTAAGGGCACCTACATCCTCTCAGAAAGGGAAGACTGCTAATGCCTCTACCTCAGCCCGAGAGACTACTCCTTTGAGAGTCTCAGTTTCGAGGATGTCTTGGGCAAGATTTTCTAGTTCACTATTAAGGTATGATGCTATCCTGAAGATGACATAAAATATTTATACAAATATTAAAGATAAAATACTTACCTGTTCTTTTTCTCTCGTAGGGACATGAATATCTGCTGAAGTCCCTGGATGAAGTAGCCAAGGAGATGAATGACACCAAGGCCAGCCTGGAAGATATGAAGGACATTGCTCAATAAAAGAGCAAGCATCTTGAGAAAGAGTTGGGCAAGGTGAAGAATGAGCTCAAACTGGTGAAATCTGGGCAATCCAAGACTATGCAGGAGAAGATCGGGAGTCTGGGTGTCAAATAGGTGGTTTTTAAGCCTATTCCTGATGCTGATCCCGAGGATGCACCCAAGGAGCTTTTTTATGCTTGTGTAGATAATGAAAGAGTTGGGGTGGCGTGATCTTGGTTTCAAGACGAAGCCCCAAATCTTCTTCTGACATGGACCGTAGATACTGACCTCTGTTGGATAGGTCCTTCGTCCAATTTGATAAATGGCCTTCGAAGTATTCAGATGACATCTTGAAGATGTCCCTAGTCTTGGTTACGTCCTTGGGATCATTTTCATCATTCTGAGGATGTCTCCAGTGTTTGTCACATCCTTAGGATAATCTTCATCATTCTGAGGATGTCCCCAGTGTTGTATCTTTCAGACAGACTTAGAGTCTTTTTCGCTTTCCAGGAAAGGATTAAAAACTTTTGATAATAACCTATAGAAAGGTAAACTTAGTTGTCACACTGGCGATAAAGCCTTTATTAAACTGGGGTCATGCCCATAATGATTAACTTTAGAAGTAACTGGCGACAAGGCCTAATGTAGCATCTTGAGGATCACTGGCGTCAAGTCCAAATATAACTGGCATCAAGGCCACTGGCGACTAGGCCAAATACGTAAGAGACATTGAAAAATGTCTAAACCTTAGAGGCATTGAAAAATGTCTAAACCTTAAGAGTTCAATATATATCTCAAAAATGATGCAATTGTCAGCCACTTTTACATGGACTGGTCCCACCATCCTAAAAATATATATGAACTACGTGCGCACCAGGCGGGGTTACTAACCCAATGAGAAAGGTGAAAACCTTTAAACCTTAGGAATGTGTCGGACACCTTAATAGAGGAGACGGTGGCTAACCCTCTAGTCTTCAAAGCGTTCCATCTTCAGGATGGTACTGCAAAATTCTCAGGATGGACTATTTCTATACCATGTTTAGTAAAAATATAAACGATTGAAATAGGTTAAGAATAAGTACTTACATAAGGAGATGATTCATCTCTATCAGCCTTCACCTTCATCTTACCAATAATCCAAACCATGGTTTCTCTTCCAAAGAGATCAGTCATGTGCATCCTTACTCATGGTAATTTTTCAAGTGAATTGCATTCCAAGCTCTTGGTAGAATTTCACCCTCCATAGTCGAGAGCCAATATGCTCCTTTTCCAACCTCAGAATCTATTAAATATGGTCCTTCCTATTTAGGAGCTAACTTCCCATCACTTAGCTTGGTGGTATTTTGGAAGGCTTTTCTTAAGACCAAATCTTCCACCTGGAATCTTCATATCCTTATATTCTTATTATAGGCTTTGGCTATCCTTTGTTGACAAGCTACCATCCTCAATCTAGATGTATCCCTAAGTTCATCCACTGTTAGATCTTGAAGCAATACTTTTGTGTTGGTAGTTGCATCCTGAAGATATGTTCTTACTGTAGGCATTTCCATCTTGGTTGGGAGCATGGCTTCTATTCCAAAGACGAAGGAGAAAGATGTTTGGCCAGTTGCATTCTTGGAAGTGATTTCTTCTGCCAATTTTCCTTTCTTTTCTCCAAGACTCTTCTTCCAGATATTGATGATGATCTTTATTAGAGGATTCTGCTTGTTCATTAGATTGAGGATGGATAGGTGTTAATGTTATCATTTTGATTCCAAGTAGTTAGAACAGTGTTATCCTTAGGATGTACGACGTTATCCTCAGGATGCAGTTCTAAAGTTGCTGACTTGAGGATGTGAATGATGGGAATCTTGGATCCTTCTGGTAAATTCAAGGAGGATCCTAAAGTTGCCAAGGCATCAGCTTCGGCATTTTCTTCCCTAGGTACTTGTGTTAATGTAAATTCTGCAAAACAAGATGCTAATTTCTTGACTATTTAAAGATATTCAACTAATTTTTTACCTTTGGCTGCATAAATACGTTAAAATGGTTAGTGTTTTGGTAAAAAATTATCTAGTAAAAATAACTTTGTATTCCAAATTAGTTTATGTGAGGTAGAGTGCTAAATGTGTAGAAATACGTTTGTAAATCAATAATATTTTCAAGATAGTGTATCAGGATGTTAAATAAGCAAAAATATAACAACTATGATCGGGATGGCTTAGGTTAGTTTCGAGATGGACAGTTATCTCCTCAGGATAGAACTGCTAGGAATGGATAAATATAGTATTAAACAAGAGAAACAACACACGATCTACGAGGAAAGCCCTTGATCAGTTGTAGATCGCCGACAGAAAACCTCGGTAGGAGTCTAAGCCCTTGCCTTGTTTGTTAATATTAAAATGGTAAAAAGATACAACTTTGGATGAGTATGTGGATGAGTGTACTATGATTACAATGATTATGCAAGTGTTTGTGATCAGCTAAGTGTTTGTGAGTAGCTATAGTGTGAACAATGTGTCCTATACTCGTCCAATACCCCCATTTATATAGTACATGAAATAAACAAAACATTCCCACGAAATATGCTAAGTAGTTAAGGTCTTTTAAAGCTTGTGGACTGTTTCAGGTGACCGTTGTGGGTGTTTCATCTGTAAAAGACGTTGGATAACGGTTTCCACCTTTCTCGCCTTGCATTCATCACTTTGGCGGTTACACTTTGACTTATTCTTCAAGTTTATACGCGTACAGCTCATGCATCCTTGATATCTCTGATTTAGTAAGACTTTGTAGCCGTTAAAGGGGAGTTACAAGTCTTACTTATGCATTAATTACACCTGCAATAACATAAGTACAAGATAATTTGTTAGTTCATTCTCAGGATGTGCACATGCCGAAACACTGTTACAACCTGAAGTCAGATAAGTCCTTCAACATCCTGGGGATGGTACATTAGGATGTTAGGTAAAATCATCCTGAGGATTTTCACCCTCAACAATTGTCCCCAAAAATTTGTTACCGTTATCTTAATGGTAAAAATATTTTCTCAATCGATGGGCCTATCTTTCCATGTTTCGAGATCCTAACGGCTATTTTTTAGGCTAACTTTTTGTGATAACCGTTATGCCTCATCATATCCTACTGCTTATATCTAGGTTTCCCCTTCCTCCTTTATAATCAACTAAGATTATTTGAATAGGTAACTGTTTTTGCTTCTTTCTCGTCTTCTCTTTCTTATTCCTGCAAAAAAGAAGTCTTTTAAATTAGTTTTTTAGAATGAGCAAGAAATTAACAAGGGCTCTAGTTAGCGTTGGAATCCCTAAGGATTTCACAGCCCAAAACTTGATCAAAGATCCTGATCAACAAATCTTTACTTTCTATGATAAAGATATTAAAGCCCTTAAGAAATCAGGGGCTTTTCCTGATTCTGCCGTCTTTCGGCCTTTTGACCTGAATGCAAAGTCTGACTTTGCCTCGTCCGTCTAGGTTTGCTTTTTCTTTTTACCATTCCAGCTTGGCCTAAAATATCCATTCCCAGATTTCATCAAAGAATTTTTTGATGCGACAGGGATGGCTTTTGCCCAGGCTATGCCTGAGATATGGAGGATCTTAATAATTTGTGACAAGATCATTCAGACTCACGGCATTAATCTTCAAGTTTGTGACCTGCCATACATGTATAAGTTAAGAACACATGGGTCAAACCGTTATGTTCTTCAACTTATTGATAAAGAACCCCCTCTGCTATGTAACGTCGTGAGATCTGATAGGCCCTGGAAATCAAAATTCTTTTTTGTAAGAAGGGATTCCATTCTTAATGAGGATGAAATTCCCATGTCCTGGTTAAGAAGTGGTAAATATGTTATAACAAGATAGTCACATCCTAAAGAGGTTAATAGTATTCTAAACCATCTTCGTTTTGCAGGTGCTTGTTTTGCAAAACTTGTTCCTACTTTGGACAACGCTTTCATTAGACGCAAGGCAATACTAGAGCTACCTGCTTTAGCAAGGACTTTCGGAATAGAAGAATGTTTTTTTTCTACAAGTCGTTCCACTGAGATGTCTGGTAAGTCATATCCTGGGAATATATTTATTCCTGATTCTTGTGTTAACCTGTGTATGTCTTTGTATGAGCAAAGAAGCCTGATTATTTTGATCTTGATGAGATCGGCAGTCAAGATATCAAGTCTTCAAAGATAACTTCTCCATCCAGCTCCAGGATGACAAGTCCTCCCCCTGCCCCTAAGGCCAAAGCTGCAGCCTTTTCTAAGAAGAGGAAGGTTGCCAGTACATCAACTCAAGAGGCTTCTCCCTTCGATGATCTTAGTTGTGATGCCATCCTAAGCAAAGTTTCTCAGTTTGTTCTTCAGGTACGTTTTACATCCTGGGAATGGTAATGATTGTTACTAGTATAAGGTCGGAATACTTACCTGATTCCTTCATTTTTGTAGGGGCATGAGTACTTGATGTAGTCCCTGGATGACATGAACAAAGAGTTTGTTGATACTAAGGCCAAGCTTGAGGATGCAAAGAAGTCTGCCCTTGATAAGGCCAAACAGCTTCAGAAGAAAGTAGGCAAGGTGGAGACTGAGCTGAAGGTGGTGAAGGCTGATCAAGCCAAAAGCCTGAGGGACCATCAAAAGGAGATGGAAGAGTATAAGAAAGGGTTGATTAAATCTGCCACTATCTCCGTTTTCCAAGCTAGGGTGAGGATGACACTGCAAGCTAAATATCCTAACTTCAAGGTGGAAGACTAGGACGTTGGGGCTTGGCAAGAGAAGATCCTCAGCCTGGGTGGAAAGGAAGTGGCGTCTGAGTCCATCCCTACTGCTGTTCCTCAGGATGCTGGTAAAGAGGCTGAGGTGACAGAGGCCGAGGTAACGGATGCCAGGGTGGCCAAGGAGTTTCAGGTTGAGGAACCGGTGGGCAATGAAGGATGTGATGACTAGGCTAGAGCCCACTTTTTAGAATTTTGGAATGGTGTTTCATGAACAAATTAGACAATTTTATGTTTTCATCTGTATAAACAATTAAAGCTTTTGGTGTGGAGAGATCTTGATTTTCAGGACGAAACCCCAAATTCTTTTTTCAACCCTGACTTTGAAATGCTGACCCCTGGTGGATGGGTCCCAGTTTAGGACCAAGCCAGGGGTTGGTATTATTTGAGTAATACATCAATAACTTTTGACATCTTTGTGTTCTTTATTTCTTTTGACATTCTGCAAACATTAGCAAACACTTAGTGGTATAAAGAAATGAAAAAATAATACCTTTTGTATACTCCTTGTTGAGTGATTCTCCTGATCTTTCCATACTCTTCATAAATCCTTGTCATCGTTAGGATGGCCTTCTACATCCTGAAGATGTCCCCAGTTTCTTTTTCATCCTTAGGATAGTCTTGCAACCTGAGGATGTCCCCGGTGTAATATCTTTAGCATAGACTTCAAGTCTATAAACTTTAGGAAGAATTGAATCTTAATAAGGTCCTGTAAAGGAAAACTTTTGTTATTATCCTGGCGACAAGGCCTTTGGTTTAACTGGGATCAAAACCCTTTTGAAATATTCTTGGTGACAAGACCAATTATGTAATATCTTAGGAATAACTGGCGACAAGGCCCTTAGGAATAACTGGCGACAAGGCCTTGGTGACAAGACTAAACACGAGAAAGAGACATTGAAAAATGTCTAAACCTTAAGAGCTCCATCGTATATCTCAAATATAATGAAATTGTCAGCCACTTTTACATGAACTGGTCCCACCATCCCAAGAATATACATTGGCATCATGCGCTCCAGGGGAGGGTTGCTAACCCAATGTGAAAGGTGAAAACCTTTAAACCTTAGGAAGGTGGTAGACACCTTAATGTAGGAGAGGTTGGCCAACCCCCTAGTCTTCTAAGCATTCCATCTTCAGGATGGTACTGCAAAATTCTCAGGATGGACTATTTCTAGACCATGTTTAGTAAAAATATAATCGATCGAAATATATAAAGGATAAGTACTTACATATGGAGATGATTCATCTCTATCAGCCTTCACCTTCTTCCCACCTGTGATTCGGACCATGGTTTCTCTTCCAAAGATATCAGTCACATGCATCCCTAAACATGGTAGTATTTTAAGTGAATTGCATTCCAAGCCCTTGGTAGAATCTCTCCTTCCATCGTTGATAACCAATATGCTCCTTTTCCAGCTTCAAAATCGATCAAGTATGGACCTTCCCACTTGGGAGTTAGATTACCATCACTAGGTTTTGTTGTGTTTTGGAAGGCTTTTCTTGATACCAAGTCTCCTTCTTGATATCTTCTTATCCTCATATTCTTATTGTAAGCTTTAGCAATCCTTTGTTGATATGCTTCCAACCTTACTTTAGCAGCATCCCTGAGTTCATCCATAGTTTCCAAATCCTGAAGTAATGCTTCTGAATTATTAGTTGCATCCTGAAGATGTTTCCTTGCTGTAGGCATGACCATCTCTCTTGGCAACATTGAATTTGTTCCTAAGACTAATAAGAAAGGTGTTTGTCCAGTAGCATTCTTGGAAGTAGTCCTATCTGCCCAAAGTACAAATGGAAGTTCTTTTGCCCATTTCCCTTTCTTTTCCCCAAGCTTCATCTTCAGGTTGTTGACGATGATTTTGTTTGAAGATTCTGCTTGTACATTAGATTAAGGATGGATTGGTGTTGAGGTTACCATCTTGATTCCCCAACTTTCACAAAAGTCAGTCGTTGTTTTGCTTATGAATTGAGAACCATTATCACAAATAATCTCAGATGGTACTCCAAATCTTGTTAGGATGTTTCTTTTGATGAATGAGACCACTTCTTTATCTCTGACTTGCACGAATGCTTCAGCTTCAATCCATTTTGAGAAGTAATCTATCATTACCAGCATGAATACCTTTCGTCCAGGGGCTTTGGGTAACTTTCCTACTATGTCCATCCCCCATTTCATGAAGGGCCATGGTGAAATAACAGGATGTAGTGCTTCAGCAGGCTGGTGAAGGATGTTGCTATGTCTTTGGCATGGATCACACTTTTGAGAATATAGCATGGCATCCTTCTTCATGGTAGGCCAATAGTATCCTGTCCTCAAAGTCTTTGAGTAGAGAGATCTTTCTCCTGTATGTTTTCACAATCTCCTTTGTGGATGTCTTTGATCACTTCATTTGCTTCATCCTTGTTGAGACATCTCAGATATGGACCTGCAAGAGATTTTCTACAGAAAATATTGTCTATAATCGTAAATTTAGATACCTTCATCCTGAAAGCCTTTGGATTTTCTCTAGCAGGAATGACATCCTCTTGTAAGTATTTTATTATGGGAGTCATCCATGATGAGTCGTCCTGTGCCTAAGTGGCTAAAACAGTGATATCTTTGGGATGAACTGTTTATCCTTAGGATGTGCCAGATTATCCTTAGGATGTATCCGACCATCCTCAGGATGCCACTCTTTAATTGCTGGTTTCAGGATGTGGATGATGGGAATCTTGGATCCTACTGGTAGATTAAGGGAGGATCCCAGGTTTGCTAAGGCATCAGCTTCAGCATTTTCTTCCCTAGGTACCTGTGTTAGTGAAAATTCTACAAAAGAAGTTGATAAATTTTTAACTTTTTCAAGATAAAGAGCTAACTTTTGACCCTTTACTGCATAAGATCCATTAAAATGGTTAGTAATCAACAAAGAATCAACAAATACTTCAATATTAATAATATGCATGTGTTTAGCAAGTTGTAAACCAGCAATGAGAGCTTCATATTCTGCCTCATTATTGGTTGTCTGAAATGCACAACTAATAGCATGGGGTATTTTGTCCCCTTGTGGCGATTTTAGTAGTATTCCTAAGCATGTTCCTTTTGCATTTGAAGCACCATCAGTATACAAAATCCATTTTCCTACGTTTTCGTTTAATTGTTGTACTTCAGACTCTACTTCACTCAGGATGTCACTACTGAAATCAGCCACAAAATCTGCTAGAGCCTGAGATTTGATAGCATTTCTAGGCTCGTACACTAAGTCAAAGGCACTCAATTTTACTGACCACTTAGCCATTCTACCTGACATCTCTGGTTTTCTAAGTACATTTTTAATGGGAGAGTTAGTTTGTATGTGTATCTTATGTGTTTCAAAGTAATTCCTTAACTTAGTGGATGCCATTATCAAGGCTAAAACAAGTTTTTCAAGATGAGAATACCTGGTCTCAGCATCCAGTAGAGTTTTACATACATAATAGACAGGATGTTGTTCCCCCTCGAAGTCTCTTACCAGGACTGCACTTATAGCATTCCTAGAAACTGCAAGGTATAACTTCAGTGGTTCTCCAACCTCAGGCTTCATCAGGAGTGGAGATGCTGCTAGATATTCTTTCAATTTCTTCAATGCTTCCTCATGTTTCTGTCCCAAGTCGAATTTACTAATCTTCCTCGGGATATCATAGAATTCTTTGCATTTATTCGAGGATTTTGAAATGAATCTGTTTAAGGCTGCTGTCCTGCCTGTCAGCCTTTATACATCCTTGATATTTTTTTTGGGGATTTGATATCAAGGATGGCCTTTATTTGTTCAGGGCTGGCCTCTATCTATCTTTTAGTAACTAGATATCCTAGAAACTTTCCAGCCCCGACTCCAAAATGACATTTAGATGGGTTCAACTTCATATTATAGGCGTCCAGGATGTCGAATGTGAAGATGATTTTCTGCCTTCTTGGACTTGACCACCATGTCATCAATGTACACCTCCATTGTGTCCCCAATCTTTTCTTTAAACATCACATTGACTAGCCTTTGGTAGGTTGCACCTGCATTTTTTAATCCAAAAGGCATAGCTATATAACAATATATACCTGATCGGGTCATGAATGCTATGTCTTCTTGATCCTCAGGTTCCATTTGAATTTGTTGGAATCCTAAGGATGCATCCATGAATGTCAACATTTCATGTCCTGCTGTAGCATCCACCATTGAATCTATATGTGGTAATGGGAATGGGTCTTTAGGACAGGCTTTATTGAGGTCTGTGTAGTCTACACATACTCTCCATTTCCCATTCTTCTTTTGAACCATCACCACGTTGGCAAGCCATCTTGGAAATTTTACTTCTCTTATCATCTTGGATTTAAGGAGCCTATCCACTTCTTCTTGTATGATGACGTTTCGTTCTAGTGCAAACATCCTTCTCTTTTGCTGAATGGGCTTGAAATTCTTATCAATCCCGAGTTTATGAGTGATGACATCCTTAGAAATGCCAGTCATATCTTCATGCTTCCATGCAAAAGTATACATCCTGCATTCAAGAAATGAGATTAGTGATTGTTCAATGTCATGAGGGATATTCTTACCAATTAGGATAGTGATATCCTTATTATTCTTACCATGAGGGATATTCTTGAGGATGGCACTATGCATCCTTCTGTAGTTGTTATGCTTGTCATGATGAAGCCTTCATTGATGTTGTATAACAGTCCTTGGCTTCTTGTTGATCACTATTTAATTTGATGACTCCCCAAGGTGTGGGTAACTTTATACATTGATGGTATGTTGAAGGAACTGCCTTCATGTCATGTATCCAAGGTCTCCCCAGGATGACATTGTAGCAGGACAGGGAACCTATCACACAGAATCTCTGGATAGAGTTCACCCCTTCCACATACACTGGTAGCTTTATGTCTCGTACTGTGCTTTTAGTTTCTCCACTGAAGCCCACTAGGACTGATGATCTGGAAACTATTTCAGATTCTGGAATATTCATCCTTTTCAAAGCTTCAAGCTGGATGATATTTACTGAACTTCCTCCATCCACAAGAATCATGCGAACAAAATGGTTAGCAATATACAAGGTAATAACCAAACTTTCATGATGAGGATCAAGAATGTTTTCTCGGTCCTCTTCCTCGAAGCTAATCACTTTAGAGGTAGTCAGGATGGTCGTCTTTGTTGGTCTCCCTCCCTTTTTCGACTTTGTTTCCCTCACATGTCTTTTGGCAGTTGAGTATGAGGTTCCACAAATGTCCGAGCCACCTGAGATGAAGTTAATAATACCAGCATCCTTAGGTGGGGACGCTGCTCTTTCTGGGATGTTGCTGTCATGCTGAGCTCTTGATTTCTTTTTGCCCAGGAGTTCTTTAAGATGACCTTTGCTCAGGTGATAGGCTATCTCCTTTCTCAAGGCAATACAGTCTTCAGTAATATGGCCAAAATCTTCATGATAAGCACACCATTTGGATTTATCCTTCCATCCTTTCCCTATATTGAGCCACATGCTCTTTAGGATCTGTAGATCCATCATAGAGCTTCATGCTTGGAGTTTGAAACCGTTTTGGAATCTCTGCATCACATATGGGAGATGCAAATCTTGACACTCTATGGCATGCCGAGGATACTTCAGGGATGGGCTGTATTATCCCTGGAACACTCGATACCATATCTTTCATCTTCTAAAGCTCCCTTGCTAGCTAAGGACTTATTCCTGTATCCTGCAAAGAAGCAACATCATTAGCAGTAAAAGTACTATAACATAAATTGTTACCGTTAGTGTTATATCCTTGGGATGGCACAGGTGTGTATCCTGTATCCTTGGTGGTTGCCATCCTCGGAGCAGTAATCGTTTCTGGAGCCGAGAATCCAGAACTCATGGGGATAAAATCTCGTTGATGTACACCTCCAGAGATGCTAGAATTAAAATCTAACGCCATGGGCTGCAATGGTGTCCCCATGTCTTCACTTGGCCTTCTTGAGGATGATTTAAGAGCTTCTATTTCTCTTATCAACATCTGGTTTGTGTCTTGTTGTTGATGTATCGAATCCTTCATTAATGCAAACATAGAAAGTAATTCATCATTCGATACAAAAACAAAAGGAGTAGATCCAGATGATCTAGGTGGGATTTGGGAAGTGGAACGTCTTGGAAGTGCAGGTGGAGGTGGTAAGGCAGTATTTCTGGCAGAGGTTGTAGATGGCATGGATGTTGACACAGATTTTTGTGAAGAAGCCATAGTTGTCAAATTTTGTAAAAAAGAATTAAATGAAATAGAGTTTTAACAAAGTTTTTTGTTAAAATAGCACCACTTGCCCCACGGTGGGCGCCAAATAAATATCTAATAAAAATAACTTTGTATTCCAAATTAGTTTATGTGAGGTAGAGTGCTAAATGTGTAGAAATACGCTTGTAAATCAATAATATTTTCAAGATGGTGTATCAGGATGTTAAATAAGCAAAAATATAACAACTATGATCAGTATGGCTTAGGTTAGTTTCGAGATGGACAGTTATATCCTTAGGATGGACAGTTATATCCTCAGGATGGAACTGCTAGGAATGGATAAATAAAGTATTAAACAAGAGAAACAACACACGATCTACGAGGAAAGCCCTTGATCAGTTGTAGATAGCCGGTATAAAACCTCGGGAGGAGTCTAGGTCCCTGCCTTGTTTGTTAGTATTAAAATTGTAAAAAGATACAACTTTGGATGAGTATGTGTACGAGTGTACTATGATTACAATGATTATGCAAGTGTTTATGATCAACTAAGTGTTTGTGTGTAGCTATATTGTGAGCAATGTGTCCTATACTCGTCCAATACCCCCATTTATATAGTACATGAAATAAACAAAACAATCCCACAAAATATGCTAAGTAGTTAAGGTCTTTGAAAGCTTGTGGACTGTTTCAGGTGACCGATGTGGGTGTTTCAACTGTAAAGGACGTTGATAACAGTTTCCACCTTTCTCGCCTTGCATTCATCACTTTGGCGGTTACACTTTGACTCATTCTTCAAGTTTATACGCGTACAGCTCATTCATCCTTGATATCTCTGATTTAGTAAGACATTGTAGCCGTTATGGGGGAATTACAAGTCTTACTTATGCATTAATTACACCTGCAATAACATAAGTACAAGATAATTTGTTAGTTCATTCTCAGGATGTGCACATGCCGAAACACTGTTACATCCTAAAATCAGATAAGTCCTTCAACATCCTGGGGATGGTACATTAGGATGTTAGGTAAAATCATTCTGAGGATTTTCACCCTCAATAGTTAGTAATTAACAAGGAATCAACAAACATTTCTATATTTGAAACATGCATATCCTTAGCAAGTTGTAAACCAGTAATGAGAGCTTCATATTCGGCTTCATTATTGGTTGTTTGAAATGCACATCTAATCGCATGGGGTATTTTGTCCCCGTGTGGCGATTTTAGTAGTAATCCTAACCCTGTGGCTCTCACTTTTGAAGTACCATTAGTATATAAAATCCATTTTCTCAAGTTTTCATTTACTTGTTATACTTCTTTTTCAATTTCACTTAGGATGTCACAATTGAAATCAACCACAAAATCAGCTAGAGCCTGTGATTTGATTACATTTCCAGGCTCATATACCAAGTCAAGAGCACTTAATTTCACTGACCATTTTGCCATTCTTCCTGACATTTCTGGTTTTCTAAGCATATTTTTAATAGGGTAATTAGTTTGAACATGTATCCTATGTGTTTCAAAATAATGCCTTAACTTGGTAGATGCCATAATTAAAGCTAAAATAAGTTTTTCAAGATGTTATTACCTGGTTTCAGCATCCAGTAGAGTTTTACTTACATAATAGATAGGATGCTGACATCCTTCAAAGTTTTTTACCAAGACTGCACTTATTGCATTTCTAGAAACTACAGGATATAACTTGAGAGGTTCACCATCTTTAGGTTTCACCAGGAGTGGAGCTGCTGCAAGATATTCCTTCAATTTCATCAATGCGACCTCATGTTTTTGTCCCCAGTCGTATTTGTTGTTCTTCTTTAGGATGTCATGTTGACCAACCTTTGGTATGTTGCACCTGCATTAAAAACGAAATTAGAGATTGTTCAATACAATTAGGAATGTTCTTACCGATCTGCACAGTGATATCCTTGTCGTTTTCATCGAGGCAGACTGATTTGACATCTTGGTCAGAATGTGCTTTGACATCCTGAGGATGACACTATGTATCTTGCTTCAATTGCTATGCTTGCTTCGACTGGGATGAAGCCTTCATTGATGTTGTGTAGAAATCCTTTGCTTCTTGCTGGTCACTGTTTACTTTGATGACTCCCCATGGAGTCGGTAGCTTTACACATTGGTGATATGTTGATGGAACTGCTTTCATGTCATGTATCCAAGGTCTCCATAGGATAACATTGTAATTGGATAACGAATCTATCACACAAAATCTTTGGATAGAGTTAATTCCCTCGACATACACAGGCAGTTTAATATCACCAACTGTGCTCTTAGTCTCCCCACTCAAGCCAACCAAGATAGATGATCTAGCCACTATCTCGGTCTCAGGAATGTTCATCCTTTTGAGGGCTTCCAACTGTATTATATTAACTGAACTCCCTCCATCTATTAATATCATGCGAACAAAATGGTTAGCAATGTATAAAGTAATGACCAAACCATCATGGTGAGGCTCTAGAACGTTTTCTCGATCCTCTTCTTTAAAGCTAGTCACTTTTGCATTCGTCAGAATGGTAGTCTTTGTGGGTCTTTCTCCCTTTTCTGATTTCATTTCTCTTGCATGCCTTTTGGCTGCTAAGTAGGATGTCCCACAAATATCTAATCATCTTGAAATAAAATTAATGATGCCAGCATCCTTGGCTAGAGATGCTGCCCTTTCTCGGATGCCAGTGCTATCCTGAATCTTTGACTTCTTTCTGCCCAGCAGATCCTTAAGATGGCCCTTGCTTAGGAGATATGCTATTTCTTTTCTCAAAGCAATGCAACTAGAGAACAACACTCGATGTACGAGGAAATCCCTTGATCAGTTGATGATCGCCGGCACAAAACCTCGGGAGGAGTCTAAGCCCCTGCCTTGTTTGTTAATATTAATAAGGTAGAAACAAGTACAACTTTGGATAGGTGATGAACGAGTATCTAAGATTACAATATGAGTGTTGTGTGCGTGTGTGTAGAGAGTATTAGGTGTTCTATGAAGTGTTAAGCAAGTGAGAAGTGTCCTATTACTCGTTGATCACCCCTATTTATAGTTACACGAAAGTAAATAATGAATCCCATGAATGATCTTGTGGGCTGTTTCAGGTGACGCTGTGTTTTTACAACTGAATATAATCGTCATATGGCTGTTTCCCCCTTTCTCACCTATATTTAATGCAAGTCGGTTACAAGTTTGTCTTCCCTTTTGAGCTTGGACTCGGCTTGCAAGCATAACATCATCATCCTTGATTTCTTTGAATTAAATGAGACAATATAGCCATTAGGGATCAGTTACAAGCCTTAATATTGATTAATTGTACCTGCAATATCATCATAATAAGATAATTCGTTAGTCCATCCTTAGGATGCGCAGAAGGTAAAACACAGTTCCATCCGGAACCCTGCTTAGTCCTGCAGTATCCTGAGGATGTTAGTCAGAGAATATGAGGTAGAATCATCCTGCATTATAACCATAAGTTAGTTCGTTAGTTCATCCTCAGAATGTGAATAAGATAATATTCAGTGTCATCCTGAATCCTGTTCTGCCTGCAGTATCCTGAGGATGTCACATAGAAAGTATAGGTTTGTTCTATCTTGAAGATTTCACAACCAACACTCATAACATCAAGTATTAAAACATATATGAGCACATGTTATGTATATTATGAAAATAAAGAGTAAGAGTGATAAAATACATAGCTTCATGATGATTGTCGGGTAGAATGATAACTAGAAGCAAGAAATAAGAACAATAATGAATACACCTACCAATCCCGTTTTTTCCAAGCCTTGAATCCCCCCAATAAATCAAAATTACCCAATTCTAATTTAGGGGTTTTGTAGCTCTTGAAAAATTATATGATTTTGATATAAAAATTGTTAAATTTGGTGGTGTAATGAAAAAGTTATGGTGGGTTGAAGATTGGAAGATTTGAAGAAAGGTTTGATGGAAGAGATGAAGTTTAGATTGAATGAATGGTTGGTAGGGTTGTGATTGGGTTGGATATGTTTAAATTGGTGAAATTTGGACTTTAGTGATGTTTGGCCCGGTCAAACCCGAGCTCATAGTAAGTTTTCCAGAAATTGGCGTAATCTACGCCACTTTTGGTGTAGGCTACGCAAGTAGCGTAGGCATCAACTCCAACATTAGCGTAATTGCGAAATTGATAGCATAGGAAAAAAAAAGCTCTGGCGTATCGTACGCCAAAAATGGCATAGGCTACGCTAATACCAATTTTTATTTTTTTCAATTGGAAAAGCTTAGTAATTTACTTATATACATAAAACAAATATTTTACCTATAAAATATGTACAATTTACAACTAAGCTTCCCACCTCCCGAAAAAAATTAGTATTGTCCCCAATACTAGCAATTAGAATACGTACCTGGGATGGGAGCTAGCACTTGCACCTTTAATTGATTTCGTAGGTTGGCAAGCCCTCCAAGAAGCTTACCAACTCTACAATCGTACCATGCTCCGTGAGATGTTCTACATAAGGCTTCAGACGATGCCCATTCACGGTTTGCCTCGACCCATCCTTCGGGTCCTCAATCTCCACCTCGCCAAGCTTTCCAACCCGCGTGATTTTGTACGGGCCATTCCACTTGCTTTTGAGTTACCCAGGGAAGAGCTTCAACTTGGAATTGTAGAGCCAAACTTTTTGACCCACTTCGAACTCCTTCTTACTAATTTTCGCATCATGAGCCCTTTTCATTTGGTCCTTGTATTTTGACGCGATCTCGTAAGCCTCGTCCCGTAGCTCTTCCAACTCACACAACTTGAGTTTCCTTTCGTGACATGCATCACCATAACTCAAATTAACCTTTATAATAGCCCAAAATGCCCGGTGAACTAATTCAACCAGGAGATGACAATCTCTACTAAACACTAATCGATAAGGAGTTCTTCCAATAGGTGTTTTGTAGGTTGTGCGGTAGGCCCATAAAGCATCATCTAGCATTGTTGACCAATACTTTTAGTCCGCACGAATGTCTTTTGCAAAATTTCTTTAATTTACCTATTGGAAACCTCGACTTGTCCACTAGTTTGTGGATGATATGGGGTGGCAATCCTATGGCTAACACCATACCGTTTAAGCAATTTTCCAAATTTTTGGTTTTTGAAATGGGATCCCCCATCACTTATGATTGTGGGGGGTATCCCAAACCTTGAAAAAATATGAGTTTGAATAAAATTGCAAACAACGATATGGTCATTGGTTTTGGTGTTAATAGAATCGACCCACTTAGAGACATAATCTATTGCCACCAAAATGTACAAATTACCAACGGAATTGGGAAATGGTCCCATGAAATCAATTCCCCATACATCAAAAACATCAAGAACCATAATGGGTTGCATAAGATTTCTCGCCATAAATCTTCAAAACGTCACCAAATACAAGGGAGATACGAATAACTTTCTCAAATCATAAGATTTAAGCACGATGGGTTGACACCCAATCCATGCCTACTATGACATCAAAGCTTCCAAGGTGCATGGGGATGAGGTATATAGAGAAAGTATGATTATCGAGGTTCAACACTTAGTTTCGCACCACCGAAGATCGAGATAGATTTCCCATCAGTTACTTCTACCACTAAGGGTTCTTCTAAGTTAGTTTGAGGCATGTTAAGTAGGGTTTCAATTTTAAGTGACACAAATGATTTATCAGCACCAGAGTCAAATAGTATAGAAGCATAGTGGTTATTAACAAGAAACGTACCATTAACCACTTAATTGTTGTTGCGAACCTGATTAGCATTAATGTTGTAGGCACGACCACGAGCACCCTGATTCTGTCTTCCACGATTAGGACATTAGTTTCAGAAATGATTGGGGTCACCACAGTCGTAACATTGACCCCGTGTCGGCCTACCAGGTTGGGCATTAGGTGCCGGGGCATTCTAGGCAGCAGGAGAATTAGGGGCAGCAGGGGATCGACAAACATTCGCGAAATGCCCGTACTTATGGTAGTTGGTACATTGACGACAAGGCACATGAATTGGGTAGTGATACTTGCAGGTGTTACACATAGGATGGTTCCTAGTATACTGTTTCTTGTTGGACAGAGTAGTGGCAACCGTTGCGAAATTTCTGGCCTTACGTCTTCTGTTGGTTGAGGGCTCAAATTTACCCTCGATAGCAGGTTGAGGAGTATCTTTTGCAACAGTTTCCTTTGCATTCTTGTTAAAAAGAGTGCCATTTTTCACATGGTTGTCAGTCAAAGTAGCTGCTAGACGCTTGGCTTCCTAGTGAGTGGCAGGATTTCTTCCCCACACAGTATCCTGAATCTGCATGGGTAAACCTCCAATATATTTTTCGATTGAAACAGGTAGGGGTGTGACCTTATGTGGTAGCAATAGGCTAAGTTCGTGGAAATGAGTATTGTAGGCAAGGTTCTCCCCACTGTCCTGGACTAGAGTGCGAAACTCATCCTCTAACTTCTTGATCTCATTACGAGGGCAGAATTCCGCCTTCATAATGTCCTTGGCTTGCTCCCAAGTCAAAGCCAGTGCAACTTTAGCTCCGCGAGTCCGTTTTCTTCGTTCCACCATGTGAGTGCCCGCTTTTAGAGGACACTCATAGCATAACGAACCTTGAGGTTGTTAGGGCACTCGCTATTGATGAAGGTATTTTCGATACCTTACTACCACTAAAGAAGACCAGTGGCCCCTTCATCCCTGCAGAACTTGGGAGGGTTGCAAGTGTTGAAGTGCTTGAGGGTGCAAACAGGGTGAACATTCCCATCCCCATTGCCATTCCCGTTGTGGTTACCATTTCCGTTGCCATTTCCATTGCCATTTCCATTCACTTGAGTGATTTGGGCCACTAAATTAGGGAGTATTGCCGCTATTTGTTGAGCCATTTGTTGGGTAATGATCGTGGCGAGTTGGACATTCCCAGGGTTACCGTTGTCCTGGTTGTGGTTGTTATTGTTGTTATCGTTGTCGTTGTTGTCATGGTTGTTGTTGTTTCTATTGCGAGTGCTGCGACGAGGAGGCATTATCTGAAAGAGACACAATGAGGGTTTTAATGAGACATAGGATAGACAAGGGTAATGAGATATAATGAGGAGTGTAATCATTTATTTAATAATTAAAACGAATAAATGAAAACGTTGACTTATCAAAGCTTCTAGATTCTAATAACATAGTGAAGACATGCTTTAGCCTATAAGTTAACACTCATCCCGAGAATTCCCAGGTAGGCATCCGGGTCCCTCGTCTGATTGGGATCTATGTGCAATGCCAGTCCTAGACAGAAACCTCAGAATACAGGCGTTCACCCTTCCAGATTGCACGTGTTCGTTATTAAAATCTAGAACTTCGACGAGATCATCAAGGTGGTTTAGGCTATACCTGAGGATTTTTTCCTATTAATCTAAGGGTAGATCAGGATTGCAGCAGACGAATATGAGTAGACAACTCGTAGGACTAGGGTAGCATAGGGTGTGGGATAGGGATAAGGATAAGGAAACAAATAGGGTTGCAAGTAATAGGAGCAAGTACTGGTTAAAGTCCCCAAGGTTATAGACTAGATTATTTTTCTAATAACCTAATTCCCTATAACCAAGGCTTTTATACCAATCTGTAACACTCCAACCGATGGAGGAAACATCAGGATGTCACGTATTGATGATTGTTCAGTAGCACATCGTAATTAATGAAATTTTAAGTAGTTTATTGGTAATATCAAAAGATCCAAACATAAAACATTGTCTAAAGGAATTCAAATACGAGTACATAATCATGGAAATAATCAAACAACTTCAAATAAACTCTTCAAGCACAACTCTATCCTTCAAGCTTCATTGTTTCCTGAAACATGTTAATTTTGAAAATGTTTTTGAGTTAACAAAGTTGGTGAGAATTACATAGGTTTGAATATTGTATCATGAGTATAGAGCTTGTACAATTCTAGCCTTGTCTACTCTTTAAGGGTGCTACCCTACAGTTTGAGATGGTCGAGCAACTCAGCCCTTCGATTAATATTGTTATTCCTGAGATGGTAGGTCCATCATGTCTTGGAATTGTTGAGTATGTTAGTAAATTAGTGGAACCATTTCGACCTTGGGTCGATATTGGTGTTCCCAGATGTTCTCTTGTAGCCTTGCTCGCGTTAGGGCAAATTTCCATGTCCTTGACGGACACTATTGGAAACATCATAGTAATTGATGATCCGGTCGTTACAGGTCATGCAAAACCTAATTAACCTAGGTAGATAGGGTAAATTGGGTATCAATTCAAGGAGCGTGTGGTCAGTGGATATTGCTTAGTTGATTAAACAGTATTACTTATGAAGGTGCTAGAAAAAGTTATGAAGATTTTGCTTGGTTCATTTAAGAAGTTGATTGGAAAGGTGTTGTTTATTATACTGAAAACTTAAATTGAAACTGTAAGAGTGAAAAGTAATAATGTTTGTAAACAATTTAATTAAAAGGATCACACTAGGCTTTCAACAAATGAATACTAGGGATTTCACAAATGGGTAAACAATGGTAGGGTGATTGGTGTTAACGGAGTGATTGCTCAACAGGCTTAGGTGTCAAGTTTTATCAATATCAAAGATAGAATAAACTACACTTCATTACCTAGAACATACAATCCTACGTTTGTATTAAAGCAAGGAACCATGTTCATAACATTAGAAATTGGCATAAGATCAATTAACTAAAATGAGTTCAACACAAGGTTAATCGAAATTTAACACAATGTTTCAAACACATAAATACACAATCAAATAGTTTAAGAATAATACCCAATTGCAAACCCTAGATCTTCAAAAGTTTACATCCCCAATGTGATACAAAGGAATTAGCCAAGCATAGCCATGGTGTTCTTCAACAAGCTTTTGTCTTCAATCTTCAACATTTGATCTTGAAAGATGATTGAAGGATTATTGTGGAATGAATCTTGGTGAATAGGTATGATAGGAGATGCCTAGGAATGAAGGAATAATGCCTCTTGATCCAGAGTTTTCGACATTTATGACCTGTCTCGTAATTCCCATCATGATTGCGTCAAATAAGGAAACAATTGACTTTTGCTAGTATTTGGCGTATCATACGCCACTTTTGGCTGTGCCTCAGCTGATCCCTGCTGTCCTACGCCAATAAGTTGGGTCTTTCCTACGCCATTGGGGTAGGCTACATCACTTTTGGCATAGGATACGCCAAAAGTCCCTCTTGCCTTGGATTTTGATTTCCCAGCTTGTTTAGGCTTCCGTTTCTAGCCCGAGCAACTCAAAAGCTTCATATTTGCTCCCTTAAGTCGTCAAAACCTGAAATAACATGATAACATCAAAGTAATACCATTCGACAACTTAACATTCCTTAGAATTTATTTTTAGACATGTTACTGCACATCTTTTAACCAACCCATTAGTAATGTATTTTGTCTGGTCAGCGCGGTTAGTGCCTGACTACTCAAGATGAGCTTGGAAGCTTACCCATTACACCCATATGTGTGAACTTGAGTTGTTGAAAAAAAATGCTTTATGTGAAGGCTCTGGATCTTTTCTTGTCATATTACCTCAGAAGATCCCAGAAATACGGAACCTTTGGCGAAACGAAAGTTCCGGTTTTAGGACTCCTCTCATTCAAATCTCTGCGTAAGATCTGATAATCAATTCGAGGGCGAGTGACCTGTGTTGTTCGGAAATGACTTACTAGGTTGCTAATGCCGAAAGGACAACCAGTGTCCTTGTGACACATATAATAGGACAAGTACTGGATACCCTTATTTTGGGTAGCTACTAGTGTTCTGTATGCTCATTTCAATGGACACCAACGTGTCGATATGCCGTTGAAACCATATCCTCTGTTTGTTGCGGCAACCATTTACGATGTTTCATATTCCTCATTCCCATGTTGACCAATGTGCTGAGGTGATGTGAGCCTCTGGTCATTGTGTTTGAATCGACTTGTGATTCTCAAGAATTGTGGAACTATACGACCAGCGTGTCGTATATGTACTATTTACTGTTTGGGGGAACTGAGGGGTGAAAGTGATGCAAAATCTTTCGACCTCCATCAGTCAATACTAGGCGCCCTAGTACCATTAACCACAATTGCTCATGTGAAAGGTTGTAAATCAGGGCCTTGAGGATTCCAGTCCATGTGAGGACTCGAGAATACCATCCTCTTCTACAACAACCTCGAGTGTCCATGAGAATGTCGACTGTTTTGTGATCCGGTAAGATCACCCGTTTAGTGGAAATTCAAATGAGCGAATCTAATTATCCTGTTGCTTGAGGTGTCCTGTGGCCGTGATGTGACACGGTAATGATTGATCATTGTTTGGAACCCTCTCATCCCCTACTCATTTGTAGCTCTGATATGAGGCATATAAATACCTACCTATACTGTTGGGGAGTCGTGGCTAGACACTGGATTGCCAATTTCTCTAATATCGGATTGTAGTAGTTATTCTACCTCAAGTTCAGCAACCTTTGTACACAAGCTGGGATACTCAACTTGATATGAGTATGGCTTGTCATTCTTGAACAAATAAATTGAATGTATTTGACCGAATTATTTCGTGTTGATGCGGTTGATCTCAGTGGTAAATTGGATTCGTGTGCTTCAACGCCAGAATTCCTATGAAATACCATCCCAGTGTTCAGGGTGTATTGTTCAAAGCCCTTTGGTGGGCATACGTGTACATCTCCAGTGCATTGAGTGGCAGAAGGAGATAGGCACATAATTTGTCTTGAGTTGTTCAAGAGATGACCAATAAATCAGCTAGATATAAGACTACATGAATGAGTTGCGAAGCCGATTGGGAAGTTATTCTAACAAGGCACTAGCCTTAGGAGCTTCGAATCGGTAATAGGACTTCGCTGAGAAATGTACCCTGAAGGGGTGTTGTTAAGCATGGAAATTGTAATGGACCAAATTCTTGATACTTCAGTCGCATGGAGATATCAGTCAGAATTGGTCTTATGATGAATAAGCTCGAACTATCATGAAAGCGTAGTGGAACTCTTAATGAATCCCGTAAGTCAAGTCTGAGGAAGCGTTGTCAATTCCTCAACTAACGGGATCCAGGTTGACGCTAACTTCTACTACTTTGGGAAACTGATAGATGTAATTAATGCTAATTTAGGAAAAAGGAGATCGCATGAAGCGCAAACATCTCTCCCTGTTCAAGGATACTAATGTAACGGATAACTTGAACTGAGTTCCGGGACGGAATTCTCTTAACGGTGGAGAATGTGACATCCGACTAAAATCGGTGTGTTTCTGTACATAATTAGTGTATGTAATTAATGCTAATTAAGTACAATTCTAAATTAATTTTATTAATTTAGCCTTTAGAGAATAGAAAATTCCCTATAAGATGCATAGGAATGCACATGTTTAATATTGAAGCACGACGAAATCGCGTGCAAATAAACTTGTCCGGAACGGACGTTGGTGATTACCCGGTAACAATTAATTAACCAAAAATGATCCTGGACACCCAGGATATAAAATAAATGGTATTTCCATGAAATATTATGTGTTTTGGAACTCCAAAACCATAAATGGAAACTCCAAATATAAATTTCCCCGTAACGAATAAAGTTCGTGTATCGCACCTGATACATGCGAAACTTATAAATTCACCCAAATAAAGCCCAAATAACTTACCAATGCCTAAACTAGCAATTTTTAAGGGTAATTGGGAGTCAATTATATGTCCGGAATAGCTCGTAATAAGCACGGGTTAAAACCCCAAAAACCCTAACCAAACTACTTGAAACATAACTAGATAATTAGGAAGATATTTTGCAAAGTTATGGGCCCCACCAAGGCCTTTGTAGGCCGGCCACCACCACACCACTATAGCCACCCTATGCTTTCTTCTTTTGCTTGATATAATCATTAGGTTGGAGCATGCTTAAGATATTATATTATATATGTTATTAACACATGACCAAGCAAACCAAATCTTCATTTTCCCTTAAACAAACCAAATATTTCTTTTCCCTTGTCTAATCCACGCCACAAACATATATCCATCATCCACCTTTTGTTTTTCATCAAACATTCACAAAATCAATTCATTTCCATACCTTAATCAAGTGTGTACAAGATCTTGGAGCTTAACCTTTGGAAGACACACTTAAACCTCACTTCCTACTTGAGTTTTGAGTCTTCCCTAGCCTTGTGGTAGTTGTAAGCTTCTTATCCTTGATTTTTGTTTTTGAATATTTCTGTTAACATGTGTTAAAAGCAAGTTGTACATGGGTTAAGATTATGGATTTTCACATAATAAAACATATGTTATACAAGGCTAAAATGGATGTGTAAAAACATCAATATGGGCCGTGAGATTGTAGGTTGGTTGTTATTGTTTTTGTAAGTTAAAAAGATAAACAAAAGCTTACACATGTTAAAGATCTAAACATAAAATGTAACATGTGTGGTAAACATGAAAGGTCATATGATTTTACAAGTTTAAAATGGGTAAACAAAAAGATGATAATGGTCGTAAGTTTATATAAATTTGTTAGTGATTTTGTAAATTTTAAAGTTCACATGAACATATGTTCAAAGTGTTTTGGATGGCTAACTTGAACACACTTAATAGCAACTTTAAACATCTTCAAATGACCATCTAAGACATGATATTATGATGGATCCATGAAATGTTACAAGATCTAGAAATTCCATATTCAAAGTTACTAACTTTGAAACATCAAAAGTGGACATGTTGGACTAAAAATACAAAATACACTTATTATTATCCTTAATGTACAAGTGATAATGTTGGATCATAATAATAATCCATGTTGACAAAATTGACAAAACCAAGTTACTAGTTTAGTAAGAATTTGTCATTCTTGAAAGAATAAGGATAAATATGTAACTTTTAAAAGTTGAGGATGTTATTTGGTAACTTTAAAGGTTATGGGGTTTGAAATGCCATTTTGAAAACTTGTGGCAAAAAATGTTATTTTTGTAAAGTTATGTGTTGAAAATGGAAAGTGTTCCAAGGTTGTTAATGAAAATGTTTTCAAGACTTACAAAAGTTGTAATTTCATAAAAAAATGTTATTTTTATAAAATAGGATTTTATAAACACACAAATTACCAAATATGTTAAGAAATATAAAAAACAAAGGTTTTCATAATAAGTTGGTAATTTAAAAGACTTGGTAAACATTGTATAAAAACGAGCACTTTTATATCTATGGAATATAAAAGTGTTTGAGCATTTTTAGTGTTGAAAATAACCAAGTCTTGGTGTATGAAAATACAAAAGTTATTTCATAAATTCCATGTAAGACATGTTGTTTGGAATTTAAGAAAAATAACCAAATATATATTTGGATGTAGGAAAATAATATTACGACAAGTCATTATTCCTACAAAATATATATATGAACAACTTGTATTATTCGGAACGCGAGAATATATAAATAATTCAAATAATGGAATATTGACATATTTATATTACGACATGTTAACGGACAAAATATGAAATGGACGGATTAGTATATATTGTATAACTTCCTACAAGATACATACATATATATATATATATATATAGGGTAGGGATCATACGAGAACCAACTTTACGGAGAAAACCATGAGAACCAATGTGAACATGGGGCAATTTTGTAAATATCACTTAAAGACTAAAAAAATATCCATCTTCTTCACCATTCTATTTATCTTTCCACCACATAACTCTCGTGTCCCCCCTTTCCTTTCCTCTACGATCGATGATGGTCTCCACTTCCAAATCTAATTCAATCGATTTTTCAAAATCCTGAGTACGTCCCTTCCTTTTTTCCTATAAATTACCCATCATTCGATTTTTTTTTCAACCACAATTCAACTGACTTCACTTTAAATTCCGATCATTCCTTCCTTTAATTAATTTATGCCTATCAGCTTTGTTTGTTGATGACAATAATTCAACTGCCTGTGGATCGATGATGGTTTCTATAAATTTTGAGGCTTTATGTTCCATCGGCGACTTTCGTTGCCGTTCGATGTGGTTTTTAGTTTTGTTGAGCGGTTTTTTGTGGTTATTTGATGCATCGGATTGATCCTTTGGATTGGTTTTAACATGTGTTTGGATCGATTGTTGTTTCGAGTTTTCGTCGATTGTTATGGAATAAAGTTTGGGTGGTAATTTCTTTGTGATGTAGGTGGATATTACTGCATGATTGATTTTAACTTTAACATAGTTTGTTGATTCGAGTTATTTGTTAATGATGAGAAAATTAATTTAGGATATGATTTATATTATTCTAAATGCTACTCACTGTATGTCAAGTGTTGATGAATAAAGTTTGGGTGGTAATTCGTATCTTAACAGGTAGATATTACTATACCAGTCTACGATCGATGTTAACATGTTTTGTTAAATATATGTATAAAATTGAGTAATTTGAGATGCCTTTTTTGTTAAATTATGAATCAATGTTTTGCTCTTTTGCTTATTATTATTGTAATGATTTTGAGTGTTTTGTTAGATCATTTGTCATGAATTTGTTGATTTTTTTAGGTATGATGTTAGTGTTGGATATTAGTTAGTGAGTGATGGTTATGGATTCATTGCCGGATGTTGGTAATGAATGGTAAAGGAAACAATAACATTCAATTTAGGCATGTTTGTTTTTCTATCTGTTTTACCATAATGCACATGTGCATTTATTGCATCTGTCTTCGATTTCGATCGGCATCGACACGGAGAAGCTTTGGTTCCTTGTGGAGGCGATCGAGAGTGAAGGAAAGGAGTTCGGAGACGTACAGTTGTTGAGAGACGGATGCTAATAGAAGTACTTTTGCCATTGTTGTTGATGGAGTTATGGTCTTCATATTTGTAGATTGTTTTTTACCCCTTTGTTTTCTGATCTGAACCAGAAACTGGACAGATCTGTGTTCTGAATTAATTTAGGTATGTTTGAGTTATGGTCTCCATGTTTGTTAATTGTTTGTGATCCCTTTGTTTTCTGATTTGAACCAGGAACTGGACAGATATGTGTTATGATTGAATTTAGGTATGTTTGAGTTATGGTCTCCATGTTTGTTGATTGTTTTTTTTATCCCTTTGTTTTCTGATTAGAATCAGGAACTAGATAGATATGTGTTCCGATTGAATTTAGGTATGTTTGAGATATAGTATCCATGTTTGTTGATATTTTGATCCCTTTGTTTTATGATTTGTACAGGAATTGGAAAGATATGTGTTCTGATTGAATTTAGGTATGTTTGTTCTATATTTATCTGTTTTACCATAAGCATGTTAAAGTGGTGCTATTTCTTGATATGTACATGTGAATTAAGAATGTTAATGCACATGTGCATAACATATTTGCTACTGATAAAAGTAACGTTAATGCACATGTGCATTTATATTAATGTCATTATGGTCATTCATTCTTACGCACATGTGCATATGTTATGTGGTAATAAAAAAAAGTAATGTTAATGCACATGTGCATTAAGATTGAAATTTTGGATTTCTTATGTGTTGTTTATTATTTGTAGTTAAAGTATGGGAAAAAATTCGAAGAAGGTAAGTTTTGTCTTAGAATCTATTTAGAAAGGGTCAAAAAATCTACCAGATGCGATTGAGGATGATGACATAATCGTTGATCATGAAATTAACAAAGGTAGATATTATTTATTTAATCAATATGTATATTTTTCATGTTAACTAATAAATGTCAATTCTTATTTGTTTAAACACATGAACAATGTGATAAATTTGAGAAGTATATGATGTTCAGGTTGACGGATTAAAAAAACAATGGAGATGTTAGATGAAGCATCAATGAGGTGTGAAGAGTGTTGTAAGAAGATAAGTAAATGGGGAAGAACAAGAAAATGGGACAAATAAGCAATATAATGGGACATTATTGGTGAGCGTGAGGTTGTGAGATAATTAGAAGTTTGTAGGTAGGTGGTTAGTGGTAACATGGTTGGTTTGTAATAAGGATATTTTTTTCTGTTATCAATTGTTTTATTGTGTTGATGGTTTGGTAGAAACTACATGTAATTGTATAATAAAAATAGATGGGTACAAAAAAGTCTGTTGTCTAAAGGATGATGCATTCACATATGTATATTGTGGGTGGTCTTATATGGTGGTTGATAGGTTGATTATGTTTGTGATTACTATTTTGATGTATGTATATTTGTATGACAAGTAAATTGAGATATGCACATGTGCACAATTAAAATTAAACCTCCCACCATCCAAAAAACTGAACTCACCACCCAGTACCCCCAAAAAACCTAACCCCTTCCCACCATACCTAAAAACTAAGCCCTAAAGCTAAACCACTCGAAAAACCTAACTATATTAATGAAAGGCACATGTGCATGCAGTACATGTTTCTTATTTTATAGTTCTTATATAGAGTTGTTTTAAGTTTATTAATGTTTGTTGTCCTACGCTTGTATTATTTTTTAATTTATGTTATAATATGCATGACTATGCAATTGACGAGTTCGAGTGTATTTTATATATCTCTTCGCATTCATTTAATGATCATTGAATAAATTTTTTAACACCTTATATCTCATATCGTGTCCGTCTAATAATCATTTCATTATGGTAATTGACAATGTATTCAAAACTGTGATTTAATATTGAATTGCACATGTGCATACGGTGTATTTATGTATATATAACAGCAAAATGCACATGTGCATCAGGGATGACGTCATATGACTTCATATCAGCTATTTTTTATTTTTTTTATTTTTTTGGAATTATTAATGCAAAATAATCATTTTGGTGTTTTTACTTTTTTTATTTATTTAGGTTATATAATTATTTTTTTTATTTTTTGATGGAGGGGTTTTTATAGACACCCTTCATATTTACAAAAATGTCACCTGTTCATACTGGTTCCTTGGTTCTCTCCCTAAATGGGTGAAAAATATGTAACACTTTCCTAAGTGTTGGAAAATATTCGTGGAAGAATTAACGTTAAATAATCTATAACGATTACACATTTGAAACTAAGTGAAGTATGTGAACTTGGCGATCTAAAATATGTTGTCGAATAGGCAAAATCCTAGTATATTTATTTAATGGGAAAATAAATATATGGTAAGGTGAGCCGAGTCGAATGTTGATAATGAAATGTCGATCGACAGGATCCTAGTATAATTATTTTCTCGGATAATAATTGTACGGTAAATGTCACACCACGCCAAGGCGGAAACACGGGAATGCGACCTCGAAAGGTTTTCAAGCACAAGGTACAAGCAACACACATAATTTATTCAAAAGATATCACCATAGGATGATTTATAATCATAAAACTTATTAGAAGTTAAGAAACATTGTCTGGAAACGAGCGCATATACTGATTAATCATAGACCACAATGACTATGGAGTAGTAATAATCCAACCCATGATGATACCACCCTGTGCCTGCTTGGACCCCTCTCTCAAATCCCTAATGTCCTCCATTAGTTACCTGAAAAACATGAATAAAGATTTGTCAACAATAATGTTGGTGAGTTCACGGGTTTGAACGTAACAAGTAAAACAAACGTGTAATTCGTGTATGACCAATCATAGGCTAACTAAGCAAATGATTACTATGCGAACCATGATTCCCATAACCAAACCTCTTGACTATGGTGCCTCGCGCATTGTACACTAAAGACAATGTATGTATAGTAGAATACTAACACTCTTTTGTGTGTAACAGGTTAGAGCGACTAATTAAGAGTGGGGGTGTCAACCCAGTAGATCTATTAAAGTCTTCCATGGCTTTTGATAGCTAATGGTTACAGTAAACATTGTATGAGGACTAATGAGCTCATGAACCAATATGTCTCATGTTCCATATGGCAGTAACGATAGAATGTACACACACACACACACACTTGTAAATGATACTAGTATTGAAGCATGTTTATCCCCCTAAAATGTAAAATAGTAAAATGGGGCTGTAAAACTCACCTGATAGAGTCTTATGTGGTTTAGTGAAGCTGTAACTGTGAGATAGCTACCGTCCCGCTACTGTTTGCCCTATGATTTATTAGGAGCATGGTAAATTCACAAGCTTTTGTTGTTTATCATACAAATTGTTCACCCGACATTTGCGGACCCGGTTATTGTGTATGTGGGCCATAACTTTGTACTTGTGAGGACTCTTGGTGTGCTTTGCAAAGTGTTTGGAAACATTGATAGTGATAAAATGGGCAGTCATGGATTCAAGTGGTTCCCAATCCATCGTGTGTGATTGGTTTGTGATTAATAAGTGGCTTAACATGTGTTTAGACCATTATATCTTTCAAGTCAATGCTAACACATGTTCTAGCTTTGCTTAACATACGTTGGTTTGTGGTAGCCGATTATTTAATGGATCAAACTTGATTGTTTTTAGCTTGTCAAGGCCTCGTGGAGTTATCATAAAACATGTTCGTGAGTTTTGTTAGAAAATAGAGCTTGATCACCATGTTGTTATGTGACAACAGTCAACGTAACAGGTCAAGGTCCGTACATGTTTCAGTTATGACGTCATTATATGTGCATATTTAGACAATTTGCATACACTATGCCCCCCCCCCCAAGCTAGTAGAGCATGAGTTAATCAGAAAACTCATCACGGTACACTTGTTTAGTCATACAACACCTGGAAATGCCATCAAACAAGCATTACAAGAGGTTATTGCCCTCTAACACATCGCAATGCACCTCTAACACATGTTTGTGAATACAAAGATCATCATGGGATAACATCTAACAAACCCATGACCCACATGAAACAAAATACATGTTAATGTCGTCATCAAGAGGCATAGAACATAACTAACTCTTACCCTTTTGAAAACCGGATGATATTCCTATATCGAAGGTGTACTAGAGACTATTCAATAAACACTATGTGCAACTATAATAGCAAGCTAGTTATCACAAAACTTCACAAAAACCATGCTCGTGTGTACATACATACACACGGCACAACCATACATACATGAACACAAGCCTAACATAACTTACTTTTGCAAAAGAAGGCCCTACCTCCTACACCTAGTCTTGACCGATCCCAGAACCCAAAGGGAAGGAGCACAAGTTCCAAACATTCACTAAAGAGGTTAAGTCAACCCCTTGCCACCACATGACCAACAACCACCCCCTTCCTCATTCCTATAACTAACAAACTACCTTTTTCTTTTCCTTCCTAACCTTCGGCCGAAAACAAGGAACCACCACACAAGCTTCTTTTCCTTTAAATTTATACCCAAAATAGGGTGACAACTTTCTAGCAACACATCCACACATGGGTAGATTACCTCACATCGAAAACAAACATTCCATTCTTTTCTTTATACATTTCGGCCGCAACATACACACATCCACATACATGTCCTTTTCAAACATGTGCACACCTTCTTACACCAAGTAGGCTTAAAACAACAAAGGTAACCATCTTTCATAGAGTCAAACCTTGCTTCTTATAGGCATTACAAGACAATCGGCCATGTGAACCCTTTTGACACCCCACGATTTCAACAAGGAAGGGACAAGGAATATCCAAGTTCTATGAGATATCTCTATCAAACAATGACACCTAGATTGCACCGAAATAGAACCTATCTCCTTTCATCATGGTTCTTGCAAGAAGTGGCTTGCCAAAAGTAAACTATCTAGAGCTCCAAGTAATCGGCTATGTCTTGGAACACATGAGGTAATGACAACCTAGGATGTTATATTGATTAGGAAACTAACCTCTACCTAGCTATATCAAAGCAATGTCAACATACCTTGAAATTTGCCTATATAAAGAGCTCTTTGATCATCCAAACAACTTGCACCAATACTTCACATACTCTCACCACTTCACTCACATAACTCGGCTCTAGAGAGGCCATAGCCGAAGGGATGCAAGCTCGAAGGAAGGATCAAGATTCAAGTACTCGATCAACCTCACATTGCTTCTACTAGGTAAGACTCTTGGCCATTCTAATCTTTGATAACCCCACCCTATTCGGCCCTAAGTGTTATACCCGACCCCTAGTTGTTTTGATCTTGTTCTACTCGGCTTAACCATTTCTATACGATAAACATATCATCAACCTAAGTCACTACTTCTTAAAACTATCACTTTAATATGCAAAGTTTTAGAAACAAGTTCAAGTGTAAGTTACACCTCTTTATAATACTAATCGGCTAGGATGAAATATCCCTAAACTTAAACAAAGCTTTAACATCGAACACGACATGATTAACGACACTGTGAACTGGTTTTTGTTTAACAAAGCTTGTGGCTTAGAAAACGTGGGAACTAAAGTGTTTATAAAGGAAACTATATTCGGATTTCGACTAAACATACACTTTTGAACATTGAAAGGCTTTGGCCATGTTTATCAAGCTAAGATTAGTCGATTTTGATCCACCAAATGGGTAACTTTGAAGCTATGGTACAAGTTAGCTTCGGCTATTATGAGATAACACATGTTAGAGTTGAAACAAACACATGTTAACAAACTCTAGTGTGCTATGATGGTTAAAACATATATTCAAGCACTTATTATCTCACAAGTTGATCACACATGATCCATTAGGAGCCACTTGGACCCATGACAATACAAGGGGCCCATTTTGGCTACAATCGGTGCTAAATACGGGCTTATCCAACACGAAACACTAAGAATCACCACATACACAAAGTCCCGGCCCACACACTTGGGTCTACCATTGTCGGGTGAACAAATTGTATGATAAACAAACCTCCAGGTGACTTACAATGTCCATAATGATTTTAGGATATCATTTGTCAGGACGGTGATCATCTACTAGCTCACTAGACCACACACGACTCAAACAGGTGATTTCTATATGGCCCCATTTTACTATTTTACATTTTGGGGGAAATACATGCATCAATACTTGTGTCAATTTCAAGTGTGTGTACATTCTAGCATGACTACCATGTGGAACATGAGACATCTTGGTTCATGAGCTCACTAGTCCTCGTACAACGTTTACTGTAACCATTAGCAAGACATTTAGCCATGGAACACTTTAATAGATCTATTGGGTTGACACCCCCACTCTTGGTTAGTCGCTCTAACCGGCCACATGCAAAAGAGTGTTAGTATTCTACTATGCATACATTGTCTGTATTGTGCAATGCACGAGGCACCACAGTCAAGAGGTTTGGTTACGGGACTCATGGTTCTCACAGTGATCATTTTCTTAGCTAGCCTATGATTGGTCAAACACGAATGACACGTTCACTTTACAGTATATTCAAAACCCATAGACTCACCAACATTATTGTTAATAAAACTCCTTATGCATGTGTTTCAGGTAACTAATGGAGGGCCATCAAGGATTGAGGGAAGGGTTCGAGCATGCACCCCGTTGTACCACATTGGTGGTTGTTGTTGGTTACAAGTTGTTATGTTTTCAGTTTCCATAAAACATTGTGTCTTATGATAACCTTATGGTTTAGTTTTCAATAAATTCGTGACAATTACCATCACTTATGGTGGTACTATCTCAATAAATGTGTATTGCTTGAACCTTGTGCTTGAAAACCTTTCGGTCGTTGCATTCATGTGTTTCTGCCTTGGCGGGGTGTGACATGTTAGCCTTAGCTTTAAACTTAAGCCAAGTAAGTTTGTATTCATGAAAACCGATTTATACATGGTGATTTAAGTTGTGCATTGACTCAAAATCACGGCTCGACTTCTTAAAGTTATTATAAGGGCCAGTTGTTGCTTGTGTTAGGACAATGTGATTACTAATGAGTACAAACAACTATAAACTAAGACAATGTGTGTGATCATGCGATTAAGTCAAACTAAAGGTTGAACAAGGTCAGGTGGATTGGACAAGATTGGAGTTTAGAAGCTTGGAGATCTTACCAAGAGATGTTTGATGTTGGATAGCTTCCTAGTGTTTTCCAAGAGCTCGCAAAGCCTCGGCTAGAAGGAGATGATATCAGAAAATTTAGAGATAGAAAGAAGTGTTTGGTGTGGCATTTGAGAGTGGAATGAAGCCTCCTTATATAGAGGATCGACCAAGAAGCAGACAAAAGCAAAAGAGGAAGGGTTAGGCTTCTTTGATGGACATTGTTTAAGCTTACAAGTCATGATGCTATGAAAGAAAGGGACTTGTGATTGTTGTCTTCACCTTGCTCTTGGCCGATTGAGGATTGGTATGGATATAAGAAGTGTGTTGACTCATCAAAGGATGGTTTAAGAGGTTTGTTTCTTTCCAATTCTAGTGTAAGTTTGACAACTATCATAAGCTTCCATCCATGCTTCCTTCGGCCGAGTATAAATACCTACCTATACTGTTGGGGAGTCGTGGCTAGACACTGGATTGCCAATTTCTCTAATATCGGATTGTAGTAGTTATTCTACCTCAAGTTCAGCAACCTTTGTACACAAGCTGGGATACTCAACTTGATATGAGTATGGCTTGTCATCCTCGAACAAATAAATTGAATGTATTTGACCGAATTATTTCGTGTTGATGCGGTTGATCTCAGTGGTAAATTGGATTCGTGTGCTTCAACGCCAGAATTCCTATGAAATACCATCCCAGTGTTCAGGGTGTATTGTTCAAAGCCCTTTGGTGGGCATACGTGTACATCTCCAGTGCATTGAGTGGCAGAAGGAGATAGGCACATAATTTGTCTTGAGTTGTTCAAGAGATGACCAATAAATCAGCTAGATATAAGACTACATGAATGAGTTGCGAAGCCGATTGGGAAGTTATTCTAACAAGGCACTAGCCTTAGGAGCTTCGAATCGGTAATAGGACTTCGCTGAGAAATGTACCCTGAAGGGGTGTTGTTAAGCATGGAAATTGTAATGGACCAAATTCTTGATACTTCAGTCGCATGGAGATATCAGTCAGAATTGGTCTTATGATGAATAAGCTCGAACTATCATGAAAGCGTAGTGGAACTCTTAATGAATCCCGTAAGTCAAGTCTGAGGAAGCGTTGTCAATTCCTCAACTAACGGGATCCAGGTTGACGCTAACTTCTACTACTTTGGGAAACTGATAGATGTGTCGGGTTGGAAAGCCTAAGAGCTTAGTCGTAGCTGGATCAGAATATTGTGTTTGTTAGAACGCTGAGAGTGAACCTAAGCTCACTTAGGAAAAAGGAGATCGCATGAAGCGCAAACATCTCTCCCTGTTCAAGGATACTAATGTAACGGATAACTTGAACTGAGTTCCTGGACGGAATTCTCTTAACGGTGGAGAATGTGACATCCGACTAAAATCGGTGTGTTTCTGTACATAATTAGTGTATGTAATTAATGCTAATTAAGTACAATTCTAAATTAATTTTATTAATTTAGCCTTTAGAGAATAGAAAATTCCCTATAAGATGCATAGGAATGCACATGTTTAATATTGAAGCACGACGAAATCGCGTGCAAATAAACTTGTCCGGAACGGACGTTGGTAATTACCCGGTAACAATTAATTAACCAAAAATGATCCTGGACACCCAGGATATAAAATAAATGGTATTTCCATGAAATATTATGTGTTTTGGAACTCCAAAACCATAAATGGAAACTCCAAATATAAATTTCCCCGTAACGAATAAAGTTCGTGTATCGCACCTGATACATGCGAAACTTATAAATTCACCCAAATAAAGCCCAAATAACTTACCAATGCCTAAACTAGCAATTTTTAAGGGTAATTGGGAGTCAATTATATGTCCGGAATAGCTCGTAATAAGCACGGGTTAAAACCCCAAAAACCCTAACCAAACTACTTGAAACATAACTAGATAATTAGGAAGATATTTTGCAAAGTTATGGGCCCCACCAAGGCCTTTGTAGGCCGGCCACCACCACACCACTATAGCCACCCTATGCTTTCTTCTTTTGCTTGATATAATCATTAGGTTGGAGCATGCTTAAGATATTATATTATATATGTTATTAACACATGACCAAGCAAACCAAATCTTCATTTTCCCTTAAACAAACCAAATATTTCTTTTCCCTTGTCTAATCCACGCCACAAACATATATCCATCATCCACCTTTTGTTTTTCATCAAACATTCACAAAATCAATTCATTTCCATACCTTAATCAAGTGTGTACAAGATCTTGGAGCTTAACCTTTGGAAGACACACTTAAACCTCACTTCCTACTTGAGTTTTGAGTCTTCCCTAGCCTTGTGGTAGTTGTAAGCTTCTTATCCTTGATTTTTGTTTTTGAATATTTCTGTTAACATGTGTTAAAAGCAAGTTGTACATGGGTTAAGATTATGGATTTTCACATAATAAAACATATGTTATACAAGGCTAAAATGGATGTGTAAAAACATCAATATGGGCCGTGAGATTGTAGGTTGGTTGTTATTGTTTTTGTAAGTTAAAAAGATAAACAAAAGCTTACACATGTTAAAGATCTAAACATAAAATGTAACATGTGTGGTAAACATGAAAGGTCATATGATTTTACAAGTTTAAAATGGGTAAACAAAAAGATGATAATGGTCGTAAGTTTATATAAATTTGTTAGTGATTTTGTAAATTTTAAAGTTCACATGAACATATGTTCAAAGTGTTTTGGATGGCTAACTTGAACACACTTAATAGCAACTTTAAACATCTTCAAATGACCATCTAAGACATGATATTATGATGGATCCATGAAATGTTACAAGATCTAGAAATTCCATATTCAAAGTTACTAACTTTGAAACATCAAAAGTGGACATGTTGGACTAAAAATACAAAATACACTTATTATTATCCTTAATGTACAAGTGATAATGTTGGATCATAATAATAATCCATGTTGACAAAATTGACAAAACCAAGTTACTAGTTTAGTAAGAATTTGTCATTCTTGAAAGAATAAGGATAAATATGTAACTTTTAAAAGTTGAGGATGTTATTTGGTAACTTTAAAGGTTATGGGGTTTGAAATGCCATTTTGAAAACTTGTGGCAAAAAATGTTATTTTTGTAAAGTTATGTGTTGAAAATGGAAAGTGTTCCAAGGTTGTTAATGAAAATGTTTTCAAGACTTACAAAAGTTGTAATTTCATAAAAAAATGTTATTTTTATAAAATAGGATTTTATAAACACACAAATTACCAAATATGTTAAGAAATATAAAAAACAAAGGTTTTTATAATAAGTTGGTAATTTAAAAGACTTGGTAAACATTGTATAAAAACGAGCACTTTTATATCTATGGAATATAAAAGTGTTTGAGCATTTTTAGTGTTGAAAATAACCAAGTCTTGGTGTATGAAAATACAAAAGTTATTTCATAAATTCCATGTAAGACATGTTGTTTGGAATTTAAGAAAAATAACCAAATATATATTTGGATGTAGGAAAATAATATTACGACAAGTCATTATTCCTACAAAATATATATATGAACAACTTGTATTATTCGGAACGCGAGAATATATAAATAATTCAAATAATGGAATATTGACATATTTATATTACGACATGTTAACGGACAAAATATGAAATGGACGGATTAGTATATATTGTATAACTTCCTACAAGATACATACATATATATATATATAGGGTAGGGATCATACGAGAACCAACTTTACGGAGAGAACCATGAGAACCAATGTGAACATGGGGCAATTTTGTAAATATCACTTAAAGACTAAAAAAAATATCCATCTTCTTCACCATTCTATTTATCTTTCCACCACATAACTCTCGTGTCCCCCTTTTCCTTTCCTCTACGATCGATGATGGTCTCCACTTCCAAATCTAATTCAATCGATTTTTCAAAATCCTGAGTACGTCCCTTCCTTTTTTCCTATAAATTACCCATCATTCGATTTTTTTTTCAACCACAATTCAACTGACTTCACTTTAAATTCCGATCATTCCTTCCTTTAATTAATTTATGCCTATCAGCTTTGTTTGTTGATGACAATAATTCAACTGCCTGTGGATCGATGATGGTTTCTATAAATTTTGAGGCTTTATGTTCCATCGGCGACTTTCGTTGCCGTTCGATGTGGTTTTTAGTTTTGTTGAGCGGTTTTTTGTGGTTATTTGATGCATCGGATTGATCCTTTGGATTGGTTTTAACATGTGTTTGGATCGATTGTTGTTTCGAGTTTTCGTCGATTGTTATGGAATAAAGTTTGGGTGGTAATTTCTTTGTGATGTTGGTGGATATTACTGCATGATTGATTTTAACTTTAACATAGTTTGTTGATTCGAGTTATTTGTTAATGATGAGAAAATTAATTTAGGATTTGATTTATATTATTCTAAATGCTACTCACTGTATGTCAAGTGTTGATGAATAAAGTTTGGGTGGTAATTCGTATCTTAACAGGTAGATATTACTATACCAGTCTACGATCGATGTTAACATGTTTTGTTAAATATATGTATAAAATTGAGTAATTTGAGATGCCTTTTTTGTTTAATTATGAATCAATGTTTTGCTCTTTTGCTTATTATTATTGTAATGATTTTGAGTGTTTTGTTAGATCATTTGTCATGAATTTGTTGATTTTTTTAGGTATGATGTTAGTGTTGGATATTAGTTAGTGAGTGATGGTTATGGATTCGTTGCCGGATGTTGGTAATGAATGGTAAAGGAAACAATAACATTCAATTTAGGCATGTTTGTTTTTCTATCTGTTTTACCATAATGCACATGTGCATTTATTGCATCTGTCTTCGAATTCGATCGGCATCGACACGGAGAAGCTTTGGTTCCTTGTGGAGGCGATCGAGAGTGAAGGAAAGGAGTTCGGAGACGTACAGTTGTTGAGAGACGGATGCTAATAGAAGTACTTTTGCCATTGTTGTTGATGGAGTTATGGTCTTCATATTTGTAGATTGTTTTTTACCCCTTTGTTTTCTGATCTGAACCAGAAACTGGACAGATCTGTGTTCTGAATTAATTTAGGTATGTTTGAGTTATGGTCTCCATGTTTGTTAATTGTTTGTGATCCCTTTGTTTTCTGATTTGAACCAGGAACTGGACAGATATGTGTTATGATTGAATTTAGGTATGTTTGAGTTATGGTCTCCATGTTTGTTGATTGTTTTTTTATCCCTTTGTTTTCTGATTAGAATCAGGAACTAGATAGATATGTGTTCCGATTGAATTTAGGTATGTTTGAGATATAGTATCCATGTTTGTTGATATTTTGATCCCTTTGTTTTATGATTTGTACAGGAATTGGAAAGATATGTGTTCTGATTGAATTTAGGTATGTTTGTTCTATATTTATCTGTTTTACCATAAGCATGTTAAAGTGGTGCTATTTCTTGATATGTACATGTGAATTAAGAATGTTAATGCACATGTGCATAACATATTTGCTACTGATAAAAGTAACGTTAATGCACATGTGCATTTATATTAATGTCATTATGGTCATTCACTCTTACGCACATGTGCATATGTTATGTGGTAATAAAAAAAAAGTAATGTTAATGCACATGTGCATTAAGATTGAAATTTTGGATTTCTTATGTGTTGTTTATTATTTGTAGTTAAAGTATGGGAAAAAATTCGAAGAAGGTAAGTTTTGTCTTAGAATCTATTTAGAAAGGGTCAAAAAATCTACCAGATGCGATTGAGGATGATGACATAATCGTTGATCATCAAATTAACAAAGGTAGATATTATTTATTTAATCAATATGTATATTTTTCATGTTAACTAATAAATGTCAATTCTTATTTGTTTAAACACATGAACAATGTGATAAATTTGAGAAGTATATGATGTTCAGGTTGACGGATTAAAAAAACAATGGAGATGTTAGATGAAGCATCAATGAGGTGTGAAGAGTGTTGTAAGAAGATAAGTAAATGGGAAAGAACAAGAAAATGGGACAAATAAGCAATATAATGGGACATTATTGGTGAGCGTGAGGTTGTGAGATAATTAGAAGTTTGTAGGTAGGTGGTTAGTGGTAACATGGTTGGTTTGTAATAAGGATATTTTTTTCTATTATCAATTGTTTTATTGTGTTGATGGTTTGGTAGAAACTACATATAATTGTATAATAAAAATAGATGGGTACAAAAAAGTCTGTTGTCTAAAGGATGATGCATTCACATATGTATATTGTGGGTGGTCTTATATGGTGGTTGATAGGTTGATTATGTTTGTGATTACTATTTTGATGTATGTATATTTGTATGACAAGTAAATTGAGATATGCACATGTGCACAATTAAAATTAAACCTCCCACCATCCAAAAAACTGAACTCACCACCCAGTACCCCCAAAAAACCTAACCCCTTCCCACCATACCTAAAAACTAAGCCCTAAAGCTAAACCACTCGAAAAACCTAACTATATTAATGAAAGGCACATGTGCATGCAGTACATGTTTCTTATTTTATAGTTCTTATATAGAGTTGTTTTAAGTTTATTAATGTTTGTTGTCCTACGCTTGTATTATTTTTTAATTTATGTTATAATATGCATGACTATGCAATTGACGAGTTCGAGTGTATTTTATATATCTCTTCGCATTCATTTAATGATCATTGAATAAATTTTTTAACACCTTATATCTCATATCGTGTCCGTCTAATAATCATTTCATTATGGTAATTGACAATGTATTCAAAACTGTGATTTAATATTGAATTGCACATATGCATACGGTGTATTTATGTATATATAACAGCAAAATGCACATGTGCATCAGGGATGACGTCATATGACTTCATATCAGCTATTTTTTATTTTTTTTATTTTTTTGGAATTATTAATGCAAAATAATCATTTTGGTGTTTTTACTTTTTTTATTTATTTAGGTTATATAATTATTTTTTTTATTTTTTGATGGAGGGGTTTTTATAGACACCCTTCATATTTACAAAAATGTCACCTGTTCATACTGGTTCCTTGGTTCTCTCCCTAAATGGGTGAAAAATATGTAACACTTTCCTAAGTGTTGGAAAATATTCGTGGAAGAATTAACGTTAAATAATCTATAACGATTACACATTTGAAACTAAGTGAAGTATGTGAACTTGGCGATCTAAAATATGTTGTCGAATAGGCAAAATCCTAGTATATTTATTTAATGGGAAAATAAATATATGGTAAGGTGAGCCGAGTCGAATGTTGATAATGAAATGTCGATCGACGGGATCCTAGTATAATTATTTTCTCGGATAATAATTATACGGTAAATGTCACACCACGCCAAGGCGGAAACACGGGAATGCGACCTCGAAAGGTTTTCAAGCACAAGGTACAAGCAACACACATAATTTATTCAAAAGATATCACCATGGGATGATTTATAATCATAAAACTTATTAGAAGTTAAGTAACATTGTCTGGAAACGAGCGCATAGACTGATTAATCATAGACCACAATGACTATGGAGTAGTAATAATCCAACCCATGATGATACCACCCTATGCCTGCTTGGACCCCTCTCTCAAATCCCTAATGTCCTCCATTAGTTACCTGAAAAACATGAATAAAGATTTGTCAACAATAATGTTGGTGAGTTCACGGGTTTGAACGTAACAAGTAAAACAAACGTGTAATTCGTGTATGACCAATCATAGGCTAACTAAGCAAATGATTACTATGCGAACCATGATTCCCATAACCAAACCTCTTGACTATGGTGCCTCGCGCATTGTACACTAAAGACAATGTATGTATAGTAGAATACTAACACTCTTTTGTGTGTAACAGGTTAGAGCGACTAATTAAGAGTGGGGGTGTCAACCCAGTAGATCTATTAAAGTCTTCCATGGCTTTTGATAGCTAATGGTTACAGTAAACATTGTATGAGGACTAATGAGCTCATGAACCAATATGTCTCATGTTCCATATGGCAGTAACGATAGAATGTACACACACACACACACACACTTGTAAATGATACTAGTATTGAAGCATGTTTATCCCCCTAAAATGTAAAATAGTAAAATGGGGCTGTAAAACTCACCTGATAGAGTCTTATGTGGTTTAGTGAAGCTGTAACTGTGAGATAGCTACCGTCCCGCTACTGTTTGCCCTATGATTTATTAGGAGCATGGTAAATTCACAAGCTTTTGTTGTTTATCATACAAATTGTTCACCCCGACATTTGCGGACCCGGTTATTGTGTATGTGGGCCATAACTTTGTACTTGTGAGGACTCTTGGTGTGCTTTGCAAAGTGTTTGGAAACATTGATAGTGATAAAATGGGCAGTCATGGATTCAAGTGGTTCCCAATCCATCGTGTGTGATTGGTTTGTGATTAATAAGTGGCTTAACATGTGTTTAGACCATTATATCTTTCAAGTCAATGCTAACACATGTTCTAGCTTTGCTTAACATACGTTGGTTTGTGGTAGCCGATTATTTAATGGATCAAACTTGATTGTTTTTAGCTTGTCAAGGCCTCGTGGAGTTATCATAAAACATGTTCGTGAGTTTTGTTAGAAAATAGAGCTTGATCACCATGTTGTTATGTGACAACAGTCAACGTAACAGGTCAAGGTCCGTACATGTTTCAGTTATGACGTCATTATATGTGCATATTTAGACAATTTGCATACACTATGCCCCCCCCCAAGCTAGTAGAGCATGAGTTAATCAGAAAGCTCATCACGGTACACTTGTTTAGTCATACAACACCTGGAAATGCCATCAAACAAGCATTACAAGAGGTTATTGCCCTCTAACACATCGCAATGCACCTCTAACACATGTTTGTGAATACAAAGATCATCATGGGATAACATCTAACAAACCCATGACCCACATGAAACAAAATACATGTTAATGTCGTCATCAAGAGGCATAGAACATAACTAACTCTTACCCTTTTGAAAACCGGATGATATTCCTATATCGAAGGTGTACTAGAGACTATTCAATAAACACTATGTGCAACTATAATAGCAAGCTAGTTATCACAAAACTTCACAAAAACCCTGCTCGTGTGTACATACATACACACGGCACAACCATACATACATGAACACAAGCCTAACATAACTTACTTTTGCAAAAGAAGGCCCTACCTCCTACACCTAGTCTTGACCGATCCCAGAACCCAAAGGGAAGGAGCACAAGTTCCAAACATTCACTAAAGAGGTTAAGTCAACCCCTTGCCACCACATGACCAACAACCACCCCCTTCCTCATTCCTATAACTAACAAACTACCTTTTTCTTTTCCTTCCTAACCTTCGGCCGAAAACAAGGAACCACCACACAAGCTTCTTTTCCTTTAAATTTATACCCAAAATAGGGTGACAACTTTCTAGCAACACATCCACACATGGGTAGATTACCTCACATCGAAAACAAACATTCCATTCTTTTCTTTATACATTTCGGCCGCAACATACACACATCCACATACATGTCCTTTTCAAACATGTGCACACCTTCTTACACCAAGTAGGCTTAAAACAACAAAGGTAACCATCTTTCATAGAGTCAAACCTTGCTTCTTATAGGCATTACAAGACAATCGGCCATGTGAACCCTTTGACACCCCACGATTTCAACAAGGAAGGGACAAGGAATATCCAAGTTCTATGAGATATCTCTATCAAACAATGACACCTAGATTGCACCAAAATAGAACCTATCTCCTTTCATCATGGTTCTTGCAAGAAGTGGTTTGCCAAAAGTAAACTATCTAGAGCTCCAAGTAATCGGCTATGTCTTGGAACACATGAGGTAATGACAACCTAGGATGTTATATTGATTAGGAAACTAACCTCTACCTAGCTATATCAAAGCAATGTCAACATACCTTGAAATTTGCCTATATAAAGAGCTCTTTGATCATCCAAACAACTTGCACCAATACTTCACATACTCTCACCACTTCACTCACATAACTCGGCTCTAGAGAGGCCATAGCCGAAGGGATGCAAGCTCGAAGGAAGGATCAAGATTCAAGTACTCGATCAACCTCACATTGCTTCTACTAGGTAAGACTCTTGGCCATTCTAATCTTTGATAACCCCACCCTATTCGGCCCTAAGTGTTATACCCGACCCCTAGTTGTTTTGATCTTGTTCTACTCGGCTTAACCATTTCTATACGATAAACATATCATCAACCTAAGTCACTACTTCTTAAAACTATCACTTTAATATGCAAAGTTTTAGAAACAAGTTCAAGTGTAAGTTACACCTCTTTATAATACTAATCGGCTAGGATGAAATATCCCTAAACTTAAACAAAGCTTTAACATCGAACACGACATGATTAACGACACTGTGAACTGGTTTTTGTTTAACAAAGCTTGTGGCTTAGAAACGTGGGAACTAAAGTGTTTATAAAGGAAACTATATTCGGATTTCGACTAAACATACACTTTTGAACATTGAAAGGCTTTGGCCATGTTTATCAAGCTAAGATTAGTCGATTTTGATCCACCAAATGGGTAACTTTGAAGCTATGGTACAAGTTAGCTTCGGCTATTATGAGATAACACATGTTAGAGTTGAAACAAACACATGTTAACAAACTCTAGTGTGCTATGATGGTTAAAACATATATTCAAGCACTTATTATCTCACAAGTTGATCACACATGATCCATTAGGAGCCACTTGGACCCATGACAATACAAGGGGCCCATTTTGGCTACAATCGGTGCTAAATACGGGCTTATCCAACACGAAACACTAAGAATCACCACATACACAAAGTCCCGGCCCACACACTTGGGTCTACCATTGTCGGGTGAACAAATTGTATGATAAACAAACCTCCAGGTGACTTACAATGTCCATAATGATTTTAGGATATCATTTGTCAGGACGGTGATCATCTACTAGCTCACTAGACCACACACGACTCAAACAGGTGATTTCTATATGGCCCCATTTTACTATTTTACATTTTGGGGGAAATACATGCATCAATACTTGTGTCAATTTCAAGTGTGTGTACATTCTAGCATGACTACCATGTGGAACATGAGACATCTTGGTTCATGAGCTCACTAGTCCTCGTACAACGTTTACTGTAACCATTAGCAAGACATTTAGCCATGGAACACTTTAATAGATCTATTGGGTTGACACCCCCACTCTTGGTTAGTCGCTCTAACCGGCCACATGCAAAAGAGTGTTAGTATTCTACTATGCATACATTGTCTGTATTGTGCAATGCACGAGGCACCACAGTCAAGAGGTTTGGTTACGGGACTCATGGTTCTCACAGTGATCATTTTCTTAGCTAGCCTATGATTGGTCAAACACGAATGACACGTTCACTTTACAGTATATTCAAAACCCATAGACTCACCAACATTATTGTTAATAAAACTCCTTATGCATGTGTTTCAGGTAACTAATGGAGGGCCATCAAGGATTGAGGGAAGGGTTCGAGCATGCACCCCGTTGTACCACATTGGTGGTTGTTGTTGGTTACAAGTTGTTATGTTTTCAGTTTCCATAAAACATTGTGTCTTATGATAACCTTATGGTTTAGTTTTCAATAAATTCGTGACAATTACCATCACTTATGGTGGTACTATCTCAATAAATGTGTATTGCTTGAACCTTGTGCTTGAAAACCTTTCGGTCGTTGCATTCATGTGTTTCTGCCTTGGCGGGGTGTGACATGTTAGCCTTAGCTTTAAACTTAAGCCAAGTAAGTTTGTATTCATGAAAACCGATTTATACATGGTGATTTAAGTTGTGCATTGACTCAAAATCACGGCTCGACTTCTTAAAGTTATTATAAGGGCCAGTTGTTGCTTGTGTTAGGACAATGTGATTACTAATGAGTACAAACAACTATAAACTAAGACAATGTGTGTGATCATGCGATTAAGTCGAACTAAAGGTTGAACAAGGTCAGGTGGAATGGACAAGATTGGAGTTTAGAAGCTTGGAGATCTTACCAAGAGATGTTTGATGTTGGATAGCTTCCTAGTGTTTTCCAAGAGCTCGCAAAGCCTCGGCTAGAAGGAGATGATATCAGAAAATTTAGAGATAGAAAGAAGTGTTTGGTGTGGCATTTGAGAGTGGAATGAAGCCTCCTTATATAGAGGATCGACCAAGAAGCAGACAAAAGCAAAAGAGGAAGGGTTAGGCTTCTTTGATGGACATTGTTTAAGCTTACAAGTCATGATGCTATGAAAGAAAGGGACTTGTGATTGTTGTCTTCACCTTGCTCTTGGCCGATTGAGGATTGGTATGGATATAAGAAGTGTGTTGACTCATCAAAGGATGGTTTAAGAGGTTTGTTTCTTTCCAATTCTAGTGTAAGTTTGACAACTATCATAAGCTTCCATCCATGATTCCTTCGGCCGAGTATAGGACAAAGAGGAGTGTCAAAAATCTATGTGAAAGTGATGGTTGCCTCTTGTTTCCTCATGACTTCCAATTGGTTGCTTGTTCCCAAGGTAAGTGTACTTGTAGTTTGTGTGAAAGGGACATGAGAGGGGGTTAGCGGCTAATATAAGGACAAGGCGGAGGATTTGCTATCTTGGGTAAGGATCAAGTGATAAGTATATTTATTTGTGATGTCATGGTGCCAATTCCTCACAAGGTTTGGACATTCCCTTGATGGTGACTTCTCATAGATAGTTGGCCGATTTCTACTCTTCCAAATGTGGTAGTTTGTCATGCTAACTCAAGGGATTTAGAGTTCTTGTCCTATGCCTATTCTAGTATAAGAAGTAGTGTCATATAAAGGTGTTTTGTTTTCTTCTTGTGGTCGCAATTTGGGGATGATATCCTAGTACTTTTGGTATGGGAAGCAGGGTGATTAAGAGTTGTGGTGATGCATTAGGCCCTTGTTAGTATAAGAGACTTTGTTAGTCAAGTGATAGTGACTTGTGAGGTGTGTTTAGTCTTCGGCCGATTGTTACCAAGGAGAAGGATTAATTTGTCTTGAGGTGCCTCTATGTTTCGTCCCAATCAAGTGATGTTAGTCGTGACACATAAGATTGACCTCAAAGGGAGAAGGGTGTGATGATCAAGGAATGGTTTCATAAAGTGTGATCGGCCTCTTGGTACCAAAGGGTTAGGTTTGTGGATTACTAGCTCAAGCTATCATGGACTTAATTGATTAAAATCTTATGAAATCTTGTTAAGGGGTGAAATGACGACATCAACATGTATTTGTATTATAGATATCGGGCTTGTTAACACATGTTAATCGGATAGTAACCCATGGTGATCCTTGTAATTATTTACATGTGTTAGAGGTGAATTATCACATGTTAGGGGGTAGAAACCTCATGGAATGTGGGTTTGGTGATTTGTCTGGGGGTTGTATGACTAAACAAGTGTTCCATGTTGAGTTCTCTGATTAAATCTTGCTTCACTAGACTTGGGGTGGGGGGCATAGTGTATGCAAAATGTGTAAAGATGCACATATAATGACATTAGTAAATAAAAAGTGTACGGATGTTGACCTGGTTCGTTGACTGTTGTCACATTAAAGTGAGTCGAGTCGAGGATAGTGTATTGTGAGTTAATTAATACGGAAATATAAGTGTAACTTACAACAAGGATAATCCATCACTAACAATCCTAGGACTTATGTTTAATTAAACGGGGAATTGTGCCTAATAGTGGTGTTAGGAGTTTGGTGTACAACTTTCCGGATAACACGCTCTATAGACTTAGTGACTTATACACACTAGGACGTTCGTAGGTGCTTGACCTCAGACTTGCTATTCTCTGTTGTTTAATTGCACGCTGTACTTCAGGTAAGTTTCATGGCCCCTTTTTACTGTTTTTGTTTGGGGGAAAGTTATGTTTATCACAATGTTGTTAAATGTTAAAATGTGTTGAGTGACATGATGAGTACTTGGGTTTGTTATACACTACTCGGGGTGAGTCCTCACCTGCTGTAACCATTTACTTGTGTGTTGTGTGTGTGTAAAATCAAGAACCGATGGAATATATGGATAGTACTATTGGTGCCTGACAAGGCCCACCCCTAATTGATAGCCTCGATTATGCAACTATGTATGCTAGGGGTGCACGCATTCTGAGCTAAGTTGTTATTTTCAGAGAAACAACTTCTGCTCATGGGGCATGGCTTTTCTTGGTTTGATTATGGGCTCAGGGGATTGCTCGTCATAGTTTTTGTAGGAGCCAGCTACTCCTCACAATGGTCACTACTTGTGTTTATTCCTCACATGTTGTTGTTGTTAAAATGTTGTTGTTATGGAACTAAAACCTGTGAACTCACCAATATTTTATATATTGACGTCTTTTTAAACATATCTTTCAGGTAACTAAGTGTTGATTAGATATAATGCTAGTGCGGTGGAATAAGGGTTGTCCGATACTTATTGGGGTTTCATCTATTGGGTTGGGACATGGATGAAAACCCCAATGTGTGAACTTGTTGTTTGTGTAATGTTGTGTCAAGGTACTCATTTTTGACATCTTAATAAAATAATCTTTTCTAATTAAATATGGTTTGTGTTAATCTTGACTTTGATATGCTTTTGTGCGTTGCGCCATGTGTTTCCGCCATTAGCGTGGTGTGACACGTTGTGTTTTAAATTTTGAGCATGATATTTTATATTCTTTTGGCGTAGTATTCTATAGAAAAACACAATACATAACAATTTACAACACTATTTCATGTATTCTCAACATGCAATTTAAAACACTATACGAAAAAAGTAATCAGTGTATTTTAAATTCCATATCTAAAAAGCATTTCATTGTGTTTTATATTGTTACGTTTTGTGTTTTTCTATATAATACAATGCAAATAGAAATAAAAACATTATAGCCTAAATTTAAAACACAATGACTACATAGACTTGTCACACTTTATACGAAAAATGTCCTTTGTATAGGAACATATATATATATATATATATATATATATATATGGTAGGGATCATACGAGAACCAACTTTAAGGAGAGAACCAGTGTCAAAAAAAAAAAAAAAAAAAAAAACCTAAAAACCCCACCTCCACCCCGTAAAAACCTTAACCCACCCACCTCACTCCCTAAAAACCTAACCCCCCCCCCCCCCCCATTGTGAAATGCACATGTGCAGCTAACCCCACACCCCCCCAAAAACCAAAACGCTCCATCTCATCCCCCCCCCCCCCCAAAAAAAAAGATTCCCCCTCTTCCCCCATACCCAAAAACTAAACCCTAAAGCTAAACCCATTAAAAAACTTAACTATAATAGTAAAATGCACATGTGCATGTAGTACAATTATTTGATTTTATAGTTTTATATAGAGGTTTTTTTAAGTTTATTCACCAACAACCCCAAAAAACTAACATCATTCCTATCATACCTAAAAACTTAACCCTAAAGCTAAACCCATAAAAAAACCTAACTATAATAGTGAAATGCACTTCGCGTTTATTTAATGATCATTGAATAATTTTTTTCCACCTTATATATCATATCACGTCCATTTAATGATCATTTCATTATGGTAATTGATAATTTATTCAAAAGTGTTCTCTAATAGTGAAATGCACATGTGCTTACGGTATATGTATGAATATATATAACAGCAAAATGCACATGTGCATCAGACATGGCGTAAATATGACGTATAAAAAGCCATTTTTTTTGTTTTTTTTGTATTTTTTTATTTTTTGTCAGAAAGACTAACACTAATAAACATTTTGGGGTTTTAACTTTTTTTATTTTTTTATTTTTTCAGGTTATATAATTTTTTATTATTGTTTTTTATTTTTTGGTGGAAGAGTTTTTGTGTTCACACTTGGTTCTTTGGTTCTCTCCCTAAATAGTGGTTCTTAAATAATCCAAGTCCTATATATATATATATATATATATATAAATATATATATATATATATATATATATATATAAATGTTGTGCATCATAACATATGTTAGCTTATTTTTGCACTGGTAACATATGTTATGATGAAAAATTATTTATTCTTTAAAAAAACGTTCGGCGCTTTTTTGATATTTTTGGCTCAAAACACTTAAAAACATGAATATTACTTGCCCTAATTTTTTCAAAAAAAAAAAAAAAAAGCTCGGGAAGTAGGTTTTTCTAAGGGTTTTCTAGAGTTTCCTCAAATATTTAGGGTTTTCTATAGAACCTTACCCTATATATGTATGATCAGGTTCAAATGAAAACTAGCTCGAGTTGGAAGAACCGTGAAAACACCGACGTAAAATGTGAATTTAAAAAAAAATTACACACCGATTTAAAAATTGGTAACTCCACCGTAGAAAAAATGAATAAAAAATTATGATGGTTTTACACTGGTGTAAAAAGTATAGCACACCAATGTTGACTTTTTCAAAAAAGGAATATTCTGTTCAATATTTTATTATCCTTAAATTTACAACCACATATTCTTTTTTGATTAAATTAAGTGTGTGGTTATAAATTGAATTCATGTGGTTTTTTCGACTCAACCTAGTTCTCATTTTACTCTTTCCTTATATATATATATATATATATATATATATATATATATATATAGGTTTAGGTTCTTGTACAAAATCATTTTTGTTTGAGAAGTGTGAGAAGCAATCTTAGAGTGACACGTGGCGGCCAATTTTTTTAATTAGAAGGGCATCATTGTAATTTGTATTGCTAATCTTATTTTTAGTAGATAATTGTCTAATTAATTTCATTATTAATTATGAGTAATATTAAGGATATTTGTTTTGATTTTAAACGAATTTTGCTGAATTCTTTATAAAGAATCAACCTTCACGTATTGAAATTCATATTCAACTACATCAATCATCCAAATATCATATTGTGGTGTGTTATTCAAAACCATCCAGAGTGTGTTCTATACTCAAAACCATCCAAAGTGTTTTATACTCAAACCATCCAACAACAAAACAACCTAGTGTTATGACTTGAAAACACCATGAACAGAGTGTGTTTTATATTCAAAACCATCCAGAATGTGTTCTATACTCAAAACCATCCAAAGTGTTTTATACTCAAACCATCCAACAACAAAACAACCTAGTGTTATGACTTTAAAACACCATGAACAGAGTGTGTTTTATACTCAAACCATACAGAGTGTGTTTTATATTCAAAAAGCATCCAGAGTATGTTTTATACTCAAAACCATCCAAATGATGTGCTTTTTGTAAGTAACGATCGAGTGAAATATTAATTTGGATTGGGAAAATAATGTCATTTATTATTTTGAACAAGAAAACTCTTTGATCAATTCTTTAAATACTACTCTCGATGATACCATCATACCCACTAATAAATGCCTAATAAGAAGAAAAAAAGCCTACAAATCAATGGGATAAAATCCATCTGAATGCATCCATTCTTGAATATGTGGATTTGGGCGTGAGGATATACAGAGAGAGTGAGTGAGAGTGATGCTAAAAATAAGGGTTTTTGTTTGTCAATTATGAGAGAGATATGGAGGATTCATACGGTTATTAAATTTTTGATATTAATGTGGGTGCCTAAATTACCTTAATACCCCTCAGCATTTAATTTATTATTAATTGTATAACACTATTTACCAAAATGTCACTCAATTAATCCTAACCATTGATTAAGATGATCTAATGTCCAAAGCACCTTCTCACACTTCTCACAAAAAAAAAACACTTTGTAAAGAATCTTGACCCTATATATATATATATATATATATATGGTAGGGTTCAAATAGGAACAATTCCTTAAGTAGGAACTATATGAACCAATCTAAGCCATTGATCTCTAATGGCATGATTGTAAATAAGTAACATTAATTAAATCTTTTATTAAATCAAAGGGTAATGTCGTAATTGTATATTGACTATTAACAACACATGTTTAATTGGTTTCCTTTTATTTTCAATATAGAATCTTAATTAAAGAGGTACTTTTAATATACATCATATTTATTATTTTTCTTTTTTAAACTAAGAAGAAATCATTACCATTTTAAAAACTCAATCCCTATAAAATCTCCCTATCAGTTTTTTTTTTTATTTCAATCATCATCTTCATCATTATCGACATATATATATACACATAGGTGTATATCATTTTTTTTTTGTTTTTTCGTTCAGCATCATCACCAACACAGATATACATTGGTGTATATCAGTTTCTTTTTTTTTTTTTTTTGTTCATTCATCATCTTTTCATTCAGCATCATCACCAACACAGATATACATTGGTGTATATCAGTTTCTTTTTTTTTGTTCATTCATCATCATCATCGACACATATATACAATGGTGTACATCAGTTACTTTTTTGTTTTTTCATTTATCATCATCATCGTTGACACAAGTATACATTGGTGTATATCAGTTTCTTTTTTTTCTTTCATTCATCATCATCAACACAGATAGATATACATTGGTGTATATCCATTTTTTTTCCAGCTTACATGACTATAATTTGGACACACATATACATTAGTGTATATCTGTCTAAATGTAAGTTAAATACACCATAGTACGTAGATGTTGAGGTTTCTCCCTTTTATATAAGAACGAAATATACATTGGTGTATTATCTGGGCTGGAACCTATATGAAACTGAATACACCTGTGTATACAACAAATAAGTATTATTAATCAACATCAGTGTACACCATAATAGATGTTAAGGTTTCTTCCTTTTTATATATGAACGAAATATACATTGGCGTATATCTGGCTGGAACCTATATGAAACTAAATACACCTGTGTATACAACAAATAAGTATTATTAATCAACATTAGTTAATGCATTTAACATTACAAAAATAAATACAACTATGTATATCATTGTATAGATTTATAGCATACACAAGTGTAAGTTAAAAACGTATAAACGTATTTCAAATGAAAAATGAAACATACACCATTAAAATTAGACAAATTAAAAAAAAAAGAGATCAAAACCTTCATATGCTTCATTATACATATATGTACATATATCATCTTCTTAGATTTTGAAATTCTAGCATCATGTTTCGATGACTTTTAGTTGTTGTCTCTAATGCAGCATCTTCAAATAACCAAATAACCAATTGCAATGCCTTTAATGTTTAACACCTCAAAAGTTTCATATCTCAATGTTTAACAACTTCAGTGGTCAAATACATAAATAAAAAAAATAAAGAATTGACCAATCTAGAAGAAATGGTGAATTACAAAAACCACAAGGAAATCAAATTTAGAAATGTTAAAGTTTCAATTGAAAAAAAGACATCTTTGTTTATGTCTTTTTAATTAAAATCAAACAAAATAAATATTACCAAGAATGAATTTACAAAATTGAATAGGATGAACAGAGGCTACCGTAAGTAAATCTATATTAATAAATTGATGCTTCTATATAATTATCTTTTAATCATCGACAAACAGCAAGTTCGTATCGAAACGTCTCCGCCATTTGATCGAGTTACTCCCTAAATCACCCGAATGGGTGACCTTTGTTGTCGGACGACGTTGCCGCTGCCAGAGCCAGTCGCCCATTGAAAGTCATCTTCTACATTTTTTAATGATTCATGGTTTGATTCATGATAAACAGGGATCGGTTCATGTTACTGGACATTTGTTTATGAGAGAGAGAGAGAGACGAAGGTATGAGATATGGAGGGGGAAATAAAAGAAACTGATAGAGTTTAACCACCTTGACTCTCCTAACAAGAGATTTAAGGAAACCTAATAACTAATGGCAAGGAAAACGCATATAAAAAGAAAACTACCATATAAAAAACTTCTCAATTAAATAAAAAGTTAATATTTAATTGTCTAATTACACAAATACCCCCTAGATCAAAATCAAAAATGGATGGCTCAAATTGGTTCCTAAGTTTCTAACTAGGGTATTGGTTCCTGTTTGATCTTATTCCTATATATATATATATATATATATATATATATATATATATATATATATATATATATATATATATATATATAGGGTAGGGATCATACGAGAACCAACTTTAGGGAGAGAACCAGAGAACCATTGTCAACACAAACAAAAAAAACCTAAAAACCCCACCTTCACCCCCTAAAAACCTAAACCCACCCACCTCACTCCCTAAAAACCTAAACCCCCCCCCCCATCCCCCACACCGCCCCAAACCCCCCCCCCCCCCCCCATTATGAAATGCACATGTGCAGCTAACCCCACACCCCCCAAAAACCAAAACGCTCCATCCCATCCTCCCCCCCCCCCCCCCCCCCCACAAAAAGATACCCCCTTTTCCACCTTACCAAAAAACTAAACCATAAAGCTAAACCCATTAAAAAACTTAACTATAATAGTGAAATGCACATGTGCATGTAGTACAATTATCTTATTTTATAGTTTTATATAGGGGTTTTTTTAAGTTTATTCACCAACAACCCCAAGAAACCTAACCCCATTCTCATCATACCTAAAAACTAAACCCTAAAGCTAAACCCATGAAAAAAAAACCTAACTATAATAGTGAAATGCACTTTGCGTTTATTTAAATATCATTGAATAAATTTTTGTCCACCTTATATATCATATCACGTCCATTTAAATGATCATTTCATTATGGCAATTGATAATTTATTCAAAAGTGTGCTCTAATAGTGAAATGCACATGTGCATACGGTATATGACGTAATTATGACGTAAAAAAGGCCATTTTTTTGTTTTTTTTAATTTTTTTTGTATTTTTTTTATTTTTTTCAGAAAAATTAACACTAGAAAAACATTTTGGTGTTTTTACTTTTTTATTTTTTTAGGTTATATAATTTTTTTATTATTTTTTTTTATTTTTTGGTGGAGGGGTTTTTGTGTTCACACTTGGTTCTTTGGTTCTCTCCCTAAATAGTGGTTCTCAAATGATCCAAATCCTATATATATATATATTATATATATATATATATATATATATATATATATGGAGGGATAAAATGAAAACCCTCTTGAGTTGAGAAAACCTTTGAAAACCCATGTAAAAAACCATTATTTTTTTGAAAATAAAAAAACAATGTAAAATACATGTTTTTAAGCATTTTGGGCAAAAAAATAACAAAAGCGCCGATGGGATTTTTTTAAAAAAATAAACAAAGTTGCTAAAAAAACATATGTTTTCAGCTATTTGCCTATGTTTTTAGCAACTTCGTTTATTTTTTTTAAAAAAAATCCCATCGGCGCTTTTTTTATTTTTTTGGCCCAAAACGCTTACAAACATGTATTTTACATGTATTATTTTTTTCAAAAAAAAAATGTTTTTTACATGGGTTTTCGAAGGTTTTCTCATCTCAAGCGGGTTTTCATTTTATACTTGACCTATATATATATATATATATATATATATATATATATATCTATTTATATATATATGTATGCATATGGAATGGATATTGTGGAAACTCAATCTTAGTCATCCATTAGACTAGATTTATGGTTGAAAATCATTCTGTGTACTTGAGTTGAGTTATAATATTATTAAAATCCTCAAAAGAACATGAAAGGGTATTTTGGTAAAGTTGCTTTAGGGTCATGTCACACCCTCTCTCCTACTTTTTCAATGTCAATATCACCATTCTCTTTCCTCTCTCCTACTTTTTTTTAAGAAAATATTATTTTAATGTGTCATACATCTCCATTCTCTCTCCTCTCTCCTACTTTTTCTTTAAGAAATATTATTATAATGGGGCAAGTACAAATAATGTGTTAATGTTGCATACGAGGGTAACATGTGTTAGTTAGTCATATAGGGCTAACATGTGTTAATCTAATCTGATAAAAGTGAAACCGGTTGCCCCTATATACCCATGAGAAGATCTAACATTTGTTAGTATGAGTGGTGTGGTAACATATGTTAAACCTGTTGCCCCCATATACCCCTATAGTTTTCACTTCATAAGTTTACTGAGAAAATAAAGCATACAAACTATTAACACACGTTATTACAAAAGTATCATTACAAACTATTGAACCACACAAAAATCTACCCATGACATACAAATGAACTGCATGGAAGGTTAACATGTGTTAGTTGGTCATAAAGGGCTAACATGTGTTATCTAATCTGATAAAGAAAAATATTATTATAATGGGTCATTTCACACTGATGTATTGAAAAATACATCTATTTCCAGTGTAAAGTTTGTATAGTTTTCGAGTCATTTAGATAGTGTTTTTATTAGTTTTAGGCTTGTACCGGTCTATTTTATCTAGTATAAGTTTTTATAGATTTTTATTTGTTTTGTGATTTTTTTTAGTATTTATCTATTTTATTTTATATTTTGTAGGTGTTCATGAACGTTGGAGCGTAAACGAATAAATTTGGTCAAGTCAAGAACACCCGAGTTTAAAGCACGGAGTTATAATACTAGATATAATAATAATATATTTGATTGTTATAATAATAATAATAATAATAATAATAATAATAATAATAATAATAATAATATTAAAACAAAAAAAACAAAGAACGTAACTTTGTCAAAAGGGCCGAAGCCCAAATCATGTCTTGGAGGCGATTGGAGGGCATTATTATATTTCTTGAGGAGGAAGCATAACAGGAGGATATATTTTCTTTAGAATCAGCGGCGGCCATAATTTACAAAAGAGGAGCAGGCATTATTTTTTGGGGATCGAACAAGAGAGCAGCAAATATTATTGGGGAGGCAGGCCAAGGATCAAAGGTTCTAACCGAGGGAGCAAGTATTCGGGTGTTAATCATTCGGTTTCTTCGTTTCTTTATTATCTTTGTTCTAGACCATGATTGCTGAATTTTTTGTAGATGCATTATTGTGCGACTAATACTTTGAATTACAATAAACATGTGTTAGTGGTGATTATCGAACGGGCGAAGGAGAAAAATTGTGGGCGAATGAAGGTTTTGGTGGGTGCGAAGGAGAGAAGATATACGAAGGAGAGACAAGGAGTGTGAATGTAGAATTTATGTTATGTAATGCTTGGTTCGCACGAAGTGTTTGGGCGAACCTGCACATTCGACCAAGCAATATGGGCGAATGTGCAGTCCTATAAATAGGTTAAGCAATTTTTGAAAGTTAGTTGTTGGTCATTTTTATTCCCTCCTGTTTTGTGTCTCTCCCTAGTGTTTGTGTCAACTTATTTTCACGTCATATCTGATTGTAATCATTATTAAAACGTGTAATTTGAGTTATTTATGAATGAGAAAAACCTTTGAAAGATGATTTCTGTGTTTTGATTGTTTGATTATCATTATTGTGATTGATTCAGGGATTCCGCACCTGAATCAAACTTGTTTGATCAATCTCTTTGTAGATTTGACGATCCTAAGCGCATACAAAGTGGTATCAGAGCCATTATGGATCAAACAACCACAATTTGATAATTTTACAGCAGATTTGGACCCTATTTTGTTCAAAAACTTTCTGTTTTCATTGATAACATTGAATTGGTGATAAATTGATTGATTAGAGCTTGTTTTCATGGATAAAATGGATAATTCTCTTTGATAAACTTGTTCCAAATCAAATCCGAATCAAAACCTGATTAATATCATCAAATTCTTTCAACTTTTGAAAAATTTGATCAAAATCAACTGATTTTCAAAGAATAACCATTTTTGAAAGTGCAGGGTTGAACCTAGGGAGAAATGGGCGAACGTGTGTGTTAAACGGTCGAACCAAAGGATTTTTGGTCGAAGGTGATGTTTTAAGTGGTCGAACCTAGAGTTTGTTAGTATATTGGTGTTCATTCGACCATACCTGTTTCATTCGACCATTCGAACGGTCGAAGGAGAAATTCATACGGTCGAAAGAGAGTCAAACGGTCGAAAGAGATTTGTGTTTGTTATATCTTACATTCGTATCTTTGAAAACGGTCGAAGGAGAAAATTTTCTCTCATTCGAACATTCGATTCATACGAAGGAGAAAACTGTTTTAAACTTTTCTAATCTTTTCGTGTTTAAACTTTTTCAGATCAAGATGTGGAACTTTTCGATTACACCACAACCCAACACGACACCACAACAGCAGACAACCATGGATCCTTGGTCGGTTGCTGCACAAAAGTCTAGTCAACCATCACAACCTATCAACTATATGGCTATGACTAGTTCTATTCCTCAACATGTTGCGCAACCACAACCGCAACCGATTGGTGACTATTGGGGAGTAGCAGCAGCAGCGGTTCACACACAGATGACCAATGCCATATCAACGCTTATTCAAGACTTGTCATCTAGAAGTGGAAACCGACCACCTAAGCTGATGGAGATGGTCGACTACAACACGTGGAAGACTAAATTCAAGATCCATTTGGAGGGTATGGGTTTAGAGGGAACAGAGGCGTGGCAAATGATTGCGAAAGGCTATGTTGCTCCGATCTTGGAGAACACGGGAGAGCCTATTCCTTTGGAGAATCTAGCAGACGATGAGAAGAAAAGGTTTGCTATTGAGAAAAAGGCGTTTTCTCAATTGTCCCAAGCTATCAACACAGATTTGGTTCGTGCACAACTTCTAAGCAGCTGTGGGACATATTGAGAAACAGACATGATGGGAATGAGAAGACTAGGAAGCTAAGGATGGAGGAGCTTCGCAAAGAGTTTGAGAATTTTAGTTACATGGGTAACGAGACTTTGAAAGAGTTGGTTCCAAGGTATTGCCACTTACTCACAGAGCTGTCAAGCTATGAGATTAGCATACCTATGTCCGAACTGGTGGACAAGTTTGCCGATGCGTTGCCACCATATTGGAACCAGCATATTGAAGTGTTGAAAGAGAAGGATGCGTACCAGTATTGGACGATCAATGAGTTTATACAGAAACTGGAGAACAAAGAGATGGAGGAGAAGAGGAAAGCAAAGAGGGCTCAAATTCCTCAGAATCCGAAACTTTATCTTGGTGGTACATCTTCTTCCCATACTACTTCCAGTTCTACTAACAATGTTGCTCCACACATCGCGTGTGTCTCTAACATCGTTGAACCACCCAAACAACCAATCAACTACCTTGCTCAAATATCTTCATATACCTCACCAACATATTCTACAACAACTTCCTATATCCCACCATTTTCACTCATGCAACAAGCAGCGTGTTACTCTACTAGCCAACCTCAACAACAACAACCATACAACCCTCAAATGAACCAAATTCAACTTAACCAAAGCCAACCAAACCAAAGCCCGATTGTGTTGGAGACTTCAAATCTAAACAATGTTACTGTTGAGATTGCTCAACAACATGTAGCATTAGTTTCAGCAATGGTAGCATCATACAATGGTCTGGCTGCTAGTCAAATTAGAAACAACAATTTGACCAATGAGGACTATGCACAGATCGACAAGGAAGAGATGGAATTGATGGATATACAGTGGGCTTTTTCAAGCATCATGAGAAGAGCCACTGATTTTATTCAGAAGACCGGGAGAACGGATCTATCAACTTCTCCTAACACCACTTATGGCTTCAACAAAGCCAAAGTAACTTGTTTCAACTGTGGTGAAAAAGGTCATCTTAAAAGAGAGTGCACACAGCCAGCACAACAAGGTAATCGAAATCCATTCAACTCTACATACCAAAACCGTCAAACTCAAAACCAAAACCAAGTATCATACCATAGTTCCAACAACATTTCAAGCTTTCAACCTCACAACAACTATCGAAAAACCACCAAAATAACCAACAAAATAACAATGCTAGACAATCCACATCACAAAACCAAAACCAAACACAACAGAACTGTATGTGCTATAAGGATCGTCAAATCAACAAAGAAATGATCGAACAAGTTTAATTTAGGTGCGGAAACCCTAAAACAATCACAAAATGATAATCAAACAGGTCAAAACAAGTAAATCATCATTTAAAAGCATTTTCATTAATTATGAACTCAATTACACATTGATAAAGTGAAAACAACAAGGTATGAACGTGAATTAAGCTAAATAATATCCTAGAGAGAGAATCAGAAAGTGGAGGGAACAAAATGACTCAAAAAGTTACGTTCAAAAAATCAGCTTGACATATATATAGTCTGCACACTCGCCCACTTTGTTCGTGCGAATGTGTAGGTTCGACCACTTCATCCGGTCGAACCAAGCCATACATAAGAAACCTATTCTACCTTCGACCAAAACCTTTCCTTCGTACCTTCTGATTCTCCTTCGACCAAACTAAAACCTCCTTCGCCCATTCGACTATTAACAAAAACAAGTTTATTGAACAATCCAAAGCACTGGTCGCATAAATGCACCTACAAACTCCCCCTCGACTATTGCTTGGATTGTTGTCGACGTTCTTCGTCCATTCTGATGTTCATCAACTTGATATGCCGCTGAATCTTCGGTTCCTTAGTCAACACCGGTTCATGAAATGTCTTCGGCTTCGTCTTTTTCACTTCAGGCACTTTCTGTATCTTCACAAACCTCCTGAGCTTCTTGTCATAGTCACATCCAGCATTAATCTCTTCCACTCCTAATTGCATACCCGTCCAATCAAAACCTTCATCTTTTTGAATCACAAGTGCTTGGTTTTGATTTTCAGTTTGGGTTTGGGTTTGGGTTTGAGTGTTAGGTGTAGAGATGGGAACAATGGTTCGGTTTGGATTATGTTGTGGTTGGTTTTGAGATGTGGATTGTCTAGTATTAGTATTTTGTTGTGTGTTTTGACGGTTCTGGTAGTTGTTTTGAGGTTGAAAGCTAGAGATGTTGGGACTGTTGTATGATACCTGATTCTGGTTTTGGTTTTGTCTGTTTTGGTAGGTTGAGTTAAACGGGTTTCGATTACCTTGCTGAGCCGGCTGTGTACACTCTCTCTTGAAATGACCCTTCTCACCACAATTAAAGCATGTAACCTTGGGTTTGTTGAAGACGTAAGTGGTGTTTGGAGAAGTCGAAAGGTCAGTTCTTCCTGTTTTCTGGATAAAATCAGTGGCTCTTCTCATGATGCTAGCAAACGCCCACTGTATATCCATAAGCTCCATTTCCTCTTTTATCGATTTGTGCGTAGTCCTCATTGGTTAGATTGTTGTTTCCAATCTGACTAGCAACTAAACCGTTGTATGATGCAACCATAGCAGATACTAATGCTACATGATGTTGAGCAATCTCAACAGTAACATTGTTAAGATTAGAAGTCTCTAACACAATTGGACTTTGATTTGATTGTCTTTGAGTGATCTGCATTTTGTTCATGTGAGGATTATATGGTTGTTGTTGAGGTTGACTGGCAGTGTAACAGGCAGCTTGTTGCAAAGGTGAAAATGGTGGAATGAAAGTTGGTGTTTGATAAGATTATGGTGTGTATGATGATGTTTGGGCAAGATAGTTTATTGGTGCTTTTGTGGGTTCAACAACATTGGATACGCAAGCAATATGAGGTGCAACACTTGAAGTAGAGCTAGAAGTAGAAAGAGAAGTAGATGTACCACTCACATACAACTCTGGGTTCTGTGGAATCTGTGCTCTCTTTGCTGTCCTCTTCTCCTCCATTTCTTTGTTCTCCAGTTTTTGTATGAACTCATTGATAGTCCAATACTGGTATGCATCTTTTTCTTTCAACACTTCAATGTGTTGGTTCCAATATGGTGGTAAAGCATCAGCAAATTTATCCACCAGTTTAGACATCGGTATGCTAATCTCGTAGCTCGAAAGCTCTGTGAGTAAGTGGCAATACCTTGGAACCAATTCTTTTAAAGTCTCATTACCCATGTAACTAAAGTTCTCGAACTCTTTACGAAGCTCTTCCATTCTCAGCTTCCTAGTCTTCTCATTACCATCATGTCTGTTTCTCAGCATATCCCACAATTGTTCTGAAGTAGTACACGATCCAAACTGATGCAGCAAGTCAGTGTTGATCGCCTGAGATAATTGAGAAAACGCCTTTTTCTCGATCGCGAACTTCTTTTTCTCATCATCGGCTAAATTCTCCAACGGTATAGGTTCTCCAGTGTTCTCCAGAATAGGAGGAACATAACCTTTCACTATCATCTGCCATGCCTCAGCTCCCTCTAAGCCTTGTCCCTCCACATGTATCTTGAACTTTGTCTTCCATGTGTTGTAATCCATCATATCCATGAGCTTTGGTGGACGATTGCCACTGCCTGATGATAGATCATGAATGAGTGTAGATATGGCATTGGTCGTCTGTGAGTGAACGGCAGCTGCTGCTACTCCCCAATAATTGTCAATTGGTTGCTGTAACGGTTGCACAACTTGCTGAGGAGTAGAACTAGTCATAGCCATGTAATTGATTGGCTGAGATGGTGGACTAGTCTTCTGAGCTGCAACTGACCATGGATCTCTTGTTGTCTGCTGCTGTGGTGCTTGACTAGGTCTTGGTGTAGTTGGAAAGTTCCACATCTTAACCTGTAAATGATCATACACGAAAAGATTAGAAAAATTTTTAAAACAAACTTTTCTTTTGCACTTACGGATGGTCGAATGAGAAAAATTCTTCTCCTTCGACCGTTTGGAAGGGTACGAATGTGGACTGTGATAACACACAAACTCTTTCGACCGTTTGTTCTCTCTTTCGACCGTTTTCTCCCTCCATCGACCGTTCAATCAGTCGAATGTAACTCAGACGAGCGAATGTACACAAATAAGCTATGAAAGTCTACGTTCGACCACAAAATCAACACCTTCGACCACAAATTCACTCGTTCGACCAAATTAATTCACACCTTCGACCATCTCTTTAGGTTCGACCCCTGGTATTTCAAAAACGGTTATTCTTTGAAAATCAGTTAATTTTGATCATGTTTATCAAATGTTGATAGATTTTGATGATTTTAATCAGGTTTTGAATCGGAATTGATTTGAAACAAGTTTATCAAAGAGAATTATCCAATTTAACCATGAAAACAAGTTGTAATCAATCGAAAACTCATCAAATCAGTTTATTCTATGAAAACATAAACTTTTTCACCAAAATTGGGTCCAAATCAACTGAGAAACTATCAATTTGTGGTTGTTTGATCCATAATGGCTCTGATACCACTTTGTATGTGCTATAAGGATCGTCAAATCAACAAAGAAATGATCAAACAAGTTTGTTTTAGGTGCGGAAACCCTAAAACAATCACAAAATGATAATCAAACAGGTCAAAACAAGTAAATCATCATTTCAAAGCTTTTTCATTAATTATGAACACAATTACACGTTGATAAAGTGAAAACAACAAGGTATGAACGTGAATTAAGCTAATTAATATCCTAGAGAGAGAATCAGAAAGTAGAGGGAACAAAATGACTCAAAAAGTTACATTCAAAAAATCAGCTTGACATATATATAGTCTGCACATTCGCCCACTTTGTTCGTGCGAATGTGTAGGTTCGACCACTTCATCCGGTCGAACCAAGCCATACATAAGAAACCTATTCTACCTTCGACCAAAACCTCTCCTTCGTACCTTCTGATTCTCCTTCGACCAAACTAAAACCTCCTTCGCCCATTCGAATATTAACAAAAACAAGTTTATTGAACAATCCAAAGCACTGGTCGCATAAATGCATCTACAAACTCCCCCTCGACTATTGCTTGGATTGTTGTCGACGTTCTTCTTCCATTCTGATGTTCATCAACTTGATATGCCGCTGAATCTTCTGTTCCTTAGTCAACACTGGTTCATGAAATGTCTTCGGCTTCGTCTTTTTCACTTCAGGCACTTTCTGTATCTCCGCAAACCTCCCGAGCTTCTTGTCATAGTCACATCCAACATTAATCTCTTCCACTCCTAATTGCATACCCGTCCAATCAAAACCTTCATCTTTTTGAATCACAAGTGCTTGGTTTTGATTTTCAGTTTGGGTTTGAGTGTTAGGTGTAGAGATAGGAACAATGGTTCGGTTTGGATTATGTTGTGGTTGGTTTTGAGATGTGGATTGTCTAGTATTAGTATTTTGTTGTGTGTTTTGACGGTTCTGGTAGTTGTTTTGAGGTTGAAAGCTAGAGATGTTGGGACTGTTGTATGATACCTGATTCTGGTTTTGGTTTTGTCTGTTTTGGTAGGTTGAGTTGAACGGGTTTCGATTACCTTGCTGAGCCGGCTGTGTACACTCTCTCTTGAAATGACCCTTCTCACCACAAGTAAAGAATGTAACCTTGGCTTTGTTGAAGCCGTAAGTGGTGTTTGGAGAAGTCGAAAGGTCAATTCTTCCTGTTTTCTGGATAAAATCAGTGACTCTTCTCATGATGCTAGCAAACGCCCACTGTATATCCATAAGCTCCATTTCCTCTTTTATCGATTTGTGCATAGTCCTTATTGGTTAGATTGTTGTTTCCAATCTGACTAGCAACTAAACCGTTGTATGATGCAACCATAGCAGATACTAATGCTACATGATGTTGAGCAATCTCAACAGTAACATTGTTAAGATTAGAAGTCTCTAACACAATTGGACTTTGATTTGATTGTCTTTGAGTGATGTGCATTTGGTTCATGTGAGGATTATATGGTTGTTGTTGAGGTTGACTGGCAGTGTAACAGGCAGCTTGTTGCAAAGGTGAAAATGGTGGAATGAAAGTTGGTGTTTGATAAGATTGTGGTGTGTATGATGATGTTTGGGCAAGATAGTTTATTGGTGCTTTTGTGGGTTCAACAACATTGGATACGCAAGCAATATGAGGTGCAACACTTGAAGTAGAGCTAGAAGTAGAAAGAGAAGTAGATGTACCACTCACATACAACTCTGGGTTCTGCGGAATCTGTGCTCTCTTTGCTGTCCTCTTCTCCTCCATTTCTTTGTTCTCCAGTTTTTGTATGAACTTATTGATAGTCCAATACTGGTATGCATCTTTTTCTTTCAACACTTCAATGTGTTGGTTCCAATATGGTGGTAAAGCATCAGCAAATTTATCCACCAGTTTAGACATCGGTATGCTAATCTCGTAGCTCGAAAGCTCTGTGAGTAAGTGGCAATACCTTGGAACCAATTCTTTTAAAGTCTCATTACCCATGTAACTAAAGTTCTCGAACTCTTTACGAAGCTCTTCCATTCTCAGCTTCCTAGTCTTCTCATTACCATCATGTCTGTTTCTAAGCATATCCCACAATTGTTTTGAAGTAGTACACGATCCAAACTGATGCAGCAAGACAGTGTTGATCGCCTGAGATAATTGAGAAAACGCCTTTTTCTCGATCGCGAACTTCTTTTTCTCATCATCAGCTAAATTCTCCAACGGTATAGGTTCTCCAGTGTTCTCCAGAATAGGAGCAACATAACCTTTCACTATCATCTGCCATGCCTTAGCTCCCTCTAAGCCTTGTCCCTCCACATGTATCTTGAACTTTGTCTTCCATGTGTTGTAATCCATCATATCCATGAGCTTTGGTGGACGATTGCCACTGCCTGATGATAGAGCATGAATGAGTGTAGATATGGCATTGGTCGTCTGTGAGTGAACGACAGCTGCTGCTACTCCCCAATAATTGTCAATTGGTTGCTGTAACGGTTGCACAACTTGCTGAGGAGTAGAACTAGTCATAGCCATGTAATTGATTGGCTGAGATGGTGGACTAGTCTTCTGAGCTGCAACTGACCATGGATCTCTTGTTGTCTGCTGTTGTGGTGCTGGACTAGGTCTTGGTGTAGTTGGAAAGTTCCACATCATAACCTGTAAATGATCACACACGAAAAGATTAGAAAAATTTTTAAAACAGACTTTTCTTTCGCACTTACGGATGGTCGAATGAGAAAAATTCTTCTCCTTCGACCGTTTGGAAGGGTACGAATGTGGACTGTGATAACACACAAACTCTTTCGACCGTTTGTTCTCTCTTTCGACCGTTTTCTCCCTCCTTCGACCGTTCGATCAGTCGAATGTAACTCAGACGGGCGAATATACACAAATAAGCTATGAAAGTCTACGTTCGACCACAAAATCAACACCTTCGACCACAAATTCACTCGTTCGACCAAATTAATTCACACCTTCGACCGTCTCTCTAGGTTCGACCCCTGGTATTTCAAAAACGGTTATTCTTTGAAAATCAGTTAATTTTGATCATGTTTATCAAATGTTGATAGATTTTGATGATTTTAATCAGGTTTTGAATCGGAATTGATTTGAAACAAGTTTATCAAAGAGAATTATTCAATTTAACCATGAAAACAAGTTGTAATCAATCGAAAACTCTTCAAATCAGTTTATTCTATGAAAACAGAAACTTTTTGACCAAAATTGGGTCCAAATCAACTGAGAAACTATCAATTTGTGGTTGTTTGATCCATAATGGCTCTGATACCACTTTGTATGTACTATAAGGATCGTCAAATCAACACAGAAATGATCAAACAAGTTTGTTTTAGGTGCGGAAACCCTAAAACAATCACAAAATGATAATCAAACAGGTCAAAACAAGTAAATCATCATTTCGAAGCTTTTTCATTAATTATGAACTCAATTACACGTTGATAAAGTGAAAACAACTAGGTATGAACGTGAATTAAGCTAAATAATATCCTAGAGAGAGAATCAAAAAGTGGAGGGAACAAAATGACTCAAAAAGTTACATTCAAAAAATCAGCTTGACATATATATAGTCTGCACATTCGCCCACTTTGTTCGTGCGAATGTGTAGGTTCGACCACTTCATCCGGTTGAACCAAGCCATACATAAGAAACCTATTCTACCTTCGACCAAAACTTCTCCTTCGTACCTTCTGATTCTCCTTCAACCAAACTAAAACCTCCTTCGCCCATTCGACTATTAACAAAAACAAGTTTATTGAACAATCCGAAGCACTAGTCGCATAAATGCATCTACAAGAACTCAAACCGAACAATCATTCCCATATCTACACCAAGCACACAAACCCAAATCAAGCTTTGGTGATACAGAAGAATGAGGGTTTCGATTGGACCGTTATGCAGTTGGGTGTGGAAGAGATTACAACTGGAAATGTGGCTTGTGTGGCACATAAGATGAACTTAGATGAACCGGTGGAGGTTGAAGAAGAGATTGTGTCTGAAAAGATGAGTGAGTTAAAGATTGTAGAGGTGAATGATGAGATGAATGTTGATGTTGATTGTGCTGAGAAGAAGACTGGAATGGTTATGGATATTGTTGCTGAAATTCCAGAACAGTTTGATTCCACTTATTCTGATGAGGAGAGTGATTCTGACTCTGAATCTAGTGTTAACTCACTGGATGACGACATTGACCAGTTGCTTGCTGAAGCTGATTTCTTGATGACTCGGAAGTCATGCATGGTGGATGATGCTTGCACCAGAATTGACTACTCCAAGTTTTTCGCTAGGAAGGAAGCTCATTTTGCTATAATGGCAATGACAAAACCTCCTAAGCAGGTAAGTACCGAATCTACTATTAATTCCAATTCAACTTGTGTTAAGAATTGCAAAATTTGTGATAAATTGACAGATGAAAATAAGCAACTCAAGGTTCAACTTGAGAGTGCAAAAATCAATTGTCAATTGTATCAGAAAGAATCAAAAGAGTTTAACAAAGTACTTGATGGGTATAAGAAAGATATTTCTGAATTGAAAAAGACTTTGTCGTTAAAACAAATGGCCATAAACAATTATATAAATGATTTAGAAAACACAAAATTGGAAATGGCCCCCATCAAATGCTTTGCCGAGAAAGTAAACAAAAAGCTTGAATGCTATAAGCACATTGCTTATGTAGTTGACCACATCATAGAAGAACCTTCACAGTTGAGTAGTGCAAACTACAAAGCTGTCCCATCTCCGGTGTTGTTCGAAAACCATAATTTGCATGCGATAGCACCGGAGAGCTTAGTCAAATCTGACTCTACATCAGATAACGAGTCCAACACATCCAGTGTCGGAGACCCGTATTCTGATGTTAGACTTGTTCTGGGAAACAATGAAGGTGTGGTTGCTGCTGATGATTCTGATGAAGAGGATGAACAGTCAGAGACGATTGTTGAAAAAGTGAGTGATATTCCTGATGAAAATCACATCATCACTATTGAACCGGTTTCACCATCTCAGATTGTCCATCCCATGCCTAATGCTCACCAAAAGAATCAATCAGCAAAGAACGTTGATAAGAAAGTTGAGAAATCTGTTGTTAAGAATGTTGAAAAGAAAGTGGTTAAGAATGTTGAAAAGAATGTTGTTAAGTCTGTTGAAAAGAAAGTTGAAAAACCAGATGATGAGAAAAATGAATCATGTGATAAACCTGTGAAAGTTTTCTATCGGATGCAAGGCTCCGATAAGATTATGTCTGATGAAGAATATCCGATTCAATTCGCAAATTATTCTAAAATTGAAAAGATCTGGCAGGAAAGTACCATTTGGTTTCCGAAACATGAACGAACCAATGATATTCCTCCAGCTATTTTAAAGAAAATTCATTCGGATAATTCTAAAGACCCAAAGGTCAATGTCACACAATTTGTTAAACCAACAGACAAGTCAAATAGTTTTATTGAGCCGGCATACTCAAAGGACCCAGCTCCTGAGAGTTTAAGAAGACAGTGTATGGTTGATCAATATCCCATTGCTAGTTATTCTAAGTCGAATCAAGGAAAACTATGAAGAGTACCGTGCGTGTTTTAAGTGCGGGGAAAGGGGGCATTTATTTGCCAACTGCCCGTATGTACGACACAAGAGGCACGAGGTAGAGATGACGCAAATATATGATTGTCCGGTTGATAATCACAGTTATCCACAGAGACGGTTTTTCCCTCAACAAGCACCTTTTTATAATCAAATCAACTATTTCAAAAGGAGGGAAAATCGTCCGATGACTTATGATAGACGCAATCGGATAGCCACTGAGAAACCATTGAAGAAACCATTGGTGAACGCAATTGCTGAAAACAAAAAGGTTCCTGCTAAACCTAATGTCAAACCAGCAGTTGGACCTGTTTCTGTTAAATCAGAGAAGGTAACCAAGATGGTATCGTTCAAGGAAGAAGTAAAGAAACCGACTGAGACCTCAAAATCTCAGATCCGGATCTTGAAACGGACTGAACAATCTTGGTCATCAAAGGGTTCTAAGGGTGCTTCAACTTCACAAAATGTGAAATCTGAGAAAGAAAAAGTTTTGTGTGAAAAGAAAGAGGTTGATAAAACCCAAGATGTTTGTGAGACAACTGATTCTTTGAAACAATCAGTTCAAAGACCCAAGACCAAACAGGCTTGGGTCCCCCAAAAAATCTAACTTTTCTACTTGATATGTGCAGGGAGCTTCAGCTGGCCCTGTTAGCAGTCTTTGGATTGTTGACAGTGGAGCTTCCGGCCATATGACTAGGGATCTTTCGCTACTGTTTGATATTCGAAATATCAATGGAGGCTATGTAGCGTTTGCCGGGAACAAAGGAGGCTATATTACCATGGAGGGTAGTGTGAGTAATGGGATTGTGAGCTTCGAAAGAATTTCTTATGTGAAGCAGATAGATTACAATCCGTTGAGTGTCAGTCAGATATGCGACAAGCAATTTTCTGTGTACTTTGATGACAAATCTTGCTACATACCAAGCCGGGGTTTGAATTACCGAAAGAGTGGGTAATGCTAAAGGCGCCGAGAGTGAACAACCTGTACATTCTCGACATGTCAAAGGCAATGACCACCCAAGGCCAAGTCATGTGTTTCCTCTCCAAGGCTACAGAAAAAGAATCCATTATGTGGCACAGGAGGATGGGACACATTCACCTCAGAAAGATGAATCAATTGGTGAAGAATGAACTTGTCACAGGTGTAAACGTCAAATATTTTCACCTAAATGACAAGTGTGTGAGTTGTAAAAAGGGTAAACAGCACAAACAATCCCATAGACCAAAGAAAGTTAATTCCGTTGAACTGCCACTTGAACGTTTGCACATGGATCTGTTTGGACCGGTCAAGCGTAAGAGTCATGCTGGGGAGTTATACTGTCTTGTGGTGACTGATGATTATTCAAGATTTTCATGGGTGATCTGCTTACACAGGAAGAGCAACACATTTGACAACTTGAAAGTTCTGTTCACTCGTCTGGAAAATATCTATGGTCTCAAGATCAAGAGGATTAGGAGTGACAATGGGACGGAGTTTAAAAATGCACAGATGGACGATCTTTGTGAAAACAAGGGAATTCATCATGAATATAGTGCTCCGTATACCCCACAACAGATCGGTGTTGCGGAACGGAAAAACAGGACTCTAATTGAAACGGCGAGGACAATGCTTGCGGACTCAAATCTTCCAGTAATGTTCTGGAACGAAGCAATTTACGCAGCTTGTTATACTCTCAATCGCGTTTTTACGATGAAGAAGTTTGGCAAAACTTCTTCTGAGTTGTTGAATCGTCGCAAGCCGAATTTGGAGTATCTAGAACCGTTTGGAGCTCCTTGTACTATGCTTAATCCATCTGAGAAGTTCGCACCGAAGGCTGAGGAAGGATACTTTGTTGGATATGCAACCCCGCTCAAACGGGTATTCAACAAAAGAACTCGTCAGGTCGAGGAGTGGGCTAACGTTGAAGTACAACGGTACACTCAGAATTTACAGGGGAGCGGTCCAGACTGGATGTTTGATTACAAAGATTTCTTTGAATCATTCAATCTAGATAGCTTGGTTGAAGAGGCTGTACTACGCTTATATTACGAGGTCGAAAACGCAGTGACTTCACCATTACTGCGTCCGATTACCGTGAATCCTCAAGCACCTTCTAATGATACCAATGTTCCTGTCGTTGAAGACGAAGTATTTCAAGAAGGTTCCACAACGTTGAATTCATCAGAATCTGAAGATGACGACGATGATGTTACAAGTGAAGCTATCTTAGACCATGCTACAGTGACACCACCAGTGAACCCAACTACAAATGGTGCTTCAACATCGAATGTGGGTAATGATCTGGTTTTTGCAGAGAACTTAACTACTCAGACAGGAGTCCAAGTACCTGATTATCCGGAATATCGGATACATCGAATTCACCCGATCGAGCAAGTTATTGGTGATCCTGGTAGCAGTGTGATGACAAGGGGACAATTGAGGAATGCGAACTCACCAGAAAACCTTGGCAATCTTGCTTTATATGCTAAAATGCAAAAATCTGGTTTTCAGAATGACTGGTCTTTTGCTTGTTATGTTTCGCAGGTGGAGCTGCGAACTTACAAGGATGCTCTATTGGACGACGCTTGGGTGGAAGCAATGCAAGAGGAGTTATTGAAGTTTCAGAAACTTGGCATCTGGACACTGACAGATCTGCCCCCGGGAAGAAAGAAAATTGGAACGAAGTGGGTGTTTAAGTGCAAAAAGGATGATAGAGGAGTAATCGTAAGGAACAAAGCTCGTTTGGTTGTACAAGGATTTCATCAGGTGGAGGGAATCGATTACAATGAAATCTATGCACCAGTTGCACGCTTAGAGGCAATCCGAATGTTTCTGGCGTTTGCATCATACAAGAAATTTAAGGTGTATCAAATGGATATCAAGAGCGCATTTCTTTACGGTGTGGTCAAAGAGGAAGTATATGTAGGTCAACCACCAGGCTTTGAAGACCCTATTCACCGGGATAAGGTCTACGTACTGAACAAAGCTCTCTACGGGTTGCACCAAGCTCCAAGGCAATGGTATGAGGAGCTGAGCACGTATATTCTCTCAAAAGGATTCAAACGAGGTTTGGTAGACTGCACATTGTTCATTAAATGAACAGGCGATGATTTGCTTCTAGTGCAGATTTATGTTGACGATATTATATTTGGGTCTACTAACGAACTTCTGTGAAGAGAATTTGAACGTGTTATGCAGGAAAAGTTCAAGATGAGTGCAACGGGAGAGATGCAGTTTTTCCTAGGCTTGCAGGTGGAACAAAGACCAACAGGGATCTTTATTCACCAGACGAAATATGTTTCTGAAGTCTTGAGCCGATTCCAGATGGATGATTCAAAGCCGATGGACACCCCAATACAACCTAATCACGGGATTGGAGTTGACGCTAAGGGAGAGCTAACTGATCCATTTACATACAGAGCAATCGTCGGATCTCTGATGTATCTCACTGCCTCCAGACCTGATATAATGTTTGCCACATGTCTCTGTGCACGTTATCAATCGAAGCCGAAACAGAGTCATCTTGCAGCTGTCAAACGTATCCTTAGATATCTGAAGGGTTGTCCGTCAAGAGGACTATGGTATCCTAATGATGATAATTTTGACCTAATCGCTTTTAGTGATGCAGATTGGGGCAGCTGTGACAAAGACAGCAAATCCACAACGGCTGGATGCCAGTTTATGGGGAGCAGGCTCGTGACCTGGCAATGCAAGAAACAGACCGCAGTTGCATTATCTACATGTGAAGCAGAATACGTTTCAGCATCGAGCTGCTGCTCACAGGTTCTTTGGATCCAACAACAGATAGTGGACTACGGTTTGCAATTTCTTAAAACCCCTATTTGCTGTGATAATGAAGCCGCAATCGCATTAACTAAAGACTTAGTAAATCACTCCAAGGCTAAACATATCCGGATTAAATATCATTTTATCCGCGATTGTTAAGCTAAAGAGCTGATCGATATGGTCAAAATCCACACTGATTACCAACACGCATACCTTTTTACCAAAGCATTTGATAAATCGAGATTTGAATATCTTTTGAAAGCTAATGGTATTAAAGAAAAACAAGACTGGTCACCACCTCAGTTTATCGCTTTTTAGTTTAATTGTTACTGTTTTTCATAAAAATTTCGAAAATCCAAAAACACTGAAAAATTTCAAAATCCATAAAAATTAGAAAATTTCTTTGCTGACTGCTATATCTTCTTCCCTTAGATTAATGCCGTCAGATTTCTGTGAACAAACGATATCTGGGCAGTCACATATTTGAAATGCTCCAGCTTATCCTTGGGAACAGTAAATTTAAAAATTTATAAAAATCAGAAGAAAACCAAAAATGATTTCCTAGAGAAAAAGGGGAAATGATAATACATCAGTGGGGATCTGACACACTCTAAGAAATTTACTGCTATATAGGGCGTGTGTCTGAGTCTGTGCGATGTGCTGATAGGCTTCGTAGACCTAATACTGCGTGTCTGATACATACATATCAAACGAATTGATGTGTGGATGAACTCCTCATTGGCATATGGTCTTAGTACCGTAATTTCGTTTGATAGGGTATTTGTACAAAACTCGGAGGTTTAGGGTCGTTATGTTATTAGTTGTCTGGGGATAGCCTCTCTGATCTTCTGCTGTAAGTCATTATGGACCTAGATCAGATAGGGTGTCTTTATAAAAGAGCTTTATGCCAAATCCTAAAGTTACCGAATTGAGGAACTTTCCATGTTTTATGATGATCAAAGATTATCTATTACATCGTATTAATCACTGATGCAAATCATGATTAATATCAGTCCTCAACCTGGTAGAGTGCACATGTTACTTTGTTGCATTAATTTGCTGACCTGTATACCTCTGTGCATTATACCTTGTAAATTACAGACGATGAAAGCATAATCACGCTTTACAATGAGTCTTTGTGCATTTATTTCTTGATACGGGAGTATGTCGTGTGCGTGGGAACCACAGACAATTATGTTTATACTATACATATATCAGTTTAAAGCACTGCACAAAAGTCTGCATGTGAGTTTATGTGGATCACAATATCAGCAGTTGCCAGATCACACATTGTCTTTAATGATAATAATCAAAAGATCAACGGTGTGATCAGATTTCTCAATAACTGATATGATCCCTTTACCGGAAGTCACAAAACATTTACTGTTTTCTCTTTACATTTCTTCATTTTATTTTCTCGTCAAAAATTTCAAAACTCAAAAAGATTTTAGGTGTGTTTTACAATAAACTTTAGAAAAATCCAAAAAGATTTTACATTTCTATCTTATTTTTGATAGCTGATGGTGGTTGATGACGATTTTCTAAACCTTGATGAACCATTTGAGCTTTGTCATTTTTAATTGAGAAAATATGATTGTCGGATGCTTAAAAGTTGGAAAATATTTTGAACGGGACTCGATTTTGAGGTTTGGTAAAATTTTCAAAATTCCTGATTTACTTTCGCCCATTCGTTTGGGTCGAAGGAGGAATTTCTTTTTCATTCGTACGTTTCATTTTGGGCGAAGGTGAGAGTTCTTTAGTTGTTTTCTCTTTCGAACCCTTATGTCTCATTCATACCTTTCATTAGGGGCGAAGGAGACATAAGCTTCACATTCGACCGAGGTAAACGGGCGAATGAGAAGTCTATATATATCATTTCTGCTCATTCGAACCCTTTACAAAAAAATTTCAAAATCTTTGATCCTAAGTCCACTTATTGCTCGTGCATTTTAGACCTTTCGATTGTGTTTGTCTGTTGCTTCTGATCATTTTCCACTCATTCTTACAGGTTAACATCAACTTTTGAGGATTTAATCTGACAATTTCAGTTCAAACCCTAACTGTCCTTAAACTATGATTAAAACATGATAATTGTTTCTGTTTTTTATTAGGATTCATTATATCAATGTTTTAGGGGGAGATAATCCAAAAACTAAGGTTTCTAATCTATCAGATTGATCAATTGATCATTTTATTCATTCGAACCCTAGTTTTGATAAGAAAACATTGAAATAATGATTGTTTAATAAAATTGATTGTTTGGAAATGTTATTCGGAGGTTTTAAGTGCCAAATGTATCAAAAAAACAAGTTGAAATTCACTGGTTTTCAAAATTGAAAATTTGAATTGAAGAATTGTCCCTTTGCCCCTTTCGAACGGTCGAAAGAGTAAAACTGGGCGAAGGAGTAGGTTTGTCTGGGCGAATGAAGAAAAATGGGCGAATGAAACATTTTTTTCAAAACTTTTTACATTCGTACCTATAAAATTCACATTCATACCCTCAGAAACTCTCATTCGCACCTCCGTTTGGGCGAATGAAGAGTTCAATTACCAAATTTTCAAACTTTGATTATTTTGTCGATTTTTATCATGTTTACTTGTTTTATTTTGCAGTTTAAACCATGTCTGAACAGGAAAAACCTACTGAACAAGCTGGATCATCTGCACAAGCTACTGAGAAAGGAAATGAAGAACTGTTGCCGTTCGAGAATGCGCATAACTGTTGTGCATATCTTGGGGACGTAAAGAAGCATACTGAGTTCACAGAGATTATTCAGTTTCTGAAGAGAAGTCGGGTGATAGATGCAATTGCTACACCTGCCATTATCTATCGAGACATGATACAAGAGTTTTGGACGGAAGCTAAAATGGATTTCTGGGAGTGTGAATCATCTCTGGTGAGCAAGATACAAGGAAAATTGGTTATCGTTTCAGAGAATGATATTAGGGAAGATTTGAAGCTTCAAGATGAAAAGACTGATCCCAAAGAGCTTAGTTTTACTGAACAAAGGAAATGCTTTCTAAGAATGAAGTATAACGGGCCGATTATCGATGGTTCGTTACACAAGGGAAAGCTTTGTCCATAATTCAAGTATTTGGCGCATGTTATGATCCATGTTTTCGGTTTAGCTGCTGGAGGTTATGATTTTATGAGAAAGAGTATTAGCTCAATGATGGTTGCACTGATATTGAACAAACCGTTCAATATATCAGGGATGCTTATGGAACATCTGTTGGAACCTGTCAGAGGCACAAGGAATTTGAAGTTTTTGTTGTACCCTCGATTCCTTCAGATGATATTTGATCAAAAATATAAGGAGTTAAAGAGGGATCCAAAGCAGATTATAGTTCAAGAACATATGTCCATCAATACACTGGCAAGAATGAAAGCTTATAAAGGCTTGTCGGTGAATGAACGTCCACATGTTAGACGTTTATTTGGACACTTGGCGAGGATTGACTATGAGGATCCAGGTAAAGGTGAGGTAAGGCATGCTGATAGTGCATCAGACGAAGACAATCCATTACATCCTGTTGATCCAGATGCAAAGCGAAAGCGACAGGTTGTGAATGTGGGAGCTAAGAGTGGAAAAGGAAAAGAGAAAGAAATCAGGATTGAAGTTGTTCCTGAAACTGAGCCTGCAAAGAAGAAGAAAGTGTCGAGAAGACATAAGACTATGGCTAAGAAAGGGTTACATCTAGTTGATGAAGCGTCAGTCGATTCTGAAGAGACGCAGGAGGATGAACATTGGGATTCAGATGCTGAGACTGTAAAGACTACCACGCCCAAGGCCACTGTGGCTGGTGAGTCTGCCAGTCTGAATAGATCTGTGGATGAACAAAGAATGAATAGCCCTATTCACTTGGATGAAGAGGATGAGGGTTTAGGTTTGGGAGCAGGAGATTTTCCTGGTTCACCAGTTCAGGGGGAGAAACCAAAGAAGCCCCAATTCAAAACGAAAGAAAAGGTGGTAAAGCCCCCAAAGAAACGAGCTAGAGAGATTGAATCGTTGATAGCAGGAAAGAAGTTGCCACCTGCTTCTAGCTCGAAATCACCAGTTGCTGCTCCAGCCTCAAAGAAGCAGAAAACCACAACTACTTCAAGTACTGAACAGGGAGCTGATATAACTGTTGATGCCTTTAATGAAGCATTAGATAATGTACTGAAGAAGATGAAGAAGGGTAAAATGCCTGAGGTTGCTGAAGTTTCCACTCGAAAGGTTACAGTGGATAGTGATGTGATGAACACTGTTAACCGGAAACTTGCTGAAATGATGAACATCATAAACAAGCAGTAGACAGAGATTGACCAACTGAGAAAGAATGATTCAAAGATGTTGGATGTAGTGGTTACATCACATGAGAATAATGAGGAATTGAAAAAGAAGATTAAACGGTTGCAGAAGGATAATAAGAAACTGTTAAAACATGAGCAAAGAAACACCAGAAGGATTATAGCTTTGAAGGGAGAGAATAAGAAGCTAAAAGAGAGTAATAAAAACATGGATAATATGATTAAAGATTTATACTCCTAGGCTCCTCAGTTGAAAGAAGGTGAAGAGGATAAAGATCTAGACGAGGAGCAGGTTGAGTTCGAACTATCTAATGATGATGAGGAGGATGATGAAGATCTTGATGAAGATGCTGGAAAGACCTCTAAAAAGAAGAAGGATGATGGAGATGATGATGGTTCGAATGATGGATCTGGTGATGATAGCAGCTCTGCATTTGATGATGATGATGATAATGATGATGATGATACAGACAAATATAAGTATGAGAAACAGGAATCTGGAAACGGAGGAGAATCTAGTTCTAAAGCTCCTGGAGGATCAGTGGATGATGATACGATCTTCTGGAATGAAAAGCTGAAGTCTATATCTGAAGATGATAAACAGATGTATCGTCAGATGCTTACTGATCGAGTCTGGACGATTGACATGACCAGCAGATTTTCTGAGATCTTTGAATCTTGTGACAGGGTGCTTGAATTAGAATATAATGATCCAGATTTGGAAGATGGTGAAGTTTCGGCGGCGATGACAAAAGAGATTTTTAAAGGATTAGCGAAGCAAGTCGGGAAAACGTTAGAAGAACTATTGGCTGATAACCAGATTCCTGATCTACCTGAAAAGGAAGCTGGAAATCATTCTGATGATCATGACGTAACTGTGTTTGAGGATATTGAAGTTGAAGATGTCACCAGTGAAGAGTATCTAGAATATTTTAAGAAAGACAAGGATTCTGGATTTACTGCATTCACTGATGATCTATTGAATGAAGCCGAGAGACTTGCAAAAGAGAAGAGTGATATGTTTGTTGATGAAGTGTTCAAAGGAAACTAAAAGAGAAAGAGGCCAATCGTCCGAAAGCAGAGATTCAAGGGAGCTTTTATAAATTCCCCAATGAAATGTTTAAAGGAAAAGTGTTGGGTTGGAAGTTTATAAAGCAGTTATAGTGTGTTGCAGTGAAGTGGGAGAAGGGGATACTCTACTTTGATAGATTTCATGATTTGAAGACTCTCCTATACTGGGCTATTCGTGACATTTGTCGTCACAAGTTAACTGGTACGTCAAATGATCAGATTGCCTACTTTGCTGATAAAATGGCAAGAGAAAGCAGGACGAAGTGGAATCTTTTTGAACCTCAGTATCCAAAGCGGATTGTTCACAAGAAAACCATTGATGATATAACCGGTTTGCCCAAGGTGACTTTAAAGTACAAACCACCAAAAGTGTTGAGGCATATTCCATTGTTGCAGATTCCTCAACATTTTGCAAAAGACTTTATCTGGAGGTACTACGATTGGAAGATTGTAGAAGCTGTGATAGTGTTGAAAGATGGAGACAAGAATTTCAAAAAGATACACATATTTGATCCCATGTAGTTAGTAAATTGTTCACATGAGGACATCATTATGTTGTATTACAATCCCATTTTCAGCAATGTGAAAGATGCTGAACAGGCAAGTAAATACCAGCGTGTGGTATTTCTGTGCTTTGCTCATGATATCAATGCCGGATGCGACTATGATAAAAAGCTTGGCAAGTTTGTTAAATCTCAAGAGGTTCCTGAAGCAAAGAAGAAAAAGCCGAAGCAAGTATTTGAAAAGGTGATGACATTGGAAGAGAAGAAATTATTGCGTATAAAGCTGATGAAGAAGAGAATGGATGAAGAACGAAGACTTAAACAATCCAAGCAATAGTCGAGGGGGAGTTAGTAGATGCATTATTGTGCGACTAATGCTTTGGATTACAATAAACATGTGTTAGTGGTGATTATCGAACGGGCGAAGGAGAAAAACTGTGGGCGAATGAAGGTTTTGGTGGGTGCGAAGGAGAGACAAGGAGTGCGAATGTAGAATTTATGTTATGTAATGCTTGGTTCGCACGAAGTGTTTAGGCGAACCTGCACATTTGACCAAGCAATATGGGCGAATGTGCAGGCCTATAAATAGGTTAAGCAATTTTTGAAAGTTATTTGTTGGTCATTTTTATTCCCTCCTGTTTTGTGTCTCTCCCTAGTGTTTATGTCAACTTATTTTCACGTCATATGTGATTGTAATCATTCTTAAAACATGTAATTTGAGTTGTTTATGAATGAGAAAAACCATTGAAAGATGATTTCTGTGTTTTGATTGTTTGATTATCATTATTGTGATTGATTCAGGGATTCCGCACCTGAATCAAACTTGTTTGATCAATCTCTTTGTAGATTTGACGATCCTAAGCGCATACATTTTTATTTGGCTTTGTTTCTCTTTTCAAGATGATTTGTGGCTAAAACTTTTATAGCTACCTAGGCTAAGACAAATAACTATGCTTGATTTGCTTTTTTCTATGGTTTTTGGAACGTGTTTTGGATTTATGTGAGGGTTTGTACTCCAACCGGTAGTTTAACAACACAACAATATTCTAGGGTTTCCCCTTGAGAAGGGTCGAGGGTGTCTAGTATATTCTTGATGTTTAGTCATCTAAGGTCCTGGTTCCAAATCTGTTCCATAACCATAGAAGCTTATCAGGCATAGTTAGGAGTCTGGACTAGGTAGTGTCGTGTCATCATCTGAATTCGGCTCAGCTAAGTTCTCGTTTTTTTTAGTTCACTTTAGCTCGTCTTAGTTAACCTTTATTTTATAGCAATTTATTTTTCAGTAAAACCGCCCTTTAAAATAATAAATTAATTTAATCAGTATTTAGGATAAGTAATCGAGTCTAGTTTTCGTTTTCCAATAGAGTCTCGTGGGTTCGATATCCGGACTTACTTTAGCTATACTAGAGTCGATAGGTTCACTTGCCTGTCAGTAGTTTAGTTTTATAGAGTCTAGAGTATTACTAGGTGTCTAGTTTTAGGTTTAATTTAGTTATTTTTATTAAACTACTTTTAGCACATCAAGTTTTTGGCGCCGTTGCCGGGGACTCTTGGCGATTGCGTTAATTAGCTTTGATTGAACTTATCTGAAATATCTGTGCTATTTGTTATTTTTATTTCAGTTAATTTTTTAATTTTAATTTTTATTTGAGTCTTTTCTATTTTTCTTAGTTTCTTCTATCTGTTATTCTCTTACCTCTTTTATTGTCTACTCTGCAGTTTTATGCCAGTTACTCGTTCGAGGAGCAAGTTAGCTGCTGAAGTTAAGCTTGAAGAGGTAAGTTCTTCTAGCTCTTGTTCTTCTAGGTCTTCTTCCCCACCACCCAGCCCACCACCAAACCTTTCCCAAATGGCTGAGCGTCGCACTGTCCACCAACAATCCACCCAGGGTTTTACGGGAGTTAACTCCCCTATTACCATTCCAGCCATCAAGAATGATGGGTCCTGGCAGATACCCTCCTACATCATGACGGCCATTAATAACACCTGTCAATTCCACGGCCGCGATTATAAGGATGCCCCGGCCCACATAGTCCGTCTGACTCGCATCCTAGCTACCTTTAAGCTACAGGGTTCCACAGATGATGCTAAATTCCTCCACCTATTCCCCTTTTCCCTTGCTGGTCGAGCCGCCACTTGGCTCGACTCTCACCCTACTGACACTTTTACCACCTAGGATGCCCTTAAAGAAGCTTTTCTGAATAAGTACTTTCCACCTAGCAAGGCATCCCGTCTTCGCGATCAGATCCATTCGTTCCGGATGGAACCTGATGAGCCTTATTATCTTTCATGGGAGCATTTTCAAAACCTACTTAGCAGGTGCTCCCAACATGGTTTGACTGATTGGGCCCTTGTAGAGAAATTCTACAATGGCTTAACTTATGAGGCAAAGAATCGCTTTGATACTTCCGCAGGCGGCCACATGATGGGCAAGAAAATTGCGGCCGAATGCAATGACTTATTTGAAAGTTTTGCCCAAACAGACCATGAGCAGCGGACTTTACTCAGGAATTCCATTCCTGCACCTAGTACCACCTCACCAACTCAAGGTGTTCACCAAGTCACATTGGATACTAGTGTGGCTACTGCTTTAGATGCATTAACTAAGGAAGTGAATGAGTTAAAGTTGAAATCTGAAAAGTGTGAGATGTGTAGGGGAGGGCATGCTATTTCTGAATGTCCTTTGATTCATCAGGATGAGCAGGTGGATTTTGTAGGCGGTCAGAACCGTGGGTCAAGCAACTCTTATGGAAATTCTTACAACCCAGGTTGGAGGAATCATCCAAACTTCAGCTGGAAATCTTCTAGTAATCCCCCTGGTTTCTCATCAAACTCTACTCATAACCAGGGGCAGGGTCAGTATTCGGGTGGAAATTTGTGAACTAATGTAGGTTCGGGTACTGAGGGTGGTTTGGGTAAAATAGAAGAGCTTTTAACCCAGTTGGTAGCTAAAGATGCCCACACCCAGAAAACTCTAGCAGAGCATGACACCTTGTTGAAAAATCACCACTCTGCATTTTTGGATCTTCAGCGTACTGTTGGTGATATTGCTAGGCGGTTGGAAGAGCGGCCCCAAGGCCAGTTCTGGGGTAGTACTTAACCAAACCCAGCCGCCCAACTGAAAGCAGTCATCACTCGTAGTGGTAGAGGGGTAGAGAGAGTTAGTGAGCAGGTAGAGACTGAGGTAGAGGAGCAAGTAGATGAGGAGATAGAGATGGAGGCTTCTAGTAGGGTGCACCCTAGGCTAGTCCCAGCAAGTACCGCACCAAATATTGAGCCTCAGATAGAGAAGGTTGTAGGTAGGACACCCACACCGATTAGACATACCCCTGAGATTGAACCTTCTCGTCTTCCATACCCAGCCCGCCTTAGGAACCAGAAATATGCTAAGGAGTATGGACATTTTCTAGATATGTTTAAGCAGCTCAAAATCAATCTCCCGTTCATTGAGGCCCTCCAGCATATGCCTAAATATGCTAAATTCCTTAAAGATCTTCTAAAAAGGAAAGATAGGCTGGGAGAGGTCTCAAACATTCCATTGACTGCGGGATGTTCTGCGGTGGTTTTGAACAAGCTACCGGAGAAATTGACAGACCCCGGGATTTTTACAATCCCGTGTATGTTTGGTAGTGACACTCAAAACCACGCGTTGGCAGACTTAGGTGCTAGTATCAACCTGATGCCTTATTCTCTTTATGAGAAACTAGACCTAGGTGACCTGACCCCAATGCGCATGACTTTATCCCTTGCTGACCGATCGGTCAAATATCCACGAGGCATTGTGGAAAACTTGTTGGTGAAAGTTGATAAATTTGTTTTCCCCGAGGATTTCGTTATTCTTGACATGGAGGTAGACGACAAAGTACCTCTAATTCTAGGTCGTCCGTTTCTGCGCACCGCCAAGGCACTCATTGATGTCTTTGACGGGAAGATCACTCTACGCGTAGGAGATGAGACGGTCACCTTTGAGATCGTCAAATCCATGAGATACCCTGGTAGTCAAGACGATTTTAGCGGTCCCACTGACTCTGTTTACTTCATAAATTCTTTTATTTCTCGGGTGGACCGATGTCTTGATTACATTTGTGGGGGTGATTTGGTAGTTGAAACCCATGATGAGGAGTTAGATTTGGTTGGGGAGGAAGCCCCTTTGTTTCCTAAGGCATTAGAGATTAGTGAGGTTCGTGAGGAGAGTAGTAAACCTTCATTGGAGATACCACCGCCTTTAGAACTTAAGGTTTTACCCTCTCACTTAGAGTATGCCTACTTAGGGGAGAATGCTAGTTTGCCCATCATTATTTCATCTAAACTGACGGAGGAGGAGAAGAGTCGGTTGCTTGATGTGTTGAAGGCACATAAGCAAGCCATTGTATGGAGGCTCTCTAACATCAAGGGCATCAGCCCTACCTACTGCACCCATAGGATACTCATGGAGGATGATTATAAGCCTATGGTGCAGCCTTAGAGACGCCTAAATCCAAACATGCAGGAAGTAGTTAGGAGTGAGGTGTAACATTTCGCGTTAAATAAATATACGTTACGGATAAAAACGACAAGTTTTATTGTTTATTTTGTGACATTTTAAACCCTAATACCATTATTCATTATATATATGTATATATATATATATATACAAGTATAATAATAATAATGTTGACACAAATAAAACTAGTTTGTTAAACTCTCCTTAACCCAACAAACCTTTAGCCCAAAACTTTTAAACTGGAGCCCAGATACATCCAACCCAATCACCCAGGCCCAAACCAAGCCCAGTACCCGGCCCAGTACCCGGCCCAGACCAAATATGTTTAAAAATAATAATGTTGGGGATGGGACTCGAACCTGAGTCCCTAACCGGTTCAACCTTACAACACCAACACAGAAACCAACTGATCTAGACACATTCTTGTTCAATATCCCAACTCGCAATCCTTATAACATTTGAATAAAATCTTCACAGTTGACTAAGGAAGTCAACTGTGACAAACAATCACCAAAATTAACCACGAGGGACGCGTCTTAAGATCTGGATTGGTTTAAATACGTGATTACCGGCCTGTATTGACTCGGCTACATGATTATTGATAATCAATTTATACCATATTTAGCAAGAACGCGTCCTACATTCAAGACGTGGTCAAAATCTTCCAATTATACAATCTAGACCTTAATACTATAAATTGATCGTTCCTGAGCAATCACAACTCGCTATTTCATCTTTCCCAATCTTTAATTCTTCACAAAATCCTCTGTTCGATGATTTCTGTTCGTGTTTTGACTCGAGCGTTGACCGAGCGATTTAATATCAAAACATAATTGTAAGTTTGTTTTTTTTGTGGGATTTGTTAATCGGCGTGTGCACGACATTAACCCCATGATTGATTGGGTTAATGTCGTGTGTATTGATCAATTGAAAATACTAGGGCTCGAAATTGTATAATTTAGGGAAGAACACGAAACCTTCGAGGTTATTTATTTTAATGGAACTATAACCAAACACAACCACTGGCTGGACCAGATGGTTGTGTCTGGTGCCTTATACACGAGCCACCCGGGTTCGAGTCCCGGCAGTGGCGTCCTTTTGTCCCTTTTTCTCATTTATCTTTTTTTAAACAAATCAAATACTTATATATAATACATTTAATTTTATAAATTCGTTTTTAATTATCAAAATCCTTTTATAAATTCTAAAAAAATTACTTTTAGTTAATCTGATATAAATGCTTCACCTACAATTTTTAGTTTTCAAAAATACATTTATTTAATATATTTAATAATTAAATCAATTTTATTCTATTATATTTATAAAATTTCATTAAAATATCAAAACAACTTTATAAATTTCCACAAAAATTATTCTGAGTTTATATAATGATAAACTTTTCTGAAATAATTTTTAATTCTGAAAAATCATTTATTTAATATTTTTAATCAATTTTTGTTAGTTTTAATCATAATTAAATCATAATAAATCCAATTTTTAATATTTTTGCACCAAAATTTTATACAAATTATTTCTGAATATTTAGAACAGAAATATAAATTTTAAACTTAAAATTCTTTAATTTTAATATTTTTAGATATTAACGTTAAATTTTGACTATTTGTTATAAATAGAATTAATATTCTATTTTAAAGAAAATAATTTTGTAAAAATTATTTTTACACTTTAAATACATTATTGTGACCATCTTAACTTTAAATTTCCTAAAAAGATTTTTGGTTATTTATTTATTTATTAATATTCCCTCAATTATCAAACGTTTTTGATATTAATAACAAGCATTTATCCCCAATTCGAAACCCTAGAAACTTATACATTTGTAGACTTGATAGACTTAGACATATTTATTACCTTATTATAGGGTGATACTTGATACATTTGGGCAACACCAATATTCAATTTTTCAACAGATATAATATTTTGCTAAGGTGAGTTTTACATAGCCCTTTTTCTATTTATCACCATTTTTGGGGTGAAACATGTTACAACAATATTTATGCAATTCAATCATTAATGTGTCTATGTGGATTTCTAAGTTGCATTATGTCTTGAACATGACTAGGGTAAGCACAATTCTAGCATAAACATTCATCAACCAAACGGTATACATTGATAGATCTATTGGACTGACAATCCCACCCAGATACGTGCCTCCTACAAAGGTTGTGTGGGTGTTTGTTACTGCAATTTAAACGAGTGAACCATGAGCGTATGGGATGTACCACAATACAACAGTCACAAGGTTGATTATGCACTCGATTTACTTCTAGTATGTTTTCGCATATGGACTAGATTGCCATGACATATGAATTGCACAACAATTTTATTCGATTATCAAAACCTATGTAATTCTCACCAACTTTTGTTGACCCAAAATATTTTCAACTTAACATGTTTTAGGTTCTACTTGCTTGAAGGTTTGAATTGATGCTTGAAGATGTTTGCATAGTTTTATTCAAATTGATGTACAAATTCTTAGAGCAATTGTATGTAACTTACTTAAATTATTCAATGAAATTTATTATTCACCATGAGCTACTGAACAATCATCAATACATGACATCCCGATGTTTCCGCCATCGGTTGGGGTGTTACAGATTGGTATCAGAGACATGGTTATAGGGAATTACGTTATTAGAAAAATAATCTAGTCTATAACCATAGGATTTAACCAGTACTTGCTTCTTTTACTTGCTATTCTCTATCTCCCTCCTACTTCTTATCCCTACTTTCATCCTTTCAAGAAGGTTGCTCTCCATCACTGGATTCACTCTTAGACTAATAAGGCAAAATCCTCAGGTTTAACCTGAACCACCTTGAGATCTCGTCGAAGTTCTAGATTTTAATAACGAACACGTGCAATCTGGAAGGGTGAACGCCTGTATTCTGAGTCTTCTGTCTAGGCTGGCATTGCGCATATATCCCAATCAGACGAGGGACCCGGATGCCTACCTGGGAATTCTCGGGATGAGTGTTCACTTATAGGCTAAAGCATGTCTTCATATGTTATTAGAATCTAGAATCTTTGATAAGTCAACGTTTTCGTTTATTCATGGATAAATGATTACATTCCTTATATTACCTCATACACTTCATGCCCCATTAAAAAACTTCATTGTGTCCCTTACAGATCATGTCTCCACGTCGCAGCACTCGCCTTAACAATGGTGACAATCAAGATGAAGTGAATAGCAACGACCACAACACTAACCACATTAATGGGAGTGATGCCCAACTAGCTGCGATTATTTCCCAACAAATGGCACAACGAATCACAACTCTGGTTTCTAACTTGTTGACTCAAGTCATCCAAATGAATGGGTATAGCAATGGAAATGGAAATGGCGATGGAAATCACATAAAGAACGGGGCCTTAGTTCGGAAAGGCGAGAAAACAAGTATTGTGGCCGCATTAACTACCAAGAATCAGAAGCGTAAGACCAGGGATCCTGATGTAAACCTCACTACCCAAGTTTCTAACAAGAAGCCTTATACAAGAAACTTTCCATTGTGTAACACATGCAATTGACATCATCCCGCTGTTTCAGCGTGTCGCTTGTGCACCAATTGTGGTAGGTATGGCCATCTAGTCAACACATGTCACGAGACCCCAAACCCTAATACCGATCAACCAACCAACCCTGCTCAGGTTGCTAATCCTAATCGCCCTGGTAAATACAACTATGGTCAATGCTATGAATGTGGAAACCCAAATCACTTCCGTAACCGATGCCCTAAACTAAACAGAGATCAAGACCCTCCAGCTACCTAACAGCAAACCCTACCATTTGAATAATGTCTATTTTCTCTTTAATTCCATGTATTGCCACTTTTGATTCAAATAATAAATTCAAGTATTATCATAACATCTGTGTGCATGCTTGTTTGAATGTGAACTGATTGCTATGTCTATAATCATACTTGCTTACTTGTACAACAATTAGTTGACTACCAAACAATCTACTCAACGATTGGTAGAGGTCATCATGTCTTTCCAACAGTCGGGAGAGGCCCTACAACCTGCTCAACGACTGGTGGAGACTATCAGACCTGCTCAACAATCGGTAGAGTCATAAAAGGACATAAAACCCTAATGTAAGGTTAATTGGTAATTACGGTCCGGAACGTAATCATGAATTTACAGGTACGTTAAGGTAGTGTGAAATTTTATCAAGGTTTTCGGTAGTTGACCAATTGTAAACCTAGTGCTTCTCTTAACTTCGGGACGAAGTTCCTAAAAGTAGTGGAGACTGTAACATTTCGCGTTAAATAAATATACGTTACGGATATAAACGACAAGTTTTATTGTTTGTTTTGTGACATTTTAAACCCTAATACCATTATTCATTATATATATGTATATATATATATATACAAGTATAATAATAATAATGTTGACACAAATAAAACTAGTTTGTTAAACTCTCCTTAACCCAACAAACCTTTAGCCCAAAACTTTTAAACTGGAGCCTAGATACATCCAGCCCAATCACTCAGGCCCAAACCAAGCCCAGTACCCGGCCCAGACCAAATATGTTTAAAAATAATAATGTTGGGGACGGGACTCGAACCTGAGTCCCTAACCGGTTCAACCTTACAACACTAACATAGAAACCAACTGATCTAGACACATTCTTGTTCAATATCCCAACTCGCAATCCTTATAACATTCGAATAAAATCTTCACAGTTGACTAAGGAAGTCAACTGTGACAAACAATCACCAAAATTAACCACGAGGGACGCGTCTTAAGATCTGGATTGGTTTAAATGCGTGATTACCGGTCTGTATTGACTCGGCTACATGATTATTGATAATCAATTTATACCATATTTAGCTAGAACGCGTCCTACATTCAAGACGTGGTCAAAATCTTCCAATTATACAATCTAGACCTTAATACTATAAATTGATCGTTCCTGAGCAATCACAACTCGCTATTTCATCTTTCCCAATCTTCAATTCTTCACAAAATCCTCTGTTCGTTGATTTCTGTTCGTGTTTTGACTCGAGCGTTGACCGAGCGATTTAATATCAAAACATAATTGTAAGTTTGTTTTTTTTTGTGGGATTTGTTAATCGGCGTGTGCATGACATTAACCCCATGATTGATTGGGTTAATGTCGTGTGTATTGATCAATTGAAAATACTAGGGTTCGAAATTGTATAATTTGGGGAAGAACACGAAACCTTCGAGGTTATTTATTTTAATGGAAGTATAACCAAACACAACCACTGGCTGGACCAGATGGTTGTGTCTGGTGCCTTATACACGAGCCACCCGGGTTCTAGTCCCGGCAGTGGCGTCCTTTTGTCCCTTTTTCTCAATTATCTTTTTTTAAACAAATCAAATACTTATATATAATACATTTAATTTTATAAATTCGTTTTTAATTATCAAAATCCTTTTATAAATTCTAAAAAAATTACTTTTAGTTAATCTGATATAAATGCTTTACCTACAATTTTTAGTTTTCAAAAATACATTTATTTAATATATTTAATAATTAAATCAAATTTATTCTATTATATTTATAAAATTTCATTAAAATATCAAAACAATTTTATAAATTTCCACAAAAATTATTCTGAGTTTATATAATGATAAACTTTTATGAAATGATTTTTAATTCTGAAAAATCATTTATTTAATATTTTTAATCAATTTTTGTTAGTTTTAATCATAATTAAATCATAATAAATCCAATTTTAAATATTTTTGCACCAAAATTTTATACAAATTATTTCTGAATATTTAGAACAGAAATATAAATTTTAAACTTAAAATTCTTTAATTTTAATATTTTTAGATATTAAAGTTAAATTTTGACTATTTGTTATAAATAGAATTAATATTCTATTTTAAAGAAAATAATTTTGTAAAAATTATTTTTACACTTTAAATACATTATTGTGACCATCTTAACTTTAAATTTCCTAAAAAGATTTTTGGTTATTTATTTATTAATATTCCCTCAATTATCAAACGTTTTTTATATTAATCAAACAAGCATTTATCCCCAATTCGAAGCCCTAGAAACTTATACATTTGTAGACTTGATAGACTTAGACATATTTATTACCTTATTATAGGGTGATACTTGATACATTTGGGCAACACCAATATTCAATTTTTCAACAGATATAATATTTTGCTAAGGTGAGTTTTATATAGCCCCTTTTCTATTTATCACCATTTTTGGGGTGAAACATGTTACAACAATATTTATGCAATTCAATCATTAATGTGTCTATGTGTATTTCTATGTTGCATTATGTCTTGAACATGACTAGGGTAAGCACAATTCTAGCATAAACATTCATCAACCAAATGGTATACATTGATAGATCTATTGGACTGACAATCCCACCCGGATACGTGCCTCCTACAAAGGTTGTGTGGGTGTTTGTTACTATAATTTAAACGAGTGAACCATGAGCGTATGGGATGTACCACAATACAACAGTCACAAGGTTGATTATGCACTCGATTTACTTCTAGTATGTTTTCGCATATGGACTAGATTGCCATGACACATGAATTGCACAACAATTTTATTCGATTATCAAAACCTATGTAATTCTCACCAACTTTTGTTGACCCAAAATATTTTCAACTTAACATGTTTCAGGTTCTACTTGCTTGAAGGTTTGAATTGATGCTTGAAGATGTTTGCATAGTTTTATTCAAATTGATGTACAAATTCTTAGAGCAATTGTATGTAACTTACTTAAATTATTCAATGAAATTTATTATTCACCATGAGCTACTGAACAATCATCAATACGTGACATCCCGATGTTTCCGCCATCGGTTGGGGTGTTACATGAGGTTCTTAAGCTTATGGATGCGGTCTGATCTATCCCATCTCTGATTCCCCGTGGGTGAGCCCGACTCAGGTTGTCCCTAAGAAGGGAGGGATGGCTGTGGTCACTAATAAGAAGAACGAGCTCATTCCCACTCGTAGTGTCACTGGTTGGCGTGTCTGTATTGATTACAGGAGACTGAATGACGCCACCAGGAAAGACCACTTTCCTCTCCCGTTCATTGATCAGATGTTGGAGCGTTTGGCAGGGCAGGAGTTTTACTGTTTCCTTGACGGATTTTCAGGTTATTTCCAGATCCCCATTGCACCGGAGGATCAGGAGAAGACCACCTTTACATGCCCCTATGGCACTTATGCGTATCGCTGCATGCCGTTTGGGTTATGTAACGCTCCAGCCACTTTTCAGCATTGCATGATAGCTATCTTTCAGGATATGATTGAGACGTCTATGGAGGTTTTCATGGATGATTTTTCAGTTTATGGTAGCTCTTTTGATGTTTGCTTGGTTAACTTAGAGAGGATGCTAGAGAGATGTGTAGAGTCTAAGTGAATGTTGAATTGGGAGAAGTGTCACTTTATGGTGACTGAGGGGATAGTACTAGGACATAAGATTTCTAGGGATGGTATAGAGGTTGATAGGGCTAAGATTGACACCATTAGTAGGCTTCCACCTCCAACCAATGTCAAGGCCATCCGTAGTTTTCTAGGTCATGCGGGTTTCTATCGTAGATTCATTAAGGATTTTTTCCAAAATCACTCGCCCCATGACCCGTCTTCTTGAGAAAGACGTTCCTTTTGTCTTTGATGAGGAGTGTCTTAAGGCTTTTGAGTTTTTGGAGGAGCGGTTGGTGAGTGCTCCTGTCTTAGTTTCACCCGACTGGAGCTTGCCTTTTGAGCTCATGTGTGATGCGAGTGACTACGCAGTCGGGGCAGTCTTAGGGCAAAGGCGTGACAAACATTTTCACCCTATCTACTACGCCAGTAAGACCCTTAATGATGCTCAGGAGAACTACACAACCACCGAGAAAGAGCTCTTGGCGGTTGTGTTTGCTTTTGATAAATGTAGTTCTTATCTCGTGCTCTCCAAAACCACCGTCTTTACTGATCACTCGGCTTTGCGGTTTCTTTTCGCAAAGAAAGACGCCAAACCTCGTCTAATTCGGTGGATTCTTTTGCTTTCCGAGTTTGATATTGAGATTAAGGATAAACGGGGAGCAGAGAATGTAGCTGCAGATCACCTTTCTCGTTTGGAGGATCCGAGTAGGGAGGAGATTCGTGAGGAGGCGATTGGAGATAAATTCCCTCACGAGTCCAATGATTTCGTTGAAGCTGAGAAGCAGGGTATGCCATGGTTCACTGATTTGGCAAATTACCTTGCTCATGGGATGTTGGTAGAGGGTATGAATACCCAACAGCGTAAGAAATTTCTGAGAGATGCTACTAAGTATGTGTGGGATGATCCTTTTCTGTTTAGGATAGGAAGTGATAGAATTTTGAGGAGATGTGTTAGCCGAGAGGAGGGACTAGAGATTATTAGGCATTGCCATGAGAGTCTCTATGGAGGGCACCATGCTCATTACACCACTGCGCAAAAGGTCTTTGATAGTGGTTTTTATTGGCCTACTGTGGTGAAGGATGCCCTCGATTTCGTGAAGCGGTGCGACGCCTGTCAACGCACCGGTAACATTTCATCCAAGGATGAGATGCCTCAGAACCCCATTCAGGTTCTTGAAGTTTTTGATGTCTGGGGCATTGATTTCATGGGACCATTCCCCATTTCTAGAGGGAACTGGTACATCCTCGTGGTCATTGATTATGTTTCAAAGTGGGTGGAAGCGCAAGCTTTACCTACTAATGATGCCCGAGTGGTGGTGAAATTTTTGAAGAAGTTGTTCACTCGGTTTGGTACTCCCAAGGCACTTATTAGTGACCGTGGTACGCATTTCTATAACACCATGATGGAAAATGTATTAGCGCGCTACGGGGTCACTCACCGTTTATCGACCGCTTACCATCCTCAAACAAGCGGTCAAGTGGAGAATGCAAACCGAGGAGTGAAGAGAATTCTTGAGAAAACCGTTGGGAAAATTCGGAAGGATTGGTCCGACAAGTTAGATTATGCGCTTTGGGCGTTTAGGACGGCTTATAAAATGCCATTAGGTACTACACCTTTTATGATTGTTTACGGTAAAGCGTGTCATCTACCCGTTGAGCTAGAACATCGAGCTCTTTGGGCCCTCAAAGCGGTTAATCTTGATCTTACCGAGGCTGCTAGGAGACGATTTTTCCAGCTTCATGAGTTGGAGGAGCTTCGGGATACAGCATATGCACGGTCGTTGAGCATTAAAGAGAAAACTAAGAAGTTGCATGATAAGAGGATCAAGAAGGTGAAGGAGTTTAGAAAGGGAGATAGAGTGCTTTTATATAATTCACGGTTGAAGTTGTTCGCAGGTAAGCTTAAGTCCAAATGGGCAGGTCCATACACAGTTAATGAGGTTTTCCCATATGGCACAGTCGAATTACTAAATGATGCAGATTGAAGCACTTGGAAGGTAAACGGTCATAGGCTTAAGCTTTATATCGGAGGACCGTTAGACCCGACGGAGAAGGTGTAGATGCATTTTGTGCGACTAATGCTTTGGATTACAATTAACATATGTTAGTGTGTTTTGTCAAATGGGCGAAGGAAGAATGAATGGGCGAATGAGAGTTTCAGAAGGTGCGAAGGAGAGCAAAAGGTGCGAAGGAGAGAGAGGAGGTCGAAGGTAGATTAGTTGTTAATGTATAAGCTTGGTTCGACCATGATGAATGGGCGAACCTGCACATTCGACCAAGCAAAGTGGGCGAATGTGCAGGCCTATAAATAGGTCAAGTTCATTTTGAATGTAAGTTTTGGTCATTTTTGTTTCCCTCCTGTTTGAGTATCTCCCTAGGGTTTTGTGTAAACTTAATTCACGTCTTATTTTGATTGTAAAGCTTATTATAACGTGTAATTGAGTTTGTTTATCAATGAAATGAAGCTTTTAAAGATGATTCCTGTGTTTTGTTAGTATTGTTATCATTTTGTGATTGATTCAGGGATTCCGTACCTGAATCAAACTTGTTTGATCACTATCTTTGTAGATTTGACGATCCTACGCGCATACAAAGTGGTATCAGAGCCAATATAGATCAAGCCACAAATTGATAATTTTACAGCTGATTTGGACCCTATTTTGATAAAAAAAAAAAAAAAAACTTTCTGTTTTCATTGATAAAACTGAATTGATGATAATTTGATTGATTTCATGGATAAAATGCATAATTCTCTTTGATAAACTTGTTCCAAATCAAATCCGAATCAAAACCTGATTAGAATCATCAAATTCTTTCAACTTTTGAAAAATTTGATCAAAATTAACTGATTTTCAAAGAATAACCGTTTTTGAAAGTGCAGGGTCGAACCTAGGGAGAATGGTCGAACGTGTGTGTTAATTTGGTCGAACCAAAGGATTTTTGGTCGAAGGTGGTGTTTTAACTGGTCGAACCTAGAGTTTGTTAGTGTATTGTTGTTCATTCGACCAGAATTGTCTCATTCGACCATTCGGACGGTCGAAGGTGAAATCAAACGGTCGAAAGAGGGTGTAAAGGGTTGAAAGTGATTTGTATTTCTCATATTTCTCATTCGAATCTTCACAAACGGTCGAAGGAGAATATTTTATCTCATTCGACCACTCGCTACATACGAAGGAGGAATCTGTTTTTAAAACTTTTCTAATCTTTTCGTGTTTAATCGTTTTCAGATCAAGATGTGGAACTTTCCTACTACACCACGACCTAACACGACACTACAACAGCAGACAACAAGGGATCCTTGGTCGGTTGCTGCTCAAAAGCCTAGTCAACCATCACAACCTATCAATTACATGGCGATGACTAGTACTATTCCTCAACACATTGCACAACCACAACTGCAACCGATTGGTGACTATTGGGGAGTAGCAGCAGCAGCGGTTCACTCACAGACAACTAATGCCATATCAACTCTTATCCAAGACTTGTCCTCGGGGAGTGGAAACCCTCCACCTAAGCTTATGGAAATGGTCGACTACAACACTTGGAAGACCAAATTCAAGATCCATTTGGAGGGTATGGGTTTAGAGGGAACTGAGGCGTGGCAGATGATTGCGAAAGGCTATGTTGCTCCGATCTTGGAGAACATGGGAGAGCCTATTCCATTGGAAAATCTTGCAGATGATGAAAAGAAGAAATTTGCTATTGAGAAGAAGGCGTTTTCTCAATTCTCTCAAGCTATCAAAACTGATTTGCTTCATCAGTTTGGTTCTTGCACAACTTCTAAACAGCTGTGGGACATGTTGAAGAACAGGCATGATGGAAATGAGAAGACTAGGAAGCTAAGGATGGAAGAGCTTCGGAAAGAGTTTGAAAATTTTAGTTACATGGGTAATGAGACGTTAAAAGAGTTGGTCCCAAGGTATTGCCACTTACTCACAGAGCTTTCAAGCTATGAGATAAGCATACCTATGTCTGAATTGGTGGACAAGTTTGCCGATGCATTGCCACCGTATTGGAACCAACATATTGAGGTGTTAAAAGAGAAGGATGTGTACCAGTATTGGACTATCAATGAGTTCATACAGAAACTGGAAAACAAGGAGATGGAGGAAAAGAGGAAAGCAAAAAGGGCTCAAATTCCTCAGAATCCAGAATTGTATCTTGGTGGTACATCTTCTTCCCATTCTACTTCCAGTTCTACTTCTAATGTTGCTCCACACATCGCGTGCGTATCCAACATTGTTGAACCACCCAAAACACCAATCAATTACCTTGCTCAAACATCTTCATATACCTCACCATCATATCCAACAACTACTTACATTCCACCATTTTCACCCATGCAACAAGCAGCATGTTACTCTGCTAGCCAACCTCAACAACAACCATACAATCCTCAAATGAACCAAATGCAAATTAACCAAAGTCAAACTAACCAAAGCCTGATTGTGTTGGAGACATCAAATCTAAATAATGTTACTGTTGAAATTGCCCAACAACATGTAGCATTAGCTTCAGCAATGGTAGCATCATACAATGGTTTGGTTGCTAGTCAAATTGGGAACAACAACTTGACCAATGAGGACTATGCACAGATTGACAAGGAAGAAATGGAACTCATGGATATTCAGTGGGCCTTTGCAAATATCATGAGAAGAGCCACTGAATTTATTCAAAAGACCGGGAGAACTGATCTTTCTACTTCTCCTAACACCACTTATGGCTTCAACAAAGCCAAAGTCACTTGTTTCAACTGTGGTGAGAAAGGTCATTTCAAAAGAGAGTGCACACAGCCAGCACAACAAGGTAATAGAAATCCATTCAACTCTAACTACCAAAACCGACAAACCCAAAATCAAAATCAGGTATCATACCAAAGTCCCAATATTTCAAGCTTTCAACCTCAAAACAACTATCAAAACTGTCAAAATACCCAACAAAATAACAATGCTAGACAATCCACAACACAAAACCAAACACAACAAAATTCAAACCGAACAATCATTCCCATTTCTACACCAAACACACAAACCCAAACCGAGAACCCAAATCAAGCTTTGGTGATACAAAAGGATGAGCGTTTTGATTGGACCGGTATGCAGTTAGGTGTTGAAGAAATTACAACTGGTAATGTGGCTTGTGTGGCACAGAAAATGAATTTGGATGAGCCGGTGGTGGTTGAAGAAGAGATTGTGACTGAGAAGATGACTGAGTTGAAGATTGAGGAGTTGAATGAAGAGATGAATGATGATTGTGAAGAGAAGAAACCTGGAATGATTCTTGATTCAGTTACTGATATTCCAGAGCAGTTTGATTCTACTTATTCTGATGAGGAGAGTGAGTCTGATTCTGAATCTAGTGTTAACTCACTGGATGATGACATTGATCAGTTGCTTGCTGAAGCTGACTTCTTGATGACCCAGAAATCATGCATAGTGGATGATGCTTGCACCAGAATTGATTATTCCAAGTTTTTCACTGGGAAGGAAGCACACTTTGCACTGATGGCCATGACAGAACCTCCAAAACAGGTAAGTACCAAATCTGCTGTTAATTCAAATTCAAATTGTGTTAAACATTTCAAAGCTTGTGATAAATTGACAGATGAGAATAAGCAACTCAAGGTTCAACTTGAGAGTGCAAAAATCAACTGTCAATCATGTCAAAAAGAATCAAAAGAGTTTAACAGAGTACTTGATGGTTATAAGAAAGACGTTTCAGAATTGAAAAAGACTTTGTCTTTAAAACAAATGGCCATAAATAACTATATCAATGATTTAGAAAACACAAAATTGGAAATGGCCACCATCAAGTGCTTTGCATAGAAAGTAAACAAAAAGCTTGAGAGTTATAAGCATATTGCTTATGTTGTTGACCACATAATAGAAGAGCCTTTACAGTCTAGTAGTGCAAACTACAAAGCTCTCCCAGCTCCGGTGTTGTTTGAAAACCATAATTTGCACTCAATAGCACCGGAGAGCTCAGTTAAATCTGACTCTACATCGGATAACGAGTCAAACACATCTAGTGTGGGAGACCCGTATTCTGATGTTAGACCTCTTCTGGGAAATAATGAGGGTGTGGTTGCTGCTGATGATTCTGATGAAGAGGATGAACAATCTGAGACGGTTTCTGAAAAGGTGAGTGATATTCCTGATGAAAATCACATCATCACTACTGAACCTGTTTCACCATCTCAGATTGTCCATCCCATGGCTAACACTCATAGAAAGAATCAATCAGTGAAGCCTGTTGAAAAGAAAGTTGAAAAGAAAAATGAAAAGAAAATTGAAAAATCAAATGAAGAGGTAAATGAATCGTGTGATAAACCTGTTAAAGTTTTCTATCGGATGCAAGGATCCGATAAGATCATTTCTGATGAAGAATATCCAATTCAATTTGCAAATTATTCAAAAATTGAAAAGATCTGGCAGGAAAGTACCATTTGGTTCCCGAAACATGAGCGAACAAATGATATACCTCCAGCAATCTTAAAGAAAATTCATTCGGATATTCCTAAGGAACCAAAGGTCCATGTCACACAATTTATTAAACCAATAGAGATGTCAAATGGTTTTCTTGAGCCGACTTACTCAAAGGACCCCGCTCCTGAGAGTTTGAGAAGAAGGTGTATGGATGATCAAAATCCCATCACTAGTTATTCAAAGTCGAATGCCAAGAATCACTTTGAAGAGTACCGTGCATGTTTTAAGTGCGGGGAGAGGGGGCATTTACTTGCCGACTGCCCGTATGTAAGACACAAGAGGCACAAGGTGGAGATGAAGCAAAAGTATGAATGTCCGGTAGATAATCATTGTTATCCTCAGAGAAGATTTGTCCCTCAACCAGCACCTTTTTATAACCAAAGCAATTATTTCAAAAGGAGGGAAAATTGTCAGATGACATATGATCGCCGCAACCGGATATCCACTGAGAAACCGTTGAAGAAACCAATGGTGAACGCAACTGTTGACAACAAAAAGGTTCCTGTTAAACCTAATATCAAACCAACAGTTGGACCTGTCTCTGTTAAATCAGAGAAGGTAACCAAGAAAGTCTCGTTCAAGGATGAAGTAAAGAAACCGGCTGAGACCCCAAAATCTCAGATCCGGATCTTGAAAAGATCTTAACAATCTTGGTCGCCAAAGGGTTCTAAGGGTGCTTCAAATTCACAACAAAATGTGAAACCAGAGAATAAGAAAGGTTTGTGTGATAAGAAAAAGGTTGATAAGAATCAAGATGTTTGTGAGAAATCTGAATCTTTGAAACAAACTGTTCAAAGACCCAAGACCAAACAGGCTTGAGTCCCCCGAAAAATCTAACTTCTTTACTTGATATGTGCAGGGAGCTTCAGCTGGCCCTGTGAGCAGTCTTTGGATTGTTGACAGTGGAGCTTCTGGTCACATGATAGGGGATCTTTTGCTACTATTCGATATTTGTAACATCAATGGAGGTTATGTAGCGTTTGCAGGAAACAAGGGAGGTTATATTACCATGGAGGGTAGTGTGAGCAATGGAATTGTGAGTTTTGAGAGAATTTCTTATGTGAAGCAAATAGATTACAATCTGCTCAGCGTCAGTCAGATATGTGACAAACAATTTTCTGTGTACTTTGACGACAAATCTTGCTATATACTCAAGCCGGGTTTCGAGTTACCGAAAGAGTGGGTGATGTTAAAGGCGCCGAGAGTGAACAACTTGTACATTCTCAATATGTCGAAAGCTATGACCACCCAAGGCCAAGTCACGTGTTTTCTCTCCAAGGCTACAGAAAAAGAATCCATTATGTGGCATAGGAGAATGGGACACATTCACCTAAGAAAGATGAATCAATTGGTGAAGAATGAACTTGTCACAGGCGTGAACGTTAAACATTTTCACTTAAATAACAAGTGTGTGATTTGTAAAAAGGGTAAGCAGCACAAACAATCCCATAGGCCAAAGAAAGTCAATTCCGTTGAACTGCCACTTGAACGTTTGCACATGGATCTGTTCGGACCTGTCAAGCGTAAGAGTCATGCTGGGGAATTATACTGTCTTGTGGTGACTGATGATTTTTCAAGATTTTCATGGGTTATGTGCTTACACCGAAAAAGCAACACGTTTGATAATTTGAAAGTTCTGTTCACTCGACTGGAAAATATCTATGGTCTAAAGATCAAGAGTATTAGGAGTGTTAATGGGACGGAGTTTAAGAATGCACAGATGGACGATTTTTGTGAAAACAAAGGTATTCATCATGAATACAGTGCTCCGTATACCCCACAACAGAACGGTGTCGCAGAACGCAAAAACAGGACTCTAATTGAAATGGCGAGGACAATGCTTGCGGACTCAAATCTTCCAGTAATGTTCTAGAACGAAGCAATTTACGCAGCTTGTTATACTCTTAATCGTGTTTTAACGGTGAAGAAGTTTGGAAAAACTTCTTATGAGCTGTTGAATCGTCGAAAGCCGAATTTAGAGTATCTAGAACTGTTTGGAGCTCCTTGTACTATGTTTAATCCATCTGAGAAGTTCGCACCAAAGGCTGAGGAAGGATACTTTGTTGGATATGCAACCCCGCTCAAACGGGTATTCAACAAAAGGACTCGTCAGGTCGAGGAGTGGGCTAACGTTGAAGTGCAACGGTACACTCAGAATTTACAGGGAAGCTGTCAAGACTGGATGTTTGATTACAAAGATTTCTTTGAATCATTCAATCTAGATAGCTTGGTTGAAGAGGCTGTATTACGTCTATATTACGAGGTCGAAAACGCAGTGACATCACCGTTGGTGCGTCCGATCACCGTGAATCCCCAAGCAGCTTCTAATTATACCAATGTTCCTGTCGTTGAAGAAGAGGTATTTCAAGAAGCTTCCACAACGTTGAATTCATCAGAATCAGAAGATGACGACGATGAGGTTACAAGTGAAGCTATCTTAGATCATGCTACAGTGACACCACCAGTGAACCCAAATACAAATGGTGCTTCATCATCGAATGTGGGTAATGATCTGGTTTCTGCAGAGAATTTAACTACTCACTGGAAAACCTTGGCAATCTTAATTTATATGCCAAAATACAAAAATCAGGTTTTCAGAATGACTGGTCTTTTGCTTGTTATGTTTCGCAGGTTGAGCCGCGAACATACAAGGATGCTCTTTTGGACGACGCTTGGGTGGAAGCAATGCAAGAGGAGTTGTTGCAGTTTCAGAAACTTGGCGTTTGGACACTGACAGATTTGCCCCCTGGAAGAAAGAAGATTGGAACGAAATGGGTATTCAAATGCAAAAAGGATGATAGAGGAGTGATCGTAAGGAACAAAGCTCGTTTGGTTGTACAAGGATTTCATCAAGTTGAGGGAATCGATAACAACAAGATCTATGCACCAGTTGCACGCTTAGAGGCAATATGAATGTTTCTGGCGTTTGCATCATTCAAGAAATTTAAGGTGTATCAAATGGATGTCAAGAGCGCGTTTCTCTACGGTGTGGTCAAGGAGGAAGTATACGTAGGTCAACCACCAGGCTTTGAAGATCCTATTCACCAGGATAAGGTCTACGTTTTGAATAAAGCTCTCTACGGGTTGCACCAGGCTCCAAGGCAATGGTATGAGGAGCTGAGCACGTATCTTCTTTCAAAAGGATTCAAACGAGGTTTGGTAGATTGCACACTGTTCTATAACGAACAGGCGATGACTTGCTTCTAGTCCAGATTTATGTTGACGATATTATATTTGGGTCTACTAACGAACTTCGTTGCAGAGAATTTGAACGTGTTATGTAGGAAAAGTTCGAGATGAGCGCAATGAGAGAGATGCAGTTTTTCCTATGCTTGCAGGTGGAACAAAGACCAACGGGGAGCTTTATTCACCAGACGAAATACGTTTCTGAAGTCTTGAGCCGATTCCAGATGGATGATTCAAAGCCGAAGGATACCCCAATACAACCTAATCACGGGATTGGAGTTGACGCTAAGGGGGAGCTAACTGATCCATTTACATACAGAGCAATCGTCGGATCTCTGATGTATCTCACCGCCTCCAGACCAGATATAATGTTTGCCACATGTCTCTGTGCACGTTATCAATCGAAGCCGAAACAGAGTCATCTTGCAGCTGCCAAACGTATCCTTAGATATCTGAAGGGTTGTCCGTCGAGAGGACTATGGTACCCTAATGATGATAATTTTGATCTAATCGCTTTTAGTGATGCAGATTGGGGCGGCTGTGACAAAGACAGCAAATCCACAACGGCTGGATGCCAGTTTATGAGGAGCAGGCTCATGACCTGGCAATGCAAGAAACAGACCGCAGTTGCATTATCCACATGTGAAGCAGAATACGTTTTAGCATCGAGCTGCTGCTCACAGGTTCTTTGGATACAACAACAGATGGTGGACTACGGTTTGCAATTTCTTAAAACCCCTATTTACTGTGATAATGAAGCCGCAATCGCATTAACAAAAGACTTAGTAAATCACTCAAAGGCTAAACATATCCGGATTAAATACCATTTTATCTGTGATTGTTATGCTAAAGAGTTGATCGATATGGTCAAAATCCACACTGACTATCAACGTGCAGACCTTTTTACCAAAGCTTTTGATAAATCGAGATTTGAATATCTTTTGAAAGCTAATGGTATTAAAGAAAAACAAGACTGATCACCACCTCAGTTTATTGCTTTTTAGTTTAGTTTTACTGTTTTTCAGAAAAATTCGAAAATCCAAAAAAAAAAAACATTGAAAATTTTCAAAATCCATAAAAATTAGAAAACTTCTTTGCTGACTGCTATATCTTCTTCCCTTAGATTAATGTCGTCAGATTTCTGTGAACAAACGATAGCTGGGCAGTCACATATTTGAAATGCTCCAGCTTATCCTTGGGAACAGTAAATTCAAAAATTTATAAAAATCAGTAAAACCAAAAATGATTTCCTGGAGAAAAAGGGGAAATGATAGTACATTAGTGGGGATCTGACACATTCTAAAGAAATGTAATGCATATAGGGCGTGTGTCTGAGTCTGAGTGATGTGCTAATAGGCTTCGTAGACCTATTACTGCGTGCCTGATACATACATATCAAACGAATTGTTGTGTGGATGAACTCCTCATGGGCATATGGTCTTAGTACCGTAATTTCGTTTGATTGGGTATTTGTACAAAACTCGGAGGTTTTGGGTCGTTATGTTATTAGTTGTCTGGGGATAGCCTCTCTGATCTTCTGCTGTAAGTCATTACGGACCTAGATCAGATAGGGTGTCTTTATAAAAGAGCTTTAAGCCAAATCCTAACGTTACCGAATTGATGAACTTTCCATGTTTTATGATAATCAAAGATTATCTATTACATCGTATTAATCACTGATGCAAATCATGATTGATATCAGTCCTCAACCTGGTAGAGTGCACATGTTACTTTGCTGCATTAATTTGCTGACCTGTATACCTCTGTGCCTCATACCTAGTAAATTACAGACGACGAAAGCATAATCACGCTTTACAATGAGTCTTTGTGCATTTACTTCTTGATACCGGAGTATGTCGTGTGCGTGGGAACCACAGACAATTACGTTTATACTATACATAATCGTCTCAGTTTAAAGCACTGCACAAAAGTCTGCATGTGAGTTTATGTGGATCACAATATCAGCAGTTGCCAGATCACACATTGTCTTTAATGATAATAAATCAAAAGATCAACGGTGTGATCAGATTTCTCAATAACTGATATGATCCCTTTACCGGAAATCCCAAAACATTTACTGCTTTATCTTTACATTTCTGCATTTAATATTTCTCGTCAAAAATTGCAAAACTCAAAAAGATTTTAGGTGTGTTTTAGCATAAAGTTTAGAAAATCCAAAAAGATTTTACATTTCTATCTTATTTTTGATAGCTGATGGTGGTTGATGACGATTTTCTAAAACTTGATGAACCATTTGAGCTTTGTAATCTTTAAATGAGAAAATATGATTGTCGGATTCTTAAAAGTTGGAAAATATTTTGAACAGGACTCGATTTTGAGATTTGGTAAAATTTTCAAAAATTCCAGTTCACTTTCGTCCCTTCGTTGGGTCGAAGGAGGAATTTTTTGTTCATTCGTACGTTTAGATTTGGGCGAATGTGAGAGTTCTTAAGACAAGTTCTCCTTCGAACCCTTATGTCTCATTCGAACCTTTAATTAGGGTTGAAGGAGACAAAAGCTTCACATTCGACCGGTATGAACGGGCGAAGGAGCAGCCTATATATACCCTTATCTGCTCATTCGAACCATTCGAAATTTTTTCAAAATTTCTGTTGATAAGTCCACTTATTGCTCTTTGATTTTAAATCATACCATTGTCTTCGTGTACTGTTACTGATCATTTTTCCTTTACAATTATAGGTTTTCATCTATTAATGACTGTTTGATCGTCATTTTTGTGTTCAAGTCCTAACTGCCTTAGAACATGGATTATATGATGATATCTGAACTTCTTTTTGATAGGGTTTCATTGTTTGAGTGTTTTAGGGGGGAATATGCAAAAACATTGGATTAATAATAATCAGATTGCATAATCGATTAATAAAAGCCTTTCGAACCCTAGTTTTTGAAATAAAACACTAAATCAATGAACAACTGATTAAATTGATTGATAGGAAAGCTTAATCGTTGGTTTTAGGTGACTGATGAATCAAAATGACAAGTTAAAACTTACTGGATTTCAAAATTGAAATTTGAAATGATGAACTGACACCTTCGCCCATTGACGAACGGTCGAACGTGAAAATTTAGGCGAAGGAGAAGGTTTATCTGGTCGAATGAAGTTAAACGGTCGAATGAAACAATTTTTCAAAAACATTTACATTCGAACCTTTGAAACTTTACATTCACACCCAAGTTTTCTCATTCGAACCTTTAAATGGTCGAATGTAGAATTCAAAAACCAAATTTTCATTTTTTGATTATTTTGTTTGTTTTTAACGTGTTTACTTGATTTGTTTTGCAGTTTTAACCATGTCTGAACAGGAAGATACGAGTGTTCCTGCTGGATCATCCTCACAGGCTGCCGAGACAGTGAAGACTGATATTTTACCGTTTGAGAATGCACACAATTGTTGTGCATATCTTGGAGATGTGAAGAAGCACACAGAGTTTACTGGGATAATAGAGTTTTTGAAGAGGAGTCGGGTGATTGATGCGATTGCTACACCCGCTATCAATTACAGAGACTTGTTACAGAAGTTCTGGACAAACGCTAAAATGGACTTCTGGGATGGTGAATCTTCTCTGGTCAGCAAGATTCAAGGAGAGCTGATTATTGTGTCAGAGAATGATATTCGGGAAGCGTTGAAACTTGAAGATGTCAAGACTGATCCCAGAGAACTCAGCTGGACTGAACAAAGGAAGTGCTTTCTCAGAATGAAGTATAACGGACTGATTACTGATGGTTCGTTACACAAAGGATAGCTCTGTCCTCAGTTCAAGTACTTAGCACATGTGATGATACATGTCTTCGGGTCAATAGCTGGTGGTTATGATCTGATGAGGAAAAGCATAAGTTCTTTGATGGTAGCACTTATATTGAACAAACCGTTCAATGTATCAGGAATGCTTATGGAACACTTGTTGGAGCCAGTGAGAGGTACAAGGACTAGGAAGTTTCTGTTATATCCTAGATTCCTTCAGATGATTTTCGATTTAAAGTATAAGAAATTGAAGAGAGATCCAAAGCAGATTATTGTTCAGGAGCATATGAACATTAATACTCTTGCTAGAATGAAAGCATATAAAGGTTTGTCTGTGAATGAAAGACCACCAGTGAGACGTTTATTTGGTCACTTAGTCAAGATTGATTATGTGGATCCTGGTCAAGATAAGGTGAGGCATGCTGACAGTGCATCAGACGAAGATAATCTGTTACATCCAGTTGACCCTGAGGCAAAACGAAAGCGTCAGGTGGTGAATGTAGGAGCAAAGAGTGGAAAAGGTAAAGAGAAAGAGATTAGGATTGAAGTTCAAACTGAAGCTAAACCAGCAAAGAAGAAAAGTGTGTCTAGAAGGCATAAAAGTATGGCGAAGAAAGGATTACATCTTGTGGATGAAGCGTCGGTTGATTCTGAGGAGACGCAAGAAGATGAGCGATGGGATTCTGATGAAGAGACTATAAAGAGCACCATGCCCAAGGCCACTGTGGCTGGTGAGTCTGCTAGTCTGAATAGATCTTTGGAAGAACAGAGAAACAAGAGCCCTATTCGTTTAGATAACGCTGATAAGGGTCTTAGTTTGGGAGCTGAAGATTTTCATGGATCACCAGAACAGGGGGAGAAACAGAAAAAGCCCCAGTTTAAAAAGAAAGAGAAGGTATTGAAGCCCATGGAGAAGAGAGCTAGAGAGATTGAATCACAAATTGCTGGAAAGAAACTACCACTAGCATCTAGCTCGAAATCACTGGTTGCTAGTCCAGTTGCTAAGAAGCAGAAAACATCATCAGGAACTGAGAAAGAGACTGATTTACCTGTTGATAAATTTAATGATGTACTGGATAGAGTGCTAAAGAAGATTAAGAAAGGAAAGTTGCCTGCTGTTGCTGAAGCTTCTACTCCAAAGATCACAGTTGATAGTGATGTGATGAACGCTGTGAACCGGAAGCTAGCTGACATGATAAAGATAATCAATCAGCAGCAAGCAGAGATTGAGAAATTGAAAAACAACGATCAGAAGATGTTAGACGTTGTTGAGACATCTCATGACAATCAGGAAGCACTTGAAGCTGAAATTAAACGACTCAGTAAAGAAAACAAGAAGCTGTTGAAACACAAACAGAGAAACACCAGACGTTACATAGCTTTGAAAGAAGAGAACAAGAAGCTAAAAGAGAGTAACAAGAACATGGACAACTTGATCAAAGACTTGTACTCTCGAGCTCCTCAGCTAAAAGAAGGTGAAGAGGACAAAGAACAAGATGAGGAGCAGGTTGATTTTGAACCATCAGATAATGAATAGGAGGAAGATGAGGATCTTGATGAAGATGCTGGGAATGCTCCTCAAAAGAAGAAGAAGAAGAAGAAGAAGAAGAAGAAGGATGATGGAGATGATGATGGTTCGAATGGTGAATCTGGTGATGGAGACAGCTCTGCATTTGATGATGATGATGATGATGATGACGATACAGATAAGTACAAGTATGAGAAACGTGGATCTGGAAAAGGAGGTCAATCCAGTTCTAAAGCTCCTGGAGGATCGGTTGATGATGATACAATCTTTTGGAATGAAAAGCTGAAGTCATTGTCTGAAGATGACAAACGGATGTATCGCTAGATGCTTACTGATCGAGTCTGGACGATAGACATGACCAGTAGATTTTCTGAGATCTTTGAATCAGGTGACAGGATGCTTGAATTGGAGTATAATGATCCAGATCTAGAGGATGGTGAAGTTTTTGCGGCTATGTCAAAGGAGATTTTAGAAGGTTTGGCGAAGCAGGTTGGGAAAACGTTGGAAGAACTATTGGCTGATAATCAGATTCCCAATCTACCTGAAAAGGAAGCTGGTAATCATTCTGATGATCGTGATGTACCTGCATTTGAGGAGATTGAAATTGAAGATATAACCAGTGAAGAGTATCCAGAATATTTCATGAAAGATAAAGATTCTGGATTTGCTGCGTTCACTGAAGAGTTATTAAAAGAAGCCGAGAAACTTGCTAGAGAAAAGAGTGAAAAGTTTGTTGAAGAAGTGTTCAAGGGGCATGATAAACCAAATATCGAACAATCAGACAGTTTGAAGGAGTTACTGAGGAAATTGAAAGAAAAAGAAGCCAATCGTCCCAAAGCAGAGATCCAGGGAAGTTTTTATAAACTACACAACGAGATGTTTAAAGGAAGAGCGTTGGGATGGAAGTTTATAAAACAGCTGAAGTGTGTTGCCGTTAAGTGGGAGAAGGGGATACTTTATTTTGACAGATTTCATGATCTGAAGACTCTCCCGTACTGGGCTATTCGTGATATTTGTAGACATCGGTTGACTGGATCGTCGAATGATCACATTGCTTATTTTGCTGATCGAATAGCGAGGGAAAGCAGGACGAGATGGAACTTATTTGAACCTCAGTATCCGAAGCGAATTGTTCACAAGAAAGATATTGATACTATTACCGGTTTGCCCAAGGTGACTTTGAAGTACAAACCACCGAAAGTGTTGAAACATATTCCGCTATTGCAGATTCCACAACACTTTGCGAAAGATTTTATCTGGTGGTATTATGATTGGAAGATTGTAGAAGCTGTGATTGTTTTGTGTAACGACCCTGGCTGATGTGGCCGGGTTGTCGGGTCGGGTTATCGGAGTTACACAGCGGAATCCAGGGTTATAACAGTCTTGTAGTCTTCCAGGATCCACGTCATCATATCTGTTGGGTTACCTGAACACATGTCAAAAATAGTTTCTGTCAACATAAAGTTGTGTGAGGTCTCGTATTTTATAAAGTAAATGGACAGTTCGTTTATTTATAATTCTTTTGTAAATATCTTTTATAAATATGCTTTACGATTCTATATTCTGGAGGGGAACTAGATATTCTATCAATTCGATTATATTTCTATTATTTCGATTAGATTCTATAAGTTGCCATTCCTTTCTATGGTATCACTCTGCTTGTGATAATATATGATTATTTTACCCTCTACTCGGGTAAACTGGTTCTTGTCCTCTAGTTAGACAAGAAAGGAAATGGCGATACCGTCCAGTACTGTCCTCGTTGTTTCTATTGCCCCTTTCTATAATTTCTATAAATCGTTATTCTTTTATGTAAAGCATTATGTTTTCTAAATGACATGTATTTCCCCTAAAACCTTAATAAAACTGTAAAAGAGGGGAGTTCACGATACTCACTTGTTTGCATTATATCTTCTAGCTAATCTTCTTATTACAATTATATTTCATATATATATTGATACGTTTAACGCGTGGGACTTGTTAGATTGTAATACTTAGGATATATATCATATATACAATTTATATATATAGAATTCAGTATATATTAGATAGTCCTAAACTCGGGGTTTGGGCAATCTAGGCGAAAAGAAACAAAGCTGGCCTTTACAGCTTGACACGCGAACCTAATAAGAACTCTAGACATTCTTACCCGAGCTTAGTATATCGTTTTATATATCGAATCTTATATATAAACGTATATATTTTATATATAATTATTAGTCTCTTATTATTATTATCAAGTCCGTACGTTACTCGTATTATATATATATATACTCGTATAATTCTAATAATATTCCTCTTCTAGCTTATTGGAACCGGGTTCTATTCCGGGTGTTGACCGAGTCACTGAGTCGACTCGGCGACGACTCGTATTTCTTGAGACGGTTTAACAGTACCTCGCATAATTATAAAAACGGTATTATAATCGGTTATCAATTATTAATACCAATAGAATTACTGTTAAGATCGGGTTCTCACCGGGAAGTGATCGGAGACTAACCGGACCTCGCCGGAACACAGTCGGGGAGTGACCGGACCTTCCTTCACATCAGTCATCCACTCCAATTTCCTAATTATAACCATCGCGCATATGAACCAGTTATTATTAATCAAAAGATAATCAACTAATATGGATTCATACGGGAATAACCCAAATGATTTACATGATTACTAGACTTAATACCACCCACTTCCATAACATTAGTAGTTAAATTGGTGAGTGGTAGATTGAGTCTAAATCAGAACAGAGGCCGGGTTACGGGAGTGCCGGTACCGGTTCTTTTAACTGAAACAGAGAGACGAAAGGACAGGTTTATTATCATTGACAGTCACCATTAATCGGTGACTGTCCGGGTTCTTATATCTCAAACAAAGGGGATGAACATGGGGGTTCTTGACTGATTATCACTTTATGAAGGGTCCTTTATTAGGCTTCTACGTTGAAGATGAAGACCAGTATAATAGATTAAGGAGGAAAGCTTACCGGGGAAGAAGAAAAGGACGCAGGCGGCCGGAGACAGTAGCCGGAACAGCAGCGGAGGCGGCAACAGCCGCCATGGCTGTCCAGCGATGGTAGTGACCGGAGACAGAGGCGGCGTAAGCCTGCCATGAGTCCGGTAAAGGCTTCTTGATTCAGCTTTATACACACAAAGTGTGTGTATGTATATTGAGCAGAGAGAGAACGAGATGAGGGCAGAGAGGGTGGTTTATATAGAGTGAATTAAATAGAGGGTGTTTGGCTACGGGGATAAATACTGAGACTCGCGATAATTGGTAATAATTATAACGATCAAACAAAAGACGTTGGACAACGGGTTATTAGCAGATTAGGAGCGTTTAACCGTAATAATAATAATTCAATAATTATTATTTATATATTCGGTTAAAACGGTTTGTCGAAAGATTCGAACTTGAATAATTAATTTGGATAACCGGGTGGTCAGGTCCGACCCGACCCGTTTAAGAGACACGTAAGGTGACGTAATCACTTTGAGACTTTGGGGTGTTACAATCTTCCCCCCTTAGGAAATTTCGTCCCCGAAATTTGAATGATCTTGTCCTTTATATTCTTAATCTATAAGGACGTTATCATTAGAACGAAATACTTGTCATCGAGACATGATTGGTTCTCATGGTTTGCGAGGAACTCGATCTTGTATCAATCTAATATTAGAAATGTCAATCTGTATGACTACATCTTGATCATATTTCTAATTACGTTTTAACCTTTCTTGCTATAGTCATATTAATTCAGATACATGGATTATCTGTATTATTTCGATATGGCTATTAAAGGTTCTCGTATTGATACTATACTTCCATCGTTTGATATTTGGATTCGTTTACAATGATGGATTCTAGATAGTTCTCAAGAGATAGATACGGAAGTCCCTTCGTTATTACGATTTGAACGGGATCCGAGCTACTATCTCTTTTATTCGAACTTTAGAATTTACCATCATTGTAATTCCGATTCTTAAAGAGTAGGAATATCCTTTGGTAACTATCGGTTTAATTCTTACAAATTCTATCCTTCATTTCCATCTATATGGTTGATCTCTAGGTTACCACTATTCGTGGGTGTACTTAGGAGGTTTCTCATATCATTAGACGTATCTTACCTGAATTCTTAAAGGTACCGGAAAAGACTAATTCATGGATAATTGAGATTTCTCTTAAATCATCTATAATAATCTTTCTGACTATTTCATTGATGATTAACTGCATTGTATCTAATACATATTAATTGACTTTTCTCATTGTATTATCGTGAACAAGGTCTTTCACAATTCTACAGTCAATATATGTACTTTCTCTTTATAGTCTCAGAATTTACTGGTAACAGTCGTTGTTACGATTCTTTTGACTTTAAAATTCTAAGAACAATGCATCATTCAGTCTTTCTCAAAATCATGATTATCATTCCGGATTACTATACTTATCGCATTAACTATTTTTGTAGAATTCTTTCTTATTTCTAGTTCGGAATTCGATACACTCTTGGTAAAATATTTCTTATAAAAATTCTAGTCGTTTTCGTACGACTTATATCTCTATCTTGATAATTTCTTTTAATGTTTATATTCTTATTCTGATAATTATATTTCTTGGCATATCGGATGCCTTTCTATTTTTCAGACATATCGGATGTCTTTTCAATTTATAGTTTTTCTTATTTTTCGATTTATATTCTTTTATTTATCTATTCATATTCTTTTATATCCAAGCAAATACTGATAGTATCTATAGCACACACTATAAATTCAGTATTTCTATAATATATGTTTGCTTGGAATAATTCTTTCTTATATATATATTCGATCAAAGTCTATACTATTGGTGTCTGAAAACACATTCCGATAGACTTATATTTAGGCAATATATCATATATATTCTTAATCCAACTTATTATAAGCGGGGCTTATTTCGTTGAGATATTCGTATAGATAGTTCTTGCCAGAACAGTGATTTCTTATAATAACTCTCATAAGTCGTTATTCGGAATAGGAAATCCATCCTTCTTGGCCAGAGAGTTTCACTGAAAAAAATGAGCATAACTCTATTCATTTTTCGTTTTTACTTCGATTATACCTTGCGAATCTCTACGCGATTCCGCTTGGTATCAATTATATTTCGATATATTCGTTGGATTCTACCATCTCTGGTTTCCGAATCCATATAGATTTTTATCTGTTATACTCTTTGGAATTTTAACAATTCTTTTATCACTTCTTAAATTTCAAACTTGGTAACACTTGACCGTTGTACCAATTTGATTGTATTATAACTCTCGCGAGTTCTATACAGAAGTGAATGCGAAGATACTTTCTTAGTAATATATGTCCTCATAAAGAATCCTGTGACTTAGTGGTAAATGTCCGGATATACCTTCTGTAAGGGTCCGAATTTCCTTTGCCACCGGGATTGCACATAGGACATATAACTATCTTTGGTTGGCAATCAAAATCAATAAACTGATTTCTTTGATTCGTAGAATTTAACCAATCGGTGGTTTCTGCGAATATATTCTTAGTTGTATTCACGAAGGAATTTCAACAATATTGCCAGTTTTGTGGTCGTATTCTCCACATACGATACGCTGATAGTTCAGATTTATATTTATTTTCTGATCATTTCTTTTTAATATGTTTGTGACTCAAACATACTGTGATCTTGATAAACTCCTACTCGAATGTTCCTGTGCCTGTGGTGTTCATAATTATGTCGCGATCATAATTACTATTCCACCTCACCTAACATTCCAGTATTTGTTTATTTTAATCACAATAGGTATGTGTCTCTTACATATTATTTCGATATTCTGTTCTTTATTTTCTCTTAGATTTGAAATTATACTATTCAGGATAAAACTTGTTGGTCTAAGTCTAACGAAATAGACTATCAATCGTTCGGGAATTCATTCGTGTCAGAAGGTATTCAATATAACAATCCAATCTTCTTAATATCCCTTTACTTGTTCGAGTCATAGGATTAAGATGGTAGTTATATTTTCGTATAATCGAGCGAGTAAGAATTTGGTTTTGTCAGACAGATACCAGCGTATGTTGATTACGGAATTTCGAGAATAATATTTTGTCCAAATATTATTTGATTCTGGAAGGGATCGGGGAGGACCTCTAACCGAGATTTGTATATAATTACAGAGATGGGTTTAGATTATAAAATGGAATATATATGATATTTATCGTTTATATTGAAATAATATCGAGAAATTATATAATCGATCATAGATATGAAATTATACGAAAAGTTTCTTAATATATATATATATACGAATACTATTTGATTAATAAATCTTTATGAAAATACTGTTAAATGCGATATGAAATATGTTTCGGTAAAATAACACGGTCGTGGTTCTTTTATATAAAAACTTTTAGAAATAATTTATAATAATAATACTGATTCGGGTTTCGTAATAATACTTGTTTTTTTTTTTTTTTTTTGAAGATAATAACTATCTGAAAAGAGTCGTTGTAAAATTTTTTTTTTTTTTTTTTTTTTCATAATGTCGGAATTCTTAAATTTTTAATAAATAAAGTTCTTATTATAAATTGATAAAATAAATAAATTTCTTAAAATATCGAAATCAAAACTTTAAGGTTAAACGGATAAATTTAGATAAAACCTGAGATAGATTCTGGGGTGTTTTAAAAATTATCAAAACTTGATTTGATAAAAATATTAATCGGGTTTTCTCAATCTTTTGAATAAATCGTTATTTAAAAATCGGGGTATATATATTTTTACTGAAAACGAAATACTGGTTTAGTATAAAAATAATAATGACTAAATATCAAATTAATAAACTTCCAAAATTATACTTAAAAAGATTTAAAACATTTTAAATAATCACGATATATATGGGATCTTTATTTAAATAATCGAGGAAAATTCTTTTAAAAACACAATATTTATATATCAGATTTATAAAAATTTCGGAAATTACGGTGTAAAAATAATAATTTCTGGAGACTCGAGCATAGGAATGTTCAAGTTGGAGCGTATATTTATATTCTGTTTATAATTATTGGAATAATCGTAAGGTTAACGATTTGAATAATTATTGAGACTGGAATAATTCAATAAACTTATGTGAAGTTTCTTGAATCATGATGAATGGTTTATGTTTTATAATCTATATATTTTTCTATATCAACATTTATATACTTTTTATAACTTCGTCATTTCTTACATCGAGATTTATTTTCTGATTTCTGTTAATATATCTGGTTTCTGTTCTGTATTCGTTCTTATTTCATATGGCCTTAATATCCTGTAAGATTTCCCAGAAATTAATGTGCATATAAATTCACAACTGTGTACAGAATTGTCAATTTATCTCACATAATCATTCTAGTAATTTCTTGTGGTGGATTCGTTTTAAATTCTAATATACGGTTATGGTTCTCACCAACTTTATACTGGTTTGACATTTAGGTACCCAAAAATTTACTCGACTGATATTTTTCTTTTCTAATCCTGATATCCTAAATATTTCTAATTTATTTTTCTATGTAACATTTCTTTTTAGAAAAACATTCTGGTAGATCCCGGATGACTAAAGACTTCAAAACTGTTATAAGTGCCGCTCTGTTACCAACTGTAACGACCCTGGCTGATGTGGCCGGGTTGTCGGGTCGGGTTATCGGAGTTACACAGCGGAATCCAGGGTTATAACAGTCTTGTAGTCTTCCAGGATCCACGTCATCATATCTGTTGGGTTACCTGAACACATGTCAAAAATAGTTTCTGTCAACATAAAGTTGTGTGAGGTCTCGTATTTTATAAAGTGAATGGCCAGTTCGTTTATTTATAATTCTTTTGTAAATATCTTTTATAAATATGCTTTACGATTCTATATTCTGGAGGGGAACTAGATATTCTATCAATTCGATTATATTTCTATTATTTCGATTAGATTCTATAAGTTGCCATTCCTTTCTATGGTATCACTCTGCTTGTGATAATATATGATTATTTTACCCTCTACTCGGGTAAACTGGTTCTTGTCCTCTAGTTAGACAAGAAAGGAAATGGCGATACCGTCCAGTACTGTCCTCGTTGTTTCTATTGCCCCTTTCTATAATTTCTATAAATCGTTATTCTTTTATGTAAAGCATTATGTTTTCTAAATGACATGTATTTCCCCTAAAACCTTAATAAAACTGTAAAAGAGGGGAGTTCACGATACTCACTTGTTTGCATTATATCTTCTAGCTAATCTTCTTATTACAATTATATTTCATATATATATTGATACGTTTAACGCGTGGGACTTGTTAGATTGTAATACTTAGGATATATATCATATATACAATTTATATATATAGAATTCAGTATATATTAGATAGTCCTAAACTCGGGGTTTGGGCAATCTAGGCGAAAAGAAACAAAGCTGGCCTTTACAGCTTGACACGCGAACCTAATAAGAACTCTAGACATTCTTACCCGAGCTTAGTATATCGTTTTATATATCGAATCTTATATATAAACGTATATATTTTATATATAATTATTAGTCTCTTATTATTATTATCAAGTCCGTACGTTACTCGTATTATATATATATATACTCGTATAATTCTAATAATATTCCTCTTCTAGCTTATTGGAACCGGGTTCTATTCCGGGTGTTGACCGAGTCACTGAGTCGACTCGGCGACGACTCGTATTCCTTGAGACGGTTTAACAGTACCTCGCATAATTATAAAAACGGTATTATAATCGGTTATCAATTATTAATACCAATAGAATTACTGTTAAGATCGGGTTCTCACCGGGAAGTGATCGGAGACTAACCGGACCTCGCCGGAACACAGTCGGGGAGTGACCGGACCTTCCTTCACATCAGTCATCCACTCCAATTTCCTAATTATAACCATCGCGCATATGAACCAGTTATTATTAATCAAAAGATAATCAACTAATATTGATTCATACGGGAATAACCCAAATGATTTACATGATTACTAGACTTAATACCACCCACTTCCATAACATTAGTAGTTAAATTGGTGAGTGGTAGATTGAGTCTAAATCAGAACAGAGGCCGGGTTACGGGAGTGCCGGTACCGGTTCTTTTAACTGAAACAGAGAGACGAAAGGACAGGTTTATTATCATTGACAGTCACCATTAATCGGTGACTGTCCGGGTTCTTATATCTCAAACAAAGGGGATGAACATGGGGGTTCTTGACTGATTATCACTTTATGAAGGGTCCTTTATTAGGCTTCTACGTTGAAGATGAAGACCAGTATAATAGATTAAGGAGGAAAGCTTACCGGGGAAGAAGAAAAGGACGCAGGCGGCCGGAGACAGTAGCCGGAACAGCAGCGGAGGCGGCAACAGCCGCCATGGCTGTCCAGCGATGGTAGTGACCGGAGACAGAGGCGGCGTAAGCCTGCCATGAGTCCGGTAAAGGCTTCTTGATTCAGCTTTATACACACAAAGTGTGTGTATGTATATTGAGCAGAGAGAGAACGAGATGAGGGCAGAGAGGGTGGTTTATATAGAGTGAATTAAATAGAGGGTGTTTGGCTACGGGGATAAATACTGAGACTCGCGATAATTGGTAATAATTATAACGATCAAACAAAAGACGTTGGACAACGGGTTATTAGCAGATTAGGAGCGTTTAACCGTAATAATAATAATTCAATAATTATTATTTATATATTCGGTTAAAACGGTTTGTCGAGAGATTCGAACTTGAATAATTAATTTGGATAACCGGGTGGTCAGGTCCGACCCGACCCGTTTAAGAGACACGTAAGGTGACGTAATCACTTTGAGACTTTGGGGTGTTACATTTTGAAGGATGGAGAAAAGAATTTCAAGAAGATACACATATTTGATCCTATGTGGTTGGTTAATTGTTCACATGAGGATATCATTATGTTGTATTACAATCCGATATACAGTGAGGTGAGGGATGCTGAACAAGCAAGTAAATACCAGCGTGTGGTATTTCTGTGCTTTGCTTATGATATAAACACTGGATGCGATTTTGATAAGAAGCTTAGGAAGTTCGTGAAGATTCAAGATGTTCCTGATGTCAAGAAGAAAAAGCCAAAACAAGTTTTTGAACCGGTGATGACTTTAGAACAGAAGAAACAACTGCACATAAAGCTTATGAACAAAAGGATGGACCAAGAGCGTAAACAATCCAAGCAATAGTCGAGGGGGAGTTTGTAGATGCATTTTGTGCGACTAATGCTTTTGGATTACAATTAGCATATGTTAGTGTGTTTTGTCAAATGGGCGAAGGAAGAATGAATGGGCGAATGAGAGTTTCAGAAGGTGCGAAGGAGAGCAAAAGGTGCGAAGGAGAGAGAGGAGGTCGGAGGCAGATTAGTTGTTAATGTATAAGCTTGGTTCGACCATGATGAATGGGCGAACCTGCACACTCGACCAAGCAAAGTGGGCAAATGTGCAGGCCTATAAATAGGTCAAGTTCATTTTGAATGTAAGTTTTGGTCATTTATGTGTCCCTCCTGTTTGAGTCTCTCCCTAGGGTTTTGTGTAAACTTAATTCACGTCTTATTTTGATTGTAAAGCTTATTATAACGTGTAATTGAGTTTGTTTATCAATGAAATGAAGCTTTTAAAGATGATTTCTGTGTTTTATTAGTATTGTTATCATTTTGTGATTGATTCAGGGATTCCGCACCTGAATCAAACTTGTTTGATCACTATCTTTGTAGATTTGACGATCCTACGCGCATACAGAAGGAGGAAACTCCTCTCGAGACTCCTTAGAATGAGAGAAGGTTGAGTTCTTGGGTATAATCCCAAGTGTAGAGTTTGTAAGTTATTTTTTATATTTATTATTATGTTTATTATTTTTTTTATCTTTCATTTTTTTTATTATTATTATTATTATTATTATTTTTTGTGGTTTGGTATTGTGCTCGGGTTTTGTTTGTTTCGTTTTGCGCAGGTTTGGATTGCACCACCCGTACTCAATCTTCATTCGGGTGATTCTGAAGCTGTTATCATTTATCAAGGCAAACCCGAGAGTTTATCATTGTGTCAGAGCCGATCGCGAATGAAATGCTATACGATCGAGCTGGATTGGACTAGAGTTTTTGGAGCTTACGCGTTAATAAACCAGCTAAGTCCTTTCCAATTTGCCCTTTTCTCTTTATTTTTGTATTCGGAATTTATAGTTGTTTTGAGTCGTTTTTCAATTCCTACATTGAGGGCAATGTAGAGTTTAAGTGTGGGGATGGAAACTGTCGTCTAGTCTGTATATAGAGTCATTTTGAGTCCCAAAAATTAAAAAAAAAAGTCCCTGATTTTGAAGTTTGCATTATATAAAATATGGAAAATGATAGGTAAAGTTAGGTGTCCGGTTTTCGAATAGTATGTATAATAAGAGATTAAAATTGATTGAAAACGTGTCTGATTTGGGATTTGTGGGTAGGCTCGGCCGGTAGAAAGGTTTCCTTTGAAAAGTAATAAATTAATTATGTTAAGCTATTTTGTGGGTTCTAATCTAGGAGAAACGGGGAGACCGAAACCGCCAAAAATAGTATAAGAAACACCGTTATAAGTAGAAAACCGTTAGAATTTCTAATGACTAAAAAAATTTGAAATCAAAGCAAAAATGCTGAAGCTTAAGGTGCCTGGCCACTGGGATAGCGACTTGGATTGGTCACACCCTCTGAGTTAAGTATGCTGAGATGAAAAAAAAAATGCTGAAGTTTAAGGTGCCTGGCCACTGGGATAGCGACTTGGATTGGTCACACCCTCTGAGTTAAGTATGCCGGAAAAAAAGTGATTTTAAATTCTCTTGGTTTTCTACATAAGATGGTTGGGAAATGGTCATTTGGTCGTTCCTTTAGCTTCATAAGCTTGAGGCGGGATTAGGAGGAACTGTGGCTTCCTTCGAATGAGACCCTAGATAGACTAATCAACATGAACTTAACATAAATAAAAAGGGGCTTGGAAACCGGTGTGGGTTTAAGAGGATCAATATACCTGCAATCGCAATCAACACGTTAGTAGATTATTAATTAAGTAACCTATGTTTTGGAACTGGATGTAAACCTAACTGTGATTCCATAGCATAATTCTTTTTCAGGGACGAAAAAAAGATAAGTGTGGGGATATTTGATGTATTGTAAAATACATCTATTTCCAGTGTAAAGTTTGTATAGTTTTCGAGTCATTTATATAGTATTTTTATTAGTTTTAGGCTTGTACCGGTCTATTTTATCTAGTATAGGTTTTTATAGATTTTTATTTGTTTTGAGATTTTTTTTTTAGTATTTATCTATTTTATTTTATATTTTGTAGGTGTTCATGAACGTTAGAGCATAAACGAATAAATTTGGTCAAGTCAAGAACACCCGAGTTTAAAGCACGGAGTTATAATACTAGATATAATAATAGTATATTTGATTGTTATAATAATAATAATAATAATAATAATAATAATAATAATAATATTAAAACAAAAAAAACAAAGAACGTGACTTTGTCAAAAGGGCCGAAGCCCAAATCCTGTCTTGAAGGCGATTAGAGGGCATTATTATATTTCTTAAGGAGGAAGCATAACAGGAGGATATATTTTCTTTAGAATCAGCGGCGGCCATAATTTACAAAAGAGGAGCAGGCATTATTTTTTGGGATCGAACAAGAGAGCAACAAATATTATTGGGGAGGCAGGCCAAGGATCAAAGGTTCTAAGCCAGGGAGCAAGTATTCGGGTGTTAATCATTCGGTTTCTTCGTTTCTTTATTATCTTTGTTCTAGACCATGATTGCTGAACTTTTATTTGGCTTTGTTTCTCTTTTCAAGATGATTTATGGCTAAAACTTTTATAGCTACCTAGGCTACGACAAATAACTATGTTTTGATTTACTTTTTTCTATGGTTTTTGGAACGTGTTTTGGATTTATGATTCAGTAAAGATTTCGATTTCTTTAGATCTAGTGTATGTGCGTATCTATTATTTTTTGATTGTCACTTATTCACTCCACTTGCACTTTTATGAATGTCTTTCATGTATGAGTGCTAGTTAGGTTGCAGACTTTGTGTAGCAACTAGTTTATGGTCAATAGTCGCGAGTTTACCATAGGAGTGGTATTTGGTGGTTAGAAGATTTTAGGTATTCTTCCAAGTTCAATAGCTGTGAGGTGAGGACTTGTTGGTATGTCTAGGTTGTTAAATTGCTAGGTTATAGGCTTTGTGAGAAGATCTGCCTAGTTTCCCTTTCAACTCCTGCATATCAAGTTAGATCTAGGCTTCAATAATTACCCCTTGCACCTAGTGTAGTGAGGCTTTCGCGCTGTGAGGTAGATTGTCTAGCGGGTACTCGATCATAAGACTTAGATAACCTGTGAGGGTTTGTACTCCAACCGGTAGTTTAACAGCACAACAATATTCTAGGGTTTCCCCTTAAGAAGGGTCGAGGGTGTCTAGTTTATTCTTGATGTTTAGTATTTTAAGATCCGGTTCCAAATCAGTTCCATAACCATAGAAGCTTATCAGGCATAGTTAGGAGTCTGGTCTAGGTAGTGTCGTGTCATCATCTGAATTCGGCTCAGCTAAGTTCTCGTTTTTTTTAGTTCACTTTAGCTCGTCTTAGTTAACCTTTATTTTATAGCAATTTATTTTTCAGTAAAACCCCCCTTTAAAATAATAAATTAATTTAATCAGTATTTAGGATAAGTAATCGAGTCTAGTTTTCGTTTTCCATTAGAGTCTCGTGGGTTCGATATCCGGACTTACTTTAGCTATACTAGAGTCGATAGGTTCACTTGCCTGTCAGTAGTTTAGTTTTAGAGAGTCTAGAGTATTACTAAGTGTCTAGTTTTAAGTTTAATTTAGTTATTTTTATTAAACTACTTTTAGCACATCACACTCCATTTCTCTCCTCTCTCATACATTTTGTTTAAGAAAATATTATTATAATGGGGCAAGTACAAATAATGTTTTAATGTTGCGTACGAGGGTAACATGTGTTAGTTGGTCATAAAGGACTAACATGTGTTATCTAATCTGATAAAGTTAAACCTGTTGCCCCCATATACCCATGAGAAGATCTATCATTTGTTAGTATGAATGGTGTGGTAACATATGTTAAACCTGTTGCCCCCATATACCCCTATAGTTTTCACTTCATAAGTTTACTGAGAAAATAAAGCACACAAACTATTAACACACGTTATTACAAAAGTATCATTACAAACTATTGAACCACACAAAACCTACCCATGACATACAAATGAACTTCATGGAAGGTTAACATGTGCTAGTTGGTCATAAAGGGCTAACATGTGTTATATAATCTGATAAAGAAAAATATTATTATAATGGGTCATGTCACACCATTTCTCTCCTCTCTCATACTTTTTGTTTAAGAAAATATTATTATAATGGGGCAAGTACAAATAATGTTTTAATGTTGCATACGAGGGTAATATGTGTTAATGGTCATAAAGGGCTAACATGTGTTATCTAATCTTGTAAAGTTAAACCTGTTGCCCCCATATACCCATGAGAAGATCTAACATTTGTTAGTATGAGTGGTGTGGTAACATATGTTAAACCTGTATCATTTGTCAACCTTTTTGTCTTTCTTACCACTCCTGGTTTCACTTCATAAGTTTACAAAAGAAATAAGTAAATATAGCATACAAACTGTTAACACACATCAGGTTAACACATGTTATTTGGTAACACGTGTTATTACAAAGTATCATTACAAACTATTGAACAAGAGATAAACCTAACCCAATACATTCATATGAACTGCATGTAAAGGGTAACACATGTTAATGTTGCATGTGTTACTTTGGTAACATTTATTAAACTTGAATTTAAATGTCAGCCCTTTTTTTGTCTTGCTTACCACTATAGTTTTTACTTCATAAGTTTACTGAGAAATAAAATATATAAAATATTAACACACGTTATTACAAAGTATCATTACAAACTATTGAACCCCACAAAAACTTACTCATGACATTCAAATGAACTGCATGGATGGTTAACATGTGTTAATGTTGCATAACAGGTTAACATGTGTTAATGTTGCATAACAGGTTAACATGTGTTAATGTTGCATAACAAGTTAACATCTGTTATTTGGTAACATATGTTAAACTTGTGTTTATTTTGTCATCCTTTTTTTTGTCTTACTTACCCCTATAGTTTTCACATCATAAGTTTACTGAGAAATAAAGCACACAAACTATTAACACACGTTATTACAAAGTATCATTACAAACTATTAACCACTTTAACAAAATAAATCTAGTAACTCTATACATTGAGTACAAAAAAGAAAACGTTATTAAAAAGTTTTTCTCGGCTTCCTTCGACTTCGTTTGTTAACATATGTTAACCAGTGGGGGTCTTCGTTATCAACTGCAAAACAATAGATGAGATATTAATCGGTGTGACCAACTCATCATCTAACATGCTAAACAGGAGTAACATGTGTTAGTCGGGGCCCAAATGTGAACATATGTGAACATGTGTTAACAAACACAATTGTTACGATCAAAACCTATCGTGTAAACTTTCTTCATGACTCAAACACTTGACCAATGCCGCCCTTCCTATCACTTGCCATGGTCAGATCCGACTTACTAAAAAAATCAAGGTAAGGTCCTTTTCTAATTAGACAACATAAATGACCAACATGGTTTAAGAGATAACAGCAGTACCAAATAGCACATGTTAACCTATATTGCTCGCGAGTGACTCGGCTCATTTGCACCCCTCGAACAAAACCCAAATATCACATGTTAACCTATGAATTATGATGTTATATTATTTTTACTAACACACTCCTTACTATATTGATTCAGATAAAAGAAACTTACAGCAAAACTAACCCAAGAAACAAAGAAAACACCTAAAACTTTAGGCAAATTAAAGAAATCTAAACGACAAAAAATAAACAACGTTCAAGACCGAGTTAGCACGCGTTAACGAACCCAAATTCGCACCCGATCGAATTGGGTGAGTCGCCAAAAGGAGAGGACACTTGTCCTCCCCACCTTTTGACAACTCACCCTTTTCCTTTTATAAAACTCACACACACACATTTGTGCTCATATACATCCACACACACACACTTCTGAATATGAAGGTTAAGAGAGAGAGGGTGAACGAGAGGGAGAAAGCAACCGGAGGTCTCCTCCGATCCCGGCGGAGCTCCGACGACCACAACCCTCCATCCCACCACCACCCTCACCCTACCCCGATTATTATTATTACAATGAAGAGAGAGAGAGAGTCTCAACAGAGGAAGAGGAACGATGAGAAGTAAGTGGGTTAGATCACGAGGCCCGATTGAGTCAGATCTGAGCACCGGTAAGCAACAACAAACCCTCTTCTTGTACTAATCTGTAAGATATGATTATTGGGAATTGATGGATGATTGTTGTTGAGGGTTTATTGTTAAGATTGGGTGTGGTGATGAAGGATGGTTGTGTGACACCCGGCAACTTTCGGTAACTAACTTTTGAAAACTTAGTAAGTCTACCTTAGCGAGTCGCGCATACGTTACACATAACATGGTCGGTCGAGTCGAATCACACATAATTAGGGTTTTAACATACGCAAGTCTCGGGTCCCGGGAATTGGTGATCGGGCGGGAACGTATTATTTATCATGCATTATATGTTTACAATCATTATGTGACTTGTCGGTATGTGAATATGTGCTAACATGTGTTAAAACGGGGTTTAACGCGCAAAACACACAAACACAGGGGCTATAGGCGATTAGGCTTGGTGGGATAGCCTAATCGCATGATATAGGGGCGAGTAGGGGATACTTACTGGCGAGTAGGGGCTAATCACGTAACTGTTCATGCGATTAGGCCCCAATCGCATGAACAGTCATGCGATTAGGCTCCCTAATCGCGTATAAATCTGCATACTCGCATGATACGTGCTGGACGACCAAAAACGCCTATAAATACCACCCTTGACCTCCAAAACATCATTTGTGCAACCCTAGCCGTCCCATAACATAACCCAACACACAAACACCCTCTGGAACTCGTTTTTGCATCAAAACCACCATTTTCAAGCTTATTCCATCATCACCTCTTGATTACAAGGTGTGTTCTTCAAACCCAAACCTTTAAATGATTATGTTTTACTCCCTAAACGTCCAGACCTGACTTATAAATGTTTTTATCTTTGAAAATCCATTTAAAACCGTTTTTAAATAAACCCACACCTTTACATGTGTTATATGTGTTATATATGTTTAAAGATAGGATTTTTAGGATTGAATCATGGTTGTTCTTATGTTATTTTGATGTTTATTGCTGAGATAAGTTAGTATGATGATGTCCTAGGAGTTTGGATGGTTTTGGTGGTGTATTGTTGATATTTGATATTTTGACCCATTTGAAGGATTTTAGATGATTAAGGATGATATGAGGTGTGTTGTTGATTGTGTGATGTTAGGGTTTGCTCTAGGATGATGCTAGAACAGTAGGATGCTATCGGACAACGTGATTATGTGGTTAAATCTGAATAATTGCTATTTAGGGCAAGTTCTTGCATGTTGATGCGATGTTTACATGCTAAGTTGCCATTTTGGGAAACGCTCGCATTCGGGACTGTTAGAATGATAAAAACTTAGGGGTTTTGCTTGAAATATGTTTGTTAATGTGTTAGGATAATTATTGGATGTTTTTACATGTTTCGGATCTGATTTGGAGCGTTAAACGCGCGAAATTGCATTGTCCAGCTGCAACAGGCGAGTAGCACCCTAATCGCATGATGCTATAGGCGATTAGGGGTGTACTCGCCTGAATAAGAGGCCTAATCGTGTGTATAATAGGCGATTAGCCTTGTAATCGCCTGTTGACCCACCCTAATCACATGTTGACTTTTCCTAATTGCTAGTTTGATTCCTAATCGCGTGTAATGCTGCTGTATGCGTATTTTAACATCCCGGAACATGATTTGACGCCTAGGAACATGATAGGAACCCCGGGATTCACCCAATGACCTAGTAACACGTGTTCGGACCTGTTTGTGCGTTAATCAGACATTATGCTAGACTAGGTGAACTGTTGCGCGTATTAAGTGTTTAATTGCATATGTGGCATGTTGTCTTGTATTTATCTAACACGTGGAATGTCGGGTCACCAATGGGATGTCGAGTCTTGTCTTACGTTGTCTGGTTGTCGGTTAAACATGCTTTTCGGACACATAATGGTCATGGACTGGACTTAGGGACTAATGAACCCGATGGGTTGTTAGTCTAACTTGACACATATCTTATGATAGGTCGCCAATAGTTGGGACTATCATATCTCACAGACGGTTTACTCATATCACGCATACGGTTTACTCTTAAACGGAATACGCAACCTAAGGTGAGTTCACGGCCCCACATTTTACAGTTTTTACTTTCGGGGTGAGAAACATGCTTACAAACTCTTTTATGACTTATGACTCTTTATCACATTATACTATGGCTCACTTATCGTACTATACGGATCATTGAAAATCCCTAGAAACCACTAACATGGGTATATGGCGGGGAAATATGGATAGCGCTATTGGGGACTGACAAACCCCACTCGACGGCTGGAGGCCGGGCGGGTGCATATTGTCTCTAACAAAACAGGGTAACACTCGGCTCAGTCAGTAATGGTTTCACCCGTATGAGTATCTCATTCTGCGCCGGTGGTTGGCGTTCTCATTCTGCGCCTGGTTTGGCGTTCTCATAAGCATAGTAGTAATTGTGATGGTAACATTTTTGAAGGATCACTGTAAACGTTTAAATTAAAACCTGTGAACTCACCAGCATTATATGTTGACTCTTTTAGCCTGTTTTCTCAGGTCGCTAAGGTAGCAGCTGTCGGATAGGCGCACGTGGTCGCACTGGAGTCGTCTCGCGTCTAGGGTCTCATCTGCACGTTTTGGAATCATGAACTTTTGAACTTATGTTTTATTTATGCATGACTTTTGTAAACTTTAAATGCTTCCGCACTGTTCGAATGTTGGTTTTAAACTTATGCATGGTTCTCATTTACGTATGTTTTTACATTTAGACGTCGTTTATTGTGACCGTTGACTTGGATCCTGGTGTGTCACACGCCTCGCGGTAGAACTCCGCAGGTGGAAATTTGAGGGTGTGATAGATTGGTATCAGAGCCAATGGTTATAGTGAACTAGGACTGCATGTAGAGTCTAGACTATAGCCGAGTCACACACACTAGACGGTCACATACATTTGAGTCGTGCCTTTTGGGCAAACATACTAACCTTGTCGGGGTGTCGGTCTCCTTACCATACAGTGTCACATTACTTACCTCATTCTTGGCTATTTTTAGCTTCACTTTATTTTCCTCTCTGGGTTACAGCCGAGGGGACTTACTTATCGATCTTTTGAGTTAGTTATATCATTCTGGGATGTGGTTATCGGGTGACTTGAAGTTCTGGCTCGGAGCACGCCTTGGGGACCATGTAGAGCGATTTGTTATTTCGGGTGCACACGAAATCATAAATCGAAATGCATGAAAATCTTGGTGGACTTTGTGTTCGGACTAACGGTCATGCTGTAACCGTATTCTGAGTTCGTTGGTCACTTGTAGCTTGGTTTGTTATTGAACTGAGTGTCTCGTCTCATGTTTTGGCAGAACATGTCTGGTCGCGCTGGTGGACGTGCAGGTGGACGCCGTGGTGGCGGAGGTGGACGCCGTGGTGGGGGTAGAGGTGGTGGTAACATTACTATGACGTATGATGAGCTCAATGAGATGATGCAGCAACAGTTGGGCGTTGCACTAGCTGCTTTTCAGGCAGCCCAGCAGACTTTCATGGGTGCTGCTGCTCCTCCAGTTCAGGCAGGTGTTGCCTATAAGCGGTTTAAGGATTGTCAGCCTCTCAGCTTCCAGGGTACGGAGGGGGCTGTGGAGTTACTCAGGTGGTTGGAGAAGACGGAGTCGGTGTTTGCTTTATGTGAGACTCCAGCGGTGGATTGGGTGAAGTTTGCTTCGGGGACTTTTGTAGGAGCCGCCTTGACGTGGTGGAACTGCGTCACACAGACACTTGGTCTTGGGGAGGCCAACGCCATGCCTTGGGCGGATTTTGTGCGTAGGTTGAAGGATGAGTATTGCCCGCGTGAGGAGATTAAGAGGTTGGAACAGGAATATGGGAATCTTAAGATGGTTGGTTCTGAGGTTGAGGAGTACACGATCAGGCACAACGAGCTAGCAGTAATGTGTCCAGGTTTGTCTACACCAGAGTATAGGAGGATAGAGCAGTATCTGGCGGGTTTGGTGCCAGAGATTGCGGGACTGGTGTCTGCTAGGGATCCTACTACTATGTCAGAGGCTGTGCGGTCAGCTACTAAGATGACCAACTTGAAGATTTCTGAGGGTGTCTTGCCTCCTAGGGGCTCATCTGTGAAGGCGCCGGCTGAGAACAAGAGGAAGTGGGAAAGCGTGGATAAGGGTTCGTCGGGGACTCAGCGACAACCGGCAGCAAAGAAGACTGAAGCTTCTGGGTCAGCATCGGACCAGAAACAGGGGGGCTATGCTGGGAAAAGCCCTAAGTGTACACGTTGTGGGTTTCATCACTTTGGTACTTGTGAGAGCTTTCGTTGTGAGCGTTGTCAGAAGCCGGGGCATCAGGCCAAGGATTGCAGGGTCAACCTTTCCAGGACGACTCAGACTGCTGCTATTACTACCCCTGCTCCACAGGGGAATCAGGGTTGCTATCATTGTGGGGAAGCGGGGCACTTCAAGCGAAGCTGCCCCAAGTTGACTCAAGGGGGCACAGAGACTGCGGGGAAGGATGGGGACAAGGAAGGCGGTGGCCGGTGGACTCGTGCTCATGCTTATGTGATTGGTGCTAGGGAGAACCAGGTGGACCCAGACACTGTTACCCGTACGTATTCTCTCTTATCTCTTGTTACGCTTTGGTCATACTTTTATCCGCATTGTTGTGCGTTCGTGTTCTGGGTATTTTCTTTGTGGTTTGGTCTCTGTTTCTCATTCTTTGGGTCGATGAGGGTCCTTTGGGGATGCTACTTGGACGGTACCGGTGGATTAGTTATACCGATCATAGTAGGCTCCAGTAGGCTTTCATCGGGGGTCTCTTGTCTCATACTCGTATTTGGGAAAGTGGTTTCCCGGTTGTTACTGGCACGTTTGGTTTATGACCTTCACTCGTTGTATTTTGGGGAAACGTTACTTGGGCACAGAGGTCGACACTCATTACTGTTGAAGCCGAAAGAATCTCGGGACGAGATTCCTTTCAACAGGGGGATGATGTGACGACCCGGAAAATTTTTCTTCTTATTTGTTTTCTCTCCTCGACTTCGGGAAATTTTCGGGACGAAAATTCTTTCAACAGGGGGATGATGTGACACCCGGCAACTTTCGGTAACTAACTTTTGAAAACTTAGTAAGTCTACCTTAGCGAGTCGCGCATACGTTACACATAACATGGTCGGTCGAGTCGAATCACACATCATTAGGGTTTTAACATACGCAAGTCTCGGGTCCCGGGAATTGGTGATCGGGCGGGAACGTATTATTTATCATGCATTATATGTTTACAATCATTATGTGACTTGTCGGTATGTGAATATGTGCTAACATGTGTTAAAACGGGGTTTAACGCGCAAAACACACAAACACAGGGGCTATAGGCGATTAGGCTTGGTGGGATAGCCTAATCGCATGATATAGGGGCGAGTAGGGGATACTTACTGGCGAGTAGGGGCTAATCACGTAACTGTTCATGCGATTAGGCCCCAATCGCATGAACAGTCATGCGATTAGGCTCCCTAATCGCGTATAAATCTGCATACTCGCATGATACGTGCTGGACGACCAAAAACGCCTATAAATACCACCCTTGACCTCCAAAACATCATTTGTGCAACCCTAGCCGTCCCATAACATAACCCAACACACAAACACCCTCTGGAACTCGTTTTTGCATCAAAACCACCATTTTCAAGCTTATTCCATCATCACCTCTTGATTACAAGGTGTGTTCTTCAAACCCAAACCTTTAAATGATTATGTTTTACTCCCTAAACGTCCAGACCTGACTTATAAATGTTTTTATCTTTGAAAATCCATTTAAAACCGTTTTTAAATAAACCCACACCTTTACATGTGTTATATGTGTTATATATGTTTAAAGATAGGATTTTTAGGATTGAATCATGGTTGTTCTTATGTTATTTTGATGTTTATTGCTGAGATAAGTTAGTATGATGATGTCCTAGGAGTTTGGATGGTTTTGGTGGTGTATTGTTGATATTTGATATTTTGACCCATTTGAAGGATTTTAGATGATTAAGGATGATATGAGGTGTGTTGTTGATTGTGTGATGTTAGGGTTTGCTCTAGGATGATGCTAGAACAGTAGGATGCTATCGGACAACGTGATTATGTGGTTAAATCTGAATAATTGCTATTTAGGGCAAGTTCTTGCATGTTGATGCGATGTTTACATGCTAAGTTGCCATTTTGGGAAACGCTCGCATTCGGGACTGTTAGAATGATAAAAACTTAGGGGTTTTGCTTGAAATATGTTTGTTAATGTGTTAGGATAATTATTGGATGTTTTTACATGTTTCGGATCTGATTTGGAGCGTTAAACGCGCGAAATTGCATTGTCCAGCTGCAACAGGCGAGTAGCACCCTAATCGCATGATGCTATAGGCGATTAGGGGTGTACTCGCCTGAATAAGAGGCCTAATCGTGTGTATAATAGGCGATTAGCCTTGTAATCGCCTGTTGACCCACCCTAATCACATGTTGACTTTTCCTAATTGCTAGTTTGATTCCTAATCGCGTGTAATGCTGCTGTATGCGTATTTTAACATCCCGGAACATGATTTGACGCCTAGGAACATGATAGGAACCCCGGGATTCACCCAATGACCTAGTAACACGTGTTCGGACCTGTTTGTGCGTTAATCAGACATTATGCTAGACTAGGTGAACTGTTGCGCGTATTAAGTGTTTAATTGCATATGTGGCATGTTGTCTTGTATTTATCTAACACGTGGAATGTCGGGTCACCAATGGGATGTCGAGTCTTGTCTTACGTTGTCTGGTTGTCGGTTAAACATGCTTTTCGGACACATAATGGTCATGGACTGGACTTAGGGACTAATGAACCCGATGGGTTGTTAGTCTAACTTGACACATATCTTATGATAGGTCGCCAATAGTTGGGACTATCATATCTCACAGACGGTTTACTCATATCACGCATACGGTTTACTCTTAAACGGAATACGCAACCTAAGGTGAGTTCACGGCCCCACATTTTACAGTTTTTACTTTCGGGGTGAGAAACATGCTTACAAACTCTTTTATGACTTATGACTCTTTATCACATTATACTATGGCTCACTTATCGTACTATACGGATCATTGAAAATCCCTAGAAACCACTAACATGGGTATATGGCGGGGAAATATGGATAGCGCTATTGGGGACTGACAAACCCCACTCGACGGCTGGAGGCCGGGCGGGTGCATATTGTCTCTAACAAAACAGGGTAACACTCGGCTCAGTCAGTAATGGTTTCACCCGTATGAGTATCTCATTCTGCGCCGGTGGTTGGCGTTCTCATTCTGCGCCTGGTTTGGCGTTCTCATAAGCATAGTAGTAATTGTGATGGTAACATTTTTGAAGGATCACTGTAAACGTTTAAATTAAAACCTGTGAACTCACCAGCATTATATGTTGACTCTTTTAGCCTGTTTTCTCAGGTCGCTAAGGTAGCAGCTGTCGGATAGGCGCACGTGGTCGCACTGGAGTCGTCTCGCGTCTAGGGTCTCATCTGCACGTTTTGGAATCATGAACTTTTGAACTTATGTTTTATTTATGCATGACTTTTGTAAACTTTAAATGCTTCCGCACTGTTCGAATGTTGGTTTTAAACTTATGCATGGTTCTCATTTACGTATGTTTTTACATTTAGACGTCGTTTATTGTGACCGTTGACTTGGATCCTGGTGTGTCACACGCCTCGCGGTAGAACTCCGCAGGTGGAAATTTGAGGGTGTGATAGATTGGTATCAGAGCCAATGGTTATAGTGAACTAGGACTGCATGTAGAGTCTAGACTATAGCCGAGTCACACACACTAGACGGTCACATACATTTGAGTCGTGCCTTTTGGGCAAACATACTAACCTTGTCGGGGTGTCGGTCTCCTTACCATACAGTGTCACATTACTTACCTCATTCTTGGCTATTTTTAGCTTCACTTTATTTTCCTCTCTGGGTTACAGCCGAGGGGACTTACTTATCGATCTTTTGAGTTAGTTATATCATTCTGGGATGTGGTTATCGGGTGACTTGAAGTTCTGGCTCGGAGCACGCCTTGGGGACCATGTAGAGCGATTTGTTATTTCGGGTGCACACGAAATCATAAATCGAAATGCATGAAAATCTTGGTGGACTTTGTGTTCGGACTAACGGTCATGCTGTAACCGTATTCTGAGTTCGTTGGTCACTTGTAGCTTGGTTTGTTATTGAACTGAGTGTCTCGTCTCATGTTTTGGCAGAACATGTCTGGTCGCGCTGGTGGACGTGCAGGTGGACGCCGTGGTGGCGGAGGTGGACGCCGTGGTGGGGGTAGAGGTGGTGGTAACATTACTATGACGTATGATGAGCTCAATGAGATGATGCAGCAACAGTTGGGCGTTGCACTAGCTGCTTTTCAGGCAGCCCAGCAGACTTTCATGGGTGCTGCTGCTCCTCCAGTTCAGGCAGGTGTTGCCTATAAGCGGTTTAAGGATTGTCAGCCTCTCAGCTTCCAGGGTACGGAGGGGGCTGTGGAGTTACTCAGGTGGTTGGAGAAGACGGAGTCGGTGTTTGCTTTATGTGAGACTCCAGCGGTGGATTGGGTGAAGTTTGCTTCGGGGACTTTTGTAGGAGCCGCCTTGACGTGGTGGAACTGCGTCACACAGACACTTGGTCTTGGGGAGGCCAACGCCATGCCTTGGGCGGATTTTGTGCGTAGGTTGAAGGATGAGTATTGCCCGCGTGAGGAGATTAAGAGGTTGGAACAGGAATATGGGAATCTTAAGATGGTTGGTTCTGAGGTTGAGGAGTACACGATCAGGCACAACGAGCTAGCAGTAATGTGTCCAGGTTTGTCTACACCAGAGTATAGGAGGATAGAGCAGTATCTGGCGGGTTTGGTGCCAGAGATTGCGGGACTGGTGTCTGCTAGGGATCCTACTACTATGTCAGAGGCTGTGCGGTCAGCTACTAAGATGACCAACTTGAAGATTTCTGAGGGTGTCTTGCCTCCTAGGGGCTCATCTGTGAAGGCGCCGGCTGAGAACAAGAGGAAGTGGGAAAGCGTGGATAAGGGTTCGTCGGGGACTCAGCGACAACCGGCAGCAAAGAAGACTGAAGCTTCTGGGTCAGCATCGGACCAGAAACAGGGGGGCTATGCTGGGAAAAGCCCTAAGTGTACACGTTGTGGGTTTCATCACTTTGGTACTTGTGAGAGCTTTCGTTGTGAGCGTTGTCAGAAGCCGGGGCATCAGGCCAAGGATTGCAGGGTCAACCTTTCCAGGACGACTCAGACTGCTGCTATTACTACCCCTGCTCCACAGGGGAATCAGGGTTGCTATCATTGTGGGGAAGCGGGGCACTTCAAGCGAAGCTGCCCCAAGTTGACTCAAGGGGGCACAGAGACTGCGGGGAAGGATGGGGACAAGGAAGGCGGTGGCCGGTGGACTCGTGCTCATGCTTATGTGATTGGTGCTAGGGAGAACCAGGTGGACCCAGACACTGTTACCCGTACGTATTCTCTCTTATCTCTTGTTACGCTTTGGTCATACTTTTATCCGCATTGTTGTGCGTTCGTGTTCTGGGTATTTTCTTTGTGGTTTGGTCTCTGTTTCTCATTCTTTGGGTCGATGAGGGTCCTTTGGGGATGCTACTTGGACGGTACCGGTGGATTAGTTATACCGATCATAGTAGGCTCCAGTAGGCTTTCATCGGGGGTCTCTTGTCTCATACTCGTATTTGGGAAAGTGGTTTCCCGGTTGTTACTGGCACGTTTGGTTTATGACCTTCACTCGTTGTATTTTGGGGAAACGTTACTTGGGCACAGAGGTCGACACTCATTACTGTTGAAGCCGAAAGAATCTCGGGACGAGATTCCTTTCAACAGGGGGATGATGTGACGACCCGGAAAATTTTTCTTCTTATTTGTTTTCTCTCCTCGACTTCGGGAAATTTTCGGGACGAAAATTCTTTCAACAGGGGGATGATGTGACACCCGGCAACTTTCGGTAACTAACTTTTGAAAACTTAGTAAGTCTACCTTAGCGAGTCGCGCATACGTTACACATAACATGGTCGGTCGAGTCGAATCACACATCATTAGGGTTTTAACATACGCAAGTCTCGGGTCCCGGGAATTGGTGATCGGGCGGGAACGTATTATTTATCATGCATTATATGTTTACAATCATTATGTGACTTGTCGGTATGTGAATATGTGCTAACATGTGTTAAAACGGGGTTTAACGCGCAAAACACACAAACACAGGGGCTATAGGCGATTAGGCTTGGTGGGATAGCCTAATCGCATGATATAGGGGCGAGTAGGGGATACTTACTGGCGAGTAGGGGCTAATCACGTAAATGTTCATGCGATTAGGCCCCAATCGCATGAACAGTCATGCGATTAGGCTCCCTAATCGCGTATAAATCTGCATACTCGCATGATACGTGCTGGACGACCAAAAACGCCTATAAATACCACCCTTGACCTCCAAAACATCATTTGTGCAACCCTAGCCGTCCCATAACATAACCCAACACACAAACACCCTCTGGAACTCGTTTTTGCATCAAAACCACCATTTTCAAGCTTATTCCATCATCACCTCTTGATTACAAGGTGTGTTCTTCAAACCCAAACCTTTAAATGATTATGTTTTACTCCCTAAACGTCCAGACCTGACTTATAAATGTTTTTATCTTTGAAAATCCATTTAAAACCGTTTTTAAATAAACCCACACCTTTACATGTGTTATATGTGTTATATATGTTTAAAGATAGGATTTTTAGGATTGAATCATGGTTGTTCTTATGTTATTTTGATGTTTATTGCTGAGATAAGTTAGTATGATGATGTCCTAGGAGTTTGGATGGTTTTGGTGGTGTATTGTTGATATTTGATATTTTGACCCATTTGAAGGATTTTAGATGATTAAGGATGATATGAGGTGTGTTGTTGATTGTGTGATGTTAGGGTTTGCTCTAGGATGATGCTAGAACAGTAGGATGCTATCGGACAACGTGATTATGTGGTTAAATCTGAATAATTGCTATTTAGGGCAAGTTCTTGCATGTTGATGCGATGTTTACATGCTAAGTTGCCATTTTGGGAAACGCTCGCATTCGGGACTGTTAGAATGATAAAAACTTAGGGGTTTTGCTTGAAATATGTTTGTTAATGTGTTAGGATAATTATTGGATGTTTTTACATGTTTCGGATCTGATTTGGAGCGTTAAACGCGCGAAATTGCATTGTCCAGCTGCAACAGGCGAGTAGCACCCTAATCGCATGATGCTATAGGCGATTAGGGGTGTACTCGCCTGAATAAGAGGCCTAATCGTGTGTATAATAGGCGATTAGCCTTGTAATCGCCTGTTGACCCACCCTAATCACATGTTGACTTTTCCTAATTGCTAGTTTGATTCCTAATCGCGTGTAATGCTGCTGTATGCGTATTTTAACATCCCGGAACATGATTTGACGCCTAGGAACATGATAGGAACCCCGGGATTCACCCAATGACCTAGTAACACGTGTTCGGACCTGTTTGTGCGTTAATCAGACATTATGCTAGACTAGGTGAACTGTTGCGCGTATTAAGTGTTTAATTGCATATGTGGCATGTTGTCTTGTATTTATCTAACACGTGGAATGTCGGGTCACCAATGGGATGTCGAGTCTTGTCTTACGTTGTCTGGTTGTCGGTTAAACATGCTTTTCGGACACATAATGGTCATGGACTGGACTTAGGGACTAATGAACCCGATGGGTTGTTAGTCTAACTTGACACATATCTTATGATAGGTCGCCAATAGTTGGGACTATCATATCTCACAGACGGTTTACTCATATCACGCATACGGTTTACTCTTAAACGGAATACGCAACCTAAGGTGAGTTCACGGCCCCACATTTTACAGTTTTTACTTTCGGGGTGAGAAACATGCTTACAAACTCTTTTATGACTTATGACTCTTTATCACATTATACTATGGCTCACTTATCGTACTATACGGATCATTGAAAATCCCTAGAAACCACTAACATGGGTATATGGCGGGGAAATATGGATAGCGCTATTGGGGACTGACAAACCCCACTCGACGGCTGGAGGCCGGGCGGGTGCATATTGTCTCTAACAAAACAGGGTAACACTCGGCTCAGTCAGTAATGGTTTCACCCGTATGAGTATCTCATTCTGCGCCGGTGGTTGGCGTTCTCATTCTGCGCCTGGTTTGGCGTTCTCATAAGCATAGTAGTAATTGTGATGGTAACATTTTTGAAGGATCACTGTAAACGTTTAAATTAAAACCTGTGAACTCACCAGCATTATATGTTGACTCTTTTAGCCTGTTTTCTCAGGTCGCTAAGGTAGCAGCTGTCGGATAGGCGCACGTGGTCGCACTGGAGTCGTCTCGCGTCTAGGGTCTCATCTGCACGTTTTGGAATCATGAACTTTTGAACTTATGTTTTATTTATGCATGACTTTTGTAAACTTTAAATGCTTCCGCACTGTTCGAATGTTGGTTTTAAACTTATGCATGGTTCTCATTTACGTATGTTTTTACATTTAGACGTCGTTTATTGTGACCGTTGACTTGGATCCTGGTGTGTCACACGCCTCGCGGTAGAACTCCGCAGGTGGAAATTTGAGGGTGTGATAGGTTGACGGCAGATGAGCGACGGAGGTTTGCGTGGCAGGCGAAGGTGGACAGTTACGGTTGTGGTGGTGGTTATACTTGGTGGTTTTGATGTCATGCTCGGGTCAAGGAGGCAAAGGAAGAAGATGATTTGAAGTGATTAGGTTCTTGGTCAAACCAAGGGTCAACATGGGTTGACCATGTCAACTAGACAGATGGGTCGCCCTTATCTTCAAAAGATGGACCTACGATAGCCTCCATTCACCGGAATCTTTAATGGAAATTCAACGAACACCATCTTCAAAAGCAAAACTAACCAACATTGTCGTTTACACTTCGATTTATCTTAACAGTTAGGCAATTATTGAGGAAATTAGGGTTTCAAACAGTTAAAAAGTAGGAGAATGTAGGGAGAGAAATTTAGATAGATAAACTTAAAGAGAGAAAGAATGAAAGAAATGAAAATCCATATAGAGAGATAAGATATACAGCTATTGTAAATTTCAAATTAATAAAAAAGACTAATCTGACAAAAAATTAGAGATGTGATGTTTGGGGGTGATGACGATCCTACCCTATCTTATTATTATATTGGTTTTGGATTGTGGTGATATGGTTTCATTGGAGCCACATATTGGGTTTCTAAGGTTTACCATATAACTTGGGTTTCTTGTTAATACTCATACTATATATATATATATATATATATATATATATATATATATATAGGGTGGGGTTCATGTAGAAAGTAGTGTTTTCCTAAGAAGTCTAGGAAGTGTTTTTAACCCTTAGATTAGATTTTTAATGGTGTAGATTAAATGGGTGAGATTTTTGTAATTAGTGTTCTATAATTAGTAGTATATTAGAAACTATAGGGGTATTCTAGTAAATATGCTCGTGTTTTAAAAGAAACCAAAACACGAACTGTTGCAAATAAACCCATCTTTCACGCTCATTTCCTTATAAAAACCCCTCTAGTATAGGAAACAATAATCAATAAAATCATGGATTTAAATAAACATTTTGGTGCAAAATACAAACGTATGATTTAAGCTCTTTTTTATCTTCATTCATTTGGCATTTTTTTGAAAAAGATTGTGGTGTTTTAGGAAATTATAGGTAAGAAGATGAAGAGTAAAACAACATAGTGTTTGATTGAAGATGTTGTCTGGATTGATAAAAAAATAAACCCAATGAAGGCTTCGACGGGACGAGGTATGTAATCTCGATTTAGAAATTATGGTTTGTCTAATTTTTTACTATGTCTTGAAATGTGGATGAAACCACTGTTAGGTGTTTAAGAAAATAATGATCGGGTTGCTGTATTTCTTATTGGTGATGGGTTTTTAATTAAAATGGTTACTAAGGTTTTCAATTTGGGGCTTTCGTAGAGGGTTATTGTGTTATACATCTGATCATAAGGCGGTGTTTTATAACCATGTGTTGAAGTTGGTTTATCTTAAATTTTGGGTTAATCATATGTTTTCATAGTATGTTAGGGTTTGGAAATTGGGATTTTGTAAGTTTTGGTTTTAATCCGCTGCCCCCGGTATGTTGTGTTTTATCATAGAAAACAAATAATGTCGTGTTTTTAAAAGTGTGTTTAACTTGGCATGTGTTCAATTTTCGGTGAATTGCATGTCATACTTTGCTGTTGGTGATTAAAAAATTTAGGATTTAGTATGTATGTTGGTGGTTTTAACTGATTGGCCATCATAGGGTGTGATGTGTGTTAAAACACACATCATGTTATGTTTTATCATGATCCAATACAACATTATGTGGTTATTTGATTGTTCATTGTTGGGGTTTAAGTGGATATAGTAGCTAAATTTAATAAAAACACTAATATTAAATAAGAACACAATAAATTTTGGGGTTTATGTGTTATTCATACATCTGAAAAATATGGTTAAATTTACAGTGAGAAGGAGTGAGCGAATAAAATATTTTGTGGGGTTATTTTGATAAGGCACATGGAAACGCATAAGGGGACACTGTTAAAATGACGGAAATGTGGATTATCAAGGGAGTGTGATCAGCAACAACATGAGCTCGATAAGCTAAGATATAAGTATGTTGCAAAAATTATTCTTAGTGATGTAAACACATCAAGACGCTTTGTTTAGTCAAATGGAAAGATATGAAAAATTGAAGGATTTGCGTAAGATGAAGCTACAAGCAGAAGCATTTGCAAACATTCGCAAGAGGTTGAGAGAGAAGAAATTGTTATTTCTGGGGTGGATGGATTTTTTGATGTTAGGATGTCTTAAAAACTTGTTGGGTTTAATGTTATTTTGTAATTGTGTTGAAGTTATAACAGTATGGACTCTTTTGAAATGGTAATGTTATTGCTAAACCATAATATATTGGTGTATGTTGTTTTCAGCAGGTAATATGTTTTGGGGCTGCTTATATATATAACACAATGTTAACAAAAAATGTCGTGTTAAAACATTATGTACAATATTTTTTTAGAACACTATGTAGTGCTAGTATTATGTCCGCGCGCTTCGCTGCGCAAATACAATTCTAAAAAAACATGGCAGCGTATTGCATTCTAATTTGGCTAAATTTCGTAAAGCATGTCTCTTCTCGCTCTCATTCTCATAAGAGACGGCTTTTGAAAGTAAATTTAAGATTTAACAATTAAAATTACAATTCTTGTTTTTTTTTTTACAACCCACATATGTTTTTATGTTTATTTTGTTCATATAGTCATTCAAGCTTAACTTTCTTAGTATAATATAATGATTTTAGAATTTATATATATATATATATATATATATATATATATTATAGTCATTTTGCAATTAATCTAGACGGTCACTTTGTCTTTTTAATTGAAATCATATAAGGGTGAGGAGCTTCAAAACAACTCACGTGATAGTAATGAACATTTTTATAAAAGTAGAATTTTCATAGAATACTTCAAATTTTATTTTTACATAACTCACATAAGTACATGATAATCAGTGTACAGACATATTAATTCGCATGTGATAATTCAAATACATTAATAAGTCTCTAAATTGATTATATAGTTATAGTACAAGTGCATAATGCAGTAAGGGGTATTATGGGGAACTTTTACATGACATATCTATGTTAAAGCATGAGTCTCTTGATATCACATCTTAAAATGGGTATAAAATTATTTTTCTAGACATGTCTCCTCCTTAATAAGGTAACATAGATATTGTATTACAGTTAAACACCTTAACTGTTAAAACACTATTAAGCTAATTGTTTTAAAAAAAATACATTAATTTAAGCAATGTGTATGCAACATAAAAAAAAGCATGTAAACACATTGGTTAAAACATGGTTTAAAAGACAATACGAGTTTGGAATTAAAACACATTCCGCATACTTGTTTGCGTTATTTCTTACCTATTTCCTATTTGTTAAAAAAACATATAACATCAAAATTGTTTTGAAAACAATCCATTCAAACAACCTGTTCTAAAAAGCAATCCAAGAAATCCGAGAAAAAACATTATGCCAAGAAATCTGAGAAAAAAACATTATGTAGGTATAAAACACTATGCCAAGAAATACGAGCAAAAAAAAAAAACAACAATGAGGCTATGTCAATAAATGTATGTAAGTATACAAAGAATAAGACAACAAATCAGAGCAAAACACGAATGAAATTATGGTAATAAATATATGACGAATAGAAGGTACAAAATCCGACCAACAAATAAGATTATAACATATATTCATTACAATCAAGAAAAACACTATGTCAAGAAACTAGATTTACAAACTAATAAAATTTACCATTATGAGCATCGATAATGGAATTAAACATTGGATTTCTAAAAAAACAACAAATGAATTCTGATACGTAAATAATTGTGGTGAATGATGTTTTGTAGTTAATGAGTTATGAGCGTAAATGATGGTCTCTATAATCTTCATATGATTTAAAATTGCAAATCAGTTCCATAATTATCTAATTGGTTATATTATTTTTTTAAATAAATCTCTAGTTTGTTAATTACCATAATACCCTTTTTTAAAATAATAAAAATGCCACATGTTATTTAAATGTGGCTTCTTACACTTTTTCGACAAATGCTACTTTCTACCAAAGTCCAAACCTATATATATATATATATATATATATATATATATATATATATATATATATATATATATATATATATATATTAAAGGCCTTATTATATAGGTTGCTATTTTTTTATAGAAAAGATGTAAGAAGATTCATCATCATTACACGTATATCTATATCTATATTATCTATATCAATATACTACTATATAATACATTCTAGATGGGCAACAAGGTAATTTGCTCTCTTTTTTTAAGATGGCATATGAAAAGTTTTATGCTTTACACCTAAAATTTCATGAAAAACTTTCTAATACTACCCCAATTTGCAAAACTCACTTGTACATGTTAATTCAATTCAATTGAATGCATAATTTCACATTTAATGCAGATGTGGTATAACAATTGCAAGGTTAAGAACACCTAATGATAACCCTGTATAAATAAAAAAACATTAGTTGTACATACGAACTTTTTATTGTATAAGGAGTTGTAAACGGTACAAATTAATAAACAAAATTAGTGACTTTTACCTTTTCCCACTCCCGAATCATTAGAAAAAACTGAAGCCAGAGCACATGGAATACTGAAAGTTACCTGAGTTGTAAATAAAGTGTCAATGGAATTAAACAACAATAAAATTAAAAACATAATTATGCACCCTATGACGTGAACAAATGAGCAAGTATATAAATGTATAAATATAAACAGAAATATAAATATTTAGACACCAGTTTCAACAAAAAAAATATAAATATAAAAAATTCAAGTTTCATAGATTTAAATTTACTTTTTATTATAAATCTTAAAACTATTTAATATATTAGTAAAACGAAGATAATTGTTTACTCGTAAAGTGTCCATTACATTAATTTAGCCTAGAGATAATCCGTTTTTTTTTCTCAAATCAGTTCACATTGAAAACAGGTTTGGGTTCTTTTAAGAGAAATAGAATTGATTTTGGCTAATTCGGCACAGGCTAGAAACCAGAATGGGCTAAATTAAACCAAACCTCCTAGAACCGACTAGCATTGGAGGAAACTAAAGCATTTTTTTATTTTTACAATATTTTAGTTTTAGGTTTTTTTTATTAGTGTTATTATTACTATTTTGTCTACATTTCCATTTAACTTTCATCTAAAATTAGTTTATCCCGCCGCATAGCGCGGGGTCACTTCTAGTATTATTAAGGAGGAGTGATGGTCAACATAGTCATTTTTATTTCCGTACAACTTAAGAAGTAACATGTACAACGTATTTAAGCAAGAAATTTGAGGTTATTATAGGCATAGTTGTGACAATTAAGACACTTAGGAGGGTAAAATAGTAAATTTATCATAAATCAATACCTCACATTCTAAAATCTTATCCTAATTCTACCCTTATGCCCAACTTTTAAAACACAAAATACAACCTATGTTGCATTTTAAATGTAAGACCTTTCAACCCCTCATCTCTATTATTATCTATACTTATTATAATTAATTTCTTGAATGCCAACAGTCTTTTCATAACCCCTATTTACTCTACACTAATACTGGTGGCCCCACAAATACTCTTGCAATTAGTCAGCAGTCATTAGTTCTTGCTGAACTTGAATTTAGGAAATTATTCTTGGTATATAGTTATGTAGGAAGGTTAGTAAATTTCCAGCTTTTATTGTTTGTGTTGTGTGCTTTTATATATGATTACATGAATTTACTTAAATTTTGTACACAGGAAAAAGCTTGAGCATGTGGTTTCTGTTGAAGACGCCATTGAGTTAAAAAGAATGAAAACAGTGATGATGTTTGATTTTGAAGCTAAAATATGAGCAAAGTCTGGTTGCAAGTTTTGTGAGCCATGTGATAGGGCAATGGTATGTAGTAGTGTAATATCTCTTCCATGATTTATTTTATAATATCACTGATAATGTATACATAGACCCACCCAAGTATTTAAAATGTTACCTTACGGCCACCCAAATATTAAAATTTAAAACAACATTACACATCACCTTAGTATCAATTAAATTTCATTTATGTCCTTGCACATTTTTCTGATTTTATTGATGGAATTGGCATAAACGAAAGCAAATTGTAGCATGGGCATTATTCATCAATTGGGTAGATATAACCAAGGTCCATTTTATCAGATATTTTCCAGTAATTTAAATATAATATGATTAAGTACAATCTACATCAATTGTTTTTTGGTAATATAGTTTTGAAATTTCAGTTCCGTGGCCGTCATTGTTTACATATTGCAGCATTTAGATTGGGATTCTGGAAAGACACATCTTTATCATTGCTATGTGAGTGTCGATGTAACTTACCAATTCAAGGTTTACATATCATTTTTTATTAGCATTGGATCTTGAATCTTAATTTAATTTAATATATTCTTGATGCTATATCTTGTAATAATATTCCAGGACCATATTCTTAATACAAGAAGAACTCACTTTCAAAGGGAAAGTTGGAGAAAACAAAGTGTTAATTGTCCAATTTACAAAGGATCCAAAAATACATGATATGCCATCTAATCTAAGTAGCTAGATTGCAGCTTATAGCAGGATTTCTAGTAGCATTTCTATTGGTGTGCGTCATTATCATCTTTTTGGTGAGCTAATTACTTTTCTTTATGTATGCACTTAAACATCTAAAGGAATTCCAACCAAATAAGTTTAAACTCAAATATTTGTGGGTGAACAATGCCAAAAGTTCCATCCATTTCCTTTTGTAAATGATTCTGGCTTGTCTTCCAAAAAGAAACTCTTTGAGAAAGAAACTCAGGTTCCCTCATTGGATAACAAATTTGTAAGTAAGTAACCCATTTATGTTAGAATCGAGATGGCCCTAAACTATTTTTTTACAGAATTGTATATTTCAACATGTTTGAATCACTAATCAGACTTTGGCATCGTTTACACACACATACTTGTATATAAGTTAAAAACCGATCATGAAAACACACGTTGCAACATATGCAATATGTGGCACAAAAGTGGTAGTACTTTAATGTCTACATTAAGCAAAAGTACTACCACTCCTGTCTCAACCACTCAACCAACAACCACCAATCACACACTTCTATTTTCTATTCGATTTAGGCATTACCATAGTTGTTCCATATATTCAAGGTAACGATTCGTCATTTTTGTAATAAATAATCTTTCCATATTGAGATGTTATTAGAACCACTTTGTTACGACCTCAACGACTAAGGTATGCTATTATGGTTTGTTATAGTCGCGTGTTGAATGCCAATTTATTCAGTTTTAAGCTGATAACGTTTTTCATTCTCCTTGTTTTATAACATTTTTCATTGATAAATATAGCAAGTTACATTTTGATAGTGGGTAAGTGGGTAACAAGTTGCGTTGCTATCCCCATTGGCTTTTTCAGGGCTAGAAAGATAGGTGACATGCTACACCATTTGACAGGAGGTTAGAAGAGGCATTATCTGAGAATGTCGAGAGGTATGATATACTTTGCGGAACCTCATATATATTTAAATATTAAACAAAGTTAGCCGAATTAGTTGTTTGGCGATTTTTAGCCCAACTTTTAGTAGTTAAAGATTCGGATTTTCAAGCGTTTCATGGCTTTGATGAAATCTAATTGTGTACATGAATGTAAAGCCAACCATTTTTATAAACTTTTGGCAAGTAATGATTCTGAATTTCATGAGTTCCACTGGGTGGACACATTTTAACTTTTGAGTCAAACCTGGAACAATTTGTGATGTCATTCAGCGTTAATGTGTTTAGAGTCAAAAGTCACATAATTTATTGGATTGGTAGCTTTTAGATGGTATACCTCAACTTATACAAATGTATATATATGACATATACCATGAACTCTCTAATACACTTGGTCTACCTATGGGCAATAAACCTTAACTTATACAAATGTATATATACGACATATACCATGAACTCTCTAATACACTAGGTCTACCTCTGGGCGATAAACCTTGAGTCCTTGACTATTACGAACATATGATTTTTTTTTTAATCATTTTAATGTTTGAATCAAGTTCCCGCCTATTGTCTTATGTTCACGCCCAGTATTGTCGTCTCCACCGTAACGTTTGGGTTCCCCACTATTGTACTAAAGCATCTATACATTGACTTAACTTTGCACATTATAAGCTAAATAGTACAGAAGAGAAATTACAATATGTTAAATGCTTAAAGCTGCCCATTTTTAGATCAAACGAAAATTATATCCATATTTTCAAGTTCTTTTTTTTTCTTTCTTAGATTTTACTTTTATGTTTGTAAAAGAACTTTTAAAAATTTAATTTGATTATGGTTGCATATCTTAACATTTTATCAAACCATTCTTTGTAAATTCCTTGTGATCATTTGTAACCGACTATCTAACTTTTTTTAAATAAATTATAATCCCTTAAAATTATAAAAAGAGTTAAATGCCAATTTCGTCCCTGAGGTTTGGGCCAGTTTGCCACTCCAGTACAAAATTTTTTTTTTTTTTTTTTGCAATTCCTTCCCTGAGGTTTGGATTTTTTTTTGCCAAATTCGTCCTTTTCATTAACCCAGTTAAAAAAGCTCGTTAATGTCAGGGGTAGTCAGTTTTGTCTTTTTACCTCAGGGACGAATTTGGCATTTAAAATTCAACCTTACCTCAGGGACGAATTTGACATTTAACTCATAATTTAAAATAATTTATTATGAATTTATAATGGTCAAAATAAGTTAAATTGATAAAAAATAATTAATAAAACTTTTTCCAAAATTAAATTTAGTTTTATAAAGTTTATTTGTTTATAAGTCTAAAACAATTTTTGTAGAATTTTTATAAACTGTTTGGTGATATTTCTATAATTTTTTTATGTATTTATAAATAAACATGTAATATCCGATTGTATATATGCTATTATAACCTGATTAAACATGCACCCAACCTCTGAAACTTGCGACTAAGAAAAGCCCTCTATCATATTCACCTTTCCGTCACTGGAACTCCTCGAATTTGAAGCTTTGGGGTCACGAATTGTGCTTAGATTTGCAGCATCATTCGGTAACATATCTGGTCCCTTATGATCGATTTTTGATAGAGTTTAAAAGGCCTATTTTTTTGTTTATTAACTGTATCAAAAACATTTTCAATTGTAACGATTTAGGGTTAGGGTTCAAATCATCTTAGTTTGGGGAAGATGACATAGATCGTTATTATGTAAAAAGTTTCTGAACTGAGATAAAACACCAACAGACATATGGAGCAGATGGTATTCTGTTTGTGCATTCATACGCTTGGTCTTGGGTTCGAAACCGAGCTACAACATTTTTTTATAAGCATTCATTCTATTATTTAAACATACCATATAACCAATTAAATCTAAAACCATCTTGTTCTCAGGGTCCGGACCAACTGGTCTGGGCTTGTGATTTAAAACCTCCAAACCGGGTCAGACCCAGGTTCGATCCTCCCCAACAACATTTTTTTTTATTTATCAATTTTTCATGTTTTCTTTATATATTTTGATTAATAATTCTATAATATATTTAAAATACCTAATATGACTTATATCTACAAAATTTATTTTATGATATATAACTAATAAATTTTATTATATAATTTTTATTTTCAGAAAATTCATTTATTTAATATATATAATAAATATTAAAAGTTTATTTATAAATAAATAAAAAAATTCTTGAAATATCACCAAACGGTTTATAAAAATTCTACAAAAATTGTTTTAGACTTATAAACTAATAAAATTTATAAAACTAAATTTTAATTTTGGAAAAAGCTTTATTAATTATTTTTTTATCAATTTAACTTATTTTAACCATTATAAATTCATAATAAATTATTTAATTAACAATTATTTTAAATTAAGAGTTAAATGCCAAATTCGTCCCTGAAGTAAGGTTGAATTTAAATGCCAAATTCGTCCCTGAGGTAAAAAGACAACACTACCCCTGACATTAACGAGCTTTTTTAACTGGGTTAGTGAAAAGGACGAATTTGGCAAAAAAATCCAAACCTCGGGGAAGGAATGCAAAAAAAAAAAAAAAAAAAAAAAAAAAAAAAAAAAAAAAAAAAAAAAAAAACTTTTGTACTGGAGTGGCAAACTGGCCCAAACCTCAGGGACGAAATTGGCATTTAACTCTTATAAAAATAATAACCGTGAAAAACTAGAACCGATGCCGACCGAACAATATCGTTACCGGTATTGGTATTTCATTCTAGGGGCTCAGATCAATGTAAAGCATAACGTCGATACCCTTGTGGGCATATCACAACCTGAATTTTAAGGGTATCTCTTTCGATTACCATACCAAATGTCGATAACGTACCGAAAACACAACATTTCAGACCGATACTACCAAATTCCTGCCATGTATGTGTGTTTGTGTAATTATTCGGGCAAGAAAGACACAGATGAAGGCACAATCAACCCTGAGGGATCGAAACAAGAAAGACACATAAGTTGCAAGGTCGACACACATTGAGTTTGAGTCGTGAGGTCTACCATATGGCATATGTTGACATCAAATGAAAACATAAAATGCATAGATGATTTCATGGACGACTTGTACATTTATTGTACAATATATAATGAGATGATTGATAAGTTAACAAAAACAAATGCCACGATATAAATTGTAGTTACCGCAACATCACACGGGTTTCCTGCGGAATGAAAACTTTTAAAACTATGATTGAATGGAATAAAATGTTAAAAAAAACCGGAATGGGTTGTGGTTCATAATAAGCATCATAATTAAATCTAATGTCAGTTGGATCACCCGCCACAACACGCGGGCACTCCTGCTAGTATTATTATTAAAGCAATATGAACTATTTCCATACACTTTATAAGTAGCGAACAAATATATGGTCAATATGCACGCATGAAACGTTAACAATATATATAAACGATGTAATGATTAATGGTTTTTATGTATTAAGTAGACTATCATTACACCACTTAGTATCATTGTGGTTAATGATAATGTGTTTAAGAAACCAAATGAAACCACATATTAGTCCAAAAAGGTCAAATGATTAAAAGCTAGTGGATGACACATTAGTTGGATCCTTTGATTATGAGAAACAATGTACGATGCACATTTGATACCAGGTGACATTACTAGTTACATATACGTATATAACTTATTAGGGGGACGGGGCGCCTACCGAATTGTCCACGGGTACCAACTACCAGCACGGTAACACCGCCGCCACTCACGCTGGTAGTGGTCCCGTGGACCGTTTTGCTGGTGCTCTTTATCGTGCTGGGTACCGGCTGTTTTTGTGGTTTTTATAAATGCTAAGTTTTCATTTTACCCCGTGTGTTTTAGTGTTATTTAATTTTACCGTTTATTTCATATGTGTACCGTTTAAATAAATCGAAAACATAAATAAAGGACATTTCATTAAACATAAAAATTAAAATTACATAAACCAAAGAAAAATAAACTTAAGGTTGGCGCAACAAGCACCATGCCTCAACATTGTCGAATTGTTGGCCGTAAAGAGCCTCATACTCATAGCTTGTGAAGCCGATAGCCAACTCGTCATCGAGGTCCGGATCGTCCCTCATCGTTTGCTCATAGAGGGTGGTCCACCTCGCACACTTGATATTGAGATCCTCCCACTTGACTTGGAGGTCTCGGATGGTCTTGATGGTGTTGGTGCCCACGTGTTGGATGAAGTCGCTAAACACGTAAGCCCAAACACATCCGGGGGTAGTCTTCGCCTTCGTCCCCCGTAGTTCTTGAATTTCGGGGTCGTTTGTGGCGTCCTTGTGGCAAACCACAAGGGCCATTTCTTCCTCTTCGTTCCACGGATTCATTTTTTGTGTGTTTGGTTTTTTAAACCGTGATAAGTTGTGGTTTTTAACCCCACGGTTTGATCACTTTATATACCATGACGGTGACACTGTTAAATTTAATTCACTGACCGTTTAGTTGAGTCAATTCAAACTAGTCGACGGTTTCCAAGATAAAAAAAAAAAAATTGGCTGACCGTTTGGTGGGACGGTTGAAATAGTAGAAATAAATGTAAAAAACCGTGTAAAAAATGTAAAAAATAAAAAGTTTGGGTATTTAAATGAAAATAAATAAAAGAATCAGTGGAGTGCTGCCTACAAAAACGTGTTTCAGTGACGTAAATCAGTAAAGTGATGTAGCAAAAA